>OU823242.1:1262500-2512500 GCA_917490735.1 Dryobotodes eremita | reverse complement strand
GTTCAGACTCATCCCGATCAGAGTCCAGCTACAGGAAGTTCCCACAGTGCTGGTACCACCAGAATTTCGGAGACCGAGGCAAAAAGTGTGTGAAGCTGTGCAACTACCCTACATCGGGAAATGCGCGGGGCAATCAATAATGGCGGCCGATGATTGTCTGAGAATCAGCACTCGGACAATCATCGGCCGCCATTATTTATTACGAATAAGCGACCAGTCGCTTATTCGTCACCGTTCAAAGGTCGAAGATGCAGTTTTTAGTCGACACCGGCATCGACCTCTGCGTCTACCCCCGATCGGCATTATCAGGTCGACTAGAGAAGACCAACTACCAATTGTGCGCGGTCAACGGAACACCGATAAACACATACGGATTCATAAACGTCACTCTCAACCTACGATTGCGCCGTGACTTTGCTTGGCAATTTATCGTTGCTGATGTTACAAAGGCGTGGATTTTATATATTTTTATAATTTATTTAGTTCCGAAATGTTAACTTCAAGCCCTTACAAGGCACAGTTGGAAGAAAAGCAGAAATTAAAAGAAAGTAAGCGATTGAAAAAGACCAAGAAAGTTAGTAAGAGGGTCACTTGCGAACCTCAAGCTGGACCATCGAGAACAAACAACAGATGTTAAAAATAAGGCGAAATTAATAATCTGTTTAGTGTCCGATTTGTGACGAGAAATACGAAGTGCCACCGACAGAAGATTGGATACAATGCATAATTTGTTATGACTGGTTTCATGAGAACTGTACGGCACATAAAAATGGAATATTTCGGTGCGACTTTTGTAATGAGTATAAATAATTAGGTATATGATGATAAACTTATGCGTATTTTGATCTCTCTCTCTCTAGTCAGACTAAACTTCACTTAGTAATTAATGTCACAAGTTCCAATTTTTTTAAGTTACACATAAGTACTTCAGTTACTATTATATTCTTCTTAAAGTTTAATAAATGTTGATTATCGTTAATCTTTATTTTATTTTATCTATCCCATTTAGATTTCTTTAAATGCGTACTGTTATACCCTAACTCTGTAAGGGATAGTGCTAGATCACCGTCTCGTCGGCGCTGCCAGCTATTAGTCTACCTGACTGCTTGAGACGCCATCCTTTCCCAGTTCAGTTGATACTCAACCTCAGTAGGGGATGGGTCTGCCCATGGGTTTCACGTGTTACCTTAAACTGTAATATCCCAAATTATAATATCCTAAAATATACTTATCATCCTGAAGTATTTTTTTTTAAAGCCAATCGCTTGGAGACCTACAACAAATTGGTGGCAAAGCGGCGGGATACGAAAATCCCCAGTATCCTATATGGCAACAATTTATGCATGTCAAGCCTGTTGGGTTAGAGCGAATCGACACCTGATTCATGACTCATCAAGAGACTTACAAGAGGATGTTGTTCCATCTGTGGAGCATGGATCATCAACACCGCCGCCACCACTGTCTCTACCACCAACACCGCCGCTATAACTAGCTGTCCCACCAACACCGCCGCTACCACTACTACCTTCATTATCACCAGTAGCACAACGAGGTACTCGTACCACATTAGCTGTAATGCCTTGATCACACGTACCGAGCAAACCGGCGAGACAGTGCTCTCGGTCGAGTACTCGGTACGTATACATATACATAGCGCCGAGTGCACGGCCGAGCGCTCGGCCGAACAAAGTGGCGAGACAACAGCTCGGCTGCCGGTCTACCTACTAGACCGAGTTACCACCCTCCCGCTTCCCCGCACTGTCTCGCTCACTCACTCGGCAGGTTTGAACGTGCACTGTCTCGCCGCTCGCCACTCGGCCACACGATTGTCGAAACAAGTTAAAATGTCTACAAATATCAAATGGGTCGTCGAAACAACTATTAAATTTATACAGTTATATAAACTAAATCCGTGTCTATGGAACTTTAAATCACCTGAATACAAGATAAAGCAAAAACGGGATGCAGCATATAATTCCATAGTTAATGGAATGAATATAACGGGATTCGGTACACTAGAAGTTAAAAACAAAATAAAAAATTTACGGTCGACGTACCAACAAGAAAATAAAAAAAATTCAAGAATCAAAGAAATCCGGAGCGGGTCTCAGTAATGTGAACACTTCTAATATTAAATGGCTGAAAGAGATGGAAGAGGTGTTTTCAAAAGATTTAAACAAAAATGTTTTTGAGAACGTAAGTATTTTTTATTGTTACTTTTTATGTTATAATGTAGATAGGGGAGACTGGGGACACTTGATTCCCTATTTTTATCGCTAATTTACTATATTTTTTACCGTCGTTGAATTTATTATACTTCCCGGTTTATAATTTCAATATTTATCAAACATTCGAAAGAGGCCAAGTTATTTTATATTTCCGTCATAAATTAATAAATAATCAACTCTTCCTGATATAATATCAGGGAGAGTAGTTTTCGGCCGAATTACCATGAAAAAATACCAGTTCACCGTACATTTGGGAGATTTCTACTGTTATTACCGATTAAAATATCTATAACATCGTTAAAATATGTCGCCTAGAGATGAAGTGTCCCTAGTTTTCCCTATTTCTTAAATAAAATTATGAAATCATTCTGTTTTGCCACGATATGGCACCTGCTCCACTGAAGAACTCTGCATATTTATCTCGAAGCTCCCTTGCTGTACGTGCTGCATTGTTGGTGCTATGATCAGTGATAGTTGGCAAAGTAGCTATAAGTTCTCGCCTCCAACTCCCCTCAGAAACGGATCCTGAATCTATATCTTCTTCATCAACACAACCCCTTGGAAAGTAATGGCCGGGACTTGTGAGACGTAACCAATTGTACAGCGCACATGAGGCGCGAATAATTTTATCGGTGGTTTCGTCATTAGTTGGTATGGGTATTTGAAAAATTCTAAACCTGCTTGCCAGAATACCAAATGCATTTTCGACGATTCTCCGTGCTCTAGAGACTCTGTAATTGAATATTTTTTGTTTCGTTGAAAGATTTGTGCCACTGTATGGTTTTAATAAATATGATTTTAGTGGAAACGCATCATCTCCAACTAAAAATCCTCCTTTTGGAAGCAAATTATTCTCAAGATCACTACGTAATTTGCTGTTTTTGAATATCCCCCCATCTGAATTTCTTCCATTAGCCCCAATATTTACATATCGAAAACAATAGTCATCATCCACCACAGCCATCAAAACAACACTGTTGGAACCC
Source organism: Dryobotodes eremita (assembly GCA_917490735.1). Lineage (NCBI taxonomy): Eukaryota > Metazoa > Arthropoda > Insecta > Lepidoptera > Noctuidae > Dryobotodes > Dryobotodes eremita. The sequence continues at coordinate 2,509,286 of OU823242.1, read as the reverse complement.
TTGTAATTAAAATATTCACTTCCACAATTCGGTGGTGCTTGAATTATCACATGCTTCCCGTCTATAGCGCCGTGGCAACCAGGGAAATTCCACCTTGATCTGAAGCCTAATTCTATTTCTTTCCAGTCTTCATTGTTCTGCGGTACCTGAAACAATAATTTATTTTCATTTCATTTCACAGATTCCTGGTCCTACTAATGAAGACACAGTTTCTCAGGACAGTAGCTCTGCTACATCTTCGCATCCAAACATCAACCAGGAAGTATTAGCTAATACAAGCAACGACCAGCAAGCACCACTTACTGTAACTACGACTGCCACTGGAAATACTGCGAGACCTAAAAAGAGAACTAAAGAAATTTTTCAAGCTGTTTCTGATCTCAAAAAGTTAAATGATGGGATAAATTCTGAGTGAAACCGTATTTGCTGTGTTTGGAAGGAGTGTTGCTTTACAACTTAAGAATTTATCGGCAGAGAATGCTCTAATAGCACAAAGTAGAATCCAGAATATTCTGACAGAATTTGGGATAAAAGAACTTAGACAAAGAACTACTTCGTCTTTTTCTAATCACAGCTACCAAACACCGTCTTCTGTATATTCAGACACGACTAATGACTATTATCAGTTTGATGAAACTTATGTGGATTCTCCGCCACAACTACCAACACCAGCTCTCTCTACATCGCAAACAATCTTTGCTGCAACATCTACTCCAGTGCCTAATGTCAACGCTACGCCAGATTCTATAAACACTAATGACATCGTAGCAGCTGCGATGTTTGCAGCTATGGAAACAGATGGAAGACAACAAGTTTGATTTTTATTTTTGTCTATTTTGTACCCTTTCTTTGAAATTAATAAAAAAGTAATAAATTCACTCAAGTTTTATTTTTAGTATGTAAGAAAAAAGTACGTACCTTTAAATAATTTTCCAAATAAGTAAATATTGCATCCATGACTTCCGGTATGAGTGATGATATTGCAGCCCGAGATACTCTGTAAAAAGCCTGCAAATAACGGTAGCTCGCGCCAGTTACCAAATAGCATAACGCTATTTGTAGTTTAGTCTTTGCAGTTATAGCTTCTCTCATGACTGTATCTTCCCTTTGTATCAATGGAGTAATATTTCCTAACAATGTGTCAAAATGTTGTACATCCATTCTTAAAAGCATTCTGAATTCATCAGGATCTTCTACCTCTAATTCATTAAAAACAGTGTTTGTGGCGCCAAAACTAGATCTTCTCAACATCCATGGCCTTGTCCAAATGCGGTGTTGCTCCTTTTCCAGCAGTTCATTTAATTCTTCTACTAATAGTGGAATAAGTAACTTTGTGTATTTTCTAATTATCTTTTTACGATCCATCATATCCGAATTGTAGTCTCAATATAACTGAACTGACTGTGCTTATTTCAAAACGTGTGTGAACAGCTACTCGCTTACTACACTGTCTCGGCCGAGAAACATTTTACTGTCTCGCCGGTTTGCTCGGTACGTGTGATCAAGGCATAAGCCTACCAAATTACAAGCGAGCCAGTAACACTTCAAGCCACTGTTGTTATTTTCCAATATTTGTTCTTCGAAATCGTTTTTGTATTTTTTTATAATGATTATAACAAAAATAAAAGTTCTAACCTTATATAGAATATTGCTAGTTTTACTTCAGGGCAGATGCTTTTCCTCCAATTTGTGTATTGCCTTTTTAAATAATTTTCTAATCGTTTAAGAAGGTCATCAAAAGTAGACGTCGGCATTCGAAAATAATTAACCCTTAATTTGATTATGTTCACTGTGATAAATATTCATAAAAAAAAAAACATCCACTATTATGTACTATTTTTCGGTTTTTTTAAGTTATAGCAAGTTTAAAGTACATTTATCGGTATAAAAAATAATTCTACTAGTGGCAACATCGTTCGTCTGTCATTATCGAGACAAGATGTCAGCGAGGCGCGGGTACTCGATTCTTCGCAAGGTAAATGTATTTATTTTACATGTTGTACATGACTAAACTAACTTTATTGTGGTTTTATTTACTAAACAATGCTTAAGCTTTGGTTTGGAATGGGTTTTACGTAATGTTTTGTGTTTTTGGTAACTTTTTTTTGGAGGCAAACTTGTTTGTTCATCACAGTGAACACTGGCAAATAATCAAACAAGTATTGTCAATTTGATATGTTCATTGTGATGAACATTGCCAAATTAGGTATAACTTTTATTTAAAAATAATATGCTTTTATGTGGTGGGCTTCTGCTGGGCTTATTTGTTTTTTCTGCTTATTAACAGAATAAAATACAAGACCGCACGCATAGAATACTAGCACTGGTTCCTGTGCATGCACCATCCGACACTAGTGATAAATCTGAAAATAACAGTGACAACGAATTGCCGCCACCTTCTCCAAGCCCTGTTTCATCTTCTGGGCCTTCAATTCATTCTTCTTTAGAACGCTTAGACATCAATAGTAGTCCCGAACCTGAACATACTCAACATGACGATGATCAGCCGTTAGAACCACTCGATTTATACCACTCCGAAGCTGTCCATTTAAGTCCAGTTTTGCAGGAAATTTGCCCTAATACACCATCCAGAGAACCAAACTATGATAATGTTCCATCAATATCTTCAATAATATCGCTTCCATCTGAGATACAAACACCAATACCTGGTACGTCTTGTACTAGAAAAACTAGAGCAAAAAAGCAGATAGCTCCAGCTGCCAAGAAATATAAGAAAATTCCAAAATTTACTCTTTCTTACAAATGGAAGAAAGGTATTTTTCGTCACCGTGCCGTAATCGAAGAAAGAACTCAAACCTATGTCGATTTTCCTGATGACCCCCTTGATTATTTGTATTTTATTTTTTTCTTAAGATATAATTACCAATTTAGTAGACCACACCAATCTTTACTCCGTTCAACAAACTGGAAGATCTATACAAGCATCAGAGAATGAGATTAGGGATTTTATAAGCATTCATATTCTGATGGGAATTGTTGAAATGCCATGCTATCTGGACTATTGGAGCAACAGGTTTCGATACGGCCAGATAGCAGAAATAATGACGTTAAAACGTTACCAACAAATCCGCAGATTTTTACACTTTACCGACAATAACCTGCAGGACTCGGACAGATATTACAAAGTAAGACCAAGACTTCACGTAACCTTTCCTTCTAACTTGTGACGCCTCAAATTACACGATATCCGCAATTTTATCCCAGGGCCAAGTAGCACAAGACCGTCCTATTGATATGCGTCCCAGACGCTTAATAAAGCTGAATGCAATGATTGCGTCACAGCAAAAGTATGTCTCGCCATTATCTTCGCCACCAAAACATTCAGATCTCTACGGTCATCGGTTTACAATCCTTACAGATCATAAGCCATTACAATGGCTATTTAACTGTAAAGACCTTGGACCCTCGAGCCCGGGTTATAAAACGAAGATCAATTAAGTAATATGATAGCCACATATCAAGAGAGCCCTTTCACACCCACTCGCAGTTTAGCACAGGATTATGAAGTTTCGATGCAAACTATTAGAAACGAGTTGCATCGAACTGCAGTACATAAAAGAGGGTCCGCAAAAAACAATATTTTGGCGTAGGAGCTCAAACCGCTTGCGTGCGATTCGCTCGTGACTACAGAGCCTGCGATTTTTCTTACGCCATATTTTCTGATGAAAAGTGTTTTAAGTCTAGCCAACAAGGTCGTCGGAATTTATGGCGTATAGATAGCACGACATCGTATGTGTTCAGCCGAAGAACATTGAGCTGAATTGATGCTAAATACGCGCTGGAAATATCTGAGACTAAATTGATGTTAGAAGCTGCGCAATACATATGTACTGTTGTTGATATATGTTCGAGTTTTATTGAAGTTACTGCTCATTGGATCGATGCGGATGTTAGGCGACAATACAAAATACAAGTTTGCGGAAGGTTTCATGGAATTTATAATTATGAACGTATACTCGACGAAATTCACACTCAATCCAATCTAAATCCCGCGAAGATGGTCGCTACAGTGACTGATAATGGTGCTAACTTCATCAAAGCATTCAAAGAACTTTATGTATCAATTCGGAACACAGCTTTTTTTTTTTAATGTTGCCGCACATTACGTTTACAAACATTTAAATTCACATACACAAACAGCCAGACCCGGAACAATTACTTGTAGGTCATACAAATATTTGCTCCGTGCGGGAATCGAACCCGCGACACGCAGCGCAGCAGTCAATCGCTTAACCACTGCGCCAACCGTGCCGTCTAATTGATTCATTCAGAAGAAGATGGTATTTAAAACAGCTGTCATCCCTGCGGAAACTTTGAATCAGATGATGTTCATGCTTCAAGTACGAATGTTATGTTGTGAATTAAATTAATTAACACTGTAACTAATTATTTAGTAACACTGAAGAACCACTGGTTCATCATTATGAGTCATATGTTTTACGTAGACGTTGTTAAAGTTTTTAAGGTGCCGTGCATGACATCGCCTGATTTTGAAAAATTTTGTTCACTGTTTGTGAGAGAAAGGGAAAAAGAATTTAAACAAAATTGTTTGTGATTTAGGAAGTCGATTCAGTATTTTGTAGGGGACTTGAAGAGATTTTTTTATCAATATTCATGGAAAACCAACAATATTCGCAACCAGTTTTCCGAAAAATTACGCGAGACTGACGTTTGATCATCAAACAAGAAACTATTTTTAATTTTGAACATTAAAAAATAACTCAATAGATATTTATTTATGGAACATTATTATTAGTAACTGATAAAAGTATATTTTTTTACTTTAATATTTATTAATTATTTTTGAGCAGATGTATCGTGTGTGGCAACGCTGTCTTCTCTAAACTGTATTATTCCCATCGATAAAAAATATGTGAAGCTTCAGAAGTGGTGGGCTCGACATTAGAGACAGAGTTGGTACCGGAAGATTAATGAACCCGGCCTGAAAATATTTGATCGTTTCATAAAACAGTTTTTGTCAGCAACAATTTCATTCATAGTGTGTCTTATGAAAGTGCATTTCAATAAAAGTCAGTAAAAATCAATCGATAAAAAACGTATTTATTATTATTTAAGTAAAAAATTATGTTTTATTAAAGTATGATAAGTACGTTTATTGACGAGATTTGTGTTGGTGTTTCGTCGCATATCAAAACACAAATATTTGCATAGATTCCCACTTAATGTAATGTCAGCTGTGCGTAAGGAGCCATACAGAAAACGCTTTTTCCCTTTAATGCAGTCTTTGACGTATGCGAACACAGTTGATTATTGTCACGTCTGTTACGAGGGAAGGTGTCAGCCAATCGTGGAAATAGAAATTGATTCACCCTAACAAATTATTAATTCACTATTATTATCTGCCTGACGACGCCTGCAACCAGGGCAGCGGTTGCGAGGGCTGCGCCCTGCATGCGCGGCTTCTCAGGTTCCGAACGCGACTGCGCCGCACTCGTCATCTGTGACATTCTCCATTGACATCTTTTTATGTGTAAATAGTGAAAAATTGGTTTTGTGTTTTCTTTTTTGTATTTGCTTTTAGTGGATGTGTATATACTTAGTAAATATTAATTTTGATAGGTTAGTTTAACAGATGTTCAATGACGGTAGTTGCGACGCCGGAAACAGTGCCAGTCAACCTGTCACATCGCTCGATGTCCAGCTGGTGAGATGCCCGTAGTGCTCACAGGCACGCTTTTTTAAAGGCGAACGGGGGCTGAGGATACACTATGGAAATATCCACAGATCACATAGTGTACCATTGTGCCCCCCAGCTACGTTCCCAACATCAACACCTCCAGACCAAACCTTGTGGCAGCCGCTAACAAAATAAAAAAAATCAAACCCGGTTTTAAAGAGAGTTCCCCGGGCGCGAGACGATCTGTTGCGCTAAGTTTGGCGCGATGCCTCCGTCTTGCGACCCAGGAGAACTTACAAAGTGCCTGGGAGCAATAACTTACCTTCCCTTGTAAGATTCTGCATGTGCAAAAAAATTTGACACCCAAAAAAACACTGACTAACCAAATTAAAGACAATTGTAACAATTCGACCCTAATTTTAGATCCAAAATTATCAAAATTTAACAACCACAAAAAGGCTTATATTCATATGTGGAATCCAAATTAAGTGAAGGTGACATCAGGGGCGCGGCCAGGATACTGTTTAGCAGCGATGTGGTGGCGCCTTACTCTCCAGAAACGCTAACAGCTCAAGAGAGTAAACAACCTTTCCCGACCCACCCGACCCTCCCAATCTGAATTCAACCTTTCTAAACGTTTCGGCCCCCCAGTTGATTGCAGCCGTGAGCTCTTTTCGAAGTGGTTCTGCCGGCGGCCTCGACGGCCTGACTCCACAACATTTAAAAGATCTACTTAGTTCAGGCGCCGGGGAAGCTGGTGAGTCGCTTTTGAAAGAGCTTGCGGCCCTGATTAACCTCATGCTCTCCGACGGTGTGAACGAGGCCGTCGTCGACATTTTGTACGGGGCCAACCTGTGTGACCTGTGCAAGAGGGACGGCGGCATTCGTCCCATCGCCGTTGGGTGCACCTACAGGCGTATGGCAGCCAAAATATGCTGTGAGCCGTATAGCGAATCGCTTACAGCTAAGTTTCAGCCCCTACAGCTTGATTTTGGCTCGAAAGGGGGCTGTGAGGCTGCCGTACATGCCCTTTCCACTTTTTTAAACTCCAACAGAGGTGAGGTCATCCTCAAGGTTGACATGAAGAATGCCTTTAATTCTGTAAACAGGGACACTTTGTTGGCTGAAGTCAAAAAAAAACTACACGAAATTTATGGTTTTTTGTAGAACTGTTTTGATGGAATAAACTAGATAACAAGGTTAAGAAAGTGAAAACATTGTTTGCTCAGAGATATTCCATCAAAAGGTTATGGCCCCAGTAGCTAAATTTGCCATCAAGAACCTCAGCGGCCTAGATGACTACTCTACGTTTAAATTCGCAATTAAAATGATTCTCATACGAGAAAAGTTGTTCACATATACGTCTATGTACCCGGATTCCAAAGACTCCACCGCCATCGAGAAGGACCAAGACGCACTAGCTTTGATTTGTCTACATGTGGAACCTACACTTTATGTGTATGTACAGGATGTCCGGTGGCAGATTTATGTTTTTAAAAGCAAATATCTCGAAAAGTTATAAACGGTGCGGGGGGAGGGCGGTGCTATTCGACGCTCCGAGAGTGCGGATTGTCAGTCACAATGCCGCAGTGGTCGGGACAACACCGAGCGTACGCCATTGAGGCGTTTTTTAAGAGTGGTGATTCTTACGTGGCAGCGTGTCGACAATTTTGTTTACATTACAATATTCGGCGTTTGAGTGACGCACCTAGTGTTAATTTGATACGGTCGTGGTGATCCTTACGTGGCAGCGTGTCGACAATTTTGTTTACATTACAATATTCGGCGTTTGAGTGACGCACCTAGTGTTAATTTGATACGGTCATGGGTGGAAAGGTTCCGCACAACATCTTCGGCTTTAAATACGCCTCAGCCAGGGCCCAGCAGAACATCAAAGACTGCTGAAAATATTGAAGAAGTTGAAAGAAGTTTGCGTCAAAATCCACGACCCTCGCTGAGAAAAAGAGCGGCCACTTTAGCACTCCCTAAAAGTACTGTTCACGAAATTTTGAAAAAAGACTTGAAGTTCCATCCTTATAAGATTCAATTAGTCCAAGAACTGAAAGAAAATGACTTTAATTTACGAAAAAGCTTCTGTGAACAGATGTTGGAGAGATTTCGCACCGTCAACTGCATTTTTTGGAGTGATGAGGCCCACTTTCATTTAAATGGACACGTAAATAAACAAAACTGTCGCTACTGGGCACCACGAACACGTAATCCTCGTCTGAAACACCAACGTCCATTACATTGCCCAAAAGTTACAGTTTGGTGTGCATTATTCACAAACGGAATTATTGGGCCCTATTTTTTTGAAAATCCTAGGGGACAAGCCGTAAACGTCAACGGTGAAAACTATAGACTCATGATCACCGAGTATTTTTTACCAAATTTGCGAGCACATCATTCCTACTCGACGCATACGTGGTTTCTACAAGATGGGGCGACTCCACATACCGCCAGAACGTCTATGGATTTGCTCCGCCAAAATTTTCCACAAAAATTTATCAGTCGCTTTGGAGACATCCCGTGGCCACCAAGGTTGCCAGATTTAACTCCTATGGATTTTTTTTTATGGGGGTATCTTAAAAGTAGAGTATACGTCAATAACCCTCAGACTATCATGCAGTTGAAGGAAAATATTCGCAATGAAATACAGCAAATTGAGACGAGCCTGCTACAGCGCGTGGGACGTAATACGGTAGACCGTTTCCAACAGTGTGTGCGACTGAACGGACAGCATTTGGACGAAATTATTTTTAAAAACTAAAATCCGCATGATTTTTGTGTACTTTAAACTTTTTAATAAACCTATAAGTTCGTAAGTTTTTGTTTCATTAGCTTTTAAAATTGTAAATCCGCCACCGGACACCGTGTACAAGTTTCAAATCATGCCAAAGATGCTTGGGATAACTTAGCGAAATCATTTGAGGACAAAGGCGTAAATCGCGGGATCACCCTCATAAACGCATAGATGGATGAGAGGCTTGAGAGACTCGTCGATGCATGAATATGTTGCTGCGGTTATGTCTATTTCTCAAAAGTTGAAGGATATTGCCACCGGATTTGACGATGATCTTCTAGGTGTCGTGTTACTGAGAGGACTACCTGAAGAGTATAGGCTAATGCGAATGGCACTGGAACACTTTGGGATGAAGTTGACTTCAGAAAACGTACGACTGAAGTTACTACAGGAGGATTCACGTCAAGGTTGTAGTACATTGTCTTCATCGGAATCGGCTTTGGCTGTGAGTAAGAAGCAGAATGGGAACAAACATACGAACATGACCAAAGTTAAATGCTTTAAATGTGGAAAGAGTGGACATAAGGACATGTGAACCGGACATGACAACCGGAATTTTGTGAGGGTCTACCACCTGGCTCAGATGTATACATGAATCAGAAATCATCTTACATCAACGCTGAACAATTTTTGAAGTGGATGAAAGAGCATTTTATACCACGAAAGCCAGACGGCAAGGTTCTTCTGATTTTAGATGGGCATTCCCCACATTCCAACTCATATGAAATGCTACAATTGGCTTCGGAAAACGATGTGATTATCCTTTGTCTACCAAGCCATACTACTCAGGCTCTTCAACCATTGGATAGAAGTTTTTTTAAGCCATTCAAAAGTTACTTGTCTAAAGAAGTGTCCACTTGGTTTATTAACAACAAAGGACGACCTTTTAGTCGATACCACATTTCAAAGATGATTGGTGATGCCTGGTTCAAGTCTGCTATACCAGTAATTGGCGTTTCAGGATTTAAAGCGACAGGGATTTGCCCTTATGATCCTAATGCTGTGCCTGAATACTTCTTCAGAATATCTGATGCATCAATGGGAAAAATTCAGAATAATGATGATTCGCAAGCAATTAATAATCATTCACAGCCAACTCAGAACACTATTGCTCTTTCCTTGCCAAGTACATCCACATCTCTCAACACGTTCCCTGTCCCAGAACAAAGGTTACAAATTTATTCGTACGTCCAACTACAATTTCGTGATAATATGACAATAAATGAATAAGGGTTTACATGCATGCAAATACGAGCTGAAAAACTCTTAAATTATTCAGGATAAAACTGAAAAAACTTTATGACTCCCTAAGGAGTCATGGACGTGTGAACTAAAATTTGTGTGACTCCCGAAGGAGTCATGGACGTGTGAACTAAAAACTTTGTAACTCCTTAAGGAGTCGTGCATATTAACTACTTTATTTTGCTATATATTCTATGGTTTGAAATGTCAATGTCAGATGTGGAATGTCAGATCTATGAAATAAAACGTTATGATTGAACAAAAAGTTCAAATAAACGAGGATCTTCGTCCATAATGTCTGCTAAGAAAGTTCATGCTGCTGACATAATCCGTCTACTGGAAAACAGTGACCAATCGAGTTCTGAGGATGAAGATGTTTTTGAACGTGAGTCTGCACCAACTATTGTTTATGAAACAATTGACGATATTAGGGACTTTATTCAGGAGGATGAGCTACACCAAGAAGAACAGCAGTCTAATTTGCCCCTTCATGCTAATACATCCCTACAAGATCCCCGAGTAGAAAATGAATGGTCGTTTCAAGTAGATGACCTACTCTCAGAAAATTTTACAGGTTCGGATAATCTCTCTCGTCAATTTGTTCACTTTGACATGAACACGGATGTATTCACTATATTCCGCCAAATTGTAGATTACAAAGTTGTAAAACGAATGGTGGAACAGACGAATATTTACGGCAGGCGTCTGAAAGAGAGTGCTTCACATGAATTTAGTCGCATAAGAAGATGGACTAACGTAACAGAACATGAAATGCTGAAATTTTTAGGTATGATGTTGTTCACTGGACTTGTCAAACTACCTACAATTGAGAGTTATTGGAAGAAAAACCCTTTATATTTCCACCCTCTCATGCACAACATAAATTTATCTTACAATCGCTACTGCGTTTTACTAAAATGTTGGAATTTTGCTGATAATGAGGCTCCAAGGAATGATGATGACAGGCTTTATAAAATAAAACCACTTCTAGACCTGATCATGGAAAACGGCCATGCTATATACACACCAGGCCGTGTTATTGTGGTCGATGAATCAATGGTGCACTTTCGTGGACGCCTTATTTTCCGTCAATGTATACCATCTAAAGCCCACAAATACGGCGTAAAATTTTACAAACTATGCACAATTGATGGTTTTGTATGGGCGTATGAAATCTATTGTGGTCAAAGCCAAAGAGTCCACGATTTGGATTTATCTGGAAGTATAGTCGCTCGCCTAGCTGAAAACTTGCTAGATGAGGGTAGGTTGATAATTACTGATAACTTTTAGAGTCCCGTACGGTATATCGAATTACCCTTGGACGATATAACTGTCTACAGAAAGCATGGTTCACCGACGAACGGTAATACGAGAAAACTATTAGTCGATACCATTATTTAGCGACAGCACGTTTCGCCGAATAACGCTACATAGAATGAATGTTTGGCCGATACCAAGATTTGCCGATGTCATGGTTCGCCGGAACACGCTTGAACTAAATAATCCTTTATCGATAGCAGTTTGCATCGAAAACACCTTTTCTTACACCGCCTATCCAAAATAATTGTCTTTAGTTTCTCGCTTGGACAATTTTGACAGACATCGATTAAATTGCATTAACTGCTATTTTCATGCGTTTATCTTAGTAATTCAATAAAAATAAATGTAAAGAAAATAATAAAATAGCAAATTTGATTATTTTTATAATTAAATGGTAAATCACAAAAATAAAGGTTGCAAACTGCACAATCATAAAAAACATGTTAGAAAACAATCAATTTTGAAAAAAAAAAACTACCAGTTATGTGTTATATTAATGATTTTTGATGTACATGATGTGAGCTAGCCCACCTAAGAAACTTTCTATGCTCATCTCACTCTTTAGGGACAAGTGCTTTTCTAGTCTCTTTTCATATTCAATCTGCGACGAACGACGACGCTTTGGCATTGGCTCAGATGCAGTGATGCGCTCGATTTCGCAGTCGGTATATGTTTGTTCTTTAGCAAACTCCTTAATAGTGTTGAAGACATTCCACTTCTTGCGATTTAAAAGTGTGTTCCACCGGTTATGCCATGATTCCAGAGCATTTTGTGTTTTCGGAATAGAATAAGTACGATTAGACACTGACCACATAGCTGGTGGGAACAATGGTGGATTTTTGCTCAGAATTAACTTCGTCCCTGGGCCAGATTTTTTTGTAAATACTCCAGATACATAATACTTATTGAACCATTGTGCCAATCCTTCGGCTTCAGTTGGCAATACTAAGTTTTTTACTTGCTCGAAGGCCTCCGGTATCTCTTCTGGTTCCAAAAATGCTAAAGCAAATAAATGTCTGATTTTATGTGCAAATACGAAATCAGTACCATAGCGCTTTGCCAACCCTTCCGCCTGTACATGCCACCAAAGGCTTTGCGTGAGATGAAACAGACACAGTCTGTGTGTACAGTTTGGAAATTGTTTTCTCACAGCATTTATCACCGCAATTTCGAAATCAGTCAGTATGTTTTCTGGAGACAAATTAGTATTAAAGGTATTGACCCCATACCTATTTAATATTTCAAATAATATTATGTAACAGGTTTCAGTCTTGTGCAATAATAGGGCAAACACTAATGGTAAAAATTTGCTTGTGCCCCGTTCAGTTCCAACTAAAACATGTATTGAATATACTTGAGTAAATGGATTCGGGCATGTCGAAAATGTTCCGTCCATTACCCAGCATAGTGCACTCATTAATCGTTTAAAATTTTCTTTAGTACAAAATACGACTACGCTCTCACCTTCATTTGTTAAAAAAAAATAAAAATTAAAAACTTCAATTAAAAACTGTTGTTGGTCAAGGTCACAAAGACACTCTGGTACTTTAAATTCATCAATCGTTTTTGGAATCGATGGCTCGCCTTTACTTCTAATGCGCTGAACAATCATTCTTGCTGCTGCTTTGCTAGGCAATTGAACAGCACTCGTAGTTGGCACATCTTGCAAGCAGCGATTAACAATTTGTGATGGAGAGTCCATTGAATTGTTTGTAATTTCTTTTATCTTTGCATTAAAGCTCATCTGTAACCGCTTTTCTGGCTCTGGCAGATGCCCATGTTCATTGTTTTGATTTAAAATCGAATGTTCATTTGTGCAAAATATTGTTGTCACAGTAGCACCACAATCTTTAGAACTTTTCAGCGTACATCTCCAGTAATATTTGTCGTCCAATCTTTTGTTGAGGTGATATGAATATCCATCCACAATTAGTACACTAGCGCCGCGTTTTGATTGCATTAAGACAATTATTTTGGATAGGCGGTGTAAGAAAAGGTGTTTTCGATGGAAACTGCTATCGATAAAGGATTATTTAGTTCAAGCGTGTTCCGGCGAACCATGACATCGGCAAATCTTGGTATCGGCCAACCATTCATTCTATGTAGCGTTATTCGGCGAAACGTGCTGTCGCTAAATAATGGTATCAAGTAATAGTTTTCTCGTATTACCGTTCGTCGGTGAACCATGCTTTCTGTAGACAGTTATATCGTTCAAGGGTAATTCGATATACCGTACGGGACTCTAACTTTTATACTAGTGTACCTCTAGCCACCTTTTTGAAGAGGCGTCGTACTGATTTGCTGGGTACAGTGAATAAAAAGCGAAGGGGCCTTCCGCAAGCTGTTACTGGAAGTAAATTGAAGAAAGGAGAGATTGCAGTTATGCAGAAAGGCAATATTACTGTGTTAAAATGGCATGATAAACGTAACGTTTTACTTCTTTCTACATGCCATGGGAAAGAATTGAAAATGAGTAGCAGACGAAGACCAGTACTCAAACCTGATATGGTTTTACATTATAATAAAGGGAAAAAAGGTATCGATGTGTCTGATCAATTGAGTAGCTACAATAGTCCTACAAGAAAATCGATAACTTGGTACAAAAAAATTGCCGTAGATTTGTTGTCAATTGCGGTGGTAAACTCGTGCCTTATTTTCAATGAACTGCAAAGGAACTCGGGACAGAAAAAGCTTTCCATGTTATCGGCACATGAGATAATAATAAAAAATCTGTTAGAGGTAAGAGACGAAAACCGACAGTCTGTTGAACGTCTACAGCCATTACTTGAAACCAAACACATCTTCGAGAAAATTACCCAAAATGCTGGTCGTAAGACAAATAAAAAACGATGCAAAGGCTGCTACAACAAGTTCATGTTAGAGGGACAATCATCAAAATTTGCGGGTACAAAGGCTTCTAAAGTGATAACGTGGTGTCCCAAGTGTAAAATAGTGCTCTGTCGTCCATGTTATAATGCATTTCATTGACTAAACAACAATTCCTACCAAAAAAATATTTTTTATTTTACCCTTTTCATGTATGGGAAACTGGCAACATTTTACGACGGCTCGTATGAATTTTCTGTAGCCCTGTTATGTAACCATACGTCCATGGTTTTGTTTTCGTTCTTATTCATACGTCCAATGAAATAAAAGGCATCAAATTTACTTTTGGAGTATGACTCCAACCGGAGTCATGGACGTATGTGTTCGGCACAAATGTGACTCCTTAGGACTCATTAGACAGGGAACGTGTTAATAATAATAATAATCAAGCCATTCAAATGTCCACACCAGAATCTTCTGAGACTACACAAGAAGGAACACCATCTAAGACCTTACAAATAATTAGTCCATTGCCCATTATTCAACAAAAAGTAAGTAAAAGGAAGCATACTGTTAAGGTTTTGACATCAGAAATTCATTTAACAACTCGTAAACTGTTTGAAGATAAAAAAAGTTACAAGAGAAAAAGCGTAAGAAGAATGTTGTGAGGGATTTATCATCGTCATCAGAAAGTGAAGTAGAGTTGCAGCTTAGTGAATCTAGCGAAGAATGTTCTGATGAAAATGAAAACACATGTGTAGAATGTCACGAGGATTACTATCGTACCAAGAAGAAGAGTGAATGGATTCGGTGTTTACAGTGTTCTGGCTGGTTACATGAAGACTGTACAAGTTATAGAGACAAATGCAACAACTGCGGTACCAAAGAAAAAGGGAAAGGGAAAGGAAAAAGAACCTCTAAATGAGAGGTTTTGCTGGGGCACATAAGACGGATCTATCCTTGTAATGTGCCCCACCCTAAGTTTCACAAAATTGTTGATCTCAGTTATTTTTTATTATATTTTAGAAGATTTTTTTAGTTTTTGTTATGCCAATTGAGTCAGAGGTTAAGACTGATAACTTTAATAAACATGTTCTGAACAAAAAAATATTTTTGTTTCGAGTTTTCGAATAGTGGGGCACGTTTGCCTGGTTTACCCTAGTGTTAAACATTACTAAAACTAGTATTTATAATAATTTTAATTAATAACGTTAATAAAAGCCAATCGTACCGTTGGCGGTACGAAAAAATACTAGTGTTTTATGGTCGCATTTCGATAAAGACAATGAAAATAAAAATAAGCTAAATGCCATTTATGTCACGAAAAATTAAGCTTTAGATCAACAGAAGCAAATTTGAGGAACCATCTAAAAAGAAAACACGTTGCAACTTTAACTTCGCTAATGGAGGAAGAAAACCAACAAAGTCCCGGGATTCAGGAGCCTGTTTTACCTACAGAAAGTTTTGTAAGGTTACCTTCGACTACAAGAGCTCTTGGAACTCATGTTCCATCAACCAAAGCGTACTGTTTAGTCAAAAAGTATAGATAGTTACATAAATAAAAATATTTGTTTACAGCAAAACAAGGTATTGACCAGGATTTACTGGATTTATGTGTGGATGGTTTTCATCCGTTTTCTATAGTGGAAGAACGAGGGTTTAAGAAATATAGCCGTTGGATACCCGTCTAAAAATTGCCAACAAGAAAATCGTTGTCCAATTCTTTACTCGCCGAAACTTATAATAGAGTAGAACCACAGATAGACTGAAGTAGCTAATTAAGCTGAATCTATCTGTTTCACAAGAGACTTAGGGCCAGGCCACACGGTGCGGTGCGGCTCCAGCGCGGCGCCTGAGCGGTGCCGCAACGGTTTTCTACATATAAAAATGTATGGTATGCCATACGGTACGTCCGGCACCGCTCCGGCGCCGCACCGCAGGCGCACCGGACAACGGCGCGAGGCAGACGAGGCGGGGAGGGGTGCAAGCAGTGTGGTGCCGCAGCGGCGCCGCTCAGTTGTTTATACGGCATAGGCAAGAGTGCACGCTCGTTGATGATTTACCATACAAAAAAATGTTTGTTTATCATACAAAAAAATGAGTACCGGTGTGGAATCTATAGACGTGGACTACCTCATTTCGATGATACAGGAACGGGAAATACTGTGGGACAAGTCTCATGACAATTTTAAAAACAAAAATTTGAAAGCAAAGGCATGGGAAGATGTTACAAAAAAAATATTTACTGAATACGATACATACACTCCTGACAAAAAGAACCAAATTGGTGAGTCCTTATTTTTCTTCATATAGGTAAGATGACTAAATTTTACTACTTAGACTATATTTTAATACTTAGTTTTAATCATTTTGTTATGACGGTTGTTATGCATTGCGAGCAACATAGTAATTATACTGTAGTTTATAGTAACTTGGTGTTAATGTCCATAGATTTTACTTTAATTTTTTCTCTGTATTTTTTAAGTGAAGACCTGTAATTGGCTTTCAGAGTAATGTTCTGTCCTTGATCTATTTGTTTTAGCTGTAAGTCTCCCATGTTATTTAAATAAATAAATAAATAAATAACATCTCATACTGTGTTTTGGTTTAGTTTCCATGGGCAATGGTTAGTGTTGGATCCCATTTCAAAGTTAGTAAGTTTTATACAACGTGCATCGAATTATATTTTTAAAGTATGCAAAAATGTAGACAGTAATCTTATCTACCATCTCCAAGAATCATATTGAGCTGTAGATTCAGTTTGGTAAGGCATAAGAAAATCTGCTTTTTTGCCCTCCTGTAAAATTTGTTCGAAGTCCCTTACTGTGTTTTGATTTGGGACAGCCGTGTTTTTTACTAAGTAAAGAGTAAATTAAATCATATGCTTAATTACAATAGTGGGACATTATGTTAGTCGCAGTTATTTCTTTACGCAACGTACATTTGCATAAAAATTTTAGAAGTAAATTATTACATTTTGTTTAAATTCCATTCAATATTAAAATTTACTTCATAGTTTATGAAACAGTTAATATAACGTTACACATTTCTTTTAGTATCACTTTTCGACTAATATACTTAAATGAAAGTTGTACTTATTTAAGTTAAAATGTCTATTATAGTAATATTATGATAATAATAATAGAATAGAATAGAATACTTTTATTTCGGACATGAGTCCATAGGGTTAGTAACAATTTTACTTAACTTCTAATGTTAGTAGGTTACAGACACAAATCAACATACTACAACTAAAAATTTGCGTGGAGCTGCATCCACCTCCGCAACATCGGAGAATCCCACCGATCTGCGAATACACTGAGAATACTGTTGGTGCTGCCGCGAACACGTGTCATCAGGGATGCACATCTATTCCTAATAATGGCGGCAAAACCATTAATATTATTATCCGCAAACATCCCTGACGCACTACAACGCCACGGCAGCCGCAGCAGCACTCTCAATGCATTATTATATTGAACACGTAGGTCGCTGTATGCCCGCTGAGTGAAGTTGACCCACAGGCTGCACGTGTAGAAGGACTGACAGTAAGCATTGAAAAGCGTTACTTTAACTGGCCTCGTACATCGTGCAAACCTGCGGGCCAGCATGTTACAACGGACAGCCAGCGACCTACGTTCCCTTTCAATGTCACAATTATCTCTTAGATCTTCAGAAACCCAGTGGCCCAGATATTTAAACTTGTCCACCCTCCTCAGTGGTTCTCCACAAAGTGCGACATGTGGAATATATGGGTATGTCACACTGCCTGCTTTAAAAACCATGAGCTCGCTCTTAGTGACATTATATTTGA
This sequence comes from Dryobotodes eremita, assembly GCA_917490735.1. Lineage (NCBI taxonomy): Eukaryota > Metazoa > Arthropoda > Insecta > Lepidoptera > Noctuidae > Dryobotodes > Dryobotodes eremita. Next base: position 2,491,622 of record OU823242.1, on the reverse strand, counting down.
GCCCGTGATTCACCGCATAATATTCACATATAGCGATAAGTCGCCTCAGAGCACCGATCGAAGGGCTCAGCAACACTATATCGTCAGCATAACTAATATTGTTAATGCATACACCGTCAATATGACATCCGACATTGGTGCTGCTGAGCTCAAGGATCAGCTGGTTCATGTATAGGTTGAAGAGCCGGGGTGAGCTGAGCCCCCCCTGCCTCACCCCACACTCCAACCGATACACGTCCGAGTGCGAGCCTACCCACTTCACGCTATTGCTTTGACTACTATACCAGTACTTAAATATTGATACTATTTCAGGTAGGTAACGTAGTTTCACATTCTAGTTTACGCTACAAAACGTCGTAACATACGAGATCGAATGCCCTTGACAGATCCAGAAAACAAGCAAAAATGGGAGTCTTCCTGTCTGTGTAGTATTGAACAGTCTGCTTGACGCACAAGATTGCACTCTCAGTTGACAGCCCAGGCCTAAAACCGAACTGGGCATCATGTAGTTCGAGGTGTTTCGCCAATTGCTTATCAAGCAGGCTGTCCAAAACCTTAGCTATGACAGTGGCCAGAGAAATGGGCCTGTAATTGGAAATGTCAGAGACATCCCCTGTTTTATTTTTTACAATAGGCACTACCCTTGTATACATCAGGTCATCCGGTAAGTAACCGTGACTAACGCACATGTTAAAAAACAAAGCGAGCACACGCGGCAAGTGTCCCCCCGCATACTTCAGGTGTTCGATGCTGAGGCCATCATGGCCCGGGGATTTACCCCTCTCCATTTTCTTTATAATGGCTGAAACTTCATGCGCCGTAAAAACAACAGAAATGTCCCCAGAGTTGGTCCCAGCATCAACCACCTGCACAGGCCTAGTAAGAGGTGACTCAACTTGGAAATGACGTCGGAATGCATTACGTCGGGGATAGTGCAAATCCGCGTATCTAGCATTGGATAATTCCGCGTATCTGACAAATGTAGCCAATTTTCAATTTCGCGGGCATTCCACGTAAGATCCCGATTGGCAGCCTTGTCGCTGACATGACTTTCGTTCGACCAATAGAAAGCAAGAATTCGCCCAAAAACAATTCTGCGTATCTACAGACGGCAATTGACAATACCGCGTATGTCATCAGGTGTCATTGGGAGCATATTTTGTGGTTTATTTTTGTTGTTAAACTCAGTGTTTACGTTGAAAATATTAATTACAACATCAGGTAAGTGTTGATTAAGTATTTTCTATGTGAAATGTCAGTATTAAGCATCATTTAAATACATTTTAACTTCATTTACTTTTCCTAACCTATTTTTTTTGCAAAAAATAACTAGTTATTATGAAGTGAATGTGTCTAAGCTATCAAGTCTTTATAAATACTTTTAATATTGAAGCAGATCACCGAATTATGTAAATCAATTATGGTTTTGTCTGTTTTTACACATTTTATGTAGTTACGCGGTTTTGCTGTCCATTGAAGTAATCTTATTTCAATGAACAGTAAAACCGCGTAAGTTACGTGCTATGCTGATGCATTTGATTACATGTTTTATTTTTATTTGTTTTAGCATTAAAATGGCGAATGAGTCATGTAGCAAAGACGAAACACTTCAGGTCACAACATTAATCGATTTAAAGAAAAGGCGCGAAAAATTATTGGAGGTTAAAAAAATGATTTTGCGTAGGCAATCGGCAGCTGATGAAAATACCAAAGAATTCCCCAAAAACTTACCTAATACCAGTCTTGTTAATTCGGAAAACCAAGAAGAACTTCCTAAAGAAACTGAAGCTTTAGCCTATTGTGACACAACCACTTTTAGTGCTTCCTGCTTAGAAAATCTGCTGGAAATTAATGATCACGACAATGTTTCTGGTGTGACTGTGACTTCTACTAATAATTTGCTATCTAATGTTTCTAAAGAGGATGTATGCGTTGAAATCAATAATGAACTAAGTGAATTAGGTTTTGACTTTTCATCAGATGATTCTCTTGCCGACCCAAATTACTTTCCACTCTCTGAAATAACCAATGTTGCACCGATAGCTTCAACATCAACTGACAGCAATAATGATTTGTTTCCTGAAACAATCTTGGAACGTGAGGTTGCCATTGAGTCCAGAGTAAGAAAACGAAAAGCAGACGTAATGTCTACAAAAAGGTTAAGAAACAAGACGTTTAGAATGCTGGGTCAAGAACACGTAGGTTTTAGAAAGACTGGAGATGAAAAAATTTCACAAGACTCTATCAAACCCGCGCGACAACTTGGACCGCCTTGTAATTCAAACAAATGTTTAAGGAGCAAAGTATTTCACTGCGATAAATTTACAGAATCGGTACGACTCAATATTTTTAACGAATTTTGGAAGATAACCTGGATAGCGAAGAAAATGTTTGTTTCATCTTTAGTAGATAGAAAAACAACTAAAAGGAAAACCACTAAAAGGGTTGATACAAGACGAAGTGCTACAAAAGTCTATTATTTAAAATTAAATGATCAAAAAATGAGAGTATGTTTAAAGACGTTCTTAGGAACACTGGGAATTAAGGAGTGGACAGTGAGGTACTGGCTAGGAGAGAAACCAAATAAAGAATCGATGAAAGGCCAGAGAGATGTTGCATTGCCTCAGTTGAAAGAGTTGGTACAAATATTTTTGAGAGCCATGCCCAAAATGCCTTCTCACTACTGTAGAAAAGAAAGTACTAAACTATATTTAGAACCCATAATACAGTCTAAGCGTGAACTCTATCGTATTTATGTTAAAGAGGCAACAATATCTGGACAGAAAGTGGCTTCTAGAAAACTTTTCGAGGATGTTTTGAAAGATGAAAACATAGCTTTGTTTCAACCAAAAAAAGATGCGTGTGATCTATGTTGTTCATACAAAGCTGGCAATATTACAGAGGAAATATATCAACAACATTTGTCACGAAAATATTTAGCAAGACAGGAAAAGACTTTAGATAAAGAGGCTGCTAAAAAAGGATTGCTTCACGTAGTAACAGCCGATTTACAAGCTGTGAAATTATGTCCATTTTTGAAAGCCAGTGCATTGTATTTCAAAACCAAGTTAATGGTTCATAATTTTACAGTATACAATCTGGGTACTAATGACGTAAAGTGCTATTGGTTCGATGAGACAGCATCAGATTTAAAAGCATCAACTTACGCTTCCTTTTTTGTCGATTATTTGAAGAAACTCATAGAAGAAAGTCCTAAAAACGTCGTAATTTTCACTGATGGATGTACATCCCAAAACCGAAATGTTGTAGTTTCGAACGCTCTTCTGCAATTGGCGATGGAAAAAAACGTGGTCGTCACACAAAAATTTTTAGTAAAAGGCCATACTCAAATGGAGGTGGATTCAGTTCACTCCGTAATTGAAAGAAAATTAAAACATCGGGAAATATTTTTACCTAGTCAATACTCTTCAGTTACCAAAGAAGCTAGGCTGAATCCATCTCCATATGAAGTAGTAACGGCTGACCACACTTTTTTCAAGGATTATAGCATTAAAAGTAATCTTATTTACGATACAATCCGCCCTGGAAGAGGGACTGGCGCAAAGTGCGTAGTCGACATCAGAGTTCTTAAGTACAATCCCAATGGTACTATTGAATACAAACTGAACTACAATGACGAATTTCAGCCATTACCACAAAGGCCAAAAAAAGTTGCTCCAGTTAGTCCTCCACAGCTCTTTACTGAGAAATTGCCAATCACAAAATCAAAGTATGAACATTTACAACAATTAAAAAGTGTCATACCCATAGATTGTCATGAATTCTATGACAACTTACCTTATAAGAGCAATTAATTTACTTAAAATGTTTATTTTTATATACTTAGCTGAAAGAGCTCTTTTGTCTCGACTGATGACTCTATAATTTAAATGTTATGAGTAAAAATATTGTTTATTAATTTTTTAAACTATAAAAGACATTTTATTTTTGTTAAATAACTGAAGAACTTTGCTAGTAGTTTTTTTTAATAATTTAAATGTGCAAGTGTAATTTGTTTTTAAAATGGCTGAGAGATAAAGTTTATTTTTGTTAGATAGCTGAAGAACCTAATATTGTTATTATAATTTAAATGTGTAAGAGTAATTTGTTTTTAAAATGACTGATAGATTGTTATGTAGCTGAAGAAGCTCTTACTTTTGTTTTGTTTTATACTTCGAAAAGATTTATACTTGTGATACTCGTACCTACTATCCCTAAAACACACCTTGTTGAAAAGACTGATTGATAATGAATCTAAGTCTGATTAAGAATTCTGTTCTGAGTATTTTCAAGCTTATATTTAAGGAAGATTGTATAGAAAAATACTTTGATTAATGAGTAAAAGTTTTCTTTGTAAGAACAACGCTCAAAAGCTTGTAAAGATCAGATTTTGTAAGTCGTATTTTGCTTTGATTATTAAATATTATTTGTAACATTAATTACCTGTTTGATTTCAAAACCGCGCAACTTACTGTTAGGTTCCATTTCGATAAGATTGTGGTCAAATCAAATGCGCGTAAGTAGCGTGGCGGTTAAATTAATCATTGTAACGGATAATCTATGTTAAAAATACAAAGAAAACATCAATTATTACTATCTATGTAAAAATGAGGCTATTTGCCCTTAAAATAACGATATTAAACAGTTTTAACCTGCCCCTGTAAAATTAGATCAAATGCAGATACGCGGCCTTTACCTATGGTAGATTCGCGGTTTTGCACTATCCCCGACGATTAGCTACATCCGCAGGCTCATGTATACCCGCCACGCTCACAGGGGGACTCAACTTCGGATTCAAACTATTTGTTGATTTCCAAAACGAACCAAATTTCTTGTTAGTGTGATGTTTAGCTAAAATATCCATTTTTATCTGCTGTTGGTTGTCTTGACAATATTTCAATTTGGTCTTAAAAGTTTTTCTAGATTGAGATTTTCTAGATAGATGCAATTCAAGCTGAATTGCTGAAGACTTTGCACCCGGGATTCGCGTCTGTTTCCAATGCAGTCAAAGATTTATCTATTTCCAGCGAAGCAGCGCCTGAAATCCCAACATCAAGTAATGGAGTCGGACCACTTATCCGGGATTCATTTCTACGGACAGAAAGTGAAATGCGAGGAGTTAATAACTTGCCGCAGAATTATGATAGACATGCGTTCTATCGAGTAGCCTTGGCGATGTATGACACTAAGCTTTATCTGCCGGGGTTGCGGATTGTTCGAAAGAGTTACCGTGGCCCTGGCGCACCGGCAACTGAAGGAACACGGCTGGGTTTTAGTCAGTAAGAGTCTGACACGCCCTTCCGCTCCGCCCAGAGCGGGAGAGGTCATTTGAAGATTTCCCACCAAAAAAAAAAGGGTGTAATGATGGATGTCAAAAAAATGTCATACCCAGTTTACAGAAGAAGGACGACAAAATCTAAACCATCACTTTAGAAACATGTCTTGGAAAGAGCAACAATATTTTATAATAAATAACACGTCCAAAGAAGAGCCTACTCGTAAGAGAAAAACCGTTAAAGAAAACAGAAAACTACCAAGAAACGTAAGCGTACTATATTTTCTGTCTAATGAAACAGGGACAAAAGTGAATGTTTGCTAAGTATTTAAACAAAATAACGCAAACGTCACCTCAGATACTGCCTATTTTGCAGCTGATTTGGAGAAAGTAATTATGCTCCCACGTATTGACGAATTTAAAATTGTAATGTTTTGCCCAAGAGTAATCGTATTCAATGAAAGTTTTGTGCCAATAGATGATTAAAAAAAAATGCTGCTTTGCAAACCTATGCCGCAATATGGCATGAGGCTATTGCTGGCCGCAAAATGAGTGACATAATAAGCTGTTTCAGAGCTTTTTTGCAGGCAAATAGAGACATGAAAAATGTAGTCATCTGGTTAGATACCTGTGCCGCCCAGAATAAAAATTAGACTTTGTATTCTTATTTGCTCCATCTTGTTAATTCAGTCCAAGTCAATTATGAAACGATTACATTAAAATATTTAGAGGTAGGCCACACGCACATGGCAGCAGACGAATTCCATCATCAAGTGGAGCAATCCATGAAGAGGAAGAAACACATCTATGATTTTGAAGACTTTCACCAAGCAGTATCGAACCCCAGAACAAATATTACCGTTAAAGTAATGAATATCGATGATTTTTGTCAGTTTGAAGACTGTTCTTCAACTTACAAACTACAAAATTCTTCCGCTCGAGCGTATTTATGTGATATGTGTGAAGTAAAATTCCTTAGAGGCACCCACGTCATTCGTTATAAGACTGCTTTTTATAATGAAGAAGAATACTCACTTGACTTTCTGAGACTAAAAAATATAAAATCTGGGATACCACCTCCAAAACCAAAAAATCAGTATAGAGGCATTACTCAAGAGCGCAAGTCAGCGATCATACAAAAACTGACACCCTTAATGCCAGACAACAGGAAATCGTTTTGGTATAATCTACCTACTGATAAAAATAGTGTTGATCTCACTCAAGTAGATGAAGACTAAATTTACAAGAGATACAAAAGCTGTGATTATTGTCAATATTAAGTATAATTAGTACAAACTTAGATAGTTTTTATAATTTTTGTTTTTAGAAGAGTTTTAAACTTTATGTTGAGAGAGGTTTGCAATTGTTTTTTTTTTTATTAAAAAAATATAGGTCATAGTGTTAGTTCGATCTTACTCAAGTTTATGATGAAGACTTTATTATGAGAGATACTTTACAATCCTGTGATTATTGATAAATATTAAGTTTTATTAGTACAAACTTACATAGTCTTTATACTTAATTTTTCTTTCTAGTAGAGAACTTTATGTTGAGAGAGGTTTGTAATTGCTATTTTTGTTATTCTTTATAAAAAAAATGTGTCTGATTCTCATACTTTGGTCTTTATTTAATACATGATAATTATCATATTAAAACGTATTTCAGTTTACATAGGGTTCTAACAATCTGCAGATATGTTTTTTAAGTTAATTGAATATTAGTATTACTAAGTTGAAAAGCAGCAAATGGCTATTAACGTCTTTTTTATTTAGTTAACTAGAACCTGGTAACACATTATCACTAAGTAGGAAAGACGTTTAAAAAAATACTAAGTTGAAATGACGTTTCTGGCCAGAAACGTCATTTAATAACTAATTAACTAGCTCAAAATCATCTTCGAATTCATCATCAACAAGTTCAACTTCATCATCTTCATCTAGTGCGTCTGAATCGGGTAAGGATTTTTCCCCTGATGAGGCATATTGTGATCCTGATTATGTACCAACAACCCCACCTAAGCGTGTATCATTTAGCCCAAATCCTCAAAATAGTATTTCTGTACAACTAGTTGAAGTATTTTCTTCAACTAGTTGTGTACTATTTGGGTCCTCCAGAAGATAAAAGAACTCCGAACAAACGAAGACGTAAAGGATTTCCAAACGTATCCGTGAGGCAAGATGCTAAAAGACTTCGTAATAGTGGGCAGCAATATACTTCTGTGTCCCAGTTAAAAAAAGTCATGCCAAAGAAGCAGATAGGACCACCATGTGGGGAAAAATGTAGACTAAAATGCAGCGAAATGATCAAACAGGAAGACAGAGAAATTATTTTTGTCAATTATTGGAAAATGGGAGCTTTATCTAGGCAAAGAGATTATATTGCAAAGTGTATTGATGTATCACACCTAAGTATCAATATAAAGTTCATAATAGCAATAGAGGACCTAAACATTCATTTTCATTCGAGATTAACAATTTTAAGCATCGTATCTGTAAGACATTCTTCAAGAACACGTTGGCCATTAATAATCGACCTATTGCAACTGTAATAGCAAAAAAGAACCAAGCGGGAACGATTGAAGAAGAAAAAAGGGGTAAACATGGAAAACAATACAAAGTAAGCTCAGATGTAATTAAAGGAATAAAAAACCACATAGACTCAATCCCAAGAATTCCCATTACCTAAGACAACAAACGACTCGTGAATTTATTGATGGGGGTAAAAACCTTACAGATCTTTATACCGACTACCAAACAAAATGCTTGAATGACGGTGTTGAAGCTGGTAAAATTCATACATATAGAAAAGTGTTTAATGAAGATTACAACTTTGGCTTTCACACACCTAAAAAAGACCAGTGCGAACTATGCATTAGCTTTAAAAACGCTGTTGATAAAACAATAGAATTACAGAACAGATACGACCAACACCAGCTTGAAAAAGAATTATGTCGCCAGGAAAAGTCAAATGACAAAACAATGGTTCAGGAAAATTCCATTGTTGCTGTTATGACCTCCAGGCAGTGTTGCCTCTTCCGAAAGGAGATGTTTCTACTTTATATTACAAGTGTAAGCTCAATGTTTGTAATTTTACTATAAGTGAATTAGCGAAAGACTATTGTGTGTTGTTGTGATTGTGGTTGTCTAGCACAAAAAAATAAAGTTATAAGTCATGTTTAAAAACTTTTTATCACGTAACCTGTCAAGGTTACGTGATAAAAAGTTTCGCCTTGTCTTTAAAAAAAAAAAATACTATATTAAAATGGGAAAGTTGTTTTAAAAAATGGCCCATTTAATTAAGATTTCAAAATAGTACAACACTTGCTACTTATCGTTCCATACAAAATATTATTGCATATTTACTTCCAAAAGGACTTAATTTAAAAAAAAACTTTTTTACCTGAATACCTTTTGTGTGCAAAAGGATTTGCTTTATTATTGTGTAAGCGAGACGGGCAGATGTGATAGATAGAGTGAGATAGAGAGTGACGCTGTGCAAAGTGCAATAGAGTGGGATAGACTGACATTTTGTTTTAGAGAAAGCGAGATGGTTAGTGACGCCGATGCGATAGTCAAATTGATTATTAGTTATTATCATTCAGTACGCTTCGTTCCTTCGTTTACTGCGCATCTCCTCGTAATCGTGTAACTTTCGTACTGACAACTTTGGCTTGTGTTACCCTGGACTTGATATCGCATTTGTGTTGACGACTCTGGCTTGTGTTACCTTTTTTTTTTGGGTGGGAAATCATCAAATGACCTCTCTCGCTCTGGGCGGAGCGGAAGGGCGTGTCAGACTCTTACTGACTAAAACCCACCTGGACTTGATATCGCACTTGTGTTGACAACTTTGGCTGCGTTTCCATGTCCTTTATTATTTTTTGTTCTGCCAAAATGCCGTACGTGCATACTGCGCAAGAATATGCGAACATGCATATTATCTACGGTGAATGCCATTGTAACGACTCTGCCGCAGCTAGATTGTATCGGGAGAGATACCCAAATACGGCACGTCACCCATATCACCTCGTGTTCATCAATGTGCACCAGTCGTATTCGCAAGGACGTAAACCAAGTGTTCGTACGGCAGGTGGGAGACCACGACGAAACGAAGATGACGTAGTTTTAAATGAAATTGAAAATGACTAAAAGAAAAGGCAAGCGATCTAAATCCCAAGCCCGTTGATAGAAATCTGAAACAAATAAGTAGGTTATATTATTAAAAGGAGAATGCCTATTTTCTTGCACATTTTATAATTATGTACTTATGTAACAAACTGTCATTTTCAGAGAGTAAATTGAAAAAAAAATGGAAATATCTAAAAGATCATTTTAAAAAAGAAGTAAAAAAGTTTCCGATTATTAGATCTGGAATGGGAGGAGAGTCTGTATCATCTACTTGGCAGTACTACGAATTAATAACGTTCCTGAATGATGATGTCATACCAGAACCAACAGGAGGGAATTTAGACAGCGATCATGATGATTATAACGAAGGTGATAACGCTGACGTGTCAGACGACTTGGATCGCATGACAGATATCTCTACCACGACAACGTCAACTTCATCCACGCGTAAAACAAAAACAGCGGCAGAAGTTAGAGACGAGTTTATTGCACTGGAAAATAAAAAAATTAAGTTGCTGGAAACTAAATATAATAATAAACAAACCAGTGACGACATGGATAAGGATGATGATTACCACTTTTACATGAGTCTTATTCCTCAAATGAAAAACTTCACTAATATTCAAAAGTTAAGAATACGCAATAAAATTACTAAAATAATTATAGATGAAGCAGAAATGTATACCTACACTCCGACTCATTCGCGCGATCTCGCTTCTAATAATTATTCGAGGGACTTGAATCTTACTCATTCACACGATCTCACCCCTAGCACCCATTCGAGGGACTTGACACCTACATATGGTTACCATAGTACCGAGTTTGATTCTAATAATTACTGATCTTTTTATTAATTATGATAAGACTTGCAATAAATTACAATAAATAAATACTTATACTTAATACTTTTCTTTATTTGTTTATATACCTACCTCAGCGTTGTTTTATTAATTATATAATATAGTAAAACAAATAATCCCAAAGGATTAAATGTATGTAGTACATACTTACCGTAATGTTATGAATAGCTTCTCAATAGGTGGGATGCTTCGGCGAAAGTTGGTATTTTTTTTTTTAAAAGACAATTTTCTATGTTTTCTAATATGTAGTCAAATGTGTCCATTGACATTCTTAAATATTCAAAAAACTTCTGAGGTTGCATTCGCAATTTCTCATATAGTGTGTAAAATTCTCCTTCACTTTCTCTAGTCAAATTAATATCATTAATTCCATTTTTCACTTGTAGCACTTGCCATTTTAAGTAAGAATTTTCTAAAAAATAAGTCCTCTTCATCCATATTGTATTTGAAAAACACTGGACACAACACCACTCGGACGAGCCGCGTGCTTCACTGCGGACAAGTGACGACGCGCGCGTCCCCGCACCCGCGCCGCCCCCGCGCCCGCGCTGCCAGTCTGGCCAAGCACTAAATATCTGATCTAGGGTGTTGATTTTCAACATTTTCAAAAGAATACCTATTATCACTTAACCAAGTAACATGGATTTTATTTTTGCTAGAACTGGTACAACCTAGCTTATTGCCCCGTACCCGCTTGACATTGAGTTTCGGAACAGCCTGTATATGTTCCCTTTATACAGTCCTTCAATGCTTCAATTAGTGCGTCGCATACTTCTGGAATAATCCATGAAATACTTTGTCTAGATATACGAAATAAGTATTGTAAACTCGCGTAAGAATCACCCCTAGCTAAAAACCTTAGTGTGACCATAACTCTTTCATTAACCCTTTACCTCGCAACGACAAGCCGGCTAAACGTTCACTTTAAAACAAAGTTGATAATAAAAATTGTTACTTTTTATAAAATTTTATTTGTTGTCTACAATGAATAATTAAACGCAATTGTAAAAAAAAAGTTTGACATTTCCGAACGCATTTTATGTCAGTGTTGTGCAAAATGGCGTCACGGTCGCAGCGACTCCGTCGATTGCAGGTAATTTTATTCTATAAAAAATATTTTTAAGACTTTTCCTGATGGTGGACACCGGCATTTTATTTTTAGAAAGCCATTTTAGTATTATGATTACAAAGAACTTCATTGTATTGACTAACTTACGAGCACCGAGTTCATAAAGTGATACGTTGAACATACTCAACGTTGCGACGTAATCAGTAAAGTACTTCGTAATATAATGTTGAGGATGTTCAACATTGCGGCTTTACTAACGATTAATTTAGCATGTATTTAAATTAACGTTTTATTTTCTAAATTGGTGTTTTGTCATGCTATGGGTGTGGATTTGCATGTTTTTTTTTTGCTTGCTTCAGGTTAAGCCAATATGGCAAAGAACGCGCAAAATTATGGCACTAGTTCCTCCAGAGAACGCTTCATCAGATAGTAGCAGTACTAGTACTGACGATGAAGTTATAATTGAAGACAAGACGAAAGAACGTGAAACTAATTGGAGCTCTGAACCCAGGTCATACAATTCTTCACTGAACGACTTGGACCTTGATAGTTCTGGAAATATGTCTCCCACGCCTTTCTTATCCGATTAAGAAACTGTTCCATTGACACCCGTCATGAATAACATGTTCTCTCCAGACAAAACATCACATCAACTTCCAGTTCTCCAGTCAGTTTCGTCTATTTTATGACCTCAAGTTTCATTAGTCTTATCCCCACAAATTTCGTCTATTTTATCAACTGAAGTTTCATCTGTCTTACCCCACAATTTTCTTCAAATATATCCCCAGCGACGCGTTTCAAGAGGCGAGCTAATACAACACCAAAAACTTGTGCTAAGAAAATAAAAAAGTATGTGAGAAAACCATTGTTATTCAAATGGAAAACTGGTAAATTTAGATACACAGCGCATATCGAACCAACTATATTTGATGTTCCTATTGATTCAAGTACGATGTCCCCTTTAGACTACTTTTATAACAAAAAATCAGAAGATGTTATTATGTTGATTACAGATCATACAAACTTATATTCAGTACAAAATGATGCTGCCAAACGCGCAAATGTCTCTAATGATGATATACGGGACTTTTTAGCCATTACTCTTATGATGGGCGTGGTACAAATGCCATCATACGAGGACTACTGGAATCGCGAATTAAAATATCCCCCGATCGCAGATATCATGCCAGTCAAAATGTACGAAAATATCAGAAAATATCTTCATTTTGTGGACAACTTGGACATGAATGACAATCGCAATTTTAAAGTTCGACCACTTTAAAAAATGGTTAGACATAATTGCCTAAAACTTACGGAAGAAAGTAGATACAGCATTGACGAAATGATGGTACCCTATAAAGGTACTAGGGCAGGCAGTAGACATGGGTGAAGTAGTTAGAGAAATGGGTGAATTTGTTTGTAGCAAACGAGAGTTATGCAATTTGTTGATAAACGGGCATAATATACAGGGTGTCTGGCGGCAGATTTACATTTTAAAAATCGAATATTTCAAAAAGTTATAAACGGTGCGGGGGGAGGGTGGTGTCATTAGAACCACTGATCGTGCGGATTTCTCAGTCACGATGTCGCAGTGGTCGGGTGAGCATCGCGCATTCGCTATCGAAGCGTTTTTCAAGAGCCACGATTCTTACGTACTCGCTCGCCGGCAGTTTTGTTCACATTTCAATATTCGACGGATAAGCGATGGACCGAGTGTGAAATTAATTCGTTCGTGGGTGGAGAGGTTCCGCGCAACTGCTTCGGCTATGAACACACCACGGCCAGGGCCTATTTGATCGTCAAGGACCCCGGAAAACATCGCACTGGTGGAACGGAGTTTACGTGAAAATGCACGACTTTCAATACGGAAAAGGGTAGCTTCACTGGGACTTCCAAGAGCGATTGTTCATGAAATTTTAAAAAAGGACATGAAGTTCCATCCTTTTAAAATTCAAATCATTCAAGAATTAAAAGAAAATGACTTTGTGTCACGCAATTTTTTTTGTGAAACCATGTTGGAGCGTTTTCGCACTGCGAATTCAATTTTTTGGAGTGACGAGGCTCATTTCCATCTAAACGGACACGTTAACAAGCAAAACTGTCGTTACTGGGCTCCAAGAACTCGCAATCCTCGATTGAAACACCAAAAACCATTACATTAGATAAGATAAGATAACATAAGTCTTTATTTGCCTTAAACATGGTATTAAGTTGTTACAGTTTGGTTTGATATAATGTCCACATGTTTAGCTATACAGAATAATTGTATCAATTGCATGCAAAATAATTAATAACTGATAATACAATAATAGTCATTCAGATAAATTAATTGGTAATAAAATAATAATACAATAATAGTCATCACAAACATTTTCATTAATACCTGTACATACACATTTTATATTTTCAAGTTATAGAAATCATTAATGTCATAAAAATTATATCCATTAAGCCATTTATGTAGTTTGTTTTTAAATGAGTTAAGATTATTTAATAATTTTAATTCTTTTGGTATTTTATTGTATATACGTACACACATCACAAGGCAGCTTTTAGCATACTTGGCTTTTAATATAAGTCTGTGTGGATCCCTTGTTGGTCGAGAGATGACTTCATATGCTTTTTTGAACAATCCCTTATTAGTATACACAAATTTACAGACCTCAAATATGTAAAGTGAGGGAAGTGGTAATAAACCTAGCTTTTTAAAAAACGGTTCGCAGGACTCATCAGGACGGAGTCCACAAATGGCCCTGATGCATTTTTTTTTGCGCAATAAATGCTCTATCCTTATCCGTACTGTTCCCCCATTTAATAAGCCCGTAACGTAAAATGGATTCTATATATGCGTGGTAGGTAATAATTGCTGTTTTTCTATTTGTCACGTTCTTTACTTGTCTGAGAGCATAAACAAATTTATTGATCCTATTGCACAAATTATCTAGATGTACTTTCCAATTTAAGTCTTGATCAATGAGTACACCCAAGAATTTGGTTTGTGTAACTTCTTTCAGTATATCAATATTAAGTTTAAAATTATATTTAGCATGTTTAGATTTATTAAATTGTATAAAATTAGATTTGTCTAAGTTAATTTTTAATTTATTTGTCTATAGCCATCCTAAAATACTGTCAATAGTATTATTAATGTCCATTTCATGATCAGATATTGATTTATACTTTTTATCAGACGTCACGATAATTGAAATGTCATCTGCAAATAATACACATTTATGATTAGTCACTAGTGGTATGTCATTTATATATAATATAAACAAAATGGGTCCTAAGACACTCCCCTGAGGGACGCCACATTTATTTTCCCCTGGAGTCAGAGGAATAGGAAGAAAGTAGGTTTTCATGCACTTTTTCTATGACAACGTATTGTTTCCGATCACTTAAATAAGACGAAATCCACTGCAGTGCTAGTCCTCTTATTCCAATGCCCTCTAACTTTTTTAATAAAACGTCATGTGCTACAAAGTCAAAAGCTCGTGACAGGTCGAAAAAAAGTCCTGTTGTTAAAAAAATGTACGGAACGCGCCCCGAAACCACTAAGTTGTGCCCTTAGTAATTTAATGTCGTAGAATTAATTATCTGCTATAAAAACTATATTTTTTCCACTAAACTTAATGGTGCTCCCACATTGCCGTTAGAAAATGTTTAATAACGTTAGTAAACATTTGTTAGCAAACATTTAATCACAAATACATTTTCATGTTAGAAAATGTTTAGTAATGTTAGTAAACATTTTATAACAAAACAAATTATAACAAAATAAAACATGTGTTATCTTTTGTTTGTAAACATTTTATAAGGGTGATGGCGGGATAGGCGGTGCGGTGCGGTGGGGGTTAGAGTACGCAGGTCGCTGCGCGTGCTGTCTCGCTTGTCAGTCCCTTTGTGTCAGCGTGCATCGCTGTGCGTGTGTATTAGTGGTTGCGCGTGCGCCAAGCAATAAAATATGTCCGGTAATTGGAATAACGATGATGTTTACAAACTGATTGAAATGTTTCAAGCAAGAGAAGTACTATGGAACACGATGTCAGAGAGCTACAAAGACCGAAATAAAAAACACGATGCTTGGATGGAAATTGCCAGTGAATTTAATATGGATAAAAAAGTAATTGAAAAAAAGATTCGATCACTCGTAGGTCAATTTAACCGAGAATGTAAATCTAATAAATCTGGTGCAGGAGCTAATGAGTCAAGTAAATGGTTTGCATTTAAAAAACTCATGTTCCTTAAAGGCAAAAATATTCCAAGTTTAACTGTCGATGGAGGGTTGCAGGTGAGTTTTATTTTAACGTCTTTTAATAATATTTAGATGCCCAGTCCAAAAACCCTTCATTTGAAAAATATTCTGCGAATTCTTTTCTTATTTCTTTCCCATCATCTGTCAGGGATTCACATGCTTCAAGTGGTGTTAATTGCTGCTGTTCTAATCTCCATTGTCCATCGATACGTGTACCAGTTACTATGTCATCTCCATCATAGTATTGAGATGGAGCGTAAATCATGCTCGATTCAGTTTTTCTTATAAAATTATGCAGTAGCACGCATGTCATAATTAAAGTAGTAGTTTTTTCTGGATCTAATAATATTGTAGTTCGTAAAACTCTAAATCTGGCTGACAAAATCCCAAATGCGTTCTCTACTGTTCTCCTCGCACGACTCAGTCTATAACTGAAGATTCTTTCCTTAGAATTGCTATCCTGTGGTCCTGGAAAAGGTTTTAATAAGTGTTTTTCTAAAGGGAACGCATCATCTGTTACGAACACATAAGGAACAGGTTTGTTTCTGCCTGGTAGTGAGCTGTCACTGGGTATTTTCAAACTATTGTCGTTAATTTTATTTCGAAATTTTGTGTTTGCGAAAACTCCGCCATCACTTATGCGTCCTTGGCAGCCAATATTCACGTACAGAAAGTTGTATTCTGCGTCCACTATCGCTAAAAGTACAACGCTGTAAAATCCTTTATAGTTGTAATATTCACTGCCGCTATCAATTGGCTTTTGTATGGCTACGTGCTTTCCATCGATACTTCCTAAGCAATTTGGGAAATTCCATTTTTCTTCAAATGAATTTGCCACGTGTAGCCACTCTTGAGGTGTTGTTGGTATCTGGAACAAAAATAGAAGATTAAGAAATAGGCGCGAAAAATAAATTTATAACTCGTTATTCTAACAAATTTTATTGGATATTTTTATTAAGTATGAAATATTAATAGAATACACTATAAAAAAATATGATTTCAGTTAAGGGTTGTTAAGTAATAGAAAAAGAAAATCGCGGTTATAGATTTTTTTTACAATTTTAGCTAATTTGACGCGCCTATAACTTGAAATTATCGTTTAATTCTATTCTTTCAGGGTAACGAAGAAAACAGAATTGCTTCAGAAAACACTCTCAGTTTGAACGAAACAGGAAATACTGTCACTGATGAAACTACGGGCACGCCTTTCGCCACCCCAAAACCATTTCGGAAAAGAAGACGGCCTGAAGTAGAACAAGATCCAACACAACAAGAAGCTGTAAATATTTTACAAAGAATGTACGAATCTAGAAAAAGCAGGGATGAAAATGACGCATTTGGAGAGTATGTCTCGATGAAACTGAAACAAATAAAAAACAGTCATGCTAAGAATACTGCTCAACATCACATTAACAATATTTTGTACAATGCGACAATGGGACAATATGATTTTCCAACAACCTTTACAGACCCAACCGCTAGTAGTTCCTGGGGATACAACTCTGAACCAAATCTATCCACTTTTTCGGAAAATAATGCTGACTGTAGCTCGAGAGGATACTACACCGCACCGAGTCCCTCGGCTTCATTTGAAACCAGTTCTTCGGATAACTCCAGGACACATACTCGTACCAGCGCAAGAACACAGAGTCCGTCTAATTTATCGGAATCAAGCCAAGATTCGACCCAATCATTAAACGATTTGTTGGAATCAATCAAAAATTAAAAAATACATGTTTGGTTTGTTAATTATTAAAAAAACTATTAGTAAGGTAAGGTAGGTACCTACCTAAAGTATGATTAGATTAGATCATATTAAAAGTAAATAAAAAAATAATTAAAAATGTTGTTTGACTTACCTGTATGTATTCCTTTAAAACCTCATTGAGAGCCTCGCACACTTCTGGTACGATAATAGATATCACTTGGTCTGACAACTTGAACACATTTCCAAGACTTTTATAACTGCTACCAGTTGCCAAAAATCTTAACGTTACCGCAAGTCTTTCCGTCACACTTACAGATTTTCTAAATGTAGTGTCTCGTTTGCCTGTTTTTGCCCCAATTAAATTTTGTAGATATTCAAATTCGGAACTGTTCATTCTTATAAAATCTTTTAAGCAACCGTCAATACCCAAATCCTTGAGATAGTCTGTGGCACTATATTTTCCTCTAGCTTTTAGCGTTTGGTGCATCCAATAAGAGCGCTTTTTCTTCTTTTTTAAACAAAAAATAAAAGCTATTCCAATGAGCAAATCTTCTTCCATTTTCGTGTAGACGTCCTCGGCCCTCAGAAGGCGAAACCAAACTGCGAGCCAATACTAGATGTTATAAAATGTTTAAACATTTTCCATCAATGTAGGAGCACTTATAACATGTAACAGTTTCTAACAAAGTGCAACAATTGTTAACATTTGTTAGTAAATGTTTTGGTGTTATAAAATGTTTACAAACATTTTATAACGGCAATGTGGGAGCACCATAAGTGTAGTGAAGTGTTTACTGCCCAATAACTGTTTGCAGTGTGATACAAACAATAATAAACAAAAATAAAAACTTCGAAAAACTGCCGGTCATAGTGACTAATTCGCGTGTGCACGGAATCCTCACGGTTGTGCGAACTGTTGATTTTTTTTTTTTTTTTTTCGCAGTTTTGACCACTGGGGGTCGTGGCTGCTTAACCGGTCTGTCCTGTGGTTGCCTTTCGGATTTTACTCTAAAAGGCCTCCAGCCAGGAGCGGAAAAATTTAAAACTAAAACTTAAATGTTAGATGACCGCACGCTAAGGGCACCCCCTGTGGGGTACGGACCTCGGCTTAGGGCGTCATCGGGAGAGGGCAGCGCGATATTGGGGACGGGCTGGATCGAATGGTGCGAACTGTTGAACGGCGAAAGTCCTATATACGCGCAATCTTGCGCGCTATCAGTGCTACCAACTCCCCGACGACGCAGAAGCGTTCCAGCGGCGAATAAAGTGTACCAAGTTGCATTCATCATGGGAGATGACAACATAACGCTGAGAAAAAAACAAATCCTGTCTTCCTCGCCCTCAGAAACGTCACTTTTCGATGCTACTGTTATGAGTATGCCAGAAACTTCACTGCGAGATGATGAAACCATTGCGACGCTACAGGAAGAGATCAATGATTTAAGGATTAAGTT
This sequence comes from Dryobotodes eremita, assembly GCA_917490735.1. Classification (NCBI taxonomy): domain Eukaryota; kingdom Metazoa; phylum Arthropoda; class Insecta; order Lepidoptera; family Noctuidae; genus Dryobotodes; species Dryobotodes eremita. The sequence continues at coordinate 2,472,874 of OU823242.1, read as the reverse complement.
GCAAAGCGCGAATCAGGAAGTTGACAACTTGCTCTGTGAGAATACAAATTTAAAGACAGATTTGAATAAATGTAATCGGATCATAGAATTGTATAAGCAGGTGGGTGCAGGAGATGCCAAGTGTGCCACTCCAGGTTCTAAACGAAAGGTTTCAAACATAAAACTCCAAGTGAGTAGCCTGACATCAACCCCAATAAAAAAATCCTTTAGAAATAAATCTACATGCCGAATAAAAACTTTAAATAAGGAGACACAAACCAGTAATCTCACGGATCATACGTCAGCAAAATTAAAACGCCAAACATCGACAGCCTGTAGTATTAAACAACTGAGAACGGAAAATGCATGCAAACAAACACAAACGGATGAAAACTTTTGCAATACTACTTCTATCCATCAGGACAGCAAAACTGAAACAACCAACACTGTTACACCAACAAAACAAATTAATAATAATTCGGACCACTGTTATTTAAAACGTGGCAAAATTTGCATCTTAAGCACCGACAACAGGAATAAATTGCTTGACATTGCAGAAAAAAACTATAGATAAATGTGGACTTTGTCACTACATCACACCTCACAGAAATATCCAAGCACTACTGAAAGGCATCAAAGAAAAACTGGCAGATTTCACCATGCTGGACTACTGCATTGTATTGGTAGGTGGCGAAGACTTCCAAGTCACATGTAGATATTATGACAGCATTTTGTTAATAAGACAGGTTTTACAAGAAATCACAAATACGAGCATAATTATATGCACACCAACGTACAAATTCTTTACTAATAATTACTTATACAATTCTAGAGTAGAAACTTTTAATAACTTGTTATATCTGGATACAACTACTCATGGACATGCTTATTTTCTAGATAGTAACAAGAATTTAACATACGATGATGCCATGTTCAATAGACGCACGGGCATGATAAATTACTCCGGAATGAAATCTATTTTTAATGATATTTATGATATGATTATTTATATTCAAAGTGTAAATACTAAGTATGAAATATGTGAACTTGACATAAATGACAGAATGCATCCTAGTAAATGTAAGACAACATCAGCGACTACTACAGAGGAACAAAACTCGCAGTTTTTTCTGTAATTCTCTCAATATTATGCACCAAAATATTGCCGGTTTGCTAAACAAATCGGACTTATTGACTATTCAATTGAAAAACCTTGAAAATCAAGGAACTATTGTAGACGTTCTCTGTATAACTGAACATTTTATCACATCTGGCCATGAGAGTTTGTTGTACGTTCCTGGTTTCCATCCCGCTGCTTTCTTTTGTCGCAAATCAAATCGCGGAGGGACTTGTATTTTAATTAAAACTGAGCATCAATATAAAGAACTGCCAGATATTGCTAAGTACTCTGTATCAGGCGTTTTTGAAATTTGTGGAATTGAATTGACAACCCATTCTATTATTGTGATTTGTGTTTATAGAATTCCTAAATACAATTACTTGACATTTTATGATAGGCTTGACATTGTTTTGAATAGGTTATGTTTGTTAAATAGAAAACAAATTGTTTTATGTGGCGATTTAAATATTGATACGTTAAAAAGGAATAGGATTACTTTGGAACTAGAGAATTTTTCACTAAGTTACAACTTGACATTAGAAATAAATCAACCTACCAGGCTCAGTAGTAACACATGTATCGATCATTTTGCGCATAACTTGCGAAGAGGATGTAAAGCTGAAGTTATAGATCTTATCCTTTCTGATCACACGTCACAGATACTCAGGGTTCCCATAAATAGAACATGCCGCTTAAAATTCTGGAAAATTGTAAAAAAAGACTACTCCACAGAGAACCTCAAAAAGTTCCGAGAATGCATTCGAAGTTTAACCTTTACGGATGTATATGCAAGTAACGATGCCAATATAGCTTACAAAAGATTTTATGAATCGTTCTCCCTCTTCTACCAACTTTGCTTCCCTAATAAAATAATAACTATTCATACTAATAAAAACGTAAAATGGGTATCGAGCGGCATAAAAAGCTGTAGTAAAAAACAAAGAAAATTACTGTGGACATATAGACTAAATCCTGTATTAAAAAATAAAACTAACTTTATAAAATACTCTTCGCAATATAGGAAAATTATAAGACTCACACAAAAAGCTCAAAATGATTACTTTATAAAAACCTCGAAGAATAAGTCGAAAGCTGCATGGCAAATTGTCAATAGACCTAAAAATAATTCTCCTAAAGAACAAATAATGACCATTAATAAATGTAACCGCACCTTTTCAAAACCTATTGACATAGCAAATGCATTTAATAATTTTTTTATAGATGACATTGAGAATAATATTAAAACTGACATGGAATTCGACAATAAATTAGTTAATCTGACAAGCCAATCAATGTTTATGCAGCCGGTTCTAACAAACGACATGATTTCGGCTATAAGATCACTTAAAAATACAAGTACTGTAGGATTTGACGGTATGTCAACAAAGGTGATAAAATTTGTAAATGAACTTATAGCACCCGTATTAGCGCATATTATGAACCTTGGCATTGTTGACGGGGTTTATCCTGAAGACTTGAAGAAAGTTATGATTAAACCACTTCATAAAAAAGATAAAAAAACTGATATGAAGAACTATAGGCCAATAGCTAAAATTTCTGTATTTTCCAAGATTTTCGAAAAAATTATTTATAAGTCTCTGTATAGCTATCTCAACAAATTTAACTTATTATGCAAGGAACAATATGGCTTTAGAAAGAACACCACCATCAACATGGCTATTTTTTACGTAGCACTATGTTGGCAGTAGACCAGAAAGCTCCTATTTGTGCCATCTACACAGATATGACCAAAGCCTTCGATTACGTAAAGCACGACGTCTTGTTGGATAAACTGCGTAGCTACGGTATCAGAGGTAACATTTTAAAATTACTCGAATCCTATCTCTCCAACAGAATGCAATGTACAGAGATTGCAAGAATATGTGAAAAAACAAAATTTGAAAAGAGGTTTTTATCCCATTCTAGATTAATAAAGTTTGTTGTCCCACAGGGTAGCGTCCTTGGGCCACCTCTTTTCTTGATCTATATAAACGATCTGCCAAAGGTGACTCAACATCAAATGGTTATGTTTGCAGACGACAGTACTGCCATAGTGAAATGTATTGATCGCAATATTTATCAAGTTGACATAAATAATACAATATCTGACATAATTAATTGGCTTAATAAAAATAATTTAGTTATTAACTTAAAGAAAACCAAAATAATGCACTTTCACCAAAGAACTGAAGTACCAAAAGTAAATATTAGACATAGTAACTGTGACATCGAAGACTTTAAGTAGCAAAATTCTTAGGTTTATTGCTTGATAATCAGCTTAACTGGAAGGCCCATATAGATGACCTAAGTAAAAAAATAAATAAATCAGCATACGCACTTTTCCAAATTGCTAGAAAAATAAATATGGATGCGCTACTAGTTGCATATCACGGCCTAGTAGCCTCAATTTTGCGATATGGTATTGTTTTTGGGGCAATTCTACAGATAAAGATATCGTTTTTAAGGCACAAAAAAGATGCATAAGATCGATGTGTGGTCTGAAAATTGATGATAGCTGTGTACCTTTCTTTAAATCGCTGAAAATACTTACCTTACCATCATTATATATTTTTGAAATAAGTGTTTTCGTCAAAACAAACATGAGGTTGTTCGGAAAAGTGTCGACTTTACGAGATGTTGCGATTCGTAGCCAATACGCAAACTCTATAAGCAATCAGCGTTGTAAGACGGCCTTAGTGAGAAAGAGTGTTTTAGGCATGGCACCGCGCATTTACAATAAATTGCCAGATGTAATAAAAAATTTGAATGTTACACAATTCAAAAAAAAATTAAAGCTGTTGTTAATTGAAAAATGTTATTATACGATTGATGAATTTCTGAATGATAAACTAATGTAGACTTATTTATTTATTTTTGACTGGAGAATACACACAACAGACAATTTCTAGTAGAATATTGAGAGCAATGGTAATTTATGATATGATTATTTATTTAAGCATTGACTGTAGTAATTACTTCATATTGTGACATTTTATAATTTTATTTTTTTTATTTTTTTTAATCATCATACTATTAATTTTGACATACCTACCAAATAATTTGTGTTTACCTCTCGCATGATTTATATATACTTTTTTTATTATTTCGCATGCAACCATATATTTGTACGCCTCTTGGCATAACATAGCGACCTATTTTTAATTTAATAACTGTATTCATTACCTATGTTACACAAATGAAATTGATTTTGATTTTGATTTTTTTGATTTTGTTAAGTGATTATTATTTAGATTATTCAGGACATTGCTCAAAAGAGAAAATATTGCCTGTGTTGTCGACTTATGCTTTTGGAATCCGAACTGTTCATTTGCTATAATTTTAAATTTGCTACAAAAGTCGACAAGTCTCTTGAGCATACATTTTTCGAATACTTTTGACAAAATAGGAATTAGGGTAATCGGGCGATAGTTTTTCACGTCATTTTTATTGCTTTTTTTGTAAAGTGGTTTCACGACTGATAGTTTTAAGGCATCAGGAAAAGTACCTGATGAAAATGAAAGATTAATTAAATATGTCAATATAGAAATTAATTCAGTGTTACACTCTTTAATTATTTTTGTGCTAATTCCATCATAACCTTCGGAGTTAGTATTATTTAAAGCCATTAACTCCTTTTTAACTTCATCTTCAGTCATGCAACTAAGAAACATGGAATTAGGAATTGACCCCATATTAGAGTCATTATGTAAATGATTAAATGTTGAGGTGTTTGTCGAGTCAATAAAATAATTATTAAAAGCGTTCGCTATGTCAGTGGGATTCGTCAGTATCTGCTTATCTAATTGTAATTCAGAAATATTATTGTCACATTTTGTATTCCCAATTTCGTGATTAATGACTGACCACGTTGCTCTACATTTGTTTTGACTTTTTTTAATGAAATTAATATTGGAATTCATTTTTGATTTAATAATGCACTTTTTCAGCATATTTGAATATTTTTTATATTTTGTTTTGTACTGTAAATTGTTTTTGTAGTAAAGATATCGTAAAGATCGTTTAGTATTGCAACTATTTCTTAGACCCTTACTTATCCATTTTTGTTTGTATGTGTTAGAGTTATTAATCTTTATTTTTATTTTTGGGAAGCATAAGTTATATATCAGACATAATAAGTCGTAAAATTTATTAAAAGCCTTATTAGGGTCAGCTTCTAGGTGTACTTCTGACCACGATAAGTTTGTGAGACATTCTTTGATTTTTTTTACATTTTCGTTACCGTAGTCTTTCTTAAACGTGTAGTAAGATTTGGACTTCGAACTCTGCTCTTTTACTGGAAAGCCTAATAATTGGGCAGTGTCGTGGTCAGATAGATGAAGAGGCAAAACATCTGTTGATGTTGTCTTTATATTACTTAGTATGTGGTCTATACAAGCGTCTTTACGAGTGGGAATATTAATGTGCATTTGCAGATTGTAGGTATTACATAAATCTTTTAAATAGGTGGTCACTTTTCCTAGTTTTAGGATATTTATATTAAAATCACCAGCAATAACTATTTTTGTACTTGGCCCATATTTCTTGTGTGTTTCACACATAAGTTGGTCGAGCTTACTCAAAAATACATTAGGGTCAGAGTTTGGCGTTCTGTATAGACATACTATTAGTAAATTGTGCAATGGGATATCAACGCCACAGGCTTCGAATGATTTTTGAGTTGAATATTTTTTTATGTAAGAAAGCTCATTGTATATAATACCCTGTTTTGCGAGAATACAGGTACCCCCTCTCTGTTTGTCTCTACTAAACGCAGTTGCTAAAATATAGTTATTTAATTTTAAATATTTTTCATTACCGGCACGCATAAAGGTTTCAGAGAAACATAAAATGTCAGGTTCTTTATTTGCGACTCGTAATTCCAATAATGTTAATTCTATTATTTCCTGCTTTGATAAAAAACTGGCGATATTTTGGTGTAATATTTTAAAACTCTTGGGTTTACTAGCAGTTTTCAAGAAAAAGCTGTTTTCTGTCTACACTCTTAAAATAGTGTGGTATAGTACCTATTTTTGTAGAAGTTGCCCAAGGGTAACTGTTGCAACATTGCCCAAGGGTAACTGTTTGGTGCGCTTTATCCGCGAGTGGGATAATTGGGCCATTTTTTTTTGAAAATGCACGGGGCCACGCGACTAATGTCAGTGGTGAGAATTATCGACACATGATTTCGAATTTCTTTTTGCCGAGCCTGCGAGCTCATCCATCGTTCTCATCACACACGTGGTTTCAACAGGATGGTGCGACTGCACACACGGCCAGAGCTTCAATGGATTTGTTGCGCGAAAATTTCCCTGAAAAACTGATTAGTCGCTTTGGGGACATCCCGTGGCCACCAAGGTCCCCCGACCTAACCCCAATGGTTTTTTTTTGTGGGGCTACCTCAAAGCGCGAGTCTACACCAACAATCCGCGAACTGTTGTGGACTTAAAAGAAAATATTCGGCGAGAAATCGGCGCAATTGAACCGAGTTTACTGCAGCGTGTGGCGCGGAATACGAGGCTCCGTTTTGAACAGTGTGTGCAACAAGATGGAAGACATTTGGATGACATCATATTTAAAAAATAAAATCCGCATTATGACTCTGTATTTTAACACTTTTATTAAAACTATACGTATAAAGGTATTTATTTTATTTTGAAAACCTAAATCTGCCACCAGACACCCTGTAGAAGACTACTTACAAGAAAATTTAAATATGTCACCAGAGGATTTGGCTACTGTGGTCTCCTACATTCAAAGAAACTTGGTATCTAAATGTAACGAATGCTGGAGAAATGCATCTCGGATAAAAGAACGCTTTGAAAGTAAGAACGTCAACTGGTTAAATGGACAATTTCATGTTTCACTAGTCACTAGAGTGTAGAGTCACGGTTAATGACCTTAATACGTCTGGAAGTACTGGTGGCAGACCTTCAAAACTCTCGAGTCTCGAGTCTCAGATTTCACCACAATATACACGGAAACGTTTTCCGAAAGTAATGTAGGTCCGACAACTCCACGTGACGACCCATATGACACTTTCGTTGATATATGGGATCGACAAATTATAGAGCACATTGCCTCGAAGACAAATAAGTAAGCTCAGCAGGTGGCAGCCCAGTTGTTCAATAACCACAGTCTCAGCCCAGTTGTTCGATAACCACAGTCTCCATCCCAGCAGCCGCATCCGTCAGGCCGTTCCGCAGGCCGTTGGGTAGACCCAACGGCCGATACACTATATGTCTACTTCGGTATGATACTGGCGATGGGGATTGATCTTCCGAGTATCGTAGGAATGTAAGATGGTGTGTTATATAAAACTTATAGTATAAAGTATAATCTTGTAACATTTGTCCCCCTATTAAAATAATGATTAAGTGAAAAAATAATGATGTCACTGCTGGAAATAGGTCTCTCCCAACAAATATTGTTTAATGTGTGATACGTGATATTTTTTGTCGGGGTCAACCCACAACTTGTAACATACTTTAAATCCTATTTATGTAATCCTATTAGTAAGACCTTAAATTATGTGTTATGTTAACAGGGGAACTCTATTCAGAAGATGTCAGTTCAGCCAATGTTATTTCGAATATGGACAAGCTGTTCGATAGTGTAAACGCATGCACACCAGACTTAATGGGAATCCATTTGCAACAAATATGAAAAACAATTCACCACATCTCACACACTTCATTTTCATAAAGATTTTTTTTAGAGAAACTCTATTCAGAAGATGTCAGTTCAGCCAATGTTATTTCGAATATGGATAAGCTGTTCGATAGTGTAAACGCATGCACACCAGACTTAATGAGAATCCATTTGCAACAAATATGAAAAACAATTCACCGTATCTCACACATTTCATTTTCATGAAGAATTTTTTTAGAGAATGAATATTTTTGTAATATACACGACCCCTCCATCCCAAGGATGGATTTGGTCCATCAATGGAATAGACCGAATCTGGAGAAATCTCAGTAATACACATAAATCAGTAAAAAGTTTGGAAACAAGGAGGCTCCAGCAAGACCCATTGGAAAATCTTTTCGATTGCATTCGGGCCAATTGCGGCTACAATTTAAATCCCACTGCTGGATAGTTTGTCGCTGGTCTTAAAACGGCTATCCTCAGCAACTTATCTTTTATTGGGACGGGAAATTGTTTAGATGACGAAAATTAAGTAATATTGAGAAAGGGGAATGCCAGGAAAATGCCTAAAATGGACAGCAATTCCCAATAGTGATAAATTCTATTTCGAATAAAATACAACTCATCAATTTATTCTTCAGTTCGTTTAAGTAGGGTATAAAGGTGATTATTATTTCAGTATTTATTTCGATTTCCGTCGTACAGTTCTTCAATGACATTCAAGAACACTCATATTTGACATTACCACTATTTAGTCTGTGGTCTTTGTTAGACCATCCATCAACAATCTGGGCTGTCAGAGCCATCTACAACCTCCGCAAACGCGAATCTCTAAGGGAACTGTTTAAAAAAATTAACATCATGACGGTACCTTGTCAATATATATATGAAAACATTATGTACGAGGGTCATTCAATAAATACTTAGCCTACAAAAAGTAAACGAAAATTTTGGAAAAGTGGCAATTTATTTTTCAACATAGTCTCCTTTTAGTTCGATACACTTAGCCCAGCGATGCTCCAACTTTTTTAACCCGTCCGAAAAATAGTTTTTGTCAAACTCTGCAAAATAGGCCTCCGTGGCGGCGATGACCTCCTCATTCGATCCATATCTATTCCCGGCGAGTGATTTTTTCAGATTAGGAAACAGAAAGAAGTCACAAGGGGCCAAATCTGGAGAATACGGTGGATGGGGCAGCAATTCGTAGCGTAATTCGACCAATTTGGCCATGGCAACGGCAGACGTGTGAACCGGTGCGTTGTCGTGGTGAAACAGCACTTTTTTCTTCGCCAGATGGGGTCGTTTTTTCTTTAATTCGGCGTCGAATCGGCCTAATAAATCGGCATAGTAAAGCCCTGTAATTGTTTTACCCTTCTCGAGGTAATCGATGTAGATCACACCTTGTGAATCCCAGAAAACGGTGGCCATAACTTTTCCGGCCGATTTTACAGTTTTCGCCTTCTTTGGAGCACGTTCCCCGGTCTGGATCCATTGTTTTGATTGCTCCTTGGTCTCTGGTGTGTACCAGTGGATCCAGGTTTCATCGACGGTCACAAAACGACGCAAAAACTCCGCTGGATTCATCTTAAACAGCGCCAAACACGTCTCCGATGTGGTCTCACGGTTGCGCTTGTTTTCTGGTGTGAGTAAACGCGGCACCCATCGCGCCGACAGCTTTCTCATGCCGAGTTCCTCGTGAAGAATATGATGCACTGTTCCTTCTTAAATGCCTACAGTCTCAGCTAGCTCCCGAACCTTCAATCGGCGATCTGCCAATACGAGATCATGGATTTTTTTAATGTTTTCCTCCGTAGCAGCTGTTTTCGGTGCACCTGGACGTGGTTCATCAAAAACCGACGTACGGCCACGTGCAAACTCGTTGAACCAATTCTTGACGGTGGCCATCGATGGAGAAGAGTCACCGTACACAGCATCCAAGCGCTCTTTGATTTCGATGCGCGTTTTCCCTTCCAAAAATAGGAATCGAATCACCGAACGATATTGCTCTTTTTCCATTTTTGTAAAACCGATCGACACGTTCGCTTCCATAAGTTGTCAAATTAAAACAAATGAAGGGATTGGAATGAAAATTTGAAAAAAGAATTAAAAAAGAATGTGCTACACTGTGGTAAAACTCTTTTGAAACTACAGCGCCCTCTGGCGATGAGGCTAGGTACTTATTGAATGCACCTCGTATGTTCGAAAAAATCTACATCTTTTTAGTAAGATAAGTGACAGGCATAATTTCAACACTAGAAATAGGAACAAATTAGATCAACCACGTTTCAGGTTATCTAAAGTAGGTACTTCTTTTATGGGGTACTGTGTAAAATGTTATAATAAAATACCACTCGATATTCTTCAACTAAATGAGAAGAAATTTAAAACATGCATTAAACGCACACTATGTAGACAAGCATATTATAAGTTCAATGACTATATAGTAGATAAAAATGCTTGGCGTAATGCTGGTCCTGCTCCACAGCCACTCGGGCGCACTAGTTAAAATTTGAATGTTTGGAAGAGATACTCCTTTCTTATTCCCCCTTTTATTTTATTTTTTCTGACATTGCGAACTTAATGTTTGTTTATTTTTTTATAAAATATGTTTTATTATTGAATAACTCAATAGATATTTTAATGATTATTTTCTTTTATGTAGTAAAATTTTATTAATTGCTCAAATACATAGCAAACTATAGTTTTGTATAATTTAGAAGCATATTGCAATTTTGTAAATGTGAGTACAATGGATTCGTTTATTATATAATTATGTTGACTTGACACCATGGCAGTAGGGACTATGTCATGCTCACTTAAATGTCTCACTGTTGGTGGCGCGTGTGTTGGATCATTCGGTTCCCTACAAAATGGTTGAGCTGGATGGTGCTGATCCACGCGTCATGTTCGTGAACGGGCGCCGTCAGTTGAGACTGGTCATCTCTTAACTGCCACGGCTTATTTTTATTATTAATCTTATATTTTGAATTGTTTTTTTATATATTTTTTTTCATTGTTCTCGCATATAGAAGCAACACGAATAATGTACCCAGGATTTTGTAATATCTTGATTTAAAAAGAGTGTCCTTGGAGTTTCTTGCCCGTTCTTCTCCATAGAGATCTACGTTTTGGAATGGGCAACTAGCTTCAACTTTCTGACTAACTGACCGACTCTTTGACAATTCAAAAGTGCCTGTAAATGGTTTAATTGAAATAAATGCTTTGAGTTTGAGTTTGAGTTTGAATCAATCAGCAAACCGTAAAGTAGCTTCATAATTAATTATAATAACATACGAGTATTTTATAAATCTCACAATCTAAGTATGCCAATCAAAATACATAAAATCAAATTATTTTTTAAAACTACAAAAAAGAAAATAACCTAGGCAGTATGAGATGTGTCCTTTGCCTTTACCGTTTGACAAAACCTTGTGACAATGATATGACGTTTAATTTTTTCATCATTATATTTCATTGTTTTGTTTGTGTTACGTTGAGTTATTACGATACTGTGTTTTATATTTATGATATTTTACGACGACTTTGGCCATATTTTAAGGATTTTGATGTTCCATCTGTACATGATACCTATTTTTGAACCCGGACTGAAATTGGACCCGCTTAACACGACGACTTGGCTTTTTGAACACGGACTTTGAACCTGCTATATACGACGACTCTGCTTGTGTTTTGGACTTGTCCCCCATTTCTTTACAAAAATGGATTCTGTTCATTGCATTAATTGTTATCTCGATATAACACGAATGAGACGTAATCCTTTGTCAATGCAAAATGATGAAGTACGTTGTTTAATACAGCAATGGATAACACCGCAACTTGTAAGTATTATGTTTTGCTGGTTTTGTTTACATTATACGTAAAACACAATTATTACACAAGTAGCTTTAGGTATGTTGAACTCATAAAAACCACTGAAAAATAATTTAAATAATTGTTTTTTTCTTTCTCTTACAGATTGATCAACACAGTGTTATTTGTGATGCATGTCTCCGATTATCTATCCAAAGTATAACGGAAACACCAGGGCCTAGTCGCCCAGATAGACAAGTTGGTCACCGTCATGTGTGTGTTTGCTGTGGACAGTCAGTTCTACGACAACGATCACATACAATGGGAAGTAATACTGACCGTGAAAGGCACATAATGAATGTAGTAGCTCACCGAATTCAACCACGACAGGTGAGAAATCTGCTTCAATAATAATGTTTAGTTGAATGTGCATCATATTCAATATTTAAGTCATCAGTAAAACTAACCTGATTTTGGTTTTTGTTACAGTTACGTTCTACAGATTTGATCTGTCATCCATGTTGGCAACAATGCAACCGAGCTGCGTCACCTTCTGTTGCTTCTTTGCAAAGTCTAAGTCAAGTATCCACAGACAGTGTAAATGCATCTCAACTTGAAGTTTCTCATAGTGAAGAATCTCAAATGGTGACAGGCATACAGTTACCTAATTATGGAAGAGCAGTTGATACTCAAAGTCATTGTTTCTATCCGGGTTGCAATATGACAGATCGACATGTGGTACCACTTTCACTCAGGGTATGGTTATTTAAGGACTATAAGTATTATGTCCCACGGAATTCCAAAATATGTAATTATCATTTAAACAGTGACTTATGGCATGAAATTCCGGCATGGGAAGATGTAATCCATGTATTCAATGTGAATCACATAGAAGATTTTGCGTCGTTTGTGAATTATGAGAGCCGATCATTGGATTTCGAAAATATCAACTCGATGGAGGAATATATGTTGTGGTACTTTCTTGGAATGAGTAAAAGTCAATTTACTAGTTTAATGAGCGAGGTTCCCCGTCTGGCACAAATGCATAGAGGCTCTACTGCCCTTGCGGCCTACCTAATGAAACTAAGAACTGGGGACTCCGATGAAAGAATATCGTCTCTACTTCAAATACCCAGAAGTACTCTAGAACGACTTATGGCTGAAGCAAGAGTCAAATTAAACCAAGATTTTGTACCCAGAAACCTAGGAATTGGACATATGACCAGAGAAGAAATTGCAACCAGGAATTTAATAATTCCCAATGGACTGTTTGGTGAAGTTGATGGTCAAAGAAAACCTGTAGTCATCGTGGATGGAACATATATCTATGTACAAAAGAGCTCTAATTATCTTTATCAAAAAGAAACATATTCGCTACACAAATATAGAAACCTCGTAAAACCATTTATGCTTGTTTGCTCCGATGGATATATTCTTGAAGTGTTAGGCCCTTATCCCGCAACAACTTCCGATGCTACTATAAAGGTAGTATTCCGAACCACGCTGCACGCAGCAGTGCTGCCGCAGCAGTGCTGCCGCGACACTACTGGTCCCCATACAATTTCTATAAGTTTATATGAGATTACATTCCGAGCTAGGCAGCAATGTCGCGGCAGCAATGTAGCGGCAGCACTGCTGCGCGTCAGTCACCCTACCGCCGCGACAGACCAGTAGTGACGCGTCTGCCGCCGCAGCAAGTGTACCTACGTGAATGTGACGTAAATTGACAACAATAGGATGAATTTCTCTGATTCAGAAGAGGAACAGTTAATTAACTATGTGGCTTTATATCCAGCCCTTTACGATAGCAGTCATACTAATTATCGTAATAATTTAATAAAAGAAAACATATGGAAGGATATATCGAAGAAAATCAATAAAACAAGTGAGTTGATGTTCATATTAACTTTATTTTCATTTCATGGTTACATACCTACTACTTAGTTACAGAATAAAATTAGTTTATGAATATCTTTTTAGAAAAGAATAACCGTAACACAGAAAAAAGAAAAACAAAAAATACTGTTCAAATGATAAGCTCCTGCTTTTGTGGAGATCGGTTAAAAATGTATTTTGCTTGAAATATACTATATTCGACTAATTGCTGCTTCTTGCCATGACACTGAACCGTTCTCAGTAACGAAAAAATCTTTTAGTTTGTCTCTGACTTCGAATCCATTGCTATTCGAAAACCCACCCGAAGCCACTAAATCTATCATGTTTTGGTCAGGGAGATTGTCACTATTTGTTTGATAATGTGGAATGCTATTTTCTTCGAGGTAACCATCTCGAAGTAAATTGTGCAAACAACAAGCTGTTAGTATAAGGTCGTCAACCACCTCTGTCGATATACCGATAGGCGAATAGAAAACTCTGAAAACTTGACTTAAAAGACCAAAAGCATTTTCTGTCACTCTCCGAGCTCGACATAATCTGTAGTTATAAATTTCTTTGTCTCTAGACAATCTCGCTGTTCTTCTTGGGTATGGCTTCATCATAAAGCTACTAAGAGAAAACGCCTCGTCTCCAATTAAAAAGTGGGGTAGAGTTACATTTGTTCCAGGCAAATTCTTAGGTGGAGGAATATGAAATCTCTCGTTTGCTATATCATTGCCCATTCTTGACTTTTGAAAAATGCCATTGTCAGATTCTTTGCCGTAAGCTCCTACATCAACGGCTATAAATTTGTAATTTGCATCCACAATAGCTAACAAGACAACTGAAAAGTAGTCTTTATAATTAAAAAAGAGGGATCCACTATTTTTTGGAGCTTTGATACGCACATGTTTGCCATCTATTCCTCCAACGCAATTCGGTATATTCCATTTATTCCAAAAACATGTTTCAACGACTGTAAAGTCGTTTTCCTCCAGGGGCTTCATTAGGAGAGGTACTAATTCTTGCCTTAAAACTTTCAATACACGTTTCACGATACGTGATATATAGCTCTCAGATATACGGTATGAATATGATAAAGATCTGAAACTTTCACCGGTAGCCATGAACCTGTAAAAATCATAATAATATTTTGATATATATAAAATAATAATAATAATGATTTAACAAAGTGAAGAGACATGATGAAATCCTTTACTCATTTTGTTTCGGTATTTAACTAAACTTTAATGTCTATGTGTTTCTTTTATTCTTTTTAATTTTAAAAACTCAGTAAATAAAATGCAGCTAAAACCAATCTAAATAGGTACAACAATAGTTTAGGCAGGAAATGTGTTTTGCTTAAAAAGTTACATCATTGTTTACCTTTATATAAATATCTAAACAATACTAGTATAGTTTGATGTAGTTATGTATTTAAGTTCGTAGAATACACCAAACTCATCCAGAAAAACATACCTCACTCAAGTTCTTGGTTTTAGGTGATGACTGCAAGAAAAAATGGAAAATGATACGCGATTCCTATACAAGATATAAAAAAAAAAATAAGGCGGGTACTGGGTCAGCCGCAGCAAAAAACGCAAAAGACAAAAGGTACCAACAGTTGTCGTTCCTAGACAATATTCCCGAACACAGATCGGGGGGTACGAATATAATAGCCTCACCTCCGAATGTCACTGATAATGAGGATAGTATTGATTTCGATCACCTAGAAAGAGAATCACAAAATGAACATACCGAGGAAACGGAAACATCACTGGTTCTAAATGAGACTCCAATAAAAGTAAAACGCTTTAAACAAAGCGACGATAATATAATAAACATTTGGAAAGAAAGAAATGAAAAAAGGCAAGATTTGATTAAGACGATTGTCCAACGCAAGGATGATGACGTACAACTTTTCTGCAATTATATTGGTAACGTTTTACGAAGTTTACCGCCTTTACAAAAGGCTGAAGCGAAAAGGCATATTAGCTCTGTTGTATCAGATTATGAAATCTTGGCAGCAAGAATTGCGACCGGAACGGAGAGATCAGATACGTTGAGTTCCTCGTATTACATAACTTCATCAGAAGGGTCCGGGTCTTCAACGAATGTATCTCCAGGCCCTACAGATACGCATCATCTATCAGTACTTGGCCAAAGCCCTGTTCAACATATTACGGGCCCATATTCTCCTATTACGGATGTTCAATCACCAGGACATGTATCATCACCAGAACCTACAGATTTACGTACAACTAATCAAGACACCAATGATAGTCTGCAAGACTTTTTTAATTTATAAACTTAACTCACCTTAATGTTAAGAATAATTTTTCTTCAGCGTTGATAACTTCCTTGCGAGAAACTTTTGCTTCAATTTCGTCAGCAATTAAACTATGAATAAAACTGAACTGTTTTTTATTTAAACGACAGTACTCTCTGAATTTTACGTCATCACTTATCAAATGGTTTTTAATCAGCGTCTTGTAACATCCTTCCCTTTGTCTGCTTTTATAAAACGAATCTGTTGCTTTTCTTTTACTATTGGTATAAAGCAACAATAAATCATCGTCATCTTCTTCCTCTTCCAAAAGTAAAAATAAAAGTTCGTCATCAATCGACATCTTGTCAACTCAAAGTAAACTAACGAATACACAACAACGCATCACCGTGAACAGAGCGACACTGCCGCCTTGGTCGGAATCAGCGCGGCAGGCAGCACTGTTGGGCAGCACCTTAGTGGCAGCACTGCGGCAACAGCACAGCTGCTTGTTGCCGAGTTCGGAATCATACCTTAATGTTCAATGAATTTAATGATCCGAATAATAGACTAAGGCAATATTTTCAAGATGGGGATGTGTTTATATTGGATAGAGGGTTCAGAGAAGCTGTTCCACTTTTGGAGTCATGTAATTATAGTGTCCACATGCCATCAACATTACAAGAAAATGAATTCCAATTATCAACTTTAGAAGCCAACAAAAGCAGGAAAGTAACCATTTGTCGCTGGGTTGTAGAAGTCGTAAATGGAATTTTCAAGCAGCATTTTAAAATATTTCGCCAAGATTTTTTTAACCGAGCATCCAAACATTTAATGGTTGATTTCTCTATAGCGGCAGCATTAGTTAATAGATTTCATTCAAGAATAGTTGACAGGCCAGATGCTGCTGATATTCTCCAAACAATAAATACTAATATGTTTATGGAAAACAGGCTAGCTGATTATGTAATAAATAATAATTTAAATCGACGCAGAGCGCAATTCCAAAGTATTAATGTGAATAATAGTAATGTTGCTGATTTTCCACAACTGACTTACAGCGAAATGGTTTTGATTGCATGTGGCACTTATCAAATAAAGCAGGCTCGATCCTACTATGGTGAGCATACGCGAGCTAATGGCATGTATAGTATTGAGGTTTGCACGGAGATGGATAATTTATTGATTGAGGAATTAGCTCTTCCAGATAATTGTTACTTATTGAGAGGGAAAATACATAGCAGACACATTTCAACCAAAGTATATTTTGTGTATATGATAATTAATAATTCTTTAACTGGTAGGGATGCTATACAAAATCGTTACTGTAATTGCCTAGTGGGACGTCGGACTGTTGGTACCTGTGCCCACATTATGTCAATTATATGGTACTTAGCTTGGGCGCGGTACCAATCCAACATCCGTCCTCCTGCACAGTTCCTCGATGATTTATTAATAGTGTATAATGGTGAATAAAGTAATAAAATGATTTGTGTTGAATTATTTTTTCAATCCTTTAGTAACCTTGAGACATAACCTATCTTTTAGCAAAAATATTCTAAACAATGTACTCCCTAGTTTTAGATAATTATTGAAATTGTCATTGAGTTTCGTTCGATTTGAAGGATAATTTGGCGTAGATTTCATTCTTGTCTATTTCAGGCATTTTTTTGTATGGGAGATGGGCATTCCCCTTTTAAACCTTTATTGTCCCCACCCACAGATATACACACTGCTTATGCCACAATTTTAACCAATGGGTTGGAAGAAAGTATTAATTTCACATTTGAATGTAGCTTGTAGGAAAGCAGTAACGAAATTCAAGCATGTGCGTACGTTTGTGGGTTTATAATAAAAAATAATAGCAAATAATTAGAAATTTTAAAAATATTTTAGTGTCTGAGACAAAAGAGAGATCTGATATTTTTATTGAGTTCAAAGAATTAATAGCTTTTTAAAGACAAGAGGCCTATAAAAATAAAATAAAAGGGACAATTGGAAGTTTTGTTTAAAAACTCAATAAATTTTGACGTTCTTGATAAATGTCCAGAACTTAAAGATATTAACATTCATTACTTATTTAAGAGTGTGTTCCACATTTGCGTAAAAAGATGTTGTAGTTATAAAAAAATCGTCAATTCGCAGAAAAGTAGGTACTCTACATTTGCTCTTAAGAGGAAAATTGATATCCTGCAGAATAAATATGTATTTGTCGAAACAATTTTTTCTGTATGTAGTCAACCTCGCGTCGGTGGTGATATTACGTTAGGTTACGCCCGTTGTCACCACTGCGTCGACTGCCGGAAGGACACGGCGCGGCATACGCTGGCAGAGTGTACCGCTTGGGAGGAGCCGCGCCGTGCCCTCATCTCAGGAGTAGGCAGTGACCTCTCGCTACCAGCCGTTGTAAATACGATGGTCGGAGGCGAGGAGTCCTGGGACGCGGTGGTATCCTTCTGCGAAACAGTGGTCTCGCAGAAGGAGGCTGCGGAAACGGAGCGAGAGATCTCATCCCAGCCCGCAGCAGATGCACCGGGCGTCGGCGGAGGGCGGACAACGCCCTCTTCCAGCCCCACTAAATGGGTACAGGGGCGACGGACTCGGGGACCTCGCCCCCCATACCTCAGGACCCGAGGTGGCGGCGCGTAGTGTTCCAGCCCCTCTTAGACGTCGCGGGGGGAGTCAAACACCGCACTCCCCCCGCTCGACCGGACGGGGCCCGCGGACGCGGGCCGATACCAACCGGGGGTTGCGGAAGATTCGTACGTTCCCGCGACCCCCGGCGCAGGTGTGAGACGGAACACCGGGGTGGTTTTTATATCGGATATCGGTGTTAGATATAATGTTGCAAAGATGTTGCTTTTTTCGTAGGACCTGAAAGTAGCAGTAGTGTTTAGAAAAATTGTGTATATTAGATTTTATATCATTTATTTAACATAAAAGCAAATATATGTACTTTCCATTTTTTTTTGTCACTGTTCAACCGTGAACAAGCAACAACATCGCACCGTCAGCGCTAAAAAGTGACCTACTGAGATCTCCGCTTCATCGGCTCGATACACACACAACACACGTGTAAATATTTATCAATGTGTATTGACCATAAAACTTGTATATAATTAAGTTAACTATTGTAATAAACCAGTCATCAAGTTGGAGTCAAGTTTGATTCACCTCCTATACCTCCTCTTACTGTGGCCAAGACACCTTTAGCCATCATCGGTCCTATGAGTTTGTGGGGTCGGCAGTGAGAAAACCATTTCCTGTGTACATTGCATGACACACACAAACCCCTATTCCTTCCAAATTCCGTCTGTTACCGTAGGTCTCCTTGTAACAGACTTCCCGCACGTGAAAACAATGTAACTAACGTTGGGTATGGTTTGTATGGTAGGTTGGGGCGTTAGGATAACTAGGGTGCTGGGTAATTCTATAGGTTACCTTATCAATTAATATTGAATTAATTACTATTATTTTCTTTTCAGATATGTAGACCAAGATCCGCTTGGAATAAATTTTATGAAACCATGTCAACATAAAAGTGAAAAAACCAAGTTTAAATGTGATTCCCTGAGTATTGACGTTATACTAAATAATCGACGAATGTTATATCGTACGAAAAATAAAATAGATCAAGACCTGTTTTTTGTCGATTATTATGTACTTATCAGCCGTTTCGTCGAGGTAAGATCCCTTTAAAAAATTTGAAAAACCGTCAAGTAAGGTTGCACTTACATCCTATTCACTCGAAAAAAAAAAAACTGTGCCAGTTTCCAAAAGGTTTTTCATGTCTGCATTAAGTATTACTGAGAAAAGGCTCAGAAATTTAAATAAAACCTTGCTGAATGGGGATCTGCCAAGAGAAAAACTCGGTGGTGGTCGTCGATCGCACAAGTCAACAGAAAAGAAAGAGAGTCTACGCCAGTTTTTAAATAACATGCCTGCACAATAAAGCCACCACAATAGGAATAAATCAAAGCGAATTATTTAAGTAGTGAGCTGTATCCTAAGAAGTTACTTAAATTATATTATGATTCTGTTCCAATGCACTTGAAAATAAAACCAAGCATGTTTTATAGTTTGTCATGATGAATTTAATGTTTATTTCAAGAAATCATCATCGGATGTGTGTAATGTCTGCACATTATTATCTAATCAAATAAATAATCAGAAGGATGACCAAAAAAAGACAGAATACATGATTCAGAAACGAGACCACAAAATGCGTTCTAATGCCTTTTATGACTTAATGAAAATGGATGTACCAGATAGCATTACGTTATGTTTTGACTTGCAACAAGTACTACCCTTTCCGAAGACTCCTATACAAGACTGTTTCTACTCCAGACAAATCAGTTTGTATAATTTCTGCATTTAGAATTTAGATGCCAAAAAAGCTTTTTTTATGTGTGGGATGAGACTGAAGCTAACCGTGGGGCTACTGAGATTGGTTCCGTACTTTATTGCTATTTAAATAATCTTAATATTCCTGACAATGTGACTGTGCTTAGATTATTCTGCGATGAATGTGGGGGGCAGAATAAAAATAGTTTCATTATACACATGCTAATGCATTGGTTGTATTCTAAATCACCAAAGAATTTAAGAGAAATAAGACTATGTTACCCAGTGCGTGGTCATAGCTTCCTACCAGCAGATAGAGTTTCTGGAAGGATAGAAAAAGATTTAAGAAGGTGCGCTGTAATAACTGAAAAAAAAGGAATATATTGAAAAAAAGGAATATATTGAAAAAAAAGGAATATATTGAAAAAAAAAAATAGCCAGCATGGAGATGTACAAAAATTTGGTGGGCAATGGTGTTTGAAAAATATAAAATAATTATCTGACAGTTTAC
The DNA here is from genome assembly GCA_917490735.1 of Dryobotodes eremita. Classification (NCBI taxonomy): domain Eukaryota; kingdom Metazoa; phylum Arthropoda; class Insecta; order Lepidoptera; family Noctuidae; genus Dryobotodes; species Dryobotodes eremita. The sequence continues at coordinate 2,452,321 of OU823242.1, read as the reverse complement.
AAAAATGGACAAAATTCAGTCTTTGAAAAAGATTTTCAGTCAAAAGAATGTGAACAGAAGAACGGGAAAAGTTTTGGGCTGTAAAGTGATAGGATTTCTACAAATTTCAGTCTGGTTCTGAGGAGTCAGTTTCTCTATTGAAACAGGGTAAAAGAATTCCTTCAGGGATATCAACATTACCTCACGGACTGATACCACTTTCAACAAAGAAAAAGCATGATGTGGATAATCTACTAAAAACACAATTTGGAGATGACTGGAGAAACATGGATAATCTGGCATGGTATAAAAATACTATAGAAAACGTGCCAAGTAACGGGTGATTTTTTTGCTGGTATCTTTTTGGCAACACTGTTTTTGACAGATCACGCGTGAATCGTGTCTTGTGTCATTGTCAAACTTGTTCAGTTTGGTCTATAATATAACCATGAATCGACTTACGAACGAACAACGCTTGCAAATTATTGCATTTTACTATCAAAATGCATGCTCGGTTAAGAGAGTGCATCGCGCACTTCTTCCAATTTATGGGCAGTTTGGTCGGCCTACTGAGGCAGCTATTCGGAATCTTGTGACTAAATTTCGAACCCAGTTTACATTATTGGACATTAAACCACGAACACGCATACGTAGAGTGAGGACCGAAGAAAATATTGCGGCTGTATCCGCCAGTGTTGCCAAATGTCGATTCGTCGCCGTTCGCAGCAATTGGGCCTCTGTTACTCCACTACGTGGAAACTTTTGCGAAAGGATTTGGGTGTAAAACCTTACAAGATACAGCTGGTGCATGAATTGAAGCCACACGACCTCCCACAACGTCTAACATTTGGTGAATGGGCATTGGCAAAGTTGGAGGAAGATCCACTTTTTTATCGAAAAATTGTGTTCAGCGACGAAGCTCATTTCTGGTTGAATGGATATGTCAATAAGCATAATTGCCGCATCTGGAGTGAAGACCAGCCAGAAGCATTGCAAGAGCTACCACTGCATCCCGAAAAATGTACTGTTTGGTGTGGATTATGGGCCGGTGGCATCATCGGGCCGTACTTTTTCAAAGACGACAATGGCCGAAACGTTACTGTGAATGGCGAGCGCTACCGTGTGATGATTGGCGATTTTTTAGCTACTGCGTTGGTTAAGGTTCAAACCGCTACGGCGAATTATCATACAGTTCGAGCCTTGCTGGATCAGGGATCCCAGGCTTCCTTTATCACAGAAGCTACGGTACAATATTTACGTTTAAAGAAAAGTCCGGTTAAGAGTGTTGTTTCTGGTCTAGGTAGCATCGAATCAACAGCAAATTCAATTGTAACCTTGGTGTTAAAATCAATGACAGAACCCAGTGTTATGTTAGAAGTTACTGCATATGTTTTGAAAAATATTACCTCATACATACTGGAAAGACAGGTAGCCCATCTTGATTGGTCTGAATTAGAGCAACTTACACTGGCAGACCCGCAGTTTTCTACACCCAATAGGATAGATATTTTATTAGGTGCAGACGTGTACAGTAAGATACTGAAAGAGGGTCTTAAGAGAGCGGCCAGTGGATCAATGGTAGCACAATGTACCAAATTAGGTTGGATTCTTTCTGGTGTCACACAAGTTGAAAATAAAGATAGTGCGGGTAATATCACAGTTATGCACACAGCGGTAGACCAAAATGATCTACTAAAGAAGTTCTGGGAGATCGAAGACCAAGTTCCGCAAACTAGTATCTTAACCGAGGAAGAATTAAGGTGTGAAGAGCTTTATAAAGCTTCTACTTCAAGAGGCGAAGATGGACGATACATAGTTAATTTACCATTTAAGGATGCAATACCGGCCTGTGTAAATAGTAACATAAAAGAAATAGCTGTAAGAAGATTCAAGGCATTAGAGAGAAAATTCGCGAAGAATTTAAATCTGAAAGAAAATTACACAAAGGTTATAGAGGAATATTTACATTTGAACCACATGAGAAGAGTACAGAAACCGGACAAAAAGTTAAATAAAGCAGCTTACTTACCTCATCACGCCGTCATAAGGGAGGATAAATCTACATCAAAGGTGCGCGTAGTGTTCGACGCGTCCTGCAAGAACGAAAAGGGAGTATCACTCAATGATACATTAATGATAGGACCTACCTTGCAGTCGGATTTGCGGCATATCATTCTTCGCTGGAGAGTTCACCCGATAGCACTTACTGCAGACATAGTAAAAATGTACCGACAAGTGAGAGTAGCCGAAGATAATGTAAGATACCAGAGAATAGTTTGGCGGAAGGAACCTGATGAAGAAATACAAGATTATGAGTTATTAACCGTAACTTTTGGTACAGCTTCAGCACCTTATTTGGCGGTTAAGACTTTGCATCAAGTCGCCTTGGATTATAAACAAGAATTTCCAACAGCATCGGAAATAGTACCAACAAGTTATTATATGGATGACCTAATGACAGGGTGTTCCACAATAGAAGAAGGCAGGACTTTGTATATTGAAATGAAAACCTTGTTAGGAAAGGCTGGATTTAAATTACAAAAGTGGAACAGCAATAGTTCGGAATTAATGAAGAAAATCGAGACATATGAAGGGAAGGATGAAAAGGAAATATTAAATGATAGTACAAAAATTTTAGGACTTACCTGGTGTCGTAGTGTAGATCAGTTTAAGTACACCCACAAGGGAGTGTATTAGGCCCTTTATTATTTCTATTATACGTAAATGATTTACCACAGCAGGTCAATCATAAATGTATATTATTTGCAGATGACATTTCAATCATAGTGACATCTGATAAAAAGTATAAATTAAAATTTGATCACAAAATTGACATAAATAATACTATTGACAACATTTTAGAATGGCTACAGGTAAATAAATTAAAAATCAATCTAGATAAATCTATGTACATACAATTTAATAAATCTAAACATGCCAAATACAATTTCAAACTTAATATTGATCGATTAAAAGAAGTTTCACATACAAAATTTCTGGGTATACTCATAGACCAAGATTTAAATTGGAAAATACATGTAGATAATTTGTGCAACAAGTCTAATAAGTTCGTTTATGCTCTCAGGCAAGTCAAGAATGTGACGAATAAAAAAACCGCCATTATAACCTACCATGCTTACATAGAATCGATTTTGCGATATGGACTTATTTTTTGGGGCAACAGTACAGATAAAAACAGAGTGTTTATCGCGCAAAAGAAATGCATCAGAGCCATTTGTGGGATCCGTTCTGACGAGTCCTGTAAACCGCATTTTACAAGGCTTGGTTTATTACCACTTCCTTCACTGTACATCTACGAGATATGTAATTTTGTATATAATAATAAGGAATTATTCAAGAAAGTCCATCAAATATACTCTCGTAATAGGGATCCATGTAGACTTGTATTGCAGGATACTCCTAAATCAGCCAAGTACTCTAAAAGTTTTCTGGTGATGTGTGTACGCATTTATAATAAAATTCCAAAAGAAATGAAATTGTTATTTAATATTAATTCTTTTAAAAACAGACTCTTTAAATGGCTGAATGAACATAATTTTTATGACATTAAGGATTTTTTTGACATTAAATTATAATTCACAAATAATGACATACTGGATCGTCGATAATGTTTATAATTTTGACATTTTTAATTTTATAATTATTGATTTTATTGATTTCCTTTTTTGCTGTTGTTTTGTTTTGCTGAATGTTTACTTTTATAATGTTTTCTTTTATTGTGACTTTTTGATTTTGTTCGTGGAGATTAATTTCTGACATTAAATAATATTATGTTATGATGATTGTATTGTGGAGAATGTTTTATAGCTTTGACATTTTATTTCTACTTACTAATTAATTCTAAGTATTTTGCATGCAATTGATACACGATGTTGTATAGCTAAACATGTGAACTATATTATATTACCAAACTGTAACACCTTTTATACCATGTTTAAGGCAAATAAAGACTTACTTACTTACTTACTTACACGGTGCAGCTTCCTTCAGCATCTGAAACTTTAAGTAAACGTATTATTATTTCGGATATCGCGCGTTTATTTGACCCGTTAGGCTGGATAGCGCCTAGTTTGATCCTAGCTAAAATACTCATACAAAAATTGTGGCTAGCAGGAGTAGGATGGGACGATAGTGTACCGGATAAAATAAAAGAAGAATGGGTCACTTACCGTCAAGACTTGGAGAATCTATGCAAAGTGCGTGTTCCGAGGTGGTTAGGAACATCAAATGGTTCGGTTATAGAGTTGCATGGCTTCAGCGATGCTTCAAAGGCAGCCTACGCAGCAGTTGTGTATACTCGATGTTTAGATCCTTCAGGAAATATACAAGTCGCTCTTTTGACAGCAAAAACAAAGGTCGCACCTATAAAGACAGTCAGTATCCCTCGCCTAGAACTATGTGCAGCAGTACTTTTGACACGTTTGTTGAACGATGTGGCACGGGCTATGAACATTCCCAAGGACAAGGTGCGCGCTTGGACGGACTCCACAGTAGTCTTGGCATGGCTAAATAGCCACCCAAGCCGATGGAAAACCTTTGTCAGCAACAGAGTCTCAGAGATCTTAACCACATTAGAAGCAAATCAATGGGCACATGTATCTACGAAAGATAATCCCGCAGACTGTGCATCAAGGGGAGTTTTACCGTCTCTCTTACATGAAAATAAAATTTGGTTTCATGGGCCTCAATTCTTACATAATGTAATTATAGAGTATAGTAGACCATTGAATGTAGATATTAATTTGGAGGAGAATATTAAATGCCATGTTACGGTAGAACATAAAGGTTTACCGTGGGATAAGTATAGTTCGTTAAGTAAATTATTAAGAATAGTAGCTTTATGTAGAATTTTCTTTTATCATTATGTTAAGTCTAGAGATATACCCAAATACATAAAGGGGACAGAACTAGACGAAGCATTAAAGTGTTGTATAAGAAGATGTCAAAGAGTGGAGTTCGAAATTGAGTACATACAGTTACAAAGGAATATGCCTGTAAATAATAAGTCAAGTAAAATTAGTTCTTTATGTCCCTTTTTAGATAAAGACGGTATAATAAGAGTTGGTGGTAGATTACACCATGCTTACATTTGTGTGTATGTGTGTATGAGTACTCGAGCCATACACTTAGAGGTGGTGAGTGACATGAGTGCTCAGGGTTTTCTCGCAGCCTTTCGTCGATTTGTAGCGAGACGTGGCCATTGTGCAAACATCTGGAGCGATAATGGCACCAATTTCGTAGGTGCAGCAAGAGAACTTAGGGAATTAGCTTCGATCCAACAAGATATTGCAGGAAAGTTAGAAGATTGTAATACTACTTGGCATTTCATACCACCGCATGCTCCAAATTTCGGTGGATTATGGGAGTCAGCAGTGAAATCTACCAAATATCACTTAAAACGCGTAATAGGTAGTTCAACATTGACTTACGAGGAGATGAGCACTCTGTTGAGTGAAATAGAGGCGTGTTTAAATTCCAGGCCAATGACTGTGATCAATGGTGAAGATATTCATGAACCGATGCCATTGACCCCAGGTCATTTTTTAATCGGTGAGCCGCTAGTCGCTGTTCCGGATATTAGTTATGAAGGATCTAATATCAGTTCTTTATCTCGATGGCAGCATGTACAAAAAATGGTTCAAGGTTTTTGGAAACGCTGGTCGGTAGAATACATGAGTAGCTTAGTTCATAGGTATAAGTGGTCGCACAAGACTCCTGAGCCTAAGGTCGGGGATGTAGTTCTCGTTAACCCTAGATAGCTAACGTTCGTCAAAATGACGAGCATCTAAGAAATATCTCCCTCTCCCTTTTAATGGTTTTACCTACACACTCGCTGATTCGGGCCAACTTAGTGATCGCTAGACTACGTCGCGTGGTGGTCGCGTTTAGCCGGTAAGTACTTTTGTTTTTTAGATACCTACTAGACTTGAGTAACTCCGGAGCGATTCGTTCCAATGAACTACTCAAACACAGTGAACGAACTGAACTCGTTCAGTACTCTGCGGCATTATCGTTCCACAGTTCACCGGCTCATTATTATCCCGCGTCTCTAGTCTAAGCCCGCGTCTGTGTGTGTAGGTAGGAACGAGAGCCCTTTGTTGTATACGTCACCAACTCAACTCACCACATGCACTTAGCAAGATCTGATTCGTTATCGCTTTTACATTTACACACACTGACAATTATTGTTTAGCTTTCTTAGTATTCGATATTCTAGAGACGTTAACTATTTTGGTCTCTATTTCATAAAGCAATAAGTTTATTTTAGATTGACATTCTATTTTATGCAACTTTGTTTACGTTATGAGGTCGTATTTTTTAAATTAGTTAGAGAGTCGAATTGCGTTGAGTGAGTGACATCTTCCTATTGTGCCTACTTTTTGTTTTTAAAATATAAAATGACTTCTAAACGTAAACGTAGTGATATTTGGGGACATTTTAAGGAAATAGAACCAAAAAAAGCAACATGTGATTATTGCAGTGCAAAATTAAGTATTACGTCTGGAAATACAAGTAATTTGTCGCGCCATATGACCAGGAAACATCCTACAATACCTATCGTTTTGGAACGGCAAGTTGAAATAAATACTTTAAGATCTAATACTGACCCATCAACTTCTGCTGACCAACAACAAACATCGCAACAAACATCGCAACAAACATCGCAACAACCATCGCAACAAAATATTACTGATTTTATCATCAGAAAAAGACCTATTTCCGTACAAAGATCGCAGGTTATAGATAAGCAATTGGTGAAGTGGATATCGAAAGGTCAACATTCTCTACGTGTCGTTGACGAACCAGAGTTTAAAATATTATTACAAATGGTGTCTCAAACTCCAGGCTACAGTTTACCTGCTAGGAAAACGCTCTCAAAAAGTTTGATTCCAAAAATTTATAATGAGACCGTAGAGTTGATGAAGAGCAAGCTTGCCTCTGCCAAAGCAGTTTCTGTAACAACTGATGGTTGGACATCAGACTACACAAAAGATAGTTACATTGCAGTGACAGCCCACTATTTAAATGAAGATATGGAGCTGTCTTCATATCTGTTAGAGTGTGTACAATATGGAGACAGACACACTAGTGAAAACTTATCTGAATTTTTGAAAGATTGTTTTCGGCGCTGGGACATAGATTATAAAGTAAGTGCAGTGGTGTCGGATAATGCGGCAAACATAACTGCCGCAATACGTTTAGGTGGGTGGAGGCATGTTGGATGTTTCGCACACCAAATCAATCTAGTGGTTAGGAAAGGTTTAGGAGAGATCTTACCTATAATTGAAAAAGTTAAAAAAATTGTTGAATTTTACAAAAGGAGCACTGTAGCTAAATATAAATTGATTGAAGTCCAAAAACAGTTAAACATTCCAGAATTAATGTTAAAACAGGATGTTGAAACTCGCTGGAATTCCACGTTCCAAATGTTGGACCGTTTAATAAAAATTAAGGAAGCCGTTGTCTCAGCGACATTTTCGCTAAGGAGTGACTTATTAATAAGTTCTGAAGAATTTGTAAGTATTGAACAAATACTGCCAATTTTAAAACCATTCAATGACATAACAACAGAAATTTCTGCTGAGAAAGCAGTTACTTTATCTAAGGTAATTGTTTACTGCAAAATTATGATAAACCACATTACAAAACATCATGCACCTCCAGTAATTTCAACATATTTGGAACCAGTACAACAAATAATTAAAATACTTCATGTTGAAATTTATAAGAGATTTGGTGACATCGAGTCTTCAGTTTTACACTCTGAAGCCACGGTTCTTGATCCCAGGTTCAAAAAGATCGGATTTAACACTATTACTAAATATGAAAACGCGGTGAGTGAAATTAGAAGAAGAACAACTGCTATCGCCAGCGTCACTGTTGCTAGTGATGATAATGTTTCCCAATCCTGTCACCCCGTTAATATCACCGAAGTAAATGATGATCTTTGGTCCGACATCGATAAAGAAATTAAGAAAACGGTACCACAAAACTCTACAGCTCAAGCCAGTATTGAAGTGGACCGATATTTGAAAGAAGATTTAATACCTCGAAAATCAGATCCATTGAAATGGTGGTACGACCGCAGAAATGTCTATCCGAATTTGTACCAACATATGTTAAAAAGACTATGTATACCCGCTACCTCCGTGCCATGCGAAAGAATCTTTTCAAAGGCTGGCGATATTTTAAGAGCACGTCGTTCATTGTTGAAGCCTGAAAAGGTATCACAATTGCTGTGTTTGCATGGAAACATGTGATTAGAGAAGACATAAAAATAAGAAGCCTGAAAACAAAAAAAAAGTAATTAGAGTTGATTTTTAAATACGCTTTTTAAAATTAAAAGTAGGTTTAATATTAATTCATATTAAACATGTGATTAGAGAAAACAAAAAAAAACAAAACACAAAAAAAAAATATTGTAAATAGAGTCGATTTTTAAATACGCCTTTTAAAGTGAAAAGTAGGTTCAATATTAATTCATATTAGTCACTTTAAGTGTCAGTCCTAAGCCTGAAAAAAGTATGAAGGGAAATCGAAGCTATTTAATAACTGAATTTCATAGGTGACGTATCTTATTGTTATAGTTCACAGTTTATGAACGAATAGCTAAACAAGTTCCAAATCCGGACTCTGTCGAAAACATGTCTATGCCACAGTTCATTTCGCTCTCTGAATCAGTAGTACTGTACTATACAACCTACCAAGTCAAGGAGCGAAATGAACTGTGGAACGAGTTAGCGGAACGAGTTCACTTCACGGAACGAGATTTGATGAACTAGATCCATTAAGTGAACGACAATGCCCAAGGCTAATACCTACTGCATACTCGTCATTTTGACGAATGGTTAGCTTATGCGTAACTTTTAAACCTGTACTTAGTGTTGATTTTTGTTTTGGTTTTTTCTCTAGTTATATCGTTGATTGTGAAGAATGGCTGCAAGATTGATCACAGATGACGACATAGTTCGTGCCTTAGATGATGAAGATAATGTCAACACAAATGATGTTTTTTCTGACAGTGAAAATGAGGATGGTTTGTTGGCTGATGACGTGGAAAGTGACTTTCACGACGAACCCTCGGACACTGAAGAAACACAAGTAAGTCCACCTTTAGATATTGAAGAGGAACAAGGAAGGTCACCTTCCGATGCTCTTCCTCTCAGTGAGAATTCTTCACCTGCTTCCAACTATATTATTCACTTGACTCAAGCTAATATTCGAGGCAAAAATCGTCACGTGTGGGCAACTAATAAAGGACATACTTCTTCCCGAACTTCTGCGATAAATATCGTTCGCACAGCTAGAGGACCGGCCCGTTCAGTCAGAAACATAACAGATCCTCTCATTTTATTTGGTTCCTTTATGACAGATGAAATATGTGAGGAAATTTTGCTGTGGACCAATGCTGAAATAGCCATAAAGAAACAAAGCTATGAGACTATGACATCAACCCAAAACGAAACATGCAAAGAGGAACTCAAAGCTCTCTTCGGTGTCTTATTACTAGCTGCCGCGTTGAAAGATAACGATCTTACAAGTGATGAATTGTTCAACACGTCTTTCTGCGCAACCCGATACATCTCGTGTATGAAAGATTTGATTTCCTCATAAGATGCCTAAGGTTTGATGACAGGGCTATAAGAATAGGAACCTTGCAGTCTGATCCACTCACACCAATCCGAAAAATATGGGACTTACTGATGATTCAATGCCGAAACAATTACGTTCCTGGAACTCAAGTTACCATCGACGAGCAATTGCTTGCATTTCGTGGTCGGTGTAAATTTAAAATGTACATCCCTAACAAGCCTGCTAAGTACGGTCTAAAAATTGAAATGATGTGTGACAGTGGGACCAGGTACATGATTGATGCCATGCCTTATCTTGGAAAAGGAACAAATACTGGAGGAGTGCCCCTTGGTGAATATGTTGTCAAGGAACTAACACGGAGTATTCATGGCTCAAATAGAAACGTAACCACTGACAATTGGTTTACATCCATCCCATTAGCTAAACAACTGCTACAACAACCTTACAAATTAACAATAGTCGGAACTTCGCGGCCCAACAAAAGAGAAATACCAGAAGAAATGAAGAACAGCCGAGGTAGAGTGATTGGCACTTCCATGTTTTGTTACGATGGGCCACTAACTCTCCTATCATTCAAACCGAAGCCAAGCAAAATGGTATATTTGTTGTCCTCATGTGACGAAGAAGGAACTGTGAACCCAACATCGAAAAAACCACACATTATAGAATTCTACAATGCCACAAAAGGCGGCGTGGACACATTTGACCAGATGTGTTCAAATATGTCGTGTAATCGTAAGACCAACCGGTGGCCCATGTGCATGTTTTATGACATGCTCAATATATCGAGTATCAACTCTTACATCCTGTATTGCCATAATGTCTTGGTGTCTGGAGGTAAACCCCTGTCACGAAGAAGCTATATGAAACAATTGCATGAACAACTCGTTGAACCATGGCTAAAACGTCGACTTGAAATACCAACAATGCCTCGAAGAATAAAAGACAAAATAAGAGATGTATTGGGTTTGAACCACGAGGAAAGCGCTGAAGGTCAAGGTCAAATTCTTGAGCAATCTGGTTCTGGAAGTCCTCTGATACCTGAAAATGCCTCAACAAGGAAAAGGAAAAGCTGCAGTTTGTGTTCCTATAAGAAAAGGCGCATGACAAAGAATCTCTGCAATAGTTGCAGAGTTCCCATTTCTGGCGAACATACAGTCGACTTTTGCCCAACTTGTGCCAAAAAAATCTAAGTAATCTGATACTTGCGATTAATTTTAAGCTTTTTGCTTTATTGAACCCAAAGAAACAGAAAAAAAGTCTAAAAAATGGTTCCTAATTTAGTCATTGTAAGATTTAGTGCCTTATCGATCTCAAACAAACATGTGCCATTTAAGATTTGTGATTTAGTACTTAAAATTTAAATAAATATTCATTTTTGTAATAATTATCTTTAATTTATATCCCATATTTCCCATGGATATATTAAACCTGATAAAAATAACATGATTTTCATAAACAAATCACGTTTAAAAAATGGTCGTCAAAAAGTCGAATGGTTAGCTTATCATAGAAGTTCAGGAACGTTAGCTATCTAGGGTTAAGGAATTCGATATGCCCCCTGCTTGTTGGTTTCTGGGTACAATTATTGAGAAACATCCAGGACCCGATGAAATCACACGAGTAGTAACGCTACGAACTAGTAAGGGTTTGCTGAAACGTCCTACGTCCAAGCTCTGTATTCTGCCAGTCAATGAATAAACATAATTGATTGTATTTAAAACCAGAATGTTTTGTGAAATCTGTTATTTTATTGTTAAAGGTTACATTAATAGTTCAGTAACTGAAGGTTTATTGAATAAATTAGTTTTTGTTAAGTAAGAACTGTTTATATCTATGCTATATCTAGGCAAGTGAATATACCTAAGTGCTAAGTTGTTGTGAATTTGTCGTTAAGATTTTAGGTATTTAAGTTAGGATTCTGATTTATTTTATACAAAGATTTATTTGATATAAGGGTAAGGTAATTGTTAACTTTTGGTTAAGATTTAAGAAGTTAATATTAAATGCTTATGTTTGATTTTATATAAACATTTTATGTCAGGCTATGATAGTTAATAGTAGAAATAACTTGTATGTCATTTAGTTTTTTTTTGCCTTTAATGTAAGTGCTAGTTCTAAAAATATTAATGTACACAGAATATTATCTTTTTGTTTGAAGGACATTCCTCAATAATGTCCTTGGGGGGCCGGATGTTCAAGTGTCGCCATCTTCTGTTTAAAATTGTTACTAAAGGAAAATTAGTTCCTAATTCTAATCACAGATGGCGTTGTTAGTTTAAGTCCATTTTCTAAATCGCGGTGTTAAGATTCTCCGCGATCTAATGACCCTCCGCGATTATTTTTTGTTTAGTTAGTTCAGTACTACATTATATGTGATTGTGATATAGACAGTGGTTTTTATTAGTATCCCTGGAATATCTATTGATTTATTCTGAAATTTAAATAAATTGCCATTCCAATGATACCTTATAGTCTAGTATATGTCTACCGTTGATTAATATGGTTCAAATGACTTTGAAGGGAATTCTTAAAGAGGTGCGATTTTTGTGACGCCGAGTGTAGTAGAATTGCTGCAGACAAACAAGAATGTATCAAAACGCTATCTCACGGATACTTTGATTAATCTTCACAAAAAAATTAATGAAATCCATAAAGAAGTTAGTTATTCAACATTTTGCAAGTATCGTCCATTTTGGGTGGTTTATCCGAAAGAGTCCGACAGAAACACATGCTCGTGTGTAAAACATGTTAATATGGACTTATTAGTAAAGTCGCTTCAAAGAAATAAAATAATAAAGGAAGCTAACGGATCTATGTTGCTGGAAAGCCTTTGCTGCGATGTTCGAAGAGAAAAGTGCCTAAATAGAACCTGTGGAAAATGTAAAACCAAAGTTATTGAGTATGGAGAGTTCTATAATGACAAAGCTTTGAAACATTACCAGTGGGAAACGAAAACTGTCACCTATGTCAGTAAGGACGAAGAGAAGGAAACAAAGAAGACAAAAAAAACTGAAATGGAAGATTTGCCACTTACTATAATTAAAAAACTTGAAGATTCTCTGCCGCACTATTTTGAACACTGTTTAAATATTGTCCAACAATATAAAAACATAGATAAGTTAAAAAAGACTTTAACGCCCAATGAAGCCCTCATACACATGGACTTTTCTGAAAATTATATCGCAAAATTTCATGAAGAAGTGCAAAGCCACCATTTCGGTAGTAGTCCAGAACAAATCAGCCTTCATACTTCCGTTGTTTATTTGCTTGATTCTGAAACAGGCGTACATAAAACTCACAGTATGTGCACTATGAGTGAATGCACCAGACATGATGCTGAATCTGTATGGGCACACATAATACCTATAATAGAATTTGTAAAAAGCAACAGTGTCATTGATACTTTACATTTTTTTACTGACAGCCCTTCAAGCCAGTATCGGAATCGCAAGATATTTTATATCATCAGTCAACTTCAACACATGTTCCTAGATTTGAAAGCAATATCATGGAACTACTTGGAAACCGGTCACGGGAAGGGAGCTCCAGACGGGATTGGGGCCGTCGTTAAACGTACAGCAGACAAAACTGTCAGATTTGGTAGAGATGTGGGAACTCTGCAAGATTCTTGGCTTGTAATGAAGGAGAAAATCAAGAATATCGAGATGCAGATCATCACAAGAAAAGATATTGAAGAGAGGACAACGCCGAGCATTATTAAAACTTTCAAGGGTACAATGTCTGTGCACCAAGTTTTGTGGTCAGCAAGTAGTTTGCGGATGACATTTAGAAAGCTCAGTTGCTTCTTTTGTCCAAATGGAATTACGTGGATCCACGGCTATCATTTGGGATATATGTATGTACCCGAGGATACTATTCCGCAGGAACAAGAACAGGTGTTGCATGATTTTCTGGACACAAATACTACTCCCGAAATGATTGAAGAAGTTACTAACTCACCCAAGAGATATTTTACCAGCTTTAATAATTTAGAAGATAGTCAACATGCATATCCAGATACACAAAAAGTTTCAGTCTCACCAAAAGTAAAAATACTGCCTGATGTTCGATTACACTGGTCGAATACTAGTTTTTGTTTCAAGACTCCAACTCACAAACAGAAGAGATTTCAATCAAATTTTGAAAATTTTATATCTTCAAACAAAATATCAAAACCAGCCGATTCAAGTGCAGTTATGTTAGAAGATAAGAAAAAACTAAATGTGAAAACCAAAATAAGGATTTTTTTTTTGAATCTGATGACGATGAAGAATACAATATTTTTTAATCTATGAAAGTGACTGAAATTACTTTTTTACTTTATATTTTGGTTTCGTTTATACTCTTTTTAGTTTTTATTTGTTATTTACTATAATAATGATAATATGAGTACAAATAGGTATCGAGAATTATAAACACGGATTTATTGAAAAAAAAAATAATATTAATCTTAAAAGGGTTAGTACAGATTTATTTACGAAGTTGATTAAAATTGTTCTCTTTTTGTTTAGATAGATACCTAAAAATTACACAAGAAATAAAAATAACATAAACAAGTAGAATGTTTATTACCTATATACTTATTACATTTTTTGTCTTTTCAATTCGTTTTGGTCTTTTAGATCTATATCTAAAAATAACTTAATTAATATTGAAAGTCTTCGTTTTATATAAATAATTTTCAAAGTTACGTAGTTTTTTATGTCACTTGTCTTTAAAAGATTTCATTGTTTTATGGTAATTAATGTAAAACACCAATTAAAGTAAAAATTATTTTAAGATCATTTTTAAGTCTGATTTCTAATTGTGTTCACTAATTAATAAAATGTAAAAAATATTACCTAGTCTTTTAATGTAATCACAAAACTTTTTGTAATCATTACCAGTACGATCGTATCACTACCGTCTTCCCTGTTGTCATTACCTTCACTATCAAAGTCATTACCAGTTCGAAAAAAAAATTAAATCCCTTATAACTTCTAAGTTTATGTGTGCAATTGGCTATTAATTGGTAAAATCATAAAGAATTATGCATATTTTAGAAATAAAGTTCTAGTTTTAAAGTAAAAAAAAATCTCTCATTTTCGCCTATTATATATATTATATTATATTATATTACATGGAAGAATTACCCATAAACATTCATAAAGTATCTGTGAATATACAAAAAAAACAATGTTTTTCTTTGTTTTCGAACCTATCAGGCTTGGAAAAGCCATGTATCCGCTTGTACCCACTCCAAATTTTTGATGTTTTAGCTACATGGCTATAGATGATGATGAGATATATTTTATGTAGCACGCTTGAGTACCACATTTTTTTTCTTCTTTTTGTAGAAAAGCTTTACTCTAATTAGTAAAATATAGTTTTTCGAGGAGTGGCTTAAGCACGAAAAAGAGGAAAGAAATGATCGTCTATTTGAATTTATTTTGTCTTAGTGTGATTTCTCTGACATCACTGAAGAATGTCAAAGGGAAATTAAGATGAAATTAGCCAGAATATCTTCGAAAATTGCGACCAAGTGGATGTCTTCAGGAAAGTCAAAAGAGCGTTTCCTGAATAAGAATAAGTTGTGGCTGGAAGGCGAGAAGATAGAATTCTGTCTGTGATCGACTCAACTGCAACCTAATACCTCATTCGCTGACCTTTCTCGACCCGAAAGACCTAAAAGTCTTTGAAAATTCATCTTTTAAAACTAAGAAACTTAGAGTTGCTGATCTAGTTCAATCGCAGAGTGTTGGGGAATTAATGACTGCTGCAGAGGTAGCTGCACGGTCAACTGGACATAAAAACGTTACCAGAGTTATAAAGGACATTGGCGAAAATCCAGCTTCTGCAAGTGCATGCATTAGCCTTCAACAACCAAGTGCTGTGCAAAGTGATAGACTACTTAACAGTAGTGATGAGGCATTAGCGTATTATATTGATTCAAAATCAACAACTCACTCATATAAACAGACTAGTGGACTATGAAAGTCGGGCATCACGTGTTTCCATCATATGATTGCATTGTTAAATCAAAAAAAGCGTGTTATCTTTCCGAGTACATTGTTGCGACACAATCTCGAACAGAAATTGAGCTACAAGCTATTTTTACTAAAACAGCAGAAGTTTTAGTAGAAGCTCAGAGAGAAGTTGTCACAAGTATGCTCCCCAATCTAATACCCAATTCATCATTTACTCTTATAAGTAAATAGAGATGTGACGGAAGTTCCGGTCATAGTGCTTACAAACAGAGATTTGAGAACAGCGAAGACACTGATGAGTTCCTTTTGTTTATTCGTTCGTTCCTCTAAGTTAAATCGACGAAGGTAACAACATTATCTGGCAAGATCCTCGTCCATCATCGACGATGTTTTGTCGTCCAATTAAATTCGTTTTTGCCAAAGAAACTACGGAATTGACAAAAATCGAGACAAGGTTTTGGAACAAATAAACAACGTGGAGGCTACATCTTGTGATCTTGGTGGTTCTGAAATTTCTGTTAAGCACAAGCTTCTGCTGACTATGACTGATGGAAAAGTGTGCAACGCTTTGACAGAAACACATTCATCGCAGAAATGCTACATTTGTGGGGCTAATCCCAGAATGATGTATGATGAAGGAACGCATTTTGATAGCAATCAGGATAATTTTGGCTTTGGTTTGTCAACATTACATGCTTGGATTTGTTCGTTTGAGTGCTTTTTACAAATTAGTTGTAACTTAAATATTAAGAAATGGCAAGCTAGGTCTTCAGAGGAAAAAGCAAGTGTAAAATAACAATCAGACGAAATCACACAACGATTCAAGCATGAAATGGGATTAATTGTGGACAAACCAAAGCCAGTATGCTTACTCTCAACACGTCGATTACAAAAAGGCAATTTTTTCGGGATCGAGGTTGTTATTGTGACTGATCTGTGAAGTTTTTATTGCGAATAATTGCACGTTTAGAACTTATTTGTGATATTTTGGACAATGCTCATAAGTTAGACATGAGACAAAGGCGGAATTTGAGAAGAATGGCGCGTTATGCAGACAACGCGTTTGCCATGACTGACAATGAATTTATGAAAAATTACCGATAGATAAGAAGCTTTTTGAAGCGATTTATAAGGATTTGGAACCTTTGATGCCCCAGCCTACTCGACGCAGCGACATACCAAGAAAATACAAGGTTCGTAAACTCTATGTTCAACTCCAATTCCATGTTTACATAGTATTTTATACGTAATTATTATTATTATTATTTATTTATTTATTTGATTAGACAACATTGGTCCACTGGTTAATAACGACTTATCAACTAAGGGTTAGTATTTATGAATTAGAATTAGAATTAGAATAAAACAGTAGGTACCTATTATATACAGTATGTTAACTAACAGAGGGCGTTCCCGTTAACCCGCAATAGTATTGCATCCATACATGCTAAAAAAAATATTACCATTCGAAAACAAAATGTTTTTATTTTTTTTAATATTAAAATATTCACTAAAAATGTTAAATTGATACGTAAAAGAAACACTCTGTACACGCGTACTTGAAGGACGGCAACTTCGCAATTTACCTATTTATGAATGACGGGCCGCGCCAGCGGCGATCTATTTGATGTGCGTAGCCCCGCCCCCTGCCCCCGGATGTCCACCTAATTTTAGTCGGAACTAATATCACGCGCTGAGCGGATGTGCATTATTTTCGCATTGAAACATCTTGCGTCATTCTTGTGTGAAAAATGCCGCGTTATCAGTTCAGTGCTCAGGAGTATGCGAACATGGTGCTCATTTATGCTGAGTGTAATTATGATGGTGCACGTGCTCTGAGGATGTATGCTGAGAGGTACCCCAATGCACATCAACCGCGGAATTCTCGTGTTATTGTGAGTGCCCTGGTGCGTATTCGTAACAATGAACCGGTAGTGCCGCGTCGTTCTGGTGGCCCCCGACCCGTGATCTCTGTGCGGCAGGAAGAGAACGTGCTAAGGCATTTTGAGGAGGAGCCCGGTTCAAGCACTAGAAGAGCCGGCCGCCTGTTAAAATTTTTAATCGCATTCTTTAAAATTTTAAAGAAAAACAAGCAGCATGCGTACTCACTTCAAAAAGTACAAGGTCTGCTTGGTCCAGCTGACTTCGAGCGCCGGTTAACTTATTGCCAGTGGGCACTGCAGCGATGCGCGGAGGACACCCACTTCATCGAAAACGTCATATGGTCAGATGAAAGCCTATTTACGCGCAATGGCATGTGGAATCGACGTGTATGCCATCACTGGGCAGAAAGAGGCCATAATCCGCGTGCCACTCGGCCGTTAGCACATCAAATACGGTGGTCACTGAATGTGTGGGCTGGGATAAACGGAAATAAAATAATAGGACCTGTCTTCATCCCAGGGACTCTAAACCGTGTGAGGTATCTGGCTCTTCTTAACGACACCGTCGCGCGCTACCTCGACAGATTGCCGCTAGCCGAGCTCCGAAATATGTGGTTTCAACACGATGGAGCACCCCCTCACATTTCAACAGAAGTGCGGTCGCGGTTACACGAGTTGTTTGATAGCCGCTGGATCGGGAGGTACGGTCCCGAGGCGTGGCCACCACGGTCACCTGACTTAACGCCACTTGACTTCTTTTTTTGGGGTTGGGTCAAACAACTCGTTTATAAAAAAGAAAGCCACTCGCGGGAGGAGATGGAAATGCGAATCCGCACAGCATTCCGTGTTATCAGGAACCGCATACGCGAGGACCCGCTTTTAATGCGACGAGTGCACCAAAATAACCGTCGGCGATTGCAACAATGTGTAGACAGAGGAGGTCAGCATATTGAGCAGTTCAAAATCTAGGTAAGTTTTTAACATTATTTAAATGTATCATAATAGCTAAAACATTTCGAAAACATTAAAATAAAAAATAACACTAAACGACTGTGCTACAAAATTAATAAGTTCAGAAGGCCCACTCTTTCCTAAAACTGCTTTTATACTCAGGGAGTACCCCGTTCAACGAACGTGTTACTACTACTGTGACGTTACACGATTGCTATGAATAAACGCAAGTATTACGAAGGCAACTGCCTAAAGTAAAAGTTTTTAAATTTCTGTATTGGAGAAAAAATTCACTTGCTAATTAATGTGTAATACCGTCATTATCATTTAAATCCTAGCTAAACTGTGGTTTAAATAAATGAAACTTTCTCCGAACTTAACCGCACACTATTTATTAGCGGTACATTATTTTTTAGATGAAATTAATTATTAAAAGCTTTTTTCAAATTAACACTGTAAGCCTGTCGTACCACCGGTCTGAGTGGCTAGGTAAAACAAAGAAGAACGGCAGTTTCAGTGTCGGTCTATTTGAGAAACGAGCATAGACTAAATTATATGCATTTTATAGAGCGAGTACAGTAGTTTATTTTTCAGGTTAAAGTTTTTTTTTATTATGTGGGAAAAGAGAAAAAAATGATAAATAAATATTTTGTTAAATCAGAAGTAAAAGTAGCAATAACTAAACGGAAAGCAGCGGTGTTGAAGTAGTCATTGCCATTTTCAGTAGAATATTACTCATTAGTAGAATATGAATGTTGGCTGGATGGTTAAAAACTATCAATCATTTTATTATAACATTATGAACACATTTTTTATTTTTATATTAATAGACATTAATGCGATTGCAATATTCCAATCTTAACTATAAACTATTTTCTTATGTAATTAAAGAAAACATAACATAATCGTTAGTTTTTACAGTTTTTACCTGGCAACATTAAACAATGCGCATTTCTGACAACTGTCATCTGTGATTTGTCACAGTCGTCTTACGTATCTTGCGATCTGTGTGGCGTCTGTTATTTGTTTGCTTTCATTATTGTTTACTTGCATTGTTTATTCCGCGTTCAGTTGAGCTTTCGAGTTCCTGCGTGTTGAGTAGTTAGTTGTGATAGTGAACACTTTTTTTGAGACAGGACTCGTATTTGTTATTATAAACATGTCTCGTTCTAACGTTCGGTGTGTTAACTGCGAACTTCGGTTAACGAGACCGCGTCATCGTCTTTCAAACGAAAACCTTCTTAATATTATAAGGTTATGGACTTATCCAAGGGAGGTGAGTAAAAATATTCAGACCATTTCTAAAATAATGTCTACAGTTACAGAAGATTTATAATAGTTGATAAGGCAGTATTGGTTTTGGACCACTTTCAACTCCCTCAAACTTCATATAAGTAAAGGTAAATGAAAAAAAAATGACACACAGGTACTTGTTAAGAGTGTGATTACATTACACCTTTGTCTCCCATGGCGTCCCAAGATGTTTTCCTACCCTATTAGCAAATGATAATTATAGTAAAATATATTTATGAATCTACTTATATTGACAGGCTATACTTATTATGATCTATTTTTCTAAGACTAGATTTTCTCTACTATACTAAATTATATACCTAACATATTTAAATGTGTAATTGTTTATTTTATAAGAAGATGCTTTGTACAACTTCCACTTAGTATGACTTATTTATTTATTTTGTATTACTAATATATGTTTTCTTTTTGATATTTCGCTGTCATTATAACTGTACACTACTGTTATTAAAAATACTCAAATGAGTTACACAATAACAGCGGTGTGTTAAACCTCTGTATGTGTGATTGACAAGGCTATTCAGAGTGTTACAAAGGCTAACAGTTTTTTATTATTTTGTTACTCGCAGACAACTGATGCTGACTTCATATGCCAGGCTTGTTGGGAATTAGCAAGTCATGCAACTAACCAAGTAGCACCTGAAAGACAAGTTGGACATCAAAAGGTTTGCGTTGGATGTGGATGTTCCATTTTGAGAAGCAGAAGTCGTTTAGTACTGAGAGAAAACCGTACTGATGAAGAACAACAAGTTGCTGCTATCATTTCACAGTGGATACAGCACCGTCAAGTAAATATATTTTCTTGTCTTTATAAAAATATTTACTTATTATTTCTGTTGTTATAAATTATTGATTGTATTAACCCATTCCATGCCAGTAACGCACTCGTATGCGTTTTAGTGTTTTTTATTTGTGTGCCTACAACGCACCCGTACGCGTTTCGTGTATGTTTCACTAAGGTGTAGTTTTTTCATAGTGCGTTTCATTAAATGTTGCCATTTTTTTATTAACCTCAATTTAGATTATATTTCTGATATAGCAACACTGTTACGGTAGTAATAGACAATGAAAAATTTGAATAGGCGTCAGTTTTCGTACTGTGATTTTTGCTAGTAATGTGAATCAAGTTTTTGCAGTGATTTATGTGATAACAAGTAAGTAAATGTGATTATTTAATCAAATTTAGTCATTTAATTATTACAATAACGTTATTTTAAGTCTACTGATAATATTTTGGATATTATTTAGAGATCAAAACATACCAACGATAATGGTGCGTTCAATGGCATTTATGAATGACTTTGTTCGTGGATGGCGTTATAAATCGACATTAATCGGTCACTCAATATTACCTACTACTGTTATTATAACTTAATTTTATTACTTGAGATATTTTACTACAGTCATCGTATTACATACCTACCTAATGGTATTCACCGTTGGCAAAAAAAAATTAATGGTATGAATTTTGTAAAGCTTACTAGTATTTTCGTCTTTTCTAGGTATTTTTGTTTACTGTTCAAGTATGGCAAACAATAATAGAGGTCGTCGCTTGGTTGAATTATCACTTAATATTGCCGAAGGTACTTCACAAGCTAGAAAAAGTAATTCACAAGATAGGTGAGCTATAATACAGACAGTTGATCTTTATATCTATTTAATATCAATATAATGTTTTTATTATTACAAACCCAGCAAATCGGATGACAAAAATGTTTCAGAGTTAAAAGTAGCACATCAGGTTTAAAGCGGAAAAGGGCAAGATCTTTAAATACGGCAGTAGAAGTGGAACCTAAGAATATTCGGCGAAACTCTATTGAATCCCGATGCTTAAAATTGCCATACCCACATTATTTTCAAAGGTACACATGAATTTCCTACCTTCAGTTTTGAGAGTATTTTTAAGTTTCGATTTTCAATAATATTTTGTTGTTTCAGTAAACAACAACTATTCAATCAGTCTCCAGTACTTTGCACATCTTCTAGTGGCGTAGTTAAAACTTGGTCTGTCGAAAATGTGTCAGAATTATATTCAACTTCGAAGGCGATTGTTATCGATATGGTAGCCCAAGAAGACTGCGAAAACAAGACTTCACCAACTGAAATTAATTCTGTAACCTCGTGTAATGAACCTTCCACCTCCTATAATGAACCTTCCACCTCATATAATGAACCTTCCACCTCATATAATGAACCTTCCACCTCATATAATGAACCTTCCACCTCATATAATGAACCTTCGACATCGTTCGAAAACATTGGAATGTCATTGTCTATCGGAAAAAGCAATAAACGATGTGTAAGAACAAGAGGGGGACACGTAGGAAAAACTTTAAGGGACGGAAACAATTTGAAACAAAAATCAGATACTGAAACAGATGTAGCTGGCCAAGGAAAAAGTCGAAGAGTTAAAACTAGAGGAGGTTCCGCATCTTCTAACAATCACCACTTAAGAACTGCTCGTGACTTGTGTCAAATGCAAAGTGTAAAAATGCCTATTGAGGAGCAGCTTTCGGCAATGTTAAATGAAAATGATGATGGTGCCCGAGAAAATAACGCAAGTGACCAATTTCAGGCGCAACAACTTTCAGATCAACAACTTTTGAACATACTTGAAGCTTCTGATGAAAATTTCGATGATGAGGTTCTAGATGAAGACTTTCTTCACAATTTTGAAGATTGTGACTCAGATGATGATAATATGATACCAACTGAAACTTTAGTACCTCCAACTAGTGATGGCGAGTATTTAAATTGGTCAGACCAATCATATCCCATAAAAGATATTCCTTTTGAAGGAAATCCAATGGGATTAAACGTACCACTAGAAGCATCTGAACCAATCAACTTTTTTAACTTAATTATGACTGATGATTTAATTCAGGATATAATTGAAAAAACCAATCGTAATGCAAGCAATATACTTGCAAAAAGCTTACCAGGGAGTCGAATACAATATTGGAAAAATGTTACAGTTTCAGAGTTCAGAGTATTTCTGGGGTTACTTTTCCATATGGGTACGATAAAACTAAATAGGATACAAGATTATTGGAAAAAGAACAGATTATTTAACCTATCCTGTTTTCGTGAACACATGAGTCGAAATCGTTTTTTACTAATTCTAAGAGCAATGCACTTTGAAAATTTAGAATCAGGGGATAACAAATTGGCGAAAATTTCACCTTTGGTAATGTTTTTCAATAATAGGATGAGAGAAATATACAATCCTTTTCAGAATTTATGCATTGATGAGTCCCTTGTATTGTGGCGTGGTCGACTAATATTTAGACAATACATAAAAAATAAGAGCAATAAATATGGTATAAAATTATATATTTTGACCGATGCAAACGGCATTATACTAAAACAAATAGTGTATGCCGGCGCAGGAGACCCAATTGTAGGTGGAGTGAATCATTCCTCAAAAGTGGTTTTAAATCTATTACATGATTTTTTAAATAAAGGCTACTCTGTCTATATGGACAATTTTTATAATTCTGTAGATCTGACAGAAAAATTATTGTCTGAAAATACTTACTGCACGGGAACATTACGATTGAATCGAAAAAATAACCCAAAGGACGTTACCACTAAAAAGTTAAAGAAAGGCGAATTTGTCTCGCAGTACCAACAAAATGGTGTTTGTGTCATGAAATGGCGTGATAACAGAGATGTTACTATGATATCATCACAATTTAATTCGCAAATGATTACTACCACTACAAGAAGAAATACAGAGGTGTCAAAGCCTAAAATGGTCGTCCAATATAATCGTAACATGGGTGGTATTGATCATCAGGATCAAATGATAGCGTACTATTGCTGCGAACACAAGTCTATCAGGTGGTACATAAAATTGGGAATCCACCTATTCCAGCAAATGATGTACAATTCATTCACCTTGTCTAATTTGTTTTCTGGCAATAAATTAAGTTACTACGAATTCAGGCAATCAATTATAGAAAATTTACTTCCCGAGAAGGTTCAAAATGTGGAAGAGTCCGCAGCAGAAGGAGTAGTACTTAGCACTATTCATGTAATTCAGCCTTGCCCACGGAAGGGAAAATCAATGCGCAGAAGATGCAAATACTGCTGGGAAGTTAATAAAATACGTAAAGACACACCATTCTTCTGTCCAAACTGCCCTCAGCAGCCTGGGTTTTGTATTGTTGATTGCTTCAGGTTATACCATAAATATAGTGCATGAGCTCACGCACACATAAGCATTCACATACAAACACACACACACATTCTATCAGAATACATTACACAATATTTTAGCATTTGTTTTATATTTTTCACATAACTATAATTATGAAAATACCTACTTATATTATAATTATGAAAAATGAGAATAAAAAGACTGATTTGAATTAATATAAGTATTTTTATTTTTGTACCTACACCCTAACAATTTAGATTCTTTGTTCATGTTTCGAATCGTGCATAAAGCCATCCACTATATACTCTCAAAGGTGCGTTCTCGGATCTCGCGAAAATCTTTATTCACCTTGTGCCACCCACGCACCATATGCGTTTGGTGTTTTTTTTCGTATTTATCAACAATTTTTATTAATATTATTATTAATTACACCATGAGTAATCTATTTTGAACCATAATACACAATAAAAACTTATGGCACCTGGTCAACAATTTTTTTTTAGAGGTGGCATCGAATGGGTTAACTATTGTTTTAGCTTACTCCTAATGATGAAGCATGTGAGCCATGTTGGCTACGAGCTCAAAGAATATTGCGTTGCAGCACTAACACCCAAAACGCTGAATTTAACAGTGGTGCTTCAGAGGATATGGCTGATTCCTCACACCAAAACCCTCAACATGTGGAAATTGAAGATTGCTGTGTGAACTGTGACATACAGCTGCTGTCTGCAGAAAATAGGCATTCTCTGTCTTCAGAAAGTGAACATTTTATGAGAGTTATAAAGCTGTGGACATATCCTAAAAACGTAAGTTAGGGGCTATTATTTTCATCATTTCTTAACTGTTTTAGTAAGTTATAGTTGAAAATTCAATAAGAAATAAATTGTAAATTCTTTCTTTTTAGATTATGGACACTGATTATGTGTGCCACGCCTGCTGGGAGCTTGCCAACCACCAGGTTTTATCTGAAATTGAAATTCCAGAAGAAAATCCTGTGCAACAATTGGGAAATCAGGAAATACCACAGCAGCAATACATTACACTGCCAAACATTCGACGAGCTGCTGACACTAGAAGGCACTGCTTATTCCTTGACTGCAGGAATCCTGAGCGATACAATATTCCGGACATAATTCGTAGACGTGTGCTCAGTGACTGCAACTTTTACATACCAAGAGGTGCAAGGATATGCGGTTACCACATGGGTAGAAACATATTTAGTGAATTGTACACATCTGAAAACACACTAGACCATTTTAATCGTTTTCATATTGAAGATATGGTATTTATATTATCCGAACCTGTAAGTGCTTTTAATTTTGAAGACATCCAGAGTCTGCCAGAATATTTGGCACATTATTTTCTGGGAATTTCCTTATCCCAACATGAGCAAATAATGAACGAAACGAGAGGACTTCGTGAAATGCACAGAGGAAGTTTTGCATTAACTGCACTATTATGCAAATTAAGGACGGGAGACTCTGGAGACAGGCTATCGAGCTTATTTCAAACGCCAAGGCGCACAGTGGAAACCCTGATGAACAAGGCTAGGGAAATATTAGCTCAGGAGTATGTGCCTCAACCTTTGGGTCTGCACCATATAAGCCGGAGTAATGTCATTATTAAAAACTCATATATAGCGAATAGTTTATATGGCAGACCTGATCTCCCACTGGAAAGACAAAATGCAATTGTTATCTGTGATGGCACCTATGTTTATACACAAAAAAGCTCAAATTATTTATTTCAAAAAGAGACTTATTCCCTCCATAAGTATCGAAATCTAATGAAGCCTTTCATGATGGTATGTTGCAATGGATACATCCTGGATGTTGCAGGGCCATATCCCGCTACTACTAACGACGCGTCTATAATGATAGATTTGTTAAATAATGAGAGTTTCTTGAATTTTTTTAGAGATGACGATGTATTTATTCTCGATAGAGGCTTTAGAGATAGTGTAGACGCTATACATCAGCGTGGCTTCCTCGCCCATCTACCTGAAACCCAGTCACCAGGACAATTTCAGCTAACCACGCTAGAAGGGAACAGATCTCGCTGTGTGACAATAAATAGATGGGTTGTGGAAGCCGTTAATGGCAGGATCAAAAGAGATTTTAAAATATTCAGGCATGAATATTTTAACCGTGCATGCCCTCACATGATGAAGGACTTTTCCATTGCAGCAGCACTGCATAATGCATTTGCCACAATGTTTGTGGATCCAAATAATGCGGAACAAATAGTAAATATTATAAATGAAAGGCTTTTCGTAAACAATACTTTAGCAGAAATAGTGCAAGAAGAGAATCTGAATAGAAGGAACTCTTTATGTACAACAATAACAAGTACAAATATTGTATTCCCCAATCTGTCTATAGAAGAATTGGTCCTCTTTGCTTGTGGCACTTACCAAATTCGACAAGCTAGGTCATATATAGGTGAACAATTACGTTTTCACGGCCTGTATACAATAGAAGTTTGCAGAGAGGACCATGTCAATTTAAGCAGGTTAGGGGGAATAAGTTCTTATTTAATTCGAGCGAAAGTAAAGTCCCGGCATGTGTCACGAAAATCTTATTTTGTGTTTATAACAATTGATCGGCAACAAGTGGGTAGGACTGCCATCACTGGATATTGTTGCAATTGCATTGTTGGTTTGCGCACTGTGGGATGTTGCTCTCACGTAATGAGCATAGTATGGTACCTGGGCTACGCGCGTCACCAGGACAATATAACTCCACCTGCACAGTTTCTTGATCAAGTATTACTCAGGCTAGATACATAAAGAATTGTAAAATAAGTACCTACCTACTTTAAGTATGTATTAAATGTTAGAAAAAAAGTGATTGTTTCATTTTATAAAATAACATCCTTTATTACCTTCCTACCATAGAGTTACCTATATATACCTAACTATCAATATCAATCACCAACCTGCTGCGTCACTCAATTGCTGGACTTAGGCTTCTCCTAAAGCACGGCATTCATACATAGGTACCTACTACTATACAGAGATGGCAAACAAGCATAGGTGCGGTTCGCCTGATGTTCTAGCAACATCCAAAGGCATAAACCTTTTGGTGTAGGTAACAACCTCCGGTAGGTTACATATAAGTACCTATACATCGTATCCGTTTCACCTCAAAGGAAAAGCGCTATCATACTTTACTTATGTAGATAAGTACCTACATTGTATTCTAAAATGAATTCATTTGCTCAATAATCAATAGGTATATCAATACACGTTCCGCAACACACATAACCTAACTTATTTGGTAAATCTTTAAATCGATTTTCTGTTAAAATCCCATTACAAAAAAATATGCTATGATTACACTTTATCTTATTAGGCCTTAGATCCATCTCTTTCGGGTGTTTTTACTAATGCACGCGAAGTATAAATGCGACACTCAAAGTACATGGGGTTTTGCCAATCTTCTTTGTGTACTTGTTCCGTGAGTGGACCTTCTGTACTCGTATCTGTTTACTTTGTGGCCACGAGCCCGCGACGATGCGCGACGTGTCGGCAGAAGCGCTGCTACCACCCCGCGTTCATTATGCGGCCGCTGCGTGCAGAATAACTGTCTAATCTCTGTATTTTAATTTTAATGTTATTGAAACGTGGCTTAGATAGGTAGATACATGAATTTATGTTTTTTTTATTTACCTACTAGGTCCTTCCAAATCCAAGGTGCCTCAGTGACGCATTCCTTTGTCAGCTGGGCATTTGAGACGGGTTGTTAAATGTTATTGCTAAACCTACACATACTTACATAAATGTTTAATTTTACTGATAACAACCCGATGACGACGTGTCTTTCTAATTCATTATACCGCTAAAGTGCCCGTGGGAACTCTAGTTCCCAGACGTTGTATGCCGCCATTATAAAAGTCGCCGCGCGCCACTCAGCGCGGCGCGGCGCGCGGCGGCCGGTTCGCTCTGCTTCGTGAGTATTCGTAAGACGCTCGGCATCGTGCGAATTGCAACGTTGCCGGTTTGTGCAATGCTACTACGCTAGGTACTATTCCGCACTACTATTTTGATTTTAAACAGGTGGTTTCGAATTTATTGCAAATTATTAATTTTTTTTAATTCGGATTATTTTATGCTTATTTTTCTATGCTGATATTTTTATTTTAATCTATTAATAATATAGATTAACGAGTTTAGGGGAACGCCCTCTGTTGTTTAACATACTGTATTCATACCTGCCGCACGAGCAACCTGACAAAGTGTCTCAGTATAGGTGCATCGTGTTGTTCGGCTAGTGTTTTCAGGATACTGTTGCTGCTAGCCCTCATTCTGCCTAATAAGGATGCGGTCTTTTTCCTCATAATAGCATGGAAGTCGTCGGTTCGTGCTATAGCAAACATGCTAGACGCGCTGCAGAACCTATATGATAACTACATCATTTTATTTTTTAGGTTTTAGTAGCTCTTTCATTCTTCGCCACAGGCAGCTACCAAAGATTAGTAGGTGGGACACAAGGCACAACGATATCCCAACAATCAGTATCTAGAGCAATAACAGAAGTTACAAATGCTCTTAATGCGAATGCTATTTTAAATAAATGGCTGAAGTTTCCACATACTCGCCGACCGCGAGACTTTATTAAACAAAGGTACATATTTCTATTTACCTTCGTAATATTAAATAGTACTTATCATTCAATTCTTTTGATATGTTGTTTTGATACTTGATGTTTATTTTCAACTTATTTCTTAATATTATTATGCTAATATTAAATTACTTTCAGGTTTTATGAAAAATTTAAAATACCTGCAGTCACAGGATGTATTGATGGTACTCATGTGGCTATTGTAAGACCATCACAAAATGCAGAGCGGTTTTACAACAGAAAAAGTTACCATTCAAGAAATGTTTTAATTGTGAGTTGGGTTTGTATATTTTTTTAGTTATTAACTATTTGAGTACTTTCTTTAAAAAGTATTTATTTTACAGATTTGTGATGCCGATCACAACATACTGAGTGTAGACTCATCATTCGGTGGAGCCTCACATGATACTTAAGTTTGGAACCAACATCCTGTTAAAAATCATATTTCAAATTTAATAAATGTAGGAGAAAGAGTTTTTTTTACTTGGTAAGCATTTCATACAGTTGTTCAAATTGGAAATTAATTAACATTAGTCTGCAATATATTTTATATAGGTATTATTATATTTTTGATTGTTTACTTGACCGTTGTCTGGGTAAACAACAAAAAATGAACGACATACAGTTTGCTTTTAGGGATGGGTTATCAACTGAGACTGCAATCATGACCCTAAAGAGTACAGTGTAATATTACACTGGGAGGAGGACACCTGTGTATGTATGCTTCCTGGATTTATCCCGTACCTTCGACCTTGTCTCATATGACATCTTGTGGGAAAAGTTGTCTAATGAAGCTAACCTGCCGCCAGGAATAGTTAATGTCCTAAAGTTTTGGTACGATATGTATAAGCTGATCGAGGAACTCAGCAGCACTGGCATCGGATGCACGATCGTTGGTGTGTCCTTCAGCAACATCAGTTATGCTGACGATATGGTGCTACTGAGTCCGTCGATCAGTGCTCTTAGGAAGCTGTTAAATACATGTGAGTGCTATGCTGGAGCTCATTGCCAAGAACTGGAAGGTGCCACTCTAAGCAGAGTAAAACAGTTGAAGTACCTGGGTCATTGGGTTACAAAGGATGGCACTGATAACTGTAATATTGAGAGGAAGCGGAGGGCATTGGCCGTAAGATGCAACATGTTGGCCTGCAGATTTGAAAAGTGCGACAACAATGTCAAGATTACTCTGTTTAGGGCTTATTGCCAGACCTTTTATACTTGCAGTCTGTGGACCAGATACACGCAGAAAACGTCTAATGCCCTGCGTGTACAGTACAACAATGCTTTTCGGATACTGCTGTGGCTGCCTCCTTTCTGTAGCGCGTCAGAGATATTCGCAGTAGCGCGTACAGACGACTTCTTTGCGATCATTCGTAAAAGATCCGCTTCACTACTGCATCGGATGCGGGGCGGCGACAACTTCTGGGCGTTGTTGCTAGTAAGACTGAGGGCCACCTTATGGGGCACCTGTGCGCAGTGCCTGTACTGTTGCCAGGTGTCTCCTTGAGGTGGCGTAATTTACATTAGAGTGCACGCGCTGGCTACATATGTAACCCAGCGTGTAATATTGTCGAATATAATTTAAACTTGCCGCGCTACAGCGCAATCGTTTAGTGTATTCCTCAAGCATTACCCGCCGCTCCCGCCAGTAGAGTGCCGACTCCCGCTGCTCACGTACGTCTGCAAAAATCGTCATTGAAATTGGTGGACTACGCCTGTAGCCCGCGCGAGCGTTGGAGGAAATTAAGTGTTTAGTGTGCAAGTGGTGAAATTGAGGTAAATATGCTACATTTGTTGCAGTATTACTACAAAACGTACTGTTAATTAATTTTTAAGTGTTTGTTGTTTGTCATTGTGGATTTATCATCTACCATTATTGTTTTTTTTTTTCTCTTTTTAGATGGCGGGTAACTCGAACAGATTGTGTGACCAAATACAAAGATGGCTGATGGAGGATAATGAACACGACGACATTTTGAGCGAAAGTGAGGAGGAAGGCGGAGGATTGGCGGAACAAAGTGGCCCGCTTGGATCTCGTCACCATTCTGATACGGAATAAGATGGCGAGGAAGACGAGGACGAAGATGAAGGCGTGCCTCTATCGACTTTGGCTTCCTATTAGTCTCGTAATGGTACAAAATGGAGCAAGATTGCACCGCCCACTACAAGAACCAAATCTCACAACATTTTAGCCCGTTCACCAGGCCCAGTAGGTGTAGCAAAAGACACAAAATCGGCCCTCCTATCATTCCTGCTGTTTTTTGACGCTGATGTTTGGAACGTGCTTGTTGATTCAACAAACATTTATATTGATATCATCAAAAGCAAATATCAAAGAGACAGAGATGCGTCTCATACCGATGTGATAGAAATTAAGGCACTTATAGGTATTTTATTGGGATTGGAACTTGCCGTGCGGACCGAAGAAATCTAAAGGACTTCTGGGATAACTCAAAAGGTACTGGTATCCGCTTTTAAGGCCGAGCTACCATGGTAGCCTCATAATTTCTCTGGTCAAACGTCCGGGCTACCATAGTAGCCCGTAAATTTTGCTCCGTTTTAGTTCCATTCTTACCGACTTTGTATCGCGGTCGCACTGTATAGCTTCAAAAAAAAAAAAAAATTTCAACTGATGGATCTGTATTAAATTCCGCGTCTTTACGTATGCAATACTCTGTGGAAGAACTTAGAGAAAAATTACAAAAAAGTTGAAAGTCATCGTCGCGTCATAGTTTGACAGTTCGTTTCCGGTTGACGAGTGCTCTGTGTTTATTATTAAAGTAGCAAGTTAATAAATAACCCAGTGTATTAGTGTTATATATCATTAAAATCCTTATTTAACAAGCTTTACGCATATATAAGTATGTCATAGGTTTAGAATCAATTTTATTACGATAAAATCGTTGTGAAAAAAATGTGGCCATTACGGCAAGTGCGGCACGGTGCGCGTCGGTGTTTTTGTCTAAATTAGGTATGTTTTACTAATTATTCTGTTACAATAATGCTTAATATTATTTAAACATACTCGTACTATAAACTTTAAAATACAACGAAAATAATTACGATTAAACGTTTAAAATTTTGTTACTTACGAAAATTTCGACCGGGTTGCTCTAGTTACCCGGACATTTTGGGCAAGATCTAGGGTAAATGGTCTGTTTGTTTTGATTTAGTGTGATAATCTGAATATACCCTCTAAAGACATATGGGCATCAAAAAAAAGGTTATATAGTCTAGTTTAATTATAAATAGGTTTTATTGACTCATACTACAAAGTGTTGTACAAACTTTCACTTAGAACAAATATTTTGCGGAATTTCAACACATAGTCTCAAGTTGAACATTTTTTTATCGTACTTTTGACTATTAAAGCGTTATTTACTTTTCACACCTATTGATTTTGTATAGTTTCAGCTATACCCACGAATTTTTATTCAGGTATAACTTCAGTAGTTTTCTAGTAATTACGTTTTTTGTTGAAAATGACCGAGGGTCACGCGGGGTCAAAGCTATAAACGCGCGAGCGGACGTATGTTTGCCAAAAATCGCGCGGCGTGAACGCTAAAAAGGGTATTGAAGTGGTGTATACAACTATGTCAGAGAGTCGATTCCGATTCCTACTGCGCGCCCTCCGCTTTGATGACGTAAGAAAAAAGACAAAAGAAAGAAAAATAGTTAGGTTAGGTTTGTGGTTTAGATAGGCAAGCTCGTCAACAAAATAACCGACTGGCTGCTATACGTCAAATTACGAGTATTATGCTACATAACAGTAAGAAATATTATACTCCAAGCGAAAATCTTACTATTGACGAACAATTAGTAGCATTCAAGACACGTTGTGCGTTTGTGATGTACATGCCAAACAAGCCAGCCAAATTTGGCATAAAAATCGTTATGGTAGTGGATCTCAAATACCCATATGCCTATAATTTTGAAATCCACGTGGGCGCGCAACCAGAAGGACCCTTTCGAGAATCGAATAAAGTGTCTGACATCGTAAACCGAATTTTGAGTTCATTATTCGGCCTAGGATGTAATATAACTAACTATGGGCAACTGGTTTAGTAGTGTGCCTACAAGCAAAGAACTATTGGCTCACAAGATTACAACCGTAGGAACACAAAAAAAAAAACCAGAGAAACCTGAACTGTTCAAAACCACACAAAACAGAGAAATAAACGGATCCGTTTTAGGATTTCAGCCTGATTGCACACTAGTCAGCTATGTTTTAAAACGAAATAAGGTAGTATTGTTATTGTCTACCCTCCACAATGATGACAAAATTGATGCTGCGACTGGTGATGCTAGAAAACCTGAAATCATCACATTTTATAATCACACAAAATACGGCGTCGACATTTTCGATAAAATGTGTAGACAGTACGACGTTTCTTGCAACAGTCGCCGATGGCCACTCTAGCTGTTTTACAATTTTGTAAACATGGCGGGCATAACCGGTCTTGTAATATATCAGATGAATAACCCTCAAATTAAAGTGATCCGTCGTCAATACCTCCTAGAAGTCGGATTCGATATTACAAGACCATCTATTGAGCCTCGTATATCCCTGCAAAATATACCCAGAGGAATTGAACTGAAAGGCAGACTACTTCTAGGATTGGCAGAACAGCACCTGCAACATATTATGCCTATTCGGGGAGGAGTTGGTCGGTGTGCTTTTTGCAGCAGGGCGTGCGACCGCAGCACGCGCAAGCAATGCAGCAAACGTATGAGGCGTATTTGTATATTGGCGTATCAGGCAGTCGTGTGTCCTGAATGTATGCCAATAGACTGATTTATTACCTATTACTTTCATAATTCATTCAATTAGATTAAAATAAACGCCTTACATGATAAATAATACGTTCCAAAATAAAAATAAGACTAAGAGATCTCTAACCTTCCAAATATTGTTGATTTTTAAGAAGTTTATGTTTAAGTTTCAAATTATAATTAAGAAGCTGAATTTTGTTGATTTTGAGAGCCTATTTGATAAAAATAAAGATGTTTAGTAATTATATGCTGTGTTTTACTCGTTTTTTGTCTTATTCAGTAAGTGGGCTACACCTGTAGCCCGCGCGTGCGCTCAAGGAGTATTTAAGGGCGCGTGCTCTCTAGGGTTAAGTATTATTAGTTAGTGTGTGTTTTAGTCTTTTATACTAACATAGGTTAAGGAATACTAACACATTTATGGGTTCTACGTGAATTAAAGATAAATAAATAAATAGTAATTACTAAGTGATTTTAACATGATTGCAGGTGATTCTGGTTTTCCTCAAAGGGAATATATGATGATATATGAATAGTGGATGCACCGCCAGGCACAGCTGAAGAGTATTACACTAATCTGCATTGTGTGGCTCGCAATACTATTACGCGGACAATTGGGATTTTGAAAAATAGATGATATCTTCTAGGCCATAGAGTTCTTCATTATCATCCAGACAAAGCATCAAAAATTATAAATGCATGCTGTGTTTTACACAACATTTGTAACCGAGCACTATTGGGTCTGGATGATATTGAGGATGCCGTACCACGCATGGGAGAAATGCAATTGGCACAGAGTGAGTTATAGGTGGATCGGGGTTCTGCCTCTGTTGAGCTGCGCAGAGGCCTCGAGGCTCGTGCACAACTTGTTCAAGAACTAAATTTAACACACAGAAATAAATTTGCTTCAGCAAAGTACCAATTTAGCTCGGTTAAAAATTATTCGGCTGCATTCAATTAAGACATATTTAAAATATGCAATAAAGCTTTGCTAACAAGCAAGTATTGCTAAATATTCTTGGCTATTATTAACAAAGTACTTATCTATTTCTAAATTACAGACTCGGTAAATATTACCCTTACTGGAGTTCGGTTAAAAATAGACAAGCTTACTTTATTATTTCATAATAAGTAAGTTATTTAATTTTAGAGATAATCATAGTTGGCTGAAATTTACACCGAGTTCGGTTAAAAATATACAAGCTTACATTATTATTTAGTGATAAGCAATTAATTTAATTTTAGATAATATAATCACAGTCGGCTAATATTTACAACGAGTTCGGTTAAAAAATACACCAGGTTACATTACTATTTTATGATAAGTAAGTTATTTAATTTTAGACACAACCATAGTTGGCTAATATTTACACAGAGTTCGGTTAAAAATAGACAAGCTTATATTATTATTTAATGATAAGTAAGTCATTTAACTTTAGACATAATCATAGTTGGGTAAAATTAAATAACTCGCTATGATGCATATAACCATGTTACTTACTTGCGGCACTGAAAATTTCGGGAATCAAGGAAGTGACACAACATTACTATTTAAAAATGTATTTATTGCTTTTCGAAGTATTCTCCGCAAAATTTGACACATTTTTCCATACGATGGAACCAATCATTGAAGCAACCATTCCATTCGGTATGATGCCGGTGCAAACACGTAAACACAACTATTACAAATTTACTGTTATTATAATAATAGAAATAAACAATGAATAAGTACATTACGATTCTCCTTGCGAAGATAACAAACCGGTTTGGCGGCCGACGTCACGTCGGCGCGATGCGATCGCGCACGGTCGCACGGTGATCGACACGGTGCTAGTTGGAATGCACGGATCGACACACAGCGGCTTTATTGCTAAATATCTCGCAAGCCAGAGCGCATCTGAAATCATCAGTAACTTGTGTAAGAATGTGTTGTTGTATAATAAATAGTACGTGAAAGGGAAATACCTTGAATTGGGATTAATAAGGTGTGAGCAAGAACTCGACACTATAAACACTTATGTTTCGAGTGCTAGTGGGTAGATTGTTAAAAACACAAATCTTATGAAAATCGTTAAAAATGGGTTATAAATTGAATAACACAATTAAGAACAGCAAAATTAACAGTTTTGTAGAATGTATGTGGTTTAAGCCGCAATTTACAAAGTTTTACACATAAGTGGATACCTATTTCAAATTGCGGTAACGTACTTTTGATAGTCATCGGAGTTACCAACGATGTCTACGCAAATTAAAGCACATATAGGAAGGATAACTGTCAACAGGGGCAGTAAATGAAGCACTGATATAAGTCTGTTTGTGCAGAGTTTATTGAGTATGTAAACATGACAATGGTGGCTCACGTACACAAAGATGGCGGAAGTATAGACCTGCACATTGGTCAAAGGGGAACCGGAACCTAAAGGGCAGTGTTGCCAAAACACAAATATTAACATTGTACCACAACACCCTCCCTCAATGTTAAATATCTAACAAATACAACGAAAAACTAAGAAATGAGCCCTAACATGCCTCTGAATTTTTGAAATTTAACTCTACCTCATGGCTTTGTTAAGACATCAGCTGGTTGTACATTGGTTCCAATATGCTTCAATACAATTTGATTTGCAAAAACCTTCTCTCTAACAAATAACACCTTAACATCTACATGCTTTAGTTTATGGTGAAACTGTGGATTCTTACAGAGGCTTATCACTGGCATATTATCTTCAAAAAGTACAACGGCTGTTTGAGTACCAGACAAATTACAATACAATTTACTGAGCCAACAGGCTTCGCTCGCTGCCATACTTAAAGCTATAAACTCAGATTCAGTTGATGACAGAGATATAGTAGGTTGCTTCTTAGATACCCATGAGACACTACACCCCAAAACTTTAAACAGGTAACCTCCTGTAGACTTTCTGTCCACTCTGTCACCGGCCCAATCGGAGTCAACAAAACCAGTTATGATATCAGTACAACTTACATTTCTAGCAAATACTAGACTTAATTCTAAGGTTCCCTTAATATACCGTAAAACACGCTTCAGAGCATGCCATAAATCCAAACTTGCACATGATTGATATCTGCTAAGAATACCCATAGCTAAACAAATATCTGGTCTAGAACATAACATGGCATACATTAATGAACCTATTAATTTTCTACATCTTTTCTCAATATCCTCATTTTCAGATTTTTCCCTTTTTAAAACGCTATGATCATAATTTTGCTCCATAGGAGTCGAAACAGGATTACACTCAAACATATCAAAATCTTTTAACACTTTTTCAAGATAAGCACTCTGACAAATAGTAATTGTTCCCCTCCCTCAAATTTTGAACAACATTCATACCCAAATAGTTTTTTATCATACCTAAGTCCTTCATTTTAAAGTTTTCATTTAATAACAATTTCAAATTGTCAATTTCACTTTGACAAGTTGAAGCTATTAGCAAATCATCGATGTACAAAAGTAAGTATGTTTTATTACTATTTCCGGTCTTTATGTACAAACAATATTCAAAGTCACTTCTTACAAATCCTAAGCTAGTTATAACATTGTGAAACTTAACATTCCAATTTTTGGGAGAATCTTTTAAACCATACAGAGCTTTTTTCAGCTTACAACCTTTTCCTTGCATTTTATCACAATATCCAATAGGTAACTTAATATAAAAATCACCAACTATCTCTCCATAGAGAAAAGCACTACAGACATCTAACTGATGTATAGGAAAGTTATTCTGATTACAAAAAACTAAAAACATTCTCACTGAAGTTAATTTTGCTACTGGACTATATAGTTCTGAATAACTTAAACGCTGCTGGAAACCTTTAGCCACTAAACGAGCTTTATAAGACACAATATTACCTTTCTCATCCCGCTTTTTCTTAAAAACCCATATTGTATCAATAATATCACAATCATTTGGTTTCCTTACATAATCCCAAGTGTTATTTTCTTCCAGTGCTTGAAGCTCCCTTGCAATAGCACGCTTCCAATTTTCAGCATCTCTACAAGACATAGCTTCAGTGTAGGTGCTGGGGTCACCGTCATTTACTGCTGTAAATAGTCCCAACTCATACTCTTCTAAGTAACTTGGAGGTTGAATATTCCTCCTGGGTCTCAAATTATGTGACCTTGGATCTTTATGCGTCTCATTCTCTGTTTGATCTTCCTCTGCATCCTCAAATGATTCCTCTTCTCTAATTTCTCTGTCTTCTCTTTTCTGACTACTACTTTCCTCCACAATCTCAATCCTTACTTCTTCTTCTTCTTCTTCTTGTTGTTGCTGTTCCTCCTCTGATGCTGGAATTTTATCCTTCTTCTCATTATAACAAAAGCTATCTTCATCTATAACAGGGACACCAGCCTTTTCTTTCCTTTCAGGTACTGCTTGCGGCAAGAAGATAACATCACGATGCACCTCAATTTTCCTTGTGGATGGAATAAATATTCTGTACCCCTTTACATCATTTTCATATCCCATAAATAAACCTATCTTATTTTTAGGGTCTAACTTGAGTCTCTTTTCTTTAGGTACAAGGACAGACACACGAGCTCCAAATACTTTTAAAGCATCTAAAGGTAATTCTTTGCCATAAAAAACTTCGAAAGGAGTCTTACCTCCAACAGGACTTGGACCAGTTCGATTTAGTACATAAGCCGCCGTGTTTACTGCTTCAGCCCAGAAATGTTTAGGTATACCTGATATCATAGAACGAGCAGCTTCTACTAAAGTACGCATTTCTGTCTCAGCTCTCCCGTTCTGCTGCGGTGTATACACAGTGCTTCTCTGATGGGTTATACCATTCTCATTCAAATATGTACGTAAATCAGTATTCATGAACTCCAGTCCATTATCGCTCCTTAGTACTTTCATTTTTAAACCAGTTTCTCTTTCAGCTTTTGCAATAAACTTCTTAATCAAGCCTTTAACCTCATCCTTCCGTTTCATAAAGAACACCTTGAGATAACCTGAGTGGTCATCCTTCAGAAGCAAGAAATACCTAGACCCTCCAAGCGAGTGGGTCTCCATAGGTCCGCAAACGTCTGCATGGACTAATTCTAGCGGTTTACTAGCTCTAGACGTACTGGGGGCAAAGGGCAAGCGATGTTGCTTTCCCGCCAAACACTCCTCACAAGCGACAAAATCTTCAACAAAGTCAACTCCTTTACGCAACAAAAACTCTCTCACATGCGTAATGTTGTGATGGCACAATTTTCGATGCCAAACACTCAGATTCTCAATCCGTTTGGACAAATTTAATAATCCAAAGTTCGCAATCTCATCAACAACGTACTCCGAAGATTTGCAAATGTCAGAAACGTCACTATCGCGTTTGGATGCACATGTCATTGCAAATGTCGCTGTAACCCTAGACAGTTCCGATTGCGTTCCATTTACCGAAAACAACATATAATACATTTTGTTGACGCGTTTAGATATTGCACGAACTTCACCTTTACTGTTCACAAATTCACAACGATCTTTATTGGACACCAAACAAATACCTTTATCCAAAACAGTTCCCACCGAAAACAGATTGAATTTCAGTTCAGGCACAAAAAGCACTCCACTAAGTAATGTTTTGATAAACTTTGCGCCATTCCAAGCATATAGTTCCACAGTGCCGCGCCCAAATACATCAAGAAGTTTACCGTCACCCACAGTAACTTTCATTGAGCTTTTCACTTTGTTCAGTTCCATGAACAATTCTCTTTTGCTGCACATATGCTCACTCGCACCAATATCCATAAACCAACAGTCTCCTTGGTCAACTTCTCTACTTATACACATGAAGGCGTTCACATTCGAAGCCTTTTTACCTTCCTTGGACTTCAACAATTTGCAATCTGACTTTAAATGACCTCTCTTCTTACAATAATTGCAACTTCTTGTTTCTCTCTTTCCTTTATCTTTACAGTCCTTCGAAAAATGGCCTTCCTTACCACAAGTGTAACAGGATAAGTTTTGCTGTCTGCTTACACTAGCCAAAGCTACCTCCGGCTGATCGGGCTGATCGTTCCTCTCTTCCTCAATGAGCAATCTTGAGGTCAACTCATTTAGTGTTTGCTTCTCAATGGGAACAGACTCCCAGGCTGAGCGGAAATGTTTGAATCTCTCTGGCAACGACATCAACACCTTAGTAATTGTCATTCTTTCTGAAAGTGGTTCACCTGCTGGCTTCAATTTTGTGTTGATTTCTTCCAACTTTGACATAACTGTTACCACCGAGTCATCACCAAACTGGAGTGAGAAAAACTTTTGCTGAAGTAGGTGAATGCTCACAGCAGACTCTTTTTCATAAACAGACTTCAGCTTTGTCCACATGCTAGCAGATGTTGTGCATGACAGTAAATGCGTGAGTGGAGCTACTTCCATGCGCGTGACAATTAGCTCCTGCGCCTTAGCGTCATTTTCCAGCCATGATTTCTCCTCAAGATTTTTCTCCTCCGGGGGCTTTTCTTCTTTGCCACAAACGATATTGAAAAGACCTCTTCCTCTAAAGATGACTTCCATTTGAAACTTCCAAACCGCCCAGTTGTCCTCTCCTGACAACTTCAAAAACTGATTATGCGAAGATTGCTCCATTACGCCACACCAGTCTCTAACCTCAAATGTTTACTCGATGCCGCAAAATACAATAAAAACTCTGGCACGACCCGAAAAACCGACTTAAGGACCTGGGCCCATAACCTGTCAACAGGGGCAGTAAATGAAGCACTGATATAAGTCTGTTTATGCAGAGTTTATTGAGTATGTAAACATGACAATGGTGGCTCACATACACAAAGATGGCGGAAGTATAGACCTGCACATTGGTCAAAGGGGAACCGGAACCTAAAGGGCAGTGTTGCCAAAACACAAATATTAACATTGTACCACAACAATAACAATAGAAAGATAGGATGCACTTCCCTCGGAAATGATGGCTGCAGCTGCTGGCTGGCTA
Source organism: Dryobotodes eremita (assembly GCA_917490735.1). Lineage (NCBI taxonomy): Eukaryota > Metazoa > Arthropoda > Insecta > Lepidoptera > Noctuidae > Dryobotodes > Dryobotodes eremita. The sequence goes on along the minus strand of OU823242.1, from coordinate 2,412,096 downwards.
GTTTCTCGAGGTTTGTTCGTTCCTTTGTAATTCGAAGTTCGAATGACCAACCGTTGCGACGAAACTTTCGTACTTTTCTTGGGTCGGATCACGTCGGGGTCACCAAAAATGATTGATTGATTTATAGTGAGCCACTCCACTTAATGAAATGCATCGTTTGATTGGACAATTTGGTTTAATATATGTATTACAATTATTATAATATAGAAACTGACGAAAGAGAAGAAAGGTCCAAATCTCGTGCAGTGGCTGTCAATGCAATGGCAGCGAACGCGCCACCCCGCGCGCCCGTGTTCGTCGTTGACACTATTAATGTCGTTCAGGAATGGCTTCAACAACTATAATTATCCCATGGGCTTTGAAAACATCAGCTCCTAAAGTTTTAATTGGAGATAACTTATCGTCGCACTTGAATATAAATATAATTACTAAATGTGAAGAGAACAACATCAGGTTTTTATTTTTGCCGCCCAATTCAACGCACCACACCCAACTATTGGACGTTGCCTTTTTCGGTCCCTTAAAGCGAGAATGGAGAAAATTTTTGACTGATTATAAAGTCCGACATCCAAGCGCGAACACATTAAACAAGCAAATATTTCTTGAGTTGTTAAAAACAGTATTAGAGACGACTTCAATCATACTAAAAATATAATAAGTGGCTTTCGTGCTGCTGGCATACACCCTATAAATCCAGACGCTGTATTAAAAAAATTGCCCGACTATCGCACACCACCAAATAATATTACTTATGACGAGACATTTATCAATTATTTGAAAGAATTGAGAACTCCGGCAAACCGGCAAATAAGAAAAGTAAATAAAAAAGTTTCCATAGAGCCTGGAAAATCTGTAAGTGTCAGTGACCTCATTAATGTAAAAACAAAAAAGCGAAAAGCACCAGTATCTACACCCAGTAACGCAAAAAGACCTAACAAAAAGAAAGCAATACCTACAGCCTTATCAAACATCAGACGTGACGTGCCGTCCGATTCTGATGATGACGAACCTGTGACTAGTATAACAGTCAATGCCGAAGTACATGAAGATAATGAGGAATCATCTGATCAAGAACATGCCAAAATGACTAACAATATCCAACCAGGCGTTATTGTGAATGTCGATAAGAATTTACGCATATCTAATAACCGGAGTTTATTCAAAGATATTTCTAACGTTTGTGCAACTTCATCAAATGACACTATAACGAAGAGCCTAATTCTGTCCAATATTACAATAAAGTCCCCAGATAGGATCACATTTGATGATAACTCAGATATTGCACCAGACATCGTGGATAATTACGAAAGTGAATTTCCGAAAAATAGAAGCATTCGATCGAGTTCAGACAGTTCGGAGTTGTATACTGTTCATGATTCATCATGTGATGAACATTTCTTACCATCTCATCTCTGAGTGACACGGAAACTTACCTGGAAGAAATGAATGAAGAACTGGACCTAGATATTGAAGAAGAAAATGAAAATTATGAAATAGGTATAGGTAAATATGTAATTGTAAAATTTGCAACCTCGAAGTTAACCGAAATATTATATTGGTCTAGTGACTAAACACGAGCTGGATAGCACATATACTATAAAATACTTAAGAAAGAATTCGAAGGGTACATTTTACTGGCCACTAGTAGATGATGTTTCAGAAATAACTATGTCAGATATGGCAAAAATATTGCCAAATCCACAAGTTGGCCGTCGAGGTACGTTGAAGTTTCAGCTAGATAAACATACAGGGTGACTTGTAATTAGAGCACAACCTTGTAAGGGGATATAGTACAGGTCATTTGCAACAACTTTTGTAGGAACACTCATATGCAAAAGTGCACCAACATTGAGTTATAATTTTTTTCGTGTTATTTTGAAAAACTCTTATGGGTTAACCTTAAAAAATTTATAAATAAAAAACTTGACATAGATTTTTAATTTTCTTTTTATTATTTAGTCTATAACGTTCCAGTTACATGTCAGCATCATCAAATGTACATTATTGACATTATTCTAGACACAGTACTCCAAAATCCAAAAAACTTAAACAAATTTTACTGGCATTATTACACAAAACAGCCTGTTTAAAAAAAAATCACTATGACACTTACTCTGCGTATTATTAAAAAAAACATCTACATTTCATAAGCTTTCAAATGAGATATAAAACCCTAACATAGCTAGTCCAATAGGGAAGATATTCGCATAACAAAGGCGCACGGCCAAAAAAAGGTCTGTTTCTACCTGCTCTACTAAGCAGGTAAAAACAGCCGGTCATTGTTTAATCTCTTTTGGGTTGTTTAGGTTAGTCCGTCCTTGTGATTCGTTGCGATCGGATGCTTTTGTGTGTGCTCTGCAGTTTTGTTTTATCTCTGACGACCCGGCTTGTGACTGTTTTTGTGATTGATTGCTCTCCTGACGACTTGGCTTTTCAACTGGTTTCCGTGTGTTATGCTCATCTGTGGTTTTGGCGCGTATCAAGGACTATGGCTCAAAGACAACGGGCAAATTTTACGAATGAAGAATATGCCGATATTCTGTACACTTACGGCGTAGCTAGAGGCAATGCTTTAGCTGCCCAGCGCGAATATCAACAGAGATACCCCAATCGCCGTTTACCTGATGTAGGCGTGTTTTCTCGAGTTTATCGACGAGCCCGGGAGACTGGACGCTTTCAAAGACGTCAAGGTATGTAATAAAAAATGTAATTTAATAAATAATTGCGATTAAATTGCAAGTTTACAGCCAACAGCTGCTTAAGCACTTTAGATTTTGTACCTTCTTAGAGAGTTAAACACAGTTCAACTGTCAATCGTGATTTGCTTCTGGCTGTACCTACTTACGTAGTACCGGAAAAAAAAAAGATAGTTTTCTCCGAAATGTTTTTGTAATTGCAATTTAACTTCGTAAGCAAACAAAGGCCTGACTTGGGTTATCATCTTTAAAAAATTGTAAGTGCATTCAGTATTAGCTGCGTGTTTCCACTTAGACCGTCATTTCATTACCAATAACAATAGTATTAAATTGTGGCGGGTGAATTCTTTGTAAACACTTGCAAAGCAGGTGCAGTACGTACAGATACTTTCCCTATGTTATCTTCCTTCATTTTTAATAATTATTAATTTTTACAAAATAATTATAAAACCACGTATTTTTATTTATTATTTTAGAACAATTAAATAAATAAATTTTGTCATTGTATTTCAGTCAAAATGGCTTCTTGGCCGAAATGGCTCCTTTAAAACTGAATGGGCTTTGGTTTATTACCCCTATTGTTTACCGCAATTGATTATTTAAATTAGTAATTTTTTTATCAGGCGATGCGGGCAGACCTCGAATATACCGTGCTGATGATGAAGAAGAAATCCTACGTCATTTTCAACGGGAACCTAACATCTCTACAAGACAAGTGGCCAATTTACTTGGAATATCACAGTATAAAGTGTGGAAAGTGGTCCATGAATCTGGGCGTCATCCATATCACTACACTCCAGTGCAAGTCCTGGAAGACCGTGATCCTGTTGCAAGGGTCCAATTTTGCAGATATCTGCTAAACTGCGACATAGAGGACCCAAATTATTTAAAACAAATTTTGTGGACCGACGAATCAAAATTTGACAAAGATGGAATCACAAATTACCATAACACTCATTTCTGGGAAGAAAAGGCGGTGGGAAATCCAAAAAAAAAACGACCGAAAGGATCGCAACGAAGATTTTCACTAAATGTGTGGATGGGAATTATTAACAATAATTTGATTGGGCCCTTTTTTCTGCCAGACAACTTAAACGGTGAATATTATGAACACTTTTTAAGAAATGTTTTACCTGAATTACTGGAGGACATACCTTTAGCCACCTTGCGTGCTATCAGGTTTCAACACGACGGGTGTCCAGCTCACTACAGACGACAAATCAGAGACTGGCTAGACGAAAATTATACCAATAATTGGATCGGTAGAGGAGGGCCCATACCTTGGCCAGCAAGAAGCCCAGATCTGACGCCAATGGACTATTACGTCTGGGGACATATGGAAACGTTGGTTTATGTCGATAATCAGCCTGTCCCAGATATTGACGAGTTAAGACGGCGAATCATTTTGGGAGCTGACCAAATTCGAGCAAATCTCAGCACTGCGGTGGTGAAAAGCGAATTGAGGAAAAGGATGCGAATTTGCGTGCGTAACGGTGGGAGTCATTTCGAAAATGAGATTTAAGTGAATGACTGAGGATGACTAGAGAACGTCAATTCTACAACACACTTTTAAAATTTCCTAATTTTAGATCTTTTTGTCTCTTTTAATAAGAGAAGTTTGAAGTAAGGACCAGCTACCCTAAAAATTTTAAAATTAATATCAAGTTAAAATGTGTTGTAAAATTGTCACCACTAAGTGCGTGGATCACATTCTACTTAAATTTGTATTTATTGTGTTTTAAACATTATGGCCATTAATTTGCGAAACTTTCGATATTCCAGCCTGTTCTATTCTTTGGCTAATATCTTTAATGTTAAACTAGCTATGTCAGACTTTTACATCTCATTTGAAAGCTTATGAAATGTAGATGTTTTTTTAATAATACGCAGAGCAAGTGCCATAGTGAGTTTTTTTTAAACAGGCTGTTTTGTGTAATAATGCCAGTAAAATTTGTTGAAGGTTTTTGGATTTTGGAGCACTGTGTCTAGAATAATGTCAATAATGTACATTTGATGATGCTGACATGTAACTGGAACGTTATAGACTAAATAATAAAAAGAAAATTAACAAATCTATGTCAAGTTTTTTATTTATTAATTTTTTAAGGTTACCCCATAAGAGTTTTTCAAAATAACACGAAAAAAATTATAACTCAATGTTGGTGCACTTTTGCATATGAGTGTTCCTACAAAAGTTGTTGCAAATGACCTGTACTATATCCCCTTACAAGGTTGTGCTCTAATTACAAGTCACCCTGTATAGGTATTGCTTTTACAAATATTTACTAACTATTACTATTTTTTACTAAATTTTACAAATATTTACTAATATTATAACTTTTAAAAACCCGACTGCATAAAAAACGGAACTACAAAAAAGGCGGGTTTTGATTCTCAGTTCCCAGTTTAAAAAAAATTGTATTGTATAGACGATCCAACTCCTCTACAAAATTTTCTATGCAAATCGTCAAATGTGTACACACGGCTACACATCAAGCTATACATTTCCAGTTTTAGCTGACCTCACATTACAACCACCGTACAATTAAGAGTCAGTATAAACTGGCTATGTACCTATATCTTGACGTGTAGCCGTTTCTAGGTGACAATTATTATTAGTGGATGGGCGCGCAATTTAAGATTAGAAGATCTTCAATATCTAACTTTGCAGTCGAGTTAACAGCGAATCACAGGGCGCCAAGGCGAAGAGAATATTTTTTTTATGTTGTTTTACTAATTTTGTAGAGTGTATTGTTGTGTTTTTATTTAATTTAATAGTGGTATTGTTGGGTTGTGATTATTAATAAGATAGAGCGCGAGAGATATTTTTTATTGATTTATTTGTTACTTAATTTTTATTTTTATAATAATAACTAAAATGTTAGTACTACTCGTGCGCGATAAGTTGGGACCTGCTAGGAATGCGACTCCCCGCCCGCTTCCCCTGCACTTCCCCGATGGCGCCCGTATTGTACCGTTCGCATCACTATTTTTTACTAGGGTTTTTAGTCTCGTACTGGCCTACGTCACGTAACGACGCGCTCTGGAATTCTTTTAGTTTTCGTTTGTGTTATTGTTTTGATGTTGTAGTTTTTGTTGTTATAGTTTGTGTTATTGTTTTGTTGTTGTAGTTTTTGTTGTTATAGTTTGTGTTATTGTTTTGTTGTTATAGTTCTTGTTAAGTGTTTTTGTTATCATTATGAAGGGTAAACCTTTGCATAGCGGAGAAAGAAACCTCGTGCTAAAAGTGTTAAGAGTTTTTTGAAAACGAAACAAACAGTTTTGTTTACCTGTTGACCAGGCAGTAAAAAGAACATGCATTTTTTTTTTTTTTATTTTTTTTTTTTTTTTTTATTTTTTTTTTTTTTTTTTATTTTTTTTTTTTTTTTTTTTTTTTTGGTGGGAAATCATCAAATGACGTCTCCCGCTCTGGGCGGAGCGGAAGGGCGTGTCAGACTCTTACTGACTAAAACCCACCCGTGTTCCTTCAGTTGCCTGTGCGCCAGGGCCACGGTAACTCTTTCGAACAATCCGCAGCCCCGGCAGGCATCGGTCCTATCGGACCCCGTCAATGGTGCTGACATCTCTTTGAGGCGCGCGTGGAACACGACGCGCCGTCGACCCGGGCCTGGTCCTTACCGGACGGCGAGCTGCCCATTGCTCGCCGTCCGCAAGCCCGCGCCTACGGTGGCCGGGAGTCGGCAATCGACTCCCGACGCCCAGGGTGTCTCCTCCTCCTGCGGCGGCTAGGGGCGCGAGGGCGCAGAGATTGCCTCTCCCTTTCGCGCTCCGCCTCCTCCTTCGCGAGCATTACTGCTTCGCAGAAGGAGGTGACGGCTTCCCATTCCCTCTCGCTCCGTACCATGGCCTGAACCAGGGCCGGACGCGAGAGGTCGCCGCCGCCGATCGCCGCCACGAGGACACGGCGGTGCTCCGCCCAAGCCGGGCAGACCTCCACCGTATGCTCCACCGTGTCCTCCGGTCGATCCACGCAATGATAACACCCGGGCGTTTCCTCCCGCCTTATCCGAAACAGGAACCTCCCGAAACAGCCATGTCCGGTGAGGACCTGCGTCAGGCGGAAGGTGAGGACGCCGTGGCGCCTCTCAAGCCACTCCTCAAAGAGGGGTCTTACCGCCGCAATTGTGGCGTGCCCTGCGCTGGGTTGCGACAGTCGCACTCTCCATGCCGCCATGAGATCCCGCCGGAGCTCTGTCCGCTGTGCCGTGATTTCTCGCGGCAGCGGAGTTACGCCCCGGCGTTTCGCCTCCTCGCGCCACTCCCAAACGTGCGCGAGGACCTTTGCCTCCAGATCCCACGGCGGCAATCCGGCAAGGAGGCTCGCCGCCTCGCAGGAGACCGTGCGGTATCCCCGTACCATCCGGATGGCCATGACCCTTTGGGACGCTTTCAACCGGCGGGCTGGCCGGAGCCTTAGCGAACCCGCCCACACCGGTGCCCCGTAAAGGGCCATGGACCGCACGACCCCCGCGTAGAGCCTCCGGTAGGAGGCGTTTGGCCCCCCCAGATTGGGCAAGAGCCGCTTCAAAGCAGCCCCGGCCCGCTGCAGTCTGGGAGCCAAACGTCGGAAGTGCTCGACAAAGTTCCACCGGCTGTCGAGGACGAGTCCCAGGTACTTCATCGTCGACTCGACGCCGATGTGAACCCCTCCTACCGTTATTTCGGAACCCGACAGTGGCGCGTTCCGAGGACCATGAAAACACATGGCCTCGGACTTGTGCAAGGCCACCTCGAGTCCCAACTGCCGGATCCTCTCAACGACTGTCGCAACCCCGCGTCGTGTCATTAGTTCGGCCGCCGCCTGGTGCGACCTCCCCTGCGCCAGGACCAGCGTGTCGTCAGCGTAGCACACCACGCTGACGCCGCTAGGGAGGTCGGCGCGCAGCACCCAGTCGTACCCGATGTCCCACAGATGCGGCCCCAAGACCGATCCCTGTGGGACACCGCACGACATCTCTCGCCGGTTCCATTCTCCCTGGTGACCGGGGTAGATAATTGCTCTATCCGCCAAATAGGCCTCGACTACATGACAGAGATAGGTCGGCATCCGGTGATACCGGAATGCTTCCCGGATGCAACTCCAGGGCAGGGTATTGAAGGCATTGGCGATGTCTAGAGACACCGCCAAGACGACCCCACCCCGGGCCACAGCATCCCCCGTCGTGAGGGCTCGCACGCGCATGATGGCATCCACCGTGGAGCGCCCCCTGCGGAAACCAAACTGGCTCTCCGCCAAATCCGGCCCCACCCGCACCAGCTGCCCGACGAGGCGGTCTGCAATGACTCTTTCAAAGAGCTTGCCCACCTCGTCGAGCAGCACGATGGGCCGGTAAGCGGACGGAGAGTCCGCCGGGCGCCCCGGTTTCTTAATGAGGACCAGTTTCCCCGTCTTCCAACGAAGTGGGAACTGGCCCTCCTCCAAGCATGCGCTTAGGAGCCCTCTTAGTCGAGGCCCGAGAGCCTCCGAGGCCAGGACCCAGGCTTTTCCCGGTAAGCCGTCGGGTCCTGGGGCGGTATTTTTGGCACTCAGCCTGCGTACCGCCGCTCTCAACTCTACCTCGGTCACCTCAGGAGCAACGTCGTCATCGTCGGTCATGTGGTCCGCAGTTGGCACCGCAGGAGGCGGAGCCATGGGCGGGGGAGTATGCCCCCCCCGCGAAGGGAACAAAGCGCTCACCACGCCCTCCACGAGCTGGGGCCGGAGACTGCGTCAGCGGAGGAGCCCATGGGCGGAGTTTCTCCCGCACCACCTTATATGGGCGTCCCCACGGGTCCCTGTTCAGAGTCCCCAGCGACTCCTCACGGGCCAGTCCCCTGGCCCGCAGGATCTCCGCTCGGAGGGCGGTCTTCGCCGCTCTGTAACCCTCAAAAAGAACATGCATGGCAACGGGAATATCGAAAACCACGTTGATGAAAATAAAAAACGAAGCCAATAGCTTACAAAATACTTCACCGACACCAGGTACTTCTGCGAGTTCTACGGTAGTAAGTGAAGTGAAAATGTCAACACCGGGCAAAAAACGAAAGCCAAAATATAACCGTATCCAATTAGATAGTTTTGATATATGTGCCTTGCGAAATATCGTAAATAGCTTTTACACAGTCAGGAAAGAAATACCTACCTTAAATAAAATATTATGTGTGGCTAAAAGAGACCTCAATTTTCAAGGGTAAAATACATATTTAAGAAAAGTTTTATTAGACAAATTGGGCTACAAATTCAAAAAATGTAAAGATAAAAGACATTTTCTATCTCAAAAACTCGATATTCGAGCTTGGCGAGCAAGGTACCTACGACGTCTTAAGCAAAATGATTACTTGGGTGCGGGGAAAAAGCCAGTCATTTATATAGATGAGACGTGGATACATTCCCACTATACAGTGAGCAAATGCTGGCAAAATAACACTGATGCGTCTATAAAAAGAAATCATAATCCCGGTCAAAGATGGATTGTTGTACACGGCGGTGGAGAGAACGGTTTCGTGAATGGCGCTGAGCTCATATTATACAAATGCAAAAGCAACTCGGGAGATTACCATCATGAGATGAATACCGCAAACTTTAAAAAGTGGATTCTTGAAAAGTTAATTCCTAATTTGCCACTTAACAGTATCGTGGTACTAGATAATGCACCGTACCACTCAACTCAAATAGAAAAACCACCCACAAGTGTAGCACCGAAGGGGACCATACATTTCAACATTTGATGAAAGAATGACAAAATCTGAAATGTATCAATTGTTACAAATAAATAAGCCCCCAAAAAAATATTTGATTGACGAACTTTTTAAAGAGCATGGCCACGAAGTACGAGGTGCATTCAATAAGTACCTAGCCTCATCGCCAGAGGGCGCTGTAGTTTCAAAAGAGTTTTACCACAGTGTAGCACATTCTTTTTTAATTCTTTTTTCAAATTTTCATTCCAATCCCTTCATTTGTTTTAATTTGACAACTTATGGAAGCGAACGTGTCGATCGGTTTTACAAAAATGGAAAAAGAGCAATATCGTTCGGTGATTCGATTCCTATTTTTGGAAGGGAAAACGCGCATCGAAATCAAAGAGCGCTTGGATGCTGTGTACGGTGACTCTTCTCCATCGATGGCCACCGTCAAGAATTGGTTCAACGAGTTTGCACGTGGCCGTACGTCGGTTTTTGATGAACCACGTCCAGGTGCACCGAAAACAGCTGCTACGGAGGAAAACATTAAAAAAATCCATGATCTCGTATTGGCAGATCGCCGATTGAAGGTTCGGGAGCTAGCTGAGACTGTAGGCATTTCAGAAGGAACAGTGCATCATATTCTTCACGAGGAACTCGGCATGAGAAAGCTGTCGGCGCGATGGGTGCCGCGTTTACTCACACCAGAAAACAAGCGCAACCGTGAGACCACATCGGAGACGTGTTTGGCGCTGTTTAAGATGAATCCAGCGGAGTTTTTGCGTCGTTTTGTGACCGTCGATGAAACCTGGATCCACTGGTACACACCAGAGACCAAGGAGCAATCAAAACAATGGATCCAGACCGGGGAACGTGCTCCAAAGAAGGCGAAAACTGTAAAATCGGCCGGAAAAGTTATGGCCACCGTTTTCTGGGATTCACAAGGTGTGATCTACATCGATTACCTCGAGAAGGGTAAAACAATTACAGGGCTTTACTATGCCGATTTATTAGGCCGATTCGACGCCGAATTAAAGAAAAAACGACCCCATCTGGCGAAGAAAAAAGTGCTGTTTCACCACGACAACGCACCGGTTCACACGTCTGCCGTTGCCATGGCCAAATTGGTCGAATTACGCTACGAATTGCTGCCCCATCCACCGTATTCTCCAGATTTGGCCCCTTGTGACTTCTTTCTGTTTCCTAATCTGAAAAAATCACTCGCCGGGAATAGATATGGATCGAATGAGGAGGTCATCGCCGCCACGGAGGCCTATTTTGCAGAGTTTGACAAAAACTATTTTTCGGACGGGTTAAAAAAGTTGGAGCATCGCTGGGCTAAGTGTATCGAACTAAAAGGAGACTATGTTGAAAAATAAATTGCCACTTTTCCAAAATTTTCGTTTACTTTTTGTAGGCTAAGTATTTATTGAATGACCCTCGTAGTTCGTCTACCACCATACATGTGTGACCTCAATCCAATAGAATACATTTGGAATTTGGTCAAGCAAAGAGTAGCCGATAAAAATATCAACCAGTCAGAAAGGGAAATAGAAAAATTAACGAGAGATGCAATTACCAGCATAAGTGAGAGTGACTGGAAAAAAGAAGTCAACCATGTGGACAGGCTTCGACAAAAGTATTGGGATGATGACCTCTTACAAGAGACGAATGAATCGCAATTAATTGTAAATTTATCGGATACCTCTTCGTCAAGTGATTATAGTGAGACTGAGGACGAAGAACAACCTCTAGAAGGCATAAATCCACTAAGTAGTGACGAAGATGAGATAATGTAAATAATAGATAAAATAAATGTATAAACTTAAACATTGTATTTTTATTCATTACAAAACCATAGTCAACACTTTCGGTGGTACATAATTAAATACCTAGTGTCCTATTTTATTCAAATAGTGTAAAAAAGATTAGATAAAAAGCAGCGTCCTCCCTGAGTAACATAATAAATTAGGTTAAAAAAAAACAAAGACGAAGCCGCGGGCGGCTGCTTGTAATGTTCGCTTTTTTGCGGGCGGTACAAACACGCCAATATGACGTCACCGCGCTCAGGTCCCAACTTATCGCGCACGGGTAGTAATTACATAAATACCGATTAAGTCAAGACTACTCAAGACTGATTACTTGATTTTAGCTAGATTAACATTAAAAGTATGTGTATTAAATTATTTTTTTTGTTTCATTTCTAATGTGACAGCCCTAACTATAATTTTTCAATGTATGGAGATTGAGAAGAAATGATGCCAAACATTGCCTATTGTAAGTTGACGTACTAGAATACTCCAAAATGTTTTATTCGAAATAGAACCCTATGCTACAGTTATTAACCTTTGGTATGCCGGAACGGGGATCCGCGCAATCTCGTTATACTGCCGGAACGCGGATCCACGCTAAAACGACCAGACGTGATTTTTTCCATTTTTCTTTATCATTCACAAAGCAAGAAGATCAAAAATCGCTTGATCTTATTCCTAATGAATGAAGTTATCATCGAATCGAATCAGTTCATTCACTTTCGTTCATAACGTATGAAAAGTTTTTGAAACATTCAGTGGTCTTATGTGTGACGTGACATGCGAAGCAGTGAAGTTGACTTTACCAAATTGTGAAGTTATATCCTGAAAAAAGTAAGTAAAACTTTGTTTTTTCGTTATTTCGGACAGTGTTGTATAGTATTGAATAAAAATATTACTAATAAGTACGTAAAACCTTCTGATAAATCGGTACAAACTTTGATACTGACAGTTAGACCTGTGGCGATCCTTAACAATTATACATATACAAATACATAAACATAACATATACATTATACAATTATATCTACAAATCATATTTACACCTAACTAATTTTAACATTGTTTATATAAATTCATCACCGTCGTACACAACGATAACGTACTGTGGACGCGCACCGCGTCTACGTCACGCGGTGACGTAGTTGATGCGCATGAGTGGGGTCGTGCTACACAGCGCGCGTTCGTCCACCTTGGCTGACCTTTAGTCCGATCTCGCTATCGCGACGCGAAGCCCACGCAACTTTGAGCTATTCCGTTCGCTATTACATTCGCCATAATCCTTCAGGATTAGCGTAATAATCGTAACAAGTATCTTCCTGTAAACCTATAAACTATTAGACTTTCTGCTCCGTGTGTGTCTAACTCATATGTGCCTTTCTTCTGTGAATGAAAAAAAAAAATGAAAATGAAAAAGCGTTTATTCGTTGTTACATCCGTACTACAAAATATTTTACTCCTGCCAAACTGTAAAACAGTTTATTGGCAGATGTAGCTCCCATATACAATTTTAATATTGATGTAACTATTTGTTAGTATTATATCAATAACAACTTTTACCTAAAACTAAACACACTTATTTTAAACAAAGGCTGACTATAAGCGTAAAGTTAAAACATTATAAGTTGCGCAACAGAATTTAAATTCACAACGGTGAAGCCGCAAAAAACAGATAGTATGACATAAATTTAACACGTTAATCGCCGGCTAAAATTTTATAATATTTTCAAAAAATGACATTGGTTTATATGATTGTTTCTAGTTCCATTTGTTTATATATACAAGTTTTATAGCGATATTTCATTGTTTTGGCTCTATTTTAGGTTTTTTTAAGTGCCGGGCATTGCGACCCGGCGCGGCCTAAACGGAATAATTATTACATTTAGGCCGCGCCGGTCAAAATGCCGGTCAGCGTACTTACGTACGCGTAATGTTCTATCGATGTATCTCTAAACTGACATACGTCTGTTACGCCCGGCACCGCGTGCCATAATGAATGCACAGCGCGGGAGTACACCACGCGCGCGGTTGTTGTTCCCGCTGCCCTTCACCCCTTTCACGTCTTCCCGTGTTGACCAATACGGATCTGTTTACGCCAGTTCGCGCTTATTTTGATAGTTAGTTGCACACTGTGATTTCGTTAGACAGAAAAATATCGTTTTATTGTCAAAATGGACGCTTTTTTTGATTTCGAGTTTACACAAGAACAATTACTTGTAATAGACAATTTAGAGAGGTCGAATTGCAGTGAAATAAGTGAGGGTGATGAAGTCTTAAATATTCCGCGTGCGAGAAAACGTCGAGTTGTTTTGTCGGACGACGAGGAAGATGAGCGTGGTTCATCTCCAGCTTTATCGGGCCATACACCTACAACTGAGTGGTACCAACCACGTGGTAAGCAGCCACGTTTAATTCCTTTTACTGAAATACCTGGACTCAAACCTTACTCACTCCGGAATCAACTTGCAAATGGTACACCTGCTGATTTCTATTCCCTCTTAGTCACTGACCATCTATTTGAAGATATAGCACATCAGACGAATATATTTGCCCAACAAAATATCGATAAAGGTGTCACCAAAGATAAGTCGAGATTGCGATTGTGGACGCCAACCGACAAGGAAGAAATCAAACGATTTTTAGGTGTGATTATTTGGATGGGAATAGTGAAGTTACCAAAAATCGTAGATTACTGGTCCAATGATGAGATGTTGGGTCAATCTTTTGCAAAAAAGACTATGAGTCGCAACCGTTTTGAACTTTTACTTAGAATGATCCACTTCTCCAACAACGAAGAGGTACCAAAAACTGACCGCCTGGGTAAAATACGAAGATTAGTGGATATTTTGAATCATACATTTGGTCATCATTTTACTCCTGATGAATGTTTATGTGTTGATGAAAGCATGATACCATTTCGTGGGCGTATAATTTTTTACGAACTTCTATTATATTGATGTTTGGGCGTTATTGCGCCACACAAATGACTTATTTAGCACCTGATGTGTCCGTTAGGCACCTGTGTCGTCGACCTTGCTCGGCAACGATCCTGCGCTTCTCTCCGCAAGCTCGCTCGGACTTCTGCGGCCGGCAGACGAAGGAAGAAGACAGGCGAACAATAAATGGCAGGGTAAGGCCAAAAAAAGGTGGCCTTTCAAACAATCTAAGAAAAAGGAAATCTTCTTAGATTAAAGAAGAAGGCACAAGTAACAAGAATACGGAACCTATAAAGGGATAAAGAGGGAAATTAATATTTTAGATGTTACTCCATTAAGTATTAGACTTCTCAATCTGTTCAGGTCATATAATTTAACTAACTTGTTTTTTGAACCTACTAGGATCACGGCATCTTCGTCGACTTGTCTTGATAATATATTTAGTGATTGTGATGCCAAAAATAGATTGGTATTAAGTGACTTAACGTCTGACCACTGTGGTTTATTAGCTAGCTTTCCTATGCCGTTACATAAAAAGCCGCATAAAATAGAATGCAGGCCTTATACAGCTAGTCGTTGCAACAAATTTAAAAACAATATAGCTCATAGAATTACTCCATCTATAGTAGAACACGAGAATCCTAATAAAATCTATGGAGCCCTTTTTGATATTGTGCAAAAAGAGTACCAATCTACTTTTAAGACCAAAACCATTACCATTAGGGCTATTACGCACTGTCGACTAGTCGCCGGCGACTCAGTTGTCGACGACTGTAATATTGTATAGTTTAAATAGGTGTTTACGCACTAGTCACCGGTTGCCCGGGCGACTCGGCGACTCGCCGCGCAGTGGCGACGCACAGGCAACTGCCGGTCGCCGGCGACCAATAGGAGCACGGTTTCAAATGAAAGCATTCACACTGCGAGCAACTGTCGTAACGACCGGACGGCCGCGCACAATGAGTTTTGACACGGATAAATTTATATCGGAAATACGATCCCGAAAAGCTATTTGGGATTTACAAAGTGAGGAATATGCTAATCGGGATTTGAAGAAAAAACAGTGGGAAGAAATAGTGGAGTTATTTGGAGGTGAAGAATTATCAGACGAAGAAAAAAAAAACTCAGGTAAGTAAGAAATGACATTTATTTTTTATTAATTAATACTGCTCATCTGCCAAGATAATTGACCCTCAGTTGTAAAGTAATCAGCAAATACATCTCTGTATGATGCACCACGTCGCGTAGCTCTTTGGAAACCGTTTGGGACTTCTTCAAAGCCAGGAATGCTCAGGGTATCTTCAAATTTATATTCGTCTCTTTCTCGGACATAGTTGTGAAGAGCGCAACATGTTTTGATGATGCATGATACTAGATCTAAATTCACGTTGATAGGTCTGTGAAAAATCTGCCACTTGTTTGCTAATATGCCGAATGAACATTCAATATGGCGTCGTGCACGAGAAAGCCTATAATTAAATATTTTTTTCTTTGTTGTTAAAGGACGATGACCAAATTTGTATGAGACCCGTCCCCCCCCTTCAACAGATATTTTGTATGTGTTAGTGGATTCATAAAGATCTATAAAAAGACTAGCAACCAGTTTTAACTTCAAAATCCATGGGGTTTAGAAATAAAATATTTTTTAATATTTTTATTTATTTTTCTAATTCGCTACAAACATGTTATAAAAAAATCCCCCTTCAACAGATATTTTGTATGTGTTAGTGGATTCATAAAGATCTATAAAAAGACTAGCAACCAGTTTTAACTTCAAAATCCATGGGGTTTAGAAATAAAATATTTTTTAATATTTTTATTTATTTTTCTAATTCGCTACAAACATGTTATAAAAAAATAAAATAACAATGGTAAAGGTATTATGAAGCTTCATAAACTGGACGCCATACGGCGCGCAACATTGTAAATCCAATTATTGTATGACTTGGGTTACCTTGATATTTAAAAAATATGGAAAATAGGCCTATTGGCTATACATTATTAATTATCATCAATTATAATACTATTGAGCAGTTCGGCCGGTGGATTAAAATTTATGTAACGCCCTAGCCCCATGTACCACACAATTGAAATTATATGTGCGCAGCTTCCTACAGTTCAATTTCCTGTAAGGCACGTGCAATACCAGTGAGCAATACTATTTCTATTAGACGAATCGCGATCTATTAAAATATATGAATAATAAATGCGTGACCTTACATGTCGCGATTGTACGCGAACTCGGACCAACCACACCTTTCTTTGTAGTATATTACATAGTGGTAAATCACTCAGCTCAGTTTGTCTGTATAATTCAATGTGGTACAGTCCATTTCGTAAGTGTTCCGCACAATATGATTTCGCAAGCTTGATATGATAGCTTCCTAAAGCAAAAACGAAAACATCGTTTTCGGATAAGCCAGGGAATTCTTCAAAATTAAGAATATTCGCTTCCATTGGTACAAAAGCCACTCTTAGTCTATTCAAGTTTTTAATTTATACATAACCTTTCATTAGAATAGGTGTGTTGATTTGAGAGTGGATTATGTTGACAATCTCAGGAGCGTGCACATTGTCTACAGCGACACGATAAAATGCATTTATTATGGCCACACCAATTTTAAAATCGGCGAACATGTTAGGTAACGTTTTATTAAAACATTTATTTCTTAACAACTTAAATCTATTTTTGAATTTGCCATTCACCGCTTCCACTACCCATCGGCAAATTGTGACTAAGCGGGACTTATTTGTCTGTTCAGTAGTCAATTGGGTATTGGTCCGGTCCTTTGAGGGAGGCATGTGGGCTTCATATTAGTATGACTCTATGCCATCGATGCTGTTCCGAAATCCCCTGTCCAGAATGAAAACGTCACCAGAAGTAGTTGCGGCATATGGGCCAATTACATCTACGATGTATCCATCACTGCACACTATCAAAAATGGTTTCAACAGGTTCCTAAACTTGTGATGGCTATAGCTTGCACGTTGGAACAAAAAATTCGCACTTTACTCTACGTATGTATACGTTCCATCACAAATCAAAATGGCCTTTGTATTCTCGTCTAATGACGAAAAACGTCGTCGTCCTCGTCGTCGTGAAAATCCGTTTTGGAATTAATAGGTTTCTCTCGAGAACGCTGTCTCTAGTCATGTGATCCATTCCAAGATGTCTTGAAACAAAATCATGTGACAAACATTCTCTCGCTATTTTTATTTTTCTTTCAAGATGACTACGTGACATTTTAAATAATGTTGACAGCCTTTCGTTAGTTTCGCCAATCCTTAGTTTTGTCAGGTAAATGCCAAGAACAGTTCGCGGATGATGATCTCTCTCTAGCAGAGACGGTGTTTATTCCAGTATATTATTAAATTGATCACTGGTTAGACCGGTCCAAAAATGTAGCTCATTTTCATCTTACGAGTATCTCGTAAAGGATTCAAAATCGAACCTTGGGCTATTATTGACTGCTTGTATCAACATATTTGTCATGTCTGTAAGCAACTGTGAGTTGAAATAATGGGTCACGTTGACAGTATCAAGCAACTCCTCAAATTCCAAATGCACTATATGATCTTCACATAGTCGGGCACTCGGTGGCACATATAAGCGACAGTTACATATGGCGTACAGTTTTATAGAAGCTGGGATTCGTCTCAGATTTTCATCATCGCATTGCCTATAAATGCAGCGCCGAGATGATGATCAGGCATGAAAATCTGAGCTCCTTGTTGATCTACATCTGGAATATCCACGGGTTCTGGCGCAGGTCTTGGGATGGGTTCTAGCGCTGGTCCTGGAATGGGTTCGGGCACAGGTCCTGGACCGGGTTCTGACACAGTTTCTGCTATAAGTTCGGGATCATTCAAAACCCTGGCCTGATCACGCTCTCTCCGATCAACGGAACTGTGGCCTCTTTGCCAGCAACTATGGCATACAGCCATAATGTTGTTGAAAACAGTCTGAAACGAAAGAAAACGTATTACACGCTGAAAAAGCACATTATTCACCCTATGTACAATTTACATGTTGAAGCCATATAATTCGCCGCATTACATATTGACCACAGAGTCGTTTTCTATAGGGTGTAAAAAAAGAGCCGGCCACAATTGAAAAAAGAAAAGGAAAAGGAGAGATTAAGTATGGATATGATAACCCTTAAAAAGTTGCAAATCCATTTTGAAAAAATGCCTAATTAAAAACAATGTTGTTTTTTTTAGCACGTACAGTAGTTATACGGCATTAAATCTATAGGTATTACAGTATATAGCGACACTTAAGGGACTGCTCATTTTATGGCGTTATTGAGAGTTTTCGTTAAATGGAGAGAAAAAAGAAACAATATTATTTTATTATTACAATATGAATAATAAAGTGAGCAACTAAGAATATGATAACGTATAGACAATGCATAACGACAGCCTAGCAGCCGAGGTAACCACGTGCAAGATAATCACATCAAACAAAAGAACGAATTTCTTAGAATCTTCGGTACGTATGACGGCGACAGTCGAGGTAAATATATGCTACACAATAAAGTAACAAAATAACAAACAAAAGAACGTACACAGCTGCAGTTCCTATTAATGCGGATATTAATAGTCCACTGCATATATAATACACATGACGAGAATTAATAAAATTAACTAGTGCACTTTATATGCTACAATAATAAATGAAAAGTGGGTACATACCTGTATAAGTCCATTTTTTATAATATATTCAGCTAAATCAGGTATACTTTGGGGCAAAGTATCCTGCAGCATATGTCGTCTTTGCCGTAATATAGATCGCAGACACAAAACACATCGGCGTCCGGTTTCCATTTTAGTTAACAAAACAAAGTGTTTTAACGTGGCAGGGTCAAACGAGAAGCTATCAATCAGATCCAATAAACATGCAGTGGTCAGTCTAAGTAAAACAATGCCATAGTGCACAGAATAACAACGTCGCGTCGTGGACAACGAACGACTAACTTCAGGTACAAAGATTATTATTATAAAAGAGGGATGGATAACAGCGTTTGCGGGGTAGAAGGGGGTTGCTGATATCGTGTTTTTGAGTTGCGTATGTGCTGCTCTAGACGCCACCTGCAGCCGACCGTAAGTATATTTTTAACTGATTTCAGTAAAGAGAGTCATTGCCGATAAATATATACTAAGTATTTTTGTTTGACCTCAAACTACCAATAAGATTTTACATAAATGTTTTTTTAAAGATATAGGAATACATTTTAGGTACAATAACAAATATAATAATTATTATAATACTTAAAAAATCAAAGATTATGGTTTACAACATGTTATTTTGTGCCAAAAATAATAACATTAAAACATGATTTTTCTAGGAATATCCCGTATTTTTGAGAGATGTCGTCATAGTAAAAAATTATCACCTTACCAAGATGGTTTGACTGATATACATTTTAAATCTGTTGGTCGGTGTAAGGTTTAGGGGGACGTTTTGACGCATCGTCCTTTGATCCACCGAACGGTCGCATAATTTTGTCAGTTTGTCCAAATGCTTCGTCACTCACAATAACAAACGGTACTGGTATAGGGTTTGTCGATGAAATGGGCTTAGGTTCGGGTATTTGCAAATCATTGTTCATTAGCTTTTGATAAAACGTTGAATTTGTAAATATAGTTGAATCGCAATCCTTTCCATAGGAACCAACGTCTATGTATATGAACTTATAGTCAGAGTCACAAATGGCAAGCAAAATTACAGAAAAGAAGTGTTTGTAATTATAACACAATGATCCACTGTTGTATGCTTTTATAATTCTTACATGCTTACCATCTATGGCACCTATGCAATTTGGAAAATTGGCCCGTAAATGAAAATCTTTTGCGATTTTTAACCAATTTTCTTTTGTCGGTTGCGGTAAACACATGTCTTTTACCACCCATATAAAATGACAAACTTCTCTTATTATTTCAGCTATAGTTGAAATCCCAAGTCTGTAGGAGTAATGTAAATCTACAAATTTACAACCGCTTCCAAGATATCTGGAATTAAAAAATAATTTAAATATATATGTTACGGGCAACATGATTAACTGGGCATTATTAATAAGAACCGGCCATTATTAATAATGCCCAAGAGCGATGGGCAAAGTGATTAATTTATCACTTTGACCGGCCATTATTAATAATGCCCGACGGCCCGTGGTCCATGTAATAAGTCAGTGTTTGACATAGCTTGAATTTATCACTTGGACCGGGCAGTATGAATAATTCCCTACTTGTAGCCGGGCAATGTGATAAATTGGACCGCGGCCGTGCCTTGCAACATGCGAGGGGCGCGTACGTGCGGGGGGAGAGCCGCGCGCGCACGCAGCGACGTGTTAGTTCGCAGTAATACTTCGGAACGAGAACACGTGAGTGCATTGCGAGGGCCGCGCGCGCACGCAGCGACGTATTAGTTCACAGTAATACTTCGGAACGAGAACACGTGAGTGCATTGAGTACGTTTATCTCACAAAATGGCGACATCCATGGATATGATGGATATGAAAAGACGTTTTAACGAAGAAATTCATAAATTAAAATTAACGAAGGGGAAAAACACTCAGTTATTTTCTCGCGATGAGTATTATTCATTTTTAACCAAAGTGCAAGTGACAAAAGACAAGATTGCAGGCAAAACTCCAGAGGAATATCAGCGCTTGTCGAGGTATGACATAGTGAAGATCGGAACAGTTCAAAAATTAATCGTACCAGTGAAAAATGACAGAGAACTAATTCAATATTACTGTTATTTGGAAGAAACATTTGATATTATTCACGAAACTCACATTTCTATCGGGCATGGAGGTAGAAATAGGATGATGAAAGAGCTCAAACCGAAGTACAAAAATATTACTAAAGAGTTTGTGGCGTTGTATTTGGCTTTGTGTGAACCATGTCAAAAAAAAATAAGTGTTCCAAAAAAAGGGCTAGTGGTTAAGCCTATAAAAAGTAGTGAATTTAACTCACGATGCCAAGTCGACTTAATCGACATGTAAACACAAGCAGACAATGATTTTAAGTTCATCATGGTGTATCAAGACCACCTCACCAAGTTTGTGATTCTTAGACCATTAAAAACAAAACGAGCCGAAGAAGTCGCATATCATTTGCTGGATATCTTCACAATATTTGGAGCTCCATGCATTTTGCACAGTGATAATGGCAGGGAATTCGTAAATAAAGTTATTGTGGAACTATGCCAAATGTGGGAAGAAGTCAAAATTGTACACGGCAAACCCCGTCATAGCCAATCTCAAGGGTCAGTAGAAAGAGCAAATCAGGATATAGAAAAGATGGTATTTACATGGTTGGAGACAAATGAAACCACAAAATGGTCGGAAGGGTTAAGATTCGTACAGTTCATGAAAAATAGAGCTTACCACTCCGGCATCGATCGCAGTCCTTACGAAGCTATGTTTGGCTGCAAACCCAAAGTAGGTTTAAAATCAGTCTTGCCATCATTTGACGGGTTAACGGAGATAGTAAGTGAAGATGACCTTGAGGCAATGTTAAAAGATGGTGATTCCGGTGAAGGTCAAAACGTAATTGTGGACAGAGTGGATGATACCGTAAACGAAGACAGCGATAACATAGATGAAAACTCAGCCGCTGTTACTGGTTCTATTTCTGTTACGATTGAACCTGAACCCCGTTCCAAACTGGAACAACAATCTGCCGATATTCAACTAGGAAATCAGCAATCTACTGTCGACATAATAAATGTAAACCCTCGACCAAACGATCAACAGCCTTCTTCTGAACTGGAACAATATTCTGCCGATAGTCTACCAGAAAATCAGCAACCCACTGTGAGTGTGGACATAATACATGGAAACCCGCGAGCAGTCGATCAACAGCCTTCTGCCGATATGAGCAATGAAAAGGAAAATTCTGATAATGAAAAGGCTGCATCTTTACTCAACGCAAAATCAAACGAAATTCGGAAGGCTCGTAACGCAGCTAAAGTATCACTTGATAAGCAAGCCGAAAAAATGTTAGCGCGTTCAAATGCAAAATTTCCTATTGCAGAAATAGGCCAAAGCGTTCGAGTAAGGATACCAGATGTAGATCGAGCCAAGACGGATAGTCGTAATATAATTGCTATTATTATATCTGTCGAAAAAGAAAAACTTTACAAACTTGGAACTAAACACGGTATTTTAAACCAACTGTACTCCAGAAATGAGTTTACTGTTTGTAAAGAAAAGTTCATTTCGATCGACGATGTTCCAAAAGTTGATATTACTCTTCGAGAATGTGCTCGAAGAGACTCTCATTTTGATGGACAAGGCTTCCAGCATTGTAACTGTAGTGGTGACTGCAATTCAAAACGTTGTAAATACAAGAAATCAAACATTCTTTGCAATTCCAAATGTCACAAAAGCTCATCTTGCAAGAATAAATAATTCTAAACGTAATAACTTTCTTGCACAGTCCTTAATTATTAGATATTTCTGTTGATTTTTCTCAGTTTACTAATTTTTTAACTATTTTTAACTATTGTTCTTAAGTAATATTTTTATCAAAATAAAAGTAGGTAACTAATGATGTTATTACATTTTTAACTGTTTATTTTTAACTACTATGTTCAATCGTTTATTTTTTGTTAACTTTTCATGAAAATTTTGTAAGTTTAATTTCATTTAATAAACAATAACACTACAGTTCACTTATTTTATTACTTTGCCCAAGATAGGGTGGGCGTTATTCATAATGGCCGGAAAAGTTGATTAATCATGCTGTTTTAATCACATTGCCCAATTGAGTCGGGCATTATGAATACAGACCGGCCATTATTAATAGTGCCCGGACTTATCAAATTGCCCGTAACATATACATTATTTACAGGTCATTCACTTCAAAAGAAATGGAAAAATATAAGAAGCTGCTTTTCGCGAGAAGTACGAAGATTAAAAAATACTAAAAGCGGATCTGCTGCTTCCCATAAAACTCCCTATATTTATTATAATCAGCTGTTATTTTTGAAGAATACCGTTGGTAATTTGAACACAGAGAGTAACATTGCTGAACAAGAACATTTGACAAATGATCAAGAACCTTTAGGACCTTACTCCAGAGAAAATATAGTCGGAAGAAAAAAGAAAAAAACGTCAGATGATGGCACAAGCGAACTGTTAACCACATTAAACAAGTGTATTGAAACTCGCAAAAATAAGGAGGATATTTTGGAACAAGATGAGGACAAATGGAATGGAGAATTGGAATACTGTCGCTCGGCTCGGTCTCCGGCCCTGTTTCCCATGTTTCGGTCGCCGAGGGACTGAGTCGCCGGCGACTAGTCGACAGTGCGTAATAGCCCTTAATGGCACCAGACAACAGACAGCTGTGCTGCTGGGGAGTTTGTTGCGCCACTTCTTCTTCCCAGCTAAAGCACTAGGAAGTGAGTGGTGAAGGGCGGGCGTTTTGGGGGACTGTCTTATGTTATTTTGACGTTCGAAAAGTGCTGATTCTCAGCCCAGTTTGAATAAATGACTTGATTTTGATTTTGATTTTTATATTTATAACATATTATATCGCATGTGTACGTATCGCTAAGTTGTATGTAAATCGAAAATACGGCCGAGTTACAATACTGTATGGATATTATTACCATGGTTTAGATTTTTCAACATTATTGGTAGGTAATAAGTTCTTAAGATTTTATTCGTGCTCGCTATGTTAATGGGTTCTAGGTTGAGTCTGGATGAAGCGCCATGCTTTTCCATGACGCCAGCCAATAAGCGTCCAGCTATCACCAATACCATGCGCCCTCTGTAGGGACGCGCGGCGAACTATCCGGCGGCTCTCACGCTTTAGAGTCAGCGCACACTGAACTGCAAACTGCTCGCGTTTGTGTACAGTAAATTTAGTCAAAGTGATGCCAAAATAAATAAAAATTGTATTAACTCTCTTGTAGATAACATGGAACCCGTGCCGTCAATAAGTTTTGACATGTCTCAAAGACATGATCACGATGAACCACTAGAAAATATATTATCTTCGATGTTTTCACCCGGGCACAACATGCCATCGAGCCATGATTACGAGATGCAGACGCAGGAAGTTTTAAACGACGAAGACCTCTACGGTATATTATTAGGTGACTGCGATAATTTACTTAACGAAGAAACGGATGAAGATGAGGATAATCATCCCCACGAAGAAGATGAAGATGATACCATTGAACAGCCAGGCCATGATTGGAGTATTGGA
This sequence comes from Dryobotodes eremita, assembly GCA_917490735.1. NCBI lineage: Eukaryota > Metazoa > Arthropoda > Insecta > Lepidoptera > Noctuidae > Dryobotodes > Dryobotodes eremita. Next base: position 2,387,745 of record OU823242.1, on the reverse strand, counting down.
AATCCACATCGCCAGAATTTTCTTGATTTTCAAAAACAGACTGGTTTGAAAGTGGATATGATAAACAAAGAACCGTTAGATTTCTTTTTTTTAATAATGAATGATCTAATGAATCTCATTTTAAGATGTTCTAACCGGTACGCGGACAAAATCACCAGCGGGAATCTCAAAAATTTTAGCAGAATGAAAACCTGGCGCCCGTTAACAATGGATAAGTTAAAGACTTTTGTGGGTCTCATAATATTAGGTCTTTACCTATGAAATTGCCGTTCTGCAGTACTGGCCATTTCAAATCAAAATAATTTTTGTTTGGCTATGAATTCTAATTTCAAATTAATTTTATTTTAAAAACATGGATTTTTTTTTCTAATAGTAGTCATTTCTTTATTGATTAGTGTTACATTTTCATCGCATTTCAATCTTTTTCGTCATCATGGATACGTTAAAAATTCGAGTAATTATGGAATATGAGTACCGTCGTGGCAGCAACGCGGCACAAGCGGCACGCAACATCAACGACGTTTACGGAGCTAACTCTACAAACCAACGCACCACCTGTTATTGGTTTGCTCGCTTCCGTTCTGGAAATTTCGACCTGAAAAATGAACCTCGCGGTCGTCCGAAGACTTTGGTCGACAATGACGAATTAAAGGCGATTGTGGAAGCTGATGATACACAATCTACGGCTGAATTAGCAGCAGCTTTCGACGTTAGCGTCAAAACAATATTGGTCCATTTGCGTCAAATTGGCAAGGTAAAAAAGCTTGACAAATGGGTGCCCCACGAACTCAATGATCGCCAGCGCGAAGTACGCGTCGAGACGTGCCTTGCACTGCTCAACAGACACACAAATGAAGGAATTTTGAACCGCATTGTTACCTGCGATGAAAAATGGATTCTGTTTGATAACCGTAAGCGCTCAGCAAGTTGGTTGGATCCTGGTTCAGCACCTAAACAATGCCCTAAACGAAAACTTACCCCTAGAAAAGTGATGGTCACTGTTTGGTGGTCTAGCGCCGGTGTGATTCATCACAGCTTCTTACCAAACGGGGTGAGCATTACTGCAGATGTGTACTGTGAAGAACTGAACACAATGATGGAGAAGCTGGCGCATCTCCAACCAGCATTGGTCAATCGCTCGTCTCCGCTGCTCCTGCACGACAACGCGCGACCTCATACTGCACAGCAGACGGTCTCCAAGTTGCAAGAACTGGGGTTGGAAGCTCTCCGTCATCCGCCCTACTCACCAGACCTTGCGCCTACAGACTACTACTTTTTCCAGAATTTGGATAACTTCTTGGCGGGAAAAAAATTTAATACCCGAGAGGCAGTACAAAATGCCTTTGAAGAATTTGTTGCCTCCCGTCCAGCTGATTTCTTTAAGAAGGGCATCAATAAACTGCCACTGCGATGGCAAAGATGCATTGATTGCATGGGTGATTACTTCGATTAATACAAATAAAAAATTCATGAAAAAAATTCGTTTAAATTTTTTCATACAAAACGGCAATTTCATAGGTAAAGACCTATTACATATGGGGAATATCAAAATGAACAGGTTAAATGATTTTTGGAAGTCTCATTACCTCTTCAAAACAGATATATTTAGGCAACACATGAGCAGAGACGTATTTTTGAATATTTTGAGAGTTTTAAATGTACAAGAACAAGAAGGCAACGAAAGTTTAAAAAAGGTCATAACTTTAATTTATACGTTTAATGAAAAAATGAAAGAAATTTATTATCCAACTAGAGAATTGGCTATAGATGAATCATTATTGCTTTGGAGAGGTAGACTTGTATTTAGACAATACATGAAATCTAAAGCAAGCCGTTATGGCATCAAATTTTATGTTCTCGCAGATACTTTTGGAGTATGTCAGAAATTACACATATATGGCGGGTCGGGTGACCAGCTGGTAGGAGGACGTGGTCATGCAGAAAAAGTCGTCCATTTGTTATTAGAAAACTACGTCAATTGTGGCCATTCTTTGTATATTAACAATTACTATGCCAGTATATCGTTAGTCACACAACTTTTGGATAAAGCGACCTTTTGTACGGGAACTTTACGTAAAAACAGGGCCGGAAATACCAAAAATATAACAATGAAATTAAATAAGGGAGAATGTATAATACTACACAATAAACGGAATTTAACACTTTGCAAATGGCATAGTAATAGAGAGGTTACAGTCGTGTCTAGTGAACATAACGCAGACATGGTTCCTGTCCAAAACCCCAGGCGACCACAACGAAGACTTCTAAAGCCCAATGCCATTATTCAATACACAAAATACATGCGCAATGTAGATAAAATAGATCAATTGCTCTCATACTACAACAGTGAACACAAAACTTTAAAATGGTACAAGAAAGTAATCATTGATGTTATTCAAATATGTGTCATAAATTCGTACCAAATGTTTAAAATGACCACTAATACGTCTTTATCGTTTTACGATTTTAGACTAAAATTATTAGAATGCCTTCTACCAGCTAATACTAGTATAATGACCACTCCGCCAACGCGACAGAGAATTCATTTGCCAGAACTTTTGCCACGTGGACTATCGCAACGGATTAAAAGAAAAAAATGTAGATATTGTTTAACAAATAAAAAAAGAGTAGACACCATTTATTTCTGTTCAGATTGTCCTAGGTCACCAGCTCTATGTATTAACTGCTTTCGACTATTTCACAAATACTGATGATTACAAGCCAAAGAAAATTTAATCTTAAATGTTATAATAATTATCAGTTTTCTAATATGCAAGCCAATATCCCATTACTAATATTTTATTTTTATATATATTTTTTATACATACACTGCATTAATAATATTGTTATAATATGCAGTGTAGGTATTTAAAATAAGTAATGGAATATTGGCTTACATAATAAAAAACAGTTTAATCAATGATCTGGTAATAAAAATATATATTTTTGTTGTTTTTAATATTCTTTAATCAGAAAAAAATTGTAACAACAAATGATTTCGTCAGGTTAATAGGTTCACAAGCTCACTAATTATAATTGTTTTTGTACTTTTAAATGTCTTAACAATCACATTGATCCACAATTAATAAATGATTATTCGATTTGAGTGTCGTATTTTATTTGACCCGAGTGTGAACCCTTTGCATCATTCAGAAACGTTAAAATTTTTGCATAAGTGCGGGTACGAAGACAGGGTTTAATGTGGTTCATCTCTTCAGTCACTAACTGACCAAAAAGGATATTCCGTTTATCTGCACTTTCATTATTGTCATTGATGACGCTCATGCAGTCTTCGCATGTCAACATCTTCTTTCTTAATCTTTTTTTTTTCTTTTCTTTCGGGTAACAAAATAGACTGAGAATCTTGAGTATCGTCTAATAAATTGGGCGACCATGAACGTTTTTTATCTGAAATAAAGAATAAATATATATATTTCAATATAAGAGTAATTTGGTGTAGCATCGGAATCCTGGGCAATAAATCGGGAATAACTTAAATATTTGCATCAATTAATTTAAAGTTCATTTTGAAACGATTGTTTTTATATAAAAAAATGTCAATGAAAGTAAGGTGTATAAATATATAATATCAGTACCTATAATAAAATAATAGTGGTATTATAAAAGTAAAAAAAGGTTTACTACCTCTGATATTCTTTTTATAATGATAATTTTACCTTTCCTGTCATTGAAAACTAAAATATATAAGACGGTACCTTAGAAATAAACTACAATTTATGTAACTAAAATAATTTACTTACCATTTATCGCCATATTCTTCTAATTTTCACGATCCAACTATTACAGAACCAAAACTTCACAAATAGGCGCTTAATCGATGTTAATTTATTTTTTAACACTAAATATGATCGTTATCGTACCACCAATTTCGCGCATTTGAAGTTTGTTGAACATTTTAACGTAAGAATTATTAATCATTTTAAACAGTGCTGAAAACGCCCAACGGCGTTTTATATTATCCATTTGAGGTGCTGAGGACGCCCATCGGCGTTATAGACGAAAACCACCCCGCACCTGAAATATAAAGTTAATTTTCTCTGCCGCAATGAATGGGTTAAGCTGCATTTTAGATTGCCTCAGAATTCAGAGTACACATTTATATTGAAATAAACACATCAGGCAATGTCAGGAATATGGGTACTTAATAACTTTTACCTAAATAATAAAATACCCCAAAAATAACCTTTAATTTACGAATATTGTCTTAAAGCCATGAAAATAATATAATTTTTGGTGCCTATTTACTCAAGATGTATAAATAATACGCTAAGGAGGGTAAATTAATTATTTTATTTTATGTCAAAGACAAAAAATATCGATATCCGTGAAAAGTTTGGGCAGTTGACGGTATTTCAATAGTTTGGCCTAAGACTCAAACAATACATGCTTTAAAAAATGGGTATCAATTCTGCAACGTTACGAAAATCGTTACCAAAGTTCGAAGACCTATCTATTCACCCCGTTTTACGGTACCGTCGTAGTTTACCTACGGGATTCAATCCGATCTTTTTGCACAGTCTCTGAGAACTTAGCCCATTCACCTGCAGCCATTTGGGCACATCTGCGACCGATTTTCAAGACTCTTCCAAATGGCATTAAACGCGTACATTTCTTGAGCGATGGCCCTGTTACGCAGTATCGTAATAAAACGATGTTTTTTATCATGGCAACTAAACTCGCTGAAGAAATCCCAGAGGTTCAACAATTTACGTGGAACTACACAGAAAGTGGACACGGGAAAGGCGCACCAGACGGTGTCGGAGCAACGTGCAAAAGAACAGCTGATTTTTTTGTTAATTCTGGAGGTGATATCAACAATATTGATCAGTTTGTCAAATCAATCCAAGAGCGATGCCTTGGCATCACATGTATTCCAATTGACGGTAATGACATCCAGGCAATGATCGATAAAGTTGAAAAGGAAGCGTCCGGTCAGAAGTCTTTTAAAGGATTTATTCCCTTTATGTCGAGTCCCGTTATGTCGAGCCGAAAACCTTGTCTCGCTTCTATTACCCTTATGTCGAGCTTAGTTTTCTGTCCCGTTTCTATTCCCTTTATGTCAAGTTTATTTACCACGCTTTTATTACCTTTATGTCGAGTTTAATAATATCATATTTTAGAAGTACAGTCACGTCCAATGAAATGCACATGCACATAATTTAGAATCAATTATACACAAAAAAGAATTTAAAAACAACTAATAACTTTAACCATACAGTGCAGCTATGTACCTACTATTATATTTTTTAATAACCATCAAAGTATGTCATAATATCAGTATATAATTAATATTCGAAATTATGTGCATGATGAAAAAGTACCTATCTTTTAAAATATTAAGTTCATTTAGGGTTTGATACTTAAGATCAACAGCCATAATATCAGCAGTTAAAACATCAACACCGTAAGACCAACGATTCAAAATTTCAACACTTCAGAATGTCAGCAGCTTAGTACGTCAACAGTTCACCAGACCAAAGTTTAAAATCTCAACTTGGAAAGTATTAGGTAAATACTAATTAATGTTATACATGTTTTAAGTAAACATAATTTGACGAGGGGTGCTTACCTTTTATTTACTTTTTGGTCGGTCAGGTATAGGTAGGTACATACTTGAGTAATTCTAATTACACAATATATTAAAATAAGTAAATAAATAACAATTGTAAATAAAAATCCTATTTAGTTTTCTTATAATACTTATATTGAAAAAAAAAAATATGTTTGTAAACTTCTTAAATAATTGATAGTTACTAAATCAGTAATACAAACTACGAAAACAATTTACATATAATAAAGCGATTCAAATCACGTTCTTTTATCATTTAAAACATTACGTACGTAAGTCAGCTACAAAAAATAACAAAAAATATTGGTAATTTTCATACCCAATTAAATATTAATTTGTAATTATTTAAATTTATATGTTATATAAATAACTATTTTTTTTTTTAAATGTTATTGTGTCCATTTCCTCTTTCTTCGATATAACCCTTTGTAAAGCTTCTTGAATTTTTTTTTTTTTTTACGTGGTGGTGTGCGTGGCACCTCTGCAAGGATCCTTTCTAGATAAAGCATTGTTGATTTTTGCTCTTTTATCAATTCCTTCAGAGTTTTCGACAAATTCCATTTTTTATTGCTCAATAATGTGTTCCACCTTCTGTGCCAAGCTTCAATTGAGTTCTGCGATCGAGGCATATCTTGGCACAAATTTTCATGGATTGACCATAGACTTGGGGCAAACAATGGTTCAGTTTTTTTTATAATAACAGTCGTTGAATTTTTGTTTTTTTTAGTTATGTGACCATGTACGTAATATCGCCGAAACCATTGTACCAATTCATGGGCTTTATCTGGAATTAAACTTTCCGCCATCAATCTATCAAATGCTTGAGGAATTTCTTCTGAGGGCAGAAAAGCCAAAGCAAATAAATATCTTATTTTCAGTGCAAAGCCAGAATCATTACCATAATCTGCAGCTAATCCAAGTTTTTGTATTTTTTTCCACACGTTTTGAGTAAAATGAAAAAAGCAACATTTATGGATACTCGATGAAAAAACACGTTTGCAGGCATTTATTGCAGCATTTTCAAAGTCGGTTAACACATATAGCGGACTTAATAACAGTTCGAAAGTATCACCACATTTTTTCACTTCTCGAAAAAATATTTCATAGCATATTTCAGTTTTAGACGGCAGAAAAGCATAAACCATTGGCAGTAATCGCCGTGATGACTCATCGTTTCCCACTAAAGCGTGTTACATTTGTAGGAACGGAAGTGGAGTACACCTGAATGTACCATCCATAATCCAGTACAGAGCGCAATCAAGGAATTGCAAGTTTTGTTTTGTTGTAAAAATCAAAATACGTCCAACACCCTCAACTTCTTCATTAAAAAACAAAAATTGTTCGTCATCATCAATTTTACATGCCCAGTCGGGTAATTCGTTTAAAAGTAATGTAGATGTTGAATTTTGTCTTCTGACTCTGTTAATCATTTGACGCAGTGCATTTTTATTAGGTAAATACGGCGCACTGGTGCTGGGAACACCCTCTAAAGAAGATTGTATTATCTGCACCGGACAGTCCATAGAAGTTTCAGCAGTCGATTTTATTGTATCGATTACCTTAAAATTTTCTACACGGCTTGGATCAGGCATATGGTTGTGCTGTATTTTACAAATATCTGATGTTATAAATATACCATTGTCGGTACTTACAGTTTTAACAAGTCCAGAACAATGCATTTCCTTCGTTTGCGTACATTTCCAGTAGGTTGTATCTTTGCGTACATTGTTTTTCATATATAAATAACCATCAATATGCAATAAGTCACGCTTTTTCTGCGATTTCACGTATGTTGCAGCACGTAAAATTTTATAGAACGATTATTAAACCGTAATGCGTAACATGTAATATAGTTGTCATTCAAATATACTTTTACCCTCATTTTCAAAATAATACAAAATGCTTACGCGTTACTACCTGCCTACATAAAAATAAAATAGCACTGCCACTACCCACAACTAGTATGACCTACTCACTTTTTGCAATATTATAAATAGTTTTTATCTCCTATTGCTTCAGCTCAATATGATTCATGAATAATTATTATTTCCTGTAGATTGGTTCAAAACTATGCACAAGTATTTTAATATCGAAACTATAATAGATAGATTTACTGGACGTGTTTTTTTTTGTAGTAACTGTAACATGTATAACATAATTAGTATTTACCTAATACTTTCCAAGTTGAGATTTTAAACTTTGGTCTGGTGAACTGTTGACTTACTAAGCTGCTGACATTCTGAAGTGTTGAGATTTTGAATCGTTGGTCTTACGGTGTTGATGTTTTAACTGCTGATATTATGGCTGTTGATCTTAAGTATCAAACCCGTTCATTTATTATACGGACTAGATTATAATTGACTAACCGAAATTCAATGACGCATTGGTGATTTTACATAAATTAAGTACAGCAATATTCAGACGTGTTGTCGGTGTACCTAAAATAATACGTAATGTAGATATGTACATTAGCGCAACTCAAGTTCGAATAACAGGAATGTGCGAAAGAGGTGACATCTAAAGGTGGCGGTTCGCGCCGCGACAGAGACAGGAGACCGCGACCGGAGACCGCGACCGGAGACCGCGACCGGCGACCGCGACCGTTACTTAACGTTAGGAAATGTATAAGCGACAGTTCGCGAGCGAGACAGAGACAGGAGACAGAGACGCGAGACAGGAGACAGCGAGACGGTCGCTGCCTCCGGACCAGTAGTGTCTCGTGTCGCGCTCGAAAAGCACCTGTGTTTAGTGTAAAAAAAATGAATACTTTTTCTGACGAAGACTGTGAAACGCTGATTGAACTGATCAGACAGCACCCTCCGATATATGATGCACGACTAGACTCCTACAGAAACGAAAATTTGAAAGACAATATTTGGATGAGCATAGCTGAAAGCATAAATAAAACAGGTGAGTTATTTTTATTTTTTTTATTTTGCATAGAATTAATATTTAAAAGGAAACATGTGGAATCAACTTAAACAAGCCGTGTGACATGTTGTTCTTGCCAGTCTACCGCTCCTTGCTGTGACATAAAGTAATCGGTTAATTTTGCTCTAATATCTAGTCCGTTGCTGTTCGAAAACCCTCCTGTTCCACGTAATGAAACCAAATTTGAAGGTAAATTTTCTTCTTGGTTCCATTGATGTACGGACATTTGAGCAGATTCTAAAAATCCATCTCTTAATAGGTTATGCAAGCAACAGGCAACTAAGATCATATCAGTGCATGTTTCTGGCGCTATTCCGATAGGCGTGTAAAATATTCTAAACACCTGAGACAGCAAACCGAACGCATTTTCCGATACTCGTCTCGCACGACAAAGGCGGTAGTTAAATATTTCTTTGCTTAAATCGTTTTTTGCAACTTTTCTAGCGTAAGGTTTCGTCATAAAAGTATCAAGACTAAATGCTTCATCTCCAACTAAAAAATGTGGTAATATTATGTTCGAATTTGGTAGATTTTTTGGTTCTGGAAAATTAAATTCATTTTTCATGTTTTTTTTCCCATTGTAGACTTTTGGAATATTCCACTATCTCCTTCTTTGCCGTAAGAGCCAACGTCTACTGCAATGAACTTGTAATTATGGTCTACAATAGCCAGAAGAACAATCGAATAAAATTCCTTATAGTTAAAATACAACGACCCACTATTTTCAGGGGCTCTTATTCTCACGTGCTTACCATCAATTGCGCCAGCGCAATTGGGGAATTGCCATTTGTCCCAAAAGCCTTCAGATATAAGCCTAAAATCACTTTCTTTTGGAATAGGCATTAGAATTGGCACTAAAACAATCTTTAAATGTTTCAACACCTCTTTGACTATTTGTGAAATATAAGAAGGTGATATACGAAATGCGAATGATAGCGAAGCATATGTTTCTCCATTTGCCATAAACCTGAAACAAAAAAAAGACTTATATTATTATTTATATATTACAGATTCGGAATGCCGTAAAAAATGGAAATTAATCAGGGACTCCTACAACAGATACAAGCGCAAACAGAAAAATTCAACGGGATCTGCAGCACCAGCTAAAAATTCAAAGTGGCAATTTTATGAACGTTTGAGATTTTTAGAAAACACACCATCAGAACGGCAAAGCTCCACCAGTGTAGATCCAGAACAGCAAAGCTTCACCAGTGTAGTACAAGAAGTTGCTAATACCTCCTCAGAAGTTGTACATGATGATACTCCTCCCGTAGCCGCAGACGCGTCAGTACGTAATACTATTTCAAGGGAGTTGGTAGAACCTGTACCAGGAACTTCTACACAAGAAAGGTCTATACCACAAAGTAAAAGTTCCGAAAAATCAACTATCAAGAATACTAAGAGAAAAAGACAAAAAGAAGATGAATTTATAAAATTTATGAAAGACAGACATGAAAGCCGAAATAGTACGCTGGAGTCATTGAAATGTCAAGGTCAAGAATCATTCGATGATATATCTACATTTACTAAACACATTGAAACTATGCTAAGAAAATTGAGCGCTCGATCAAGAGCGATGGCAAAATCCGAAATATTTAATATTATCTCCAAGTATGAGATCGGAGATATCGATGGACAAGGTGGACAAGGTGGACACCAAACACCAAGTGATTTATCACGTCGCCAATTGCCATGTACTTCAACTTCATCGTATAATACGAGTACATATTCGCCAATAAGTGTAGCCTCCACAGAACACCAATCACAAAGTGAATTGATTGACTTAACATCTCGCCAATTGCCAAATATTTCAAGTGAACCATTTAGAAGCATTTTTCACGACGAATACGACCAGAATAACTTAGATGATTTGACAAACTTACCTTAGAGTTAGAGCTAATTTTTCTTTCAACGATATTTTTCCTTTTTCACGCATTGTTTTCTTTAGTAAATTTAATAAATAATCAAACTGTGTTTTATTTAGCCGAAAATACTTCCTGAATGTATTGTCATCACACATTAGGTGCTTCATCACTAAGAGCGAAAATGATCCTTCTTGACCTCTAGTTAAATATAATTCCTTAATAGGTAACCTTCTTTTAGTTTTGTATTTGTAATAATAGTATAAGAGCAAATCATCGTCTTCTTCTTCCTCCAATAGAAGTTCTGCAACTTGGTTTTCCATCATGACACAGAACACAACTGACTCCATCGACACACACTCCGTACTGAGACCGAGATACTTGTCACGGTCTCCAGTCTCGGTCTCGACCTACAGTACATGCAGAAGAGACCGAGACACTTGTCGCGGTCTCCCGTCTCAGTCTCTGGTCTCGGTCGCTTGTCTCTGTCGCGGCGCGAACCGCCACCTTAAGACTTACTTAGATGTCACCTCTCTTTCGCACATATATACTTGTCCCTCTTACACATTTATAGTTATCAGCGTTGCGCGTTCCAAGTCTATGAAGGGCAAAACTTACCAGTGCCCTTTTAACCTTGAAAGAGTGCACTACGTACGTAGGTAACTACTGTGTAAGTGCAAGTTCTGTAGTGGTTAAAAAACGTTTGATAGCATGAAACACGTAAGTACCATTGTTTTTCTATATGTAATCTATATTTATTTGTTTTATAAATGTAAATGTAACTATTGCGTTAGTACATAACTACATATCAAAATATAAACAATCAAAATACATAAAACACAGTATAAAAATACATAAATACGTAATGATACAATGTACATGTTTTCAATTTATGGTTCAATATAAGTAGTACCTAATAAATTTCGAATAATATAATCGTTATAAAGTATAGTAATTAATCGAAAACCAAAGCCGAAAAGATCCCACGTTCAAGTGTTTTTTTCTACAGATAACTAGCGTCAAAAATATCGGCCATTTTGTGACAGTTGGCGTGCACGTTCTGACATGAATGGGAAATTTTTGAATGTAACGCTTAAAATAAACATGTTGTGGCTAGTTTCTAGTAAAAGTTATATAACATTTTCATTCGTATTACATTTTTCTGTTGTATTTAATATAAAACATTTTCGTTATTTTATTTGAATATTTTTTTACTTACAAATAAAAACTTAAAATTTTAATGATCTTTCTAGACACCGTAGAGGCGGGTTACTTTGACCCTAGGGCATAACTTTGGCCCAAATTGAGAAAATGTTTGAACTGCCCACCGTGTCGCGACCACACAACTAAACGTCGTAGTTCCTTCGGTAACTAATAGATGGCGATAGGAGACGCATTCTTGTGGAACTGTTTTATCGACTCAAGTGCACGTCGCTACATGTTCGCGCCATTTGAAGTTTTGACACTAACACCGGTGTTTTTTTCTGCTGCAAACTTTGATGTGTAATGCTGTATTTTGGTAAGTTTTCCAATTGGATTGTTATTTATTTTCTTAGGCATGTATGTAGGAGTATGGCAATTGTTTTTTAAATACCATTTAGTTATGTTTTGAGACTTAAATTACAGATCTAGAAAATCGGTATACATTGACCGCCTTTTCGGGTAACTTTGGACCTGCGGGCCAAAGTAGCCCTGCGAAGTTTATTAGCGAAGAACTTTACATTTTTGATCAATTTGTTACAGAACTAAATTAAAGAGCTACATTCCTGATGCCATCCGTGTACAGACGAAAGCCTGGCAGTCGTCGATATGTCGACTACACCCAGGCAGATTTAAAAAAATGTCTGGATGCAATCCAATCAAAAGTGCTCACACAAAGAGCGGCTGCAGAGTTGTTTAACATTCCTCGCAGCACTTTGAAAAACAAATTAACCCGGAAGCACCCTAACAAACCAGGTAAACCTACTATATTTACTGAAGAGGACGAAAAGGCGTTTGAAGCTCACATAACAGCGCTTTCGGAATATGGGTTTCCTCTGACAGCATTGGACCTAAAAATTATAATAAAAAATTACCTTGCATCCCAGGGAAGAGTTGTGAAATTTTTTAAGGACAACATTCCTGGTAAAGACTGGTTGGCTTCTTTTCTTTCACGACATCAATCTCTTTCACGGCGACTTGCTAACAATATTAAAAGAGTTCGAGCTCAAGTGTCGGAAGAAGTTATTTCCAATTTTATAGAAAACATCGACAAAGAACTAGAAAGCGTTCCACCCGAAAACATATTCAACTACGATGAAAGCAACCTTTGTGATGACCCAGGAAAAAAGACTATATTATGCAGAAGAGAAACAAAATATCCTGAAACAATAATAAACGCTACAAAAGTTAATTTTACTGTCATGTTCTGTGGCAACGCCGCTGGGGAAGTAGTTCCACCGTTCGTCGTTTATAAGTCGGATCATCTCTGGTCAACTTGGACTGAAAATGGTCCCGAAGGCGCTCGATACAATAGAACAAAGAGCGGATGGATGGACAGCGCAACATTTGAAGACTGGTTTCTCAATCATCTTATGCCAGTTCTTAAGAAGAAAAATGGAAGAAAAGTGGTGATTGGAGACAACCTTGCTTCACATATTAACAAAACAGTTTTGAAGGAGTGTGAGAAGCACAATGTTAGTTTTATTTGCTTGCCACCCAACGCAACACATATACTTCAGCCCCTAGACGTGGCATATTTTCGACCTTTGAAGTGCAAGTGGCGGCAAGTATTACTTCAATGGAAGAACAGTCAACTGGGTAGGAAACTGTCGACTACCCCTAAGGATCAGTTTCCACGACTATTAAAAACCGCTTTGGATTCTTTGACCGAGACCAAGGCGAATTTGATTGCTGGTTTCAGAAAGACAGGCATACACCCCGTAGATAAAGAGGAACCATTAGCTAGATTGCCCAAACAGGATCGAATTATAAACGCAGCTCTTATCGGAAACTCTTTTATGCAAACATTAGTACAGAGCCGAGCTGAAGCGTGCCCAGAACAGAAAACAATTAGGAAAAAGAAACTTAATGTACCACCTGGAAAATCAATCTGTGCTACTGACCTTGCAGAAGCAGGTCCATCGGGTTTACAGCAGGCAAAAACTATAAAAGAAAAGAAAAGGGCAACAAAACGAAGACAACGCAACGTTTCTTTATCTTCAAGCTGCAGTGACAGGACCATCAGTCTAGCTTCTTCCACTGAAGACCACATAATGCCTTATGACTCGGAGGATGATGTTCTTCTGGCCAACTATGTGAGTCAGATTAGTGATGCTGATGCACCTGCATTTCGAGACGGATTTTTACTCCATTCACCTGTTTTTCAGCGAGATGTCATAATAGCCCAGATCGAGCATGAGAGTGAAGTAGTAGAGGACTGTGACTCTCCTGTTCTTCAATTAAGAGATGTAGAGCAACAGCTACTTGATGGTTTTAAAGATTTCACTCCCCTTCAATCCATAGAGGATGTACAGATCGGTGAAGAAAAATGTAGTGAAAGAGAGAAAATTCTAGATTTACCGGTCTTTGAACCTAAATCGAAACTGCAAGTTGAAGATGCCGTTGGAAAGAATAATAGAGACCATTCTGCTCTTCATCTGGGAGAGACAATGCAGGTGGATGTAGAAGGTTGTCGAGACAAAGACTTGCGGGTCTCGCCCGTACGTCAAATCGAAAAGTTAAAGCAGGATACGTTAGAGCCACCAGCTTTTCGTGGAGCTTCACGTCCTCAACTTGATCTAGACCTTGTTGTAGGCGACCATGTTCCAGTAACTTGGAATTCACGCAAATACCCAGGTCAAGTCTTATCAGTATCCGAGGAAGGAGCCTTTATAACATGTATGAAAAGAGGTAAGACATACTGGCGGTGGCCCGCGATTAAAGATGAACAGCTTTATAGTTGGAACCTTATAGTGTGTAAGATTGGACCTCCTAAATTTGAAAAAAAGGGTTCTTTCTCAGTTCCAGAAATGAATGAGTGAGTGAAGTATTAGATTAGATTATGCTACTTAGTACCTGTTCTGCCCACCAGAGACTAAAGAGCAGTAACAGCCCTTTTGTGATTTTTCGTTTTATTAGTGATTCTGAAAGCGGGTTTCTTAAGCTTTCTATTGAATTAACTTACTTATTTCTAAGACTATTAGAATGGTTTTTATTTAACAGTTTTCACTTACTGCAAACGAAAAAAATTAACAATTTGGCGTGATTTCCCAACTAAAATACAGTATAAATTATACTGCAGATTAAATTTTAAGGTTTCATAACTAAAATGCAGTAAGCAATATAATTTTACAGTTCTTTAGATAGTTTTATATTTCTGGAAAAAAATTAAAAAAAAAATTAATACGCAGTAAAATTTACCGCCATACAAGCTATTTTTACTGCAAATTAAGAAAATACAATTTATTGTCACGAACTCCCAACTAAAATGCAGTAAAATCAAAGCTTGTCGCATTTTAGTTGTGAATACTTAACATTCTTTTATCATTATAAACTGACTAACACGCAGTAAAATACAGCATTACTGCAGATTAGTTTGGATAGCATAATGACACAGATATGATTATTCCTAGCTAAAGTGCAGTTAATGTTTTAAATACTGCATTTTAATTGGGATCAAGTTTAACAAATTATAGTAAATTAAACTAATTTAAACGCAGTATTAAGCTGATACTGCATTTTAGTCGGTTTGAATAGATAAAACTTTATTTGTGAGACAGAGTGTGCAAAGGATTTACTGCTAGATTGCATGCGATTTGACTTAATTAATCAGTCGCTCCAGTGAACCGTGCCAGTGTGGACGTGCCCGTCGGCGTCGCTCGCACTGCTTACGTTTTTTTGGCGACAGGATTTGGCGGGTAAGATTACATAATTATATTACTTAAGTTTATTATGATTAATAAAACTTTTATAGTATTAAGACGTACTTTAAACAGATACTTTAACTAATAGGTTATTTTCTATCCTTACATAAAATGTTTCGTGTGTTGAATAACTATCATTTGTTTGTGTTTGGATGGTTTTCTATTTATGTATTATAAGTATTTATTGACTTTAAAAAGTAGTATCTATGTACCTATATCAATCAGTAGGCCAATTATTCTCGTAACTCGTAACTAATGGTAACCTATGGTTTGACTTTTAACGAACTGAGTTAGAATTGAGATTATATTTTGAATAGACTAAAAATAGATAGGGTAGGTATTCACCTAACCATACATTAATACAGTTCAGTGTCGCTATGATCTCATTCTAAATTCAAATTATTCTAGGTACCTGTCTACAATCTCATTGCAAACTTAACGGCCATACACTTGCGTCAAATTTATGTTTGGTTGATATACCGTTTTGCCGTTTTAGCATTTTAATCAAGTTTCAGTCCATTTTCGATTTCAAAATAATTTAAAACTTTAGTATAAATGTAAATTAAAATTAGTTTTAATGTACCTATACTAGTCAGTAAGTACTTACCAATTCTCGTTTATCTTTCTGTGCAGGTTCATCAATATGAATGTGAGATCAAAACAAATTATGTCACTGCTAAGCAATTTGGAAAATGACGTCTTACCACCGGATAGAATGATATCGCAGCTACCTCATCACGATAACAATGACTCGCCTCCAAAAGCAATATTAAGGGATGTGCATAAAAACAACGACTCTGTCGTCCAAAATATTGATTTGAGCAAAATCTCTGAAGCAACACAACACCACTCCATAAATCTGCCAGAAGCTCACCAGGACAGCTTAATTAGTAATCTCGTGGATACAGCGACCTTTGATCTTTTATGTAATGAAACGCTGCCTTCAACATCATTCTGTGATTCATTCATAGAAGATTCAGATGATTCTGTAAAAGATAAAAACTATGTTCCTGAGCCATCTTCAACATCGTCGAGTTTAAGAGATTTAGATATCACAAACGATCCAGCAGAAATTCAGGTCAACAATGTCAATACCCAGCCAGCACAATTACCTGTTGTGAAAATACGGAATAAGTCATGTAGGAAACGTAAAAGTGAACTTCAATATGCCAAAAACATACAGAAATATCCGGTGCGAGAACCCTGTCAAAATTTATGTAAAAAACTATGTACTATACATTTTACTGAAGAAGATAGAAAAAAAATTAACAAATATTATTGGTCTTTGAATTGGGAACATCAAGGAATATTTATCAAAAATCTTGTGACGGAGGAGGCTTGCAAGAAAAGTACAAAGAATTTGAAACGACCACGAAACGTAACTTACAAGTACAGTTTAACAAAAAGAGATACAGAAGAACTATCGCATGAGGTATGCAAAGTATTTTTTTTAGGCACTTTAGGATATGACAAAAAAAATGACAGGCGTGTAAATTCTGTCCTGAAAAAGTCAATTTTAGAGCAAAAGGATAATAGGGATGGCCGTAATTTGACAAATTGTCATGCTATAGATCGTACTTTGATCACAGCTCATATTGAATCGTTCAATCCATGTGTGCATCATTATAGACGAGTGCATGCACCCAATAAGAGATACTTGCCCAGTGACCTTACAATTGTTGATATGTATGGAAACTTCCAAGAGAAGTACCCCGAATTCAAATGCAGTCTTGAAACTTACAGAGATCACTTGACAAACAAAATGAACATTTCTTTTGCTAAGCTCGGCCATGAACAATGCGAGACATGTGAAACCTTCAACCTCCATAACCTTGATCATGTAAAAGAACCGTGTACTGATTGCCAAATTTGTAAGACCTACGCTCATCATAAAATTAAGTATACACTAGCCCGAGAGATGTACGATGCAGATACAAAGGCTAATAGTCAGCGTAATACTGTAATTGTTTCTGTGGACCTCCAAAAAGTAATAATGTTACCTCGCATTGATACCTTTAAAGCAGCTCTGTTTTGCCCCAGGCTTGTGGCGTACAATGAAACCTTTGTACCTCTAGGAAACTTCAAGAAAGGTCACGTATTTGCAGCAGTTTGGCATGAAGGAGTGGCAGGGAGAAAGCAAGAAGACATCACTAGTACATTTAAAGCATTCTTACTAAATAATCGTGATGCAGAGCACATCGTTTTATGGCTTGATAATTGCTCGGCACAAAATAAAAACTGGTGTTTTTTTACTTTCTTGATAAGTATAATTAACAACTTAGAGATTTCTGCCACAACAATTGAACTCAAGTTTTTTGAACCGGGCCATACTTTTATGTCCGCCGATTCCTTCCACCATTTTGTAGAGCAGTCGATGGACAAAAAGGGTAAGCTGTACGATTATCAAGACTTTTTAGAAGCTGTTGAAACATCATTGAAATCGGGGAAGGTAGAAGTCAAAAGTATGGAAATAATAGATTTTGTTAATTTTAAATCTCATATTTCACATAAAAAAAACAAAGATATAGATGGAAACCGGGTATACATCAAAGATATTGTACATCTTATGGTAAAAAGGGGAAGTCATAGTTTCTTTTACAAAAAGAACTTTGATGATATAGAATTCAAAGAACTATATTGTCTCAAATCAAAGAACTTGCCTAATTTTACTGTAAAAACTGTTCCTAAAGGCATTGATAGGGAAAGGAAGCGAAACATCTTAAACGTATTAGGGCCGCTTATTCCACCAAATAGATTAATCTTCTGGAAAAATCTTTCTGTTGGTTCTACGTCACAAGAACCAGAAGAATTTAATTTTGATATTGATGAATAATCTTAAACTGTTAATGTGTTTTGAATTTATTTTTAATAGTCTGTATTTTTTATCTTCAAATTCTAAGAAACAATGTGCCTTAAAGTTAACTTAAGACTGATTATAATTAATAAGTACAACAAAAGAACTAAGTAAATATTTTTCTGATCTGTTTTGATAATTGTATGATACATACATTTTTATTATTTTAAATCTAGTAGTAAGAATAATAAGAGGCTTCAAAAGCTAAACTAAACCAATGTTATTTTTAAAGCGCGTTAATATACTGTTAAAAATTACTTTTAGAAACTAATTATGTACCTACCTAATAACCAAGGCTTGTAATGCTTTGTGTGTGATGATTGTTTTACTTTAATGTTGATCTCAAGATTATGTCTAGTAGTAAGAATAATAAGAGGCTTCAAAAGCTAAACTAAACCAATGTTATTTTAAAGCGCGTTATACTGTTAAAAATTACTTTTAGAAACTAATTATGTACCTACCTAAGACTTACCAAGGCTTGTAATGCTTTGTGTGTGATGATTGTTTTACTGTAATGTTGATCTCAAGTTTATGTCCACCTTTATAATACTCACCTACATTTACTATCTATATTTTATTGTTAAACATAAAGATACATTATGTTATATATGTTAATATTAAGAGAAAACTGTCAAAGGAGGTTGTGCATTCTGCGCAGGGTCCTTTATTAATTAGATGTTTTTTTTTATTTTTGATATGTAAATTTTACATAAGTGAGTTGAATTATTGTGATTAAATAATAAGAAATAAACGGTCTTTAAAATGTGAACTAGCTATTTTTCTTACTGCACTAGTAAATTGAACACTTTTTTCTTAAAAAACTAACTAAAATGCAGTATTTTTTTGACCTTACTGCATGTTAGTTGGGTTTCTTGACAAAATAACTGATCCAAACGCAGTAATAGGGCTTTTTGCTGCATTTTACTAAGTTTAAAATGGTATTTTTTACAAAAAAGGCTATGCAGTAATAGGCACCAAAAAGAATAAATGGCCATAATAAATTCAGTTATTAAGATATTTTTTTTTTTATTGCTTTAACGTGTGAACCTATGCCTTTACAACCTTTCTGCATTCAAATTTTTTTGCTTATACATTCTGTTGATTTTTTTAAATCAATTCTTAACTTTAAATGCGTTTTACTCGAAATCGTGATTTTGCTGTTACTGCACTTTAGTGTATGGTGGGCAGTGTTGTAAACGTTGATTCTCATACCTACTTAAGACTGAAATTATAATTTTATTAGACTGAAAATTAAAATATGTTTACGAAGGTTACATATTAAATCTAAGATCGTTACGTTAAACCCGTATATGATAATATTATTGTAATTTTTGAAAGTTTGTTGCCTTCCTAACATTTTTTGAGATATTTTCTTACTGTAAATCTTTTTGAAATATAAAATGTTGATTTTACATCGTATTTTAATTTATTTCGAAGTTTTTTCTTACATTAAACTTCTCCTGGATATTCAATCTTACCGCCCTTGATGGTTTCTTCGGCCACTGATAGCTGCAAGTGCCATTTTTCACCGATAAAGTTCATGGGGTTAAAGTAACCCTTTCCTAAGAACAACTTTGGCCCAAACTTTAATAAAAAAAATAAAAAAAACACTTTTCATATTTTCAAAATTCACTTCGCATCTTGTTGATTACATCCTTGAGCTTCTTTATAACGTAGAAGAACACTAAAAAGATAATATCAATACAAACTACAGAACAAATTCGAAAATTATTTGAAAAAAATTGCTAAAGTAACCCGCCTTTACGGCATCTACTTTGTGTAATATATATTTATGCAATAAGGGGCCTGGGTAAAATAGATACTAAGCTATAGTTTTAAACAAATTTCCAAATTTTGTCAACTATACCCTAAGTCATCAATTCAGATAATTTATGTAAACAAATGTGATAACAGATCAAAAAAATATCGTCTTAATGGTAATTCACATAAAATGGTGGAAAACAAGGTTAGATTTGCTTTTAAGTTCTGATTTTTAAAATAATAATTAAAAAATTATTATACCGTGTTAATTTTTATAAGTTTTCGGTTTTAAACAAAGTTATTAAAAAAAGAAAATTTTGTGGTATAAAATATTTTATGATACTGGTATCACTACCGGAGTTCCCAACATTCTCAAATTTCGTTTGACATAATTACAAAGTCGCGTCTTTTCACAACATTCGTTTTCTTTTCCCGGATAATACTATTCGCTGCGTCTTTGTTAATTGTGCTTTATTATCATCGTGTTAACTGTTTCATCTTGTTGTTAGTTGTTATATTTCCTTGTTTTAGTTGTGTTTTTGTTAAGTTTTATTTGTTAATTGACAAATGGAGCCCCAGCCGGGTCCCTCGAAGGCCGCTGCCACCGACAGTTTGTCGCCTGTCAAAAAGCGGCCTCGAAAATCTCTGAGTGCCACTGAAAAACTCATGGTGATGAATGTCTACAAGCAGACATACAAGAATTGGCCTGTTAACGAATACTGGTCTTTAGGAGACTGTGCTGCCAAAACTGCTACATTATTAGGCATATCAGCAGTGACAGTGGGAAGAATTGTAAAAGAACATAAAACAACCCAAACCCTGAGTTCTCCCAAGAAGGAAGGTCCAAAGACCAACTTCGTCCAAAAAATGGACGATTTTACCATGTCTGCAATAAGACGAATCGTACACCAGTTTTTTCGCAGAAATGAGGCACCTACATTAAAAAAGGTGAGAATTTCTTTGAATACCTATTACGTAAAGTAGATTTATATAAAATTCTGTGGGTATAGGTACCTGTTTTCTACTATTATACCTTACTAAGAATAACTATTATTTACAACCAAGTTTTCTCGTAGAGTCTATCTCAAGTGGACACCAGTCTACGGAACTAGGGCCTCCTTGTTACCCGTCAAGTAATAAGGCAATATAAATTCCATTGTTATCGTCCGCAGAGTTTAATCGTCTATCCATCATAAGCAGATTGCCTATGATAATACATAGTGTCACTATCATCCCTGGCTTTCAGTGATCATCATAACATTTAATTTTTATTTTCAGGTTCTACAAGTTGTGAATGAGGACTCTGACTTACCAACTATGTCACAAAAAACACTGGGAAGAATTCTGAAACATTTAAAATTTAGATATGTGAACCGGAAACGTCAAAGTTGCCTTATTGACCGGCAAGACATAATGCTGTGGCGACAGAAGTATTTAAATTTGATAAAGCAACATCGCAGAGATAAAAAACATATTTATTACCAAGATGAGACCTGGCTCAATGAAGGTAATAATTGTTATTTATGAGTACGAATAATATAATAATATGTAAAATATCTGCCTATACCTCTCCCTAATTCTCTTCGGGTCAACTTCCAGTATTTAATCAGTTGCGTTGAGTGGGTACTGGACCTCGCAGATCTATTAACATACACTAATTCTTTGATCACAATTGCCAAATTCTTACAGTCCCATCCAGAAAATGTTTTTGAACTGTAATGCTTATCAACTTGTTAATAAAATAAAATATTCTTTGTTATAGGCCATACAGTAAAAAAGATATGGGTAGACACTGAAATAAAATCATCAAAACAAGCATTCCTAGATGGATTGACAACAGGGCTGAAAGCTCCGTCAGGCAAAGGCAGACGATTAATTATAAGCCATATAGGCAGTGTAGATGGTTTTGTTGAAGGGGGTCTGCTCTTGTTTGAATCAAAAAAGAACACTGAAGACTACCATCAAGAGATGAATGCGGAATGTTTTGAAGAATGGTTCAAGGAGATTTTACCAAAATTAAAGCAAAACTCTGTTCTGGTAATGGATAATGCTCCATACCATAGCCGGAAAGTTGAGCAGACCCCTACTACCTCATGGAGAAAAGCCAATATACAGGAATGGCTTCACAAAAAGAATATTTCCTTCGAGCAAACAATGATTAAAGCCCAGTTATTGGAAATCGTTAAGAAAAATAAATCAGAATATAATAAGTATGTAGTGGATGAGATGGCAGCCCAGTGCGGTGTCACTGTCCTGCGACTGCCTCCTTACCATTGTGAGCTAAACCCTATTGAATTGGTGTGGGCTCAGGTAAAGGGGTATGTCGCACGAAACAACAAAACTTTCAAAATGAATGAGATAAAACAATTGTTAGAAGAAGGTTTAAGAGAAGTGAC
Organism: Dryobotodes eremita; assembly: GCA_917490735.1. NCBI lineage: Eukaryota > Metazoa > Arthropoda > Insecta > Lepidoptera > Noctuidae > Dryobotodes > Dryobotodes eremita. The sequence goes on along the minus strand of OU823242.1, from coordinate 2,365,447 downwards.
ACCGCAGAAATGGGCAGACTGTATTAGACATACTGTAAAAGTAGAAGATGAAATGTGCACACTCGACCACATAATTGATGAAGTTACTGATAGGTTTGTCATAAGTGTGAACGAATCTGATTCCGAATCCGATAGTTGTTCAGACTCAGACACATAATGAAAAATATTTTTAAAATTAATTATAAAATTTAATATTAAATTTTAATTATAAAATTTAATATTAAATTGTTTTGTACCACTGTCCTGTCATTTTGACAATGACATTTCTTTGTTTACTTAAATTATCTGAATTGATGACTTAGGGTTTAGCCAATTATTGTTTATGACCGTTACCTGTGCGTTTCAAGCTTAGTAATTAAAAGCATTAGAAATTCTTATTTAGAACACTATGTACTTATTCCAAACCTATGAATTGAGAACTTATTTGAATTGAAGATATACATTATGTATTTTGAATTTATGTATTTTTACTTCATGAATTCCAGTCATATGTATTTTGAATATTATCATACGACTGGAATTTATGATATGTATCTTAACTGTCTGATACGTTTTCACGGCCAGCCCGCAATTCTAAATCAATTTAGAAGAATTATTCTTAATTTTTAATTCTATTTTAGAAGTAGGGTCATGTATTGTACCTATGGACGCTTTTACCTTTGGACATTGATTGTAATGAAAAAACTGGCAGCTTTAAAAATATAATATTGCAACTCTGTGCTGGCATTTTTATTTTCTAGCAACACTAGTGAGTGGCGTGACGCTTTTGGTGTTGTGTGCAGTGTGAGACCATTTTGAAGATTATTGTGTTGAAAAGTAAGTTTTTGCAGGATCTTTCTGACTTTTTACTTAAATAATGATGGATATATTTTACAATTTGATATCGTTCATTTATCTGTAGCTAGTTTTAGTTTACAAATCAAAAAGGAAAGAAAACAGCTTCTAACCTAAAAAGCAAAACAATAACGTTTTTTTTAAATGTTGCATTGGTTGTACCTTTGGACATGTCTTTGTTTGTACCTGTGGACACGTCCAAAGGTACAAACAATGTTTTTACCTATGGACACTGCTGAATGACATCTCGTTTATGTTGTCCATAGTGCCAAGGAGTAAAGCTGGTGTGAAGAGAGGTGCAGTAAGTCCGGAGAGGTTAAAACTGGCAATAGATTCATTAAAAAATGCGAGGGAAAATAAGAACTGCTGCGAGAGAATTTGGGTTGAAAAAATCAACTTTACATAAATATGTCAAAACTATTCGCAGCAGTATTACACCAGATTTAATTTCTTTTACGCCGAACTACGCAGTAAAAAAGGTATTTTCTGACGAGGAAGAAAAGCTTTTATTAGAATATTTAATAAAAGCGGCCAAAATGAATTACGGACTATCTACAAGACAAACATGTACTTTAGCCTATCAGTTTGCCGTTGCAAGAAAACTGACTAACATTCCCGAGGCCTGGGTAAGAGATGGAATGGCCGGTCGCCAATGGTTATACAGATATCGCAGCAAATATACGGAACTGTCATTGCGCAAACCAGAAGCAACTAGTATAGCGAGAGCAATGTGCTTGGTTTAGTCCCATCTCGGCACCTTCCCATCTCGGCACCCATGAATTAATTTATCATCTTTACGAAAAATTCCCATCTCGGCACTCCGTCATTAGTCGTTGTTATGTAGAGTCATCAAAAAATGGATACACTGTATCAGTATAGTGAGTAAATCAAATTGACTCAAAACTAAAAAATGTAAAAAAAAATACCTATAAAATAAGTTTAATTTTAAATTTTTAGTGTTTAGTGAACAAAGTAAAATATATTTTCATGGGTCTTAAAAAAAAATACGCAAGTAATAAGTAAGCAAGTAAGTAAGTGTCATATTTTCTGGCTATCTCTTTCGCCTCGGTTAAGACAGTCAAACCAAAGTAAACCTAACGACTGCTCATTATGGTTCATTTTTGTGTAATACTAAATTAGAAGTGCTCAGTCCAGATAGTATAATAAGACAATAGCGCAAACTAACAAAAGAAAGAGCGAGATAGAGACAATTAGCAATGCGGCCGGTGCCAAGCCAGTTTAATGTACAATTACAGTCGTTATGCATGTGTTTACTCTTCAGTCATTTTATCAGTATTTCTAGTTTTTTAGAGATAAACGGATCGTCACGTTTTAAGTTCAAGTGAGTTACGAAATAATAATGAGTGCAGGACCAAGTAATGGGAGATCAGTGCTAAATTATGTGAAGTCCCAACGTGGCCAAAAGGTACTTCTACACGCAGGTCATCAATACTATGTACAAAAGCAAAATAAGGACTCTACAAGGTGGCGATGCGTGAACTCAAAAATAAAATACGGGTGTTATGGGCGTATGACTGTACAAGGTGACATAGTGCTAAATGAAAACAGACATTCACCCGAGTGTGTGCCAAACTTTGAAAAAAATGAAGTTAAAGATATCATATATCAGTGTGAACAACAAGTGTGCGACGATATGTCGTCCGTGTCTCAAATATACGAAAAAGTCGCCTGTAAAAAAAACCGCAGCGTTCGTGTTGCAAAAGTGTTACCAGATCTTGAAAATATTAAATCAAGACTGTACAGGCATCGTAATAAACATTTAAAAGTTTCAAAAACTCAATATGATATTGCGAGTCAGGTAGTCATTCCACCGGACTATAAAGAATGTTTGACCGCTGACTATAGTGATGATGAAGACAGAATTTTAATATTCTCAAGTCGACAAACCCGGAAATGCATTTACCGGGTAAAACATTTCTTTCTTGATGGCACTTTCAAATGTTGTCCAAGTCCTTTTAAACAATTATATGTCATATCGGGTAATCTGGGCAGTTCAGAGCGACATACGAATATAGTGCCTCTTTTATATTGCCTATTAATCAGCAAAAACATGAAAACCTACGAAATAATGTTTGAGTTGATTCGTACTGTCTTTCCAAAGATGAAGCCGAATAAAATGACATTTGATTACGAAGTTGCAGCGATCAAGGCTGCAGAAAAAGTTTTTCCAAGGGCGACTATAAAAGGATGCTTTGTACACTACACACGGTGCTTACTACGTAAAGCGCAATCCCTTTATTTAACCAATCATGATGAATCCGTAAACCACATAAAAAAATGTGTGGCGCTGGCGCTACTTCCTCAGCCGGCAATAGCAGAGGGATTCATACTGATTATGGAAGACAGGTATGCTTAATTTTGGCACTTATCTCTATTAATTTTGACATGCTAGGTACATCATTCGTATTTTTTATTTATTTATTACTTTTATTTCCTTTCAGTTATGATGATCCTAACTACACCAAATTCAACGATTACATGGTTCAACAATGGCTGGAAAATGGACCTCCAAACGAAGCAAGAGAATGGATGGCTAAATGGTGTTGTTACGGCGAGAGACACCGTACCACCAATAGCGTAGAAGGTTGGAATGGGAGATTAAATAGGCGTGTCGGCAAACGACCTACTTTAATCAAATATTTAAGTGTCGTGAAACATGATACAAGGTGGTTTGCATTTAAAATGATCAAATTTTTCAAGTGTAACATTCCTATTTCCAAGAAAAAAGAGAAATACGTAAAGTCCCATGCCGAAATCAACCAAATTGTAGCAAATTATGAAAATGGTTCGATAAATTTAAAAAGCTGCATAGAACAACTGTCTGCAATAATTGCCATATTTGTTTCGTGGACGACGACAAAGTAACTGTGATTTTATTTATTTTTGATAAGTAATGTTTAAAATTATTGCTATTATTGTAAGAAAATTATGTACAATGTTGATTTCTCTGTGATATAGAAGATTAAAAAATAGTCTATTTACAACTGTTGATTAGTGTAATATTTTTTTATTAGTTTGTTTTTTGTATGAAGAGTAACAACTTGCGGTGATTTTATTATTTCAGATATTTTTAAGACTAATATTTTTTTATATGTTGATTTCTCTGTGATATAGAAGATTAAAAAATAGTCTATTTACAACTGTTGATTAGTGTAATATTTTTTTATTAGTTTGTTTTTTGTATGAAGAGTAACAACTTGCGGTGATTTTATTATTTCAGATATTTTTAAGACTAATATTTTTTTATATTTAGAATTTTTACCTATTATGTAGGTATGAAAATATACAATTCCGATTTATGTGATAATTAAGACTGAAAATGAATGTACAGCGAGTTATAGCAATTAGCATTTAGTACCAGTATGGAAGTCCCCAAAGTATGGACGCCCTTTTGCCTACGTCCCGGTTATACTGATTAAACGTTAATTGTACATAATAACTGTTGATTTTTGTAATATGTTTTTACATAATTGCTGGAAAGATTTTAAAACAATTATTCCTACGAACCGTGAATTTTTCATATATTTTAAAATTTGTTATGTTACTGCCAAGGCAGAGATAATGGAGCCTCCAAAAAGCGATTCAAGGGCTTGTCTGTGAAAATGGTAATTTAAAAAGAAACAAAAATGATTTAATGAATAATAAAGTTGATTTACTTACTATACTGATACTGTGTTTCCGTTTCTTTTTGTGTACCTTAAAATTAGAGGTTTGCACCGGAGCAGTGAGTACCGGAGAAGAACCGGTGATTTACCGGTAAAAGTACTCGATTGAAATAATCGGTAATTAACCGATTGATCTCCGGTGTTCGTCGCATCTTATTTTTTTTTATATAATAAAGTTACACAAATAAAAGACACATTCAATAATATATTATTTTTATAATTATTTAACATTCATGACAATTATTTACCAACTTGTTTCTTTCGAATTAGATTAATTATTAACCTTCTAACCTAACCTGTCCGAGTCGGAGTCCTCCAAGTGCGGAACTCGCTTCGCTCTCTCTTGCATCCTAAATTCTCCTAGTGCAGTAATATTGCGTTTTGTACCGATCACGAGTGTGAGTATTATGTATGTACGCTCTGGTTAATTTGCTGTGCAGTCAGTATTTAAATGATGGAAATAAATTGATAGGTAATTATTTATTTGATGTGCGATTAATAATATCCCGAAATAAATAATATTTTCCGGATCCGAAACATATTTCAAAGCGCAGAGGAAATAGCCACGTCAAGTGAAAATAGTACTAGAGAAACTGGTCGCTCGGATTTGCTTGGATTTCTAAAAAGAAATACCAGTAATGCAGATATGACATCCGCTACGGCAATGAATTTATTCAAAATGTATACAGAAACACAGTATCCTGAAAAAAGCCACAATTGGGATGAAGTTGTGCAATTCTGGAAATTCAATAAACATCTAAAGCCTTTAGACGAAATAGCCTCTAAATACCTAGCTGTGCCTGCTACTTCTGTAAGGTCAGAGAGAGTATTTTCGGCAACAGGACAAATACTTAATGATAGAAAAACATGTTACGCTATGACGCTGTTGACATATTGTGTTTCTTAAATCAAAATCAGCATTTGTTATCTTTATAAAACGTTTTTTTTTTTTTAATAAATGATTATATAAAGTATATCAATTGATTATTCTTATTTCTTCATTTTTAATGTATAAATAAAAAAAAAGAAACAAAATTTCTTTATTCTCCGGTGACCTCCGGTTTTTCACCGGAGATTGCCCAATCACCGGTGAATTCAATCGGTTCTTAAAATCTCGCTCCGGTGCAAACCTCTACTTAAAATGTTTCATGAGAGGGTGCCGAAATGGGAATTTTTCGTAGACAAGATAAATAAATTCATGGGTGCCGAGATGGGAAGGTGCCGAGATGGGAATAAACCATGTGCTTTAATAAAGTTCATGTTCAGAAGTTTTATGATAACTTAAAAGAACTGTATCAACGCAGCGAATTTGCTCCACAAAACATTTTTAACCTGGACGAAACTGGATGTTTCACAGTGCATAAGCCTGAGAAAGTTTTAGCGCCAAAATCCTTAAAATTGCTAGGTAAAATGACATCAGGGGAACGAGGCGAAAATGTTACTATGATTGGTTGTATAAACGCCGCAGGAAACTCTATACCACCAATGATTATATTCCCAAGAGTTCATTTTAAGGATAATATGATGAAAAATGCACCTCCTGGATCTATTGGCGAAGCAAATCGTTCAGGCTGGTCTACGGAGCCTATTTTCCGGAAATATTTAGACCATTTTATCCATTGCGTGAAACCGTCACTTGAACAACCAGTGGTTCTTATTTTAGACAATCACGAGACCCACATATCATATGAAATTATCGTAAAGGCCAAACAAAACGGGATTCATATGTTGACATTACCTCCACACACGTCTCATAAATTACAGCCACTAGATAAGACCGTTTTTGGCCCTTTTAAAACTGCTTATAACAAAGCGGCTGATCTGCATATGGTTAACCATCCTGGTGTGCCAATAACAATTTATGATTCAGCGGAATTGATCAGCAAGGCGTATGCAGCATCCTTTACACCTAAAAATATTATAAACGGATTCGTATCAACCGGGATTTATCCATTCAATGACGATCTGTTTTCGGAGGATGATTTTGCACCATCGTCAGTCACCGAGCGTCCAGAACCACCAAATATAATCACAGATGATAGAAATCTTGAACAAATAGATAGTTTTGAAATACAACCAACTAGTTCTGATATTCACCTCATCCATAAAGCTTTGATTCATCCTGAAAATCAGCCATCCACTTCTCAAGCATTTGTATCAAACACAGAAGAAAATAGTTTAGGAATACAAACAACCAGTTCTGATATTCATCTCATCCATAAAGCTTTGATTCATCCTGAAAATCAGCCATCCACTTCTCAAGCATTTGAATCAAACACAGAAGAAAATATTGCATGCAAGAACTCAATTACTCCAGAAATGATTCGACCATTTCCAAAATTAATAAGAAAAGAAAGTAAAAGAGGTAGAAAGAAAGGAAGTTCCCGTATTTTAACCCATACACCAGAAAAGGAGGCTCTTTTGCAACAAATGTTAGAAAAGGCAAACAAGGAGAAAGGGAAAGGAAAAGGAAAAAGTACGACTAAGCCCAAGCTAAATTTTGATGCTCCTAAAGGTCCGGCAATTGATGTTCCTGCTGAAAAGCGGATTGTAGTTTTAAGTCAGAGAATTTTTGTAACTTGCCAATCTTGTAATAGAACCGATTTGAAAGAAAATGTGCTTCAGTGCAGTTCATGCAAATTTTACTACCACAAAAAGTGTTGTCCCAAAAAGTTTCTAGAGCATATTCCAGATAAAGAGGATTCTGAACTGTTTATGTGTTCGGACTGTTTTTCATTAGATGATAGTGATAATGACCTTTCTGCTGAAGATTTATTTGATATGGTTCGTGCATCCAAATAAAACTCGCAAAATACGCTGATCTCATTAAGGTATACCTGTCTAACTGAAATGTTCCTACTTGATACTTAAGATTATATTATGAAGAATTTGTTTACTCAATAAGAGCTTTACGGTCGTTAATTCTACGTGTTATGTTAATTATAAGCGATTAATTGTGATGATTATAGACTGATTTAAATTAATAATGTTCCGTTTTATTTTGTCCAAAGGTACACACAGGGCTGTCCAAAGGTACAAACATGTAACGTACCTTTGGACAAAACTGCAAATTTAAATAATTATTTTATATTAAATAAAAGGTTAACATTAGAGCTAGTACAAAAAATACAGTAACTTTAGATCGTATAGCGTACAAAATAAAGTCATTTTCATATAGATACCTTGAATATATACAGAGAGAGTTTGTTCGAAAGTTCAGGTAGTCTGAAATGTCCATAGGTACAATACATGACCCTACTTAGTTACTTGGGTATTTTTTAAGTCTTCATGTGATACGCCGACTTATTTACTTATTATAACAAATATTTTAGGTAAGATTTTTCGATTGTCGTACTTGACTTTTCTAATGGATTTTATTTCTCTTTAGGATTACCTACTGAAGATGTATGAAGTATAATCACAATATCAATGATGGATTTAATAATAAATATTTTGGAAGGCAACGAAATAGGTGACATTAATGCTGAACTAAACGATGGGAGTATACATGCACCACCACCAGAACCTATCCAACACGAAAACTTAGAAAAAGATGATTCTAGCGAATCTTACGAATTATTAAACCTCGATCAACAAAATACCGCTAGTGTAGATATAATTAAAAAACCCGAATGTAGCACATCAACCCCTCAAAATGAAGATAATCAAGAACCCGGCTGCAGCACATGGGGTAATTTTAACACAGAAGAAAGACCTCAAGACGGCAGTAGCCAAGAGAATCAAGAACTTGGATGCAGTTCATTGAGGAATACTGATAATAATTTAATTTTCGTCGAAAGTCAAAAAGGTGGTAAAATTTTATTGAAAGATGGCTACCGGTACCGCATTAATAGAAAAAATAAATGTGGCTCCTCAATTTGGTACTGCACAAAAAACAATTGTAAAGCTTCCTTAACTTTAGATGAAAAGGAAGCAAACATTCTAAAGACTGGAGCAACAGATCATGTTTGTTTGCCAGATTACAAAAAAAAAGAATTTGAAAAAAAGTTTAATCAATGTAAAAAGGACGTACGGACAGACTTGAAACCCATACCCACTATGTATGCAATGTCCATGGCGAGTTTAAAAGATAATAATGATTACGTTGACCAAGTTCGTAGCTTCCAAAGTGTGAAAAATGCACTCTACCGTTCAAGAAATAATTTTTTAAATGTTAGTAAGACTACATTCCAGAAATTAGAGGATGTCAAAATTTCACCAGTGATCGCAAAAGATTTTCTGGTTGTAGAAAGTGGTGGGGTAAATAAAATTTTGATATTTATGTTAAATGATTGCAAAAATGCATTGCAGTCCATGAATCTGTTCTTTGTTGATGGAACATTCTTTTCAATTGCCCGACCATTCTATCAATTATATACCATACATTGGTAGTACCGCAGACAAAACCGTAATAGTGCCGATCATTTTTGTGCTGTTACCTGATAAATGCCAATCGACCTATGTGCATATCGCTCACCTAGCAGTATAATGGCACATTTACAAAAAAAGCGAAATTGAGTTTTTACGGCCTAAGTGTTTAAAAGTGTATAATTTATAAAGTAGTAAAACGGCACGGTGTTAGTTTTCCTATTTGTTGAGAGAGGGCGTTCAGTGTCAATGTAGTACTTGGTACGTTCCCCCCACTTCCGCGCATAACAACGGCTTATTTGTCAGTTGTGCGGGGCGCTCCGCGAGGTGCAATCGCTTCTAAATCTGTGTTGGCGTAAGTGGCAAATGTGACATTTTATTAACATAATAAGTTAGTAGAAAAACGGCACATTTGACAAATGTGACATCGCTATTTTACTTAATATAATTCACATGGTAAAACAACGACTTATTTGACAGATGTGCCGTTATAATTAGATTACGTAAATATGTTATTGGTACTTATGTCGTGAGTTTGATAAGTGTTTTTATGTAAGGGTTAAAAGGCAGGTTGGCCTACTCTAAGACTCGGTCTAACTAATCATTATAAATGTTAAAAAGGCGTTAGAAGCCCTAAGTAGCAGTTTTAGAGTGGGCCGACCTACTCCCTAATCTTTATGCTTATCAAAATCAGAAGTTTAAATATCACTTTAAATTTTAGAAAATCAAATAAGGCGTTTGATATTACCTAATTATTGTAATAATGGCGAACCGAATGGAGCGATTGGTACGATTAGGAAAAAAAGGTTTGACTGCAGCACCTTTTTCTAAAACCAATCCTGACTTTAATAAAAGCGGTATGTATCTTAAATATTTTTTTTATTATCATTTCATTTTGAATATTAAAATTTAACAAAGGTTGTATTTATTACATCTTGTTATAATTCATACATCGTGCTATCTATACATCGCTTATAATCAAATATTTTTATAGGGGAAACAGCATCGTCAATGACAGTCGATATAATTGAACCTATAGCTTCGACCAGTAAAGATTTGGCGGAAGTTTCAATATCTCATTTGAACAGCAATACTTCTGATAATATAAATGTTCAGGAAATAGATGCTATTTGCGAAGGTACTGTGAATATGTTTTATAAATTGTATTTATGTATTTAATCTTATAATAATTCCTACGTATGTAGAAGTAAGCAGATGATTGTTATTGAATTAAAATAATTATACTTAAGGTACCAAAGAAGATGACCAATCAGTAGTGCCACAAAAGCGGAAACGTTCTATATCCTCATCGAGCAGTGACTCATCATCGAGTAGTAGTAGTTCTAGTAGCAGCTCAACGTCTTCATCGAGTAATTCATCCAGTAGTTCTTCAACGTCGAGTAAATCCCAGAAAGGAGGTACGTATATTAATACCATAATTATTTTCGGTTCAAAAGACAACAAAAAAAAATCTGAAAATGTTTTTTTTAGATTTTATAGCAATGTTTTTTTCGCGCAAGTGTTAATGTACGATCTCTAGCTGCGGTTCAATTTGAGGAAATTTTACTTTGCAGATTCTTTGCCGGATGATACCCATATAGAACAGTTAAGAAGAGCAAATACTTTTGATTATGAAGCACTTGGTATGACTGTACCTGAAAAATTGATTCATATTTCTGATACTAATATGACTGATAAACAAACTACTGATGAAAATATAGTGCAGTTTGAAGAAATAATTGATGAGGGTAATTAATTTATTATTTATATTGATTATTAAAATTCTTGAACTGTTAGATACAATAAAATTATGTTGAACAGGTAATGCTGAACGAACAATACTATCTCCTACGATACTTCAAACAAATAACAATGAAAATGTGCTTAATCAACAAATGGATATGCAAATCTCTTCATATTTCCAAGAAGGTTCTGATGCGACAGGTAGAAATACCAAAGACCGTGATTCTGCTGAGTTTGGTAAGCATAATTTTCAAATATTTCTTTAGTTCCAAACAACAGTAACCAACAGCTCTCAATATTATTTAATCTTAATTCTAGGTAAAGAAAATCAGAAGCCAAGTTCTCCTTTTGTTTGCTTGAACGAAGGTTCAGACTTTTCTCCAGATAGTGGCAGTGAATATCACCCACCGACATCACATCCAAGGCGTGACAGATCGTCATCTACGAGTTTATCTATAGTTTCTTTAACCAGTGCAACTTCTAAGAATAAAAGAGGAAAGAAAAGAGTAAGAAACCAAAACAAGTGGAAAGAAAATGTCAGGAAAACGTTAAAAAATTCAGGAAAAGACTATGTATCTAAGAAAGGCAACAAAATAGAAGCCAAAAAAATGAGACCTCCGTGCCATAATTGTAAGTTTTTATGTTGCGATAAATTTACAAGAGATGAACGTCAACAAATATTTAATACCTATTGGTCCTTAGGATCTTTGCAACGTCAAAGAGACTTTCTTAGTTCTTGTATTAACATTCAAAACATAGTATGCCGTCGTGTAAAGAATGTAGCACAACCAAGAACGCCCAATAGTTGGTTTTCTTTTGTGAAAAATGGTCAGACCCGAAGAATATGTAAGACATTTTTACTAAATACCCTTGGGATAGCACAACGGACGCTCCGTACAGTTATTGAAGCAAAATCTTCTGATTGTGGAATCGCGCCGACCGATCAAAGGGGTAAACATGGTAAACAACCGAAATCGGATCCAGAAGTACTAGAATCAGTTTGTCAGCATATCAATTCAGTCCCACGAGTTGAAAGCCATTATTTACGTGCTAATACCAGCCGCGAGTTTATTGATGGTGGACTTACCTTGGCTGCCTTACATCGCGACTATGAATGCCAACGCAGAAGTGCCGGTAAAGAAGCAGCTACATTGTTCATTTACAGTCAGATTTTTAACAGGGAATTCAATATATCGTTTTTTATACCTAAAAAAGACCAGTGCAATTTTTGTGAATCTTACAAAAATGCAGAAGGTGATAAGAAAACAGAACTAGAACACCAGTATATAAACCACCAAAGAGAAAAGGTGTTAAGTCGTACAGAAAAAGCAGCAGATATTGCACTTTCTCGAGAACCACAAAGCAAAGTCATAGTGGCCATATATGACTTACAAGCACAGTTACCTGTGCCAATCGGCAATTCATCAGCGTTTTACTACAAATCCAAATTGAATTGCTACAATTTTACTGTAAGAAGACTATTAGTAACGTATTTAACTCTTGAATGTTTAATATTACCTAGGTACTATAAATAATATTAACTTTATTTCAGATAACAAATATTAAAACGGATTCAACTACTTGTTACTTTTGGCATGAGGGCTTGGGTTCTAAAGGTTCTACAGAAATAGGAACTTGCGTCTACAAGTTTCTAGAGAAAGTTGCTGAAGACCATCCAGATTCTGATGTTCTTTTCTACAGTGATAATTGTTGTGGCCAACAAAAAAATCGGTACGTATCAAATTTATGACGGTGAATATTTTGGTATAATTATTAACTTTATTACAATTTATAATGAATATGTTTTTATTTTTAGATATGTGTTCAGCATGTATCATTATGCTGTCAAACATTTAGCTATAAATTCTGTGTGCCATAAGTTTTTAATCAGCGGCCATAGTCAAAATGAAGGCGATAATGCCCATTCTCTGATCGAAAAATCAATAAAAAGGGCAAAAAAGTCTGGACCCATCTACGTACCAGACCAATATGTTAATTTGATACGAGATGCTAAAAAAAGAGGAAACCCTTTCATTGTTCATGAGATGCATTTCAGTAACTTTTATGACTTGAAAGCACTGACTGAAGAGCAAGCCATTAATTACCAGAAAGACACTAATGGGGATATAATAAAACTGACTGAGTTAACAATGATTAAATTTACTAAAAATAGTGACTTCTATGAATTTAAAACATCTTTTGAAGGAGAATGGATCCAGGCTAAGCTTAAATTGGTACGACGACAAAGAAAGCAACCATCACAAATAAATTTAAAAGCAGCTTATGATTCAAAAATGAATATTTCTGATTCAAAGAAAAACGATTTGTTACAATTACTTCGTTCTAACATAGTGCCCAGCTATTATGAAGGATTTTATAATAATCTTTAAATAAGTATAAGAAATACCTAATTTTTCTTATTAATTATATTCATACTCTTATTATATTAATTCTTATTAAGTAGGTAATGAAAGAGGATACCTGGTTTAAATCTTCGTAACTAAGTATACCTGCGTAACTATTCGCCACGGATCTTTGTCTCTCTGTAGTTTGCTGTGAGTTAGATTTGCGCATGGAATACTCGCGTTTAAAAGCTTTACGTAGGTATTTAAACACAGTTTAAAAAGGCGAAGTTATGCATCACAAGCGTGAGTTTTTTATGCACAAATTCATCCAGCCAATTTCACAGAGAAAAAGGTCCGTGTCGAATAGTAAAGGTCATAATCATGAACATACTGTGCAAGTACCTAATATTGCCTAAATGCTCATAGTTTTGTTTACTGCTTAGTCAATTAATAAAGATACTTAAAGGTAAAGTAAACTTCCTTATACCTAATTTCGGAGTGATAAGGTAAAACTTGATTTGAATCTGGATTTCATTATCGTACCTTTATCAGATAAAGGTACCTAATGAACTCCAGATTCAAATCAAGTTTAGATTCTAAACTTAAACTGTCAAGCTTTTAAGTGCTTTTGTTTTTAGAACTGAGAGTAACTATCTCACCACAAGTTTAAAAATGTACGATGATTACCCACCTTTACAATTAAGAGAAGATACGTGATTATACTTTATTTTATTTATTATAGTTTAATGATGACTAAGTATTTCTTAACGATTCACGAGCCAAATATAGGTTATTATAATAAATATTTTTGTTAAACTTTTTATGTATGTTGATTTCAAATAAAAACTTTTGTTTTCTATTAACCAATTGTCTTTATTTCTTGGTTTTCACATCCTATATAATTATGGCTTTGGAGACATAAATGACATTTTTGGAAGTTGTTAAAAGTATAACGGCACAATTGCATGGCTCTTCTTCTTCTTTGACTGTTATGAAGCAACTCCTGGAAACCTGAAGTGGATTTTTTTATCCCTACGTATCTATTAAGGTCTATACTAGTTGCTAAAGCCATAAAATCCATGCTAAAATGTAAAATGAAGTCATAACTGCGTTTCAAACATTTGTGAAATCTTTGAACCTCATTTCTGTAAAATAAGAAAAAAGTAGATGTGTCATTATACCGCTAGGTGAGCGATATGTTTGAAATGATAAAAGATAACATTCCAGAATTTCAACCAAAAAAAATTAAAATCGATTTTGAGATTGCAGCAATAAATGCTATTAAAGAAGTTTTTCCATTAGTTGATATAAGCGGATGTTTTTTCCACTTCCATAAGGCGTTGTGGAAAAAAGGAAAACAGACCGGAATAGTAAATGTTCCCGGTGGAAAAAAATATATTACCATGTGTGCAGCCACAGCACATCTTCCCAAAAATGTCATCCCAGAAGCATGGGTGTTATTATTAGAAAGTGCACCTGAAGGCAATGAAGCTAAATCATTTAATGAATACGTAACATCGCAGTGGATTAACAAAAATATTGATTTGTTTTGTTGTTACAACGAACGCCACAGGACCACAAACCCAGTAGAGGGATGGCATAACAGGCTAAATAAAAAGCTTAGTAAAAGACCTCCGCTATATACTCTCATTAGCACACTTAGAGATGAGGCTAAAGAAGCTAGGTTCAAGATAGAGCAGGCAAATGTCTACAACGACAACAATCAGAACCTAAGAAAAAAAAAATGCTTGGCTATTGATATACATATAAATAAAATAGTTGAAGATTTTACAACTAACAAAATTGATTTAATGATTTGTCTTAAACGCTTATCAACTGTAAGATTTGATAAGTGATTATCTTTTAATTATTTAAAATATACATGTTACCTAGGTTGATACAACGATATAGCGTCAATCAATAACGCTAATTTAAAATAATTATTTACTTATTATAAAGCTATATCTTTTTTTTACATTTTCACTAATAGTGGTGATTATACTGTGATTTATTTAGATTAAGAAAGTTACTTTTATAAGAAGAATTATTTTTTACTGTAAAACTATGCTGTTTAACATTTGCAACAATAGTGATGATTATACTGTGATTTACGAGGGTCATTCAATAAATACTTAGCCTACAAAAAGTAAACGAAAATTTTGGAAAAGTGGCAATTTATTTTTCAACATAGTCTCCTTTTAGTTCGATACACTTAGCCCAGCGATGCTCCAACTTTTTTAACCCGTCCGAAAAATAGTTTTTGTCAAACTCTGCAAAATAGGCCTCCGTGGCGGCGATGACCTCCTCATTCGATCCATATCTATTCCCGGCGAGTGATTTTTTCAGATTAGGAAACAGAAAGAAGTCACAAGGGGCCAAATCTGGAGAATACGGTGGATGGGGCAGCAATTCGTAGCGTAATTCGACCAATTTGGCCATGGCAACGGCAGACGTGTGAACCGGTGCGTTGTCGTGGTGAAACAGCACTTTTTTCTTCGCCAGATGGGGTCGTTTTTTCTTTAATTCGGCGTCGAATCGGCCTAATAAATCGGCATAGTAAAGCCCTGTAATTGTTTTACCCTTCTCGAGGTAATCGATGTAGATCACACCTTGTGAATCCCAGAAAACGGTGGCCATAACTTTTCCGGCCGATTTTACAGTTTTCGCCTTCTTTGGAGCACGTTCCCCGGTCTGGATCCATTGTTTTGATTGCTCCTTGGTCTCTGGTGTGTACCAGTGGATCCAGGTTTCATCGACGGTCACAAAACGACGCAAAAACTCCGCTGGATTCATCTTAAACAGCGCCAAACACGTCTCCGATGTGGTCTCACGGTTGCGCTTGTTTTCTGGTGTGAGTAAACGCGGCACCCATCGCGCCGACAGCTTTCTCATGCCGAGTTCCTCGTGAAGAATATGATGCACTGTTCCTTCTGAAATGCCTACAGTCTCAGCTAGCTCCCGAACCTTCAATCGGCGATCTGCCAATACGAGATCATGGATTTTTTTAATGTTTTCCTCCGTAGCAGCTGTTTTCGGTGCACCTGGACGTGGTTCATCAAAAACCGACGTACGGCCACGTGCAAACTCGTTGAACCAATTCTTGACGGTGGCCATCGATGGAGAAGAGTCACCGTACACAGCATCCAAGCGCTCTTTGATTTCGATGCGCGTTTTCCCTTCCAAAAATAGGAATCGAATCACCGAACGATATTGCTCTTTTTCCATTTTTGTAAAACCGATCGACACGTTCGCTTCCATAAGTTGTCAAATTAAAACAAATGAAGGGATTGGAATGAAAATTTGAAAAAAGAATTAAAAAAGAATGTGCTACACTGTGGTAAAACTCTTTTGAAACTACAGCGCCCTCTGGCGATGAGGCTAGGTACTTATTGAATGCACCTCGTATTTAGATTAAGAAAGTTACTTTTATAAGAAGAATTATTTTTTACTGTAAAACTATGCTGTTTAACATTTGCAACAATAGTGATGATTATACTGTGATTTATTTAGATTAAGAAAGTTATTTTTTAGAAAAAATATTTATATACGTGATGATTATACTGTATATGTTTAGATTAAGAAAGATTAGATATATATATGAAAATAAGTAATAGAACAAATAATAAAACAATGTTTTTATGCCATTGGCTTTTAATTTACATCCCTGACTGTACCTGTTCACCAAACTCGACATAAAGGTAGTAGAAAACGTAAAATATCAATACTTTGGAGAACAATAGACTTCCAGGCTCGACATAACGGGACTCGACATAAAGGGAATAAATCTTTTAAAGGCACCTTAAATGTGCACCAGGCCGCAGGTCTTTATTCCAGCTTTATCCACGGCTTGCCGACAAATTGTAAAACCTTAACATTGAAAAGTCTCAGCTGCTTTTGCAACAGCGAATCTTGTGAGCATTATAAGATAGGCAGTATCAACTTTGACCTAAAATCCAAATTAACAGTAGAAGAAGTTTTTACGGATTCTGAATCGGAAGAAAACTTGGAAACAGCTGAAACATCAACACCAAACACGCTTGATGATGAAATAGCCGGAACCAGCGGCATTCGACATTCTTATTACAATACTGGAGACTACGTTCTTGTATTTCAGCTAAAAATGTGGAATATCATTATGCAGCTGTAAGTAATGAAATTGATGAAGATGAAAATGACATACAGGTTAGTTTTCAAAAAAATTGTGACAAGGTGCAGACCTTTAAAATAGACGATAGGGACTTTTGAGACGTGTCGTTAGATCAGGTTATCCAAAAGTTGGACAATCCTAACTTGATTTTAAAAGGGAAGAGAATTTTTTATAAGTTCTCTACTCAAGTAGATGTTTTCGAGCGCTAATGTCTATTTTCTAATGATAAACTAAGCTCATTATGATTATCCATGTGCCTTATTAGTTTTAAGAGAAATACTTTTTTGCAGATCTCGTTTCAAATTACTACATTGTTATATTACTGTTATTGTTGAGAGGAAAGACTATTGTGTTATACCTAATTTTATTAATAGTACCTACTTTATAAAAGACTGCGTACAGAATTTTTATAGTAGTCATTTATCTAAGTTGATCTCAGGTACTTACAAAAAGTTTCTAGTACCATAGTTTTGATATTAAAGTTTTTATTTTGTTAGAGAAGCTATATTTTTGGTTATGTTTTTTCTTAAGAAACTTTTGAAATATAATTGTTTTATGTTGATACATTAATATGGTATAAAATAATAAATGACTTATACCAATAATATGACTTATTTCTATATAAAACAGTCCTCTGTCTCATCGAACAGTCCCCTGTCATGCACAAAACAGTCTCCTGTTGAACCTAACAGTCCCCTGTCGCGATTTATCAAAAAATCTAAAATAACTTCTAAAATACATATAAATTCAATTGGCCCTCTTATGTACTAAAAGTAACAGTTACTTTCCTAAGCAATACTATTATATTTTTACGAAAATTCAAAAAAAATATGGCAGGACAGAGTTTGTATAGGCCATTACGAGTTTACAGAGAATCACCCGTATAATAAACAAACTTCTCACAACTAGTAGAACCCACACAGGGCAAAGGCTTTTTCTCATACAGAGAAAGCACGAGCATTGATCACCACACAATTATATTAAGTATACAGTCAAGGTTTCCTCACAATGTTTTTCTTCACCAATGTCAGAACTGTCCAAGATAAACTCAGAAATTACCCATGAATTGTAAAAGTCACAAAGGTACTTGCCTGGATATCAACAGACAACCTCGTGCATGAGAGGCAAGGCCTGAACCACTGGACCATTAAAACATTTTTTATAAACTTTAGTATGATAAAAGAATAGTAAATATACTGTAAATATATACACTTGCAAGTATTTTAGTATGATATCAAAGCAAGCCGCTTGCCTAGCATGATTTGATTAGTCAACAACCTTTTTAAATATGATATATTTTGGCCGAAATACAGTAGTAGTAGTGTAGTAGTATATAGTTTCCTTAGTTACAAACTACAAAACATAATTTCAAACAGTCCTAAATCCAAAAGAAACAAACTTATTCAACTTAAAATCCGTTCGTAGCTTTTGCAGAAGAAACGACAAAATGTTCACACAAACCTAACAATTATGCAAAAATATGGGCATTTCTTTACAACATCAGATAACTGTGATATAAAATTGTATGATGAAACTGGCAAAATAACATGATTAATCCTCAGGTAAAGAATAAAACAATGTGTTCGACAACGACAGTCTGAATGACAACTAAATTTTATACTTTGGCTGAAAAAATAGAAATATCAATTTTAGAAACAATTTCAACAGAAACAAGCCTTGATGACCTTCTGAACAAGAAAGCATTTTCAGTTATTATAGTAAAATACTGCGCTTTGCTTTCACTTCTCTCTAACGAAAAGATGACCGTCTCACATACTAGGAAGAGGACCCCAACAACGAAATTGTAACACATGTTTAAAGACGACATTTCTGAACCAATAATCCAGAATTAACAAAACATAAAACTACGTAGGTATTCACTTTCCAAATGCAACTATTACGAAAACAAAATCAAGAGACCGCCAAAAACTTAGAAAGAAAGCTAAGAACAAAGCACCATTAATTTTTATTTAGTTTGATTTGTCAGTGGTTTCCAGAGACTAAGTAGCTAAGAGTATATAAGTTCTGTGCTAAGTAGGACCATAGACTAAAGTAGGACGCTTTTGTGTGTGCACAGAATATTGATAGAAGCGACGGTTTCTGTTACCACCCAAGATAATTTAGAGATGTAACCATAGTCCTTAGAAAATACACTGGAGAAGGCATAAGGGCAATATTCTGAACAATAAACGCAGTAGGTACTGTAGCAGCAACTACAACGCCACATGCGAGCTACGCGTCAGACTGACGTCACGCAAAATCCTGCATCGCGCAAGCAGAGTTTACCGCGCAACTAGCATATATACAACATACCGACATCAATCGTCGAGCAGTCGCCCACCAGACACAACACCCGTCTGGTCGGAGGATCCTCCCTTTCCAAGGAGGTATGAGTGAACTTTACACCCTGTCCCTCATACCTCTATAGTACTATAAAAAAAAACAAAACTGCTCGACGGAAAGACAAGTCCGTAGATACCATCGATTTTTTTATCGATATCGATATTCATTCAGAATTTTGCTTGAATCGATGTAATATGATGCATCTGATGCATTGAATAGTTCCATTTTAAGTAAGAAAATATAACTACGATAAAATAAAAGTAACAAAATTTATAATAATCTCAATAATCAATAAAATAGGTTAAGTAAAAACAAAAAAAAAAATGATATTCCAATTACAAAACCATTATAACGTAATTATAAAACGTTGAAAATTAATGAAAACACTTGTTTTTTTTTAACTACTAAACATACTAATTTGAAATTATCGACGTGTCAATTTTTGTGTCAAACAGGAACCCCAACCCTACGGTAGTCTCGTTAGCATTTTTATCACAGAATACATTATAATAAAGATTAATATTATTAGACATAATCGCATGTCAATTTTGTGATTGGACGTTGTAAATGTTAACGACGACTAGATACACACACAGCGACTTTAAGTGCCAGCGACTCTTTGACGATTTCAAAACATCACGTCCAAACAAAGATTTTGACATCGCTAGCAACAAATCGGCTGTCGAAATTAGTGTGTGGACGCGTGAGATTTTGAAATCGCCAATGGTTCGCCACCGACGGTGACTAAAGTCACTACGTGTGTGCTGTAAGCGTTACAACCCCGCAGTACCGGGACGAGTAAATAAAACGTCAGTTTGTCGTATAAGTTCAGTAATTATTCCTAGAAAGCGTTTTACTTGTAATTCAATTTTTATATTTTTCATCTTGTGTCTTGTTTTGTCAGCCATATCTGACGCCTACCGTCTTTCAACTTCGTAATAGTGTTTATCCCACAATTTTAGGTGATTATTCTATGATTAAAAGAAAAAGGTTACATATCCGAATCATGTAGGTCATAATCTCTACATCAGCTACGCCCCTACTGGATAAAATAGGACTAACGTAGTGTCCAATTTTATCTATACAAGATGAAATAAACGCCACGTACCGCTGCAAGTTACCTATAAGAACAAAATATCTAACGCCAGAAATAAAAATGACAATCTGAGGTATGTATCTTGAAAGAGCAAGCTCAAGTCAGGACGAAAGACTCACGATAATCTGACGCTACGACGAGAGTCCGATAAGTTAAACATTAATATGTGCTTAATGTACAGTCGCCAGCACATCAAGCTACCAAAAACTGACAGATTTTCTCATTCGATTTTGAACTTATCTAACGACATTTTACAAGTTTAAATCGTTTGGAGAAATCTGACAGTTCGTGTAGCTTGACCTGCTTGCGACTGTACACTCACACAAACTAACGTGATCCTGTTTGAACCTCGTCGTGCCAAAACTGGCGAAAAAGATGCGAAACATCCTCCTAAGAGCAAACAAATTGACATGACAATTCACATCAGCCCAGAAGGGGTTAAATAATACAAAAAGTGACAAAAACTCATCCAACAATGGCTTAAACTACAGCGGACGTTTTGGAGTCAGAGGAACGGAAAATCAGACCTGTATAAGATTATCACACCTAACTCATAAACTCATTCCAAAGGTAAAAATCTCAAAAATAATCGTCATTTAGAGTCAACGTTACACCCCAAATATGTTTACTGAACTATGGGTCTTCAATCATCAGCAGAAACCAATTGTGTCACCAAACACACTTTGCAAAGGATGTTTTTACAGGTATAGGCAGGTGTACGTGTCGTGCATCTTATCTTACATGGATAAAATAGGACTAACGTAGTGTCCGTAGGGGCGATTATGACCTACATGGTTCGGATATGTAACCTTTTCTTGTAATTATTGATGAATGACCTAAAATTATGAGAAAAGATTACATATCCGAACCATGTTGTGCATAATCTCTACAGTTCCTAGCATTAGAACGACTTACAACATTAAGGCCATTCGCTTTTATTCTCGAGCTTTTGGAGGAGCAAGTGAATTACAAAAAGTGACAACGTCCCTCAGTCAGTTTTTGGTCCCCAACAATGACGTTAGAGCGTGAAATTCATTTACAGCTTTGCCCGGAAAATGCGATCCACTCATCTTTCATATGTGGTCAAAAATGATTGACAAGCACGTAAATTTTTGGTGCTTTTAAGCAATTTTGAACGATTTGAACTAAGGCGGATGTGCTTAAATGCACGTACAACTAGGTAAATGGAGTAGAAGCTTTAGGCGTAGAATTTTCGTTTTTACATAAAAACATTTTACACTTAAATTAATATATCAATTAAGAAAACTACTCACTTGAAGTAAAGATTGTATAGTAAAATAAAAAGTGACGAACTTTTAGCGCGGCTAGCAACAAAAGAAGTGGACTCTGGGCTGTATTTCAGGGGCAATGGTTTATTACCGTGCTTTTAAAATTAACAAATTATAAAACTGTGTCGGACAAACAACTAAAGATTAAGTTAGAGTAGAGAATCGTCAGTCGCGGTCAAAGACTACAATAGTATACCTACTGGCAAGTCGCGGTGGAGTCCGCAGAAGAAAGTGGTCATCGGGTCGTATCGCCGCCGTGCCGCGCCTCGCTGGCAGATGACGCGGTATTCACGCTGCCTACGCTTGCAGTCCACGTGCAATGTGTTGAGTTGGGTTCAATTCCCAATACGGACAATATCTCAAAATCAAATGATTCAATACCAGAACGTATGATTCATACTACCATCAATAAACCATAGACAATTTCGAGCAGCCATTAATGACATTTCTAACAAATTTGATAACGCGCACTGTAGAATAGTTTAGAATATGGTCTAACTAAAGGGCCCCAAAACGATCAAACGGTTTGACTCAAAAACGCGTTTTTTTTATCCAACCTGCACCCTAATTACGTAACACACTATCTATCACAATCTGAATCATTTTCAAGTTTATTGCTAATCCATTGCTCCATATGTTCGAAACATTTGTCTGCTCGACAACGTAAATAACGCCATGAATGTTGTTGAACTGTCAAAATGAAACCCATTCCTACTGTTAGTGTGTTACGTAATTACCCCGCAGATTGATAGCATTATCAAACATTTACGTGTTTGAAAATTGTTTGAAGGGAATTTTATATCTTTGCTGCGTTCGGTGTTCATAATTTATTAATCCGGCTAAATCTTGCGCTAGCGCAAATATCGGTCGTAAAGATTCGCAAAGAAAATGGTACTTAGATAAAAAGGCCAGAATTACCAAAACTGGTGCCATTTTCTCCGCAAAAATTTCAAAATTTCGGCGGAAATTTATACATTTAGTGGAAACTAACTACAACATACAAAAAAAAAATACAACAATTATTTATTGACATAAAACAAGATGTGTAATTAAAATAAATTCGATTTTTGAATCAGTAGTTTATGAAACTGATAAATAATCGGGAAATATGTAGTTATGTGCAGTTTCATGAAAAACACACTACTTAAATAATAAATCGTAAATAACCAACGTTCCAATGTGTGTGTGTGTGTTTGTGGTATGGTGTGTAGGGGGTAAGGGTACGCGCTACAGCAACTGATCAACTGTTGCGATGAAAAGCCGCCATGATCGCCACGGATTATGTAGGATAACGGTTAGGTGAGTCTAATACGAACTGTTTTCAATCATTTTGAACTTGACCAAGTACAAAAACCAATTATAGCCGGGGAACGGGTGTAAGAGAAACGCAGGTGCTTCGGAATTATACTATAATAATAATAATAATAAAAAAAATAGAATTGATTTTTAGTTTTTTTTTTTTTTCTATGCAACAATGAAAAATAGTATGAAAATGATACAATGTTGACAAGATCGGCCACTACGAGCACGCCCACCACCTCCGGACTCTTCGCTCAGCTCCGCCTCGCCGCCGCCGGTACCCAGCCTCACTGTGAGCGCTGTGACGACACCGGCTGCGGTAGTTGCGTCGAGCTCGAGCGACGAGTATTTCTCCCCGCCCACGACGCCACCACCTGTTCGTCGACGTGGAGGACACCGGCCGCCGGACGGCTTAGGACCTCGAGGCCCACTGGCTTCTGATAGGGTCCCAGCTCCCGGCGGAAGTGTGCAGCGCATGAGATGGACACGATCCATCAATGAAAACGTCATGCGCTCATACTATGGGGCTACAGATGGGCGAAAAAATCTGACCGCGTACCGTGTCCGGATGCTCTCTCTTTTTCAGGTGCTTGAGCCAGCTGTCAACGTTTCGGCACAACGACTGTCGGATCAGGTGCGGGTCATCCAACGTAATCATATGTTGGATGACACTATACTTGATCGCCTGGGAAGTGAAATGCAGAGTAGTCATGTCATCGCCCCCCCCGTCTCAGACCGTTGTAGTACTACCACAGTCTAACATAAGTCAAGAAGACGAGGAGAGTGATAACAGGACTACAAACGTAAGTACCCAGTGCAATGAGGAATTGAGGAGTGCTTTGGAGGATGCGATTCGAGAATATCGGTTCATATCGCCCGAACTTAGACCACGCTTACCTCGTTTGCCCATGCATAATAAAAATAGGGCGCTGGTGGCGGTCCTGGATGCGCAGTTGTCAAATTATTTTGATGACTGCGTAGACCTCGCCGATACTCATTCGATTCTGTACTGCGGGGCTGTAGCGGCATGCCGTGTAGCTCACGTTAAATTTGCTATTGATTCTAGAGCTACACGACCGAAACCAGCCGTACCAGCTTGGCAGTTCAGAATTGAACGCCGTATTTGTGGGGCCAGAACGCCCATCGGCAAACTAATCTGCTTCAGGGAGGGCAATACTCGCCCTAGAGTGATGCGCTTTGTGAGACGCACGTTCGCAGGGACTAATATCAGCCCTCAGGACTATATGTCCTGTGTCACAGAGCGCATCGACTTCCTGAAGCAGAAAGTGTATGCATGGGCGAACCGTATTCGTAGGTATAAGCGGCGAGTGGAGCGATACACTCAGAATCGCACCTTCCAACGCGATCAAAGGTGGGTTTATAGGGGTTGGGAGCGACCGGTTCAAGATGTGGCTGACACGTGCCTACCAGATGATGATGCCATGTGTTCCTTCTGGCGCAATATCTGGTCGGTGCCTGTCAGTCACACCGAAGGCGATTGGGCTCGGAAAGTCGAGCGAGCCTGCGATCCAATACCAGAAATGGGGGCTATTACCATCTGCCCCCAAGATGTAACTCGTGCAGTCCGTCCGCTGCCTAACTGGAAGTCTCCAGGGCCGGACGGACTGCAAAACTTTTGGATTAAATGGTTCGTAAGGTCGCACGCTCGCTTGGCGGCTCAGTACCAGACTGCTTTGGAGTCTGGTTCGCTACCCCAGTTCCTAATCACAGGAGTTACCCACCTGCTCCATAAATCAGATAGCACTGCGGAACCCAAAAATTATAGACCGATCACGTGTTTACCGACGGTCTATAAAGTTCTTACATCCATTTTGAAGGCTAAAATTAACAAACATATAGACACCAACTCTATCATGTCTCCTTCTCAAAATGGATGTAGGAACGGGTCCCGTGGTACTAAGGAGCTACTCCTCATTGATATGACCATTAGCCAACAAGTTCGTCGTTCCCGAAAGGATCTGTCGACATGTTGGATAGATTACAAGAAGGCCTATGACGCGGTGCCACATACATGGCTTATGAGGGTGCTGGAGTTGTATAAAGTAGATGCAACTCTGCGCACCTTCCTGATGTCATGTATGGGGCAATGGAGAACGGTCCTTCACTATCCAGGATGTCGAAATATCCAGAGGAATAGCGAACCGATAAGGATCGAGCGAGGCATATTTCAGGGTGATAGTTTGAGTCCGCTTTGGTTCTGCTTAGCCTTGAATCCTCTAAGCACACTGCTGGAAGATTCAGGTCTAGGCTATCGGCTGAGGAGAGGTGGTCAGGTTATATCTCACCTCCTTTACATGGATGACCTAAAACTCTTTGCCCCCAACAATTTGCAACTGATGGAGCTACTGAAAGTAACTGAAATGTTCAGTAGTGCCATCAGAATGGAATTTGGTGTGGACAAATGTGCGGTCATGCATGTAAAGCGAGGGGAGATTGTGGAATCCGTCGGAACCCAACTCTCGGATTCCATAAACCTTAGAACCCTCTCTGCATCCGAAACCTATAAGTATTTGGGTATGTCGGAAGCATTGGGCATCAACGGTACTGACATGAAGCAATCGTTAAGGGAACGCTTCTTTGGCCGCCTGAAATAAGTATTTAATAGTCTTCTATCAGGCGGAAACAAGGTACGCGCCTTTAACGGTTGGGTCATGCCGGTTTTGATGTACTCTTTTGGCATACTCAAATGGACTCAGACCGAACTCGATGCCCTGGATAGGAAGGTCCGTACACTGCTGACTGCAAATCGAATGCATCACCCACGGTCATCGGTAATGAGGCTGTATATCCCGCGAAAATGTGGAGGTCGAGGCTTTTTAAATGCTAAGACCCTCCACAATCGCGAGATATGCAGTCTCAGGGAATATTTCTTAGAGGCCGACGTGGGGATGCATCGAGATGTGGTCAAAGTGGACAAGGACCTCACCCCGCTCTCCATGGCTAAAGAGAACTGGCGCAAGCCAGTAGTGCTTGACACTAATGATCGCATGGAAGTATGGCAGAGTAAGGAGCTTCACGGACGCTTTTTTCGGGCCCTACATGGACCCGATATAGATCAACTAGCGTCCGTAGCCTGGCTGCGTTTCGGTGATCTCTTTGTAGAAACCGAAGGTTTTGTCTGTGCAATTATGGACGAAGTTATGATGACAAACAACTACCGGAGATTTATTGTGAAAGACGGCACGGTTGACATTTGTCGGGCATGCCACCGTCCAGGTGAATCAATCAGACACATTATCTCCGGATGTTCTAGTCTAGCTAACGAAGAATACTTGCATAGACACAATCTTGTAGCCAGGATTATCCATCAGCAACTTGCTCTCAAATACAGCCTTGTAGAATCGGAAGTGCCGTACTTCAGGTATGTGCCCGACCCAGTTCTCGAAAATGGAAATATCACATTGTACTGGGATCGATCCATCATCACTGACAGGACTATTGTTGCCAATAAGCCTGATATAGTGGTGGTGGATCGATTAGAGCGGCGTGCAATGATTGTTGACATAACAGTCCCACATGACGGGAACCTCGTGAAAGCCGAGAAAGATAAACAAATCAAATATCTTGACTTGGCTCGCGAGGTTGTCGACATGTGGGATGTGGACTCAGCGATCATTGTACCGATAGTCGTGACAGCCAATGGATTAATAGCCAAGAGCCTCGACCAACACCTGAGGAGGCTCTCGTTGAGTAGCTGGATCAAGGGCTTGATTCAGAAGGCGGTACTTTTGGACACGGCCCGCATTGTTAGGAGGTTCCTCTCTCTGGAGCCCTGACCGCCGGTAGCTTGGACCCTGTTCCCGATACCGGTGGGCCACTATTTTTTAATATTTTTAAATGTTTTTATATTCTAATATTTAAAAATATAATTTATATGTATATATATATGAAATAAAGGAAATAATAATAATAAATCTTTATTTCAGACATGAACACATACATGAACAGTCCATATGTTGGTTAGTGACGGGTTAGTAACAGAAAGGACTTATAGTATATTAGTATCGTTAGTAAGGACACAAACACAGTTAAATTGCCCAAGCCCGCCCTCGTGGCTCAGTGTGGTAGCACCATAGGTACACCTAATAATAATTATCTTCGTGTACCTATAGCTACTATAATCATACAGACACACGAGTTACAAATCACGTTACAATCAAACAGAGTTCTTAGGTTAAAGCGCGCACACATTAGCTCGCTGACGGGTAGCTCACGGCTCACGGCTCACTGCAAGTTACCTTCCGCCAATCTTACTTGAGCTTTTGCGGGCGTCCTCTGACGGACGGCCGGGTAAACACTCTGGGTTGCCATTTATATTCTGCGCACGCTATACAATTGATTTTATTGTTGTAATTAATTTTCTTTAAAACATCTTAAATACATTATTTGTTATTTATTATTCCATAATCATATAATATCTATTTAAAATGTGTCATAGTGTGTAATTGTGTCATTAAATGACTGTTCTTTAATCTAAGTAAATAAGTTTATTTTTTTGTTAAGTTTTCATACGATTTTTTTGTTGAGGTTCCAAATCGAAATCTCATTATTGACCAGCGGGTGATGTAGTCAATCTAGGTAACTTATACCTTCAATATAGATTTAGGCCGAAATTCTATTTGATAGATCCTTTTTTTTTTTTAGCTTACGCCTAGTTAATTTGCAACAAACTTTGTAAACAATACGTAGAAGGTATACCTTCTCCATATTGGTTACTAAGTTTGTAAAGTTAACATTTTGTAAATATAATTTTGGGCTAATGTTATATTGAAGGTTTAAGTTACCCAGATAGACTGTAATAAAATTCAGAACAATTTATTTGATTGGCTAGAGCCTAGAGCTTTACTGATTTGCTTTTAGATTAGGTTTGCTTGACATATCATTTGACATTAGCGAGCAGATGGCGTGATAATTTGTTTTTGCCCCATAATTAAAAAAATGATGGTGTTTCGAAGTGACTTCGTTATTTAAGTTAATAGTTTTTAGGACATTATCGGTTAGAACCACAGAAATAACTTTGTTTTTCATATTATCTTCAAGAAATGCCATACATACAAACTCATTTTTGCGGGCGATAAAATCAATACTGTGCATGCGTAAATGTTCATCTGTCAAAACAAGATGGCGGCGATGGTTCCAATTTCGGCCACGTGCCAAAATAACTTTATAGCGGTATACGTCAAATGGTTTGTTAAACGCGTCTAACAACAAAGCACTCGCGCATCTCACTTTCTATCAATGACTTCGTCTGATGTCTATGAAATTTGTTTTGAAGAGCTAGCAACTCTGGTGTCCATCTAAAAAATGCGGTTACTCCGTAGGTACTCGCTCACTTCACTCTGTGAAAAAAGAAGTCTGTGTTATCTGTGATGCCAATAGTATTCCATGTAAATTACAACCAGCACCCTAATTACGTGACACACTATTTATCTTAATCTGAATCATTTTGAAGCCTATTGCTAATCCATTGTTATCCATATGTTCGAAAAATTTATCTGCTCAAAAGCGTAAATAACGCAATGAATGTTGTTGAACAGTCAAAATGAAACCCATTCCTACTGTTAGTGTGTTACGTAATTACCCCGCGGGCCATAAAAATACTTATAAAAAAAAAAGCCATGTAAATTACTCTTTGGTATGGAAAAAGCGCGGGAACCTTGAAACGTACAAGGCGCCAAAATTGATATCGTTTAAATTCAATTGTTAATATTTTATAATTCTTTGCAAATTTCGGAAGAATTAGAAATATAACGGTTCTCTAGTTAGTGTTAATAGTTGGAAATAGTTATTTGAAGATGGGGGAAGCAAGAAGCGGAAAAAGCGGAACCCCTGACGAACGAGCATTAGATAAGGGTAAGTACTTCTTCTGACTCTGATGAAGACTGCAGCAGGAAGTATAGCATATTTAAAGTTCCATGGTATTCAAGGAAGTACCCTGACAACAGTAAAAAATTCGAATACATCGTGTTCTTATCTTATCAGAATGAGAACAAAACATTCACAGACAAGGATAGGCTGGCCATATCCCATGCCATACGGAAATATTGAGTGACTGGAATACTACATTTGAGTTCAATAAATAAATATAAAATTAATATCACTTTCGATCTTTCCAATAATGCCAACGTTTTGCAAAATAAAAAACTATTAGAAGAAATGGGCTTTAAAGCTACAATACCTGCTGTCGACACCGAGGTGACTGGGGTTCTTACCTCAGCCCCTACAGATTTATATAATAAAATAATTTTTGCGCTAATTGGGAGTTGCAGAAACGTAAGAGGCAGGTGAGGCGTTTCATGCGGAGTCAGAGTGCGGGTGGTGCGGTCACGCATCAGCCCACTCAAACGCGGTGACTTTTGCGTCAACAGAATTGCCTCAGTATGTTTATCTTGACTCTTGGAGGCATAAGATAAGCGTATACGTTCCTCGTGTAAAACAATGTCTTCAATGCATGAAGTTTGGGCATATTGCAAGATATTGTAAAAATGATTTAGTATGCTCTATATCAAACTCAACTCAAAATCAAAGCATTTATTTCAAATAAACCAATTACAGGCACTTTTGAATTGTCAAGGGGTCGGTCAGTCAGAAAGATGAACCTAGTTGTCCATTCCAAAGCGTAGTAGGTAGGTACCTATGGAGAAGAACGGGCAAGAAACACCATGGACACTCTTTTAAATCAAAATATTAGTTACATCATTAATGTTGAAATTATGCATTTGAGAACGATGCAGAATGTTAAAAGCGTCCGTACATATAACCATAGTTTTTAGTTATATATACACATAACCATAGTTTTTAGTTATATATACATATAACCATAGTTTAAAGATATGCAAAGAAGACCCTAAAAACGCTATATGCGCCAACTGTGGTGGGGCAATCATGTCGCTATTTCAAACACTTTTAACACAAAAAGTATTGAAACTCACATTATTAACTTATTAAAGTCAGATTTTTTCATGAATGCTCTAACAAAGCAATAACAAAAATTATAGTAAGCCAAAAAGATAACCAAATAAATTCTACATGTATAAAAGAAATTCTTCAGCAAACATTCAGAAATAGTACTTCCTCTCATAGCAATGGATCATAATATCATGCATTGGAACACACAAAGTATATTAAGTAATAAGCTACTTTTAACTAGATTTCTCTATGACCATAACATACATTTAGCAATTATATCAGAAACTTGGTTGACACCTGTTAAACATTTTAATATTAGAGGATACAGAATAGAAAGAAATGATATTGGTAACAAACACAATGGCGTAGCTATTTTAATTCACAATAGTATTGATTACAGAAACATAAATACATATTCTGATAATTACTTACAAAATTTTTGTGTAAGAATTACTGTAAATAATACAGAAACAAGTATTGTAAGTTTTTATAGTCCAAGTAATTGCACTCCTTCTTTTGAAAAACATAAATGTAAATCTTTAATAAAATCAGTCCCTGAACCAACAATATTTCCTGCTGATTTCAATGCCCATCACACATCATGGGGATGTAATTTTACAAATCCAAGAGGTAGGGACATTTTGGAGATTATTGATGGTAATAATTTTATTTTATTAAATAGAGGTGAAGTGACAACAGTCGGTTCTTAGACGTGGCGTCCAAATGCTTTAGATTTGTCCTTGGGGTCCCCATCGTTGGCTCTTGCTTGTGATTGGTCTGTACATAATGATCCACTGGGCAGCTACCACCTTCCTGTAATTATTAAAGTTTTTGTAAATAATAGTACTTTAGCAAACACTAGTAGCAACACACATTTGCCAATATATCCTAACTTTAAAATGGTTGATTGGAAGATGTATGGAGAAAATGTAGACTAAGAATTATCTAATGTTCAGGACCAAAACTTTACTCCATTGGAAACTTATACTGCGTTTTGTTAAATTTTGCATTCTGCAATTGATAAGTGTCTTCCTTATACGCCAGTTTCTTTCCATACAAATTCTTCTATGAATAACTCATCTCATAAGAATTTGGTTAAATCACCTCCTCTTCCTTGGTGGAATAAAAAATGCTCCGAAGCAGTTGAAAAATCCAAGTTGGCTTATATTAATTTTAAAAACAATCCTTTAGATGACACATTTATACAGTTTAAAAGATTACAAGCCCTCAAGAAACTTACTTTGATAACAGAAAGATCAAATAGTTGGTTGAACTTTGCAACTCCTTTAATCGATGTACGCTTCTGTCGAGAATCTGGAAATTTATGCAGACATTAAATAAAACATATTCTTGCATCAATAATGATGATGGTTGGATACTTTGTTTTGAATTGCTTCTTATTGGAATTCCAAACAAAATAGTTCACTGGGTCTGTGAATTCTTGACTGAAAGGAAAGTTTATGTTAAGTATAATGATTAATTATATGTGCCAAGGTTTGCTTCTGTTGGAGTTTGTCAAGGAGGAATACTTTCTCCATTAATATTAATTCTGTGTATTCGTCATTTGAATTTGATTTTAGATTCTGAGGTCAAAAATCTTCAATTTGCTGATGATTTGGTTGTGAACAAATAGTTAAATAAATCTTTGAATGGATTATCTACATACTTAATTAAATCTAGATATAAATGCACTTAAGTCCAAACTAGTAGTCTTAGGTAAAGCCAGCAACTTCAGACCTTCTGTGTATTACAATCAAGTTTCTATTCCTATTTTTCATGAAGCTAAGTTTTTAGGTGTCACTTCTACTCATAATTTTTCTTGGAAAAGAATTGTTGAATTGGTAAGTTCAAGAGCTAACAGAGCTTTCAATGTCTTGAAATCTTTGTGTAGAACCTCCTGTGGTGCTGATACAAAAATATTGTTGCTTTTTTACAAATCTCTGATCCATAGTCATTTTGAATATGGTTTTCTCTGTTTTGCTGGTGATAGAAAGATTGTAGATATCTTTCATAAAGTACAAAATAAAACCTTGAGACTTATTACTGGAGCATTTAAAAGCACTCCAATCAATGCAATGCAAGTTGAATGTAAAATTCCTCCATTACATATAAGATTCTCTTTCTTGAAGGAAAGGTTTTTATTAAAACTGTATAGTAAAAACAATAATCACCTGTTTTCAAATTTGAAACAATCTAGTTCACCATCAATTTGTAACTCTCTATATATACTTCAGGGGTTTTCTCGATATGTAAATTATCTTGAAACTCAGCAAATTCATAAGTCATCTCTTCTTCCATGTTATCAGGGGGATTTTAACAGCAAATTTCCTGCAATTGATATCATCATTGATCACAATTTATCCACCAAGGAAGATGTACATAGTAAACTACTTGAGTTTACTGATTATAGATTTGTGTATACTGATGGGGCCAAAACTGAGTCAGCAGTCTCATTTGCTATTTACGATGGGCTTTTGAATAATGGTACTGGTTATAAAATAAACTCAAACACAAGTATTTTCACAGCCGAGGCTGTGGCTATTCTTGCTGCCTTAAAACACATTAAACATAAAAATGATGGATGTTGTGCATGGACAATAGTTAGTGACAGCATGAGTGTGCTTGATAATCTCAAAAATAATAGGTTGAATGCTAATACAAACTATTTAATTTCATTAATAAAAGAGTCTTGGCTGCATTTATATTCTCATAATATTAAGGTTTTTTTTTCATGTGGGCCCCTTCACATGTTTGTGTGTTGGAAAGCGAAGGGGCTGATTTTTTAGCCAGAAGAACTTCAACAAATTCTGATGATGTCCCTGATTTAAGTAGTTTCCTCAACATATCTGTTCCATACACAGACATAGTTCCACTGTTTGAAAAAAAAAGCCGACTGGTATATGGAAAAGGCATTGGAACCACAGTCCAAATTGAAAATAAAGGTTTATGGTATGCTGTATATAATGTTCCCATAGGAACCTTGCCTTGGTTCTGGAAAATCAATACTTACATGAACAGGAAGTTTTACTCCACCATACTCAGGCTTCGTTTTGGTCACTGTCGTCTGATTTATCACCTGTGTTGTCTGAAAATTGTGCATAGTCCTCTCTATGACCATGGTAATTCCCAAGCAGAGCAATCTTTGGCTCACATTTTCTTTTTCTATAATATGTATTTTTTTTTAATATTAATGGTTTTACATCCATATTCGTAATACTTATTTCGTTTTCTATTGAAAGGAAATGCAGTGTTGCCAGTACCTGCGTCGACTTTCGGACGATTCAGTACCTGAAATGGGACGATTTTTGGACAAAAAGGACGGCTGGAGAAATATTAATTTGTTACGATTGAATGAGAAAAAAGTATACCTTAAAAGGCGTGAGTACTGTTATATTTTTAGGGCAAACAAATACAAAGTGAAAAGCAATATGATTTTCAATATTTTAATTTTGTTTTTTGCATGTCTTTGGTCGGCTCAAACTTCGCGACATCCTTGATCAAAACAAAAAGTGTAAACAAACTTTTGTTGATCAAGAAGAAAAACGGATCGATACGTACAAGACAAGCAAGTTTGTTACTTCGTGTCTTCCTCAGTATCTGTCCACTAAAACCACTGCTAAAACAGTATTATTATAAAATGTTTATAATGAAAGAAACTCGCAAAACGAAAACTCAATTTCAAATTAAACACCGACGAGCATTGTAGTAACTCGTACGTAATGAATTCAGCTGAATAACCGAATGATTGTGATTGTTTGTGTGCGTGGAAGGTACAGGCAAGCGATACGGGATCACTGCGCGGGGAAAAAGGATGGCTGGCGATATTCGCCAGCAGTCTGAAATTGCAATCAAACGCCGCGCGTTTGGTTTTTACTTAAAGTTTTACGTATTTTTGTAATTTTTAAAACTGCGTTTTGTTATTTGCATTATAAACGCATTTTTTAAATTATGGTAGTTGGCTATTTGAAAAGGGACGGAAAAGGGACTGAATATATGAACGGACACCGAAGGGACGTAAAGATGTCTAAACAGACATAAATCGTCCCTTTTGGGACGTTCTGGCATCTCTGAGGAAATGTTAGATAGGATAAAACGTCAAACCCCGGTCAGTTGGGGCTTAAAAAAAAAAGAAGACAAATACTTGACACATTGTGATTGCTCTTACAAAAATAACTTTTACAATAATTGACTGTTATTATGGATTATATGTAGTAGAATAAAAAGTCTTTTACATGGATTATAGTGAAATAAATTTATGACACTGATGACTTAACACGGATTTACTTTACTAAGAAAAATAAGAAATTGCAAACTTTACTTGGATTTACTTACTAATGGATACACATTAAACTAATGACTTTATATGGATTTACTTAAGTTGTCAAAAAATTTACTGATGAATAACTGAATTTACAAAACAAAACAATACGAACTAACTGATGACTAGGCAGCATGGTCCCTGACCCTAGCCTGTTCCAAAGGGAACAAAAAAAAAAAAATTGGTATGCCACATCTAAAAGTACGCTGTGGTATGCATCCATCAGGCCATCAGCCGCCATCATTCAATCTGTCAAAATTATTTCTTGCATCTCTAATTCTTTCACTTCGTTTTGTTGCTGTGTCTCATATTAAATTCGTAGTCCAGTATCTGTTCTCGTTCATTAAATATTTGGTGTATATAATATATCTGAATCTATCGAACTAGAAATTCAGAGTGATAGTTTTTAGAATTCGAATAAATTTGAATTTTATCGACCTTTGGCTTTCGTATCGTAGGGAATGTGGTATTATTTTTATCGGACGGCTTTCTATCATGTCTGGTCGAGAAATAAGTTCAAATCAAGGAAATCTACTTCCGTCTTTTAGTGCCGGTCAGAAAGTATCGCTGGCGGCACGAGGTGGTATTTATCAATTAAAATTCACGTAAAAATCACAAATAGCGATAGCTTGTAATTATAATTGTACCGTTATCTGAAGATTCCTGGATCTATAATATAGCAGGTTTTACCTGAAGGTGTGTTAAGTTGAAAACAAATCTATGTAAGAAACATGAAATATAAAATAAAAAGGTGAAATGCTTTAAAAACAACAGTGAGTGCCTCACGGCTGCACCGAAAAGGTCCATTTCGGCATTAATGCCAGACACGCTGTTGAGATGCAGACATAATAACATTGAGAGGAAATGTGGACTTTATAGTGAGTCTGTCGATGCCAGCCCGTCTTGAGCAAGCGTGGTGATCAATGCTCATGCCTTCACTGTATAAGAGGCCTTTGCTCTGCAGTGGGATAA
Source organism: Dryobotodes eremita (assembly GCA_917490735.1). Classification (NCBI taxonomy): domain Eukaryota; kingdom Metazoa; phylum Arthropoda; class Insecta; order Lepidoptera; family Noctuidae; genus Dryobotodes; species Dryobotodes eremita. The sequence continues at coordinate 2,330,077 of OU823242.1, read as the reverse complement.
TAATAGGCTGGTATTATAGTATAGATGCTGTCGGATGTTGGTCTTATTACTTATAACATTTTGGATAGGGTGTTGTTCTGGTTTACCGGTTTCGAGTCAAAATATTTTTCTCAGAGGGTCATCTTAGGGGCAGGCTATCTGTAATTGAAGGATACATGGGCAAAACAATGAGTATCACTAAAACAGGATTTTGTGTTATTAACATTTTAATGTTTTAAATTTTATAATGTTTTCTTACATAAATTTTTTTTAGAAATTACTTATAGGAATTTAAGGTTACCTTACAGAGATCAGAATAAAATCTAAACTAATAAACTTGTGGCAAATATTAACAAAAAAATAAAACTAGAAAAAAGAAAGTAATTAACTCTTATAAAGTACTAAAACATAGAATGTCTCCTATAACCCCTATAGGGAATGTCCAAATCTAGTATTGTCAAACGGGGTGAATCGAGATGAAACTTTAAAGGGATTTTAACATGGAAATAATATAGTTTGTAGCCAAAAAGGACTCATGTGTTTACTGTATTATAATTTAATGAATATGTGCCCTTGTTGGCAACAAACTATATTATTTCAATGATAGAATCCCTTTTAATCGTTGTTGTTAGATTCAGACTCTTGTTCATCATCTGCCAAAAACTCTTCCATGGGAACGTGAATGACATCTAAATCTTGCTGAACTTCGTTAAATTCCAGACATCTTCCATCAGACTCTTGTTCATCATCTGCCAAAAACTCTTCCATGGGAATGTCAATGACTTCTAAATCTTGCTGAACTTCAGTAAATCCCAGACATCTTCCATCAGAGTCTTGTTCATCATCTGCCAAAAACTCTTGAATGGGAACTTCAATGACATCTAAATCTTGCTGGACTTCATTAAATACGGGAATGTCTTTTGCCAAGGACTGTCTGTTTTTGGTGAGTTTGTGATATATGATGATTCTCCTAAGACGGTCAGTAAGGCATCCGTTGAAATCTGTTGGGCTTGTATAGTAGGCGTTTCTTGTTTGTCTTCATTCGATTCACAGCCAAAGATATATTCAAGACGTTGTTCAATTAGGTTATCGTCAGGCTGATTGCGGTAACTATCAGAAGGAGAATGAATACTGTTGAAATAGCACGAGTCGTCTTCAGAATCTGAGTCTGATAAATCGGACAAGTCGTCTAAATTTTGTACCACCTCTTCTAGGCTTTTCTTGGGTAGCACTTTACGTTTCTTTCTAGCCTCCATATTTAAATAGCTGAAAGTAAGTAATAGAAAGTCGGTAAGTATGTAGTCTCAGCAGCACAAATAGTTACAAAAGTTCCTAAAAATTGTCAGTGGCTCAGTTAGCCATAAAAATCAAGTAATCAATCTCGAGAAAGCTCCTTAGCTGACTTACTCGCTGACAACTTTGTGTTAGTTAGGTAAGACTACATGTACCTATACCTATTTAGCTACTTATATAGTGCAACAGACAAATTATTGTATATATCGCACCCTTAGTAATATAAAAGCTTAAAACAAAAAGTAGATTTTTGGGAATATGTGTTTAAAGATTCTGAATTATAACATTCCAGCTTATTTTTCTAATAAAATGCTTAATATTTTAGTTATAAATGTGATTTTCTTCATATTTATTTTTCGATACCTAGACTATGAGTAGCCATCAATAAAAATAAATAATAATATGAAATTCCATAAATTATAAGTATTTGAAAAAATACTTTCAAGTTAGGCCCATATACTACAAAAAAATATGATAAAAATATAACAGTAATGTGGACCTATTTAAGTTTGATCCAGTATATTATGAAAAGGCCTGTCACTATTTAGTTTTTATTCATAGTTGGTACTCTATATCATACAACCAAACTGCAAGAATGAACTAATTGTTTCCATTTTAAAAATAAAATATCAGATAAATCGAAAATAATACTTTAATAAATCAGTCAAAATTAAAAGGTAAGTAACATACCTATAATGTCTCCAAAATTTTAATTTTAATCATCAATTAAACATTAGATAGATGAACATTACAATAAAGTTATTAACTCAAAAAATATTTATTCTCAATAATAAAATATAAGTATCAACAACTTTCTTTTAATCAACAAAAACTTGAGATATTTTTTAGAAAAATATCCATGATAAAAAATATTCATACTACAAAATAACCAACATAATAGGTAGTACTTTTACGTCGTAATCAGTCTAATCTTAACCAAAATATCTCTAAATTAAAACAAGTTTAATAATTACCATAAAATTAAGACAACATGACATTGTAATAAGAAGCATAGTATGGATCTATTAATTGTTTATCAATAAGATTCTTGAGATCATTCTTTTTAGCAGTACTAAGTTGAAGTGGCTCTAAGTATGCCTTTTGCATAGTTATTTCCTTAATATCTGGCAACCTTTTCCTCTTATTACGAACATTAACTTTCTTAAAATCATCCCTGTATGAACACTTGTAATAAAATGAAAAGGGATCATCTTTGGTAAATTTCAGTGCTTTAATGCTATTCCATATTACATTATTTTTCTATTCATCGGTATTAAAATTATAGCCCCATTTTTTATGCAATTTCTGAAGGTCATAAAAAAAACTATGTGTTAAACTGTGAACTTTAAATGGAGTACCAGTTTTGCTTGCTCTTCTGATTGCTGACATGTACTGAACTGGCGAGTAAATTGGTCCAATTTCAAATCTCTTGTTATCTGCTTTTGAATCAAACTGTGTACATTATCAGCTTAATTTTGTGTATGACCTTTTATCAGATATTTGTGAGTTATTGATGACAAATTATTTATATTGGCAACATCATGTAAGTATTATGAGATATTTATTTTTGTTTTGGCCACAACAGTTATCAGATATGAATGTTATATTTACTTCCCTCTCCCCAGCTTCACACACCATCTGTAAATAATTGAAAACACAGCTACCTATCTCCGTAGCGCCTCTTTTAGCTTGAGTCTCATCCCAAAAATAACAATGAACAGTTTCATAGCTTTTAGAGATATCCATTGTTGACTCATTATCCTCGTGAATTATACTTAATTCAGTAATAGTGAAATTATAACTATTAAGTTTTGATTTATAATAAAATGCCGAAGTTTCACCATTCGGACTTTGCATAATGGCTTGCACATCGTAGCATACACAAATATTGCACTCATTAATGTTCTTTCTATCGTTCTTTTTTTCTTCTCTGCTTAATTCCTTTTCTTCTAAATGGGTATTATATTTGTCTCTCAGTTGCTGCTTTTGTGGTTCAGTAGAATTGTGGAACTGTAGACAAAGATCGCATTGATCTTTTTTGGGCTGATAAAAGCCTAAATTAAATTTTGTGTTAAATATTTTATAAAACGTGTGATAGAGTCCAGCAGGGCGAGACCTGTCCTTTTGCAAAACTTCGAAATCTCTAAAGAGCTCTGCAATGCTTTTGCCACTGCTGATGTATTCTCTAGACGTAGATGCTCTAAGGTAGTGTGATTCAATGCGAGGTATGGAGTTGATAAAGTTGATGATGTCATTAATAAGCTCGTCACTTGCAGTTTTATAATTTGTGTTTGCTGCGTTTATCATCCTTTATGAAACCTCCAGTATTTCTGCTCTCAATCTGCACGGTTCGAATTATCTTATGTGAAATATCAAGAGTATTAATAAAAAACGTTTTACATACCCTTATTTTTTCATCGTCCACTGAAAAATAGAATGCATGGTTTGGATTACGTGGGTTCTCAGCATTGGTACTCGTATACTTGTACTTAGGTGTAATCTTTGTACTATTACACTCGGCGTCACAAAAATCGCACCTCTTTAAGAATTCCCTTCAAAGTCATTTTAACCCTATTAATCAACGGTAGACATATGACTATAAGGTATCATTGGAATGGCAATTTATTTATATTTCAGAATAAATCAATCGATTTGGTTTTTTGTTTACCAGGGAATAAAAAAAGCAAGCTAATGCAAATGATTAAAAAGTTTAATTTAATTTTATCAGCAAAAATTGCAACAAAGTCCATAAAAACAACTTAAAACCTAGTGTTACCCCCCCTAGCCCTGATGACTGCTTCCATGCGTTCTCTCATGGACCTAATTAATGTGACAACAGTCTCTTGAGGAATGTTGTCCCATTCTGCAACGATCTTTGAGGTCTTGGAGAGTGGTAGGGGCAGGATCACGTGCCCGTACTCGCCGTTTCAGTTCATCCCAAAGGTGCTCAATAGGGTTCAGGTCTGGACTACGTGCCGGCCAGCGCATAACAGGGATTCCAACTTCTTGCAGGTAGTCACTTACAATTAATGCGGTGTGACAGCGGGCGTTGTCGTGCATTAACGTGAACCCACTACCAACAAAACCCGCATAAGGGACAACCTGCTACTCTAAGATCTCTGTTATGTACCGATGAGCAGTCAGCGACCCTTGCCCGCGAGCACTTCCAGTCCGAGAAACACACACAAGGTTCGTTTTGCCGTCGATTGACATGCCGCCCCAGAACATGCACGAGCCACCCCCGTATTCCACTGTCTCTTGAATACAGGCTTGTGCGAATCGTTCCCCTTGCCTCCTGTACACTCTTCTACGCCTGGCATTGCAGAAAAGACACACCCTCGTCTCATCCGAGAAGAGCACAGCTCTCCATTGGTCTATTGTCCAATCCACATGGTCACGGGCAAATTGCAACCGGTCTCTCCTATGCTGTGCAGTCAATTTTGGCCCTGTAGCAGCCCTGTGAGCTGCAATTTTCTTCTCACGCATTCTTCTTCTAATCGTGGAGACGCTTACAGAAGTTCTGCGAGCTGATCGCAGTTGTTGTTGCAGCTCAACAGCATTGGAGAACCGATTACGTAAAGACGTGGAAACAATGAAGCGATCGTCTCTTTCGGATGTGCACTGTTGTCTTTCAGATCCACGTCTTCGGATATAGCCACCAGTCTCTTGGAAGCGTTGGAACATTCGTCGAACGGAAAAACGACTGAAGTTAAGTTGCCGAGCAACATCACATTGCCGCATCCCTGATTGCAGTAATGCAATGACTTGAGCGGCTTCATCTGCAGTGGTATCCATTTTCTGGGGTATTTTCTTGCTGTAGCTGTTCACGTGTGTTCACTTCAAAGGTTGAATAGCGAATGACCCACATTTGTAGTAGTCGCGACGCCCCCGCAAGGGGGCGCGGCGAGCGGAACCGGGGCTTCGCCCCTCGGCCGCGGATGCGATACGGCGACCCGTAAACACGGGCCTCTCATTGTGTTTGCCTATTGTCGGCCTGTAGAAATTTTGAGCGTGCGACGGTCCCGCACGCTCATGTGAATGGTTGCTATGAGTGTATCTGTAGGCGCGCCGCGACGCTAATAACATAGCGTCGCTTTCTTCACGACACCTCGGCGGTCTGTCCCCGCCAGGTGAGACCCCCAGTTACCTGGGGGAGGCCCGACGAGGACGACCAGCGGCGAAGGTGCCGACTCGACGCTCCTACAGAGTAAGGTGAATGGCCCCCGCCCGTCCCGCTTCCAGAGCTAGCCGGTTACGGTCCGGGCTGCGAGGCCGTCATGAGTGTGTGAGCGGTATTGTATTGTGTAACACCGCTCAGTGTCTACGCGAATCGCCGCCCGCGCTGCGCATTCGCGTGTGTATTTAGGCGCATGTTTAGTGGCGAGTGTCTGTTGTTTGTTTACGTAACGTGCCTATATTAACCTAGAACACGCTACGCAAACAGATGCTTTGTTTATGTGTGGAGTTCAGTTGTTACGAGTAAGCCGCGTGTAACCTGAGTGCGGCTTACTCGGGCGTCCAGTCCGGTGCGATGGAGGCAATGTCGTCCGCTAACAGGTCGCGGGGCAGGGGTCTCGCGTCGGGGGGGCGCGCATGCCAGGGCGCTATCTGCTTGACATGGGGCCAAGCAGATGCGTCGGCACGCGCGAACATTCCCTTCGCGAGGCGCCGCACAAACTCGTCCAGGCTCTCAATCCCGAGGTCCCGGAGGATGACGTCGTTCCTCACAAAGCGAGGGGCGTCAATTATGGTCCGCAGCGCAAGACTCTGTTGCGCGCGGAGCAGCTTTCGGCTCGACTCGCTTGTGAGGGCGAACCATGCCGGGGCGGCGTACGTCAATATTGGGCGCACGTACGACTTGTACACGCCCAATTTGACGCGCGCCGGGAGGCGGGACGAGAGCACTGGTCTAAGGAGGTTGCGGGCGACCCTACCTTGTGCGACAACGTTGCGGACGTGTGCCCCCATCGAGAGCCGACGGTCAATGGTGACCCCTAGGTACTTGACCCGGGGCGACCACTCGACGTCGGCTTCTTGCAGTCTCAGGGGTGGTGGGAGGGGCGCGGCACCGGTGACGATCGCCTGCGTCTTACCCACGTTCACCGACAGCCGCCACTTCGACAGCCAGTCGGGCAAGAGGTCGAGGGCGCGCTGCATTTTGACCGCCGCGTACCTCGCGTTAAGCGAGGAAGTGATGTACGCGGCGTCGTCAGCGTACAGCGCGAGCGTCGCTTCCTCTGTGGTGGGGATGTCGTCCGTGAAGCGTGAGTAACACGCCGGCGAGATGCAGCTTCCCTGCGGCACACCCGCTAGCACCGGGCGCGCGCTGGACAGCGCTCCATCGACCACCACCCTGAAGGTCCTGTTGAACAGAAAAGTAGAGACCACCTTTACAACGCGACGGGGCGCGTCTGAGGTGGCTAATTTATAAATCAGACCGTCGTGCCACACGCGGTCGAAGGCCTTCTCCATGTCGAGGAATACTGCAACCGAGTATTCCCTTTTGTTCATAGCTGCCGCGAGTCGGTGCAGTACCCTCGACAGCTGAAGCGTCGTGCTATGTTCCGCCCGAAACCCGAACTGTTCCGGCCGCGGAGTGATGTGGGGTTGGAGATGTCGCAGCAGGAGTGCTTCGAACACCTTGGAGACTGTCGGCAGCAGCGTGATGGGCCGATAGCTCTCCGGCATCAGAATATTTTTCCCCGCCTTGGGCAGCATAATGACGCGCCCCTCCTTCCAGACGTCGGGAAATTCCCCCGTGCGCAGTATCCCCGTGAACAGGCGCGCCAGCGCCGCTACCATACGGTACGGCAGGTGGCGCAGCACTGCGTTGGTGATACCGTCAGCACCGGGGGCCTTTCTCGGCTTCGTCCTCAGGATGGCGCGTCGGACCGCGCCCGGCGAGAAAAAGATAGGGGCTTCATCGGGAGCTATCGGCGTCGCGAAGTAGTCTCCCAGGTGTTGCTCGACTGCTGCGACATGTGCAGTGTCGCTAGTCGGGTTCGGTTGGAACTGACGCTCCAGGTGCTCGGCGAAGACCTCCGCCCGGTCCTCCGAAGCATATTTGAGCGCCCCGTCGCTGTTTAATAGCGGTCGCACTGGGGCTGGGGTGTTCGTCAGCTGGCGGCAAAGTCGATGTACAGACGTCCAGCTGTCTGTAGCTGCGTCTATACGTTCCTCCCAGCCCGCGGCGGTATGGGCCTGTAACTCGGCCTTCACCTTCTCCGCGAGACGGTTGAGCTGCGTCTTCAGTGTGGGACATCTAAGTTGTTGCCACTGCTTGCGTAGGCGCCTCTTGACGGCGATCATCGTACGAATGTACGCCGGCAGGGGCGGCAATAGCACTCTCCCCTGCGGCTGCGTAGTAGTCGCCGCTTGTAAGGCGCATTGTACGCAAGCAGTGATGTCCCTCGCCGTCTGGTCGACGTCCGCGGAGGTGACAATAGGCCGAGTCGGCGTGGTGGTCTCTACTGTTTCTGCGAACTGCTTCCAGTTCGTAGTTCGACGTGGCGCTAGCGGCTTCAACCGGGTCGGCATACCCGATAGGACGACGAGTACAGGTTGGTGGTCCGACTGTAACTCGTCGTCGATCACTTGTTGCGTGATCTGGCACTGTAGCCCTCGGTGGACTACGATGTCCAGCACGTCCGGCATGTACCGTGTGGCGTCGGGATAGTGGGTCGGCGTCTCTGGGCCGGACACCGAGTACCCGAAGGCTTCCGCGTCCGCGAAGAGCCGTCTCCCCCCGGTATTCGTGTTGAGTGAATTCCACGCTGGGTGCTTACAATTTAAGTCCCCGGCGAGGATGGTCGCATGTGTTGACGCGGTCATAAGCGCCCGCAGCTCGGTCGGGACCAAGCGCGCGGCGGGCGGCTTATAACACGCGTAGATGTTGTAGTCCTCGCCGGCTATATGTAGCTGTACACCCAGCGCGTATATAGTGCTGAGCGACGGCGGGGGGAGCTCTTGGTGGACGACTCTTCGCTTCACCAACACCGCCAGACCACGGTATCGGGTGTGCTGTGCCGACCTTTCGTCCTTCCGGTAGACGTGGTATCCTGGGAACCTAACCCTACCTTCGGGTCCCAGGAGCGTTTCACTGATTAGCGCCACGTCGATATTCTGTTCTCTCAGGAGATGGCGGAGGGGGGCGACCTTATTTAATAGGCCGCGGGCATTCCAGTGTATAATCCTCAATGACCTAGCCATGATAAAGGGTAAGTAGGGTGGCCAGGCCATCGAGGATAACCGTCTCTACGTCCTGCCCCTGCCTAATGGCCTTGATAAGGTCCATAAGAAGCGTGATAGCGCAGGCTGTAAATTCCTTTTTGGTTGCTTTCTTTGCTCGGGTTGAAATCGTTTGGGCGCCGGTGGCGACGCCGCTCGCTTGTTTGGGGAACTTTTCTTGCCGTAGTTCCCCGTCTTGCCGCGGCGCTCTGCCGGCGCTGGCGGTCTGTGTTTCAATTGGCTGCGATGTTTTCTTTACAACCTGCGCCCCGCTGTTGGCAGGGGCGGCCGACGCGGCCTCTTCCTGGGTCGCCGGGGGGACGGGGTGCTTCTTCCCCTTTCCTTTCCCCCCGCGTCGCTTCTTCCTCCGCCCCGAGGAGGTGGCTTGTGTCCGCTGTGTGGGCCCGTTGGCCGCCGCCATCAATGACGATGCGCCAGGGGCCTCCGAATCTTCAACTAGGGGCCTCTCGGTGGCCTCATGGGGCCGGCGTGTGGAGGCCGTAATGGCGGCGGTCCCCGCTCGCTTGTTCCGGATCTCTCTCTGGAACACGGGGCACTTTATGTTGCACGCGGGGTGCGGGCCACCGCAGTTGACGCAGGTGGCCGGCTCCTCCCGCGGGCGCGGGCAGTCGCGTGCCGCGTGCTCGTCCCCGCATCGCACACAAGCGAGCGGACGGTGGCACTGGTGCGAGCTGTGCCGGAATTTCTGGCACCGGTGGCACTGTGCGGGCCCACGTTTTCCTCGCCAAGCCTCTATCTTCACACCACGCATAAACATGAATGTCGTGGTGTCGAAGATGGCTCGAACGTCGGGGGTCCTCTTCAAAATCGCGTGAAATACGCAGCCGGGTCTCCCCTGCGCCCCCTTTATATGGCGCACGTACTCCGGCTGGTATCCCAACGTTCGGAGCTCCTCCTCTATCTCCTGAGGTTCAGTGTCTGCTGGCAATCCCCTGATTGCTACTTTCAGGCTTCTCTCGGCTGGTAGGGAGTAGGCGAACCACGATACTCCGCTGTCCTTCTCCAGGCCCACCAGGTAGCGCTGGACCAGCCGGTATTCCTCTTCTGTGTCGGGAGTGAAGCGGACTCCACTCCCGTACGGTCGCGCGTTCGGGGGCCGGCCCAGCTTGGCGCTGATGGCCCTGAAGTGCGTGGCCCAGTTAGGCAGCCTCTCCACTACCAGCGGAGGGTACCTGGGCCTCTTATTCTTCTTCCCCGGCTGCTGCGACGTCGTCGTCGTCGCCGCGGCGGCGCCGGGGATGGCGGCAGATGATGCGGTAGGTGAGGCGGGGGCCGGGGGTGGTTGTGTCGCACTGGTTGTACTCACCCCCGTTGCCCTCTTGTTGTGTCCTCTGGATGTTGCTGTTGCTGTTGTAGATGACGATGTTGTTGTCATCCTCGTTGTTGTAGTTGTAGCGGCTGTGTCAGCTGGAGGCGGCGTGCGGCGCGCCGCGTCCGCGAATGTAGGCGACGCAGGCGTTGCCCGACTCCGCGGCGCGCGATCGCGCTGTGGCCGCGGCGAGTCTAGGCAGTAGCGCTTTGGCTCCTCCTCCAACGACTCGTTCGAACTCCGACGACGTCGCTGGGGTCTGGCCTCAAGCTGGAATTCGAAGTCGAACCCCAGCGACGGCGTCGGTGATGCAGGTGACGTGAGCATCATCGGGACTGGCTGCTTCGGTTGGTTCTTCCTTCCGGAGGCGTCCACTCGTCCCACGGTGTGCCACGGGCCGGCTCGCGGGGTCGTGTCTATCGACACGTCCTCGCGACCGGACGCGACAGAGTCCGCCGAGGCTACCGACATGCTCGAACCCGCGCGAGACGAGCACGCCGATAGCATGGCGGGCGAATCGTAGGCCGAGCCACGAGGGGGCGCCGGTGAGTCGGGCGTCCGGATATCTAATTTAAGTGCCGGTCTGTGTGTTCCGGCACTCGCTGGTTGCTCCCGTTCCGCGGTTGCCGGTCCCGCCAGCGAGCGGCGGGGACCGGATGTGGCGGCGCGCGATGCTGGCCCAGCTCGGGACGTTATCTCGGGCGGCGACGCGAAACGCGGCGGCGCGGCCGAGCGGGCAGGGGGTGCGCGGTGACGCGCGGGCGGCACTGTGGTGTGCGCGGGCGCTGCGGGGTTCGCGGGCGGCGCGGCGGCGCGCGCGGCGGGCGCAGCGGTGCGCACAGTGGTTGGCGCTCGGGCGGGCGGTACGGTGGCGCGCGCATGCGGCGCGCGGCCGATGTTTGCGGCGGGCCCCGGGGCCTGTATGGGCACCGGGCGGAACGCGACGGGGCGGACGGGCACCGCGTGCTGGCGGCCCTGCGACGGCGGAGGCGCAGCGCGCGCAGGCGCCGACGACGTCGACGGGCCGGCGGCTGCAGCAGCGCTCGATCCCCCCCCTCCTCTTCTCTCTTCCTTCTCCCCCCTTGCTCCTCCTCTTCTTTCTTCTTTTAAAATCTTGGCCGCGCCGGCCGCCGGTGCACCGGACGACGCGTCGCCGATGTTCGGCAGCGACGTCGTCCGGTCCATCGTCGGACGGGGCTCCTGGGTCCCGGCATCGCGGCCCAACGAGCCGCGCTTGCCGGGACTCGGCATCGTTGTGGGAGTGGTCGCCGCGACCGCAACAGCGATTGCTCGCCGAGCAGCACGGGAGCTCCCCCTGTGTCCGCACAGGTGCCGGCTGGAGACCTGTACACACACAAGGAAAGTGGTTAAAAGCGGTCCGCGCGAATAAAAACAAAGACTTCCGTAGGAAACGACTGTTCTAGGTGACCACTAGCCGATCCTGACCACTAGCCGATCCTGACCCACATTTAACCCGGGTCGCCCTTTTTATACCCTTGTAGGGAGGTGCAATTAGTGGCCATTGTAATGCGTATTTTGACAACATTTTTTTTAACGTTGCGTGCTAATGAGATCTGTTGTGTTTAGGAATTCTAACTAATGTTAATTTAAAGGTCGTTAAATATACTTTCAATTGATACTAATATTAATTAGGTTTAATGTATTCGTTGATGGCGGAACATGCTTGAAACTTATTTTCGGAAAGGTGCGATTTTTGTGACGCCGAGTGTAGACAAAATATACATTCTTTGTAACTGTCTATCTCCTAATGCCCAGAATTTATTTAAGATATCCAACCTCCTAGCATCATTTATTCGATCAGTGCATTTTAGTCTACAGTTTTGGTCACAAGGTGGTTTAATACTACGTGCAGGGACCAATTTCTTCGAATGTACAGCTACATAACTTTGACCCAAGTTTCGTTTAATTTTTTGCGCATTTTGCATCCATTTATTCTTATCTGCTTTACGTTTCCTTGGTTTGTTAGAACTTATAACTGCTGGGGTCGGTGAACGCTTACGAAGATTTTGATCTTGATTATAAGTGGGATCGTCATCACTGAGGTCTACGTCACTTTCTCCAGAGTGAAGTGGCGAAATAGAGTAATTACGAAACGCTGTTCGGGGTCTAACTGATGGCGACTCGTTGCAAATCGATGTCATTAAGGATGGTGAAACGTTGGCTCTCGAAGTACTAGACTGTGGTTCGGTGTTTTCATCTAAAGATGGTCCCTGATCGTCAGAAGAGCGTCTACTAGAATTACTGCTAGATCTAGAACTTCCAGAGCTACTAGAGCTAGACGAACTTGAGCTGGACGAACTTGAGCTAGAAGAACGACGGCGCGTAATGGGTTTCTGAGGAGAGCTCCTATTACTATTTCCTAATACTTCGTCACTTTCTACAGGAGGAACCCTATACTGTGATGGTATTTTCTCTTCAGAACTGTCAAAACCAATTGGTTGCTACTGAGTAACAGCAGTTTTATTTTTTTCTGGACTAGTAGGTCCCAACGGTATGTTTTCTTTTTCTTCATTACAAATAACCTAAAAAAAAATACTGTAAATCACTAGGTAGACCTACATTGAATAAATTGATAAAGGACTGTAATAATTTACTTAAATTACAAAATAAAATAATAATAATTACGTTTTCTGTTGCTAAATATCGATCATTCTCACTGCCGCATTCCAATCTATGGTGACTTGGTGAATTTAGTAGTTTCATAATTCTTCGTGCCCGGGAATCCATTTTTCTAATAAAGATTTAAGTAATTTAACGTACTTATTAAGAATATTATTTAAATAGCGTATCTTCTTAGGAAAACACTTGAAAATGCACTACCTACCTATATATTGTATCGGTATAACATTAAAACTTATAATATTTATACAACGATAAAGAATTACCACCTATCTAGTAAAAATGAATTGGATTTCTATAATTTACCTAAACTTTAAATTGTTTAACTGGCACTTTATAAAGGCCGAAGTAAAAAAAAATTGAATGTTTTCAATAAATAAAGGCCTATCGCAAAGTACGTCATCGCAAATAAAACAATTTACGTACTATATTGAACCATTCAGATATAATCCCCTTAAATATCTTTACACCTCGACAATATAGCGATCTATTGTGAATTAAACCCAAAAATATTAGTATATTTTTATAATATAATGGCACAACTACAAATTATTCCTTATAATACAAAATGGTTAGAACAAAACACCTGTTTTATGGTACGCAGCACACGATGTTGCTGCACATCACACATCGATGTTTGTAGCACAAACACGAATTGCACAACGTTTGAATGGTCTGCCTTCGACAAGTATGGACACGTTACTGGTTGCGACCTTATAGCAGTAAGAACGGGAGACGAGCGGGGGGAGTGTGAGAGACAGTTATATTTCGTCGGCTAAATAAGCTAAATTGCTAACTCCCTCTCATACTACTTGTCAGAAATAAGAAAAAAAGAGTTTAAAATTATAATTACTAACCGACTGCAATATCTAAATTCCAGTTGGTAGATATTTTACCATTACCTATTATTACACAATTTTTTAAATTATATTAATATTAAATACACTTTAGGGCCTAAAATCGGAGTTAGCATTTTTTACACTTGCAATATTTTTTTTACCGCAATAGGTTTAGGAGTTATCAAATTTTAATATCTAAGTAATTCTATTGAAAAAAAAAACGAATTTACTTAATAAGTTTCGTTTATTAATAAAAAAGATAATTAAACATAAATGAAAAGTTTATAAAAAAAATGCAGTATTTAGTGATGCGGTAAATTATCATAAAATTCTCGAAAATCTGCTGGCAGGACTTGTTTAATTTGTTGTAGGTCGTTGTATTTTTTAGCTTTAATTTTGAGTCTTCCTTGGTGTAAATTTTGCATTTCGTCAAAACTGATTGCTGAAAAAAATCCCTTTCTCTGGGGCAGCAGTGTCCATGGCTCACTGAACCGTAGTTTGTACGAGATATCCCCCGATGGAGAATACATCAGCCCACGTATATCGGTGACCTTAGGGTCTCCCGCCGAACGGCCTGGCCGAATACTTTTATAGCTTGTTAAACTATTGAAAGCTTTAAAAAAACCATGTTCCAAATATTTAACATAGAATTGGTTGTTACGGGCGGACTTAATAATTTGAACGTAGTCTGCGGGTACATTTACAATCCTGTTACGCATCCTTCGTTCTATTGAGGAATGCATAGCATCCACCTCCATTTGTGTATGTCCGAGTTCTAAATACTTTTGTTCGATGGTTATTTGGTTTTTAACTGCCAAATTTTGAAGGGCGTTTGATAAAGTTACATTGCGGTTTTGGTAACCACAGCCATCAGAATAAATAATAACACATACATCCGTTTTGTTTTCAACTTTTGAGAGAATCTTTTTTTCAATAAAATACGTCCAAATAGAGGCAAACTCATCTGCATTTAGCCCTCCTTCCGATTCGTTCCACACAAAACAATAGCCATCTTTAGTAATGTTATCGTAAAAGCACAGATTATGTACTTGCAGCTTGGTTTTGTAGTACAATGTGCTGACATTGGACTGAGGTGCCATCAAAACTGCTTGGAGATCTACTGTAAATACAAACTTATTATTTTCTTTGTCAGCTTGCTTTTCTTTTCTAGCTTCTTCTTTTTTCAATATATGTAATTGGTAATCATTTTCTTCAACTGTGCCAGACTTATATCTTGTGCATGTTTCACACTCATCCTTTTTAGGACGGAACAGTGAAAGGTTTCTAGATGCCATAACTTCAAAGAAAGAAGTTCTTGATAGCGGTTCTGTGGCATGTGATTTACACCAGTCAGACACGTAAAACTTATACAAATCCATTTTGGTTTTCCAATCAGGTTGTAGATACTGTCTTGAAGATGAGGCTCGACAATGGGACTCCATTGTCGGCAGAGAGTCGAAGAATTCGTTCATTGATTTTTGTCTGTCTGTAAAAGGGTCTGCTCTATCTTTAGTGACTCTAAGTTGATTAGGAATGCAATCATGTTTCATTTTATCTTTCCAGGCTATTACTGTCATTCGTCCTATTGCCAACGTGTTCAAATACATAGTTTTGCATACTCTTATATAATCATCATCAGCTGTTTTCAAGTTATATTTGAATGACTGTGTTCTTCGAGATTTATCTGACTGTTTTCGATCCCTTTGACGTTTTGTTGGAATTGCCTGAACAGTATCATTGACAAATACTTTTTTCTCTCCCCATGTAGTTTTTCCAAAAATTATTAAATATTATTATTCGTTGTTCATCAGTTACAGTAGCGCACTTAATTATACCTGTTTTGTTGTCACATTTGCATCTGTTTTTTATACGCTTTGGTTCTCTTACAGTTTCATAGACCCATTTGGAATCTTTTTTAATTTTGCCATAATATTGTGCGCCATGTTCGCGTAATTTTTTATTTTTCTCTGCAAACCAGTCACTTTTATTTACTTGCGAACGTCTTTTTCTTGTCCTGCTTTTCGTTGGTAAGGAAGTGACGCTGTCATCATCCGAGGTTGACGAATACGCCACTAGTTTAGAGCGGCCTAATTCATCACTGAAATTGGATATTATATCCCAATTCTCCACATTACAGTCATTATCTATATCCCAATTCTCCACATTACAGTCATCATCTATATCCCAATTCTCCACATTACAATCATCATTATATGTTTCTTGCAACTGTGAAGCGAGGACAGAAACATCTTCATCATTATTTTCTGGAATAATACTATCACAAATCGTGTTTGCTTCTTCATTGGGCAAGTCACATGTAGTCATGTCAGGGAGATCAATTATTTCAATCTGTGTATTTTCTACCAGAGAACAGTTCTCAATATTAGCCAGTGGCACAATAGAACTAGATTCTAATGGGAGGTGTATCATTTCAATAAGATTGTTTGATATGTCGGTACACCTAATATCTATTCCTTCGGAATCATAATTATTAAGGAGATTGTTATTTTCCAGATTAGACAATACCGATTCTTGCGTGGTTATGACATCGAAATTTAGCTCTTTAGAAAGCGCTAAACTGATTAGCTTTTTAGCTCTGTCAGACGCCATCTGTAAACAAAACAAAAGCGATCTATACCCCCACACTAAGCAGCCAGAAAACAGGCAACAAGACAAGAACAAAAAAATGCAACAACATTAGGTACGCCAACAGATCAACCTACCTAAGTCTGTCAAATTTATTCAACCCATGTTCAAGTTAATTATGAATTATGTAGCATATTATTATATACATATCTATATCAATATCAAATAATACATTTTTTAGATTTAGGTAGTCTGATGTGTTTGTATCCATACCTACTTACAATTATTACAATGTTTGTAGAATTTATTAATGTGCGGTCGAAAAAAATTTCAAATCAAGTGTTAGTTTATTACTAAAATTAAGTTAAATATCAAACAAAAGCAGACATTGACAGGAATCAAACCCGGACCATTGCATGCCAAAAGCAAACTTAGCACCTTGCGCCAACAAAGCCCCCGAAAATTAAAAAAAATAAACAACAATAATAGCATACAAAAAAAAAAAAAACAAAAAAAAAGTAGTCAACTCCCCAAACATTAACGACAACTAAAAATGAAATTATGCTAACTACCATCATGTGTACCAGGGTCAATCCGTGGAATTCCATTATTGGCGAATATATGCTAATAATAAATTAAATATCAAAACTTCATTTTTTTTTTAATTTACATTACGTTTCTTACATGTTTTTACGTAAGGCGCCAGTATCATAAATAGTATACTCCCTTTATTTAATGTATTATTTAAATAAACACGCACCTAACGTCATTACCACTTGCAAAAATAAAACGAGTATTAAACTTCCACAATTACTTCCAAAAAATTGCCAATGTACTTTCCGTTTTTATATTCATTTTTTGAAATTACACATTATCTAGATTAACATAATAAACCATGGAGTGATTTGATAACTAATAACATATAATAATAAATAAATGAAATGTTGTTACGGAAATACGTCAACACCGTCTCGGCATCGTCAAACTTGTATTTCTCGAATGTTCCAACTACCTACAACGATAGCGACGGCACCCCTCCTTTCCTCAGTCTCTTCTACGAAACGGAGCGCACCGCACGTTGTCAATTTTATTCACGCAGTGTAAAATTTTTCGAGTTTCATAAGCTTGTGGACAGTTTTTCAAGTATTTAAATCATCACCGATAACGGAGAACATCAGGTAAGCATCAATACTAAATCTTTTTAAAATATTCACGATTGTGCGTTTTATGTACAAGGTCTAAAAAATGGCTGGATCGAGCGCTTTGCAGTGTGGTATTTATAAAAAAAAATCTTTAGAAGTCATTTCGTCATAACCATCCTCGTCATTACCATTTGTTCTGTGTTAATGGTAATGATACAGTGTGAATGGTAATGACATACTGTGTGTTTATCTCATATGAATTCTGATTACAATTATAATATGTGATGTTTGCTTTAAAAAAATATTGGAATTGATCAAAACTTGCTGATTTAAAATAATGTATCATGTAAGGTAAGCTAGTGATGCGACATACGGGCAAGTTAGTGGTGTGAGGGTAATAGCTATTAACCAGCCATTAACAAGCTTATAACTCGAAAAGTATATTTATTTCTAGTTTATATTGCTTAAAAAGCGTTTAGTAACGCGTTTGTGGAAGCGTAGTGTGAAGAACAACGATTTGAAGAAGGTAACTGGCAGCGGATGGATGCAGGCTGCCCAAGACCGGGATGATTGGCGATCTCTGGGGGAGGCCTAAGTTCAGCAGTGAACAACAACAAGCTGATATGATGATGATGTAATATTGGTGTAAGTAAATTTTGTTTATTTTTTAGATAAATCATGGACAGAAAAAAGAAATCCAAGGAAATTATACGGTTGGAGAAACAAAAGATTGCTAGAAGAAAGAGATACGCTGAAATCAAGGAAGATCCAGTTCTCTACGAGTTGGAAAAAGAAAGAGAAAAAAAAAGATATCAGAAAAGAAAGGATGAGAAAAAAATTAAAAGTGTGAATGAAGAATCGCCTCGCGATCAGCGGGAAAAACGGAAGAAATGGCGCGAAGCTTCCAGGAAATACAGACAAAAAAAGAAAGAAGAGTCTAAAAAACAGCCAGTGGTTCCTGAGGTAGTGACTATTGATGCAACTATTAATGACTGCAATGAAATAGAGGTAAAGTGTGGAGATCCATTAAAATTAAACGAATTTCCTAAAGCTGAGGTAAAACTCCGAAGAATTAGATACATAGAACAGAAGAAAAGAAAGTCCCTTATAGGAATAATTAAGAAGCTTAAAAAGGAGAACAATTTATTGAAATTAAAGCTTAATATGTACAGGAGAGAAAAAAAGAATAACGAAAATAATAAAGAAGGGTCAGCTGAAAAAGTAAAAAGAGTGATAAATAAAGTAAAGACTAAAGAAGAGACTCCAATTCGACAGTTGGTACAAAAAGTGCGCAAATTTTATCTTGATGACTTAAACAGCACAATGGGAGCAGGAAAAAAAGAGTATATAACAAGATTTAAAGTACAAAAGCAAAAACGCTACATGACCAGCACACAAAAAGTATTGCATCAAAAGTTCATGACTCAATATCAAGTAAAAGTTAGCTATAGCTTTTTTTGTAAGCATAGACCGTTTTGGGTGTTGACTCCTAAAAGTGCCCAAAGAGACACATGCAAGTGTATTGTCCACGAAAATATTGATCTCATGACCAAAGCTCTGAAGATATCGTCTATAATAGACGAGTCAAACTGCGATGCATTAATTAAGAGTATGTGTTGTTCTATATACGAAGAGAAATGTCTGAGACGAGAATGTCAGTCCTGTAAAGATAAGTTAGTACGGCTGAAGGAATTTTCTGATGATCAAGACATTACTTACTGTAAATGGATACGTGCAAGAGAAACAATTAAAACAAAGAAAGGCCAAAAAGTTGTAACAATAATGAAAAAAGAGGAGGTAATAGCCAAGCCAAGAGAAATAATTAATGCTTTGATTGCAAGTTTACCAGCACTTTTTAAACATATTTACAAAATCCATAATCAATATATCAGCATGAAAAAATTAAAGGATTCGATGCCTGTAAACTGTGCTGTAATTCACGCAGACTTTTCTGAAAACTATGGATTAAAATTTAATAAAGAAATACAATCCATGCATTTTGGTGGAAGTCGAAAAGAAGTTAGCCTTCACACAGCCATAATATACAGTTTTGATTTTGGAACTAGTTCAACAAAACCAAAATCTTTTTGTACAACGAGTTCTTGTTTGAGACATGATGCTCCAGCTGTTTGGGCACACTTCATTCCTTTGATACGAACAGCTATTAAAGATAACCCATTTATAGATACCTTACATATTCAAACTGATTCCCCGATTTCCCAGTATAGGAATAAATACATATTTTATATGATTCCACAAATTCACAAAGAATTCCCACAAATAAACATCATAACGTGGAACTATACTGAAGCCGGTCACGGCAAGGGCGCTGCCGATGGTGTGGGGGGAACAATAAAGAGAACAGTTGATTCCTGCGTCAATCATGGTATTGATGTAGGCAACTATGACCAATTTATGCATGTGTGCCGAGAAAATATAACCAATGTGACCATGATTGATGTAACGGAAGAGAGCATCAGAGAGATAGAGAAGAAAATCCCAGAGAACTTACAGCCATTTAGAGGGACACTAGAAGTCCACCAAGTGTTGTGGAAAAAAGGAATCCCAAATTTAACATTTCGAAATGCAAGCTGCTTCGAATGTGACTGCGGAATCACGTGCACCCATGGGAAACACATTGGTTTTTTGAAAATAACAGAAAGTTTGAGCTCTTCTCCTATTCCTGATACTGAAGTGGTACCCCTCATAGCTACAAAGAGACATTATAGCAATGAAGTATTCGCAAATATTACCAATACGCTGCAGACGTCCAAATCAACTGTAGCAGATAATATTTGTGTTGCTGGACCTTCTAATATAAAGATTTTATCGAATAAAAGAATTATAATTAAAAAACCCAAAAACTAATATTCTCGATAATATTGATTGTTAAAGATTAGTTGACAATTTTGCAAATTTTGTTTAGGCTACATATGTATAATTTTTTTAATTCCTTAAACCAAAGTTGGTTTCATCATAAAAAATATTTTACTGAGCTTTAACGATTGTTCCTAACTTGTTTTATAACTAAACGTAGTTTAAGTAAACTAGTTGTACGAATGAGTAAATTTCCAAAGAATTATCCAAAAATCATTTAATCAGTGAAGAATTATGGTTCTAGATTTTTTTTTATTTGTTTTTATGCCATTCGGTGCTTTTGGTTGTTTTTATGCTCTTAACTCTAACTTACTTATCAATACATTCATATCAATCGTTGATTTGTGATTTTTTATTATGATTATAGTGATTGAATCAAGCAGTAACATGTGTTATTCATTCTTTTTCATCATTCCCATTAACTTATCGTCATTACTGTTAAAGAAAAGTCATTACCATACTATAGACGTCATTACCATTTCAATTAAATAACTTTAAAAATCAATAACTTCTGATTCGCTCGTTGAATTTTAGTGCCTTCAGTATTTTCGTAAAGGTTATTAAAAAGTCTTTATATTTAATACATTTAGCAAGCATTTCTGATCAGTTAAAAAAAAAAAACAAAATAAATAAGAAAGAATCAAAACGGCGGATCCACCCACCAGCACATTTTGTATGCGTTTTTTAATCAATTAACCTTAGATTACCAAAATATTATAATAGTACTTACATTTCTTAAAAAACTCCGGTCTAGTACGCTAATCTCAAAAAAACGTAAGCTTTAGAAATAAAACTCCGCAGCTCACTCTCACCAAACTTTACGCTCGAACAAAATGGCGTGGACTGGCGGGAGTTGTCAAAATTGCGCGCGTAGTTTGAAAGGCGCGGAGTTAGCATAAAATATTGCGGCACGATAGCTGTGATTTGAGGTTAGTTTGTAGCGTTAGCATCTTTGACGATTACGCGTAATTTTTTTCTTTTTGATTTGGTACCAAAAATTCAGTTTAGACAAAAATGGAGTTAGCAGCTTAGAATACTTAGCCGACGATTTACCGAGTCGTTAATGTTCTTTTTCTCTCTGTCAGCGGTAGCCGGTAGATAATTTCGTTTTGTGCCCTTAGCATTCAAAATCAAACTTTACAAAAATGTTGACTTGAGCCCTTATATTAGGGGGCGCTCCACGCGCTATTATTATTATTATTAGGGGGCACTCCACGGTGGATGCCATCATGCGCGTGCGAGCCCTCACGACGGGGGATGCTGTGGCCCGGGGTGGGGTCGTCTTGGCGGTGTCTCTAGACATCGCCAATGCCTTCAATACCCTGCCCTGGAGTTGCATCCGGGAGGCATTCCGGTATCACCGGATGCCGACCTATCTCTGTCGTGTAGTCGAAGCCTATTTGGCGGATAGAGCAATTATCTACCCCGGTCACCAGGGAGAATGGAACCGGCGAGAGATGTCGTGCGGTGTCCCACAGGGATCGGTCTTGGGGCCGCATCTGTGGGACATCGGGTACGACTGGGTGCTGCGCGCCGACCTCCCTAGCGGCGTCAGCGTGGTGTGCTACGCTGACGACACGCTGGTCCTGGCGCAGGGGAGGTCGCACCAGGCGGCGGCCGAACTGATGACACGCGGGGTTGCGACAGTCGTCGAGAGGATCCGGCAATTGGGACTCGAGGTGGCCTTGCACAAGTCCGAGGCCATGTGTTTTCATGGTCCTCGGAACGCGCCACTGTCGGGTTCCCAAATAACGGTAGGAGGGGTTCACATCGGCGTCGAGTCGACGATGAAGTACCTGGGACTCGTCCTCGACAGCCGGTGGAACTTCGTCGAGCACTTCCGACGTTTGGCTCCCAGACTGCAGCGGGCCGGGGCTGCTTTGAAGCGGCTCTTGCCCAATCTGGGGGGGCCAAACGCCTCCTGCCGGAGGCTCTACGCGGGGGTCGTGCGGTCCATGGCCCTTTACGGGGCACCGGTGTGGGCGCGTTCGCTAAGGCTCCGGCCAGCCCGCCGGTTGAAAGCGTCCCAAAGGGTCATGGCCATCCGGATGGTACGGGGATACCGCACGGTCTCCTGCGAGGCGGCGAGCCTCCTTGCCGGATTGCCGCCGTGGGATCTGGAGGCAAAGGTCCTCGCGCACGTTTGGGAGTGGCGCGAGGAGGCGAAACGCCGGGGCGTAACTCCGCTGCCGCGAGAAATCACGGCACAGCGGACAGAGCTCCGGCGGGATCTCATGGCGGCATGGAGAGTACGACTGTTGCAACCCAGCGCAGGGCACGCCACAATTGCGGCGGTAAGACCCCTCTTTGAGGAGTGGCTTGAGAGGCGCCACGGCGTCCTCACCTTCCGCCTGACGCAGGTCCTCACCGGACATGGCTGTTTCGGGAGGTTCCTGTTTCGTATAAGGCGGGAGGAAACGCCCGGGTGTTATCATTGCGTGGATCGACCGGAGGACACGGTGGAGCATACGGTGGAGGTCTGCCCGGCTTGGGCGGAGCACCGCCGTGTCCTCGTGGCGGCGATCGGCGGCGGCGACCTCTCGCGTCCGGCCCTGGTTCAGGCCATGGTACGGAGCGAGAGGGAATGGGAAGCCGTCACCTCCTTCTGCGAAGCAGTAATGCTCGCGAAGGAGGAGGCGGAGCGCGAGAGGGAGAGGCAATCACTGCGCCCTCGCGCCCCTAGCCGCCGCAGGAGGAGGAGACACCCTGGGCGTCGGGAGTCGATTGCCGACTCCCGGCCACCGTAGGCGCGGGCTTGCGGACGGCGAGCAATGGGCAGCTCGTCGTCCGGTAAGGACCAGGCCCGGGTCGACGGCGCGTCGTGTTCCACGCGCGCCTCAGATGTCAGCAAAATTGACGGGGTCCGATAGGACCGATGCCTGCCGGGGCTGCGGATTGTTCGAAAGAGTTACCGTGGCCCTGGCGCACAGGCAACTGAAGGAACACGGGTGGGTTTTAGTCAGTAAGAGTCTGACACGCCCTTCCGCTCCGCCCAGAGCGGGAGACGTCATTTGATGATTTCCCACCCAAAAAAAAAAAAAAAAAGCCCTTATATTATTAACCCTTTACGGCGCAAGAACATATTTTTGTATTTTTTTATTGAAAATGGGTTTAGACGAGCTATATAATGATGGGAAAAATAATGAAAAAAATAATATGTAAGAAAAATAATTTATTTTTGAAAAAAAACATGGTGATGCAGATGTGCATCATGGTGTTAAAACATACAAAATTTTACGAAATGTGAAAAGATCGAAAACAGTTGTTATTTTTGTTAAAACACAAGGCTATGCCGCACTTATCACACTCTGTTTGGGCTGTTCCAGTACAACCTGGATATTTACACCTAAGCCTTTTGTCAGTCCAAACGGGCCAGTGCCCTAACTGATCCAATCTGACGTCTTTAGGCGGGATATGCTGACAAGGCCCTTTCTTCTTTTTGCCCTGGATGAGTGCTTCTACGTCGCTAGTGCGTTTTAGCCGGTTCACCCTTTTATATTTGACTAAAGTATCAGCAATTTCTAGTCGGAAATCAGCAGAATTTAGCACCCTCTCAGTATTTGCCGTGTCAGCATGAATTCTTCTATATAGCAGCCAAGAATTACACATGGTCATGTCAAGAAAATGGTAAAAGAGTCGCATAAACCAACGTTTGCTTCGGAGTCTAATTTTATAATGACCCAATACGCTGTCCATTAGGTCTACACCCCCCATGTGTCGATTGTATTCTGCGACAGTAAAGGGCCGTTCCACAGTGATGTATGTCTTTTGAGACTTGTCGAATCTACGGACGACAGATGTGGGGTTTTTGCCAGCAAAGTTGGATACTAGGTGCACAATTTTATTATCTCTCCAGGCCACCAGGGATATGTCAATACCGTTATAGCTTGCGACCTGTTCGACTGTTGTGCCTCTAGGTTGCTTTTTCAGCTGTTTTTCTTCTGGGAGTTTGCAGTTAGAGATGCGGTTTCTCCTAACGGTACCCAAAGCTAAAATACCACGGCGTGATAAGAACTCAATCAAGGGTAAAGATGTATAGTAGTTGTCAAAAAACGGTCTATAGTTTTGGTTGGTAGGAATCTCTCTGGCAAGTCGGACCACTACATTAGATGAGGCACCTAATTGAAGCTCGCCATCTGCGCATATATTCTCCTGGCCACTGTAAACCTCAAACTTGTAACCATATCCACTCACACCACAAATCACGAAAAGTTTGAAACCCCACTTGTGGGGTTTGTCTGGCAAATATTGCCTTAGAGCACTTCGCGCTTTGGTTGAACACATTTGTTCATCAACTGACAAATGCTGTTCAAAGGGCACTCTTGCAAAGTTATGGTTCAGTTTTTCAATTATCGGTCTGATTTTATACAGTCGGTCAGAATTTGGCTGACCGTATGGTATCATTTTAGAGTTATCATTGAAATGTAGTGTTTCTCTCAGCAACTCAAACCGTTTTAGAGCCATGGTGTCGCGAATGTGGGTATACCCATACTTCTCTGACCAGTACATTCGCACATTAGGCAGATGAATTATGGACATGAAGTAAATAATTCCAACGAACTGTCTTATTTCCTGGCTTGTAACATTGATAGGTCTACTGGCATCTTTTTGCACCCTGTACAGGTTTGTTTCGTCTCTTATGAGATCCATAATATCCTCAGTTAATAAATAAGAAAATACCTGATAAGGCGTCTGCAATTCCAATGTTTCATTTGGTAACTTGGAAGATCCCCGGAACGTCAGCTGGTCTTCGTTCAGCTCTAAGTTTTTAGTTTTCCATATGGTATTTGTCTTAGGAACACGTGTGCTTCGAGAAATGGGTTCAGAACTAGTACTGGGTACTGGAACAGTAGCAAGTGTCTCATATGGATGAACCGTAGTGCTGGTGTTGGTCTCAGAGATCGGTGGCAAGATGATATTGTCCTGATCTTCTGGATTTGTTACTTCGGGTTCTTCATCCGAGTCTTGACGTAAATACGGATCGTTCAGTTCCAATATGTACGAGGGATCAGCTACATCATCGTCGTCCGAATAGTCTAAGCCATCCTCACTATCTTCACATAGGTTTAAAAGATTTTCCAGTTCGTCAGTCGACAAATGTGGAAGCCTAGAACCTGAACGTGGAAGCCTCGAACTCATATTGAGCCTGGAATAAAAAAGATACGTATTAGAAAAAAAGTAATAAAATATAACAGTTTAGCGCAGTGATGCATTACTGCATCAAAACAAAACTCGAACCGATCTCTGTAAATACAATATAAAACATTTGAATTACATCTAATTAGTGAAAATCAATATCTTACCGTTACTCTACAGCAACTTCACGTCGATATTTTAAGTATAACTATTTAAAAAAAAGCAATTGAAATCGCGTGCGAACTACACAAACCGGTTCTGATGGGTTCGTCCCTTCGAGTGGCCATGAAATACAAATAACGCCATCTAGCGGTAAATGAGGTAACTGATTCGATAGAATGGTTTGCTGCAGATATGCATTGCTGCGTTAAAAGGTATTTTATTCGTTTCTTTGAACAAATTTGTTAGTTCGAATGGTATGATGCAGAACTGCAATTCAGCGCTATAAAGGGTTAAGGGTGCGATATAGAAATTGGTATTTATTTCAATGCTGGAACAAACAATGGGAAATAATTTCCCACTTTGTTAAACCTATGAAAATCCAACAAATATCAATGCTACGAATGCAAAAACCGAAAAACGCATTCAAAATACATGTCTAGTTTACAAGAATATTGTGTTTATGCACTTACCAGATTGTTTTCTTCTAAAACTTTGAAAACTCTCACCAGAACCGGTTTTTACGCAAAATATTTCAAATTGTGTTTTTGACATTGACATACGATGACAATTTGCGGCTTCTTACAAAATGGTTGTTACTGCGGTTGGTACTGATTAGAGTTACCAATACAAAAATAAAACAGAAATTTTACGGTAGCGTCAAGTGGGAAATAATGTCCCAATATTTGGTTAAGGGTTAAGGATACTTTTTTCTTGCGTTCTATCAGGGCGTGCATAGCGTCCCCCTCATTTTGTGTCTCTTTGGAAATAGTGCGTAATCGTTTGGGAACAATTTCTCACACTTATCTCAATTTCACAAAATTTCGAATGTGTTACCTTTGAAACTGAGGTATCGACATGTATGTTAAATGAATATTACAGATTACTGTTGTTTGTAATAAATATTGTTAATAGTGATGTTAGGTAATGACAAATGTTTTTGGTAGTCCATAACAATACCCTGAAATTCAACATTTGTCTTACAATTAATTCTAGCATTCTTCTTTCTATCATAAAACGTCGGAGCCTTCTTCTTTTGCAAATGATTAAGAATAGTTCATCATTTTAGCCCATCCTGATTTCCTTCAGCCACCATCGCGTTTGCCTTAATTGTAAATTCATCACAGACACTACATGTGTCGGTGCGGGGGTAACCAAACGATATATTAAATTCAGTGTTAAAGATGATCCTATATGTTTCATAGGAAACATTAATCTCAGGGTATGCATCCAAATATTACACATCGTCGGGGATAGTGCAAATCCGTGAATCTACCATACGTAAACTGCGCGTATCTGCATTACGTGTAGGTTTACAGGGGAAGGTTATAAGTTTATATTTTTTGGAACGAAGTTCCCTATAGCACGGTACGGACTTGGCGGATAGATGCGAGGCGCAAAAAAGTGTCTGAATTTTCTGTCACGACCCTTTATTTGTTTGTTAGTTTGGTTGAACGCGCTAATCTCAGGAACTACTGGTTGGAATTGAAAAAATATTTTGGTTTGGATAGTCCATTTATCGAGGCTTTAGGCTATATAACATCAAGCTACGACCAATAGGAGTGAGGCATTGATGAAAAATTTTGCA
Organism: Dryobotodes eremita; assembly: GCA_917490735.1. Classification (NCBI taxonomy): domain Eukaryota; kingdom Metazoa; phylum Arthropoda; class Insecta; order Lepidoptera; family Noctuidae; genus Dryobotodes; species Dryobotodes eremita. The sequence goes on along the minus strand of OU823242.1, from coordinate 2,303,281 downwards.
AAAACGGAAAAAAATATTCCTTTTGAGAACTTCCGTTGCGTGCGCAGCGTAAACGGTTAAAGTTACGCAAAAATCATGTATCACGGAATTGTTCCCCTTTAAAACTTCTTAAAAAGTCCGCAACAGCATATGTCTATCTTTCAAGGTTGACTCAATGTAACCCGTTTTATAGTAATCAAGTTTGTTCTATGGATGTTCCAAATATACTACAAAAGGAACTTCGTTCCACTCGAGTGCCCCACGAAACTCACGCATTTTTTATTTCTACGGCTTTTGACCTCATTTTTACATGGAGAGTGGATTAATGTGTTCTATGTATTGTTAACAGTACAAATCAATTGAAAGTCATTAATTTAGTCGCTACAACAAATACGCGGATCTGATTTGACCACAAATTTATCAAAATGGTACCTATTAGTAAGTTGTGCGGTATTGAAATTAAACAAGTAATAATGTTATAAAGTAATATTTAATAATCCCAACAAAAGATAATTCACAAAATCTCAACAGCTTTGTCTCATAAAAGAGCTTGTTTGATTAATTAAACAAAACCAAAAATAACTTCTGCTCTGAAACATTTTCGATTATAAACATCTATAAAACGATAATATCGACAGCAGTTTAATTGAATCTTCTTATTATTAGGAATAGAATCACAAGTTTTAGTCTTATAAAGGAGAATGCTAAAAAAAACCCAGACCGAACAGATACAGGATGTAGCTCAGAATTTTAAGTGATATTTGGTAATATCGTTCTGTAAATATTTCATGATAAGATTCGATGGCTAAATGTGGGATATTGTGCTATTTGTTTTTCATCCGGGGTGATTTTTCTTTATTATGTCTTCGATTTGGGTATACCCGACGAAATATATACATACAAACATACATACATATAGTCACGCCCATGATCCCGTAGGAGTAGGCAGAGACTGCAGATTGTCTAAATCGTCTATCCACAGCCCACTTTTCGCCGCTTTTCTGCGAGACTCAGTGTAATTAGTGGCGAACTCTGTCGCCGCCGTTTGAATGTTAAGTTTTATCTAAGTCGCTTAGTCGACTTTTATGATATATCGAGAAGAAGTCATTGGTGCTATTCGTAACCGACACCAAACGGCTTAAATAAATAAATAAATACATATCGATGCCTTACGGGCGAAAAAGGATAACCGCCTCTTTTCAAATTTTACAGGGGAGTGATTTAAAGTTCAAAATAAACGAAAAAAAATCATAAAAAATTAAGTATAGCTCCCGAAAGCCTGGAAATGAGTTTTTATAATATTTAGCATGCTATCTATAAGATGGCGTTTTTATTTTTACGTAATTCAGCCTGCAAGAAGCAGTTACTGTCGGTTATCCCCAAATGGTCCTTATTTTAAAATCACCCAAAATGTCGTAATTTGAATTATCAAATTATCTGATGCGAGTAAAAATGACCTAAATTCAACCCATGTTTTATTTAAATTAAGAAAAAAAAGGTCAAGTCTTGGTTTTTAGAAAAAAAAAATGTGATAATATAATCTAACCAACAATGTAACAATAGTTGACTGAAAGGAAAATTGTATCAAGCACATTTTTTGAAAAGATGTCAATTATTTAGTGGATGTATTTTGATTATTTTACTTTAAAAAACTGTTATCTCTGCATTTAACATTTCAAGTTCACCCAAGAGGTATAGGTATACAATAAAAAACCATTTAATTAGGTAATCAGCTCAGTCTTTAATTAACATAAAAATGGCACCTCGCACTTATCAAATTAAAAACATACTAAATAACAATTGGTTGTAATTAACCCTCGTATCAAAAAATCACCGTGATCAAATAGACTTAGAACTATTGCAATTAAAGCAACAGCTACTTGTATCACATTGAGATCAATGTTTAAAATCAAATTTATCAAAATAATGAAAACAAATTCTTAAAATTAGTGGCCCTTTCAACATCATCTTGTCTCAATATATTTTTTACTTAGAACAATTCAAATAATTGCAATATAGGTACCTACCTAATCTAAAAACTATAAAAAAGTTCAACTTTAATAAAGTAACAAATATTCTTATGATAGACAATGTACTGTAAGTATCACAATTTGCTTGCATCAGTCTTTGACTTACAAATACACATAAAAAATGTAAACAAGCAGAGCTTCTTATTCTACGCTGTCATCCTCGATATCAGACTCAGGGAGTGTATCCTTAACATTACTGGAACTAATCAGGCTGTTGTATTCACTATGGAGAAAATTAGGAATTACCTTATCTCTACACAATTTAAGTAAGTCATCATGTTTGGCTTTAGATAAAGGAATTAAAGATTTATAGCATGCTGGTGGACTAATTTTGGTTTTTGGTTGCACTTCAATACTATAAGATTCAGCATCGTCACTCATCGAGGTTTTAACAAAAATAAAATTATCCTTCTTATTCCGAAAAGTTACAATACGCATCTTACTTATTTTTCCTGTTAAATTTCCTTTAAAGTATTTATCGCTGACTATATCCCATTTATTAAAGTCTGAAAACTGCAAACGCTCGACATTGTACGGTTCTGGATCTTGTCTTGCAGTTGTGACTACTGTATACCATTGTGAAGGTGCATAAATGATTGTATTTTTTAGATTTTTTTCTATCACCGCATGAACGGAATCAACAGGCATGTAAGTATGGCCAGTTAGTAGAAAGTTAAGCTGTATAGTCTGGATATAAACACATGTTTGCAGTGTTGTATGCAGCATTGCCATAATAATTCTGTTTCGGTTCTGACCCGGACAGCAATCGGCATACAGCAACAAATTTTTAATTGTGCCACGTTCATCAACCGTCTGAATGTACTTATTGAGTATTGTTGCTATTTCGTTGGCTCCTCTTTTTCCATTATATTCATCCCAATAATAACAAAAGACGTTGCGAGTCCCATTTTCATACACGCAAAAATTATACACAGCTAATTTACGAGAATAAAATAAGAGCATACTATCTCCATATGGGGTATTTAATACCCTTTGAAGGTCGAAACTAGCACATAAAGTAGAAGAATCACTTTTATGTATATTCTGATGAGCTTTAAATCTGTTGTAACTTTCTGTTTTTTGTAATTCATGTTGCTTCTTTTCTTCTTCTAATTTAGGATTGTCTTTATTTCTTTCAAATTTCAGGCATTTCAAACATTTGTCTTTTTTAGGGACATGGAAACCAATATTTAATTTTTCATTGAATATGGAGCGAAACACTCTTTCGCTTACTATGTCAATTCCTCTCTCTGTATAACTGTTTTTGTAAATTTTGTATAGATTTGCCAAATTTTTCATTTTAGTTGGAAGGTAAACACGGCTAGTGTCCTTGCGACAATAATGGGATGGCACAGCAGGTAAGCCTTTTATAAAGTTAGTAACAGACAGAATGGTTGAATCCTTAGTTTTGTTAGGCGGGTCACACTTACCACGCTTACCTTCTTTAGCTAGTCCGAGTGTAGAATTTTGAACGGTGTATTGGATGAATTTATGGCCAACATCCAAAGTAGCTGCTAAAAATTGCAGACAAACTGCTCGCTGTCCTTCACCTTCAGTTATTGTATATTTGTAAGTAAAGCTTCGTTTATCAGAATTTTGAACTCTCTTTCGTTTCACAACTGCTTTCTGGGTCATAGATACAAGCCAATCTTTACGGCGTTGCACGGATAAATTCCAAAAATAGGTGTGTATACTTTTTCGTTTCTCACCTGACACAGAACCACAATCATTACCGCACTTTTTACCTATGCATGGGTTTGGTTGGATTTCTTTAGAAGATACCTCAGATCCATCATGCTTCACATATGCTTGTCCAGATTGCTTTAGTTTTTGTCTCTCTTTCTTAATATTCTTGCGCTGCTGCTTTGTTGCATTCTCTCCTACTATATTAGGCCCTGGTGCATCTGTTGACGATACCGTATTCCCAGCATCTTTTTCATTATTTTTCTTTCTTTTTCCTTTACTTGTTTTGTGCGAATTATTAGAATCGGATAAGTCTGATGAATCTGAAGTAGGCTTGTATGTATCAGAATCAGTTTCACCTCCAAAAATAGTTGTAAAATCTTCTTCATCAGATAAATAATAATCAAAATATTGCTTGTTTAGTTTGGCTTTACGTTTCTTTTTAGGATTCGATATGCCACTGTTATTTACTTTTGGGTCCGGCCCAGAACTCGTTGATGGTAAATCATTGGCCGTCACAGAAAATATAGGGATTGGTGATATTGATCTTTCAATTTCAGCAATACACGGTTCTGGCAACAACTGAGCGACTGTTTGATCTTTCAAGGCTTCAGACTCCATAAGCAACTGATTAACAGGCTCAACGTTTTTAACCGGAACATAATCGAGTGGTCTTACATTGGCCTACAAATAAAATAATTTCATTAATAAACATAGACAAACAAATAGTAGGTACGCTTATTGGTGGTTACTGTTACCAATAAAATCATACGTTGCTGATCCTTATTTAGAAGCAGTAAGAGGGACCAACATTAGACCCGACGGTATCTACCTAAACTGTCCTACTTAATGTGTAGGTACATTCTTTCGGAACTGAGTAATCTCCTATACCTACGGTACGTAGTAAGTAGGTACATAATAATCTTGTACAAAATATAATGTCACGCCTTAATCACTGAAAGGTTAGACAAAGGTGTGCAGTTCACTAACGTTTCACCAATTACGTCCCAAGTAGATATTAGGAAGCGAGCCTATTGCCACCTACCAGGCACAGTTCCAGGCTCTGCTGCTACTAAGAAATTACTAGTGGAAAAACATAATAACACTTTGCCCGACCCGGGATTGAACCCTGGACCTCACGTGCAGAAGTCACGCTTGTGAACACTAGACCAACAACATCAAATAGTAAGTAGGTACATAATCTACTTGTAATGAACATGTCAATAACTTACACCTACACGCTCGCGTATAAACACTATCACAATAAAATAATACCTAACATCGCACGCGGCTCAGCCCGCGCTATTCTAAGTACCTACCTAATCACACAAAATTATGGTACGTAACTATTTTGCGGTGCAACACTTTTTAAATTGGATCAGTAGATTCAAATATTGCACTATGCAAAATGGAACTAGTTTATAATATTAGTGCCTATACCTATAGAATAGATAAGTTACCTACCTACTACTACTTTTATACCTAAACATACATAATTACGATAATTTTGAGAAGTATCTTACCTGAGCAGGTTCTGGTATATCAAAATTTATCACTCTTGGTGTCGGAAATGTTATGTCAGAACTGTGCAGTGCTTTGTCAATTATATTCATCGCCCGTTTTCTTGCAGTCATGTTGTTAATCTGAAATATAAGTCACAATTAATCAATATCTTTGAAATTTTTGTTATGTAATCTATTTGTAAACAAGAAATAAATAAATCTATGTCCTTTTTCAGCATGAAATTTAACTTACCTTATAATAAGTAATACTAAATTTATCGCGCCGAAACGGCTCGCGTGCGCACCAGTGTGACCATCTCAAAAATAGCGAATATGCCACAATCTGGGTAAAAAATCTGCCGAAATCCGCCACACTTGTTGCCAAAAATGCCAAAATTAAATCTTTATGGAAACGAAAATAAAACACAAAGTTTCAGTGGATTTTCTTTAATTATTTAATATAAATCTTCTTCGAGTTCTTCATTTACATTTTCAGTGTACATACTTTTTGATGACATATATTTTATCATCTCTTTAGTTGGTATAAACGAGACACAGTCTCCGTGTTCTTTAATTCCCTCTTTTGTGGTAATTATAGCCGAAACATGCTTGGTTAAGAACCTATTCCTTATATTAGTTTTGGTTAGATTTACCTTAGAGAATATCCTCTCACAGGAGGCGTTCGACATAGGCAAACTTAATAAAGATATTTGATATTTTGTTATACCATTTGCATCCAGCATTTTCCCGACTACTCCCCAAAATTCGTCTACACTTAAAATAGTGCTGTTGGTACTTCCACCTGATTCTAGTAAATCTTTTACATTTTTGTCAAATTTAATTGTCCGAAGTTCGTCATCAACGTTTTGAATGCTGCTTTCGTCTACTATGTTAGGAAATCTCTTTGCAACACTAAAGGTTGATGTAAAATCTTTGTAAATTACATGCTGTGGATCCAAAAACTGTAAATCTTTGAAAAGATTGCTGAGCGGCAAACGTGCCTTTAATTGACTACCAAGTTCAGACACAAATGATTGCATTCTTTGAAGGAATGTTTGGATTCCAGGTTTCATATTCACGTCTGTGGATATGCGATCTATTTCCGTGCTGACATTTACGCCTAAATAGATATCTTTCAGGGGCAGAAAGTTCACAGCTGATTTTGGATCTATTGCGAGAGGATCAGTGGTTTTTAAATAATTTGCTTTCATAAAACAGCTCAAAAGGCACGTATACGCTTCAAAAATGTCTTTAAATGCCCTGTGCACCGTTGTGAAATCTCCTTGGAAAATGATGTTTAATTTGTTAACTATTTGTAAAATATAATCTAGAGCAAAAAAATACAGTTTATGTATCTTATCATTTAAACTATTGCACAAGAATTCAGCTGAAATATTTCTGTCTTCTAGAAACTGAGCTTGAAAAAAAAGTTTGAGAGCATCCCACTGTTCTAGAATTCTTTTAATGCAAGCGTGCAAACTTAGCCAGCTAATTTCATAATGCCTTAACAATTTGTGATGTTCAGTTCCAACAAAATCTTGAAATTCAATAAATTCTCTCTGCCTTTTACTACTATGCGAAAAATATCCGTAAACCTCTTGTACTATTTGGTTAATAGCCCGCGGTATGGTGTGTTTACTAGCGTGAGACACACTCAAAGCAGTGGAATGACACACACACTTAATAAACATGCAGTGAGGGTTTACATGTCTTATTTTTGCAATAATGCCACCTTGTTCACCAAACATAACGTTTGTAGTATCAGCCCCAAAACCAATAGCATCTTGTATGTTGAGGTTAGCGTTAGTCAAAGCCTCCGCAAGGGTATCAAATAATGACTGAGCATCAGCCCTTTTTAAGTCAACCAAACACAAAAATTTAGTTTTGACCTGCAGACTTTTTTCCGAATAACATTTGGTTACTACTGCCATCGTTGAAGTGGTTGTAACGTCGGTGGTCTCGTCGATGATAACGGAGAACATTGGTGAACGTGTTCTAATATTTTGACACGATCTCAAATTAACTAGCATCTCTGCTTCAAAATTAGGCTTTAAAACATTATACGTTACCGCTGCCGCTTTCGTCCTTTTGCAGGAAAATGATTTTGCGATTTCCGAATCATGAAAACTTTTTGATATTACTTCGCTTAAATGGTCCATTAAACGAAATGGTAAATTATGTTCCACTAACATTGCACAAAAATTAAGCTCTGCCTTTTTTACCTCTTCTTCGAGTGAAGATTTCTTGAAAAACTGTTGAACCTGAAACAATTTAATTAAATAGACAATTAAAGGAATTAAAATAGATGATTTAACTTTCATACCTATTGTCAAGTACTTACCGATGATTGGCCGCTATAGCCAATTATATTCTTTTTATGTTTCTGAGATGAAGCGTGCTCTTTTAAAGAAGATAATCTAGTAATTAATTTACAGTTGCAAGCTTTGCAGAATGCAACATCTTGTTCATCCTTAGCCCTAGATAACCAGGAAGAAAGTAAGGGATCTTGTTCCCACTCAGGTCGATAAGAACGTTCGTATTTTCTCTTCATAATTACTTAATCGTTACAGTCGTTACGTTACAAAGAACCGCACCATAACCGCACACATCACAAACCAAAAGAGAATGAAGTAAAATCAAATGTTTATTGGATATTTACCTATTAACGGGGAAAAGAATATGAACCTTATTTAAATGACAATACAATTCATAATCATATGAGGTACCTTTACAAAAACAGAATTATCGGGAAATCCCCTGACCTGAGTAAGCGGTGATTCCCCGTATAATCTGGTCATGAAACAGAAAATTGCCTGTTCGGTAAAATATTTTCTACCAAATTTGTGCTTTGAAAATAAAATGAAATGAATTCATAGGTGGATTTACCTTGAATCATATTCATTTACAAATCTGCCAATATCTGCCAGTTTTCTAAATCGTCAGCATGATCTGCCACAAGCAAAATTTTGAAGCAAAATCTGCCAAAATGGCAGAATTCTGCCACATATGGTCACACTGGTGCGCACGTGGTGCTTGCCCCGTGGTCACCTGGAGACTAAAATTTGTTCCGCTGCCGCTTGCGCTCGTAGTTTTCAGAAAACGATACCGACAACCGCCAATTTAAATTATTTTTAATTCGATAAGCGCCATAACGCGTAGAGTATGAATTGGGATAAGGATAAGATTTTGGTCTAGCTTTTTATCTAACCGCCAAAATTGTATAAATATCGGGAGGGAAAAAAAGGATAAGCTAACTTTTATTACATATTTGTGTGCGGGTAAATATGTAGTAACCTCCATTTTTTCATTTATTTTTAACGAGGAAAAAAAGACTACAGACCAAACAGAGTCTGCAAAATGCGGCCAAAACGGAATAAACGACTAATTATGTTTTAAACACGAACAGGCATAACAAACTAAATACATATTTCTGAATTTTTACTTCCAGCCAAAATAGTTTAACGTACAATCATTAAAATATTACAAAAAGTCCAAAAGGTGTAACTTCTTTATTCTTAAATAATTCGTAGATCAAACACCAAAACAATAATTTTACAAAAATTGAAGTCGTTTACAACGAAATAAATTGACAGAAGTCTATATTTTTCCTACCGCGTAACCGACAAAAAGTTTCACGTAGGCAAACGTTACCTAGACCAATCGACGCAGAAAAAAAAAGGCGATTCTAAGTATGTATATAACTGAATTTCTCAAAAAATGTCGCTTATCCCTTTTCGGCCGTAAGACATCGATATATATACACGATATCAATACATTATTCTATAGCGTTATTAAGGTGGCGGTTCGCGCCGCGACAGAGACAAGCGACCGAGACCAGAGACTGAGACGGGAGACCGCGACAAGTGTCTCGGTCTCTTCTGCATGTACTGTAGGTCGAGACCGAGACTGGAGACCGTGACAAGTATCTCGGTCTCAGTACGGAGTGTGTGTCGATGGAGTCAGTTGTGTTCTGTGTCATGATGGAAAACCAAGTTGTAGAACTTCTATTGGAGGAAGAAGAAGACGATGATTTGCTCTTATACTATTATTACAAATACAAAACTAAAAGAAGGTTACCTATTAAGGAATTATATTTAACTAGAGGTCAAGAAGGATCATTTTCGCTATTAGTGATGAAGCACCTAATGTGTGATGACAATACATTCAGGAAGTATTTTCGGCTAAATAAAACACAGTTTGATTATTTATTAAATTTACTAAAGAAAACAATGCGTGAAAAAGGAAAAATATCGTTGAAAGAAAAATTAGCTCTAACTCTAACCCTTCATTGCATGATTTAATATTTTCTTGTAGAAAAAATCATATGCATGTAATTATAGCCCTAGGATGTGTTAAAAATAATTAAAAAAAACAGTGAACTTTTTATGTATTTATTTTTGAAAAAAAACCATATGATGGATATTTACATCATTATGCAATTAGTATCAATGAGCTTAGTACAAAATAAAATAATGCAAATAAAAATCAGTTTTTGTGATAATTTTCTAAGCAGTTATTGTTTTTATTAAGACACAGATTGATTCCACATTTGCTGCATCTTATTGTAGAATACCCCTTACACTGTGGGTACTTACAACGTAGTGAACCTCCAACTTGTGGCCAGTGATCAACACCATCTCTTCTTATGTCCTTTGGTGGAGCAACAACTGCTGGTCCCCTCTTCCTTTTTGTCTGTATTTCGTTCTCTAGAGAACTGGTACTGGGACGACCTCTTTTAACCTCTGTGTCAGCTCCTATTCTGCACAAAACTTGTGCCAATTCATTTCTAAAGTTGCCCATTGAAAGTATATCCTTTTTTGATATATTTCTATTTGCTGCATTTTTTTTTGTACAAGATCCAAGAATTAATCACTGTTAGATCAAGTAGATGGAAAAATATACGCAAATACCATTTTTTTGATCTTACTGGAATGTGGAACCTCCCCAAAAAACTGTCCATTAAGTCCACCCCCCCCATATGCTTATTATATTCATGAACAATTTGTGGACATGGAATTACTACCTTTTCCTTTTTCGATTTATCATATCTAGTGACACTAGACACTGGTGTTGCCCCAACATAGGTTGATAAGAGTGTCACAATCTTATTGTCTTTCCAAGTGACACAGGCCATCTCAATGCCATCATAAGTAGATGTTCTTTCTTCATAACTGCCTCTGCATACTGCCTTCTTCATAAACTCTTTTTTTTTCAGGCAATTTTGAGTTAGGGATCCTATTCTGCTGGACAGTTCCAACAGAGTGAATTCCTTGTTTGGCTAGAAAATAAATTAGAGGCAGCGGCAGCGATGTGTAAAAATTATCAAAGTACACAATATAATTTTGATATCTTGGTACACCTCTTAGCAAACGAATTACTACATTCCCTGTAGCTCCTATGTCTGGTTCTCTTTCAAGTCTCCCTGTATTTTGCTGTCCTGCATACAATTCAAATGTATGTGCATATCCAGATAAATCGCAAAGTACATAAAATTTGAACCCCCATTTGTGGGGTTTATTTGGCAGGTACTGTTTTAGAAAGTGTGCAACCTTTGTTGCACACATCTGCTCATCCACTGATAGCCGTTGTTCCATAGGTAGAGAAGAAAACTTTGTTTTGAGGTGCTCAATAACTGGACGAATTTTAAATAACCGGTCATGATCTGCATGGCCCACAGGTTTATGAAGCTCATTGTCTTGAAAATGCAATGCAAGTTTGATTTTTTCAAATTTATTGACTGGCATTGTTGATGAAACTGGGCCATAACCATGAACATGGTGCCAATATGCTCTGGTATTTTGAAATTTTTGCTCTGACATGAACAGCAATATCCCAAAAAACTTTTTGATATCTGATGCTGTGTATATTATTCTGTTATTAGGATCTTTTTGCATGCTATATAAATTAGTTTCTGCTACTATTTTCTATATAAAATCATCATTAAAAATATATTTAAAACATTGGTAAGGAGTTTCTAGCTGAGATATTTCAGAATCAAAAGTTGAGCAGCCTTTTTTTTTTTTTTTTTTTGGGTGGGAAATCATCAAATGACGGCCCCCGCTCTGGGCGGAGCGGAAGGGTGTGTCAGACTCTTACTGACTAAAACCCACCCGTGTTCCTTCAGTTGCCTGTGCGCCAGGGCCACGGTAACTCTTTCGAACAATCCGCGACCCCAGCAGGCATCGGTCCTATCGGACCCCGTCAATGGTGCTGACATCTCTTTGAGGCGCGCGTGGAACACGACGCGCCGTCGACCCGGGCCTGGTCCTTACCGGACGGCGAGCTAAGCAGCCTAAGAATCTAATTTTGTCTTCATCAAAGTCCATATTCCTCTTTTTCCAAATAAGTTATCTCTTGTCCAAGAGCGAATTTAAAATATTACCACCAGGGGATCTATTTTGAATTTCTGCTCCTTCTAGTGGTTCTTCAACCAGAGGTGGGTCTTCTTCATTAACTTGCTGATCATCTTCATTATCATTCTCATCACCTAACAGATGTAGAAGTTCATTTCTAGTATAGTGTGAATTTGGAGGGTCATCATCATCAGAATCATCAGCTTCTAGTCCGTCTTCTGACAGCCAACCGTCTTCCAGTTGTGATAGATAGTGTTCTATATCTCTCTCTTGTAAATTATTCTAAAACAACAAAAAAATCATACAAATGTAAAATTTCATGAACAAACATTTCTCCATACTTCAGGTATGAGCATACTGCATAATGATGTAAATTTACATCATACCAAATCGACATAATTATCGATATATTTTTCATGTTTTCGTTACAAATATTAGCAGATTCTAAAACATTTACCTTATTTCCACTCATTATGAATATTTTCAACAACTCCCGTAGATCAAAGCAAGCAAATAACGTAATTCTTTTGCACCGTTACATTAAAATTATTAGTCACCAGGTAACCAAACTGTGATTGTCATTTTTGACATTGACGTTTTTTTTTTTTACGTAGTTACGTTCCGTATCAACCAAAAATATTTCAAGAAATTGTCAGACGCAAAAATATCAACACCGCTCAGTGATTTGTGTGCTTTTTTTCCCTGTGAACCGTTTGATGGAAATTTCCATCAAGATGCAATAAAGGGCTAAGGTAAGTTTGTCAAATCATCTAAGTTATTCTGGTCGTATTCGTCGTGAAAAATGCTTCTAAATGGTTCACTTGAAATATTTGGCAATTGGCGAGATGTTAAGTCAATCAATTCACTTTGTGATTGGTGTTCTGTGGAGGCTACACTTATTGGCGAATATGTACTCGTATTATACGATGAAGTTGAAATACATGGCAATTGGCGACGTGATAAATCACTTGGTGTTTGGTGTCCACCTTGTCCATCGATATCTCCGATCTCATACTTGGAGATAATATTAAATATTTCGGATTTTGCCATCGCTCTTGATCGAGCGCTCAATTTTCTTAGCATAGTTTCAATGTGTTTAGTAAATGTAGATATATCATCGAATGATTCTTGACCTTGACATTTCAATGACTCCAGCGTACTATTTCGGCTTTCATGTCTGTCTTTCATAAATTTTATAAATTCATCTTCTTTTTGTCTTTTTCTCTTAGTATTCTTGATAGTTGATTTTTCGGAACTTTTACTTTGTGGTATATACCTTTCTTGTGTAGAAGTTCCTGGTACAGGTTCTACCAACTCCCTTGAAATAGTATTACGTACTGACGCGTCTGCGGCTAAGGGAGGAGTATCTTCATGTACTATCGGCCCAAGTTAAGCATGCTCACTTAAGAAAATATTCCTGCGAGAGCGCAGCTAGTGACAAACCACACCCCTTCCTAGTTTCCCCCAATTAGAGACAATATGCATTTGTGTGAGTAATGAGCGAGTAACATAAAATAACAAACATTAGCTAGAGCGCGGCAGTGCCAATTTGCTCTCGCTAATTTTTGACGCTTCCCTTAAATTCCTATCGCCATTTCATTTTACGACCTGTTTATTTCTATCGGACTGATTGCCTGCCTAACTGTGACCTCTGCTTGTATACCGGACTGTGATCGAAAGCCTCTTCTTGACCCTAGCTTGTATCCTGGACTGTGTGTGTATTGTGTGTGGGCTGTGACTAACGTGGTGCAACCATGACGACCCGAAACCTGATTCAGGAAGAAAGGAATCAAATTATTGTTTTGCATAGACAAGGGTTAAATATATCCCAAATAGCAGTGGAGTTGAACATGCAAGTAAGTTATGTTTTTGTATTCAGATAGAGGGAGAGATATAGAAATAAATAAAGTGATAGTAATATTATTATTTCATAGTTTGCATTTTTCCTTATATTGCAATTTAAAAACAAATTCCATGAAAAATATTGGTATTCAGCTGCATCCGGTTAGACTGGAAGCCGGCCCCAACATAGTTGGGAAAAGGCTAGGCAGATTTATATATAAAAATAATAACATTATTATAACTTTCAGATGGTATCTTTTTAAATTCTCATAAGATATTACCTACTTATAGTAATGCATTCAAATAAGATTGTTCTTTTTATTTATTTTTGCTTTCAAAGACGTTGTTGGAGCCTTTTATGACCCGATAATAAATCCTAAACCAAAACAACCTAAACAATGGTGCCTTATCTCACAGCGTCGTTGCCGCATTTTAATTAGAAAAACCAGAGCGCATTCGTCGCATTTCTAGAGGCTTGATCATTATATTTCAAACTACAATTTTTTTTCGCCCAAGCACAAGATAATTGTTTTTTTATAATTATTTTTAACATTTATTTTATCATAATACTGCAGATGGAAAGTAATTGACAATAATGTAAATTTTTGTTAGTAGTGCTCGTAAATACTTACCAAAAAAACTTAAAAAACATTGCACACATAGTTTTAAATACTAACGATTTAGTGCTTGGCTGGCCGATAAAATAGCAAGTACTTACTATTTTTTCGGCCAAGCACTAGATCGTTGGTATTTAACCACGAAAAACCTTTAGAAATGCCACGTTGCCAGCCCGCACGGGATAAACACTTTTAAATAGTAGAGATAAAGCACAAATTTGCTTGGGACAGTTTCATACAATGTTGGAATTTACGCTATGGCATTTTTCTTACTCATAGGTATACGAGGTGTAAATTGCAATATCTGAAAACCTCTTAAGGGGTCATTGTACTAATCATTATGAACAACTTTTACTACGGGACCAAACCTGAAATCGCGAAAAAAAAAAACAGCTGTTCCCTACATTTATGTTCGCGTAACTCGTCAAAATGTATGGACCAGCTGCTTTTTTATCGCGATTTCAGGTTTGGTTCTCATAGTAAAAGTTGTTTATAATGATGAGTAATGACCCCTTAAGAGATTTTCAGTTATTGTATTTACAACTTGTATTTTAAAATATAGTTATGAATGTTATAACTACTTAAATTAGTTATAGAAAAGTTAAGAGTTTATTTATCATGAAGTCAACCAAAATGCACACCTTAAGTATTTCAATACTTATAATTTTTATTTATAGTGTACTAGTTGTGCCCTTTGAATAAGACTTTTGTAGTGTACTCGTATTATTATACTTAGTTCCTATATTATGTAAAAAATCGATGCTGATTGTTTTTTTTTTTTTTTTTTTTTTCGTTAGAGAACAACGGTGCGCCGCTGGGTGCGAAGATATGAAGAAGGAGAAATTACAGAACGCGTTCGTGCACCTCGACCCCGGGCTATAAACGAAAACGAGTTAAATAATATGATAGCCACGTATGAAGAGAACCCGTTCACACCCACTCGCAGTTTCGCACAAGAATACGAAGTTTCGATGCAAACTATTAGAAACGAGTTGCATCAAGCTGGAGTCCATCACAGACGTCCCGCAAAAAAAAATATTTTGACGCAGGAGCAGAAAGCTGCTCGCGTGCGATTCGCTCGTGACTACAGGGACTTCGATTTCTCTTACGCCATATTTTCTGATGAAAAGTGCTTTAGGTCTAGCCAACAAGGTCGTCGGAATTTATGGCGTGTAGATAACACAAGATACGAACCTCGAAATGTGAACCCAAATGCAGAATCGGGAAGAATTGTAGTGAACATGTGGGGCTGGATGAGTGCTGCTGGACCAGGCGAGCTCGCTTTTATACCAGGGAGGGCAAACGGCCAAACGTATTTAGAGGTGCTACAAACCATCATGGTACCCACAGTGCGCACGGTGTATCCACAACTGGACGTGCCAGAATTTTATTTTTTCCAGGACAATTGCCCGATACACCGTGCGCGGGTTGTTCAAGAGTGGTTGCGAGGGCAACCACAAATTAAAACAGTGCCATGGCCCTCCCGATCGCCAGACTTAAACCCCATTGAAAATTTGTGGGGTTTAATGGTCCAGAGATGGGATAGTAGAGCAGAAAGAACGAAGGAAGCATTGTCACACATTGCGAACAAGTTTGGGACACATTCAGAGGTTCGAATTTGTGCGAAGTCCTGGCTAGGTCCATGCGTAGCCGTTGCGATGCTGTGATAGATGCGGGAGGAGCAGCGACGAAATATTAAGTTAATATAATTTTTAACATGCACTATGTTAATTAACGAAAGGCGTTCCCGTTAACCCGCAATAGTCCAAACATGCTACAATTAATATTACCATTTAAAAATTCGCGAAAAAAAATCAGCTGCTCCCTACATTTTGTTAAGCTAGGTATGCGAACATAAATGTAATGAACAGCAGATTTTTTTTCGTGAATTTTCGAATGGTCATATTTTGGTAGCATGTGGACGCTATACTATTGCGGGTTAACGGGAACGCCTTTCGTTAATTAACATACTGTATAATTACATTATACAGGGTTATTTTTCTAACACCTGGTAGGACTATATTAGTACAACCACTTTTGATCTATGACTTTTTAGAATACCAAAAGTAAACTTTCAAGTTTTTGTTGTAATATTTGTAATAACACTTTTTAGATCTGTATTTTGTAGTAAGTACCGCTGCGACCCTGCATTCGCAACGCACTGTTTGTTTATTTAACTACTTACATATTTTGGTACCGCGTAGAGTTGTTCAAATTTAGAGCGATCAAAATAAATATTTTTAATTGTATTATGAAATTATTTTTTTATGAATTATTAAAAGTCATACAACAAAAGTTGTTATTTATGATGTTAGTATTATAGTCCTACGAGCTTATTAGTGTTTTATCATCAAATGACTTCTCCCGCTCTGGGCGGAGCGGAAGGTCGTGTCATACTTTTACTGACTAAAACCCACCCGTGTTCCTTCAGTTGCCTGTGCCAGGGCCATGGTATCTCTTTCGAACAACCCGCGACTCCGGCGGCTTGCAAATAACCCTGTATAGCTATTTTTATTAGGTTTATTTTTATTATTCCAATTTGTATTATATTACTTCGTTGATTAATGTCACAAGGTAGACTGTAGACCGTAATCATAGTTTAAAATATTGCCAACGATTTTGAAGTCTTCTTGTAAAATTATTGATGTCAATTTAGTGTCATGTTGCCTTTATTGGTGGATTTGTTGTTTTATTTACAATCAATGTTGTCGTAAGCCCCGATCTCGTTAGTTTGTTATTTTACATATTCAGTAGTGTCATCATATCCGTCCACCTCATAAATAATTGATCTCATTTGCTTGATAAACCTAGTCTGTAGTGTAATGTAATTATTGCAAATTATAAAAATTATTAAGATTCTTAAATTTTACTAATCTTAAAACTTTTCAATTTCATTAGAACTGCACGAGCAATATTCTCCTAATCTTATTTACTGACAGGCTTTTTGCCTGTTGTTGTTGTGTTGTCTGTTTGTCATTGTTGTGTTGATTTCATATTTTGAACTTTACGATATAAGTGTAGATAAATACAGTTTATAAATGATATTATGAGTAAGAATCTTTTCACTTATAATATTTTGCATTTTGATGATAATTTCTGTGTAATTTTTTGTTATAATATGTTAATTTCTGGATGAATCTTTAATGTTTTGAAAAAGTCTATTAAAAATAAATTAAGTTACTTATATTGTTTTTTTTTCTACAACAGCAAATCCTTAAAATTGTTCTCAAGTAGATTTTAACTAACTGTTTATTTTTTCACACTGAGATTACAGCCGATAGTTTCATACAAAAAGCACTTACTTTACATCTTTTATTATACAGATAAGATTTAAATATCAACCTAAATAAATCTTTAATCCTGCATAATGTTAAATGAACACAAACTAAAAATATATATTTCACTAGTACCCAACATTTTATTTCAATCCTTTCACTCTCACTGCTGCCAAGGCACAAATTATAGTTTAGTTTAATTACTTGATAAGCTTCTGAATTTTAAAGTGGCATAGGAACTGAATCATTGTTAGATTTGTCAAAAAAAAACTTAACATGCAATGCCGGTAACGCGCCTGTAGCGTTGATTTCGCTTAAAATCATGAATTGTCAAACTTTGACTAGAGCATGAATTATAAAAGAGTAAAGTGTTGGTTTGATTATAATCCAGTCTTAAAGTGCTCATCCTGCACGGCATGCCTGGGCATTTTAATTGCAACGATACCTTGTTCGTTATACAGGCTGAAATTTAATTCATGGGTATCCTCTTAAGGGGTCATTGTACTAGTCATTATGAACAACTTTGACAATGGGAACAAATGAAATCGAGAAAAAAGAATTGCTGTTCCCTACATTTTGTCGAGTTATGCAAACATAAATGTAGGGAACAGCTGATTTTTTTTTCGCGATTTCAGGTATGGTCTCATAGTTGAAGTAGTTCATAATGATGAGTACAATGACCCCTTAAAAGGATGCCCATGAATTCAATTTCACCCTGTATTATTTTAATGAATAAAAGGTAATATTACAATTACCTACTGTTAAAAGTATTAAACCAAATACAAGGAACAACTGCAAAACATTTGAGATAATCCTAAGGTAATAAAAAAACGTATGGCCCTTGTATTAAGCCGTCCTCTATTGTTTAACCGAATTTCCAGACATTCCCACTAAATAACAATGGGTCTTAGATAATGAACTTATTTTTATTTCAGTTGCAAGAGTTGTGCGGCTTGCGGCCTTGCGTTAGCTACAAACAAAAAGCTCTGATACCATTGTATGAACTGCGCAGAGTATTGGTTCAAATATTACTGTAATTTTCAAGTATTCCCAAATTGCCCAAGTATAAACAAACACATAGAAATTTAGATAGTTATTTACTTTTAATAAAGTCGATTAAACACAAAAAATTTCAATATAAACATTTGATACCTTCATGCAGTGCCGGTCAACGCACCTATACCTAACGTATTCAGGGAGCCGTGAGATAAAAGGTAAACAAACCATAAATGTCCGTTCAATCGATTTTGAATGCTATTGTGTTGGTGGCATGACAAATGGCAGCTGCAGTAAACAGTTGGTATTGTAACCACTTTTTTGCCTTTAATGCCATCCATAAGCCTACGGAATAGAAGTCAAAATCGGTGGAACGGACTGTAATAAAACGGTTCGTTTCAATGTCTCATCTTATTGTGAAGGGAATATGGTGCGGTTGCTGCGGCATGCGGCATCACATAGGATATGGTGAAAATTGGAGAGGCAGTGAAAGTGTTCATAAATAACCTATATCTATAGACCCGATAGAGAGAGGAAAATATTAAAGTGGATTAATACATATAAATTGTAGTTTATTAGTTATTACAAATTATTTTTGTAAATACTGCAATATCAATAATACATTTTCTAAACCAAACAAACAAGATATGAGTACTAAAATTAATTCTTGTCCATAATAAAAAAACAATTCAATTCAATAACAAAGAGCTCACGCCGCCGCCGCGCCGCGCTGGCCGTGCCCATTAAAAACTCGTCTCTTAGCAGAAACAAGTGAGCATAGTACTCTCCTAGTGTGAGTGTCACACATTCTATACATGATTATACTAATACGAACACCACTAAAATACGCTTTGTGCATCCTATTGGTCAAAACTCGTGCATTGTGTGATCGAGTCGTGAGCCGTGCTATGAGATTATCGCCTTAGAGGTGAGCATGCAGAAGTTTGGCCGATAGTACAACTTCTGAGGAGGTATTAGTAACTTCTTGTACTACACTGGTGAAGCTTTGCTGTTCTGGATCTACACTGGTGGAGCTTTGCCGTTCTGATGGTGTGTTTTCTAAAAATCTCAAACGTTCATAAAATTGCCACTTTGAATTTTTAGCTGGTGCTGCAGATCCCGTTGAATTTTTCTGTTTGCGCTTGTATCTGTTGTAGGAGTCCCTGATTAATTTCCATTTTTTACGGCATTCCGAATCTGTAATATATAAATAATAATATAAGTCTTTTTTTTGTTTCAGGTTTATGGCAAATGGAGAAACATATGCTTCGCTATCATTCGCATTTCGTATATCTCCTTCTTATATTTCACAAATAGTCAAAGAGGTGTTGAAACATTTAAAGATTGTTTTAGTGCCAATTCTAATGCCTATTCCAAAAGAAAGTGATTTTAGGCTTATATCTGAAGGCTTTTGGGACAAATGGCAATTCCCCAATTGCGGTGGCGCAATTGATGGTAAGCACGTGAGAATAAGAGCCCCTGAAAATAGTGGGTCGTTGTATTTTAACTATAAGGAATTTTATTCGATTGTTCTTCTGGCTATTGTAGACCATAATTACAAGTTCATTGCAGTAGACGTTGGCTCTTACGGCAAAGAAGGAGATAGTGGAATATTCCAAAAGTCTACAATGGGAAAAAAATCATGAAAAATGAATTTAATTTTCCAGAACCAAAAAATCTACCAAATTCGAACATAATATTACCACATTTTTTAGTTGGAGATGAAGCATTTAGTCTTGATACTTTTATGATGAAACCTTACGCTAGAAAAGTTGCAAAAAACGATTTAAGCAAAGAAATATTTAACTACCGCCTTTGTCGTGCGAGACGAGTATCGGAAAATGCGTTCGGTTTGCTGTCTCAGGTGTTTAGAATATTTTACACGCCTATCGGATTGCGCCAGAAACATGCACTGATATGATCTTAGTTGCCTGTTGCTTGCATAACCTATTAAGAGATGGATTTTTAGAATCTGCTCAAATGTCCGTACATCAATTCATTACGTGGAACAGGAGGGTTTTCGAACAGCAACGGACTAGATATTAGAGCAAAATTAACCGATTACTTTATGTCACAGCAAGGAGCGGTAGACTGGCAAGAACAACATGTCACACGGCTTGTTTAAGTTGATTCCACATGTTTCCTTTTAAATATTAATTCTATGCAAAATAAAAAAAAATAAAAATAACTCACCTGTTTTATTTATGCTTTCAGCTATGCTCATCCAAATATTGTCTTTCAAATTTTCGTTTCTGTAGGAGTCTAGTCGTGCATCATATATCGGAGGGTGCTGTCTGATCAGTTCAATCAGCGTTTCACAGTCTTCGTCAGAAAAAGTATTCATTTTTTTTACACTAAACACAGGTGCTTTTCGAGCGCGACACGAGACACTACTGGTCCGGAGGCAGCGACCGTCTCGCTGTCTCCTGTCTCGCGTCTCTGTCTCCTGTCTCTGTCTCGCTCGCGAACTGTCGCTTATACATTTCCTAACGTTAAGTAACGGTCGCGGTCGCCGGTCGCGGTCTCCGGTCGCGGTCTCCTGTCTCTGTCGCGGCGCGAACCGCCACCTTTACACTTCCATGGCCATTACTAATGCCTTAACACTCTCAGCGCCATGTATATATAAGCATTTTCTAGAGAAGCAAGCCATGTGGGCGGCGCGCGGGTCACATATATTTTTATGCAACTGGCCACACTACAATTGAACTAAATTTTGTAGCAAGCCATGTGGGCGGCTGGCGGGATACGCCGTGAACTATACCAGCAGGCCGTGTGATCCGCTGTGATCACACAGATTCAATTTTTTTGTTGTTATTTGCTTGCTAGATAAGTAAATGTAAGTAAATGCATTTAAAAGTGCTCTTCAAGACCTGTTCATGGAAAAAAATCCGACCAAAATCGGACATTATTTACTTAACAATAGGGCTTAAAATAAATTGAGTAAAAAAAGACTGATAAGACATTTTTAAGGTTAAGGTTTCATTTGTTAATTACATTAAGTTTACAGAAAATTAATAAAATAATGAAAAAACAACTAGAAAAAAAAAACAACTAATCTTTTTTATATTAATGTGGATTTGTCCGTAACATTCCCCGCAAACACTCGGTTGTGTCGGGCATTTCAGGCATACAGTGTTGACCTTCTTTGTTTTATTTCTAGCTACTATGGCAGACAACCCCGTGGCTCGAAGCCTTACGTAACAATGTACACATCGTCTGCGAACCAGTCTATTTCTGTGATCATACAGTATTGTTTTACTTAATTGGTGTTCTGGCAAATTTCGCAAACTAACTGATAGGGTTGCTCTTGAAAATAATCCCAACATTTGGAGACAAAGATTTTCTCTAAACTTCGTGATCGTGTAAGTCTTGCTTGTCCATTTTTTTTTTCCTAAACATTATATAAGCATTTACGATAGCTGTAGATAATAAAAGCTCCACAGCTACTTTCTGGAACCATCGAATGCTTCGTCGACCAGGGTTGGCATAACTAGACATTTGATCGGATAAATCTATAGAACACTTGTGTTTATTATAATCTGCGATCAAAGCAGGTTTCATAACTGTCTTTCGTGGGTTCCTTTTGCTTTTCAATGTAACATAGCTCACTGAGTGTTTCGTAGATAAAGCCAAAACGTCTCTCTTGCCCTTCCATTTCAACACAAGAACGCCATCATCGTTTTCTAAAGCAGTCTTTTCACCATTCTTAAGTTTTTCTTGTGTAACTTGCTTTGGTAAGCCCTTCCAATTTTTCGCAGTGCGCCTATTAGATAAGTTTGATTTTCCAACAATTTCTGCGCTAGTTCTACACTTGTGTAAAAGTTATCGGTGACTACACTCCTGCCTACTCCTAGGTAGGGTCGACAGAGCTTCATGACTACATCCGTGGACAAATTTGTCTGTCGATTTAAGTTTTTTTCCTTCGTAAATAATTACATCGTGTGTGTAACCGTCATCGGCACATAATTTAAAAAGTTTTATGCCATACTTGTGCCGTTTTCCGGGGATGTATTGCATAAATACTATGCGTCCTCTGAAAGCTACCATACTCTCATCGATAGTTACATATTCTCCTGGGGTTTTGAAATCATGAAATTTGCGTGTAAGTAACTCTAAAAAACGTCTAATCTTTATAAGACAATCGGTATTATTAGGTTCTACGAATATGGTGTCTTCAAAATGCCAACATCTTAATAACAATTCGAAACGGTTTCTACTCATAACCTGAGGAGCTACTTTGTTCTCATACAAAATGTTTTTGCTCCAATAGTGTCGTATTTGAGGTAGTTTTTTGAGTCCCATGTAAACCAACAGGCCAAGAAACTTTATTATTTCTTCTTCAGTGCAGTCTGTCCATTTGTTGAGCCTCATATGGCGTGTCATTACAGTAAGCAATTTGGTCTTGTTCGCATATGAGTTGGTCATTTGGACCATAAGGGTAATTACATTTTTATCAACGAATAATTTATAAACATCTAATTTAGTCTCACAATTATCGGAATAACAATATCTGGTTGTATTTGTAACGGAAACTGCTTTTGTCGTGATCCGTTCCAATGATGCCAATTGGACGGTTGCATTGTTGACGGTGCTCGCTGCGCGGGATTTTGATCCAATGGTTCATCGGAAGACGATGACGACTCATCACTGTTTGAATCAGATTGAGAATAATCCAATGAGGGGGATGGTTCATAATCTGGATCGCTGGAATCGCTCGAAATGTCGAGTACGCGTGAATAGCGGGAGCAAAAGCGCGCGAAAATGCGTTCCCAGCAGGCTGCGTGGGCGGCGTGCGGCCAACTGACCTAATTACGGCGGTGGCGTGCAGTTATATTCCTTAGATTTCTAACGGTCAATAATAACAACAAATTAGGCGCGAAAGTTGTGGAACGCCGACCGCCCACGTGGTCTGCGGAGATAAGTTATAAAAAATCATATTGGCTTGCAATAAAATAATTTATGTGGGCGGCCGGCGGACCACATGGCGCTGAAAGTGTTAAAAACGGTTAATTTTGGGTTTGACCAGTTTTGATACCAATCGACTCCATTTAATATGAAATATTTAGACATGGGGTAAAATGAAATGGAACAAATATATTGTATGGATTGGTGGAATTTGGCATACAATGTCTTCCCAACATCATGGATAATTTATATACCTACTGCTTGCTAATGCTTGCTATGAGCGAATGAGAGAAAGTTTAAATATTTCCTGAATAATGGAGTTGAGCCTGACACCTGAAACCCAAACCCTAATCTATTTACTTCATAGAACAGCAATATTCTGCTGTAAACAACAATTAGGTGCCTACAATTCTATTGATAGATGGGTTGCTAAGCTTGTGGCTTATCATAAGTTTGTTATATAGAGGTATGAGGAACAGGGTGTAAAGCTCACTCATAATCTATTGAAAAGGGAGCATCCTCCGACCAGACGGGTGTTGAGTCTGGTGGGCAGTTGCCGACATCAACCGTTGGGCAGTTGCCCAACGGTTGATGTCGGGATGTTGTATATATGCTAGTTGCGCGGTAAACTCTGCTTGCGCGATGCAGGATTTTGCGTGACGTCAGTCTGACGCGTAGCTCGCATGTGGCGTTGTAGATGCCGCTACATCACTCCCCCCCCGGAGACCGGAGGTCGATAGTGGGCTGAGTCTTGTATCTTGCGATGCTTGCCAGGGCCAGTTGAGGTTCCAGTGAGTCGGAACCGGGTGCCGCATAGTTCACGGTGAGTCGGGGTGGCGCTGCGTTATGCTCGGATGTGGTACAGCGCCGGGTTGAGGCTGACTGCTGGCGTCGACCAGGAGAGGGTTTGAAGGCTCTGCTTGTGGACCGGCCGAGAGTGCAGTGTGCTGTGCCAAGGTTGCTGATGAGGCTGAGGCTGATGACCAGGTATGCGCGGTCGCTGCATGCTGGTGGTCAGGATACCCCTTGAAGCCCTGGGTGCTGGCTGGCTGTGTGACTCGCCGCTCGAAAGCTTGAAGGAAGTGATGATGACGTCACGCTGATGTACTTGCACAAAGGCTGCGCTGACGTTCATGTTCGGGGTCACCAGTATAGAGGTATTAGGAACAGGGTGTAAAGCTCACTCATAATCTATTGAAAAGGGAGGATCCTCCGACCAGGCGGGTGTTGAGTCTGGTGGGCAACTGCCCGACGGTTTATGTCGGGATGTTGTATATATGCTAGTTGCGCGGTAAACTCTGCTTGCGCGATGCAGGATTTTGCGTGACGTCAGTCTGACGCGTAGCTCGCATGTGGCGTTGTAGATGCCGCTACAGTTACATACGGTACGAGGTACGAATTTGTCTTTCATTAAAATCGCAACAAAATATCGCGATTCTGAAATATCATAAATTGAAGGTATCTTTAGTTTAGGTTGTAAGCACTTCTAAGTTGTAACAGAAAAAGACTTTTACAATAATTATAAGAAATTCACCACGCTTCCTCGATTTTTAAAATATCATTAATATTAATTTATCAAAGAGGTTTTAGGGGAGACCTAGGAGGGTTGTGACAGTTTTTACTTTTGGGGCCATATTTCGCTCAAGAAACATTCCACAGTTATGACCCATGTGATTAATTTAGCGTCATTCCTTCTGTTTTCAAACCAATCACCAAAACTAATTTAAGTGTTATGGTTTCTGAGAAAATTGTCAAAATTAAAGACCACTCCCCTACTACCGAGGTAAGTTGTGACCGGCACCGAGGTAAGATGTGACAGCGTTATATTAGATATAAAAAATATCATAACACTTAATATTAATAAATCAAACATGGTTTTTTTTAGGAAAATGTACTTTTATTATGCTTAAGTATCAATATAATTAACATATTAACATTCTCATAATAAGTAATTATAGTTTTAATTAGCCTTATATGGCATCGCTTTGAGATCAATCATTATTATGATTATTATAATCAGTCCAAAATCTTAATTTAATCAGATTCACAGTTATGGCAAACGTAATGCCGCTCGTCTCCAGTACAATCTACGTGTGCCCAGCCTTTGCATTCTAGGCAAAGGACCATTCACCACATTCATTGGACCCACTGCTCATTCGATCTGCTGTTTGCATAGGCGTCAAGGCAAACCAAGCAAAAACAATTGTTTTCTGCTTCTTCTTCGTCACTACTTGTTAACCTCTTCTTATAAGTCTTCTTGGCAATTTTAGATTTCTTCTTTCCTTCGCTGAAGATACGCTTCTTAACATTTATATACTTCCTATTAGCCTCTATTGCAGCTATTTCATCCTTCGTGGGAGTGTCAGTAAGGACAGCAGATTTGATTTTACGTCGGTTTGGTTGACTGTTTTTCCTTGGCGGAGCTTTCGGCAATGGCCTAACTGATTCCGGCGAGAACACAGTAGAAACAGTGGCAAGTGGACTAGGAGCTGTAGATGTGGATGCAATTGGTTCAATGGCATTATTATTCACAACTGATGAATTGCTAGATGGCATGCTTTGATCTGCAGATGTACCTGGAGTAATGGCTCTTGCTTCATCATTATCAACTGCATCAGGGTTAAGATTTGGAGTTGTTGTACTTTCTGCTGGATTGTCAACAATTTCTGAAACGGATTGTTCTACTTCTGGATTGGGACGATCAGTGACTTGACTTGGCAGGAAATCAGAATCTTGAAATATGTCAGTGTTAACTGGCCATGTTCCAGTTGCAGCAAAACCAGCACTGATATTCCTTGCAGTGACTGCTTCATTAAATGCAGACTTTGATATAAGATGGTGATGATCATAAATTGTCATGAGTTTCTCGGCATTGCTTCGCATCCAATTGTCGCAAGCTGTATTAATACCTTTTTTTAGAGGCCCAACAATAGTGCGATCTAGTGGTTGTAGCTTGTGCGTACAGTGCGGGGGAAAGGTGAGCAAAATTATGCCACTTTCTCTGCAGAATTCAATGTTTTTTAGAGCTTTATGCGAGGCATGTTTATCAAGGAGCAACAGAGCTCTGTGTTCTTTTGATGGTCTGACATGATTTTTAAAATGCTCAAGAAAAACATGAAAATCATCTTCTTGCATCCAGCCTGATCCGTTAGCTGTTCCGATTGAACCAGTTGGGCCGTCCCGAATAAAATGGTCTTGGAATCGTTTATGCGGAAATATAAACATACATAAGTGGTATATAATTACCTATTGCGTTTCCAGCTAAAGCCAGTGTAACTAAGGTTCCTCTTTCTGCCGATGTCGTCGCACTGACCTGTTTTTCACCGCGTCGTGCAATTATTCTGTCTGGCTTTTGCACGTTAGTAATTCCTGTTTCATCGACATTCCAAATGTCTTTTGCCTCAAGTTTATATTTGTTTAGGACTCCTGTATAGTTATCAAAAAAAGCGGCCACGTTCGTTTTATTAAAACTCGTAGCACGAGCGATGCTAGTGGCTTGAGGCAGTCGTAAAGATAAATTAGGATGTCGTTGCATAAATAGCTTGAGCCACACTTCTGCTTTTTCATTTTTGTCCTTCGATCAACTATATACTAGATTCAGTGTTGCATACGAACACAGCGCAAAAAATGGCTCAAGTTTACTATACCTTCCTATCTATTATGTATATATACAGACACAAATATATCGTAACGTCATAAAAATATTTTAACAATAATCATCCTTATTATTGTCTATGAAAGGTTTAGTTTTGTCTAATGCGTAATGAACATACGACCTATTGTTTCGCGATATCACCGAGAGCTCGTAAAATTTTATTACCTTACGGAGCTACCGCAGAAGATTCAACTTTATTGCAATACGTTAAGGCTTAAAACTACTATAGTCACATGTTACTCTTTAACTTACCTCCAAAAATAGATACGATAGAACATGGAAATCATGGAGTCGCTTTGTTGACAAAATCTAATAAGTCACTACGAACGAGTTAAAGGGTAAACAATATTTTTTATACATTTTACTAAAAAATAAAAAGTCATTTTATTACAAGTTTTAAACATTTATTTACGAGTATAATAATCTTACAAGGAATCATGATACGACGATTATGACGGCGACTATAACGATGTCGTCAGTCATAATCGATTGAGGTCATAATGGAGTTATACAGGCTGACTTTTTACCCACCAGCCAAATTTTTGGAGCAATTTCTGTCCATGATACTGAACTACTTTCCGTAAAAATAATTAACGAAAACTGAAAATAAAAATCCGGCTTCCCATACAAATCAGCGCTCGGTCCAACGAATTCTGTATGGGAGGACGAATTTTTTTGATTGATTTTTAATAACTTTTATAATGGAAAGTAGTTCAGTATCATGGACTGAACTTGCTCCAAAAATTTGGCTGGTGGTTAAAAAGTCACCCTGTACGTATTTATTATTCTAATCTTATTATGACTAGTTTTATGATCTTATTAATTACCTTTAAATAAATTAAGCTTGTTATAAAGTTGTCTTTTTGAGCCACTTTTTATCTGTGACGTTTCTTTTTTACAGATGTAATGCAATCGTACATCTATAAACTTTTCTATTATTAATTGAATTAAATTAATGTTATGGTTATGTTCGGTATTTTCAGAAAACACGGCTTTTTCGATATATAATTGTAATACTTCTATAGATATAAATTTTTTATCATGTTTTTTTTGGATTGATTTTCCCCCATTCGCGATAAGACAACGTCGTATAACGCGTTCTGTGCTCATTCATATGTCAAATACATCGTTTCCAGCGTAGCACAAGCCGCCCATATCTCTAATGTCTATTAGTTTGTGAAACCATAATTTTTCTTTTGCCAATAAGTTGTTTTTGCAATCGTCACAACTAAGGTTTTTCACTAAACTACTCACCACAAAGCCAGAAATATATCCAACTATTTGTGAAACAACGTCTGAAATTGGGGTTTGATCTAACTTTTCACCGAGCTCATTGCAGTTTGTCTGGTACTTATCAAAATTTTGCTCCAAAGATTTTTTTTTTTTAATTTCTGCAGTACTCAAGTTTTTCTCCTCGGTTTCATCATTACGATATCCTTTCGAGGAATTGTTAATTTTATTTAAAGGAGATGATCCTGACAATATTGGTATATTCTCTATCGGAATACAATTTCCGGTAAATTTTGACCCCAGCTCTAAATGACACAGCAGCTTTTTAAAACTCGCTTTAAATTGTCTCGTGTTGGGATTATTGTTATGTCCACCTTGACTTCGTATGTTCCCAAAAAATAGCTCTACATGATCCTGGCTAAATTTGTAGGTCAATAAAAATGAAAGGATATCACTTGCAATCAAATTTTCATATAAATTTATCAAACTGTTGATGCACACTAATAATCCCAATACTCCAGTGTTATTTTGAGTCTTAACCAAAGGTACTTTTTTGTTTGAAAACACAGTTCTTCTCTCAGAGCCAACTTTAAGAGTTTTTTTAAATTTAACATTAATTGTTAATGAGAGTAGATAATCTTTTGATTCTGACAAGAATGATAATATTTTTTGAGAATTATTTTTATTTAAGGGTGTTTTAAAACCGTAATCTTTCAGATTTCTAGTATTTAATATATCAAAAATATCATTTAGTCTCTTGATAAAGTACACTGTGATCTCTGAATTTTGGAAATTGGGAATATTTAAGGTTTTTTCACAAAATTCTAAAGCTCTAGCAACGCTTCGGCTTAGAAGCTGCGAAGCCGATTTTACATTCATAATTTGATTTTTAAAATGAACATGTCTATGTGACAGTTTGTTTGCCAAGTGCAAGGAGTTATCTTCCTGTAAATCGTATAATTCTGTCACTAATTGCCACCTGATTAATTTTTCATCCGAAGTATATATATTTTTTTTAGATTCGAAGGTGTTTCGCATCAGTTTTAACATATGGCAGGCATCTAAAAACACTACGACGTCATAATCAGCACTAGGGTGTTTGAAATTAGTTTTTAAATTTTGAAAATCGTCTATCTCGCATCCTAAATTTTTCATTGTTGCAATATTGCTTTTGCAGCCATCAAATGTAACGGAGCGAATTTGCACACCGATATTGTTACATTTTTCCAGTGCAATTTTTATTAAATTGGCTTTCATGTCTGCCTTCAAGCTGTCTATATAAAAATAAGCCAAAGGTAGCTTCCATGAGTCATTTATAGCAACTAACATGAAAACGTATGCTTGGGTTGCTATTTGGCTGCTGTCATCGTTATCTAAACCCATCTCTACCAGGCCCTCATAGTGTTTGCCGGTCCAAATTTTTTGCCTTCTTATCGACATTTCGTCGGCCACCAAAGCACACATAATAATTTTGTCGGTTGATTTTGCTTTCTCTTCGAGCCTATTTAGCGTTTCAGCGCAAAATCCAGGTTCAGCATCTACGCTTCGATACCATTCGTATAAGGTTTGTGGATGAGGCAAACAGGTATCGAACATTTTTCGAACATATTTATAAGCTGAAGGAGAATAAAAATGTAGTGTTAGAGCAAATTTCCTGGCACCTGGAGGATATTTTGCGAATGGTTTTGAACGATTTTTTTTGTTTTTAGTATACATCCCGTTGAATACTTCGGCAACTTCTACATGTTTTGATAGCTCTAAAAATACGGTGTCATCGATGGTTTTTTTCTTTTGAAGGATTGCTATTATATTTTTTAATGAAGAAATTTTTTTCTTGAGGCGTTTGTTAACTTTTTGTAAATTATTAAATTTTATTGTTTTAGTCTCTATAATTTTGCGAGATTTAATCAATTGTTTTTTTAAATGTCCTTTTCTTGGAGTGTCTTGTAAGGATATTAGGTCCGATAGTGAAACAGCTGGAGAATTGGAGATGGAAATTGCTGGAGTCGTTGTTGTGGTGTCCTTTAAACTTGTAGAAGGTGCAACCTACAAAAGTAACGGTATCCTAAAAATTCTAGAAAGGACAAAAAATACTTGTTTTACAAATTACAAATTAAAATACTAACAACCGGTATCTTACTAAGTTTGACGTCATCTGTTCCGTCAATATAGCTGCTTCTTCTTGCACCTTTTTTTGCTCAATGTTAATCTGAAACATTTCATTTATAAATATTAACATGTAAGTACGCAAGCAGGACTAAAGTAATAATTCTGTTTCAACTCACACTGCACCTAGTTAATTCAATCCTAATCCTAGCTTATAATTATAAATGCGAAAGTTAGTTGGTTTGTTTGTTTGTTACCTCTTAACGTCTAACTAATCATCATGAAATTTTGCATATAGGTTGTCTGGGGTATGGAGAAGGACAAAGGGTATGTCTTCTCAAAAAAAATAATGTTCCCAAGGGATCGCCATGAACGCGGGCGGAGCCGCGGGCAAAAGCTATTAATTTATATGACATATTTTTAAGATATTTTACCTGCAATTTGGGAATCGCCGTTTTCAACAATCTACGCCTTTGAGTATTTCCAGATATATCGAATGTATCAAAATGTATCGAGCAAATTGTAGAATTTTTGCAAGGTCTGTAATTATCTTCTCTTCTTTCTCGCGCAACAATGGATATCCATTCTGCACAGCGAAATGGATCAGAGGGAAATCTACAATAAAAAAAAACAATAAAAATAAATTAACCACTCCATATATTTTTGTTCCAAACTCGACCAATGTTTGGCGAAAATGTTGGTTCTGTGATGTCGAATATTGGCTAAACGACGAAATATTAGTTTTTAATAGTTAAATAATGATTTTAAGATTTTTAAAAGAAAAGTGACATTGTACTTACCGAAAGAATGATACTCCTTCGGAAACTTTACTGTTCCGATGGTTATTTTCGCAGTTTTAAAAAGCACACTGAGGCATTCTGACACGTCCGTACGTTGGCTGTGGTTGGATCGAACTAAACTCAAATAAGACCACAAGTTTATTTGTGCTCTTATTTTTTTTGCCGTTTTTAATGCCGTGACCCTTAATCTAGTATATAGTTGATCGAAGTTTTTGTCCCATGACTCTGGAACATTTTTATTATATTTTTTGGCTATCTCATATGCAATGACTCTAGTTTCTTTCGTTGTCAGACCATAATTAGATGCTGCACATGTTAGCAAATAGTCGCTTAATATATTCTTCTCCTCTTCTGTAAAAACAGTCGGAATGGTATAACCTATAGACGGAACTTCGCCCTCTGGGTTTGCTTGAAAAGCCTCTTTCTTGTTAATATATCTTGATAAAGACATGTAGTTTAGATTGTAAGAGGCCGCAGCATCTCTTAGGCCTAGTTTCACCATACCATGTTAATTAGTTTAATGTTCTGTTAAAATGTTAACGGGACATTAAGAGTAGCGAGTGTTTCACGATATGCTAATCCATGGTTAAATTTCCTAAACAGGCGTTCAATTTAATTGCTGCCCTAGAGGTCTGTTAGCTTACTAACCGACATTTAGTCAGTTGTCAAATTCATCGAAATGGAAGCAGCGTATAACTTTATTTTCGAAGATCAAAATGTTTTGGAAATTTTGGAAGACTTGAACGATTTAGTACGACGTCCAAAAATTTTTAAAGAACGGCGGCACTATTTTGAAGAATACGATGAAGTGGATTTTCGCACAAGATTTCGCTTATCAAAACAATCTGCTTTGGATGTGTTGTATTTAATTGAAAATAAGCTTGAATATTTATCAGATCAGTAAGTAAAATATCTGTAAACTAGGTACCTACCTACCCAATGTATAATTGGCACCTTTTCAACCTTTTGCAATAGTCTAATAAATGTGATTCCAAATCTAACCTATAATTTGATTTTGCTTACAGAAACGAGTAAATTTCGCCAGTAAATTAACTTCTGTTGACGTTGAGGTATTATGCTACTGCTTCACGGCAGATTACAATGGATGATTACTGTGGAACCAGCAAGTCGACGTCTCATAGGATTATCCACAGGGTAACTACTGCAATAGCGTCACTCGGGCGACAATTTATTAAATTTCCAAACACTGAGGAGGAGATTAAGAAAACGAAATTAGATTTTTACAACATTGCACGTTTCCCTAAGGCACTGGGTGCTTTAGATTGCACACATATTCGTATTCGCTCTCCTGGTGGAGATAACGCGGAGTATTTCAGAAATAGGAAAGGCTATATGTCTATAAATGTGCAGGTAATTGGCAATGCTAACTTGGAAATTACCGATGTAGTAGCAAGATGGCCAGGAAGCAGCCAAGATCAAACTATATGGAATGCCTCATATAGAAATGTTATGTTCGAGAGCCAGCGATATGGGGATTCTGTACTTTTAGCTGATAGTGGTTACATGAACCGACCATATGTTATGATGGCACTGGATAACCCAAGAATCCCAGAGGAAATACTTTATAATGAATCTCAAATCCGAAGTAGAAATCCTATTGAACGTCTGTTCGGTGTATGGAAACGTCGCTTCCCTGTTCTGTCATTAGGTATGCAAATACAATTAAAAAACTGTCTCCCTGTGATTGTTGCCATTGGAGTTTTGCACAATATTGTGACAAGAGCAAGTGAAATCCTACCACCAGATGACCCTGATCTTATACTTCCGGCACCTTGGGTTGAATTGATAGAAGAAGGTTACATTAGAGAGCAGCGAAATACAGATGAAGAAAGAAGGGATATAAATCCTGTGCGCAGAAGCTTCATAAATAATTATTTTAAAAGTTTTTTTAGATCACTTTAGAAATAGATCATTATTTTATTTTTATTAGGAACTAACTGATCTGTTTGCGCCTACCCAGCATCGACATGAAATTAAAAAAAAGTTATAATTATGAAAAAAGTTTTATTTTTTATTTTTATTTAAATACTATTTTGCAGCTTCTTTAATTCTAACTGCAAAATTACTGTTTTAATTTTTTCCTGCTTTATATGTTCTTCAGATATAATATTTCTTTTCTCGGCCTCAGTTGCTCTTTTAATTTACTCTTCAAGAGTTCATGTAAAGAAGCCTTTGGTCTTCTTCTAATCCATGGCTGTCTATCTACACCTGAATTAGGTGCTTCCACCTTTGTTTTTAAAACTGCTGGCGACCAACTGCTCCATGGTTTTGATTCTCCTTCATTATCCTGAAATGAATTAATTATAATACTAAACAAAATCCAGCTAAATAAATTGGAAATATATTTCTTATTTATTTATATAAGAGGACATAATAGACAAAAATTTATTAATAAAGAACTTTTAGAATATGTTAGTAAAATTAATATACAATAATCCCAGTAATAAATGCGAAAATATGTTTGTTGGTTGGTCGGTTTGTTCTTACACTCAGCAACGGAGCAGTGGATTGATGTGATTTTTGCACAGAGATAGTATGTAGGTTGGAGAGGCTACATTTCACCATCAACATCACGAGTGTGTGCAGAGCCATAATCAAACTATTATGGAATCTTTTAAAAATGGCAGAGTAACTATTTAAATACATTTTAAAGTACCTGTGATTGAGAAGCCCGTTTTGGGTAATCTTCAATAACTGTTGCAATTTTGTTGGCAACAACAGACGGTCCGGCAAGTTCATTCTGAAAATAAAATAATTCATATTGTTGAACCCAATATTGATAAAGCTCTGCGTGGTAAACTATGATCTACCTATAGATACATGGTTAATTGGCCTATTCTCAACAGATGTGTGCTTAGTAACCCATTGGGTTACTAAGCACACATCTGTTGAGAGAGATCTGTTTGTTAGAGGTGAGACGTACTAGGTAAAATGCGTACTGAGTCTTAGAAGTACGCGTCCGCCTAAATACTTATTCCAAAAACTAGGTCCACGAGTATTTAGGCGTCTCTAGTTTATTGACGTTTCCATAGCTAGCGAGTCTTCGTAACATCGAGATCGATTAATCGGAGTAGGGTATTTTCGGTGTATGGATTATTAACGCATGTTCTACGCGCTGGTATTCGTATCTTTTCTACATTTTAAAATATATGTAGGTACTTACTTAAAATTAAATCTTATTGAAAACTTCCCTTCATACTTTACCTACAGGCTTAGGACTGTCAGCTTATTTTATAAACATGATATTAATAGAAACATAGAAAAAAATATTGTTGGTACTTATCAGAGAAAAGCTGGCGTATTTAGAAGGTTTCAATTGATTTTATGTACAAAATCAAATTTTTACATCTATTTACATGATTAATGTTTTTTTTGTGTATTTTTTTTTGTTTTTTTTTTGTGTTTTTTTTAAGTAAATATATTTATGTTTTTTCTAAATGTTTATTTTGTTTTCTTTTATAAACAGTATTTGCTTCACCTTTCTAACACCTAAACGTGTTCGTCGGTCGGACAGAATATTTCCTGCAACAGAAAATAGTCGCTCGCAAGGCACACTGGTAGCTAGTGCATTTTGTTTGAGCCGAGCCAATATGGCCAAGTGGGGATATGAATTTTTGTTTTGAAACCACCACTGCAATGGAGAATCATTAATGTTCATGACTTTGTCATCCAAATACCGCTGTACTTCTACAACAGCCCTGGCGTAAGCAGTACCAGCCGGCCGAATGTTTTGCATTTTTTTGTGGTAATGCTTCCAGATGGTGTCATCTCTTTCGAACATGACTTCATTTGCTTGTTGATCAACTTGATTATCTCTTCCAGTTGTAGCTTCAGCTTCTCTTATAAGATTGGTCACTAATCCTATTACATGTTTTTTAGTGTTATCTGCCGTTGTCTCGTTTTCAAAGTACAGTTTATAGCGAGGGTCAAGAAACATGCATACGGTGTATGTCCGGCTATTTTCTAATGTCGAAAATCTTGACACCAGTTCGCCATAAAGATCTGTTCTCACTTTTTCAACTTCATCAGGCAGGGGCTCAGCATCATTCAGTATTAGTTCTACTAACGAAGATTTTAAAGCAGTGGTTATGGGAATCACAGCGCTCCCCGTTACATACTTTTGCCCGCTCATTTCTTTTGTTACTTGTTCGCAAGGTTTCAATACTAGAAGTAACTTCTCAATGACGACCCATTCATGTGGCGTTAATAAAGTCAAACCTGGATTAAGATTCGACAAGGAACTATTTATTTCTTCTTTAATTTCAATGAACCTATCCAGCATGTAAAATGTGGAATTCCAGCGAGTTGATACGTCTTGTAGCGGTCTTTTTATATCTTTACCAGCTTGTTGTTGATATTTTTTCAACTTATCCCAGCCTATGGTGCTTTTTTTAAAGTAAGAAACTATAGCCTTCACTTTGCAGGTGATAGTGCTAACATCTTCATTATTTAATGCCTTTTGTACAGCTAGATTTAAAGTATGCGCGTAGCAACTAAAATGTCGCCAGCCTAAACATTTTTCGATTGCATACTTTATATTGGAACCATTGTCTGAAATAACGATTAATATTTTTTCTTCAATGTTCCATTCTTGAACAATTCGTCGAAGTTCTTGGGCTAAAACTGTGCCGGTATGCGAACCTCCGTCCAATGCACAGCATTCTAAGAGATGCGATTGCAAGACCATGTTCTTGTCTATAAAGTGACCTGTTACGGCCATGTACCAGTCATTTACACGAGATGTCCACATAGCTGTAGTAAGACATATCGATTCCACTTCAGTATCAATTATTTTCTTGATTTCTGTTTTAG
The DNA here is from genome assembly GCA_917490735.1 of Dryobotodes eremita. Taxonomy (NCBI): domain Eukaryota; kingdom Metazoa; phylum Arthropoda; class Insecta; order Lepidoptera; family Noctuidae; genus Dryobotodes; species Dryobotodes eremita. Next base: position 2,267,475 of record OU823242.1, on the reverse strand, counting down.
TTTCTTCGTATAGTGAAGGCAACATATTATTTGCAAAATATTTGCGAGATGGAATTACATAATTTGGAAATGCAAAATTAATTAACTGTTTAAATCCTTTGTCTTCCACTATGGAAAATGGTTGTAGATCATATATGAATAAATTCATAATATGACGATCGATATCTTTTTTTATTTTTGAGCAGTCTCTCCGCAAATACGAGGTTATATTTGTAGTAGTTCTTATTAATCTCGATGAATTACCTTGAACGTTTGCAGAGGCCGTTTCTCGAGTAGTTGTTGAAGTTGATGGTAAAGGTTCTGGAAGTGATGGTTCTACCTGCTCCATTTGTTCGTTTTCTCTGGGCACTAAACGTATAGTACCATGTCGTCTCTTCAAATGTTTCGTCAAATTCGACACTGATGCCTTAAATGAAATGTCCATTTTACATATTTTGCACTGTGCTTTATAGTCCCCTTTATCGTCAAAATGATCCCATGCGATACTTCTCTTTGGAGCCATTGTTAATTTAAAATTAGAATTAGATAAATAAACAATACTTAAACACCATAACACACTTTAACAAGTCAAACAAAAGTATCTAAGTTCTTTAAACACCAAAATTCACTTTTAATCTCAAAAAGTACGTTTACGTAAACAATAGGTACCGTTCCTGTGACGTATTGTGACGTACTGATTTAAAACCAAACATTGCTAAACATTTTCATAGAATTTTGTTTTGGTAGTACTTACTAAAGTAAAAAAATGAGTTATCGTCATAAACAAACGCTTGCACGCTGCTTACCAAAGTAATAGTGATTCTATTGGTATATACATTAAGGTTTAGAAACGCAAAACAAATAAATCGACTCGCAAACTTCGAGTGCCGAACCGAACGTCTCCGAATGTCACCGGAACTGACCGAGCTTGTGGGTCGCAAACTTGCATCTACACGCGAGTTAGTGTCAAACGCCATACGCTTAAATACTCGAGACGCGTTTAGGTACTGCGCTCGGAATAAGTCTTTACGCGTCCAGCCAAAAACCTATTCCGAAAACCTATTCCAGTATATACGTCTCACCTCTATAACCCAACCCGCACTGGGCTCGCGTGGTAGACCCGCACTGGCCTCGCGTGGTAGATTACAGCCCATTCCCTCTCGAAGAGAGGAGGCCTGTGTCCCAGCAGTGGGAACATTATAGGCTGATTATGCATGCATGTGTGCTTAGTCTTACGTATTTTTTTTTTTAGAAGTAGTTTACTCTATGTATACAGGGTTACTGGTAACTCGACGTATTCCTTGCAGAACGTCATAGTAGGGTTAAAATGCAACAAATTAAGCCACCAAATGTTCTACCGAAATTCAGTATATTAAGGTGGTTAGCCATAATAGTTTAAACTAGTCAGTAAGACAACAGAGGGTACCAGTAATAATGTTATTAATCTCGCCATCAACAAGGTACCTTCTAGCACTCAATTATTTAATGGTAAAAAAGGGGCTAAGCAGAATTCCTTGAAATTATTTCACCAAAATATTCAAGGTTTTTCTTCCAAACAATTAGAAATTGAATTGTTATTAGAAAAAACAATGTTTGATATTATTTGTATAACTGAGCATTGGTTGAAAGATTATGAAATGCTAATTAATTATGAAAACTATAGTGTGGGCTGTTGTTTTAACCGAAAATCCATGCTGCGTGGAGGTTCACTAATCTTAATTAAAAATTGTATAAAATCTAAGTCTCGTAAAGACATAGTTGAACTATCGGTGGAACATAGCATTGAACTGTCCTGTGTTGAGCTAGATAAGCATTTTATAGTGTGCGTTTACAGACCTCCAAATTATCAAAACTACTCTATATTTGAGTCAGTAATGGAAGATGTTTTGGCAAAACTTGCAACTGGTAATAAATCAGTAATTATTTGTGGTGACTTTAATATTAATATTTTGGAAAATAATTCAAATAGCAGTAGATTCTTAAGCCTCTTCAAATCATTCAATCTGTCAAATGTGTTTTTGGAACCAACGCGAATAACTACGGCTACTGCTACATGTATTGATAATGTTTTTTGTTGCTGCGACTATTTAGATAAAGCCATTGTAAATTATCTCCCTTCTGATCACAGCGGTCAAACTGTTACTTTTGAGTCCAACACTCCAATACAAAAAGTGCAGATACAAACTAGACCAATAACATCGGCTAACTTAAATAAGTTTAATAGCGCTTTAATTAGCAAGTTAAGTGCTCAGGGCCTAAATATTAATGATGGTAATATTTTGTATAAAGAATTCTTTTCATTAGTGCAAACAGAGTTCAATAATTATTTTAAGAAGAAATCTAAAACTATTTGCCCTAAGTTTTTATTCAGTGACTGGGCAACTAAAGGCATCAGGAAAAGTAGGGAAAGATTATTTGAACTGTATGGCCTTAAGCCGTATATTAACACTGAAACTTTCAATAAGTATGTTGCTACTTACTCGAAAACTTTTAAAAATGTCTGCAAAGCAGCTAAAGCGTCATTCATTAGCAACAAGGTTAAATCAGCAGACAATAAAATAAAGACAGTTTGGAAAATTATTAACAATGAAACGAACAGGAACAAAAGGCATAATATTAATTACACACTGGACACTTCCCGCGGTCTCATTAGCGATAACATCGATGTTGCTCAGGAATTTGCAACTTTCTTTACTAATATTCCAATTAAAACTACAGAAACTTTAAATTCCTCGCCCTCTCTTGCTATTGATTTATTAAGAGCGAATGTTTCAGCCTGTTCTATAGAATTTAAATTTAAACATATAAGCCCTGTGGTCGTTGTAAAGGCATTTAAGCAACTTAAGATTAAAATTACAGAAGATCTGTGGGGCATGTCTACTAAAGTTTGTCAATCTATTATTGAGACAATTGCACCCTATTTAGCTTTAATATTTAATTTATGTGTAGATCAAGGGGTATTCCCAGATTTAATGAAGTATAGTAAAGTAATTCCACTTTTCAAATCTGGGGACAGCAAAGACACTAATAATTATAGACCCGTATCGGTTTTGCCAGTTTTCAGCAAGGTGTTTGAAAAAGTAATGCTAAATCAAATGCTCAATCATTTTAATCGTAATAACATCCTACACGATCAACAGTATGGTTTCACCAAAGGACGTTGTACAACCGACGCCGGTGTTACATTATTAAAACATATTTTTAACGCATGGGAGAAGGCACAAGATGCAATAGGCATCTTTTGCGACCTATCCAAGGCATTTGATTGCGTGAATCACGAAACACTGCTCTTGAAACTTGAGCATTACGGACTGGGTAAACTTGCGCTTAGCTTAGTAAAATCATATTTGAATGATAGACTGCAGCAAGTTCAAATAAACGGTGTAAATTCATTGGGCTTAAAAGTCAAAATGGGTGTACCGCAGGGTTCAATATTGGGTCCGTTCCTCTTTTTAGTATATATAAATGATTTACCTCATTTACTGAAAATCCGACCTCAAATGGTGTTATTTGCTGATGATACATCACTGATTTTTGAAATAAACAGACATGCTCATGAGCTTGACGACGTAAATAACGCCATGCTTAAGGTTCATAATTGGTTTACTGTAAATAATTTGGTATTAAATGAGAAGAAGACTAAATGCATAAGATTCTCGTTACCGAATGTTAGAAGTAGTAAATGTCACGTTGTATTGAATAAGGAGATACTAGAATTCGTCGAAAAAACGGTTTTCCTGGGGATTACGCTAGATTCAAAGCTACAGTGGGGTCCTCACTTAACATCACTTGCAGGGCGGCTAAGTTCAGCCGCTTACGCTGTTTGGAAAATCCGTCAATTAACAGACGTGGATACCGCGAGACTAGTATATTTTAGTTACTTTCATAGCATCATGTCTTACGGTATTCTGCTGTGGGGACGGGCTGCGGATATTGATTCTATCTTTATTCTGCAAAAGAGGGCTGTCAGAGCCATCTACAACCTCCGCAAACGCGAATCTCTAAGGGAACTGTTTAAAAAAATTAACATCATGACGGTACCTTGTCAATATATATATGAAAACATTATGTATGTTCGAAAAAATCTACATCTTTTTAGTAAGATAAGTGACAGGCATAATTTCAACACTAGAAATAGGAACAAATTAGATGAACCACGTTTCAGGTTATCTAAAGTAGGTACTTCTTTTATGGGGTACTGTGTAAAATGTTATAATAAAATACCACTCGATATTCTTCAACTAAATGAGAAGAAATTTAAAACATGCATTAAACGCACACTATGTAGACAAGCATATTATAAGTTCAATGACTATATAGTAGATAAAAATGCTTGGCGTAATGCTGGTCCTGCTCCACAGCCACTCGGGCGCACTAGTTAAAATTTGAATGTTTGGAAGAGGAATGAATTTGAATGTTTGGAATGTTTTGTTTGTTTTGGAAGACTCCTTTCTTATTCTCCCTTTTATTTTTCTGACATTGCGAACTTAATGTTTGTTTATTTTTTTATAAAATATGTTTTATTATTGAATAACTCAATAGATATTTTAATGATTATTTTCTTTTATGTAGTAAAATTTTATTAATTGCTCAAATACATAGCAAACTATAGTTTTGTATAATTTAGAAGCATATTGCAATTTTGTAAATGTGAGTACAATGGATTCGTTTATTATATAATTATGTTGACTTGACACCATGGCAGTAGGGACTATGTCATGCTCACTTAAATGTCTCACTGTTGGTGGCGCGTGTGTTGGATCATTCGGTTCCCTACAAAATGGTTGAGCTGGATGGTGCTGATCCACGCGTCATGTTCGTGAACGGGCGCCGTCAGTTGAGACTGGTCATCTCTTAACTGCCACGGCTTATTTTTATTATTAATCTTGTATTTTGAATTGTTTTTTTATATATTTTTTTTCATTGTTCTCGCATATAGAAGCAACACGAATAATGTACCCAGGATTTTGTAATATCTTGATTTAAAAAGAGTGTCCTTGGAGTTTCTTGCCCGTTCTTCTCCATAGAGATCTAAATTCAAATTCAAATTCAAATTCAAATATTTATTGCAAAACACAGTACATATATGCATTTCCAGGTGTTAAGTGAATGCGCAGTTCACTGCATTTACCAATTCAGGCATGCAAAATTAAAAATTATACAATTAATCGGTTATATAATGTCATAAATTCGACAGAATAGTAATACCCTGTGCAATAATATACATTCAAATTAATAAATAGTAGTAAATAATGTCACAAATTCAAATTATAAGTAATGTCAGAATAAATAATGTCCAAATAATGAATGAACTTACCAATTTATAATTTAACATGCATTGTAATATTAAAATTATTATTGAAATTAAAAATATATACTAAATAAACATTCAAATTACATTATATAATTGCATTTAGATAGAATTAAGCTTAAATAAATCGGTCATTTGACATATCTAATTATTATTTATTCAACTTATCTGTTAAGAATTCACCAATGGAATAGTACGCTTTTTTAACCATAAGGTCTGTTAACATTCTTTTGAACTTGTTAACATCCTTCTCAAGTCTTACAGTCGTGGGTATCATATTATAAATTTTTGGAGCCATGCCCAGAAAACTTTTTGCATATAATGCTGTTTTATGAGGCACAGCGTGAATTTTGTCCTGGTGACGTTTACTAGTCAGGGCTTCAAATAAATATAAGTGTTTTTTTACGAACATTGCTACTTCAAACGCGTATAGGGCTGGAAAAGTCATTATTCTTAGGTCAATAAAGTGTGGTCTACAACTGTCAGTAGTTTTTATTTGGCACACAGCTCTCTAACACTTTTTTTGTGCCTTAAACACCAGCTCCCTATCTGATGAATTTCCCCAGAATATTATGCCATAGCGTAATGTAGAAGACACGTATGCATGATATGCAGTCAGTACGGTTTCGCGGCTTGCTACTTTACTGAGTTTATGCAAAGCGTACTGGAACTGATTTAGTCTTTTTATTAAATGTTCAATATGATTACACCATTTCATATTCTCGTCTATATAGAGTCCCAGGAACTTTGTGTGCTTTGTTTCTTCTATCGTTTTGTTAGCGTATTTTATAGTAAGTTTATCTTGATTTATTCTTTGTTTAAATGACATAATATGAGTTTTATCTAAATTTACATTAAGATTGTTATTATTTAACCATGTTATTAACCTGTTTAGATTTAGATTTATATCCATTTCATGACACTGTGCGTCCCTATTTCGTGCTGTGAAAATAATTGTACTATCATCAGCGAACAAGGTCATTGGATGTTGAATAACTCTCGGCATATCGTTTATGTATACGAGGAACAATGGGGGGCCGAGGACGCTACCCTGAGGTACACCAAAGTTCGTTTTTCTTGGTTTTGAATGGTACGTTAGTTCTAATTTTGTCTTTTGGCAAATCTTTGTTGTACTCGTTATTTGATACCTATTTTTTAAATACGATTCAATTAATTTTAATACGTTGCCCCTTATTCCATATTTTTCTAATTTAGACAAAACTATATTAAAATCTACAAAATCAAATGCCTTGGTCATATCCATGAACAAAGCAGTCGTCGGTGTCCGTCTGTCCATATTTGTTACCACTTTATTTACAAGGCTATATATTGCCATATTAATATTTTTGCATTTTCTAAAGCCGTACTGTTCTTCCGCAAATATTTGATGTTTTTCAAGAAAAGGATACAGGTTATTATAAATGACTTTTTCAAAATTTTTTGAGAACATTGGAATTAACGCTACAGGTCTATAATTCTTAGGATTTTGTCTGTCATCTTTCTTATATAGTGGTTTTATTACAGATATCTTTAATTCTTTAGGGTATGTACCATTTTCTATGCAAAAATTTATAATAAAACTGAGAACAGGAGATATTTCCACAGCTACACTTTTTATTACTTTAGTGATAATCTCGTCATAACCTGCACTATTGGTATTTTTTAGGGTTCCGATAATTTTGTGTATATCAATAGGTATTGTAGCAGGCATAAACATTGACTTAGCTGTGTTGGTAATAGATGATAAGTCAGGATTTTTACTATTACTTAGCGGTTGAACTAAATCAATATAATAATTATTGAACGTTTCTGCAATTTCTAATGGATCCGTTATCTCTTTGTTATTGATAATTATTTTAGAAATATATTCTTTTGGACAGTTTAATTTATTTTTATTTATGGTCTGCCAGGTTGCTTTCATTTTATTGTTGGAGTTATTTGTGTAAAAGTTATTTCTTGATTTTTGTGTGAGATAGATGATTTTTTTGAGCCGATTAGTGTATGACTTTAGTTTTTCTTTATTTTCCGGAGTTTTATGTCTTCTTAATTGCCATAACATGTCTCGCTTGCGTTTACAACACAATTTGATACCTTTTGTCACCCAGTTAAGTTTCTTTCTAATAGAGATCCTAATTTTAATTATGGGGAAACATAAATCATAGAAAAGTTTAAATAAATGGTTAAATTCGTTAAAGGCTTCATCAGGGTCTAGACATTCATAAACGTTATTAAAGGTTAGGCTATGTATAGCATTTTTAAATTTGTTTATATTTTCTAAGCTATAATCTCGCTTTAGTGAGTACCAATGAGTAATTGTATATGTTTTTTTTACTGGACATTTCACGATTTGTGCTGTATGATCAGATAAAGCCAGCTCTAAAACCTCACCTTTACTGCCTCTAATATTATGTATAACATTATCAATACATGTACCACTAATTATCCGAGTAGGTTGTTTAACACTCAATTTTAAATTATAGTTCAATAATAGATTTTCGAATTGTGATGCAACGCGTGTTTTTTTTAGAGTGTCTATGTTAAAATCACCACATATCACAATTTTTTTATTGTTATTGGTGCAGACTTTTTGTAGCATACCTTCGAAATTATAGAAAAATGTGGTTAGAGCATCTATGCTATTCTTTGGTGATCTATAAATACATACAATATTTAGCCTGTGTTCTATTATTTCAATTCCACAGCATTCGATATAATTAGGACAGCAGTATTCCTTTAAATCTATAGTTTTAAATTTATGTTTATGATTAATTAGAATACACGCCCCCCCATTTCGAGAATTTCTATTTGAGGAGGATGCAAGTCTAAAGTTAGGTATATGTAGGTGAACATCGTCACCATCCTTCATATTATGTTCTGTTATGCAAACCATGTCCAATGGCTTACCTTCATGAGAAAGTTCTTGTAAGTGATAGGCAAATAAGTCCGATTTATTTATTAAACCATTAATATGCTGATGTAAAATAAATATATAGTTATACGAGAAAAAAATTAGAATTACGATCAGTATTAGAAGTCGTATTTTGTATAAAATCATCATTCATTAATGTTTGTTCAGGATTAGCATTATTGCACTTACATATTTTACTTAAATTAAAATTATAACCTTTGCATATTTTACAAGTGCCTTCAGTTTGGATAAATAGGTCATATGTTTTTAGTCCTTGAATAAAGTTGTCAATATCTTTGAAAATTGTATGCATGCCAAAGTTATTAATCATTCCAGTGCGTTTTGAAAACATCGTATAATCATTTGACAGATTCTTATTTGAGTCCAAAAAGTATGCATGCTCATGTGTCAATGTGTCTAAATAAAGTAGGTTGTTAAATAATTCGATCCTAAAATTGTACATAGTTTTAAAGTGAGTAAATTTATATGTCGGAGCACAGAGTATAATATTAGTATGTGTGGTTTTTTGTAGGGCCGTCCGAATATACAGTCCGAGCTCGAAATAGTCCTTTGTTGAGTTGAAATCTTCCTCCCCTATCAATATAATACAAAAATCATGAGAGGTAAAATCTTTTAATTTGTTGTCAATGTCACTTAATAACTGTTCGGTTTGACAGTTCGGCATTACATAATGACATATGTTTTTAGAATGTTTAGTAAGTGTCGTTTCTGCTATGTTTCTTACTTTGTTCTTGTTGTTCGTACTCAAGATGCATATCTGACAACTGATCTACGTTTTGGAATGGGCAACTAGCTTCAACTTTCTGACTAACTGACCGACTCTTTGACAATTCAAAAGTGCCTGTAAATGGTTTAATTGAAATAAATGCTTTGAGTTTGAGTTTTTGAGTTGAGTAGTTTTAAGATAATAAGGTTTTTAGTTGTTTTATGAAAAATCCAATTTAAAAATGATTTACGGCGCGACTATACTGGAATTTAAGTTATTATAGTAGCTGATGCTGTAGCAGATCTTTGTTGATATTTAAAAATCTAAAATGCCTAAAACTTTGGCAAAGATCACTAATTAAACATTTTATTTTTCGCAATTTTTGTCATTACTTTATTAAAAAATCACTCAAAAACTACTGATTTTCGGTAGAACATTTGGTGGCTTAATTTGTTGCATTTTAACCCTACTATGACGTCCTGCAAGGAATACGTCGAGTTACCAGTAACCCTGTATAATAAATAAATACCACACACATTGGCCACTTGAGATAACCCTGTAACCACTTGCTCACAAATCAGGTGCACTATAGCTGGAGCCAAGAGGTTTTTAGTTCTGAATTTTGTCTGACTGAACCTACATTTAACAATAAGGTCTTACTTAGGTACTTACGTCAAGAGTTCCAGCTGCAGGAACTACATAAACATGTGTGCCTTGTGATAAGGTGATGACTTCTACTTCTGTATTGGGCTGCTCAAAATAAGTGCCGCAGTCGAAATCATTGCTGAGACCATCTAGGGTTGGACCCAACAATCCTTCCACTTGGCCTTGCAATGGTGCAGGCGGCGGATGCTTAGGTTGACCACCTCCTGTAAAAAGTATTATACTTGTCTTATTGATTACCTATAGAGCAATGACTAACACAGTACACAAGCATGCCATAATATTATAGATGAATAATGTACGAGGGCGGCACTGAAAATTTCGGAATTCAAGTTTTGTAGGCGTCCACAGCTTCTTCAGGTGATGAAAATCTCCGTCCACGCAATTTATTCTTTATTTTAGGGAAAGTATAGAAATCATAAGGGCTTAGGTCGGGGCTGTACGGCGGATGGTCTAACAATTCTATGTTTTCTTGCTCTAAAAACTCTTTTGTTCTGTGCGCGATGTGAGAACTCACATTGTCGTGATGGAGGATGATGCGGCGGTTGCAGTTCTCTTTACGGAGTTCAGAAACGACCTGTGGCAAACAAATGCTAGCATACCATTCTGCATTAACCGTTCTTTGTCCCTCAAGAGGAATAGTCGTAACATGGCCGGTTTTGGAGACAAACGTGGCCACCATTTTTTTTGCAACACTCCGTGAACGAACAATTTTTGTTGGCTTTAACTCATTTTCGAACACCCAAACTCGTGACTGGTTTTTTGTTTCGGGTTCGAATGCGTATATCCAGGATTCGTCACCTGATACGATGTTGTATACAGCATTTGAGGATCCTGCGTGGAATCTATCGAGAGTTCTGACGCACCAAGTAACGCGAGCCGCTTTTTGCTCTTCACAGAGCGAATGCGGTATCCATCGGGAAAACAACTTTTTTACACCTAATTGTTCATGCAAGATTAAATGTATTTGACTCATGCCAATGTCTAAAGTTGCCTGAATTTCGCGGTATGTCACATGTCGATCTTCCTCAATCAGCTTACGCACAGCATCAACGTTTTCTTGGGTGACTGCAGTTTTTGGATGACCTTGACGGGGATCATCACTGAGCTTGACACGTCCACCTTGAAATTCAGCAAACCAGCGATAAATTGTGGTTTTGGATGGGGCTTCATCACCAAATGCAGAAATCATCCGGTCAACACACTGTTTTTGTATTAAACCACTTCGAAAGTCATAATAAATCATCGCTCTTGAATTTTCTTGAGTCAATTCCATTTTCTCAACGACTAAACAAGTTTGACAAAACCTTGTGACAAGACCGAGAATCTTTTTTTAAATAAATAAATGGTATTCGATTTTTAAAACCAAGGAGTTTTCAATTAAAAAGATTTCAATATGACAAGAACAGTGGAAATATTCCATTCCCGATACTTTTAGTGCAGCCCTCGTATGATACATATTAAATTATACTCATATATTATATTAAAATATGTGGTCTTTTACAAAGCTTTTAAAACTTACCCGTAAAAAAAAAATATTTCTTAGTATCAGCCTTGTTTTTACGGGTATTTCTTTTGATGTTGTCCCAGCAAGTTCTTAGTTGATCAGCATTTCTATTAGCAAAGCTGCTCAAGGAATTGAACTCTTCAGCTAAAATTCTCCATCCCTCATTTTTCGCTGCCGTTGTGACGCATCACTTTCTTATTTTCGACGACTTCTTTAAACTTCGAAATCAAACTAATTAAAATTTATTTTTCATTTGATGAGAAATTAGGGCCACGTTCACGCGTTTTCTTATTATTGGACATATTCTTATAATTGAAAAACACCACGACTGACCACGAACACCACGAAACGTTTTAAACGGTAAACAAACAAAATTTCAGTTTACAATCCGATTCAAACTTTATGGCGACTTGAAGTTTGACGGGTACTAAACTTTACTTATTTACCGACAAAATTAAATGTTGCAAGAACACACTCAAACTTCACTACACAAGTGACATTTTAATTTAGTTGTATTATCTAACGCGAGTCTATACTATACGGCCAGCTAAAGTGATGCATTGTCAGTGAACATTTACATGTGACATTGTGACTTTTTATTTTGGTTGATTTACAACTGACCGATAAAAGAGTGAAAGATGTATGACTCATTCACTTAACGCTAGGTTTCATAATGTGGTGTTATTTTTTTCTGGTGGAACGTAAATACGATTAACATGGATGTTTATTTTAATGGCTGATTTAGTAATGTCCCATTAAAAACAGTTTGGTGAAACTGGCCCTTAAACTTTTACCTCTTAACTTAACTTCTTCAAAAGCTAGGTCGTAGATTTCGACACTAGCGGTTCCTCTATCAGTCTTTCGTGTATAGTTATTAGGCATTCTGAAATAAAAAAATAATAATTAATAAAAAACATTAAGGAATTAGCCAAGGTTAAAAATGGAGTAATATAGGAGAGTTGTGACAGGCTGTCACAACTCGCCTAGGTGTTTCAAATGACGACTTGATCTGAATAATAATTCATATTTTCTAAACACGATGCGCACACAAAAAATTATTGCAACGTTTTGAGAGTTGAATAACCATACAACATAAGAAAAAATAAGAAAGCAAAGCACATATAATAAGAAATGATATAAATTCAAATAAAATTTTGAAGTAAAACTTACTTTTTGAATTTTTTTGCACACAGCCGTCGTAGTTACGCAACAGCGACTCGTGCGTCGCCGGCAAAGACTACTATAGTATACTGGCAATAGACAGGCAGCTCCAGTCTTTTTTAATATTTCGAACGCAGCGCCATCTAGTTTTTCGTTAAGGGTACTAATGAATATAAATGTATACGTATATATAGGTAGCTATAGCTAGCTGCTGTACTATACGGTGCACAGGTACACACGGCTATACATCAAGCTATACATTTCCAGTTTATGCTGATCTCGCATTGTATAGGATTTCCGTACGACGCGAGGTCAGCTTATACTGGAAATGTATAGCTTGATGTGTAGCAGTGTGTATGTACCTATAATATGTCAAGTGGCGTTTATGGGAAGTATGTTACAGAAATTCGAAAACGAAAAAAACAACTCATTAGTATTTTTGTATATTTAAAAAAAATTACACATTTAATATATAATTTTGTGTTCGCCTTTTTCTCCCTTTATGATTTAGGTAGTGTCGATTAGCTTTTTCTTTCATTGGATCATTAACTTCCCAAAAGGTTATTTTGCCAGTGAGAACATTATTGACATCTTTGCACCAATTGTGTATGAAAAACATTGTACTTTTATTTATTAAATATTGACGTAAATCATGTTTGTGATTTGCACAATTAATAAATGATACACTTATATTTATATTTATAAGTAATTTTATATACACGGATATGTTCTTTTTATTGCTGTGCTCTTTTAAAATTTCAATACATACGTGTTCCACTTGGGCAAAGAAATCAAATAATGCTCTTGTGGGATAGCACAACCACTTTTTGTTGTCAAATTCCTTCATTTTTATGTATTCATGGAAACTTTGTAGTTCTTCTGCTTCCATACAATTTCTGCAGTCCACACAATTTTTATAAATATGCTTTTTAGCAAGTTGTGCTATCCACCCACTGCAATACCCTATTGCTGCGGTTCTTTCAATAAGCATTGGAGTTTGTCCCTGTATTAGGTCATCTGTATTTAACATTTGTATATTTAAATGAGCACTGTCAATTTCATTTTCACATTCAGTTGTGTGTGTGTCTACTGGATTTTCTAAAAAATATTTTAATGATTGGAGACAAACACCATCATCTTTTTCACAGTTTGCTCCAACTGAATGTGAAGATGAAATATTAATTATTAATAAAGTTTTGAAGGCTCCTTCAAATGCAGATGACGTGGGCATAATGTTGCTATAACCATGAGCTCTAATTGCCCCAAAAAAGTTTTCCAATGCGTCTCGATTTAAATTGCGCAGCAGTAAAGAGTTAATCCCTTTGGATGTTAAATGTTTTACAATTAATTTAAAACCTTCTATGGTCTTGATCCAGCTTGACAACGAAGGCACTACTCCTTGGTTATAAGCGTTACTAAATTTCATTGTTTTTAATACATTAAGGGGTTAGGGGTAGTCAGGGGCGTGAAAAAATGCCATTTTTTACTATTTTTTTTTTACTAGTAATTAAGTTTATTTCACATAAGTAAAAACATAGTGTCATTTCATCATACTTTAACATTACTTCACTTAAATATCAAAAAAAAAAATATATATTTCGCAAGTTATGGCGGTCTAAGTTGAACAGGTTTTAATAATGGGTCCTTGCGGTGACCATTACAGCTCCTTGGAGATTCATCTAAAATCAATGAAACAAAAAAGATTATTTTTATGGATAGATAATCTTGTGCCTGATAGAAGCATTTTTTTTTTTTTTCAAAATTAACAATTTGGCGGTCTCTGGAAATATTTTTGCAGATTTTCGGGAAAAAATCAACAATTAATTGTTCATAAAAAATGGAAGTTTAAAAAAAAAAAAAAATCCTTCGATCAGGCACTAGCTTTTTATGTTTTCTAAAAGCTGTATAAGTTTCATTCAAATCTATCGAGCGGTTTTTGAGTTACAGTGGTCACCAGTTCAAAAAACATAGTTTTGAGAAAAACGCATTTAAAGTTTTACAGTCAATTGATGTACAGTAATACGAATAATTTCAATACTTACACTGAGTCATCTATTCCTGGACCATATAAGAGTTCTTCAGCCGTTGTAGAACTTTCTAAAACATCAATTTGTTGTTGTCTACGTCGCATTCTACCTTCGCGAGTGTTGTCGTTAGCGCGCTGATCAGCTACTTTTACACGTGCACTATCGGTTTTTTCAGTATACCGATGTGAATTAGGCCCACAACTAAGTCCCAGTGTGTTCATTATTACTAATAATGACTTTGTACCTTCATTAAATATACTCATAGCTACGTATGCCGCTAGCTACCTGTTCTCGGAAATATTAGACCGCTCGAGAGCCTTTTATTCTTCGATGAATAACTCGAAAGATATTTGTCGGATTCACTTCAAACTTTCAGAGAATATTTTTAAGATACTATACTTTAAGAAAATTCAAAAAAAAAAAACAATTTTTTGAAAATTCTGACTACCCCTAACCCCTTAAGACTATAATTCCACAATTTGTGATGAGGTGAGGATGGGGTCACTGCCGTCCTGTAAATTTTTCCTCCTCTTATCGCGCTGAAACTGCCATTAACGCTGTCGAATAAATCATCAAAAAACATGAGTAGATCTGCTGTGTCGGTACTTCCTTTTTCAAGCACTCCACATCCTGCAAAGGAGAAAAACTAATATTAATTCAACTACCTCAGTGTGGTTTGCAGAATGAATAATGGGTCACCACTTAGGACTTAGGGCTATTTTTCACCGGGACACCATGGCGGCGCTAGCTGCGCCGCCACCACTGACAAAATGTATACAACCTGGAGTATCTCACCTGGTGTCCGCTTGATTACGCAACCATACACATTTTGTTCGCGCTACCAACAAAATGCATGTATGGTCGCGCAGCCAGGTTGCGCTGCACGACCTGGCTGCGCGATCATTGCGTCCCAGTGAGATTCGGTCCTTAGGGATCGTGTAAAGAAGATGGACAACAGCATCTTTTTTTATTTAAAGAACATATTGTAATGAGCAATATGCCTTCCGAGTGTAGGAAATACAAACTGACTGACATTGTCAAAATCCTGACATTAAAG
The DNA here is from genome assembly GCA_917490735.1 of Dryobotodes eremita. Lineage (NCBI taxonomy): Eukaryota > Metazoa > Arthropoda > Insecta > Lepidoptera > Noctuidae > Dryobotodes > Dryobotodes eremita. Next base: position 2,252,135 of record OU823242.1, on the reverse strand, counting down.
ACAAAGACAGATAGATAGCAAATGAAAAACTGTAACTTTCAAACATTCACAATTAATTAATTAAATAAAAATACTGTTTACCTGCCATAAGTCCAAGGGCTACTCCAACTGACTGACTGAATACCTGAGTACAATGTTTAACCCTCATTTTCGGGATCAATGCAGGCAACACGTGGTGAGCTGTTAGCTTGGGCACTAGTTTTACTCCTTTATAACCTGGACACCTTTTATATAGCTTCACAATATGGTCCCATTTCGCAATGCCTTCTTGGCCTTTAATGGTAAATTTAAGATCTTTTGTAATCAGATTATTTCTAATCCCTTTTATGAGGTGAGGTGGATCATAGATTGGAAAAATCTTATTCATATTCACTAAGAAAAAACCCCCTTTATATTCTCGTCCATTGCGTAAAAAACTTTCTCGCGTTTCTTTGAGTAATGCGTTTATAGCCGCCACATTGGAGGTGCCTTGGTCACATACTGTTGCCACGACTTTTAGTCCCGTTTCTTGCACTTTTTTTATAATGTTCTTTATCTGTTTTTTTAGTTCAAATGTTTTAGTGCTTCCACTACAATAATAGAAGGCCAAAGGCTGCTTGTATTTTTTTACAATGCCTCTTATCATGAATACTAATACATGATCACAATATTCTTTTTCGACTATATTACCATTGTCAACAAAACCCGATATTTTGTCATTTCTTTTATCATATGAAATGCCGGCTCCAACTGCCATCTCATCAAATGTTAAAGAACAATATTTATAATTGTTAGGCATTTTAGTAACTCTATTTTTCAAGTTTTCAAATATTATGTCATTGATTCCAGCTTTTAGGTTTATCTTGTGCAGTAAATTTTGCAGTGTTCTTCTGCTTGGCAAAACACATATGTTGCTAAGTAACCGATATGCTTTATGAGATGGCTTGAATAGAGACAACGCCAAAATCTTTTCTTCAAGTGTGAATCGCCTTCCTTTCTTTTTCTTGCCACTTTGGGAGGCTTGCATTTGGCAAAATAACTTTGTAGTGTATGACATATTCTTACAAACCATATTGAATGCAGTTGTTTTTTTATTTTTTTTTGCAAGCATGTATTTTGCTTTAAAACACTTCTTATCACGTTCACATTTTCTTAATTTCTTTAAAACAAATTTAAATTCCTTATGTTGCGCCAAAGTTACACGAGGACCTGAAAAACACGCAATTTTTCTTTAAGCAAATAACAACCAAACTTTAAAAAAGAGATTTAGATATTAAAGATTTTAAAATGATGTTATTCTAAAAGTAAATTAAGAATCTTTTTGGTTTATGACCTAGAGGCCTGGATCTTCATTTAAGTTTATGCAATTCAGTAATTCAGTGTTTTACTTATGTTCAATTAGATACATACTTTTTGGAATAATTGTCTTTTTACTTTTCCACTCTCTGCATTGAGTTTGGTCTGGTTCTGTAACATTTTGATGTCCTGTAAATTAAATATTCATAGTTATTGTCAAATTGCATAGAATTTAAACATATGTCTAAATATGTCATTTATGCAATATTTGATCATATTATTATCATAGTGTAGTTCCAGAGATTACCTCCTACAAACACACTTACAACTTTACCTCTTTTTAATATTAGTATAGATATAATACAAACCTGATATCGCATAATTTGGCTGTGTCCTTAAAACATTTGATGTGGAAACTAGAGCCGGCTTGCTTATTATAGCTTCCATGAGTTCTTTTCCTGAAATATAATTAAATATCTATACTAAGTTGAGGCCCAATAAAGCAATCACACAAAGGTTTGTCACACAAAGGTTTGTCACACAAACCTGAACCAACAGACGTTTGGTAGGTCTCACTCTTTTGTCGTAAATTGTACTCACATAATTATTGTTTGAGATAATTTTATTTGTTACACAACAGAGTAAGCATGGAGTTTTTTTGCTTGTTCATCTCCATAGGAAACCAAAACTTTGTAACAGGGCAACTAAAGTCTGACTATTCATAAGTGCCGGATAATGGTTTACATGAATAAAAATATATTTGATTGATTGAATTACAAATTTTTAGTAATAAAAGAAACATACCTGAAGTGTTAAAATCAGATTCTTGTAATTGATTTCTCAGAGGAGGATTCTGATCAGAGGTTGACATAACCATTGCTTCACCAAGTGATTGTGGTTGCAGATCTAGAATAATATTAAAAATATTGTCTATATTTATTAATTGTTTCAAAAAAAAAAATGCATTGATGAATATGATAGTTAACAACGAATAGTATTACCTGGGATATGTAGTGTTGGAATTGCCAATTTAGACAGTCTACCAGTTGGATACTTATGAATTTCTTCAAAATCTCTGTGACAGACACGTTTGTTGCCATAGATAATATGATGATCCAATGTAGCTATTTCACCACCAATATGTAAAATCCAAGTTTTAAATTTCTCTGCACTGATCTCTGGATTCGGGAACAGATGTAGAGGCACACCTGAAAACATGAAATAATAAATTAGGTGTGTAACTTAATCAATCAATCAGATCAAATGAAAGGTTGTAGTATGGCATTGGGCCATTGGTTACAATGTACTCTGTGATTGGATATAGGTTGGTTTCACGGGGTGCACAGAGTACAATAATTCATGGGGTGGCTACAGACAGTTTAGAATATAAGAACGACAATCAAGGCAAATCATTTAGAACCTATTGACTTTGACCTTCTTCTACACCGTATAATAGGTCTTTACCTATGAAATTGCCGTTTTGTATGAAAAAATTTAAACGAATTTTTTTCATGATTTTTTTATTTGTATTAATCGAAGTAATCACCCATGCAATCAATGCATCTTTGCCATCGCAGTGGCAGTTTATTGATGCCCTTCTTAAAGAAATCAGCTGGACGGGAGGCAACAAATTCTTCAAAGGCATTTTGTACTGCCTCTCGGGTATTAAATTTTTTTCCCGCCAAGAAGTTATCCAAATTCTGGAAAAAGTAGTAGTCTGTAGGCGCAAGGTCTGGTGAGTAGGGCGGATGACGGAGAGCTTCCAACCCCAGTTCTTGCAACTTGGAGATCGTCTGCTGTGCAGTATGAGGTCGCGCGTTGTCGTGCAGGAGCAGCGGAGACGAGCGATTGACCAATGCTGGTTGGAGATGCGCCAGCTTCTCCATCATTGTGTTCAGTTCTTCACAGTACACATCTGCAGTAATGCTCACCCCGTTTGGTAAGAAGCTGTGATGAATCACACCGGCGCTAGACCACCAAACAGTGACCATCACTTTTCTAGGGGTAAGTTTTCGTTTAGGGCATTGTTTAGGTGCTGAACCAGGATCCAACCAACTTGCTGAGCGCTTACGGTTATCAAACAGAATCCATTTTTCATCGCAGGTAACAATGCGGTTCAAAATTCCTTCATTTGTGTGTCTGTTGAGCAGTGCAAGGCACGTCTCGACGCGTACTTCGCGCTGGCGATCATTGAGTTCGTGGGGCACCCATTTGTCAAGCTTTTTTACCTTGCCAATTTGACGCAAATGGACCAATATTGTTTTGACGCTAACGTCGAAAGCTGCTGCTAATTCAGCCGTAGATTGTGTATCATCAGCTTCCACAATCGCCTTTAATTCGTCATTGTCGACCAAAGTCTTCGGACGACCGCGAGGTTCATTTTTCAGGTCGAAATTTCCAGAACGGAAGCGAGCAAACCAATAACAGGTGGTGCGTTGGTTTGTAGAGTTAGCTCCGTAAACGTCGTTGATGTTGCGTGCCGCTTGTGCCGCGTTGCTGCCACGACGGTACTCATATTCCATAATTACTCGAATTTTTAACGTATCCATGATGACGAAAAAGATTGAAATGCGATGAAAATGTAACACTAATCAATAAAGAAATGACTACTTTTAGAAAAAAAAATCCATGTTTTTAAAATAAAATTAATTTGAAATTAGAATTCATAGCCAAACAAAAATTATTTTGATTTGAAATGGCCAGTACTGCAGAACGGCAATTTCATAGGTAAAGACCTAATATTTAATGTACTTTACTCTGGAGCTATTACAATAGAGATACCATATCTGAAACATATTGATGATAACCAAGTCGCAAAGAAGAATAGTGATTTAATCTTACATATCTGAAGTCTTTTCTTTCTTTAATACTAAATCGTTTTAAAACTAAGTTAGGAATACTAAAAACCAGGTTAAGTATTCTCAAAACAAGTTTGTATTAAGTAAGTATGCCTACACCTAAATCACCATTTTCATTAATCTTAAAACAGTTTTTGTAATCACTTAAAAGTTCACCATATTTTCTAAAATAAAGTTATAAGCACTTTATAGCAAAATAAGTTTTTAATTATACTTCACTAAGATAAGATCGAATGTCTGTAGTTTTAATTAGGTATTGCAGATATCCTCAAGTCTAATTCTTGATCTGAAGTCAACCTACAAGATATATCTTGAAATCTGTGTTTACAGATCTGCAAAACCACATTCAACAAATAGGGTTAGTTTATGTAAACAGTAGTATTAACTCTTTCGTAACCTTGGAGAGTATCTAGAAGACATCTTGAGGGACATACTAGTTTTAGCCAAGACAACAGCTGGAATTCGTCTACTTGCCTTCAAGATAATAATATCTACAATACATTTTTAAGACATTTGTTGGTCAGTGGGTCGTCTTGGGGACAGATTTGTTTACTACTTGGCTAAAGTGTAACCCTTCAGGTTTGGCATAAAATAAAGGTAGAAAAACAAAATTTACTTACCGTCTTTCCTAACCACAGCACATCCAGGTACACAGCAAGAATTTTGTGACATGGTTGAAGTTCACTGTTCACTATTCACAATTACAGGTCCAAACTCTAAAGAGTGCCTATGCGTAGAGTACAGTAACTTCACAAGTTCTGGATGATGTTTAATTGTTTACAATACGGCGTCACACTGTGGAGGATACACAACTCGACACGAGTGTACGAACGAATTGTAAGCCGGGCACGCAGCACAGCAACACGGAGGAACGGAAGCTCAACTCAACATGGATAGCAGCTGCACTTTCAAAAAAAACAACGAGTACTTTATTACAAAAGGAAAATAAGTGCGCACGAGCAGTTACACTCTCACGCACTCAGCCATTTGCAATTCAAGTGTGCACATACAAAAACAAAATTATGCACGTTTTTTAAACTAAATTTGAATTGTGCTGGTACTAAAAACCTCATTATACTCGAAGTTCCACATTCTGCTATTTTTATAAAATTATTGCAATTATTAACATGTGATTATAATTTTATTTCTTGATTTATGGTTTTTTAAACTCCCAGCATAAGAAAAATGTATTTAACTATAGTAACACTGCAATTTTTTTACCTTAATGATTTGATAGATGGCGCTGTTTTAAATAAAAAAACGAAATTTTCGTTTTACTCCTAGTTGCCATAGCATGGTCGCCGGCAAGTACTGAGTCGAGTAGCGCGCATCGAAAGCGTCATGCATGCGGTGTTGCCAGCTCGCTACCTATAATAGGTTGGGAGAAATCGTGCTTGTCACAACTCACCTCTGTCACAACTCTCCTACACAAAAATGCATTCACAATTTATCAGGAAGACTACCACTCACATTTTATCGAATTAATTATGGTGATTATACGTATAAATCCTAAATTAAGTGGAACAGAAAACCATTGCGAGCAGAAGGTTGCCTTCGGTTTCAATGCGACTAGCCGTTGGTTTCATGTCAACGATTTAAGCAAATTCTCGCTTGTCATTTTAGTTACGTAATTCGAAAAATAGACGTATGCCCAATTTTTTCCTGCCAATCTTGGCATATCGTTCACTCTTTAGCGTCTCAAACAGACTGCAGTTGATTTCGCTCGATAGTGGAGTTACGCAATACGAAAGTCGTAAAATTAAGCAAACTGCGATAGAATCGAAGCAAACTAGTCGCCATCGTTTGGCGAAAATGTGTTACGTAATTAGGGTGCTGCAGAAGACGGCGAGTTGGGAAGACTTTAATAGCATTTTTTTAAATTATTAAGAAGGTTTTATGATTCCGTTAAGTGTCCATATCCAACCTTGCTTTGATAGCGGCGACCTGAGACACCCCACAAATTCGGAAGTTTTAAAAACTTTTCATGTTTTCAAAATGTTTTAAATGTGGAGACATCTGTTAAATTTGTGGAATATGGTTTTCCTTTTTTTAATTCTGCCGAGTCACTATACACGCTGTCGAACAATTTGCCCATATTGGATAAAACTTCCGCAGTTACTTTTGCTTCTGTAGATAGCAGCCCTGGATATTAACAGAATGTAAATAAATATTAAAGCAATATATTTATTTGTAGTACAATGATTTTGACAATTTCGGACTTTAAAATACGTTTATAATAATTTTAGCCATCATGGCCTTCCCCACATGTAATTCTGTTTATCAGCCGAATAAACGCTTCTGGCCACGGCTTTACCTGATAGATACTTGAATCAGAATCAGAACTTTATTTGCTATGAATGTAGGTACAGGTATAAGATGTTGTACATAAATTTATGAGATCGGCTACAGTCTACCATACGGCATGAAACTTATTACATTAAAAAACATGCATATAAACAAAACAATGTCAACAACACAAAACAGGAATTAAAGTGAAGTCAATTAATAATATTAAAGTCAGTTACATACGTCTTACATGGTCAAATTTGCAATTAATTATTACAATCATAATCTTGATAAATTCTTAATAATAATTGTTATTATTTTTATTTATTTGCATAGAAATTAGGTACAGAAAAAATGCAGATGTTTTATAATTAGGGATCCTTAGACATTCTACCTTAAATTAGGCATGCAAACATTTAGTACAAGTGATTAATAGTCTAAAATACTGTCATTATGAAAATTCTTACAATATGGTCAACAAAATAAAATAAAGAATTAAAGATGTCAGGATTAATTAGGTAACTATAAAGTTTTATCATTTAGGAATTCACAAACGGAGTAATAACATATATCAATCAATAAGACTGACAATTTCTTTTTAAACAGTGGAATGGACTCGTTTTTTATTCCGTCGGGTATTTTTGTTAAAGATAACCGGGCACATACATGTAACACTTTTCCTTAATAATGCAGTGTTATGACCACTAACACGTAGCATGTTTGTATACTGTGTTCTAATAACACTGGCCTACACTCATTTTGGTGTCTAAGATTTTAGACCTGATTTTGGGTATATTATTTGAGCTGATACGAGAAATCTAGTCACATTTTTCATGTCAGCTCTTGTTCATGAGAAAGAAGAAAAATACATATTTTTAAAAACATATTAATTTATTTGCAAATTATACATTGAGAAATTTTTTTTTGAGTGATTTTCTTGAGTGAGATTGTCCTGGACAATCACGCATAATTCCCCAGCAATAGTCAGCCATCATATGAAAGGAATCGATGTTTCTCCATAGTACTCAAAATCATAATCTTCTTCAGAAATTTCCATTTCGTCATCGTCACATTCCTGAACTTCTCGATGAGAAACAGGTATTGGAACAGTATCTGAATGAGGAATAGGTCTTGTAGCAGAAAGAATATTAGGGTACTTCCACTTGCTACGATTGTTTTTGTTAATGCCCGTTAGACTCGTCATACAAAAATAACAATCGTCGTGATGATTTTTTTGTTCTCGCCAAATCATCGGTACCCCAAACTTCAAAGATTTTCGCGTTCCTTTTTCCCATTGCCGCAAATGTTCAATGCAAATCTTACAAACAACGTGAGGCACCCACACTTTATTTTGATTGCCAATTACAAAACCAAAGTATACAGAATACAAGCGAATTACCGTGTCATTAATCGGTTTCCGTTGATCTTTCATTATATACTCACCGCATATGTGACAAAACATATCAGGATCGTTAATGCAACTTCTTGATTTACTTGCCATCATAAATTTATACGATTAATGTCATAAAAGTAGTTATAACATGGACTGATTTTGAATGAAACCGTAAAAAAGTTAAAATAAGAATTGTAGGTAAACCAGAGCTGTCAGCTGACATCTAGTAGCAGCAATGTAGTTCATACTACCTACTTTACCGACTACAGATGCGAACAGAGCTGCACCAAAACAATTTTTTTTTTTGTAGGCCAGTGTAATTGGTCGTGTTCTATTGTCAGATAATTTATTAAAAAGATACTTATTTATTTTACAAAAACAGCTATTTCAAAAATGTAAAGTGATGGTAATGTTAGCAAATTATATATAGGTACGCAACTATCCGTGACTTTCGTGTTACACATTGCCCTTATGTATTGGTCTTGGTCTTGGTATTTAAAATGAAAGATACAAATTGCAAGTCCCTGTGGACACAGCATTAAGTTAAATAAGAAACTACATCATCAAATTAAGTAAAGTTAAAATTATGATTAAGATTTTGGATATGCTGACCTTGGGATATGCTGAAAAATATTCCTGCAGCCACCGAGTGACTCGCATTTTTTGTTTAATATTAGGATTCAAATGGTCCTTTCTTAACTTTGGAGCAAACGCAAATTTCTCATCGCTGTTGTCCACGTCGTAAAAACCTTCTATACAACCTGCTTTTTAGGGTTCCGTAGCCAAATGGCAAAAAATGGAACCCTTATGGATTCGTCATGTCTGTCTGTCTGTCTGTCCGTCCGTATGTCACAGCCACTTTTTTCCGAAACTATAAGAACTATGCTGTTGAAACTTGGTAAGTAGATGTAGATGTATTCTGTGAACCGCATTAAGATTTTCACACCAAAATAGAAAAAACAATACATTTTGGGGGTTCCCCATACTTAGATCTGAAACCCATTTTTTTTTTCGTCGAACCCGTACGTGTAGGGTATCTATGGATAGGTCTTCAAAAATGATATTGAGGTTTCTAATATAATTTTTTTCTAAACTGAATAGTTTGCGCGAGAGACACTTCCAAAGTGGTAAAATGTGTGTGTGTCCCCCTGTAACTTCTAAAATAAGAGAATGATAAAACTAAAAAAAAATATATGATGTACATTACCATGTAAACTTCCACTGAAAATTGGTTTGAACGAGATCTAGTTAGTAGTTCTTTTTTAATACGTCATAAATCGTAAACCGCAATTTACCTTTCATTCAATCAACTCAAATATAAAAATAAAAATAAACATTTAATTTCATAAACATAAACCTTATGCATAAACCGTGAACCATTATTTTCTAATAATAAATCTGTAATAGGTGCCTAAGTAAATAATAATTATAATTTGCGCATGGCGTGGCTTGATCGGTAGCGGGTGCGGAGCGCGCGGGGGGCAGGTTCCCGACTGCGCTTACCCGAGCGGGCAGACACGTGGGCGCAGACGTCGTTGACACTCGTGCGCGCGGAGCTAGTTAGGGTTCCTTACCCAAAGGGTAAAAACGGGACCCTATTACTAAGACTTCGCTGTCTGTTCGTCCGTCTGTCTGTCACCAGGCTGTATCTTAAGAACCGCGATAGCTAGACAGACAGTTGAAATTTTCACAAATTATGTATTTCTGTTGCCGCTATAACAACAAATACTAAAAACAAAATTAAATAAATATTTAAGGGGGGCTCCAGTACAACATACGCGATTTTTTTGCCGTTGTGATAGATAATTGTACGGAACCCTTCGTGCGCGAGTCCGACTCGCACTTGGCCGGTTTTTTTTGATATCCCATAACTCTAGGGTATGATCGCGCCCATATCAAAGAATCAACTGGCATATGAATTATGTTTCAATCATCCTTTTTTTTTTTCGTTTTTCGTACAAAATAATTCGGCAAAGTCAGGATTATTAATGTAAAACACCCTTACGTGAAATATGACAACGTCGCATTTTCTTAGCTTTAAATGTGAAGGATTGGTTTTAATAAAAATGTATTACTCGTATTTATCAATGCAACTTAGATACCTAGACACATCGAGGGTCTATTTTGTACGGTAAGCAAACAAAATTAGGTAGGTGAACTTTATAAGATATTTTAGTTTCATCAAATTCAGCTTTTAGTGTTTTTAAAGGACGCAACCAAGATAACGCTAGGATGATGGATAGGATAATTTGAATTAAGTTAAGTGAAAACAACCTGGCCTAAATGTTATCACTTCATTGTTTACTTAAGTTTTAGAAACTTATGAAACCTGGGACTTTTGGCAATTTGGTGTAGCACTGGCTTTATTTTTCTGAACTTTCAAACTAAGCTGATAATTTTACCTGCCTACCCAAATATGTCAAAATATGCCATCGTTAGATATTGAGTTGAAAATTGATTGCGGGGATTTGACAGATTGGGTAAGTCGATGTGTTGTGTGTGTGTTTTATGGGTTTAGGGTATGATAAATAAAACAAGTTTTGTTAAAGTAATCAATTTAATTTAAATGATTTTCAGTGTCCGCCATGGTATTCCAAGCATACATTTAGCCTGGTGCGAATCTGCCTATTTAAGTAAACATTGTTTTGGCGCATTTCATTAGCTGCTTCTTCAATTCGCCTAAGTAAATGGTCCCTTGATAAGTTTTTTTTTTAAATCCCGGTTACTTTTTAATGTACCCCACACGTAAAAGTCAAGTGGGGTTAGGTTTGGTGATCGCGCCGTCCACGCTATAGTCGGGCTTCCACGTCCGATCCAACGTTCTGGGTATTGTTCGTTTAGGTATTCCCGTACCTGTGTCCCATAATGGGCAGGCGCGCCATCGTGTTGGATCCACATCGTTCGATTTGTCTCCAGATCCACATCCTCAAAAAAATCTAAGTATATTAGATTTCGTAAAAACGTTAATAATTTTCTGAGTTAAGGCGGTGCGGGATTTCTATGAGACCTATTAATTTATTATTTAAAATTCCCGCCCACATGTTGACAGTAAACTCGTGTTGGTAAGAAGTTTCCCACACAGCTTGCGGATTCTCTGTTTTCCATTGATGCTGGTTTTTTGAGTTAAAAGCCCCAGCGCGCGTAAATTGTGCTTCGTCCATCCATAAAATGTCACCTATCTTATTTGGGTCCTGAATTAAAAGTTCATTCATGCGCTGACAAAAGGCTGTTCTCGAAAAATTATCGGCGGGTAATAGGCCTTGAGCTTTGCGATAATGGTAAGGGTGGAGCCCATATCTTTTCCATAATTTCCACACTAAGTTGGGAGACTCTTCAACTATTACACCCACACGTCTCGTAGATAATGTTGGATCTTCAATTATTAGGTTCATGATCTTAATTTCTTGAACCTGAGTCAAATTCAAGACTCTTTTGTGAGAAGATGATCTTAACAGGTTCACTGTCCACAGACCACATACGGTCTGTAGAGAGACTTCCATACCAGTCCACAGACCGTATGTGGTCTGTTCACCGGTACAATATCTAAGCCATCTGACACTGTGGACGTTAGAAGAGAGTCTCTTATTTAATGCGGACTTGGCAGGACACATCATAAGGATTATAAAAAGTTTCCGAATCATTTCTTGATTAATTTAAGTGAAATTGATAAAGGAGGCATCATTGTAAAGTTAACATTTTCGGATATAAATCAAATAAAAAAAAAAAACACTGTTGATGATAATGACAATTTGTGGAAGTTAATGATTTCATGGTGAGGAAAAATGACGACTGTTACGAATAATGATTTTGTGTTAAATCCTAATGTTTAATGTTACAAAAAGAATGAAATAAAACAACTCAATTAAAAATCAACACAATATTTTAAAATCATAGATAGAAAGTATATTTATGTGTAAATAATATAATTTTTATATGATTTATCCTTACTGATAATTATACTAAATGCGAAAGGAACACTGTTACCTTTTCACGGCTGAAGGATTAAACCGATGGTTGCGAAATTTGCTACAAAAATAGCCTGGGACTTAGAGACGGATATAAACTACTTTTTTCTGACACCCATGCGGGCGGGGCCTCGAAAATTAAACTATTAAATGCTAAATTAAAAAATAACATACATATTTAAATACTTATTTTTCTAATTTCAATAGTTTGATTCACACTTTTGCAGGAATTATATTTATTTGGTAATCATAAACCTAATTAAAGGAACATTATACAGTGTTTCTGAATGTAGATACACAAAACCTTTAAAAAATATCAGAATCTGAAGCACTATCAATATGACGGTCTATAGGTATAGGCATGGCCGACAATACTTCTGATTCTGATCCAGGCTTATTAACGTTATAGTTTTCATTATATAAATGAAGATGATTTTTAATTAACTTATAAAATATGAAACTAGATCAACAATAAACGCGTCCACTTATCTGTTCAATCGAGACAAATACTCATTATGAGATAAACCTTAATGTTAATAATAGGAAATATTAATTGCAACTTAGTATTTAAATTAAAATTTGGATTTTGGTTCGCCTTAATCACCATTATAAAGAAAGTTGCTTTATCCTATTATAATGTCGGAAAGAACAACTATTCGTTTATTTGGATTTTGCGTACGGGTTCCTTGGTTACGATTTACGAATTTAGACAATGGAGCAACATAATTAGGATCAATGTTTTCAATGTTTCCATGGCTATAATTTGGTACACTTCTTAAATCATAGCCATGGATATGTTACGGGCAATTTGATAAGTCCGGGCACTATTAATAATGGCCGGTCTGTATTCATAATGCCCGACTCAATTGGGCAATGTGATTAAAACAGCATGATTAATCAACTTTTCCGGCCATTATGAATAACGCCCACCCTATCTTGGGCAAAGTAATAAAATAAGTGAACTGTAGTGTTATTGTTTATTAAATGAAATTAAACTTACAAAATGTTCATGAAAAGTTAACAAAAAATAAACTATTGAACATAGTAGTTAAAAATAAACAGTTAAAAATGTAATAACATCATTAGTTACCTACTTTTATTTTGATAAAAATATTACTTAAGAACAATAGTTAAAAAATTTGTAAACTGAGAAATATCTAATAATTAAGGACTGTGCAAGAAAGTTATTACGTTTAGAATTATTTATTCTTGCAAGATGAGCTTTTGTGACATTTGGAATTGCAAAGAATGTTTGATTTCTTGCATTTACAACGTTTTGAATTGCAGTCACCACTACAGTTACAATGCTGGAAGCCTTGTCCATCAAAATGAGAGTCTCTTCGAGCACATTCTCGAAGAGTAATATCAACTTTTGGAACATCGTCGATCGAAATGAACTTTTCTTTACAAACAGTAAACTCATTTCTGGAGTACAGTTGGTTTAAAATACCGTGTTTAGTTCCAAGTTTGTAAAGTTTTTCTTTTTCGACAGATATAATAATAGCAATTATATTACGACTATCCGTCTTGGCTCGATCTACATCTGGTATCCTTACTCGAACGCTTTGGCCTATTTCTGCAATAGGAAATTTTGCATTTGAACGCGCTAACATTTTTTCGGCTTGCTTATCAAGTGATACTTTAGCTGCGTTACGAGCCTTCCGAATTTCGTTTGATTTTGCGTTGAGTAAAGATGCAGCCTTTTCATTATCAGAATTTTCCTTTTCATTGCTCATATCGGCAGAAGGCTGTTGATCGACTGCTCGCGGGTTTCCATTTATTATGTCCACACTCACAGTGGGTTGCTGATTTTCTGGTAGACTATCGGCAGAATATTGTTCCAGTTCAGAAGAAGGCTGTTGATCGTTTGGTCGAGGGTTTACATTTATTATGTCGACAGTAGATTGCTGATTTCCTAGTTGAATATCGGCAGATTGTTGTTCCAGTTTGGAACGGGGTTCAGGTTCAATCGTAACAGAAATAGAACCAGTAACAGCGGCTGAGTTTTCATCTATGTTATCGCTGTCTTCGTTTACGGTATCATCCACTCTGTCCACAATTACGTTTTGACCTTCACCGGAATCACCATCTTTTAACATTGCCTCAAGGTCATCTTCACTTACTATCTCCGTTAACCCGTCAAATGATGGCAAGACTGATTTTAAACCTGCTTTGGGTTTGCAGCCAAACATAGCTTCGTAAGGACTGCGATCGATGCCGGAGTGGTAAGCTCTATTTTTCATGAACTGTACGAATCTTAACCCTTCCGACCATTTTGTGGTTTCATTTGTCTCCAACAATGTAAATACCATCTTTTCTATATCCTGATTTGCTCTTTCTACTGACCCTTGAGATTGGCTATGACGGGGTTTGCCGTGTACAATTTTGACTTCTTCCCACATTTGGCATAGTTCCACAATAACTTTATTTACGAATTCCCTGCCATTATCACTGTGCAAAATGCATGGAGCTCCAAATATTATGAAGATATCCAGCAAATGATATGCGACTTCTTCGGCTCGTTTTGTTTTTAATGGTCTAAGAATCACAAACTTGGTGAGGTGGTCTTGATACACCATGATGAACTTAAAATCATTGTCTGCTTGTGTTTGCATGTCGATTAAGTCGACTTGGCATCGTGAGTTAAATTCACTACTTTTTATAGGCTTAACCACTAGCCCTTTTTTTGGAACACTTATTTTTTTTTGACATGGTTCACACAAAGCCAAATACAACGCCACAAACTCTTTAGTAATATTTTTGTACTTCGGTTTGAGCTCTTTCATCATCCTATTTCTACCTCCATGCCCGATAGAAATGTGAGTTTCGTGAATAATATCAAATGTTTCTTCCAAATAACAGTAATATTGAATTGGTTCTCTGTCATTTTTCACTGGTACGATTAATTTTTGAACTGTTCCGATCTTCACTATGTCATACCTCGACAAGCGCTGATATTCCTCTGGAGTTTTGCCTGCAATCTTGTCTTTTGTCACTTGCACTTTGGTTAAAAATGAATAATACTCATCGCGAGAAAATAACTGAGTGTTTTTCCCCTTCGTTAATTTTAATTTATGAATTTCTTCGTTAAAACGTCTTTTCATATCCATCATATCCATGGATGTCGCCATTTTGTGAGATAAACGTACTCAATGCACTCACGTGTTCTCGTTCCGAAGTATTACTGTGAACTAATACGTCGCTGCGTGCGCGCGCGGCCCTCCCAATGCACTCACGTGTTCTCGTTCCGAAGTATTACTGCGAACTAACACGTCGCTGCGTGCGCGCGCGGCTCTCCCCCCGCACGTACGCGCCCCTCGCATGTTGCAAGGCACGGCCGCGGTCCAATTTATCACATTGCCCGGCTACAAGTAGGGAATTATTCATACTGCCCGGTCCAAGTGATAAATTCAAGCTATCTCAAACACTGACTTATTACATGGACCACGGGCCGTCGGGCATTATTAATAATGGCCGGTCAAAGTGATAAATTAATCACTTTGCCCATCGCTCTTGGGCATTATTAATAATGGCCGGTTCTTATTAATAATGCCCAGTTAATCATGTTGCCCGTAACAGATACATTTCTTATCCGCATTACAATCAAAGCAGCTGAGTTGTCTAAGAACTATCTTTGTAACAGTTACATCCCATATTACCTGGTACACGGAAAGAGTGCCCTTGAAGGGTTTCAATTTTTTTGGAATTAATTTATCTTTATTTATTATATCCTGTCCATCCACCTTCCTAATAGTAATGTTATCAATACTTTGCATTAATGTATCACAGAATTGATCATAAGTGCCAATATCTCTACCAAAAAGAGTCATACGGTCAGCAGTCCTTTTAAGAACTGCTCCTACCCCATCAAGGGCACCCTTTACATGTCCCGCTTCAGAGTAGTTCCAAGTAGTTTTTTTAATTTGATGAAAGTCTTGGTAATTTTGTGATATTACAAAAAACATACTTATTTCGATATTGTGATGATGGCGAGTCTGACCAGAAATGTAAGGTTTCAATTAAAGGATTAATTAACTTCAATAACGTACTGAATTAGAGGCATCAAGTGTGCCCAAATAGCTGCTGCATCATGCCGCAAGCAATCACTAACAGTGCAGAAAGAAATCGGAGTAACACGACCGGAAGAAAAATTGTGGGTGTACGCCACAGAAGTGTGTAAAGACACTTGTTGGCGGCTACCACCGAAATGGAAAGCCTGGACTTCTTCAGCAAATTTCAGGGCATAATTTTCAGAAAAATCTACATGTGGACATGCTTCGTGAACCGTTAGGTTGTTTTTAAGAGTTTTAATGAAATTATATTGAAAATTAATTTTGTGGACATGATTGAAGAATGTTTTCAAATCTGCTTCAAATTTGGTTATTGTTGTTTTAATATTAATTGAAGTCTTTATTTTTTTTGCAGTCAACTGTTGTTTTTTCTTAGTCCCATATTTCAGAGTTATTTCTTTTATTGTTTTTCGCCATTCGTAAAATGATACATTGTTATCCGAAACATTTAAATATTCAAGATGATTTGACGAACAAGTGTTACAACATCTATTTAAACAAGCTAAATTTCTCGAGTCACAACACAGTTTTGATAGTAATTGCTCACAAGTTCTTACATTTACTATACAAGCTCTATGCAAACCTTGTTGAAATAACTCCATGTTAAGATGTCGGGAACAGAGACAAGTATCCCTATTGGTAGGTTTAGGGAAAACTGTCCAAAAGGGTCGAAGTTTACAAAAAGTCGAGTAACTTATTTTTAAACCGCTTTGAGATATAAATTTTTGATAAAGTATCTTCATTGGGGCATTCAGATACCGTTTCTGCATCTTAAGTTTATTTTTCGTCACAAATTCTTTTTTACTAGCACTTATAGAACTATTAGCATCATCGTTATAAAATGTTTGAACTTCTTCTACGTATGATTTATGACCTGATATTATGCTTACAGATGATAATCTAGATTTACCTTGTTTTACGAACTTGGAGATGTTTGTTTGGCTATCTTTATCCTTATTTTCTTGCACTTGAAGTTTCTTATTAGATCTTTGTATTGTTTTTCTTTGGCTTTCAATTGTTTTTTATATTTATTAATAGTATTTATCAACACACATCTCTTCTTATACTCATAGCGTATTTACCTTACTGCCGCTTTCATTGCAGGAGAAATTTGATGCAATGGATCACGTGACATCTCAGTCTTGATCTGCCCCTCTGTCTTGTCTATAGCCTCCTCTGAAGCTTCTATTACCACTGAATCAAATATAGGCGTCGTTTCTTTTTTCTTTTTCATTAATATTTTTCTTTATCGTAGATTGTAACAAATCTACAAAATATTGTAGTGAAACATTTGGATCATGTGAATTGTAAACTGGGTCAAAATTAATACCGCGTAAGTCAATTTCAAGACTCGTCATATTGAGTTTAGTATAGCTATGCATGCAGTTATTTCTAGGTGAAGACATTTGTAATGTTAGTAAACAGCTTGATGATCGGTAAGTGACGAATTAGTAACTAATGTTTTGGAAGGACTTTTCGATTTTATAAGGATATGGTCTAGACAAGAGCCGCTCTGGTGGGTTGGGTGATAATGAGCAGGTAGTAGTCCATGAAATGAGCAAATGTTAAGGTAATTATGTGAATGAGTATCAATTTTTTCGGCAGCAATGTTTATGTTTGATATCACCTACCAGTATGATATTTTTAAACGAAGATAATTTTTCTAAGTTACTGTTAAGTGAATCCAAAAACCTATCAATACTTTGGGATGGAGGCCTATAAATAGCCATAATTACTGTATCGGGGATAATTTTAATTACTAAGCAGTTACAGTCTAGAAAATGGGGTTCATGTACTAATGCTCTTAAATTATTTTTAATATAAACCACTATGCCATCATTCTGGTCGAATGTTCTATCGCTTTTGTGAAGATTAAAGCCATCGAGAGATGGTATATTAGCCGTTTATTTGGATAACCAACATTTTGTTAGAACGGTAATGTCGCAGCATATATAAATGTTTTTTAGTAAAACTTGGAAACCGTTAAAATTAAGGGTTATATTGCGTATATTTTGTGTAAGTAAAGTCAATGTTTTATCCCCAGTATAGACTATGTTTTTGCACTCCTCAACATTACAGATTTTAGCTTCAGACACGGAAAACCCATCTAGATCACAGATTAGCTGATTGGCCATGACAATAATTATATGTAGAAGTTAATCTACTATCTATGTGCTTAATTAACTAGGTAGTCGGCGGCGCTCCTAGGCGCCTTCATAGTCAATAGAATTAATGTAATTGTCTTCTGCATATTTACGTGCTGGGCAATTTACATCACCAGTTGGATGCTCATGTTTCCTCTTGAAACGTTTGCAAGTCGCACATTGGGGCGGAGAACCTTTATTATTGCATTTCTTGAAAGAATGTCCTGTTTCGCCACAGAGATTGCATGTAGGGCTCGTTTCTCTGCAGAATTTGGCTGCGTGTCCGAACTGCTGGCAGTTAAAACACCTGGTCACGATAGTGAAATCTCTCACTGGACATGATGTCCAATTTATGAAAATTCGGCCTTGGTCAATCATAATTTTCCTGATATAAGCAGGAACTTCCAAAATATAATTGCAAGTAGGACGATCTTTCTTTCCTGACTTATGGCTCAATTTTATAATTTCTAAAGAAGACTCATGAGTAATGTTCAGCAATTTATCTGTCAAGTTTTGGACGTAAATGCAATCAAATACCTCTTTTTCAGTCAGGGCTACGGGGACACCAATGACAGGAATCCTAGGACGGCGTTTCGATGGTTCTTCAACTGTAAGGCTTGAGGAAACTAGTTTCTGCGAGCTTTTTAGTTTGTCAATGTCCTCTTTGTTATCCGTCCTAATGATGACGCCTCCGTTTCTAATTTTCCTAAGACCACGGACATGGAGTTTTAATTCCTCAGGTGAGATAATTTTTTGTACCAACAACTTGGTATCTTCACTGGTTTTGGTTTTATCGCTGGGATATATAGCGACCGAACTGAGATTTGCTGGGCGAATAAATTTATCAGAAGCTTTCCTCACCATGTTAGCGTAGGAAGTACTTTCTGGTTCGGTTCGACTTATCTTCTTTTCCATGACTTCTTTGAACTGGCAAAGGGATTCCGCAACATTTTGCTGCACTTGAAGGTGCTGGATGGTTGTGTGCGCCTAGATGGACTTCTGCTTCAGGGATTGGTACAGCACGGCCATCTGAGACGTCCCATGGTTGACTTTTCGACAGAGATTGGTTACACGAAGTTTTTGTTCGGAATTCATTTTTCCCTCCGCCACAATCGAGCAAATTTCGCTCAAGATTGTGTCGATGGACCCAAGCCATCTCTGAAGCTCTGACGTAGAGACGACTTCAGTCGGTAATTCGTTCTCCGTAGCAGGTGGCGGCGCTGGTTCTCTTGTCTGGTTTTGATCGGCAGGCGATGGAGTCGGTGGGGGACTTCGTCGTAGCAATTTGCTGCGGCCGAAGAGGCTATCTCCTGGGTTAGACATACTGCTAACACCGAAAACGCTGATTGTCTATAAAACTATTTAGTTCATCGTTCACAACGTCACTTACACAATAAACTGACTCTGCAAATACCTAAGAAAATACCTTAAACTAAGAATATACCTTGGCACCATGATTATTGTGACGACAATTACATTAAAAAAGACTGCAAATTAATTTTCAATAGTATTTATTATAGTTATTATCTTGTTAATGTTATTTTCATATTTTTAAGAGCGTGTAAGTATTAGAAAATCGTGCATGAAGTCACAATATGGCGTCAAGGTCATCTTATTCTTAGTTGAAACGCATATTAAATACGATGTAATGTCATTTGAATTTTGCTTCGTAATTTTAGATACTCAAACTACTTGAGGTTTCATTGATGTCGACGAGGTGGCTTTCCCTTCACTAGCTGCCGCACAGTGGATCGTCCCCATACAAGAGGTCGGACATAGAATTAAAAATTGAAAAAGTATTTAATTGAAAAAAATGAGATATACAGTTGCATTACTCTATTACGGAACTACAAAAAATGTTACTACAATTTTTTTATTTGACCAGTACTTTATGAGCAATTCGATGAAAACTGTTATTTTTCTATGGAAATGGTTACAAAAATGTCTGTATCTCATGATTCCCTCCTTGTTTCGATTTGCGGTTTTCACTACTGTTATTTACCCATTTTATGCCACATTTTCTTCAAGGACACATGGTGCCCCCAGCGACCCCCTTCCGAGATATTTTGCTTTTAGTAACTATACTTTTTATTGTATAACTGATGAAATAGAGGTACATTAAGTATATTCATTACTGAGAATAAGTCATCCCTAAGTAGTTCCTTAAATAACAGGTGCATTTGCGATTACTTTAATGACTTATGAACGCTTCTGTTGCCATACAACAAAAGCGTTAATGAGTCCTTAAGTAAAGATTACCAGTACTTGCTTAATCTAATTAGTTATTGTAATTACTATGTTAACAGCCCTTAATCTCTGCATTGTGATTGGATAATGTCATCATTAGCTTAGTAATGACTGAGTCGAATTTACAATAACACATCGAAAAGAAATAGAGTTTTATGATCAATAAGAAAATATGTAGGTATAAAAATATTTTTTATTTAAATAATATAACACTGTAAAAATAATTTAAAAATAAAACAACTATGTACCCTAAAACAAACTAAAAAATTAAACAACTACTAAGAACTAAATTATAATAGGAAATTAATTAATTAACACGACCATTTAGTTACTAACAACAATAGAAAAGAAAGAAAAAAAAAACATTTATTGGCCGATGGGTGGCATAACACAAAACAAAAAAAGAACAGAATAAAAAAAAATACATAAAAACAAGAAATTAACAAAGAAACTGCTTGTTAATAATAATATTAGGTACTATAAGACTTAAACTATATTTTCTTCATCTTCATTAATAACGACATCATGATCATTATTATCGTCATCATCTTCTTCAACGTCACTACATGCAGCAAGTGTATCAGTTGAAACGTCAATGAACTCCAATTCACTCTGATCAACTATGAGTAAATCGTCTAGTTCACTAAATGAAGACTTTTTGGCTTTATTTGTCATCTTCGGTCGTAAGCTGGTGAGAAGAGGATCGGAAGATAATAGCAGATTATGAAGAATGTCTTCATTAGTGACTCAACAAAATCCTTGTTTCTTGCTTCAGATGCTTCTTCAGACAAAAAACCTATAGGTACTACTGATAAGTGGTCCACTATCTGTGATCCATGAATCAGCAATTTGTGTAAACTTGCTGGCATGTTATACCATGGATATAATTCCACGAATAAATTTGCTGTTTCATCACAATATAATTTAAATTTTTGGACTTGAATTTTTTCGCCTGAGGAAATGCATTGCAAAATAACGGCGAGTCTTCTAATTAAATTAACGTCTAATTTAGTAATTTCCGCAGTCGTTTCAGGGTTTGCAAAAAACCTTCTTGCAGCATTTCCAGTGTTTGTATTGCCACTACCCTGCTTAACAACGTCTAGAAGTAAGCCTGTGCTTCTTCGGAAAGCTTCTTGAATGGCTTCTTTCTTATCTTTAACTTTTTTTTTATTTTCGTCACCTTTTGCTTGCCATGATTTTATGTCCATTCTGTAAGCAATGTGTAATAAACACTCCATAGACCGAATCCAAGCATGCAATGAACTAAATCCATGCCTGTATAAATCTATTCACGGGTTTAGCTCTCACTTCTTCCAAGTTATTCATTTCGCTTGGGCGAGCTTTGCACAAATCACACACTGCTGCCGATGTACCAGATATGTTTGAATGTACCTTACCATCAATCATGGTTAGCCATAGATTGTGAGTAACAGTAGCATTGCCGCAATCAGTCGGGTCCAGTTCACGAATCTCGGTCTCAAATATTTCCATTTCAGCCTTAACATTCGCTTCCGTTTCTTTCATAAATGTAAATGAAATCGGGCGACAATATGTGGTTGACGATGGCCGATCATTCTGCCACACTATACTTCCACTAGAAGTCACTAACTTAAGCGGTACAAGACTTGCCATAAATACACTGGATAAGTCTTGTTCACTTGTTGTTGTCGTTTGATGGTAAATGCTTTGACTTGAAGCTCCATCAAAACCCCATTTACTGTGAAGCACAAGTGGTTCACCAGCATCAAAATTTGATTCAAGTGAATCGATCAGCCTCCTAACTGTGAGATCAAGGAGGGCTTGGATCCGTATCTTTGCGGAAGTTTCAGTCACAGTTATGTCTTCTTTTGCCGGGTAGCATTTAAGCTTTTCTTTAACTAACAAGTAGTAGCTTGGGTATTTCGCATGACCTTCTTTTAAACTAAAGTCCCGAAGTGTGATGTAACGCCACTTGGATAACTGCAAGTAAACGTAAAGAGCAAGTGCTTTGTGAGTAGGAACTTCACGAAGCGAAGGATTCTGCTTAGTTTCCAGGACATTTAAAACTGTTGAGACGTGCTCAGGATTTTCCAGCAAATTTTTCATTATTCTGGCCATATCATTTTTTCCGGCAGACTTAAGTATACTTTCAACAGTATGCAAAAGCTCATCCCGACGACTGCAACTAGCAACATTTTCATTAACACGTCTTCTTTTGTGTCTAGTCGATAAATCTTCTAAGCGTTTGCGAGGAGATGTATATGTTGAAGTTGATGCATCTGATTTTGATGGACTGACTACCTCTTCTGCCTCATTTTCATTTGCTTCTTCAGTGTCAAAAACATTTTCTTTAAAGCAATCTGGCCGAACGATATCGGAATTTAACCACTCTCCGTTCTTGTTAATGAACCTGTCGACTGTCCTTCTTGATTGCACCCATTTGGTGTAAACCCTATAGCAAAATCGTCGACACCAGTTCTTGAGATCCGTCACATCACTTTCACTTAACTGGACGTTAGTACTCGACTTCAATGTGTTAAATAAATTGTCATAGTCACGAAGATCTTTATGATTACGAAGAGCAACGTAAAGATCTAGATAAGTAGAAAACCCACGGAAAGCCATAATGACAACACTTGATAGAAGTTATAATTACAACTGAATTACATTTGCTAAACACACTCAAATATATAGGGCAGCAAGTAGGCAACTAGCAATGAATTTGATAAGCTAATGATGACATTAGACAATCACAATGCAGAGATTAAGGGCTGTTAACATAGTAATTACAATAACTAATTAGATTAAGCAAGTACTGGTAATCTTTACTTAAGGACTCATTAACGCTTTTGTTGTATGGCAACAGAAGCGTTCATAAGTCATTAAAGTAATCGCAAATGCACCTGTTATTTAAGGAACTACTTAGGGATGACTTATTCTCAGTAATGAATATACTTAATGTACCTCTATTTCATCAGTTATACAATAAAAAGTATAGTTACTAAAAGCAAAATATCTCGGAAGGGGGTCGCTGGGGGCACCATGTGTCCTTGAAGAAAATGTGGCATAAAATGGGTAAATAACAGTAGTGAAAACCGCAAATCGAAACAAGGAGGGAATCATGAGATACAGACATTTTTGTGACCATTTCCATAGAAAAATAACAGTTTTCATCGAATTGCTCATAAAGTACTAGTCAAATAAAAAAATTGTAGTAACATTTTTTGTAGTTCCGTAATAGAGTAATGCAACTGTATATTTCATTTTTTTCAATTAAATACTTTTTCAATTTTTAATTCTATGTCCGACCTCTTGTATGGGGACGATCCACTGTGTGCCGTCGGGAAGCCCCGTTACCAACATACCTACATATTTTATTTTACTACACTACTGCGAAGTTTGGCAACCTCGCAAAAGTAAAGATTCGTCATACTGGTGACAATTTTTTACCTAATTTAATTATGATTGATGATATCTCCGAAACTATGCATTTTTGGACCACCTATTCTGGGAGTTTTAGTATTATTTTTACCTACAGAATATAACCCTAGAGTTAAGGGATATAAAAAAAAAACATGTTGTATATTTCCATTTGGCAATGCCTATAAAATAATCCTACTTCCTACTAATATTATAAATGTGAGGAGTGTGGATGTTTCGATGTTTGTTACTCGATCACGCAAAAACGGCTGAACGGATTTGGATGAAATTTGGCACATAGGTAGACCATGACTTGGATTAAAACATAGGATACGAGGGCTGCACTAAAAGTATCGGGAATGGAATATTTCCACTGTTCCTGTCATATTAAAATCTTTTTAATTGAAAACTCCTTGGTTTTAAAAATCGAATACCATTTATTTATTTAAAAAAAGATTCTCGGTCTTGTCACAAGGTTTTGTCAAACTTGTTTAGTCGTTGAGAAAATGGAATTGACTCGAGAAAATTCAAGAGCGATGATTTATTATGACTTTCGAAGTGGTTTAACACAAAAACAGTGTGTTGACCGGATGATTTCTGCATTTGGTGATGAAGTACCATCCAAAACCACAATTTATCGTTGGTTTGCTGAATTTCAACGTGGACGTGTCAAGCTCAGTGATGATCCCCGTCAAGGTCGTCCAAAAACTGCAGTCACCCAAGAAAACGTTGATGCTGTGCGTAAGCTGATTGAGGTAGATCGACATGTGACATACCACGAAATTCAGGCCACTTTAGACATTGGCATGAGTCAAATACATTTAATCTTGCATGAACAATTAGGTGTAAAAAAGTTGTTTTCCCGATGGATACCACATTCGCTCTGTGAAGAGCAAAAAGCGGCTCGCGTTACTTGGTGCGTCAGAACTCTCGAAAGATTTCACGCAGGATCCTCAAATGCTGTATACAACATCGTATCAGGTGACGAATCCTGGATATACGCGTACGAACCCGAACCAAAAAACCAGTCACAAGTTTGGGTGTTCGAAAATGAGTTAAAGCCAACAAAAATTGTTCGTTCACGGAGTGTTGCAAAAAAAATGGTGGCCACGTTTGTCTCCAAAACCGGCCATGTTACGACTATTCCTCTTGAGGGACAAAGAACGGTTAATGCAGAATGGTATGCTAGCATTTGTTTGCCACAGGTCGTTTCTGAACTCCGTAAAGAGAACTGCAACCGCCGCATCATCCTCCATCACGACAATGTGAGTTCTCACATCGCGCACAGAACAAAAGAGTTTTTAGAGCAAGAAAACATAGACTTGTTAGACCATCCGCCGTACAGCCCCGACTTAAGCCCTAATGATTTCTATACTTTCCCTAAAATAAAGAATAAATTGCGTGGACAGAGATTTTCATCACCTGAAGAAGCTGTGGACGCCTACAAAACGGCTATTTTGGAGACCCCAACTTCCGAATGGAATGGTTGCTTCAATGATTGGTTCCATCGTATGGAAAATGTGTCAAATTTCGCGGAGAATACTTCCAAAAGCAATGAATACATTTTTAAATAGTAATGTTGTGTCACTTCCTTGATTTCCGAAATTTTCAGTGCCGCCCTCGTACTTACTATCCCGATACTTCATCGGGATCGAGACTTATGCGGGTGAAACCGCGGGGCGCAGCTAGTGAGGAATTTATAAAAAAAGGGTTAGCTAAGACTACTACAGTTTAATTATAAGATAAGATAAGATAAGATAATATTTATTTGCTTAAACATGTGTCATACATACAAGAAAATACATGCATGCAAGATGGTAGCAACATTATTAGGTACAGGCATGTTTGCCACATGATGTGACGTGCAAATGTCAAGAATATTATTAATTAATTAAAACATTCTCTTAAAATAACAATAAATTAAGTAATCAAAGAGCAAAATAATAAAAATCAAATAGAGCATTAAAACAAAAATAAGTTATTAAGACTGTTATACAATAAACATGTCAACAATAAAAAATAATATAAAGATCCAAAAAAATTAATACACAAAAAAAAAACAAAAAAAATTATTATAATCAAATCAAAATAGCTACTATGTCAATACAAATCTTTCCTCTAGGAATTCATTAATATTATAGTAGGCTTTATTTACTAAATGTGTCTTCAGTTTTCTTTTCAAGTGTAAATTATTAAGTTCCTTCCAACTCTTAGGCAACTTATTGTACACAATTGGAGCTATATGAAAAACACTTTTGCGCATAAGTGCAGTCCTACAGGGAGGTACACATAGTTGGGTTTGATCACGCCTGTTCCTGGGAAATTGATCTGCTCTGCGCGGAAATAATTTAGGATTTTTCCTGACAAACATAATGGTTTCAAGAATATATATGGATGGCAATGTTAAAATTTTATGCATTATGAAATAGGGTTTGCAGCTGTCCGTGGTTTGCAAATGAAACATTGCTCTAAGGCATCTCTTCTGTGCTTTAAATGCTACTTCTCTATTAGTCGAGTTACCCCAAAAGATAACACCATATCTGAGAACGGATTCAGCCAGACCGTAGTATGCTGTTAATAAGGCCTGCCTATTAACATTTCGTGACAGCAAGTACAATGCATAGGCACTACTACTAATTCTCTTACTCAGAGAATCTATGTGATCCTTCCAATTTAAATGACGGTCAATTGTTAGTCCCAGAAACTTAGTTGTATTAACCGTGTCAATTGTTATATGGTTATATGCTATGTCAAGATTGGAAAATGTCAATAAACGTTGGCTAAAATGCATAATTACTGTCTTACTTAAATTAATTTTTAAATTATTATTGTCTAACCATTGTATAATATTGATCAACGTATTATTAATGTCATCCTTATATAAGTCTTTATTATTGCAAGGTATACATATAGTACTGTCGTCCGCGAAAAGAGTTACAGGATGGTCAATTGATTTAGGAAAGTCATTTATGTACAGTGTAAAAAGTGGAGGTCCTAAAACACTCCCTTGCGGAACTCCGTAGGTAACGGTTCTTTCCTCTGATAGAAAGATTTCTTCAAGTTTGGTTCTAGTGTTCAGACTACTTATTTCGGTTATTTGTTTTCTGTCGTACAAATATGATTTTAAAAGTTCAAGGACATTGCCTCTAACACCGTATGCATCAAGTTTTTTTAATAAAATATCATGTTGGACATAGTCAAATGCCTGAGTCATGTCGCAAAAAATAGCACAGACTGGAGTTTTTTTATCCACATTTGACATAATCGAGTGCAAAAAGTCATAAACTGCCATATTTATTGTTTTGTTTTTTCTAAATCCTTTTTGTTCGTTACAGAGTATATTGTTCACTTCTAAATAACAACTTAGTTGATTATAAATATAGTACTCAATAACTTTTGAGAACATCGGTATTAATGCAATCGGCCTGTAACATTCCATTAGTTCCCTGTCTTGTTTTTTAAACAATGGCTTTATTACCGATTTTTTTAATGCGTCTGGAAAAATACCTTCACTTACACACAGATTTATAATATGACTGAGCGGGTGACTTATTTCATCAGCTACTGCTTTTAGTATTTTTGTACTGATCCCGTCATAACCTACACTATTTGTATTTTTTAATGCTTGAATGATTTTCGATATGTCATTCGGAAAACTTGGAGCGATAAACATAGAATCCTTTCTGTTCAGAATATTTTTTGTTACTCTATGCCCTGAATTTATCGAGGGTTGAATTTTGTCAATAAAAAAATCGTTAAATGAGTTAGTAATATGGTTTGGATCCGAAATAATTTTATTATTAATTCTAATTTTGGGGATATTATTCTTTGGTATATTTAATTTTGTTTCGTTTATAATTTCCCAGGTAGTTTTGGACTTATTTACCGATGTCTTTATTTTATAATTATTTTGTGATTTCTGAGTTAAATTTATTATTCTTTTAAATAGTTTTGAGTAATT
The DNA here is from genome assembly GCA_917490735.1 of Dryobotodes eremita. NCBI lineage: Eukaryota > Metazoa > Arthropoda > Insecta > Lepidoptera > Noctuidae > Dryobotodes > Dryobotodes eremita. The sequence continues at coordinate 2,224,537 of OU823242.1, read as the reverse complement.
CTTAAATCGCGTTTTATTCTGTTGAGTTGGTTTTATTCGATACTGCCACAATAATTGACGTTTCTTCTCACTACATTTTTTAATACCGCGCGATATCCATTTTTGTTTATTGTGGACATTAACTGAAATCAGATTTATGGGGAAGCACTGATCGTATAACAAAATAAAAATATCTACGAACTCCTTATATGCTACATTTGGGTCCCTGGCTGCATAGACGTCAGAAAAAGTTAGGTTTTGCAGATAGCCTTTAAACTTATTGATGTTGTCTTTATTGTAGTCACGTCTTTTCTTAGTCCACCGTTTAAAAGTGCATACGTTACTAATTGGACATTTCAATAACTGCGCAGTATGGTCAGACAACGCTAACTCCAATACTGTGGCTTTACAGGACTTTTTAAAATTATGCGCAAAATTGTCTATACATGTTTGGCTCTTAAGACGCGTCGGTTGATGAAGAGCTAGTTTTAAGTTAAAGCTCAATAACAAATTTTCAAATCCTATTGATTGCTTATTTCTCCTAAGAACATCTATATTAAAATCACCTACTAAAACAATATTCTTATAATTATTTTTCACTATAGTCTGTAATATTATTTCTAATTTATTCATACATTCGTTATATATATATATTATATATTATTATATTTATATATACGTTATATATATATATTATTATATATATTCGTTATTATATATATATATATATATAGTATTGGCCAGTACTACATGAAATTATAAGTAGGTACTCTCTACCAGATGAAACAGAGCAATTATAGGTAAATATGACAAAATACAACACATTGACGTTAATTCGAAACCTCTATGAAAAATTTGACTTTTTAGTGACCTCAATTTACTCTCCAAATAAAAAAATACAATCTATATGTTAAATGAAATCGGAAAAATATTTTGAATGCATACCGCTTTTATTCTTATATCAGTGAACACTCTACTCGACTTCAGAATAAAAACAATAAATTAAATTAAAGTATGTAAACAACAAAACCACATCCTAGACTTAAAAAAAGAAAATGTATTTAAACTAATTACCCTGTCCTTCGCAATTGTTTGATGTTGCATTTGAATCACGTTTCAAATTATTTTAAAAACATCTTTTTGAAATACTTAAGTAAATGTGGTGGATTAAACAGCAAAAAAAAATAGTTTAATAGAAATGTGAATGTGGATATTCAAATACTTACATCAGACGAATCTTAATACGAAATTCTTCCGTCAAATCCTGCAACGGGTTTGAGGCCAAATCAGTAAAATTTCTGCCATACTTCTCGAGTCGAATCAATATTTATTACGAATCTTTTAGAAAGAGTTACTTTGAATGGAAGACTGCCGGGTGCTTTCATGGCCGACTGAACAGCTTTTCGCCCATCAAAAAGTGGGCCCAGCTGGAATCTTTTTGTGGACAGATTTTTAATTCAGCTATGTTTGTACTGAGGATTCTCCAAACCATTTCTATTCCATTCAGGGTCCAAATCCACCCAACTTCTGATGGAGGATTATCCCTGCACCCCAAACATCCAAGAGTTATTTGCAGATTTCTGAACATATTTTTATGTTGATGGATTTTTTTTCCTCTTCTTAGGTAGACGTCGACGTATTTACACCATCGAGCGGTTTGTCCATATTTGTAATTAACTTAGCCGTTGTCAAGGCTTCAGTCGGCATGTCTCCTGAAAATTCACAATAAATATGAGGGGCTAGTTACTTGTTCAATACAGGATTTAGTAATAATTAAAAGTACTATATAATTACTAGATGGTTTTATTATTTATAAAAGAGACGACCTGACATTACCATACTGTCGAAACGAATGTGTAAGAAAGGGTGTTGTCGTTAAGTAATCATAAGTATCATGCATATTTATGATCTTAGTGAATAAATGAGTTTGACTTTGACTACAAAAACTTTCTTGCCTCCAGCTATTTTGGTATATATTCCTGCTGCAACTTGTACCTTACTTGGCTTAAAACTTGTGCCGCAAGTTTTACCGTTTTAGTTTTGAATTAGGCTCAAGGTGTTCTTTACTCAAGCGTGGTGCAAATACAAAATTGGAATTATTGTTGACCAATTCATAAAGTTTCCTGATGTGGCTCAATTTAGCGATTCCTGTAAAGTAATTATTAAAAGTATTATTTTTCATTTATTTATTTACACACTTATTAAATACATTTTTAAATATTTTTATATATACATTTAAAAATATAAAAAATAGTGGTCCGCCGGTATCGGGAGCAGGATCCAAGCTACTGGTGGTTAGGACTCCAGAGATAGGAACCTCCTCACAATGCGAGCCGTATCGAGGAGTACTGCCTTCTGAATCAGGCCCTTGATCCAATTGCCTAACGAGAGCCTTGAGAGATGCTGGTCGAGGCTTCCGGCCATCAGGCCATCAGGCCATTGGCCGATACGACAATCGGCACAATGATAGCCGAGCTCACATTCCACATGTCAACAACCTCATGTGGTAAGTCGAGATATTTAATTTGTTTCTCTTTAAAGAATTATAATTATTAAGTATACATTTTCGTTCTTTTATAAAACATATTACTTGTTTGTTATAGTTTACTTGACCAAATTATTTGAAACATTTAAGTTTCAAATAATTTGGTCAAGTAAACTATTCTTTGCCCAGCTCGAGTTTCTTTTAATTCTTTATAAATGCGTATTCTTTTTAAATTTCTGATTTCAGGTACTTTTTTGTAGTCCTTGCATAATAGTTTCAAATCAAACAACTTCCAGTCTTTTCCAAGAAGACTGACATCACCAAATTGTGAGAACTTATCCAAATACTCATCTTTGGATGTAATTACTGGGAATTTTGATATATGTTTTTCCAAGCGACCAAACACTCTATCGGCTGGTAAGAAGGAATGGCCTCTGACAGGATAAGTTATTTGAATATCTTCTATTTCGGGAGGGGCATGATTCACCAACCAAAAAATTAATACATGAACAATATGTGAGTTTTTATTTTGCCCGCCACATCCATCACAGAAAAGCCGTACATATTTTTTACCTGTATAATCCTGCTTTATTAAATGTTGCAATAATGCTGATCCAATTTCAGTGGATCCCCGTCCAGATTGATTTTCCGTCCAGCAATAAAAGGTTGGATGTCTTGCTTCCATATCTACAATACACAGATTGTATAAACTTAATTGACGGCTGTAAAAGGCATCTTGGATTGGAGTTCGGGGTAAGGGTTGTATTTGCTGAAGATCAAAACAACACCGAAAGATTTGTGGATCATCTACCTTTGTTAAATCATAGAAAGCATTTGCTCGCAATTTGTGAATTCTTTTTTCTGTAATTAATTTTTGTTTTTCCTGAGCATCTTTGCAGTTTTTAATTTTATTTGCAAGCAGTACACAAGCAGAACATTAGCTATGTCCACACTATGCACTTTCATCTTCAACTTTCGTCTTCATCTTTCTATTCAACTTTCGTTTGTCGCTTTCAAAAATTGAATGCGTTAACGAACGCAACGCCAATATAGTCATTTAGCTCAGTCGTAGTTTGTCAGCTTGTGGAAACATGTGCGACGACAACATTTTACTTAGTGGAATATGTGCTGCTTACTTGGTCATAAGAAATTCCAGAAAAAAAAGAACCAAGCGAAAGTTTTGGATACGAGGCTATTACAATAATCGAAGTAATGTGATTATGAGAGAACTACGAGAAGATAAAGATATTCTTTTTAAAAATTTTACACGCATGTCTGAAAAAAAATTCGATAGACTTTTGAAATTGGTTACACCAATAATTACAAAGCAGTCAACCCAGTTACGTGAAGCAATACCTAGTGAAATAAAATTAGCTTAAAAATGAAAAACTAAAAATGAGCATGTTTCATTAGGGCCCTTTAGTCCAATCCCCTCGTGATACAGATAGAAACGACTTTCCATCAGTTTTTAGATTTTTTATGCAGAAAAATACCTACTATACTGTGAAAGACTATATTGAAGACAAAAAGGCTTGGGATTGAGCTGCTCCAATAAATTTACACAGTGAATGTTGATTTTAGTTTGCTAACTCTTTTTAGACATGAATATTTACTATAAAAAGTATTATGTTATTTTCATTATTGTGAATATGAGGACTATGTGGGTCATTATTTTTTAGTTTTATTCTTGGTCTGGCAGTTTAAGTAGTTTATGCGGCCTACCCAAATGTCCTTTCTTTGGTATTGTTCGTCGAATCGTTGAGCTCCTTAAGTTCTGAGTTGAGCTGCACGGTTACTGACAAATGCGTGCACTGACTGGACAGGTCGACTTAATCTGTGTGGTTCTTTCCTCAAAAGACCATTTCAGACACCGATCTACATGATCTTCAAACATTATTACTGAATTTATATATACACATTAACATTGATAAATATATATGCAATGACATGAGTATTTACTTGTAAAGTATTATATTATTTTAATTTTGTGAATGTGAAGACTATGTGGGTAATTGCTTTTTTTTCTAATTTAATTTTAATTATGATCTGGCAGTTTGAGTAATTTATGCGGCCTACCCAAATGTCCTTTCTTTGGTATTGTTCGTCAAATCGTTGAGCTTCTTAAGTCCTGACTTCCTGAGTCGAGCTGCACGATTACTGACAAATGCGTGCACTGACTGGACAGGTCCACTCAAACTGTGTGGTTCTTTCCTCAAAATACCATTTCAGATACCAATCTGCATGGTCTTCGCATGACCTGACCAAGATCATGTCTGGACTTTAAAAGAGACTGTGACCTCTGAGTTTGTTTCGGCCTTTCTTCTCAGAGTAGTCAGATAGGAAACGCCGACCTCATCTAGTTTAAAAAACATGATTGACGTGTAAAAGTGTTTGTACAAACCTACTTACAGAAATAAAATCATTTATCATTTATCACAACATACGTCAACTTGGAGTCTCCCAAAATGCAAATTGAAGTATTCTTTAACCCTTAACTTGGCAGGAAGTAAAAAACTTGAAAAAATGTACTTTATTGATATATTTGGCCTTAATTATGATTAAAAGACACGAAAAAAATAAAAATAAAAATCTAGATGTCCTAGGTTTCGAGAAAATCTATGTACATCACAATGTACACTGCCAATTATGGCGAAATGTTGACATTGTATTGTTTGTACATTGTGGTGCACATTGCCAGGTTGATAATGAAATACATTTTTAATATTTATTATCTATTTATTTGAATGAAAACGAGAAAATACAAAAAAAAACTTAATTATTTTGTGTGAAAATTACGGAAGCAATTACGCTTTTGTTTTCCCACAACAAAACATAAATGTACGTTACATTTTATACAGAAGACAGTTGTCCTACCACTTTTGCAATACTTGCAACGCATTGTTTCATCCCCTGCTTCTGGGAGATGACCCTTATCATCGAATCGGACGCTGTCTGTTGGACGAACAGAGACTGGTTTATGGATTTTTAGATCCTCGCCTATGTCTTCTGTGACGTTTATATTTTTTACTGTTCTATTTGATTTAGTCAATCCTTCGAACAGTTGAAATCTAAAATCCTTCAACATAATATTTTTTCCATCCCGTCTATGCAAAAGCCAAGCGTTATTGATACACATGTCAATAAGTTGTGAAAATATTCCCAGGTACCAACGATGACTTTTGAAGGGGGTTCTATATAAAGATATTAACATGTCCGCCAAATCCACCCCTCCCATGTGTTTATTGTAATGTTTTACAATTTGAGGACATTCTACGTGTACCTTCTTTTTCTCATCTTTATCGTAACGCTTGATAGTTTCGATAGGGTGCGAGTCTATATACGAGCTAATAAGTGTAACGACCTTATTGTCGTTCCACTTTACCACCGCCAGCTTATTTTTATTACAGACAGCTTGAGCGCTAGAACCACGTTTCTTCTTCTTCATTTGTTGGTCAGTTGGCAATAACTCCTGACAGCCTCGTAGACGATTAGTCCTTATAGTACCGAGACTTAGAATCCCGTACTCTTCACGCAGTATATACGTTAGTTCAGGTGACATAAAAAAGTTATCAGCGTAAACAATGGCCGGTTTTTGCGTTATAGTTTTGCACAATGCAATCACTACCTTGCCCCCCAAACCAATTGAAACTTCGTTGTGCCTAAATTTCAGTCCACGAAAGGTGTCATCGCCACCATAAAGAAGAAAATCGTATATAATACCCGAGACTCCCGCACGCACGAAATTCTTGAAACCCCATTTTTTAGGTTTCATTTTTACATACTGCTTTCTTTTACCTGCTTTACGACCTTTATAAGGTATCATCATCTCGTCAATCGAATATTTTCCTTCTTCTTCGACTTTCAAAAAGTTTTGTCGTATTCTTTCCATAACGGGACGAATTTTGAAGTAACGGTCTGAGTCTTCTAAGGTGTTATCAGCAAAGTGAATATACCGACGTATTTGTTGATATCTTTTGAGAGGCATAAGATCAGCTATGAGAGGGTATCTTGTCCTTTTAGCCCAATAATCTGTATAGGCTGGCATCTGCACTATACCCATCAACATTTGGATGGCTAAGAAGTTCTTTATCTCATCTTCTGTCAACTGTACAGATCGCCCTAGTTGTTGCACTGAGTATAAATTTGTATTAAGAACAATGTCAGTAATTATGTCAGGTGAAAAAAAGTAATAAAAATAATCCAGTGCTGTATCAATATTTGTTTGATGTAGGTCGTATAAGTTTTCTTCAAGACAAGCACTATGACGAAATACTGCTTTGGACCAATGATAATCTAGAACAAATTTATTGACTTTAACTTTTTTGGTCACTGCATTCTTTGTTGTCTTTTTACGCTTAGATCTGGTTAGTGGCTGCTGCTGTCGGCTAGTGCCGGGCTGAGGAGACGGTTGTTGAACGGTAGGGGTTGGTAAAGACTGTATGGAGTTCAGTGTAGGTAAAATGTTGTAGTTGCTCGTAATCGGTGATGGAAAAACTTCATCGAATATTGGCGTTAGTGGTACACTTATTGAGACTTCATTCTGCTCTTTATTGGAGTCAGTCGAACTATCTAGTAAATTGAGGGCTTCAAGCGAAGATGCTAGCGAAGGTGGATCAGAAGAATCTGGAGAAGGCGGTATATAAACATTGGTTTCTTCATCGGACGAAGAACTACCCTCAGAACATGCATTTTTTGCAGGAACCAAAGCCAAGATTTTGTGCGAACGAGTTAGTTTTAAATTCTGCAGGCAAAACAGAAAACAAAAGTCAAAACAAACACCTTCTAGCAAAGCGTTACAAAAAACAAACGAGCAAATACTGCCAAAACAATCGAAAACCCAATACTTCGTAAACCTGGCAATGTACAGTGTGGTTACCATAGTTTACGGTCAGTACTTCAGCGTATCATTGGCAGCGTGCAGTGCGATGTACATTTGTTGTGCGTGTTATGTCGTCGGTGAGATAAATAAAGATTCAGACTACAAGGAAATAAATTGTCTTTAATTCAAGTTCCACAATACTTTGTTATAGCTAACTAGGTACTATGTATGCGTCGAGGCAGGGCGGTGATATGTAGGCGACTGGCGAGCCGATTGCCCGCTCCCACATACTTCGTCAATAATGCAACTCAGCATATTACAATTACTAAGTCGCCACATCACACCCCCCCTTTCTCAAAAAATTTTTACAAAAAAAAATTTTTTACTCTATATAATTCTTAACGTAACTACGTGCTTACATCACTATTATGGTGCTAAGAAATCTCCTGAGTTACAATGTTGCTTATGATAACATTCTATCCTGTCAGCATTCCAACAGTTGAATGCTCCTATTGTTTTATTTCTATCGCTAAATATAGATCTTATACACCTTATTTTCTAAGAATTTTGCGGTCTCGTCATTGCCTGGGCTCTGAGCCGACTTTAAATTTTACATTTGGGCTGTAACATTATAACGATTAAGTGTAGTTACCATGACCTCCGCTCTGCAATAACTAAATAACACCTCGCGGGTCGGCAGCTTTGGTCATGGTAACGCCGTTCACAAAATAAACTACATATATTACATGCTACATATTCTTACTCACTATTTTGTTTTTTTCTTTTTTTGCACAATTCACAACGTCGCACAAAGCGTAATTTTCATAATCTAGCGGGCCATAATCTAATTTAACAACTTATTCCCAGAAGATAACTAGTTGTACATTTTTTAAGTAGTTGAACCACACTTCCTAGAAACAAAATTTATTTTACAAAGGATCACACCAAACAATAGCAAAAAGGGTCGGAACTACCTGTTACCTGCTCGTTCGCGATCGGGTTTACCGAGGGACCGCGCCATTCGTCTGAGTTCACTCGATGAATACGCTCGTGTTTCAGTTGCTAGTAGTTGTTGTGTGTTGTTATTGTATTTTTGTGGGTTTTGAGGTAAGTTACAAGTGATTTTTACTTTTAATTGTTATTTAATTTAACTACAAGCACCAATTGAATATAACATGTTTACTTTTTACTATAATAATATTCTCAATCACTTTGTACTTGAGTTTTAGTATATTATATCGCATTATACAGTTCTTTGATTGTATTTTTCTGAAAGTATAACTCGTTAGCTCTATTACATAATTATGTCAGTTTGTTTGCGAATGATTGCGACACTCATAGAAGTTTTTCTTACTTTTAGGATGACTTCGCAAATTTCACGTCGAAAATGTTTTGATGTTTGGTTTGCTAACGCAAAACAAAACAGAACTGATGCTTTGCTACATCTTATATTGCAAGAGCTGGGTGATCCTTGCTTTTCGGAAGACATTTTGAAGAGTTTGAAAGTCACAATTCGAAGTGTTTGCCAAAAAATATAACAAAAATGGTCGAAATCGGGAAGACATCGGGAACGATTTTTGAAGACAAATTCCTCGTGGTTGGAAGAAAGTATATCACTGCCCGATATAGTGACAAACACTGTCGTCGACTTTTCACTTCCTTCAACAAGTAATCGGGCTGGAAGACCAAAAAAAGATTTCGCTAGCAGCAGCAATAGAACAAAAAGGCGGCGCATCCAACAAATGCTCGATACATCAAGTCGGGAAGAAATATCGATGGCATCTGAAACCCAACTACGAAAGGAAGGAAAAAGGGATTCAGCAGCTATTGTTAAAGAGCTAAGTCTCTTTTCACCTAGAAGAGGTACTTCTATAAAAAAAGCACGAAGATCCATTGAAAGCCGCAACAAGGGTGGACTGTCAGTAGATCAAGCTCTTGCATTAATGGTTGATGCGAATCTAACGACTCATCAATATAGTGTGATACGCCAGCAAGCGAAGAACGTTAATAGTAATCTGTACCCACCGTATTATAAAGTGAAAGAGGCGAAACAGCTATGCTACCCTGACGACATAAATGTAACCGAAACGCACGCTGAAATTAAACTGCAGTCTGTAATAGATCATACAGTAAAAAGATTGTGCAAAGCTCAAGAAGAGGTCCTAAGTACAGTAACTGATTTAAAAACTTTGAGTTTAATTGTGAAATGGGGTTGTGATGGAGCAGAGCAAACTCGGTATAAACAGAAATTTTCAGAAGAACAATGTAGTGATGAAAGCTTATTTAGCATATCAATGGTGCCTATTCAAATGTACTCGGAAAATGACCAAAGCATTAAACAAATCGTTTGGCAAAATGTTTCCCCATCTTCTACAAAATATTGTCGGCCCATCAAATTTGTATTTGCCAAGGAAACAGTAGATCTTATCAAAAGTGAAGTTGATAAAATAAAAGAGCAAGCAAGATTACTGGCACCCACTAAAATCATAGTAAATGACACAGAAGTATTAGTGAAGCCAACAATGATTTTGTGCATGATCGATGGCAAAATTTGTAATGCCTTAACTGCATGTACATCCACGCAGAGTTGTTATTTGTGTGGCGCTAAGCCCAGTGAAATGAACGATGAAAGGCTTATCGTGGAAAAAGCGGTAAATAGCAACTTTATTTCTTTGGGCCTTTCACCTCTGCACGCTTGGATAAGATTTTTTGAATGCATATTACATATATCTTATCGTTTAGATATAAAATCTTGGCAGGCTCGAGGGGTTCAGAATAAAGCCAAAGTAGCAGAAAAGAAGAAGCTTGTACAGGAGAAGTTCAGAAGTGAACTAGGTTTATTGGTGGATATGCCTAAACAGCAAACAGGAAATACCAATGACGGAAATACGGCTCGCAAGTTTTTCCGGAACTCTGAAAAGTCCGCCGAAATTACGGGAGTTTCTGTTGAGCTGATTAAACGCTTCCACATAATTTTAGAGTGTATCAACAGTGGATTTCCAGTCAACATGGAAAACTTTGAAGAATATACAAAAGTAACGAGAAAATTATATTTTAAAGAATATCCATGGTACTCGATGCCTGCAAGTGTACACAAAATACTTTTTCATGGAAAAGACATTATAGCTTCTTGTATCCTTCCAATTGGTCAGCTTTCCGAAGAAGCACAGGAAGCTAGAAATAAGGACAACAGAAAATTCAGAGAATTATTCACAAGAAAGACGTCTAGAGTGGACACAAACATTCACAAGAAAGACGTCTAGAGTGGACACAAACACAGATTTAATTCATCGACTGTTGATAACGTCAGACCCGTATATAGCAAGCTTACGTGCTCCTCCAAAAACTAAGCGTGGCAAAATAACTCCTGAAGTGAGCCAGCTTTTACAAATAAGACCACCAGAAATTGAAATTAATAATATCCAGTCTGAAGAAAGTGATGTCGATCATTATGATAGCGATTCTGATTGAGGCTTTGTATATTATGTCTACGAGTATGTTATATATTTTTTTGCATAATAAAGACTATGTATTTTTCTTTTAGTTTGTGTTTTCTGCTTATTTGTTTTTATACCTGTATAATTGAAATATAATTGTAAGATTTTGAATGTGAATATTGTTATATGTACCTACTTTATGTTGAAATATATGTCTTAAACCTTGATAGTGTCTTTAATTTACTATTATCGTATTTTAGTGTATATTTTATTCATATTGCTAGGCCTAAATAAAATTGGCCAGCTAGATTGTGAAAATTACGCACTGTGCGTCGCTTAGCTAAACGTATCCCGTGGCGGTGGCCGGGTTTCCCACTGTACCGGGTTGACTTGCCAGTAATCCTGGCACTTCTTTTCTTAGCCATTCCCTCGCATGGCCTGCGCACCCTCTCTTGATAGCGTAACATAGTAATATGCCCATTATTGCGGCGATAATGATTAACATTATCCCGAAATAGTTTAGTTTGTTTTCTAACTGCTGCCCTGATACTACTTGGGCCTGTGCTATGGCTATGTTTTCTTTATTTTGGTAATTCCCCATTCTCAAACTCTAATCTGTATTTTTAACCAAATAACCGTAGTGAAATGTACAAAAAATTCTTGTCGATATTCGATGCACTAGCATTATTGTCATGTGAGCAAAAATCGCACCGGTTGCTTTATTACTCGACCACAGCGCGTGGTTTTAACCATGGGCGGTAGCGATTTTTGCTCGCTTGGTTCTACATTTGGTTCACGCTCCTTTTCAGTATGTTTATTTTCTGACGGTTTTTCCTCATGATTTAACATATACGCTGGTTTTAATCTGTCTATGGAAATGGTTGCTTGACGGTCACCTATTTGTATGTAAAAGGTTTTCTTGTCCCTACTGATTACTTTGTGTGGGCCGTTATATGCTGGGGTTAATGGACTTTTTACCGTATCGTTCCTCATAAAAACGTGAGAGCATGTATTTAAGTCTTTATGGATAAATATTTTCCGCGAATCGCTGCTCTCCCTTGCCTGTGGCCGCATACTGTTTATTACGCTTCGAAGTTTGCTTACGAACGTAGGTAGATGTTCTACTTGTGTTGTGTTGTTTTCGCAATAAAAATCGCCTGGTAAACGTAGTGTCTGTCCTAATACTAATTCCGCTGAGCTTACGTTTTCGTCATTTTTACAAGCCGCCCGAAGTCCCAACAATGCTGTCGGTAATTCCTCGACCCATGACCTATTATCTTGTAGCCTAGCCTTAATTGCAACTTTAAGTGAGCGATGCATTCTTTCAACCATACCGTTCGCTTGCGGATGATACGCTGTTGTACGGGTCTTTTTTATGCCTAACTGGTTTAACAGGCTCTTGAATAGTTCGCTCTCAAACTGTCTTCCCTGGTCACTAGTTATTGTGAGTGGGCACCCAAATCTGCATACCCAACCTTCGTAAAAGGCTTTAGCTACTGTGTCCGCGGTAATATCGGTTACCGGAATCGCTTCTGGCCATCTCGTGAACCTATCCATCATAGTGACGCAATACCTATAACCTTCTTGTGACGTTGGCAGTGGTCCGACTATGTCTATGTGTACATGCTCAAATCTATCTACTACCGGAAAACTACTCAATTTGGATACTGTATGTCGCTGTACTTTTACTTTCTGACAATGTATGCATGCCCTGGCCCACCTGGTCACGTCTTTGTTCATTGCTAACATTGCGCGTACATTAGGTGTTAGCTTGTCCAGCCACAGCCTCTTCAATGGTTCTTCTGTCACGCTGCATTTCTTCGCCAAGGCCGACATTTCTCTGAGTAATTGCGACGGTTTTTGGGTTCCCAGGTCTGTGTCATGCATTAATTTGTGAAATTGTTTATCTGTACTCTCTTCATATACTGACAATAAGCGTTTTTTTATTGTTTCATATTTGGCCGTATCCGGCGGAGCTTCTATGATGTCGGTTACTTGGCGTACAACGTCTGTTGGTAATTTTGCGAGCACCATTTCGTACTTTTGGGTGTCGCCTTGCTTCTGTGGTGCCATCATTGCCTCGAACTGGTTGAACCATGATCTTGGTATCTCTCTCCAAAATTCCGGAACTCTCATTTGCACTGTTACCATTGATATTTCTCCAGTGGTAGCTGCCCCGGGTTGTCCGATTAACGCTTGCGGGTTCATCTTGAAACGGTACACACGCGTCGCTTTACTTTGCTAAAGCACGTTACGTTTCACTTTGCTACGCGGTCTGATCGCCTCTGCCTCGTAAGCTTTTTTGAGTCGCCTACCCTGTTGCTACGTGTTTAACAACGCGGAATCTTTAAATCGTCGAAAGGTCACCAGTGTTGTGCGTGTTATGTCGTCGGTGAGATAAATAAAGATTCAGACTACAAGGAAATAAATTGTCTTTAATTCAAGTTCCACAATACTTTGTTATAGCTAACTAGGTACTATGTATGCGTCGAGGCAGGGCGGTGATATGTAGGCGACTGGCGAGCCGATTGCCCGCTCCCACATACTTCGTCAATAATGCAACTCAGCATATTACAATTACTAAGTCGCCACACATTCATTTATTTCAATCAAAAGCATGAGTTAGTATTTAGGTAGCTACGTAAAAATGCACTAATTGAATTCTGGATATACTTAACATCAAAGCACACACAAATCATTGCCAAGTCTCGAGACAAAAAGTTTAATAAAAAATAAAACACTTACTCGTGTCACACGAACAGCTTGTTGCTTTGCGGACATTTTGATTTTGACATGTGTTTTATTGTGTTGTCATAGTGAAATAATTTTCTACCAATTCTACTATAATTGACAATATATTGGTACAAAACAGAACGATTTTTTTTCCCAGTAGTAACAAGAAATATTTTTTTTTAATGTATGTACAGTACGATGTACGTTGTCAAGTTAAGGGTTAAAAACGTTATAACCTCCTCAGACCCAAGATCACTTTGTGTTTGCTAATGAAATGAATTTTTATAGGTAGAATTATAGGTCATATAGTAACGAAAAAAAAAATGTGAAAAAAAATATTGGGTATCTAGTTTTTTTTTTAATTGCGTGTCTCCTATACAAGACTTTGGGTTTTAACATGCCGATTTTTATAGTGTATCAAAAAAACTAAAAGAATATTAATTAAGACATTTATTCAAACAAGAAAGCAACAGTTACTTATAGTAGGGGAGCCCACGATGCTAAATGGGGATTTACTCGAGCGTCGTAGAGACCTATTGGGTTGCAAAGCTTAGATGATAAGAAGAAAAAAATGTTATATGATATATACCTTTACATCGGTGGGGGAAGCGGCTATAGATTTTTAAATATGTAAAAAAAAACTGTTGCATGGACATCCTCGAGCGCGTCAGATATTGATAGCATCAATGCCCTACGTATTTTTAATAATGTACGTATGTTAATCTGACCGTTTGCATGATGCGGGTGGTTGTATGTAAGGGTTGAAAATGAAAAAAAAAAAAATAATCGAGCGCGTCAGATTTTCTAAGGGAGTGTTAAGTGCACCAAAAAAAAGCTCTCATTCACTAATCTGACGATTTCGATGGGACGCAAACTCGCGGCCATTTTCATAATGTGCAAAAAAAATTCGCCATTTTGAAATACTCAAGCGCGTCAGATTAAGATATATATGGTTCATCTTTATGTTCTAAACGTACTGTCTCATAATCTGACGATTATCTAGAGGGATTCGCCTGATCTGACAAAAAAAAATTAGAAAAACGGTTCACCTTAAAGGCCATCCCTGCAACTTCCCGCTAATTCCATTCCTGGGCGCTTAAAATTTTACTTATGACATTTTTGAGCTCAAAATATAATTTATGTGATATTTTGAGCTCGCTGAGTTCAAAGAAATAATATTTCTATGCATTTGAGCTCTCCCAGCTCGAAAGTCTGATAGAAGCTTCATAGAACACTATTTTTGGAATTTTCAAACCGCAATAACTTTTGAATGGATCAAGCAATTTTCACGCGGTTGGCGGCATTCGACGCAGTTTTATCATCCTCATAAGTAGTTTTGCAATTTTAATTGATTGAACCAAACATTTCGGAGTAATCCCGAAAATACACTTTTTCGGGTTTCTTTCGTTCACGATATCTCTCGAACGAATCAACCGATTTTGACCAGCTTGGTATAATAAAATAGTAAATAATATTAAAATAGCAAAAAAAGCCAAAACGTTGGAAACACGTTGTAAACAGTATGCCACGAACGAGTCTTTATGATCAGCTGTGATGGCGTCATGGCAGCAGAAACCAGAGTGGGGACGGAGTGAGAGAGTAATAGATAGAGAAAGAGTGAGAGAGGAATAGAAACGCGGAGAAGGAAATGTAGGCATCACGCCGCTGCACGCATTTAACTTTATCGACGAATTTTTGTTATTTCGGCTTGCGGAAATCGTCAGATTATATATTTTTCATTATTCTTGAATTATTTCCTTCAAAATAAAAAAAATTTTGCTGCGCTCGAGAATGTCGAGATGACGTTTTTTTTTTACAACTTTGTTGCCCTCCCCTTTCTTTACGTCACGCTCAAATTGTCAGATTAGTGGAATATACACTTTTTAGGATGTAATTAACTCACCCTACCTTAATCTGACGCGCTCGAAAATTTCTGATGGTCAATTTTTTTTTACTAATCTGATCCTGTATTCTTCACGGGCGGCCTTATATATGGGCCTCATGTTTTGTGGAGGTACTTAACCGGGTACAAGGTATCCGCCTGTATATTAATCTGCCGCGCTTTAGTAAATCCCGAAATCCCCGCTTGGGCTCCCCTACTATTAAATGGATTCATGATATCGTTTGTAGCAATTTCTTCCCACTACAAGACATAAATGCATGTTACATGTAGATCAATACACTCTAGCTTTCTTGCTTTTACAGCCTGGCATTCGGCATCTGTGGTTATCATTTTGTTCGCTCAGGGTATTTCAAACGAATCTTGGTCTAGTATGGGAATAAATTCTTTTCTCAAAAATATCAATGAAGTGTTTCGTAATAGCTACAGGAAGAGAGAGTGTAAAATTAACCTAACAAATAAATCCCAACTAAAGTGGATCACTAAAGGAATACGCATATCTAGCAAAATGAAACGTTTTTTATGTGCACGTAATGGTAATGACCTTGAGCCCAGTATTCTAAAATATAAGATCATGTATGTAAGGCTATATAGAAAAATTGTTTCCAATGCTAAAAAGCAAGCAATAATGACACAGATAAATAGATCTAAAAACATAAGTAAAGAAATTTGGAAGGTGGTAAATAAATGCACTAATAGGGAGAAAGTCTTTCAGCCGGAACTAAAACTTAAGGTTGATGAAAGAATTATAGGGGATCCCGAGGAGATTTGTAACATATTAGTCGAACAATTTAATTATAAAAGTGCTTCAACTGTTAAGGACGGAGACGTTGCTGCGGCTTTTCTAAAACAGTATACACAAGATGTAAGTAGTACAATGTGCATTTCTCCTACTACTCCAAATGAGGTATTTAATCTTGTTAAGAGCATGGAGAGCAAACAGTCTTGTGGTAATGACGAAATTCCGATTTGTCTGATCAAGGACCATATTACAATACTGGCTAAACCTCTATCCGATTTCTTTAACAAATGTATAGACGAAGCTATTTTCCCGGAACAATTAAAAATTGCTAAAGTAATACCAATCTATAAGAAGGGCAGTAGGACAGATCCTAAGAATTATAGACCTATCTCTCTATTACCAGTACTGTCTAAAATATTTGAAAAGATCCTTAAAAAACGACTCTTAGTTCACTTGCGAATAAATAATGTATTAAACAAGAGACAGTTTGGGTATCAAAAGGGTGTTGGCACTCCTGACGCCATATATACTTTACTGGATGACGTAATAACTAAGATTAATAAAAAAATGAGAGTTGCAGGGATTTTCCTGGATTTGAGCTCTGCTTTTGACACCATTGACCATGAGTTGCTTCTTACTAAAATGAGTCATTACGGAGTAAGAGGTAAAAGTCTCCAGCTTTTTTCATCCTACTTAAAAAACAGGAAGATGTTTGTTGAGATAGGCAAGACACAGAAAACTCACAAAAAAAGCATTAAATCTAAAATTGTTAGCATATCAACGGGCGTTCCACAGGGATCTATTTTAGGACCTATTTTATTTTTATTATTCATAAACGACTTAATCAATTATTTAAATTTTATTTTACCGGACATTGGAATTGTGATTTTCGCGGATGACACAAATGCAATAGTGGCTGCTAATGACATGGTGGAATTAACTAGTATAGTAAATGCTACATTGGAAGCGTTTCATAAGTGGTTCACAGCAAATAAATTATTAATTAATAGTAACAAAACTCAATTAATGCTATTTAAAACAACATCACGGAACAACGATATTTTAAACGTAAGCTTGAATGAAGACGAAATTGAAGTCGCTAAAGAAGTAAAATTTTTAGGTATTCATATAGACCAACTCTTAAATTGGAAATCAGAGTTGAAGGCAATTGATGCATCAGTATCTTCTGCGTGTTATGCTCTGAGAGCCCTGAGGAATGAAATTAGTATAGAACAGCTGAAAATGGTATATTTTGCATTAGTGGAGTCCAGAATAAGATATAGTATACTTCTTTGGGGAAACAGCTATGATTATAACTGCAAAAGGGCTTTCATACTACAAAAACGCGCTATTCGTACTATGATCCGCATCTCTCAAAGAGAAAGTTGTCGTCAACATTTTGTAAACTTAGGCATACTTACAGTACCTGGTATATATGTGCATGTACTTCTAGTTAATATGGCTAAAAACATGCATGAATACGAAACAGGGGAAGAGCGGCTGATAAGGGAAGCCACCCGTAGACTGGATTTAAAAAATAATATGACCAATCATAACCTCAAAATTGTTCAGCATAGTCCACGTTATCAATCTGTTAAATTATTTAATAAGTTGCCTTTAGACATAAAAAGATTAGTTTATAATGGCTCTTTCAAATTAAAATTAAAAAAATTCCTATTGAGTAAGTGTCTATATGCCGTAGAAGATTTATAATATTGTCATGTCTGTATATATGTATTGTTTGCCGTTTTTTTTTTGACATGCTGTATATGCATAGTATTTTATTGTTGTTAGTTTTATTTTTTATTTTTTATTATTGATCTTGACATCGTAATGGAAATTTTTATAGGTATAAAGACATGTATTTTGTGTTATTTATTTTTATTTCTAAGACGTGTAATTTATTCTTTTGTTATTAATTTATTATTTCATGACATCTTTAATGTAATTTGTATTTATTGTCATTGTATGTGTTTTAATTATTTTAAATTCTATGACGTGTAATTAATTATTTTGAATCTATTTTATTATTAATGATATCTTTTTTGCACTCAATTTAGCGTTTTTTGAATTATTGATTCTTTTTGTAATTTTTTATTTTTATTTACCTTGTTTAACGAATTTATAATTTTATTTTAAATTTTTGCATCTGTACTTATGATTATTATTATTATTTAAAATGTGTAAATTCAGATACAAATAATTGTTCATGAATAAATGACTATGACTATGACTATGACTATGTTCATCAATTAATGGCAAATGACCAGCCATAGATGTCCTCAGTTGAACTGGAGGTTGAGGCATATATTTTCTTTTACGGCTGACAGGTTGTGCTTCTGTTGACGCGTCGTCTGAATCGACTTCTTGAAATATTTGTATCTGTTCCCTCGCTGGTGTGAAGAAAAGCAAAGAATTTGCTATTTCCACCTTGAAATCTAAATAGGCCAGAATGTTTTTTTTGGGCGTTCTAATATTTTTGCTTCGTTTCTGTAAACGAGCCATCCCGCAGCTGCAGCAAAATCAAAGAGATGGAAAATCATCCGAACTGTCCATTTTTTCGAACGTGCTTTAATTCTGTAAAAACTGATGACCCTGTCCAACATATCTACCCCTCCCATCATTGTATTATATTGCTCAATTGCAAATGGTCTGTTAATTTCGATATATTGTCTTGTTTTTTTGCACCAACGTCTGCATTTGTTGATGGGTTGTTTTGAATCAACAGATGATGCCATTATTACTGGTTTGTTATCAAACCACTTCAGACATGCCACATTTCCATCACTCCGAACGAGTTGGTCTGAAGAACCACGTCCTTGTTTTCTCAACTCATTATCAGTTTTGAAATTACAGTTTTTGGGTATGTTAGACTTTCGAAGAGTACCTGTTGCTTGCATCTTCTTTGCACGTAACTTGTCAAGTAAATTTATCGAGGTGAAATATCTGTCCATGTATAACTTTACTCCTTCAGGCAAACTTTCGGATAACTTCAACACAACTTTTCCGCCAATATCAAGACCTTCAACTTCATCGATTGTGGTTATTGTGTCTCCTTTGCCCTCGTACATAAAGAAGTCTAGAGGCACACCATCTGGAGTGGTGCATACAAAGTTTTTGAAACCACAGGGGTCTGGTTTTCCTCTAATAAACTGACGCATCGACACTTGACCCCAAAAGGGTATCATCTGTTCATCTACACTAATATTTTGAGATCTTGGAGTTTCTAAGCAAGCTTTTCTCCCAGTTTCAATCAAAGGGTTAATTTTCCAAAATTTATTTTGCTTGGATGCTTCATCTACGTCAAGATCATTAATTAGTTTCAAATTTGACCTAATTTTAAAATAATGGTCTCTAGTCAAGCGGTCTGCTATCATTGCAACCCTCGTCCTATTCGCCCAATACATTCTAATCCTTGGCAATCCCAAATAACTCATAGCTATACTCGTAGATATGCCAAAAAACAATTTAATTTCTTCCTTAGTTGTGTTTAGATTTTGACTTTTCCTTAAAAAGTAAGCCTGGTTTGTATTGGTACTTATTATTTCAAACATTGTCTCAGGAATGTATCTCGAAAAATATTCTAATGGTTCTTGTAATAAATTAACGCGACTTGCAGCTATGACAGTACATGCCTGGTGGATATGGAGTGAAATTATCTTCATGCTTGAAATATAACCGACGATTTGAAGTCTGACGAGCAGCAACAGCAGCCAGTGGTTCGTCGTCATCATCGTCGTTTGAGTCATAATTTGATCCTTCATCCTCCGGTTCTTGCAGACGAGGTTCAAAATCTTGGCTGACTTCGAAGTCATCATCAGACAGGCCCTCAACAGAGGAGTCATCGCCATCAAACTCTAGAATTCTTTCTATCTCTCTATTACTCATACGCACTGCAAAACAAAACATGTACTATCAGATAAAAACGATTAAAATACCTATAAAATATTAAGTCTGAGACCTAGTGTCCCCTCTACGGGACAAACATCTACCGGGTGAGTTATTCACCAAAATATTTGTGGAAATTTGAATGAAATATGCTAATTTTATCTTACACATTCTAAAAATGAAGAAAAACGTTTGTTTTGATATTAAAATGCATTAATTTCAACAAAATCAACTATAAACTTACCATTGGCAGCCATTTTTTGCAGAAAGTTTTTTTTTTTTTTTTTTAATTCTTATTTTATAAATTTAATAGGGGTTTTTATCCAAACGGATACGTCAACCCCATTGTACCTTATACTCTATTTTACACACATAATATGAATTAGGAAAGAGAATCACTGCCTAGGCTTCTGCATTAAACCACAAATTATGCGTTTAGTTCTTTCTGATTTAGGATATGCCAAAATATTGTTTTGGATAAGCCCAACATCCCACATATTCAGTTCAAACTCCCTAGCCAAAGATTCCCTTTCATTTTGGTTCTTAGCACACTCCATCAGCAAATGTTGCACATCTTCAATTTTATTGCATATTTCACAATTAGGTGATGTAGCCTTACGCATTAAGAAATCAAACTTTGCCGATGGATAATGGCCAGAACGGAGCCTTAGCGCTAACTTAACATAACTCCTACTTAAAGACTTATCATCAAACCAGGGTTCGCGAGGAGGTTCGCTTTGAATTACTTTATACCAAATGCCTTTTTCTTTGGATATTTCATTGAAGTATTTTTTCCATTCGTCGAAACATACAGTTTTACACCTGGAGAAATATTCCCAGTAATCGGTCATATATACACTAACACTACCCGTCTCAACTGCAAGTTTCGATAGTCGGTCCGCCTCCTCGTTTCCCCGTAACCCTATATGCGCTGGAACCCATTGCAAGATAATCCTAATATCATCTTTGTTGCAGTGATACATTAATTCGAGAATGTCATAGGCTATCGATGCACCTCTGCAACCAGAGGCGCATCGAGCCAGATGTTGTAAAGCGCTCTTGCTGTCTGTAAATATAACTACTTTATTTAAATTTTGACTAATTGCATAAGAAACCGCCTGATATATTGCAAAGAGTTCCAGAGACATTATACATATTTTTGCATTAATTTTATACATAGCTTTATAGCCTGCGCTTGTGAAGAAAAAAGCAGCACCACACCCATCTACACTCTTTGATCCATCTGTGTAGATTTTACACCAATCATTATATTTGGAAGCCAATTCTGATACGACTTCATGTACCAGTGTATTGAAATTATAATACGTTTTTGGATGCGTCACACATTCTAATTCATTTTTGATAGTATCTTTAATTTCTATTGCTGATACCCAAATGTCTAGAGAGAACATTTTAAGACTAACCGATGTATTTATTTGCAACTGTCTTAATTCTTTAAAGGAAGTAGCCAGTAGTGGTTTTCTTTTATTTGACCAATAACTATTATTAGTTAAAGAGTCTAATTCCGAGATTATGTTTATAGTTTCATTATTAGACCATGACAATGATTTTAAAATTATCTTAAATGCGAGATATTTTCTCCTCAAAAATAGTGGTGGTATGTGCAGCTCACTCTCCATTACATGGATAGGTGAGCTTTTTATGAAACCTCCTACTATTCTAAGTGCTTGGTTTTGTAATTTATCTAGTTTGCTTGTATGTGTCTTTGCACTAGAATCATACAAGTAACAAGCATAA
The DNA here is from genome assembly GCA_917490735.1 of Dryobotodes eremita. NCBI lineage: Eukaryota > Metazoa > Arthropoda > Insecta > Lepidoptera > Noctuidae > Dryobotodes > Dryobotodes eremita. The sequence goes on along the minus strand of OU823242.1, from coordinate 2,202,796 downwards.
TCAAGTCTACTCCTTACTAGCGATATATATATCCTACGTATATGTTTAGTATGTACTCCCCAAGAAGAGCCTGCCAATATTTTTAATATATTAAGATATCTTCCACATTTACTAACAGTTTCATTGATATTTTTCCGCCAAAGTAAGCTTCTATCCAACCAGATTCCTAGATATTTAACGCATTCTACCACTGCTAACGGCTGATCATACACCTTTAGTGAAGGCAATATTCGCCTTCGGCCCCTACTAAATATACAATAATTAGATTTGGTCTGTGACAGAGTCAATCCAATCTCACCCAATAATGTTATAAAACAGTTTAAGGCATCCTGTAAATATCGCTCACATTTGTTTATTTCCTTGTTACTAAAATAAATAACAAAATCATCTGCGTATTGCGATACCATAACGGTTTTTATTTGACGACAGATTTTATGTGTAACTAAATTAAATAATAAAGGCGACAACGGGTCACCTTGTGCCAGTCCTCTGTTAGTCAATCTTGTTTCAAATACTTCACTATTAAACGGTTTAATTGTTAATTGTCTCTCGTTCAGAAATGACCAAAGATACGAACAAACTCGAGATCCAACTTGAATTTCATCCAAAACTTTTGTAACAGAGTCAATTGAAACATTGTTATATGCGTTTTCAATGTCCAAAAAGCATGCAACTGTAGGGATATTTTTCGTAAATCCAACTTGAATAAAACTAACTAATCGGGATAGTGCATCCAAGCATGATTGTGCCTTTCGAAAACCTACTGTGCATGGTGAGAGGAGTGCGTTTTTTTCTGCAAACCATTCTAACCGTTTAAAAATCATAAGATGAAAGATTTTACACACACAAGACATCAGCGAAATAGGCCTTAATTTAATCTCACTATTAGCATTGTTTGTAGTTTTAGGTATGGGTATAATTTGAATCTTTCGCCATTGCTGCGGAACGAAACCGAATTTGAATATATAATTGTATACCTTTACTAGAAGAGATTTTCCTGAGTCCGGTAAGTTATACAACATTGAATAAGAAATTGCGTCTTGCCCCGGGGCCGAATCCTTTTTTTTAAGACAATTTTCTAGTTCTTGACATGTAAATTCATGTAAATTCATTTCATTTCGAGACTTAAAGCTTGGAATCACATTAGGAACATAGTCTGGCGTCAGAGACCTTAAAAGATCAACTTGTTTGTCCATGGGAGGGCACCATCTTTGTTGTTTTAAGCCTTTCATCCACTTCATACGGCGCCACATTTCCTGTGTAGACGTGGCTTCGTCTATAGAATCACAAAAGGTGTGCCAAGCGTGATTCCTTGCTTTCTTAATCAATGTTTGAGATTCTAATGTCTTGGATTCTAGTATATTTAAATTATCAGGGGTTGGGTTTTTACGGAAATTTGATAAGGCCAACCTTCGCTGTGCAACTATTTCAGACAGTTTAGGGGACCAGTAATTTTTTTGTTTAAATTTTTCATTTGGCTTTACACTGAATTTAAAATAGGGTATATGTTTATTCGCCGCATGTTCAACATAGTTAATAAAAGAATCATACATATGTTGAACGTTACCATTAAACGGTAGTTCATTAAAAGTTTTAATATTTTCAGAAATAGATTGGCGATATTTACTCCAATTTGCATTTTTAAAATTACGTTTTTTAACTATATTTACATTACAAGATAAGTTAGCTGTCATTTTAATAATCAGATGATCACTACCCAGATTCTCATTAAACACCTGCCAATCAAATTTTATTGCGATGTCAGAGGAGGCAAACGATATATCCGGGGACGTCTGTTGAAAATTACCGTTTACCAACTTAACTCGAGTTGCGATGCCGTTGTTAAGTGATATAAAATTATTTTCCAGAGCTGAATCCATAATTTGCGTACCTCTCACATCCGTTTTAACCGACCAATTAGTGTGATGACCGTTGAAGTCCCCAGCTATTATAGTTTTGTTAGAAAAGTGACCAAAAATATCATTCCAATCGCAAGGATGGGTTTGAACAGACGATGGACAATACAATGATACAATATACTCCAGGTCTTTACAGTTTAGTAATTTAACACACATTAATTCAATACCTCCATTATTACTATTAAATGACACTGGGTGAGACTGAATTGACTTGTGCACCAGGATAGCAACACCACCATGACAATCGTATCTATCATTTCTATATATATTAAATCCACTAATATTTACGTTAATTTCACAATCAAACCACGTTTCGCTAATTATTGCAATATGTATACTTTCTCGTATTAGCAACTCTGAAAAGGATACTAATTTAGGACGAAGGCTCTGTGTCAGACATGCCACATTTCCATCACTCCGAACGAGTTGGTCTGAAGAACCACGTCCTTGTTTTCTCAACTCATTATCAGTTTTGAAATTACAGTTTTTGGGTATGTTAGACTTTCGAAGAGTACCTGTTGCTTGCATCTTCTTTGCACGTAACTTGTCAAGTAAATTTATCGAGGTGAAATATCTGTCCATGTATAACTTTACTCCTTCAGGCAAACTTTCGGATAACTTCAACACAACTTTTCCGCCAATATCAAGACCTTCAACTTCATCGATTGTGGTTATTGTGTCTCCTTTGCCCTCGTACATAAAGAAGTCTAGAGGCACACCATCTGGAGTGGTGCATACAAAGTTTTTGAAACCACAGGGGTCTGGTTTTCCTCTAATAAACTGACGCATCGACACTTGACCCCAAAAGGGTATCATCTGTTCATCTACACTAATATTTTGAGATCTTGGAGTTTCTAAGCAAGCTTTTCTCCCAGTTTCAATCAAAGGGTTAATTTTCCAAAATTTATTTTGCTTGGATGCTTCATCTACGTCAAGATCATTAATTAGTTTCAAATTTGACCTAATTTTAAAATAATGGTCTCTAGTCAAGCGGTCTGCTATCATTGCAACCCTCGTCCTATTCGCCCAATACATTCTAATCCTTGGCAATCCCAAATAACTCATAGCTATACTCGTAGATATGCCAAAAAACAATTTAATTTCTTCCTTAGTTGTGTTTAGATTTTGACTTTTCCTTAAAAAGTAAGCCTGGTTTGTATTGGTACTTATTATTTCAAACATTGTCTCAGGAATGTATCTCGAAAAATATTCTAATGGTTCTTGTAATAAATTAACGCGACTTGCAGCTATGACAGTACATGCCTGGTGGATATGGAGTGAAATTATCTTCATGCTTGAAATATAACCGACGATTTGAAGTCTGACGAGCAGCAACAGCAGCCAGTGGTTCGTCGTCATCATCGTCGTTTGAGTCATAATTTGATCCTTCATCCTCCGGTTCTTGCAGACGAGGTTCAAGATCTTGGCTGACTTCGAAGTCATCATCAGACAGGCCCTCAACAGAGGAGTCATCGCCATCAAACTCTAGAATTCTTTCTATCTCTCTATTACTCATACGCACTGCAAAACAAAACATGTACTATCAGATAAAAACGATTAAAATACCTATAAAATATTAAGTCTGAGACCTAGTGTCCCCTCTACGGGACAAACATCTACCGGGTGAGTTATTCACCAAAATATTTGTGGAAATTTGAATGAAATATGCTAATTTTATCTTACACATTCTAAAAATGAAGCAAAACGTTTGTTTTGATATTAAAATGCATTAATTTCAACAAAATCAACTATAAACTTACCATTGGCAGCCATTTTTTGCAGAAAGTTTTAACCACTAACTTTGTACTGTCAAAAGTTCACGAATTTTAGCGCCAAACACAATAATCCAATTTTTTTAAGTTAGCGACATCTTCATTCTCGAAACAGTACTAAAATATACAAAGTTTTATCATGACAAACACTAGAGGACAGCACTAGAAAAAAGGTCTTGTATAGGGGACGCCAGGTCCGAGGAGGTTAATAAAATGATTGTTTTACTGTTGAAGATGGATAACGTTCTTTATATAGTTTATACATTGCTTTGATATTTAAATCTGCTGGCAAGTAAAGGTACTCCTTTTTAGAATGAGCCCTTCGCGCCCGATGCGGTGTCGGACTCCGACCCCGCATCACTCCCTTCCTCTCCACTACATTCCTTTTGTTTTTTTTTTTGTTTATTTGGTTCCATAATTGTTCCCACGAGTGTGGGGGATGTAAAAAGTCCATCCTAGGTTCACCCCCTGTCCCTAGGAACAGAGGGTTAACCTAGGATGGACTTTTTTAAAGTGTGCATTTATTACCCAACCAGAGGATCCACTGGTACTCTGGCTAGGGGTGCGCTCGCGACTGATGCACCACCTACAACTAGAAAGATGTAGATGACACTACTCCTCAGCCATTCATACCCTCGCCGCGCACCAAAACTTCATATTAGAGGATTTTTTTATAGAGGTTATCTTCCTCGCGGCCCGGGTGGTTAAGCCAAGACCATCGACCCCCGTCAAAAGTCAGAGACATGACGTTGACAATCTTCGGGGCTACGAGACTAATGGTGGCAGAAGGAGCAGACTCCTTCCTGCCTGCCCGGCGGCAGAGTTAGTGCACACCGAGCCCGCTCTTACTCCGCGGCTGTGCGTCTCTGCTTAACAGAGAGACACACGTTGGAGCGTTCCTCCGACAGGATATTAGCGTACGGGCAACAAGACCCCTTAGGCACACAGTACCTAATGGGGAGTCATTGCCCGCACCCCAGGGTGCTCCGTCCCGGAGACTGGCCTTTCCCCCAGACGCATCCAAGGGAAACTCCAGCCCACGGACACACGGGGAGGTCTTCTGTCCTAGCACCCCAAGTAAAGGTAATCCTTGGAAGCATAATGCGATGTCTTGACAGGAAAACTTGAGATGTGCTCCTTGACTTCATGAATCAGAATACCAGGTATTGTTTTCTGATTACCTTGTTTTCCTCTCTGATCGGAGGGAATGGTTCCTGTTAATCTTGAAACGCTGCAGTCTAAAAAATGCAAGGTTTTTTATAGAATAGATACTCATAAAAGCCTTTTTGCAAGCCAGTATTTTGGAATCGGCAACTTTTACATGAAACTTATAGGATGCCTGTTTAGGTTTTATTTTCTGGGGGTCGTTTGTTCGTGGCATTTTTTGTTTAATTGATACAACTTCTATGAGGTCATATGAAAATATATCTTGCTCGTTTTTACTGTTTAGACCATGTAAATCAACAAATGCCTGAATTCGAGTCTGTTCCTCAATTTTTTCAAAACATTTCAATGCACAAAGACAAGACTCACCGAGTGATTTATCAGGAACCGAGACACCTTTATAATTTTCATAAGGCAAACCTTTTGTACGACTGCATTTGAATTTTTGCGCTGGAGTTTCATTTCTCACGCCTTTCCTTTTTCTTTGAATCTCTTCTACTTTCACTTCCCGACATTTTAATATTAAATTATAATGTATGTATGTTACGGCTAAAGGTGGGTGTAAACATAAACTTAAGATTAGCCGGCTAAACTTAGGTTTATCTTCGAGGAGGTGTTAATGTTAGTTTCTTCTATCTTTAGCCGGCTAAACTTAAGTGTAACTGAAGGCCCTTGGCTAAAAATGTAGAAGGAAATGGAAAAGGAAACAATGTAATAATGTTTACTATTTTGACACGAAAACTTTTTTAAAAAATAATCACTCTAATTACACATACTTTAATGTACCTATTTAGGTATTTAAAATTACAAGTATTACAATTACAAAATATTAATTTCTTAAAACAATATCTACCTAATCATTAAAATAAAATAATAAGGAACCATTTGTTCATAACAGGAGCAGAAATACGCAAAATGATTACATTGAAGTTACATTACAGTCGTGGCAACCAGACAACAAATCATGATAACCGTATCGAAATGACATACGTTTATCACGATTTGTTGTCTGGTTGCCATGACAACATCAACTATTACTAGCACTTCAATGTAACAAAATAACAAAATAAAACTTCTGCAGTGTTAATTACTTAAACTTCTAGTCATTCAAACAAAATAATAAGGAACCATTTGTTCATTACAGATACTTCTGTAGGTATTTAAAATTACAAAATAAAACTTCTTCAGTGTTAATTACTTTAAACAATATCTAGTCACAATAATTATAAAATAATATGGAGCTATTTGTTGGAACATGATAAACTAGAATAGCATTTCGAATTTATTCGGCAGCGGCAATTGCGTGTACCACATTTTGTCTTGCACTGACATCTTTGAAAGCCTTGTCCACCTGATTTTTACTGTTCATTAGCAAGCTGGCGAATAGTCATTTTCACTGACGACACTTTTTCCTTTTCTACGAATTTTTGTTCACAAACTGTAAACTAATTTCGTGAAAAAAAACTATTCGATCGTACCGTTTTCGTTGCCCAATTTATAAAGTCCGTCTTCATTTTTATCTAAGACTGTCAATAAAATGTTCCTAAAATCGCTTCGGCCTCGGTCTACTTCTGGTATCTTTACTCTTACTGTATCGCCTTTAAGACATTCTGGAAACTTTGCAACAGAATTTTGTTTCATTTTAATGGCTTGGGACTCTAAATTTAATTTAGCTTCTCAACGATTATGTTCAATATCTGCTTCTTTTGAACAAAGGGGCATCTCATGTCGTCAATTAAAATGCCATGTTCTTCACAAAGGGTGCAGGTATTTTCTGAGGTATGAAGTTCGCAGGTCTCTTGTTCATCGTTCAAGTCATTTTCTTTAAGGTTATCTATCACTTCTTGTAGGTCTTCTTCCGTTGTTAGTTGGTTTGTTACTTCATGAGGTAAAGACGATGACTTTAAACCCACTTTTATTTCACTTCCAGACATCGCTTTGTAGGGTGTTCTCTTGATACCGTCGTGATAGGCTGAATTTTTCTTTAATTGTACAAATTTAAGACCCTCCGACCATTTTGAGGATATTTCATCACTCACCCACGTCATCAAGATGTTTTGAATATCTTGGTTGGCACATTCAACACTGCCTTGCGATTGGCTATGTCGAGGTTTGCCGTGTACCATCTTCAAGCCTGACCACTTACTGCATAATTCTGCTATAACGCTGTTGGCAAACTCGCGACCATTATCAGAATGTAGAGTTGATGGTGCGCCAAATATGCAAAATATGTCAAGAAGCACGTTTGACACTTCCACTGCCGTTTTTGTACGTAGAGGTCGAATTTGAACAAATTTAGTTAAATGATCCTGGTAAACTAAAGTAAATTTAAACTCACCATCTGGACTGCTCTGCATGTCAATTAAATCAACTTGACACCTGCTGCTGCTGTTCATTTCGGATGATATTATTGGTTTGACGACTATTCCTTTCTTGTTAGTTTTTAACTTCATTTGACAGGATTCACATAAACTTTTTTTTTGCTTCATTTATCATGCGATTCCGCCCACCATGAACAGTATCAATGTGAATGGTATGCAACACATCGAACAGGTCTGAATTTTTCACATAATACAAGATACTATTGCCTTGTCCTGCCACTTTTCTACGCCGCCCATAGTGCAAAAATTAAATCTTTTTAATCGTCGATACTGCAATGTTGAACGCTTAGAGAGCCCGCAGACATACAATTGTAAGTTGGCCGACTATCGAACAACTAAATTGCGTACTTTTATAATTTAGTTGACCAACTTTATTTTATTGGTTACAAGCCGCTGACTTAATCGATTTAGTCGGTAACAGTATTGCCAGCGCGGTGCGTGTGCGTGAAAATGCGGAAAAAAAACGCTTTAATTGCTCTATTAATAAAAAGAAGACGAAAACAAAAGAGATCATTTTGGGTGCATCCCATATTAAGTAACAGATTAGAATATGGGAAGCATCATACATTGCATTCTAAACTCAGATATTACCCTAGTAGTATATTATTGGGCATTCTAGACCACTTTCGGCAAATCGCTCGGCGAGTACGCCTCGCTGCCGAAAGTGGTCTAGAACGCCCAATAATCGGTAATCGACTCGACTCGTTCATTTGTTCATTCGTTCGAGTTCTTAGCATTCTGTCCCACAGATCACTCGGCGAACCGATTTCACCATCGCTTTGAATCTATCAAATTTCTTTAATAGATTTTCAACCTTATCACAATAGTGGATGGTACATGTATGTAGGTTGAATGAAACACTTATGCTAATGAGATTCATTTATTTTTAGTGAGCACAAATTACAATATTATAATTCCGTTGATAAACAATGTATTATTTATCGTAATATGTTGGTGGTTCGGGAAATAAAGCATCAGTCGATATAATAAACTCTTGTAGTTTACGCCATTGTATAGAATTGATGTCGGTCTGGACCTTAATGCGGACCAACGCCTTTTTCCACAGCTCCAACGAGTCGGTGACGCGCGAGTTAATGGCGTTAGAGTCGGATTTAAAATAAAAAGAATTTTATTTTAATATTTAATGTTACACAAGTGCTTAGTTCTATTACAAGTTTGGAAAGACATCTAATACAGTGAAGTCGTTGCTTATATAGTTTAAGATAACATGGAATCCTCGTGGGGGTGGTATCTGAGTGGCGATACCGGAGTACTTTCGGGATGACTCGTCGATGATAACAGATTGGCGCGTTTGCTTGATGACAGGATGTCATAATCTTCATTCAGTTGAGGTATGCCGATAGCTGAATAATTATATGGTGACTCTGGCTTTACGATAGTAGTATGACGTGGTTGTTCGGTGACGGGGTGTCCTTATCTCCATCTTGTTGGGGTATGTCGTCATCTGGTGTTGTGTTGATAGGGTCGTGATATTTACAGCTCCCTCCCAATCTCGAGTATATTCGTCTGGCTTGACGGATTACGCAGGTGATGATGAAGACAGATATCACGCTAGAAAGTATATAGAGTCCTATTTTGACCTGGGACGCTTGAGTTGTAATAAGTTGGTGCTTTCGTAGAGCTTCTATTTGTTTGATTACGTCATCTTCGTTTGTGGTCATCGCAATAGGGTAGTCGTTCATTGTTTCTGTTTCAAGTCCTTGGTAGATTTTGATTGCAGTTTTTTCTTCCTTTGTGAAACATTCGGTGTTATCCTCAATGTAAGATCCTTTCAGGACCAGTTTTCTTCTGTTGCACCTATCATTGATTGGGGTTTCTTCGAGATTCCATCTATAGTAGAGGTTGTCTTTGATCTTTCTGGAATAAACTATAGGACAGAATATTAATAATTCCTCACAGGCGCTTTGCTGACGCAGGATACTGTTGCGAACGCATTCCTTGGGTACTCGAGTGTTACAGATGCTCTGCTTGCAATCAGTCGCTTCGTACACCTGATCATCTCTTACAAGATATTGGCCAGACATAAGGTTAGGGATAGTGCAATGAGTTTTATTCATATTTATTATAGGAAGGATTTGTTCTAGATTATAGGTATTTTGGGATATGATTGGTATGGGTAATTGGAAGAACATTATGTTTGATTGTAGTGTTACATGTGGTTTGATTTGAGCTTCTAACTTGAGTACATTTCTTAATATGTTTATTTCTTTAGGTATTCTGTCTATACTCTCTGTAAGATGTACTTGATCTATAATTGAAGGGTGAAGTATATCGTGTTGGGCGAATACATAAGCTTCATTGAGACTGTTACATATGTCGGTTAAGCTTTGATAACTAAACAGTAGTTCAGATATTACGTTATGTTCCATATTATTTTTCAAATATTCATCTGTCAAATCATTTATTTGAGCTGAGAGATTACTAATCTTTTTATTTAATCCTTCTAGCACATCGGTGGTTAGACTAAATTTGTTTTCTATATTTATTAAGTCGTTATTATCAAGATTACCTGAGATGGCTTTTATTATAGAACCTAGTCCGTCGATCAATCCTCTTTTGTTCCTAACGGGTGTTTGAATATGGGAAATACAATTATAAAGATTATTTTCTAAAAATTCTAACCTATGTTTTTCTATCTTACTTCCTATAGCTAGGGGATATAGTGTTCTTATCTTATAATATTCGTTATATAAAGGTTGGAGATTTATTGGATGGATCAGGGTCCATTCGTCTTCTTGGATCCATGCCTTTCCTTTTGATATCGTTATAATTCTTCCGCTGAGTTGAGTGATCTCGCACCAGCATCTGGAAGGCGTATTTGGCTTATATGAACTTGGCGATCTTTATGCGCATGAAAATATATGATTTTATTCCTAGGTTGTATTTGTTTTATAAGGTAAGGTCCTAGGAAGGCGTTTTTATTCTTACTCCTATCGTGTCGTTTCTTATAGAACAGTGTACCTATTTGTAGTTCGGGTAAGGTAGGTGTTCTCATTTTATTTGCTTGTAGTAAGGATTTATCTTTAGATTTTTGGATTTTATTTTTTATTTGGTTAAGGTAATCGCATGTTACTACATTTTCTAGGGGTAAGTTTATTTCTCGCAAGAAGTGCAGTTCGTTCGGAGTTTTGTTAGTAGTGCTATGTATTGTAGAGTTATAGGCGAGCATTACTAGTGGTATATCTAACTGTTGGTTAACTTCTTTTTGCGTGCGTAATTTTTCAATTAATGTGGAATGTAATCGCTCTATATCACCGTGTGAAGTATGGTGTTGAGGTGTAGGAGTGTATTGTTCGATTCTTAATGTTTTTAGGTATTGTTTAATAGCTTCACTAATAAATACTGGGTCGTTGTCTAAAGATATTGTTTTAGGTGTACCTATTAGACTGAATATTTTGGTTAGTTCATCAATGATTTTAAGGGACGTATACTCGGTTAGGGGTACCATAAAAGCCCACTTAGAGAAGAGGTCTATACCAGTTAGGTATTTTTCCTTCTCATAGCTTAATGTGTCGAGTTGCCATTTTTCCATAGGTTTGCTAAGTGTAGGTGTTTGTTCCATTAAAGGTTTAATTGGTTTTCGGTCATATTTTACTCGGTTACATATAGTGCAGTTTTTTAGGTATTTTGCAGTTTCCTGCTTAATGTTTTCGATATAGTATTCTTTTGAGATTTCTTTTATTAGCGCGGGGTTCGCTACATGTCGTTGAAGAAATTCGTGTGTTTGTCGAATGACTTTAGTGATTTCTTCGGGATCTGTTATTTCTTTTCGTAATCCCGTAAACCATATTATTTCGATGTTTTTGTTAAAGTTTTTTCTATATATTTCGGATAGTTGGTTACAAAAAGGTTTGTCGTATTTATGGGAAAAGTCAAACATATAAAATTCTATGGGTTGGCTACAGTTCCCAAAGATTTGTTTCATAGGTGGGACAATGATTTTACCTACGTGATGTGTAGTGTGATGAGAGGTTTGCACGGCGAATGATTCGTCTAGATATTGTGCAAGTCCTTGATCTATGTATTCTTTAGCGAGGTGCGGTCGAATAAAAGATCGTGTGCTTCCTGTATCTAGTAACATTTTTTCGTTAAATTCTGACAAGTTAATGTAAGGTAACTGTGGAGTTTTATCGTGATGGTAATGTATTATGTGGGTGTGTCTTGAATAAGGGTCGAGGGAAAATCCTCAGTTATTTCGTTATCTTGATCATTATCGTAATGATTTTGGAAGTACAGCCCTTCACAATGACGCATGTATTCGTCATAATTTGATGTGTCTGGCTGATTGTTATTTTCTTGTTGGTCTTCCTCGATATTAAACAAAGTGTCGCGTGATGGTTTTGACAAAGGTCTTGCGCTTACTGTGCGCATAGTAACATCTTCGTTTTGTCTTTGTTGATTTTGGGGGTTTATCGATCGCTGAAAGTTATTATTAAATTGTTTTTGTCTCATAGTAAATGCTGATGGAGGGTACGTGTGTCGATTTGGTTGATTGTTATTATTTGGTACCCAACGCGGAACAAAGGGTACATAAGGTTGCCTTTGTTGATTAAAGTTTGGTGGCTGTCTAAAGTTATTATATTCCGGTTTAGTTTGAGTTGTTAGCGGATAACTTGGTTTCTGTGTGTATGTGGGACGTTTATCATTTTTATTTTTTATTATTTGATATCCTTCCCTGTCGAGTCGTCTAGCTTTCTCGCATGTTAGTTCGTACGATTCTAACTTACAAATATCTTCGTACGCAGATGGCATGTACTTGAGGAGTGTTAGTTTTGCTATGGGCTCAAGAAATATCTTTGCTCCCGTGACAATACTTTCTCCTTCACAGATTAGTTCGTTAATCTCGTGAATAAAAGGTATAAGTCTAGTTTGGTTAGGTTGTACGTTTTGTATTTCTATGACTATATCTTCTATTTTTATATCCCATCTCCCGAAACGTTGCAACAAAAGAGTTTTGATACTGGACCAAGTGAAGTCATGAGTGCCTCGATAGACCGCGTTTGCTGCGTCTCCGGCTAATCTTGACAATACTAAATTGATTTTAGTGGTCTCATCACATGTTGTTGACGTTATAAATCTCTCACAAGCCCTAATAAAACCGTTTAGATCTCGTTCACTACTGTCACCTTTAAATATTGGGATTGGAATGTGTCGGGTTTCTTTGGTGTTAGAGCTAGGTTGATTTGGGATACTCATCGTGGGTGATTTAATGAGGGGCTTTCCTGATGGGGTAATGGCCAGTTTGTATCTTGTAATAAATAGCAAGTGTACTCACGTGCTGATGCAAGTTAACATCAGTATCTTCGTCCAATTCATCGAATATCTTTGGAGTCGAGTGTAGTCGTACGTCCGCTTGATCTCGATGAGCTTCGTGCTGCTACGTATAGTGCAGTGTCTTCGTTTGGCTGAAGTACTCTGCGTTTATCGTTGTGCAGGCGAAGTCTTGTCATCAACGCATTTGTAGGTTCTGAAGGCACGTTTGATACTGTAAATACAGGAGTTTATAGTTCAAAATTGCCCACCACAATGGGCGCCAGTTAATGGCGTTAGAGTCGGATTTAAAATAAAAAGAATTTTATTTTAATATTTAATGTTACACAAGTGCTTAGTTCAAGCAAGTTACAAGTTTGGAAAGACATCTAATACAGTGAAGTCGTTGCTTATATAGTTTAAGATAACATGGAATCCTCGTGGGGGTGGTATCTGAGTGGCGATACCGGAGTACTTTCGGGATGACTCGTCGATGATAACAGATTGGCGCGTTTGCTTGATGACAGGATGTCATAATCTTCATTCAGTTGAGGTATGCCGATAGCTGAATAGTTATATGGTGACTCTGGCTTTACGATAGTAGTATGACGTGGTTGTTCGGTGACGGGGTGTCCTTATCTCCATCTTGTTGGGGTATGTCGTCATCTGGTGTTGTGTTGATAGGGTCGTGATATTTACACGCGCGTCCTCAGTTTTGTATACTTTACAGTCGATGTAGTACTCGCCGTTCGTGCTTGTCGTTCGCCGCTCACTGCCGTTGGCCACTCGGTTCACGAAGTATGACGGGAGAGAAGAGGTTTCGCTGTTCGCTGTTGCCCTCCCGTTGTTATGTTTGCGGCTGATGCCAAATATATCGACGTCAGATTTCGATGTTTTACTGAAACAAACAAATTGATCTCTTGTTAATTTCCACCCAAATTTATTTATAGTTTTAACCTGAATGTGCTTTAAAACAAAATATTACAAGAATAAGAGACGAGACATACTACACAACGCTACCATGTCCTATGAATAGTAGACAGCGGATATACATTACAATTAAATACTGTTTATTAGTAAAAACATACTACTTTATATACACAGGAACATAACAAATCATTGCTATTAATTAAATTCATGTACACATATTAATCTCGAACCGGCATTGAACCCGCGACATCAGCATAGCAGTCGCTTGCATCAAGCGACTGTCATATGCAATTGATTGACAAAACAATGAAGCAAATAAATCGTAAAGTTTACCTTGGATGCGTAAATTTTTGCTTTGTTGACTTCCGTTTCCTAAGGACTGGTAGAGTTGGTTTGCGGTTAGACTTAGAGTCGTGCTCCATCACATCACTTGATAGGTAGGTTTCGTACTCAGAGTCTGACCTGAAATAAATACATAAAGTTAAAAAATGTTTGGTGGACCATGCAGGGTCAGAAGTTTGTGGAGAATGCTGGTTTTTATACTTACATTTTCACTTAATTATTTAGGAATACCAAATAATTAGTTTGAAGAGTCGGTCGGCAGGCACAGTGACTATGTCGTTGAGTCGGTTGGCTGATACAGTGGCAGTGAGCAGCTACTGTCTAACTATCACTGATAAGTACTTGGAGTCTTGAAGATTTCTACTGGCACGCTCGTCGAGTCGATTGTATAGAGCACACCGATAACACACTGATTATAAGTCAGAAAGTTACAATAATATCGCTATATTCAGAATATGTACAACTGACCAAATAACTATGTAAAAAACAACTTTTTTCTTGGTCGTATTATACACATACGAAAAATAATTGGTTAGGTGATATTTCAGGAGCATCGACGTTGATTAGTGTTGATGTAGTAAAAGCGCTCAGGGTTGTCACACCGATTACATTAGTTATCGAACATTTTTAATGTGCTCGAGTGCATAAATGTAAACTCGTGGTAACCTTAGGTAAAATAGCTTGGACAAATAAAAGTGTCAACTTACTGGAAAAATAAGTAGGTTGAGCACACGTGTAATTTTTACGCAATATCATATAAAATTATTTGGTTCCAAATTTGATAGGTATTTCAAAGCATTATTGACTAAGACCTCATGATTACTCGTTCTATATCTCGTTCTTTTATCGAGAATAAAATAAATTGTCTATAAAGATTAGTAATTTTTCACAAATTTCATTGAAATAAAAAAAATACAAAAATATCGACATTCTGACTTCCAAGGTTTCTTAAAAACGAACGTCGATTAGAAAATTATAAAACACAATTATTTGTTGGTAAGATATAAATTCATTATATTTTCTATTATGTTTTATTAGCATTCTGTCTAATGGTCACCGATTATCATTCTATTTGTTTAATTTCAGAAATATAATGGTAAACTTAATTTTACCAATTGATGTGATGGTACAATACGAACAGGAAACGAGAGCAAGTCAGACCTAGTCTCGAAAGACTTTTGTCAACGTCGAATCACGAAGTATCTAGGTAAGATATGAAGCCAATACCTATATTTTCTACTTTTATTAGCATTTGTGTCTAGTGGTTACCGATTATCATTATATTGTTTAATTTCAGAAATATAATGGCTAACTTATTTTACCAATTAATGTGATGGTACAATACGAACAGGAAACGAGAGTAAGTCAGACCTAGTCTCGAACGACTTTTGCCAACGTCGACGCGTGAAGTATCAACCCAAAAGCAACGTATCTGTATAAGATCCTTAATATTAGTAGTAAGTACGTATTTACTTGAGTTTTATTGAACGACTTTATTATTGTGAATCAAACGATAACAAATAATAATGCCATACTGTACAGTTTGTAATGTGTCTGTAGATAATCAACGGTGGTCAAGTCATTTACGTACTAATGTACATAAAAACAGTAGTACGACCCTTCTGCATGATAACGTTTCAATTATAAACTCTTCGTTTAAAGGTAGAATTTCGAGTTACAGAATCACTGCAACTAACGAACAAACAATTAATTTTCCAGAAATGTTCCTCAATAGTGTAAAGGTATACGTTAAAACTCTAATAGATCAGTTACTAATAAAACATACAACTGTTAAGATTAACTTTGAACTTTTTTCGTATTTTCTTTTATTTAAAAATTGTACGGTTCACGTACAATGTATTAAACTACATACGCAGCAACCCACTTACTTTATTCACTTATATTAGCGTTAAACATATTATTAAGTTAGTTGACAAATTACTACTAGCGCGAGCGCTGCGGATTAGCATCCAAATCTTTACTTGTAAATCGGGCTACTTAATAAACTTTCAAGTGTTACTAAATCCGTGGTTTCCGTCAACTCACCTAAACTAACTTTAACTACTTCAAGTGAGCGAGCTATAACTTATTGTACAAGTGTAAGGTGCCTACTACTTCTGGACCTTACATTTAAAGGTCCTTCGAGCCTTCGTGTATCTTAGTGTGTTTGTTTCTCTTGTTACGGTAGCGAATCGGTTCAGCTGGTCTCCCGGCAGAGGGTCGCCCCAGTTGGATTGAGAAGGCGCACATACCTAGCTCGAGTACAGGCACACTGAGTACCGGAACCAACTTCAACTGCTGGACGAGCCTTCGACAACTAGAGGAGCCGTCAACTAGCAGAACTAACTACAAATATACTTACTACTACTGCTACTACTACTGCTACTACTACTGCTACTACTGCTACTATTACTGCCAACTACTACTGCTACTACTACTACTACTACCGCTGCTGAGGCTACAATATATACAACTACTAAACTTATTTCGATTAACTAATCGAGAAACTCAAGATGAGCGAAATTACTCTTCAAAATGAAGTTTTCGAGTCCATCAAGCGTCTTTGTTCAAACTACCAAAAGGACAGTGCTACTCGGAAAGGAAAGGAATACTTAACTCAAAGGTTAGTGTCATTGGAAAATCTCTGGCAAGATTTCACAAGTAGGCACAATCTACTTCTGGAACGGGCGGAATATTCGAGGCAGCCGTTAAATCACTAAAGCATCACTTGCGGCGAGTTTTAGGCGAACAAAAACTTACTTGGGAAGAATTCACCACTTTACTAGCAAAAATCGAAGCTTGCATGAACTCAAGGCCCCTGTGCCCACTAACAGAAGATCCAGAAGAATTTTACAACACTCTTACTCCTGGCCACTTTGTAACTGGCAGTGCTACGTTGTCATTACCTCAACCGGAGCCTGACGACAGAAAGATGGATTTGAGAAAACGATGGCAACTAACGGAACACATGCTAGATCAGTTCTGGAAAGCGTGGTCCAATGATTACTTAAGCACTCTACAAATTCGATGCAAGTGGAACAAAGAAGTACAAAATCTCAAAACTAACGATGTAGTACTAATCAAGGAGACAAACTTACCACCTGGAAAATGGGCTATTGGACGAGTAATGGAAACTCACCCTGGCAAAGACGGTTTAGTTCGGGTGGCAACTATCAAAACAAAGACAGGAATGATAAAACGACCTGCTGTCAAACTTTCACCATTACCAATACAAGAAAAACAACCAGTCATGGAAGAATCCGCGAAATTGCCTAACAAAGATGCGAGAGAAACGCAGACAAGTCAGAGAAGAAAGGGCACAAGAACCGACAAGAAAAGTCTATTGTCTCTTGTTCTTATGACTATGATAGGAATGATGGGCATTGTACAATCCGCACCTATCTCAAGCGACTATCAATTGACATCCATAATGAACAACCAACCGATCTACTTTGATGAAGCAGGGAAATTACAACTCATACACGATGAATGGACGCTACTGATCTATTACAATCTAACGTCGTACTGGCAAGCTACAAAGAACATCAAAATCTACATTAACCAAATTGATAGACTCTGCCAAAGAATAGTGCACGAGTATACGCCGTGTGAATCCGTCGTTAGCCACCTACGTCATGAACTGCATCACCTGGAAAACTACAACTCCATTCTGCTTACTCAGCATTCAAGACAAAAACGAGGCTACTTTGACGGAATTGGAAAACTAGCTAGAACACTATTCGGCGTCCTGGGCCTGCAGTCTCGACATAGATAGCAACGCTGTCGCAAACTGCCGATCGCTAAATAATAAAGAAAATAATCGCTTGCCGTAACGACGCTTACGACAAATGGAAGTCTCTACATCCGTGATCCCGTGCATAATCATACAAATCCCTGACAAAACGGTGTCGGTAAACAAGCGAAGAGTTCGGTTTTTTCTAAGAGAAATTAGTGGCCGTAACAAATTCTCCTTGAATACAGGGAAAATTAGAGAACATGATTTAAGGAAATAATTATTTTTCTTGAAAATTGTATCGTAGCTATGTAAGCCGTATCTTGGAAACACTAATTTTTATGGAAACTATTTAGTAGCGATAACCATTTTAAAGAATTAAAATAACTTGTTAAATATCTAAGGACATAAAAATCTGCCTCCTTGCAACATTACTACCCTAATGCCAAACTTGTCAAGTGTCAATGTCAAGTCATTATGATCTTGTATATATTTTGTTGTCATTGCAAGCAAACTGTATTTTCAATGATAATTACTTAATAATTTTTCATACATTAGACAAGGTTACAGCATATTATTACTCGGCTAACCCATTTTGGCTCAGAGACGATCCCACTACATATAGTTTCTCATTAAAGTATATAGCTGCGTAATATGACTCTTGGGACTCTACAGGAAGTCTGTAAGGCTGTTGTATTTGAAGAAATGACTAACGTTCACATAGGAGCTCGGTAAACACGGCTCCTGTTATTCTGTAAAGGTACACAAATTAACAAGTCCATGGGATTTTCATTTTCGTGAGATTTGCCGTCTCATAACAGTCATAACCATATCAAGGATGTCGGACGATTCTGAGGCAGCATGAAGCAAGCAGTCCACACTTCAGAAGGCCACATAGCTTGGAGATGCGTCATTTGTGGTCGCTATCTCCTGTAGTGAGGGTACTACGTAGAAGAAGAAAACAATTTGAACTAAGTGAATAGTGAAAGTTTATATTTTCATTAATTTGATAAAGATATTGCAAAAGGTATGCAACATGCCTCGTGTAAACAGTGTCTAGATTATTAGGATATGTGAACTTAAGAGAGAGAGAGATGATTGTAATAATAGAAATTTTATAAAGTTCAAAACATGATTTGTGGTTGTGTGTTATTTATTTTTCAATAGAATATAACAGATATTTATTTACAAAGAATGTACGTGACTATAATCAGTTGTTACAGTTGTGAGGTATCTATATACATTGTACCTAATATGTCAGGCTAATTTAATACATTTAAATTAATCACAAAAACTAAATTTCGATTAAGTTAACCTATCCGCGTTAAGAAATCTTGTGGAGTATAATAAAAACTTCTATTAATGATGCTGTTAGCTGTTTTCTAAAATTTGCAATGGTAGATCTTTAATATTGTTAGGTATTGTATTATAAGTTATAGGTGCGATGCCATACAGATCATTTTTTCTTGAGTAAGGTAGTTTAAGAAATTCTGATATTGGCTATTGACATTGTGTCACCCTTTTCTACATTTATATCTGTTATTTTATGGCTACTTCAAGGATGTTAAAGTATGGGAAGGTTGACAATGAGACACTAAACCTTAAAACAGAAACTACCAAACTATGGTAAGCAACCAATATTTTCAGCAGCTTAACTTTTTTGATAAAATATGCAGCATTCACCAGCATACATTCAGAGCTACTCGAGTCTTTTTTTTTAAATGTCCTCTGCCTGTGCTTTCTTCGTTAACTGGCTGCCAATTAAGATCCCTAGAAATTTTGTGATAATTATGTTGATTTCTACAGTTTGACTAGTGCAATTTATATTCATGGCTCTCACGGATATCCGTTGGTAAAAGTGCATGACTTAGGATTTTTGAAGATTTATAATTAAATTTTTATATTGTCGAGCCACTTTGTTAAACTGCTGAGTGCACTGTTAATGTCATGTGGATAAGTATGCAACATGTCTTGTGTAACCAGTGTCTAGAATTAGAATGTGTGAACTTAGGAGAGGATTTTGACATTGGAGATTAAATAAAGTTTAAAAATTATTTGGGGTCGTGTGTTATTTATTTATATACGAAGATCGGACGATTTGCTCCCTCCAATCATATTTAAATGTCTTTGGCTCCCTCTAATGCGGTGATTGCCGGCGACGCTCGTTCGCATGTAGTATGTCCGGCGGATCTTATAAACAGGTGGACTTAAAAGCCTCATCGGTACATAAACACAGACACATTCGGCTACGCCCATTCAGCATCATTTTTGTTAATAATTACTTACAAAACCAAAACAATAAAGTTTACGACATTATCTAATCACTTTGGGGGCTGTCATCTGTCAAAAATGCCTGTATATTCGTAAACCGTTAAGTTTGCGACAGTGTTCGGTCAACTACCGATGACATTCAATAACTTTTAGTGTCGAGACTACCAAATATCGTTACATCCGGATCGTTATGACTTTGCGACCGAATTTCGTCGTAAAGTGATCGCTATCTATGTCGAGACTGCAGGCCCTGGATGTAGACTTCGCACAAAAGTATGAGAAAGACATTGAAAACCTACAAAATAACGACAACTACTTACTACAATTGATGAAAAATCAAACATTAATAATAGAAGCTGAAAACAACGTAATAAAAAGCAACACGGAATTTATGCACAAACAATTTAATATAATACAAAGTTACATGAACCAGACTTGCAGCGTAATCACAAAAATTGAGAACAGAGCGCAAATATTATACTCTATAAACGATGTGAATTCCGCCGCTGTATCAGCAACTTTAATTTTGAACGATCTACATAGAATTCAAGAAATGCTAATGAATGCAATAACCAACATTTACAGAGGCCATTTGGATACCCACTTGTTCCCGGCATCTCAAGTTACAGAGCAATTAAACATAATTTCGGGAAAACTACCTCAGGGACTCAAGACGCTCTACCCATAAAAGACATAGAAAATGATTTCCGCGACATATATGAACTAATCCATGTCAAAGCTCGGATTACCAACAACTACTTGCTATTTGAGCTACATGTTCCTCTATCGAGTGATGAGGACTACAGAATATATCGGGTGATACCCATACCTTTCCTGAGACAAGGCAAATTAAAAATGGTGAAACCCTACTCCAACTTCATCGCCATAAACTTCGTCAAAAACTCGTACATCACTATGGAAGAGCAGGACATGCACCAATGTACGTCACATGGAGAAGACGAATACACTTGCATTTCACGTCAGCCAGTATTCAACTTACATGACAAAAGCGCACCCTGCGAAGCCAAAGTATTCAGTCAACAAACGTCATTATCATGTGTAATAAATGACGTCACATGCAAACAAACTTGGTTCAAATTACATAAACCTAACCTATGGCTGTTTACGTTGTGCGACAGACAGCTGATACGAGTCATATGCACCGATCAAGTTACGCCGGCGGTCATTAACGGTACCGGGGTGATAGCCTTGAAACCAAAGTGCTTACTTCAAAAGAAAGACGCGACTATATTCACATACAACCATTTAGGAAGCAACTTCTACATGAAAGCGGATATTGAAGTACCCATTATTAACTCAACCATAAACAATTTATTCGACATAAGCTGGCAAACCGCGCAATTGAATATGACAGAATTGGAAACATCCGCAACAGATATTAAAAATATAGAAAACCAACTGAGTCGCCAGAAAGAGAATGAAAACCTACCGCAGAAGTCGGAGATTTCAAGTCACGACGTTTACCTCTACTCTGTGACTTCTTTGCTGTTGGGAGGATCTGCTTCATTTGTTCTCTACATCTTTATAAAGAAACGGTGGTTTATGAAGACTACGAAGCAAAAGCAACCTAAAGAAGGTATAGACAATCACGTGGACATCGAAATGCACGAAATACGTCATTCGACAACCTCGGCTAACTCGACACCAGCGGAGCCACTATACAGCGACGTGAGGCCGAAAAAACTATTTCACTTCGAGGAAGTGTCAAATTAATGCTGATATTTTGATACAGACTTGAATACTTAATTGATGTTTACTTCCTTATTTGTACTTAATGTTCTTTTATTTCTTTTATAATTATGCCTTTTGTATTTTTCTTTTACATATTTCCACTTTATGTACTGGATGCTCATCTCGCTTCTGCCCTCGGGAGCATGTACGGTTCACGTACAATGTATTAAACTGCATACGCAGCAACCTACTTACTTTATTCACTTATATTAGCGTTAAACATATTATTAAGTTAGTTGACAAATTACTACTAGCGCGAGCGCTGCGGATTAGCATCCAAATCTTTACTTGTAAATCGGGCTACTTAATAAACTTTCAAGTGTTACTAAATCCGTGGTTTCCGTCAACTCACCTAAACTAACTTTAACTACTTCAAGTGACGAAGCTATAACTTATTGTACAAGTGTAAGGTGCCTACTACTTCTGGACCTTACAAAAATGATCAGCAGGAATTGAAGTCGTTTGCTACCAAAAACTTTGTTATTCACTTTTATTATAACTTTGATTTTATTTATAAATCAGTAGTCGAGATACTGACAAAGAAAATAGAAGAATTTGAGCATCGAGATAGTGGTTGGACATTTTTAAGTAATTCTCATTTAGAAGTTAACATTAATAAACATCAAACTCTCAGCGGGTCTAGATTTATCGGTCGGCTTGTTTGGTGTCTGTAGTTCCTTGTTGGAAAATTATCTTAATTTATTTATCTAACCATTTTATTTACATTTAATTTAATACATTACAATCACGATAATAAATATAATTATTTTGCACCTACCATTGTCCCTGGACTGTGGTTCTCCTTTAAGTCACCGAGTTTGTCATCTGCACCTTCTAACACAAATTTTACAAACACTGCTTTACAAATACCATACGTACACAATCACCCAATACAAATACATCCTTGGTGTTTAATAAAATTCTATCATAACATTCATTACATAATGCGCCATGTTTTATAATATTTATTGTTTAATCAATAAGTCAAAATGTCAAACCTACAGTTTTATGACAGCTGCGCGCACAGATCATTAAAGCCCGGCGGCGTATGAGTCGTTTCCCCGGAATGTTACCACGTTATAAATATTATGTTTATATACTTTTTGAACTAGGTTATAGTGTATTTATTTTATTTCTTATTTTTAATGTTAATTTTTAATTTTCGTATGCTGCACTGGTTGACGTCATCACGTCAGCGCCGGCTATCGCTGAAAACCAGCGCTGGGGCTCTGTCTCGCATAGGGTCGTAGCATTATGCTGAGCGATTGCCGTTTTGCGTGAATGTGACGCATATTTTTCCCCAACTCGTTATTTTTTGTATTTGTGTGTTTTTTCTTTGCGTCATGTTTACCGCAAATAAATGTATTTTCTTTCTTTCTTTTCTTCTTTCATTTATACCTTTGCCTAATGCTATAAAAAACAAAAACATGTTTAAATATTCAAAATAGGGATGACAATTGTTTTTTATGGTGTGTTGTGGCTGCCTTGTACCCCACAACTCAACATCCTAACCGAGTAACGTCTTATCCCCATTTTAAAGATGTTTTAAATATTAGCGATTTAACATTTCCAATCACATTTTCTGATATAGTCGTATTTGAGAAAAATAACCCTGTCTTAAATATTTTTGTTTATGGATTAAAAAATAATAAGACGATTGTTGGACCGTTGTACACAACTACTAATAAGAAATCTAAGAGCATCCATCTCTTATTTTTAGAAAATAATACAAACACTCATTATTGTCTAATTAAAGATTTACCGCGATTAGTTAGAAACCAGATAACCAGACACCACAGTAAATTATATTTTTGCGAGACGTGCTTATTATTTTTTCCTAATTTAAATCAAATTGAAACGCATTCGTGTGGTGGTGTTGTTACAATATTACACGATGAGGGTTCATTTTTAAAATTCAAAAATTATGAAAGAAAACAAGACGTTCCATTTGTCATACACGCTGATTTCGAAACATATTGCTGTATCCGATTTCTTACAACGAGTCCGAAAACGCCAAGACATCAAACTTGCAGCGCCATGTGCCTGCTGCGTTCGCTTACAATATCGTATCATCTACTAATAATACCAATAATGGGTATAGATGTTATCGAGGTACTGATTGTGTTTCCAAATTCATACAATTTTTAACTGACGATCTTAAAGCACTACATACCATTTTAACAAAAAACGAACCTATGTTATTTACTACAAATGATTCTTATGATTTCAGACACGCAGTTGTCTGTCATATATGTGAAAATTTGCTCTTAAGCGTTCGGGTAAGGGATCACTGTCATATTTCCGGACGTTATCGTGGTGCAGCACATCGACATTGCAACTTACAAAATAAAGTACCTAAATTTGTGCCAATATTTTTTCATAATTTATCTGGTTATGATTGTCATTTATTTATAAAACAATTAGGTCAAATTCCTGGGCAAATTAGAATTATACCAAAGACAAAGGAAAAATACACAACATTTACAAAGTTTATTCCTATTGCTAGTAATGAGTATATACAATTAAGATTTTTAGATTCGTTCAACTTTTTAGGCGCAAGTTTAGACAAACTCGCTAAAACTTTACAGTCACCAGATTTCGTTTATCTAAAATCACAATTTCCTGATGAAAGACAATTTAGTTTATTAACAAGGAAAGGCATATATCCTTATGATTACATGTCAGATTGGAAATGTTACGATCACAAATCGTTACCACCTAAATGTTATTTTCATAATTCTTTAACCAACGAAGATATTAGCGATGACGATTACAATCATGCTCAAACCGTTTGGAATATGTTCAGTATTAACGATTTGGGTGACTATACCGATTTATATTTAAAAACAGATGTGCTTTTATTAACTGGTATATTCAAACAATTCCGAAAAACATGTAAACAGCATTATAAACTAGATCCAGCGTTTTAAATAACTGCTCCTAGTTTGTCGTTCGACGCAATGTTGCTTAAGACAGGGGTTCAGTTAGAACTCATGTCGGATTTAGCCATGGTTCGAATGATTCAAAGCGGTATACGTGGTGGGTTGTGTATGTGTTCCCATCGATATGCAAAAGCGAATCATAAATATATGCCTGAGTGTAATGCAACAGAACCTCAATCTTTCATAGTATACTTAGACTGTAATAATCTGTATGGGTTTAGCATGTGTCAATATTTACCGTATTCTAGTTTTACCAAAATGAAATACACTCAGCGGCATGGAATGTGGCCCAAACCTAAACACACCGATAACAGGCGATTTTGATATCGCGTATGAGAATTTCAAGTGGCAGTTTGTCAGGCCATTTGTTTTAGTTCATTTAAGAGGGTAAGCACAAAACAAAAGTTCATTTGTTTAATTTCTGTGATACTTAACGTTAGTTCGTTATTGGAACGCACAAAACACGGGTGAGTTAAAATTCGATATTGAAATGGTGGTGAATTTAATCTTTATTGTTTTATTTTTTAATTAATCTGTAGTAATTTATGCTTCCAGAATTGGAACACAATGGCTCTAACTTCAGCTCAAGTTGCTCAAGCTGTGTTGCTTCGGAGTCAGGGGCGAACGCAGCGAGAGATTGCTGAAACATTAAATGTACCGCGTACAACTCTCAGGTACGCCTTAACAAGGTACGACCAGACCGGCCTATACACAAGGAGACCAGGAAGTGGCGGTATTAGGTGTACATCAGCGCGGGATGACCGATTTATCGCTCTCGCAATTATGAGAAATCGGTTCCTTACTGCGGTCGAAATACGGCAGCGGCTACAAACGGCAAGAGGGGTCAACGTAAGTGAGCGGACAATAAGAAGGAGAATGGAGGAACGGGATCTGCATGCTCGAAGACCAGCTCGAGGTCCAGAACTGCTCCGGCACCATCGCGTAGCTCGACTTCGGTTCGCTCGCGAACACGCAAATTGGACTCACGAGCAGTGGAGTAAAGTTCTGTGGACTGACGAATGCAGAGTGGCCTTAAGAGCTCCAGATGGCCGCGAACGTGTATGGAGAAGGCATGGGGAGAGGTTTTTGCGAATCACTACCAGGCAAACCGTCAGTTTTCAAGGTGGATCAGTAATGGTTTGGGGAGGGATCTGTTCAGATGCACGCACAGAGTTGGCAGTAGTTGCAGGTCGTCTAACGGCAGTGCGATACATTGAAGAGATCCTCCAAGAACACGTGTTACCATTCGTGGGATTCATCGGTAGCGAAGATTTTATCTTAATGCAAGATAATGCCCGACCTCACACAGCACGTTGCGTGGATGATTACCTATCGGAGGTGAGAATTAGAAAATTGGACTGGCCAGCACGAAGCCCGGACATGAATCCCATAGAACATGTCTGGGACATGCTTAAAAGACGCATCCGATCCAGTCCCAACCCTCCAGAGACTATCAGTCAGTTAAAAACCGCTCCAGTGGCCACCTGGGAAGAAATACCCCATGTGGACATTAAAAACGTAATCCACAGCATGCCTGATCGCATGCAGGCGGTCATCAGAGCCAGAGGTGGAAATACCCGCTATTAATTTTAAGTACCATAGCTTTATTTTGTAAATTTCATCCTAAAACATTTTTTTTAAACTTAGAGCTTAATGTCTTTTTTGTAATTTTGTAAAATTTTAATAAAGTTAACTCACTTTTTTGTTAATTAATCATTCGCATTTAAGATTCGAATAAACATTTTAGTTTTAAAACAAAAAAGAACCCTGTTTCGCGTTTCATTTTGATAATAAGCCACATAACGCGCTTGGGCCACATTCCGTGCCGCTGAGTGTAGATCAATTATGTGTAGAGCATGTTGAGGACAACGCTGAATGGGGGTATATATTGGAAGTCGATCTTTTGTATCCTGAACATTTACATAAGTCTCACAATGAGCTGCCGTTTTGTCCTGAAAAATGTATACCGCCTGGAGGTACAACAAGAAAACTGATTGCTAATTTATATAATAAGTATAGGTACGTTATACATTATGTTCATTTAAAAAAGTGTCTTGAGCACGGTTTAATACTTCGTAAGATTCATAGGGTTATTACGTTTAGACAAAGTCCTTACTTAAAACAGTATATAGAACTAAATACACAGTTAAGACAAAACGCTAAAAGTTCCTTCGAACAGGACTTTTTTAAGTTGTTAAACAACAGCGTATTCGGCAAAACATTAGAAAATACTGAAAACCGAGTAAGCGTTCATTTAGTTAATCAATGGAATGACACATTTAATCGAACTAAGAAATTTAAATCCGCTGAGAGACTTATAGCCAACCCCTATTTCCATAGTGTATCTATTCTATCCGAAAATTTAGTTGCAATACAAATGAAACCAGACCAAATTATTCTAGGTAAACCAATTTATATCGGTTTCACTGTATTAGAGCTTTCTAAATCACATATGTACAACTATCATTACAATATTATTAAACCTTTTTATGAAGACCGAGTATAGTTGTGTTATACAGATACCGATTCGTTTGTCTACAAAATATATACTGATGATTTTTATACCGATCTCAAGTTGAATTTTTTGCAGTATTTTGATACCAGCAATTATCAAAAACAAAACGTTTTCAATATCCCTCTCAATAACAAAAAAGTTCCGGGGCTATTCAAAGATGAAATGGGTGGACAATATATTTCTGAATTTGTTGGTTTAAGATCAAAACTATATTCTATAAAAACCCCAGATAAAATTGTTAAAAAAGCAAAGGGAGTAAAAGCATGCGTAGTGAGAGATTTAGACATTACGAACTACAAACATATTTTATTTAATGGTGGAGTGATTCGTAAAAAAAATATAATTTTTAAATCTATCAAGCACGAAATTTTTACCCAAAGTATTAATAAAATTGCCTTATCAAACAACGACGAGAAACGAGCGATATCTGCAAACAAAATATCAACGCAGGCCTGGGGCCACTCAACTAATTTGAAGCATTTGTAAATAAGGTAAATATTTACCTAAATATGATTAAGTTTAGTCTTAGATTTAAATTAGATAAAATTGTATACTTTAATTTTAATAATTGTTTGAAAATATAAATAAATGTCAACTTATGTATGTATAGTGTATAGATATTATACTTAAGTATATTTTTAATAAGTTACTGATTGCAGAAATATAAATAAAATGTGTGACCATGTACTTGTTTTATTTATCAGAAACTTGTTCAAAAACATCATCCTCCTTTTTTAAGTTGGTTAAATAATAGGTAATGAAACCTCGACTCGTTGAAGTTTCTTCATCCAGATTGTAATATGATCACAACATCCGTTTCGACGTTCGTCATTATTTATTTAAATATCAGTTGTAAAATATTATTGAAAGTAAATCTTACGAGTATCTACATACTCATAAGGTTAACCTTTGTTGCAGCATGTATAAACTCAAACCTCAACAAATAGCAAGCTTGCATTTATAGTGTTATTAACATTTCACTATCGTAAACTAGCATCGCCCTGCGATGTTACCTACGAATTATTATAAATTATAACCTTCGCTCATAATTTAATGGTTAGCAATAATTAATTAAATATTATTGTATCAATAGCATCTTTAACAATGTATTGTGCATTTATTATCACGTTCTCACTCTCACTATCACTGTCACTAGTGTTGTTATTGCAAAGATCAACAACTGATATTTTTATCAGTTTTATCCCGCATCGATGCATGAATTGAATCAGGCATAGCAGTCAGGGTCACTAACCACTAGACCAACAGGCTCGTCGATAAATAAGTTATAATTGTTTATGTAACTGATAAGCTTAATTACATTGTATGTGAATTTAAAAGTTAAATAACTAGAATAATTTGAATTAAAATAGCAATAAGAACATTGGCACTCAACTATGAATTTGTTAATGATGTTTAAGTATAGTATATAAGGTATAGTTATTATTATGTATCTGTAGATTATAAGTACATAAGTGTAATTAATGTTTATTAAATATTTTTTTTTTTATTGTTTTATTTCTAAACATAATATTTAATTAATTATTGCTAACCATTACATTATGAGCGAAGGTTATAATATATAATAATTCGTAGGTAACATCGCAGGGCGATGTTAGTTTACGATAGTGAAATGTGATATATTGTATGTTAATCCTCGATCACTATGATCGATGAGGTTAATAACACTATAAATGCAAGCGTGCTATTTGTTGAGGTTCGAGTTTATACATGCTGCAACAAAGCTTAACCTTATGGGTATGTAGATAAGATTTACTTTTAATAATATTTATAAATGCAAGCTTGCTATTTTGTTGATGTTCAAGTTTATACATGCTTCCACAAAGCTTCACCTTTATTCGTATGTGGATAAGATTTACTTTCAACAATATGTGTTATGATCATAACGTGCTACATTTACAATATAATTAAAACCATCAGAGTACATATTTAGGGTATTTATAAAATATTACTCTCACCGAGTACTTGTGTACAATATTATAGTTTTTTGGTCAATCAGTGTACGTCATAATCATGTCATCGGTAAGTAAAATATGTATATATTTAAATTTTAAAACTAATTTAAAATCTTAATGTAGGTACCAAATATTTTCACTGATTAAGATGTTAATCATTTTGTTTCAGATTTGCGACTCAGAAGTTCAGTTCAGCCAGTACGCTCAGAATCCTTACGAAGGACTTTCTGAGATGATTTGCAACGAACCCCCTCACTGCAGTCAAATAACAAAAGAAAAGAAGTCCCGGCGACAACGTCGGGAAAAGCCTTCCCATAAGAAACAACCAACAAAATCTTTCGTGATGAGTAAACTGCATCGACGCGGGATAAAACTGATAAAAATATCAGTTGTTGATCTTTGCAATAACAACACTAGTGACAGTGATAGTGAAAGTGAGAACGTGATAATAAATGCACAATACATTGTTAAAGATGCTATTGATAGTGTTATGGACGATACGGAATCGTTAGTTAAAAAAAATTCAAAAACTTTGATAGACAGTGATTTTTAATTTTATATTTTTTGGGTTTACTGATTGTTAGGTCAGTGGGTAGTCTTAGGGGGCGGAGTATTTTTAATTATATGTGTATAAACTTATGCTGAATCTTTATGGTTATGTAATTCAAGTTATTTTTGATAAACTCTTTTAATTTAACTATTTTTATTGTGGAACAATGTAATTAGACAGGTCAACTAATGAAATAAACACATATTTAAGATTAAATTATTTTTTTATTTAATAAACCTAAAATACATTTTCATTAAAATCCATTTTTTTAATACACAACACATTTTTCGAGCACAATGAAAAAAGATTACTGCAATTTATTTATTTTTCCTCCACAGTACTTGTTATACAACCCAGAGAAACATGTTTTATTTAAAAAACAACAATAACCTTTTATGTTAGTTACATATTAATTACCATTACCACTCTAAATATTTTTTTGAACATATTACATTTTTAAGTGCACATTGCTTTAAATGATTGTTACAATTTAAATTCGAATCTATATTACAGTATTTTTTATGCAAAATAGATAAATTAGGGCACAGACTCTCATCAAGTTCTAATACTTTACAATTTTCACATAGCTCCTTTATCCACTGCACCTTCTCCAAGCCTTTGACAAGAATTTCTTTATTTTGTAAGTATGGAACGATAATACGATGGAATTCCCTATAGTCAACATTTCCCTCATTCCAATAAATGCCTCTGTTTCTTTCTAGCCATTTGACTTGTTTCTGTTCATTGCTTGTTAAGTATCTGAACAAGTATGGAGGCTTAACTAAGAAGGTTTGGGTGTAATCACGAGTGGCCAAAGCTAATTCTTTTACTATAAAATTGTTGAAGAGGTCCTTAAAGCCTTGAACGTCTACTATTATAGTTTCAGGATTCATGATATTTTCCTCACGGTATTGCTTAACGGTTTATACTCAATTATGCAGTCGTTTAATATAAGGCAGTATGCCGAAGTTTGATCAGGTATAACCGAATCAGTTTCAATTTCCACTCTTACATCCACAACAGGGCCTGCTTTCAAGTTATCTGCTTGCCTGGAGCAGTCAATAACGAAGAGCGGAGCCAAGTCCTTAAATTGTTTTTCGCTTAACAAAGGCTCCGCGCGGCGTCCGTAATATGACTGCTGAAATCTAGTGTATTGCTCGTATAATAAAGCAATTCTGTTATCAGCAAAATTCACATTAAGATTTTCATATGGGAAGTAGTTTGAATTGAGGTACACTTTAACATCACGAATATGACAGTGATCGAACAGAGACATATCAGAGTTTGCATTGTTTTTTCTGTTTGTCTGTAAACCGATAATGACATATCTCGGTTTCTCTATTTGCGATGAAGTTTTAATCGACCAAGTATGTTTCGTTGTTTTAGGTAAAGTAGGATATTCGTACAGATCCCAATTTCTAAAAATCATTTGGAGCGGTCGGTCTTTCTCTAGCAGTTTTAACAAACTAATTTTCTCTTTATCTGACACTTTAACATGCGGTACACGCCAAACAATTTTATTTATCTGAACATCATCTACGACTTCACCGGTATTCAGTTTTACAGCGTTGAGGTTAGTATTGCTTCGTAACAATATCAATTCGTGTCTACTATTTATCACTACTTTCTTAAAATCTTCTGCAAATCCGAGAATGTTACAAAGGGGTATGGAAGCAGAAAAATTACCTCCATTAATATTTTTTATACCATCGATATTCCAACCCCATACATAAGATATCTTCGATTCACTCTCATTCATAGACACTAATGATTTCATCGTAGTAGTCACACCAGCGTTTTTTATTTTATCAATTTCCACTCCATTTAATTCGTATCTTATATCTTGAAACAAGTAGAGCAGAAAATTATTTGTTAAAGAAACACTACTCGCTTTACCTTTTGAATCTTTTTTGCTAACGATTATAGTTCCTTCCAAATACAAAGTGCTTGCTGACGGTAATATATACAGATCCTGTTGATTAATAGGTATACGGATTTCATCGTTCCTGTTGAAGCTTGTTACGTAGGGTTTGTAAGAATGAAATTCAATTCCCTCAACAGTGTTGTCGTAAGTTGGAGCAGATAAAACATCTAAGATATTCATTTTAACAAACCAATTGCTTTAAGAAATTCCTTATTGTCTCTTGTTAATTTTATTTTTTTCTTAGACCGAGGTCTTATTTGCTTGATCACTTTAGTTGAACTGACGTTCCCAATTTGTTGATGCACATATTTATTGTAGTCAATCATTTTTTCTTCTAAGATGTAAATATAGCTGCACTTCTTCACCACGTAAGTTTATTAATCGATTGTTTATATCTAATAGCCTGATATGTATACAGCTTATGTTGTTTTTGTTGATTGGAAAGTATATGGCGTTTTTCGGAATTTCTATAATTCTATATCCAGGTGGCACATTGAGTGCGAATTCGTGCACAATGTGACTGGGTTTTCCGTTTATGTACGAACCACTTACAATGTCACATTCTATCCTGATCACAGTCGAAGGCAGAATGTTGACTGGTAACTCAGACACATGCCATTTATTGGCTTTTAAAATCTGTTTATTAAACCCTAATAATCTCCTAAATGTTCCTTCTTTAGTAAAATTGATATCTTTGGTACAGTATATCAAAGTTTTTACAGTATTGTTATTACACTGTACTTTTATTGAACAATCTTTTATTTCCGATTTTAAATAATCGCTGATATCTTGTAATTCATAAGTGCCTTCAGGTATTTCAAGAACTTCGTTAGAGCCGTAATATAACTTATTATTCGTTTCGTCAATGTTTGGAATTGAATTAAATGTTGAGAAATGCAATAAGGCACACTCATAAGATCCATAAAGTTGTAATGTATTAGGATAATATGTACATAAATCGGACGAGTTTGCAGTTATCGACAAGGTGAGTGACATGATGAAAATGATTGAAATAAAAGAAATACATAATATTTATACGTATTTATTCCAAAATTTCCGTAGATATTCTAAACATAAGTGTCCACAGTTTACTGCATAAAATTTTTGAAATCTAGTATAGTTATAAAAAACATTACAATTTTTAAAGTACTGCATTATTTCCATCGAAGGTTTCAAATCCCCAAAGCTATCAAAGTATTCACAATAATTGTTTATTTTAGCATAAGCTACCCAATGCGTTCCTTCATTTCGTGAATCGTCTAAGTTAACGATAGCACATTCAATGCGTTTTGGTGTTCTTGGTAACCGATCCTTCATATAGACTCCTCGAAAGTATGGGATGTCACGTGCATGCTCACTGATATCAATATTAGTTAAAGGACGATTAGGCAGCTTTTTATTTAGTTTTTTGAACATTTTATAAACAACCCTCTACCGTTTTTATGAAGCTTGATATACAACCCTTTGCCCAACGCTAAAGCTTTCATGGTCTTATTGTGTCGTTCTGATTCTTGCAAGCTTTTTTGAGCTGTCTTGTATTCGTTTACGGTTTTCGCAATACCAGCTGCACCGCCTGCTAAACTTCCTAAAGCCGATAATCCAGCGAAAATTGGAATTAAAGGTAAGACTCCTCCTGTCTTTGGTGTTGGTATAACTCGTGGAATGCGAATCTTCTGAATGTCTGGAAATATCTTTTTTGCAGCTGAGTAAGCAATGTTGATTAATGTTTTACTATTTTTAGGTTTCAGTTTCTTAATTTTTGACTTAATTTTTGACACAAAAGCATTGAATGTTTTAATGCCAGCACCCGACTTTAGTTTGGCTTTCATTACTTTACTCACTATCCATGAGCTAAGTTTTTCACCTTTCCCTGCATCTTTTGATTTTAGTCTTTGTTTAGCCATGTTTAAAAGTTGTAAATCCGCTTTGTGACGATTAGATAAGTCTGTATGATTTGCATATGCAATGTCGTGATGCATACAAGCTTCGTCTAGTTTATTCACACCTCGATCGTCTCGCAACAATCGCTTCTCAAGTTTTGTACCCGGTCCGCAATAGTTATAACCAGGCAAATGAAGTTCGAACGGTAGATTATTAATCACACTATTAACTAGTCCACCGCCTTGCATAGTCAAAAGTGTAATGAATGAAAAAAATCCTTACAAACACAGTTATATATTCATAATCCTAATCCATAATTGCATCTTTATCAATCCAACTGTTTTCTTCGTTGCTTAAGCCAAGCCATTTCACGTAAACTTTCTTTCCTTTCCTTCTAAGAACCTTTTCTATCAAATAGACATCTGGATAGCTAGTTTTTTGAAGTTCTTGTTCGTAGAAACATCCTCTAATGGTTTGCTTTCGATGATCTTCTAAATGATATGTTACTGGTATGGTTTTATTAATCTTTTTTACAGTAAATATTTCAGTTGTCCAATTAGGAGTGTAACCTTTATCAAAAATATGTTTGTATTTACTGATCCGAACATTTTCACCTACTTTGAACTTAGGTTGATATCGGCGTGATGTAAGTTTCTGAGTTTTTTGAATATTTTCTCTTATCTTTGACTCGTTCAACTTATTTACCTCGAATGGTTTAAATTTAATTGTACGATGTTTTGTACTATTATAGGTTTTTAGAATAACTTCTAATGGTAAACCTAACCATTTGTAATTCCCAAAGAGACTAAAGTACTTATACAATTTATTTTTAATCGTTTTAATAACCCGTTCTACAATCGAAGCTTTCTTGGTAGAATACGAAGAGTAGTGGTTAATATTGTAGCTCTTCATAAGCTTTTGGAATGTTATGTTATAGAATTCTGTCCCAGAATCTGTTTGTAAATGATCAGGTTTTCGATTACTCGTAGTTAGTATTCGCTCAAATGCACGAGTAACATCAAGTTTACATTTGGATTTTAGTGGTTCTGTCCATGTATACTTTGAGAAACAATCAATTACCACTAAAATATAATTATATCCTTTATTAAACTTTTTTAGATTTTGCATATCTACCAGATCAGCTTGCCATAAGTCATCAATGCCTTTTAAAATAACTGAACGTCTAACAAAGTTTATTCGTGCCGCTTTGTGAAGTTCATTAACAATTTGTTGCTTTGCCATCACGGAGTTTTTTCAAGTAATTTTTGGACTTCTGCTTTGTTATAAAACTTATCTTCCAACTGAACTAAAACTTCAGGTATCTTCGCTTTTAAAGTGGCTTGGACTGTTATTTTTACATCTTTTATGATTTGAGCACGCAACAATCCAATGACTCTATTCTCTTCCTTTATTATCTGATCATACAATCGATCGACGTAATCTTTGTTTACAGCATCATCTATGTCTACAGGAGATCTAATTCCTCTTAATCTAGATTTTTTCAAATCAAAATCACCACTTTCAGATTTTAGCAATGCATTTTCATTGAACTCTAATAATTCTGAGAAACGCATTCTCTTATGAATATGGTGTCCAAATTTATCTACATTCATATTTAAGGTGTATTATATTTAAAGGTTGATAATAAAATGAACGGTGAAAAATGTATACCAATTATTTATTACTTAATAATTTTACTTTCACGCAGTTCTTCAATAATAGATATAATTTCGTTGTCTAATCCAGTGTTACCAGCGTCTCGAGATGCAATTAATCATTTTACCCTATCCACAAGTTCATTAGGATCATCCCAATATACAAAATCTATATTTTTTTTCCACATTTTTGTCAAGGGTAGCCCTTTCCCCTTTGCTTGACTGTTTTGAATAGTATTCGGCAGTTTGAAAAGAGGTTTTATAACTTGCAAATATTTTTGTCCCTTATTACTTTTTATTGGTTTGTTCGAATCAAAGTCTCGACGATGTGCGTTTGTGGCAATCAACATCATTTTATAATTCTGCATATCAGACTCTGTAATTGTGCTTAAATCTACGTCCTTTTTCAATAATAATTGTTTCAGTCCTGGAGTACTTCGATATTTCCGTCCAGTAACGGTGATGTAATCATCGCTGATCGTTATGACAGCAGAACCTAACATCAATTGTCCTCGCTCCGCTCGAACACCAAATGGAATATCTGTTAGTGCTTCCGCAGATACTGACCAGGATGATGTATTACGCTCTTGATTATTGTTTCCTAATGATTGGTACGACTCATCACTGTCGGTATCACATTCATTTTCTTCTACATTACTATCTGCTTCGTTATTAGAACTGTCTTTCTGTAAAGTATTGTTTTTAAACGAAACTTTTGTTTCTTCAACTTCTTTAGATCGCAAGAGGTCAGTTTGCTTATTGGTGTCAGCTAAAAAATTTAGAGACTCTGTTACAGGTCTAAAAACTGATTCCAATGCTTGCGTATTTTCAGTCTCCAAATCTCGCATCTTTCGTACCTTTTTCTTTACAGCTTCTGCAGCATCAACAATTTGCCTTTTCAGTGATTTTTCCATTACTACGATTTTACGGACTATAATAGTTATCGATGAAGAGTTGGCCAAGGAATAATGATATCATGTAAGTACCATATCTTAAATATTTGTATTTCTAATCAAAGACTACAAAAGTGTCAAATTTATTTCTATAGCATCCGTTATTTTTGTTGCAATCTTTATTAATTACAACATAATTAAAGGGCTCACTCCATATTTTAGAACACATTTCACGAAATTCAAGCCATGTCATATCAGTGTTAACATGTTCTTCATAAACATGCTTCAAGTTAATATCATCTTGTTTGAATAATATAATTAAGTTAGCATTATCTCTTACTAACTGTTTAGGGATTTTGCTATATGTTTGATTGAGATAAAAACAGTCGATGTGTTTGTGCCTTCCCATTGCGAAATAATCACGCATGTTAGTTTGATTCTCGCAAGCAACGTCATCAAATATAATCACAGAGTTGGGTTTTGCGTCCTGAACGCTTATAACTTCCTCATTCCCTTGATATTTCTGGAATGAGATAATTGGTACCTGTTGTAAAACTCTTTCTAAAAAAATGTACTTTAGTTGGTGTAAGGTTTTTGAATAGACATAAACATTTTGAAACCGTAAACCATTTTCATGTATAAGAAGTCCAATAAGTAAATTTGTTTTTCCACAATTCGATGGTCCGCAAATGATACATCGTACTGAATTAGGTAATAATCCTCCATGACGAGATCTAGTTTTACAAAAATCATCGCAAATAGTGCTTACATGCAGTGATTGTGGTTGTTTTACAAATTTCATGATTACTGTTGTCAACAAACTGATTAACAATGAGTGCATGTGTTTATTACAACATTATTTATAAACTGAAACAGTAACAGATTTCGCGTACGAGCGATCTGTGGGACAGAATGCTAAGAACTCGAACGAATGAACAAATGAACGAGTCGAGTCGATTACCGATTATTGGGCGTTCTAGACCACTTTCGGCAGCGAGGCGTACTCGCCGAGTGATTTGCCGAAAGTGGTCTAGAATGCCCAATAATATACTACTTACCCTGATAAATTTTTCTCATACTACAGAATGAGTATTTCGTTTTTTGATGAGCTCGTATATCTAATCGAGCCAGCGATAATCAGACAGGACACAACTTTCCGACTCGCTATCGCCGTTGAAGAGAGGATTGGACTAACTCTCCGGTAAGTACCTGCTGGGTTAATAAAATACATCTCATTTCTTAATTTTTTTATTGACGTTTCTATACTTATAATCAAATTGAACACAGTTTAGTGCATACATATATGTCACTAAGAAATATGAAATTAATATAAATAATTAAAAAGTAGCTACTTGTTTTATACTTTTAGCTCGTTTTTGTAAAGGCGGACGTGTTTTCTAAATACTTAAACTTTTTTTAAGTCGGTTTATTTTTTAAACTCGTAGTTTTCTTTTATTTATAAATCAATTAGTTCTGATTCCGACTCTGAGAAGTTTGACCAGTATGTAGTAATACTATCATGATCTTCTGGAGATGGAATTTTAGGTTGCGGGGGTGGCGTGTGACTTTCTGGAGATGGACTTGAAAGTTGCACATAAGAGGGTATTGTATCCTGTGGCCCTGTGATAGAGTGCTGATAATGAGATTCTGTCAGATGCTGTGATAAATTTGCTTGATGTGTGGAGTGGGCTGAATGACTATGTTTTGGCTGAATAACTTGATCAGAAATAATACGAACAGAAGTTGATGGAGTAGTCCGCCTGGAAGCTCTTGAAAATTGGGAAGTACTAGGTTGAATGATATTAAATGATGTATTTGGCAGCAATCTTTTTTCCTTTATGTCTTTGAATGTTTGTAAAATACTTATGCGCACATCTAATTTTTCATCAGAAGTCAGCTCTTTCATAAAAGGAACCAAAGATAAGCAATAGTTTGTATCGTCATCTTCATTAGCTTGAAGCGCTTTTATTATTTGTTCATCACAGTCGCTTTGTTTAGTTCTCCGTTTCCGTTGTGGGTATGATTGTGAGTCTGATGTATTAGCGTCATCTTGGTTTGATTCACTGTTCATCACAGTCGCTTTGTTTAGTTCTCCGTTTCCGTTGTGGGTATGATTGTGAGTCTGATGTATTAGCGTCATCTTGGTTTGATTCACTGTTCTCAATACTGCCTTCAGTGGGTCGTGATTCCATGCAAGGCACTAAAAACAACATGCGCTCAAAGTAAACATATGGGCGCCGTTTTGAAGCTGCTTGTCCAGATTTTACTGACTTTTGAGCTTTCAGTTCTCTAGCGAAGCAAGTCCGCAAGTTATTCCATTTTTTCTGGATTTCATGACCTAAAATAATAATAAAAAAATGTTATTTAAATTAATTTTATATTTTTACATATAGCAGGAATGAAAGGATAGTGGTCCTGCCAATTCATTCTGCACACAGCAGAATATCAAGTTACCACAAACTGTATATCCTCATTCGATTTTTAACTTAATTGACATTTTAAAATCATATAGTGAAAGTTATAAATAACCTAAGTCCTGTTGGCTATAGGTACCTAGTTAATTGTGACAAACTATATTTAAATGATGAATGTTTTTTTGCAGGTATTTGGCAACAGGGGCATACTTTTCTCAACTGTCGTTAGATTATTTGATTGGTGAATCTACAATCAGAAATATAGTGGAATCTACTTGTGAGCAAATATGGAATGTACTTCATTCGCAAAAAGTGCCTGAAAAAACTGAAGAAGATTGGATTAAAACGGCTCATGAATTCTATGAACGTACAAATTTTCCAAATGTTATAGGAGCGATAGATGGGAAACACATTCGAATCGTACAACCGCAAAACTCTGGATCATCTTTTTTTAATTACAAGAAGATTTTTTCTTGCGTTTTAATGGCTTGGACTGATGCTGACTACAAGTTCGTCCATATTGATGTAGGTGCGTACGGAAGCAGCAGTGATTCTGAGATATTTAAGTCATCTCAAATGGGCAAACTATTCATTGAAAACAGACTTAATATTCCCAGTGGACAACATATATATAGATAACGGACCTGTAATGCCATTTTACGTTGTCGGTGATGAAGCCTTTGGCCTTTCAAGTCACATATTACGTCCATACTCAAAGAAAAATTTGACCTACGCAAAACGTATATTTAACTACAGACATACTCGAGCACGTCGATTAGTAGAATGTACGTTTGGCATTTTAGCAAATAAGTGGCGTATTTTTCATCGCCCCATAAATGTCAATATAAATTTTGCTGTAAAGATTATAAAGGCAGCATGTATTCTACACAACTACGTTCGCACCAGGGATGAAATAACTTTTAAGGATACGTTGTATGAATGTACTTTGGATGAATATTATCACACAGGAAACAACAGGGGAAGCAATATCACACATGGTGTAAATGTTCGACAGTATTTAACGTCTTATTTTCTTCAACCTCATGGATCTGTTCCATTTCAATATAATAATAATAATAGAATTACATACAAACACAATAAATAAACATAGACTAACCTTGTTCTTTTCTTTCATTTACACTGAGTTCTGCCCAATTGCTTATGAAAACTTCGCAGACTTCCTCCCATAATCTTTTCTTAACATTTATATCTGAGTATTGTTTCAAGTCTTTTTTGTACAACGCTGGCCTTTTTTGAACTTCGTCTATGAGCTCTTCTACTTTTTCGTTTGCAACAAGCGATCGGGAGGCAGACGTCGTACCCGTCGACGAAGATGCGAGCGCGGGGAAATCACGAGCACGCGTGTGGTCGTCTTGCATCCTGCCGTGCGACTGCCCAACAAAGTTGGATAGTCCGCGAACTTGCATAGGGTAACCGTGCTAACAAGCAGTTGACCAATAGTTGGACAACTTTTTAATTGTGCGTAATCGGAAAGGAAACTCGTTTCTGATACGATCGGTGCCCAATTAGTTAGTTGGACGATTTAGTTGGACAAGATGTGCGGGCTAGCATATGTCATTATACCTATTGGTATACTCTGCGATTTAGTCGGCCAACTTATAATTGTATGTCTGCGGGCTCTCTTAGTCTACACTGCCATTTGGTAAGCAATTCTGCGTCAGTCTTTAGAAATTAGGCCATATCATTTATTCGCACAATCGAATAAATATTTCTTTATGCTGTCTTCTTGCTGGTCAGTAAAAATTTTACTGGCATCATAATGCGACTCCAGTCTACACAACGGATTGTTCCTGTATTTTGTTATGTATCTTCGCAGTGTTGGATAGGAAAGGTTGCAATCTTTGGCTGCCTTTCTGATACCTACTCAGTCCCGACAAGTGTTTGCTTATTCCTCTTTGGATAGTTTCTCCTGTGTGATACCCTTTTTACGGGCTTCCCTCCCTAGCGTGTTTCGTCCCACGCTGAAATAAATAAATAGTAATTAGCCTCACATGAACACTTAGAGGTTGACTGAAATCATACTCCCTACCTGTTCATATAGCATAACACAAAGCACTTAGATGTGGTACACAATGAACCATAGTTCATTGCTTACCCAGGATAAATGGCTCACTGCGTACCCATCTCCCCTTAGGAAATGTTAGGTTATGTTTTAAACAATAACCGTTGAGCTGTAGTTTCAAAAAATAGTCTCAAACAAGTACCTACATTACACATACAATTTACGTCTTTTTCGTCGTTTTTGCTTGAGTAAACACAAGGACGCGGCGCACGCGTTCTTTTGTGGCGACAAGCGCCCGGCAACTAGACCAAACTGCATGACGTGGCAAGCGAGTCCTTACACGTTTTTTGCGCGAGCTGGCAACGTCGCGTATTGACGGTAGGTACTATGGTTCATACGGTACACGCGGTTTATTGGCTATCACTCCACCCTATGAATTTCATCAGTGCCTGCGCCTGACTTCAAAGACTCCGCAACTTTATTTTCCTCCTTTTTGAAGGCTGTTCGAAAGCTGTT
Source organism: Dryobotodes eremita (assembly GCA_917490735.1). Lineage (NCBI taxonomy): Eukaryota > Metazoa > Arthropoda > Insecta > Lepidoptera > Noctuidae > Dryobotodes > Dryobotodes eremita. The sequence continues at coordinate 2,161,975 of OU823242.1, read as the reverse complement.
AATTTTTTTTTATCACCTTTTTTGTTTTAATTTACAATAAGCAGCATTCCGCTTATCTCTGTTACGGTAATCTTTATTTTTTATGTTCCATAAACAGGATTCATTTTGATATATTTGTAAGAATTATTCTATTACATTGCGGTTCGACATTATGCAATGCAACACGTCCGCATAGGAACACTTCCGCAGCAACAACAGTTTGGTCAAACTGTTTGATCAAATAAAAATACGAAAATTCATATTTTTTCAAGCCATTTGACTACCCATTAAAGACCAAATTTTGCCACAGACATTCATGCCAATTTGATCAAACTGTTTAAACCAGCCTGTTTGATCAAATTACTTGAACGTCTATGGCGGCCATAAGAAACCAATATTTATGCGTTACCCGCGAGGCTACGCGTCCATAGTTAAAGGTTAAGCAAATTTAGTGCAGGATTTCCGAACTGCAAACCGAATTTATCTAATAGTCGCTGCTGTTTATCTTTCCGAACAACTTCGTTGCTTGGTAGGATAGGTGGATTTTTACCTCCAATTTTTTCTGCGTCTTTGCAGCTATCAATAAGGTAGTCTGCAACTTTTAGGCGACGAGCGCCTCTCAATTGCCTTCTTTTATTTCCTGAATGAGAAGTAGCATGAATGCCTTCAATAGAGCATTGGAACGACATCCACATCATCCGACGGCCTTTTTAAAAGTATGCAATTAATTTTTGCATTGCATTCACTGCAATATCCCTCTATTTTTAAAAAGAGTTTTGCTACCGCACTCATATATACAATGTCGCCCATGCGCACGTGACCGCCCGTAATTTTATGAATATTCATGAAAAAATGACGAAAATAAACTTCAAAAGGGGGGTCTATCTATAACGTTTTTCATGTTATTCAATTTTTTATTTTTTAAGTCGAGTTTGTAAATTTGCTTCCTATTTTGTGACACATCTCCGAAGTTTATGGGTCGATTTGGATTCTGTTTATTATTCCCAAAAGTTTATGAGTTATTTTAACAGGTTAATTAACATTTTACAAAAAAATATCGACTACGTAAAAAAACGGAATCGAAGTCATTTTTTCGGTAAAAAATTGTGTATTTATTTAAAAAAAACTAGTGTAAGTCCATAAATTTTCCCCATAGGACGACTTTTTTAATCATTATTTGTAATCTAATACATAACAGCTACAAATTTACAGAACATTATTTATACCTAACTGTAACTAAATCCAAGGTTAAACTCTAGCTGTCTTATTACAAAAAACTAAATAAACCTTGGTTTAAACCTGTCCTATCAAGTCCAGGCTTATCTCCAGAACCATGGTCTAAATTTGTCCGTATCACAAAACTTAAAAAAACCGTGGTCTTCTTAGTACCGTCATTTGAACCATTGCTTAAATATCAACCACAGATTAATACAAATATTGTTCGTTCACCATGATATCATTCTATTGCAACGTTCCGTTTGCTCAGAAAAGAAAACTTTTTGTTAATACGCTAATGATTATTATGATGTTTAGGAGTGTTAAAAATATTGAGACTGTTAATTTGCATGGAATATTAGTTATTTCGTCGATTGCAGTTTTGTTTAACCACATTACTTAGTGTCGTATTAATTACTAATAATATATCTAAGTACGTGTAACGAAACGTAACATTCTGGCGCGTTATATGAAACCATAACATTAAACAAACCCATCGCAAGTTGAACAAAGTTAATTTAGCTTTGGAATTTTTAAATTATCGAAGTCTATATTAGTACAATTGCGTCTTTGTTAATAGTATTACTTTCTATACTAGTCATTTTAACATTATATTGTGATGGACCAACAAAAGAAAAAACGATCTGAGAATTGGAGTACCGAGGAAAAAGTAAGTAAACATAAATTACTTCGATGATTTTAATTTATTGATTTTGAGCTAACCCAAATATGATGTAGGATATACTACGCGAGATGATTGCACAATCACGTCACATAATCGAGGATAAAAGCACGAAAGCTTCCTCCAATATTAAAAAGGCTCAAGAGTGGAAGAATATAGCAAAGAAGTAAGTGTATCGTTTTAATATTTTTATGTGACACGTTATCAACGCAAATTAACAATATTAATGAAAATATTTCAGAATTAATGAACTCATGGGAAGAAATAGGTCTGATAGTGAAGTTAAATTGGCGTGGAAGAGAATGAAGCTTGCGGCTAAAGCTAACTTGTCCGCTCATAGGCATTATCAGATGCAGACAGGGGGTGGTGAAAAGGGCAAGTCGCCTTCCCAAGAAGATAAATAAATAAATAAATAAATTTTATTCAAAAAATTACAAGGTATAAAAATAAGTACAGTTTTGCTTAAATGTAAATTATATTCCTAAGTCTTACGTGCCTGAACTAGGTAATCCTGTGTTTCAGGCGAAAAGTACTAAGACAGTATTGTAAAAAAATAATAAATAATCTAAAAGTTGTCAATAGACAAATATAATTATCGTCAGTAGCTCTTAGTTTCTAAATTTGATTAATACTTATTGTAGTATACATACATATTTACTTTAACACAGTTAATAAGTTCTCTGTATCTTCGTAAGACATCCTCTGGAGAGCTTCCTTGAGAATTCTCTTACAATTTGTGTAGTTCAGGGAGAAAATGTTTGCTTTCAAGTTTAGTCTGTTATAGAGGAGAGGACCGAGGTACAGGTAAAATTTGGATACAAAAGCATGTTTAGTTGTATTTTGTGGGCAGACTATGTCTTTACGTCTTTTATTAGAATATTTAGTGCTGTAGGGTAGAGCTGTGTGTTGTTTTAATACAATGCCCATTATAAATAATTGCCGAACTGTTAATACTTCGCAAGATTTGTATAGCAGGTTGGTAGGAAAAAGGAAAGGGCGGAAAGTAGACACTTTGAGAATCGCCCTCTGAGCTCTCTCGATGGTTAGTAACCTTGTTTTACCCGCTCCACCCCATGTGGTAATACAGTAAGTTAATATCGATTGACATAGAGCAAAGTAAACTTGTCGAACTATTTTAGGGTCAGCAATATAGCGTAACTTTTTAAAAACAAATATCAACTTGCGAATTCTATTATTTAAAACTTCTATATGTTGTTTGAACGAAAGTGTTTCATCTATTATAACACCAAGGTATTTTGTTATATTTGCCACTTTAATGCTGGGACAAACACATTGGTTATCTGTGGGAACTGCGCAATAATGAGCATATAATGTTGTGGTCCTAGTTGGTGTTTGCTTGCGCATCGAAAACTTAGTGTAATTTGTCTTGTTTGCATTTAATGTTAGTGAATTAAATTGAAGCCATTTATTAACAACATTGAATCCGTGTTGCGCAAACTTGTAGACATTTTCTTCTGAGTCAGACGAAAAAAGAAGGGCAGTGTCATCAGCATAAGAAACAATTTGGCCGTGATTTAGATTTAGATTACAAAGATCATTTATGTATATCAAAAACAACGTAGGCCCTAAAATACTTCCTTGGGGAACTCCGAAGGACGTGTTTTTTTCATAATCGCTGAGAACATTGCCAATCCTTACACATTGGGTACGGTCCTCTAGATAGCTCTTAAAAAGGTTTAGCTGGGTGCCTCTGATACCAATGGCTTCAAGCTTGCGCAACAGAATAGGAATAGAAACCGTATCAAAAGCTTTGGCGAGGTCCAGGAAGATTCCTACGGTGTGGTTACCTTTATCAAGTTCTTGTGCTAGATAGTCGGTCAGATGATGGACGGCATCGTCTGTTGACATTTTAGGCCTAAATCCAAACTGCCGTTTAGATAAAATTAACTTATCCTCCAAGTATTTGTAAAGCCTCTTATTTATAATTTTTTCTAATATTTTAGACATAGAAGGCAGTAAGGAAATAGGTCTATAATTTGTCACTTGATCTTTACTGCCTGATTTATAAACAGGGACAACAACAGCTTTTTTTAGGCACTCTGGAAAAATACCTGTAGATAAACATTTTTGGAAAATATAAGTTAATGGCGGTACTAAAATACGCCTGAATTGTTTAATTATTTTATTTGGTATGTTATCCCAGCCAACCGCACAGTCGTCCTTTAAACTCATAATTATCGTTTCTACTTCAGTCTCGTCAGTGTCTAGCAACGCAAAGGATGATAAAATAGTGCTACACGTAAATGGTGTGCTTGTTAGATATTGTGATTGGCCCTGTACTTTCTCAGCCAAACACTTTCCAACGTTAACAAAAAAATTATTTGCTATGTTGGCAGATGTTAGTGGTGATGAGTGTGCTTGTAATAAATCTGATGATGACTGATTTTGTTTCAAGTTATACGTTACACTTTTAATAAAATTCCAGATTTTTTTACTATTAGTACCAGCCTTTTCTAGCGCAATTTTATCGTAGTTGCTTTTTACTTTTTTTAGGAGATCATTACAAAAGTTACGATATCGTTTGTACGACTGCTGCAAAATTAAATTATCGGGATTTGATTTGGCTTTCATATGCAATTTATCCCTATTTTTCATACAGCGAATGAGACCTGTCGTGACCCATGGTTTTATGTTATAGTTTTTATTATTTTGCCGAGATATGACCGTGTTCTTCTGAATTGCATGTTGTACATTTTTGATTAGGTACAACATACAAAACTGCGGATCAGCGGAAAAGTAGACTGGGTCAAAGTCGATATTACGTAAGTCTTCTTCAAGTTTATTTACATTTAGACTAGAAATGGTGCGAGTGACTACTTTTGGTAATTTACAATTTAAAATAAGTAGGGTAGCACTGTGATCAGTTATTGTTGAATTAGTTACAAGGGTTAGTGCAGGGAAATTCGACTTGAGTATTGTATGGTCCAAACAGGAGCCACTTTGATGTGTAGGAAGCGTGTGAGCAGGAAGCATACCATGGAAGGCGCATAGGTTAAGGTATTCCTCGGCAGATGCGTCAGCACTTTCTGGAATAATATTGATGTTGATATCCCCAATTAAAATTGTATTTTTGAAGGATGACAGGTTTTGCAAGATGTCATTTAGAGAGTCTGTGAAATTGTTTATATTTCTAAAAGAGGGGGGTCGATATAAGGCAAGTATCGCTAAATCTGACCCAATTTTAATTAATAATCTATTACAGTCGTGCATATTAGGTTCCTCGACAGACACATTGAGATGATTTCTTGCATAAACTATCACCCCATCGTTCTGATTGTAGTTTATATTACTTTTATACATATTATATCCCGGAATTAGTGGTATGTTATATTTTTTGGAAAGCCAACATTCGGTTAAGACAATAACGTCACAGTTTATGTCGAGACGTTGTAGAAAAATGCTAAAGTTGTCGAAATTCTTAAAAATACTGCGAATATTTTGGGTTAGTATGGTTAGTGGACTAGTGTGGGAGGAAAGATATTGCTTACAGTGTTCAACGTCACAAACATGGGATTCAGATACAGAGAAATTATCTATGTCATTAATTAAATTATTAATCATAATTATAACTATAAAAACAGTAACAAGGACCAGAAAAATACGTAATTAGCGGCGCTCTTAGGCGCCTCCATAATCAACAGAATTTATGTACCTCTTTTCAGCCATTATTTTCGCTGGACAGTCAGCAGCGCTTGTCTTGTGATTGCTCGGCTTTTTGAAGTGTAAGCAAGTAGCGCATTTTGGTTCCTCAGACTTCTTCGTGCATTCCTTAATGGAGTGACCCTGATCACCACAGTGGCCACAGGTATAGGTGGTCTCCCGACAAGATTTAGCCGCATGTCCGTACTGCTGGCACTTATAGCAGCGTGTGACTAGAGTAAAGTCTCTCACAGGGCATGACGACCAATTTACAAACACCCTGTCTTTAGATATCAGAGCTTTGCGTATGTCTGCAGATACTTCTAATATATAATTGCAAGTTTCAGCGTCCTTCTTCCCTGATTTATGGCTTAACTTAATGGTGCTCAAAAAGGTCTCGAGGCTGCAATCTTGAAGGGTTTCGGCTAGATTTTGGTGGAACAAACAAGTAAAAACTTCCATTTCTTGCATGGATGAGGGCACTCCGATAACTACTACTCTAGGCTTCCTTTTTGGGGGTTCGTCTACTGTAAGGCCTGAATTTGAAAGCTGCATCGATTTTTTCACCTTCTCAATATCGTCCTTTGTTTCAGTGCTGATAATGACACCGCCATTTTTCGTCTTACGTAGTCCTCTTACCTGAAGTTTCATTTGCTCGGGGCATATAATTTTTTGGACAAGCGTTTTGGTCTCCTCACTCGACTTCAGTTTGTCGTTAGGGTATATGGCTACTGAGCTTAAATTTGTCGGCTGTATAAAATTATTGGTACCTTTTTTAACCATGTCAGCAAAAGAAGTCTCCGTAACTGGTTTAGTTGAAGCCCTGATTGACAGCTTAAGGTCTTGCAGTTGCTGCGACAGATCAATTTGGTCTTCGAGTGTTTGGACTGTGGAGTGGGTCTGGACGGCTCTCATCTTAAGGGACTGATACTGAACGGCCATCTGCGATGTGCCGTGACCAATTTTACGGCATAGGGTACTTATACGCAGTTTTTGCTCCATATTTAATTTGCCCTCTGATGAAATAGTGCACACTTCATTAAGGCACTGCTCAATGGACGTCATCCAGTTCTGGATTTCCGGCGTTGGTATGAGTTCCATCTTGACCTCTTCTCTTTTGCTGGGCGGTTGACGGTCAGGTGCGGGTGCGGGTACGGGGGAAAGTGGACCTGCAGACGCAGGTGCGGCACAGTCACTGGGACACTCAGGCACAGGTGTAGGAGGTGGGCTCCGAGCACATCTGCCACCCCGGCTGAAGGGACTGGTTTCCATTGTGATACAAGTTATTTACTTTATATCACTAAACACATCTTCACAGAAACGATTTGCACATATCATGCCTACGTATGACACAGTTTGCTTTACTACCGGCTATTTGGTAAAACCAGGTCACGAGTCAGCAAGTGATTATTTATTTATTTTAATAAAATCTTCGACACGTCTGTTCACAACAAAGTTCTGAATGTCAAGATATGGCTATTATGGCTATTGCTCCGCACGATTTTGTTGTCGAATTCAACGACTACGACAGTGACGCAATAAAAACCGTGGTAAGCATAATATTTCTTTATTTATTATTATAAAACACTGTTTAAATTATTATGTAGTATATTTAATTATAAATACTTGTAGGCTGAATTAAACCCCCCAGAAGATAATGAAATAACAGCTGGGCCTAGTACAGACTTTTCTCCAACAATCATACCTCCTGAATCCAATGATGTGGTAGAAGTTATAATGGACCAAGGTAAAAATAATAATTCTTGTTTAAATTATAATATTGTAATCATTTAATTTGACCATATTTTGAACATTAAAAAAATATTATAACGTGAATTTATAGGATTTTATTTTCTTTCTACAGTCTCTATAAATAAAAATTAAAATACTTTCAGGTACCTCAAAGGAAAATGAGGGAACTACTACTCCTAGAAAAAAAGAGAACATTCGTAGAAAAAAGGGTCCTCAAAACAAGTAAGCAAGATTACCTTAGAATATATTCTTATTACTTGCCTAGTACAAAATATAAACCTAGATACCTAAATATTTTACAGAAAAGAAACTATACAAGAAACAATATTGAACAGCAACACTCATTTTAAAAAAAAGCAATTAGATATGCTAGAAGTCGAGCACCAGTACAGTATTAAAATTGCTAAATTAAAAATAAAAAAACTGGAACTGGAAATAGAATTATTAGAAAATAGGAAGAACTCCAGTACTTAGTAAATATTAAATGGTGAGTGAAATATTGTTTTAACATATATATTTTCTTCAAAAGTTTAAATCTTTATAAGATAAGATTTATTTGCCCAAACATGTGATACATACAATAATAATAAACAACAACTCAGCAATATTACACATAATGCCAACAGGTATGAACTATGGGAGATTTTACTTCACAATATTACTAAAAATACAAATGTCATAAACCAAAGCTTTTATGAATAAATATAATAAATTGGTCAATAAATTTAAAAAAATCTAAGCTATAGTTGTAAAAGAGTTACATTAATACTTATATTTATGATGTAATATTTATTTTCAGATCCTACAGTGAAGTTAAAACATGTTATTTCATAACAAGAGAAACTTATGGTTGAAAGTAATTTTATTTTAAAATGTTAACTGTAAAATGTTTATTGTAAATTAGTTAAAGTTTAAAATATATTATTTTAATTAAAAGTGTCTTTCAATGAATTGCCGTCTTCTAATATTGCCACGTACATTGTTTTCCACTGGTAAAACTACTGCTTCAGATGTTTGTGAGTTAGCTTCATTGTCATCAAGCCCACTATGAAACACATCTTCCTTCATATCTATGGCAATATTGTGCAGTACAGCACATGCCACAATAGTTTTTTTTGCAGTTTCTACGTTGCAGTAAAGGCCTCTTAATAAACAGCGGAACCTCTGCTTCCACAACCCAAAACATCTTTCCACTGCATTTCTGGTCCTAATGTGAGCACTGTTGTATCGTTCCTCTTGAGGTGTTGTGGTATTCCGTAATGGAGTAAACAAATAGTGTGTGCAAGCATAGCCACTGTCTCCTAGCAATATGCCTGAGAATGCACCAGCCTCAAATCGCTGCTTCAAACGACTTTCTCTAAATATACGTGAGTCATGAACACTCCCACGCCACCTAGTAACAATGTCCATGATTTTTAAATCTGCATCGCAAACTACCTGGAACAACAGTTAAATATTTTAGTATCTCTTACTCACATAAATAAGCATGACTATTCACTATCACTACATATTATAGAACAAAGTCACTGTCCACTTCTGTCTTTTTGTCCGCTAACTTCTTTAAAGATTTTAAAATGATTTTATTGTTATTTAAATATTTTTTAAGATAGTTTTGTACGCACAAAACATCCTAATTATACTTTTCCACTACATCCATATTCCATGAAAAGCAAGAGTGGGTTGTTATTATTTCTTGTATAGTAATCTCACTACATATGGTCACCCTCAACCCCGTAGTAGGTTAGACTACTTTTCAATGCCATAATCAATGCCTCATCAGGGATGGGGCTGTGGACAAAAATCGTTGTTCCTTTATTTTGTAATAAAAATATTAATATAAAATAATACCTGGACATTAATTGATGGAAATCCTTTGCGGTTAATATACAGTTGACCACCATCTTCACTTAACTTTTTAATTTTTATATGGGTACAGTCAATTGCACCAATGACTGTAGGGAAATTTGCGATTCTGCGAAAATTTTGTACTGCTTCCTCTTGTTCTATCAATGTAGCAGGCATTTTTATAAATCTATGTGATATTCGGGCTATGGCTTCTGCAATTTTTTTGCATATCTGACTTATAAAAGGTTGTGAGACTCCGTGTAAATCGGCTGTGTCATCCTGGATCTATTAAAACAATAACATAATATTAGTTTCGAACTTAGGACGTAATTTAGTATAATTATTGCTACCAATGTTTTGATAAATGCAATATAAGCTTTGAATCTACTTACTTCATGTCGCGCCCAGCTTCGTAACGCGCAAACCACTTGTATTTCGGGAGACACAGGGCATCCTCGAGCATCTCTAGTTAAATCTTCTCTTAATAAGTCCACTATTTTCATCGCATAACGTTTATTAAATCTATACTTTTGCCTGAAATCTTCATCGGACAATTCTATGAAGGGATTGATTCGAACACGATTTGTGTTGTGTCGGCGTAGTGTTCCCAATAACTCAGCGGCTTCAATATCTTCAATATCAATTAAATCGACCATGTTAATATCCATTTTCGGGTTAAAGACAACACAACAAAATGAAAAAGATGTTATAACCTAAAAGAGAAACTGACAGATATGATTTAGACCACCGTTTGATCGTTTAAACTAGGGGCCGCCGAGGTTTAGCGTTAGACCATGACATGGTCTATGGTTTATCGAAAAACCACGTTTTGTAATATCATTTTTGTTTAAACCGTAGTTTATAGAGATTTAAACCTGGGTTTTTAGTTAAACCGCTTTTTGTAATAAGACAGTAGGAGTCAAATTTAGGAAAACAAAATGTGAAAGTCAATTGAATGTCCCCGCTCTTAGCAGTGAGTACTAAAAGTTAAACTAATAATGATGATGATAATGGAATTAAAAACAAACAAGCAATAGCCAGATTTTTACTGAAAAAATAAAAAATACAAGAATTTTAATAAATTATATTTTCGAAATGGCCCCCACCCTCCTGTAAACAAACTAAAGCCCTCATGTTAACACTTTTGATTGTACGACGTAATTCTTCACGGTTTTCTTTTATTGCCGCAGCAGCAGCAAAAATCCTAGCCGTTAATTGCTCGCGGCCTTCAATGGGCACGGCATACACGTTTTGTTTCATGTAGCCCCAAAGATTAAAATCTAAGGGTGTAAGGTCGGGAGATCGCGGCGGCCAAGCAATGGGACCTCCTCTGCGAATCCACCACGGATAATTTTGATTTAAATAATCACGAACAAGTCGTGCAAAGTGTGCTGGAGCTCCATCTAATTGCAGATACATCCGCCTTCTTGTTTCCAGCGATAATTCCTCCTGTGAGTTTAGCCTACGCCCCTTTACTGGTGGTGGAGATAAATGACAACTCGAATTGACTTCACAAACACGTTAAGACCTTTATTAGACAATTTGCTACAGCGACCTACTTAGTCCGAGGCGTGAGGCTAACTGTCCCCGGTGCCAAGCCTCACGTCGAACTATTACAATAATGTGTGCGTCAGCCCATTACATCATTCCCCACCGTTTAAAAAAAATTGTTTATTAAAAAAATATTTTAAAACTAAAACTTATTGACTAAATTCACATGGGTTGTTTGTACTGCGCAAGTATTTTACATAAACCATTGTTTTATTTCTTGCATTCTGAAACATTTTTCTCTTAATTCTTTCTCTATAACAATTTTATAATTGAACATATTATTTGTAACATAACGATGGACATTCATTATCTTGTATCTTATATGCCTAAATAGATACCTATGTGTCTTACACCATATTGTCTAACTGCAATACAATACATTACAATACATAGGAACAATACAATACAATACGTAACTACACAATACATTACTATTACATGTTACTTACAAATGAGCTTTTGTCTTAGAACGTCATCATGGTATTATGGCTGCTGTAAAATGCTGTTGGAGCAATTCATTATTCACACAATGATCAATGGTCTTTCGGTGTAATGTGTTCTTCAGTTTCTGTTTACTTATTCGATGACCACTTGCGGCGTACCCATTCGCCGTTGCTCCTGCATGTTACGATCAACGTTACGCGAAACTTGCTTGTCTAACCAATCCTTCATACCCGTTTTGCACTTGGTTAATACTATGAGGAGTATAAGTATCATTATTACTCCCAAAATTCCCAGCACTATAAGTCCGAATTTATCTAACTTGTCAGTCACTTCTGATCGGTTCGTGATTATCTTTGCCTGTGTCATGACTATTTGTTCATGAGGGCTGCTAGGGTTCTGAGTGTTACCCATTGTTGCTTTTATTCACTTAAAACTTCTTTAATGCGTACTGCATTAATATCGAATAGTACCTTACTGTTAATGCCTGTATGCCTACATAAATCGTACGGGTTTTTTGCTGACTCGACCGGCACGAGTAATGTGACACGCTACGAGCGATTTCGTTATTTTTACTACTCGCGCTTTCATTTACCTCTTGATTAATTAAATAAGCCGGTTTTAGTCTATCTATTGAAATTTTAGTCTATCTATTTGGCAACTGTACCGTATATAGTTTCTCTTTCTTTTGAATAACTCGAAACGGACCATCATAATTCGGTTGAAGAGGTTTCCTCACTGTGTCATTTCTGATAAATACAAACTCCGCTGTCGCTAGGTCGGGGTGCACAAACAAACTTTTCGTATTTTTATACCCCATTGGGCATATTTTGGCTTTATATCGTTAATCGCTTGACGTATCCTATTGACACATTCGTAATCGGACGTATAACTACCTTTATTATGCTCGACATAGAAATTCGCTGGCATCCTTATCGTTTGACCATACACCATTTCCGCCGCGCTTATACCATTGTCCGAACGTATTGCTGACCTAAGACCTAGCATCACTGTTGGTAACTCGGTCACCCATGATGATGCAATCGCATTTAATCTTGCTGTTAATGCTACTTTTAGCGATCTATGCCACCTTTCTACTGCCCCATTGGACTGTGGATGATACGGGGTGGTTCTATTTTTGTGTATACCTAATATTTTTAATAGTGACATAAACAATGCGCTCTCAAACTGTCTCCCCTGGTCGCACGTCATTTTTACCGGGCAACCGAAACGTGCTATCCACCCCTCGTAAACTATTTTAGCTACCGTTTCTGCCGTGATATCCTTGATCGGGAACGCCTCTGGCCATCAAGTGCGCCTATCTACTACCGTTACTAAATACCTAAACCCTTCTTCTGTAGTAGCCAGTGGTCCTACAATATCTACATGAATGTGCTCAAATCGATCCCACTTGGTAAATGTCTCTAATTCTGAATTTGTATGCCGAATGACTTTACTTCTTTGGCAATGTACACACGCTTTTGCCCATTGCCCTATATCCCGATTCATGTTTGGCCAAAAGAATTTGTCCTGCATTAACTTGCGAGTGGTTCGGATGCCTGGATGACTTATGTTGTGTATCGCATCGAACGCCTTTCTTCTTAAACTTTCTGGTAGGTACGGCCTCGCGTTCTTGGTAGAAATTTCACAGGAAATCGTTTTCCCGCCTGTTTGCGGTACCTCGATTTCCCTAATAACGCTAACAATTCTGCAAAATCATGACCGCCCTCGACGGTTGTAACTGACTGTTCCTTATAATAAACAACAGAGGCTATTACCTTCAAATTAGTTTCTTTGTCTATTAATCTCCTAGCTTTTACATCAACCAAAAGTCCATGATGACTTAAAAAATCTGCCCCCAATATTGGTTGCCTTACGTTCGCCACCACAAAAGTCCACATAAATGCCCTCCTTAATCCTAAACTTAAGGTCAAAGTCTTAGTGCCATATGTTTGAATGACGGTACCGTTGGCTGCATACAGCTTATAATCACTTGATTTTGAATACGCGCGTAATCTACTATTATTTGGGATCACTGACACATTCGCTCCCGTATCTATTAGTTACCTGAATCCGCTGGTCTCATCCTCTATACACAGGCGGTGAGCGGGTGAAACAGTACAGGTGTCCGCCGCTGGCTGCACCGCTGCTAGTTTCCCGCCGTTTCCTGCATCTTCTTCCACGCGCACGGTTCCTGACAGCTGTTGGCCCGGTGTCCGTATCTAAAATGATAATTACACAGCCAATCAGGATCATTACTGGAACGCCTTTTTGGTGTCGCCCCTTGCCTGCCCCGTGAGCTCGATCGTGGGCGGAATCGGCCTTGCCCCGACCTCCGCTGTAACGTTGTATCGTTACTTTCAATACAATGAAAAAATAATAACAATAAAATGTCAAGTCAAACCACAGACGTAATAATATTAGGGACGTCGTATGTTACTAAACAACATAATTAGCTGCGAGTAAGTACTAGTGGCGTGCGCGGTCGGCATATACGAACGTATTCAGAGGGCCTATATCTACGCGTGCGTCACCGCCGTGTGTCCTTTTCCACTCACGGTGACCAGCACTTTCGAAATCCTGCTCCGGGCGAAGACGCACGTTCACTTGATCCAGAATCACTTGTGACCTTACATACGTGGTGTCTACCATTTTAAAAAGCCTAAAGCAGGCAACAGTTTTATTGACTCCTATTAGTCAACGTTATTAAAATCTGTGTATTCGTAACCCGTTATTGGGTAAGTTTTGAACAGCTAATTAAGTTTATATTTGTGTACCTACCTATCTAGGTCATCATATGGCGTGTGCCTTTTTGCTCATAACCACTTTCTTTTTATTAATTAGTATGCCTTCAGCTTAAATATTTGCTTAACAACCTATTTGCCTATAACGCTGTGCATTTTATGGAATGTTCCATACCTTTAAAATGTGCAAGTCATCGTGTGCTTCTCACCTATATCCTATAATTGTAAACTCCGTACTGATTGTGACAACCACACATCACCTTCATTAGCGCATAGTACATCTCGCTTTGCTTATACCTTGGTATCACAATCAGCGGAGATGAACCATTGGCCATCTTTGTGACACGCTGGACGTTGAATTCCAGGGTCCAAAGTTCCGGCTACCAACGCTACTTCATCCGGACTAATCGGAGGAATCCGGGCGCGACGCGCCGGGCCACCACCTTCCGGCGTACCTGCGCAGGAACGAGCTCCGCGCCGGGTACATATTTACCCGCGTGGCCGCGTCGAGCAAGTTCCGAGGGTCTGGCAAGACCAACTGCGGATCGTCACCTTCCCTGGCGTCTGCAGCGTGCACACCGCTGCGGGTTGCATCACACCAGGCTGAGCCAGGAGAGTACTGCGCTACTCCCAAGGGAACTTAGGAAAAACCTTGTGACCATAAACCTACCTACCTCCTTTTCTCCATTTGTTTGTGTTTATCAAATATACTTTTATGTTGACAAGTTACGTGGTTTTCATTGTAATATTGACCACGTAAACCCCTTCCGTCACAACGCCATGGCTGTCTTCCTCGCAGTTGCACCACCTCCAGTCGTAGTTCCTCCAGTTCCGCAGCTAGATCTCGTTCCTGTGGCTTCGGTTTTTTACAGGCTACTTCCGCAACTTTTATGGGTCGTGTCGTCTCCATAATCTTGTCCGCCAATTCTGCCAGTTTCTCTAGCTCGTGTATGTCAGTAACTGCTAATACCGCTCAGACGGATGCTGGTAGATGTCCCGTCCACATCATTTGTAGTATCTCGTCTGGCAATTTATTCCGCGCTAAATCCTTCATTTTTCTGAGTAGTTTCGACGGCTTTTGATACCCTAGTTCCATTTCTGACAGCAGTCTCTGGAATTGCTTGCTCTCTGATTCTTCATATACTGTCATGAGTCGATTCTTCAATAATTCGTACCTTTTCGTTTCCGGAGGTGCCAGTAATACGTCACTTGCCAGCTCCATGTTGTCTTTGACGAGTTTGGTAACCAGCAGGTTATATTTGTTCTCGTCTGACATCTTTTGATTCGCGACGACAGCCTCGAACTGAACGAACCACAACCTAGGTTGATCGCTCCAGAAAGTAGGTATCTTCGACGCTAGAGAGACTGCCGCTACCTCCGTGATGTCATGTTTTCCACTTTTCACCTGCCTGGATCCCGCGGCTTGAGCCATTTTGTTGAATTAACTCTACTGTCCGTCACTATTTAATACCTTCGCACCACCAATGTTCTTATACAGGGGTCACCAGTGTGAGTTTAGCCTACGCCCCTTTACTGGTGGTGGAGATAAATGACAACTCGAATTAACTTCACAAACACGTTAAGACTTTTATTAGACAATTTGCTACAGCGACCTACTTAGTTCGAGGCGTGAGGCTAACTGTCCCGGTCGCCAAGCCTCGCGTCGAACTATTACAATAATGTGTGCGTCAGCCCCTTACACTCCAAAAGCAACGGCAACGTATTGACTATAAAATCTAAAAACGCGTGTTGATCTAGTCTGTTTGGTAATACGAAAGAGCCAATAAGTTCATCGTCAATCATTCCAGCCCATACATTTATGGAAAATTGAGTCTGGAAAGTTGTTTCCCTAATGACGTATGGATTTTCAGTGGCCCACACATGAAGATTGCGATGATTTGTTATACCCGCCCTTGTAAACGTGGCTTCATCTGTCCACAAAATCTTCCTCATAAAATTGAGATTAGCTCTTTGCTATGCAATTATCCAATTATACAAAACAGATCTCGCACCATAATCGACATTTCCCAAATGTTGTGCACGTCGGAAATAGTAAGGATGCAGGCCTTCTTTTTTGAGAATTGTCCTAACTCTTGTTCGTGGTATATTTATTTATTTATTTAAAGACTTTGGAAGACTTACAGCTAAATACAATGGTGATAAATAACAGTATTATAAATCTGACAGCTAATTACAGGTCTTCACGTTTAGAGCTTGTCTTGTATAAAAGTACTGTGGAACAAATATATACACTGCCAAATATTGCCAAAAGAAAAAAGAAAATATGTATATAAATAAAAATTTGTAGGTAGATCATCACCTAAAATATGTAAAAAAGTAATATAATTGCGACAGGTTATTTCCTATGAGAACCAAGATGTTAAAAATTCAATTTAAAAAATAAAATTAATAAAAAGAAAACGTAAAAAGTAAAGTCTAAATAATTTAAGCCTTAAAGAAATTCATTGCTAAACACTTTTTTGCCAAGGTCACACTTGTTTTAAAAAGATCAAAGTCGAACTCTTTGCACACCTTATTAAAATACCTACTTACACGCAAAACGTACGAATTTTTTCTGTAGTTAGTAGTTGCAAATGGCACCCGTAGTGGTGGATTGAACCGTTTGGATTTGCTTGGAACGTTGAAGTAGAAAGTTGACAAAATATCAAAACAATTTATGTCACTTCGAACCGTCTTCAACAAAAATATACAGTCAGAGATCTCACGACAGTCAATCAATGGTAAGTGTAAAATTAACTTCACTAAGAAGGGTCCAATTACGGCGAGGAATAAATAATATAGCACTAATATCGGTATAATAGCGTATATTAAATCCCAAGAACACAATAGGTTCACAATAGGCTCACACAAAAAAAATAAAATTCTAAATTCTTATACTTTTCGCGGTAACGAAACCATAGCGCGATCTAACTCGACGCCAACGCCATCTATCGAGCGCGGTGACAACTCGTGACAAAAATTAATATTAGATCACGCTATGATTTCGCTCCAAACCCCAACATACCGCCCACCAAGGACATGTTGACAAAATGTCCTTAATTACCGCCCACCGTGCCAAACGTCCGGCTTATATCAAGCCTGACCATGACTGGAAACCTTTAACAGAAAGGTTGCGTCCTTGGTAGTAGGTTTTTAACACAATATAGGGTTTATCAGAACAAATATCATACCTTTGCATTTACATTATGATAAACAAAGAAAAATAACAAAATAAAACGAAATCTTAAGTACAACAAAATTTAAACTTAACCTTAACTTAACTGATTACTGGCAAATAGGTAACACACATAATTTAGAGGTAGGTCTCTTAATGACTGAAGCCTGTGTGCGTATGGTTACGACCCGAGTAATTCCGTCAGGACCCGGATGCGTCCGTTCAACCTTACCCAATAACCACTTGCCTGGAGGCAAACCGTCTTCCTTTACTAACACGATCTCCCCAACTGATGGTTCTGGGTTTTTATTGGCCCATTTATGGCGTTGCAGGAATTGATTTAGATAATCCTGCGACCAACGACGCCAAAAATCCTGCATCATCCTCTGATGAAGCTGCCAGCGTTTTAAGGTACTCACATTGGACCTTTCGTAATTTGAATCTGGTACTAAAACAGGTGGTTCTCCGATCAAGAAATGCCCTGGCGTTAAAATGACACACTTATCTTGATCCTCGACATACGATAAAGGCCTGGAGTTGAGGCAAGCCTCAATTTGAGCCAGCACTGTTGCCATCTCTTCATACGTCAGTGTAGAATTTCCAATAACCCTTTTTAGGTGGTACTTGGTCGATTTGATTCCTGCCTCCCAGAGGCCACCAAAATTAGGTGCGTGGGGCGGAATAAAGTGCCAATCAGTGCCGTTATTAGCGAGGTACTCCGCTAGTTCCGGATTGAGGTTGGACTTCTCTTCGTTAAATAAGTAGAGTAACTCGCGTGACGCTCCCACAAAGTTTGTCCCATTGTCGCTATGTAAGTCACTGCATCGACCACGTCTTGCCACGAATCTTGAAAGCTGTCAGGAAACCTCTAGTACTTAGTTCACTGACCGCCTCTAGGTGTACTGCTCGAGTGGCCATGCATATAAACAATGCTATATAGCCTTTATATGATTTATTACCTCGACCCTTTGATACCCGAATGTTAATAGGGCCGGCGTAATCTACTCCACTATATAGAAAGGATTTACTAGGTGTAACACGTGCCGAAGGCAATTGTCCCATTAACTGCGTTCTAACTTTAGACGAATATCGAATGCATTTAATACATCCTTTAACATGTTTTTTAACCAACTGCTTGACACCAATAATCCAATATTTGGAACGCAAGTATGTCACCATGAGTTGCGGACCACCATGCATCGTCTTTTCGTGAGCATCTGCCACTAATAGATCTGTCAGAAAAGACTGCTTTGGTAACAATATAGGATGAACTCGATTATAACTTAATTGAGCCATCTCAAGTCGCCCTCCAACTCTTATGATTCCCTTTGAATCCACGAAAGCATTTAAAGACCTTAAATTACCGGACTTTTTTCCTACTTTACCACTCTTTAAATCCTCCATTTCCTCGGTAAATTCTTGTTGACATTTTTTGATACACGTTTCTAGAGCATCTTCAAGTTCTAATTTGGATAAATGTCGTGTATTATGTTTGATTGTTACTGATCTCCTTAAATTTAAAAATCGCCGACAATAAGCAACAACTCGGACTAATCGGGATAATGACGAAAACTCAAACAAACCTTCACGTTCCAAAGAAGTCGTGTGAACCTTCACTTCTTCTAAGTGTGTGATAAGGTGTTTGGGCCTTTTGTACTCCACCACCAGCTGCCTTAGATAATCCGGCCCATTCCACCATAAAGCCGTAGATTCAAGATCAGTTGGGGAAACTCCGCGAGATGCACAATCTGCGGGGTTATGTTTCGTTGATACGTGAGACCAATATTTCGTATCTAACAGACTTAAAATCTCAGAAACCCGATTTGTGACGAACGTTTTCCAGCGACTCGGGTGTCCGTTGAGCCAAGCTAGCACTACCTCACTATCGGTCCATGCATGCCAATTGGCACGTGGTATGTTTTGTTCACCATTAATTTAGCAAGGAGAGCAGCACCACAAAGTTCTAATCGTGGAATAGACACCTGTCTAACGGGCGCAACTTTCGTCTTCGACGTGACTAATGAAATGTGAATATCCCCTTTGTGATCCACTACTCTCAGGTATACGACTGCTGAATACGCTAATTTCGAAGCGTCCGAAAACCCGTGCAATTCAGCCTTTAAATTGCTACTTTCCTGTTGCAACCATCGTGGGATTTTAATATTCACCAAATAGGCCAAACTATGGTGGTAAGTAATCCATTCTTGTACTAAGTTTTTTGGAATTTCTTGGTCCCACTCTAATCCCGCTAACCATAATTTCTGAATAAATATTTTGGCTAAAACAATGCTTGGTGCCAACCAACCCAAAGGGTCAAATAGACGTGATATCTCGGAGATAATTTTTCTTTTTGTTACAGGTGCAGCCAACGGTTGGAGTTCTACAGAATACTGAAAGAAGTCCTTGTTCGAGTTCCAGGTAAGTCCTAAAATCTTCGTTACATCATCCATTTTTATCCTTAATTCTTCCTCTGTAGTTTCCTTCCCATCCCTTATTTTATGTAGTAATTGCTGACTATTACTCCTCCATTTCTGTAATGAAAAACCTCTCTTGTCTAACCCTTTGCTTAATTCCGTGTAAATATTAAAACAGCTTTCTATATTTTCAGATCCTGTCATCACGTCGTCCATGTAGAAATCGTTTAGAATAATCTTGGCTATTTCGGGCTGATCTGAGCACTCATCGTACGCCACCTGTTGAAGTGACCGTACTGCCAGATATGGTGCCGACGCCGTGCCGAATGTTACCGTTTCTAATTGATACACTTCTATTTCCTTTTCAGGACTGTCTCTCCAGAGGATCCTTTGTAATACTGAGTCTTCTTTGTGAACTAACACCTGCCGATACATTTTTATTATGTCAGCTACAAGACATATTCGGTGCGTTCTCCATCGCATAATCGTATGACGAAGTTCCGCTTGCAATGTAGGACCAACTAACATACAATCATTAAGTGAAGCTCCCTTTGATCCCTTACAGGAGGCGTCAAATACGACGCGAACCTTCGACGTAACTTTATCCTCCCGGACAACAGCATGGTGTGGTAAATAAATAGCTTTCGGATTATTCTTGTCATTTTCTAAAACCTTTTTCATTTGTGATTTAGCTGTAAGTATTCCTGGATAACTTTCGAATAATCTTCCTTGAATTTACTGTTTTTCCTGAATTTACTTTCTAACGCCTTTAATCTTTTTTCAGCAATAACCTTCGATTCACCAACCTTGTCGACCGGGTCCCCCTCGTGCAATGGTAGCTTTACTATATACCGGCCACTTTTGTCGCGTTCTGTTGTATCTGCGTATAATTTTTCGCAGTTATTTTCTTCCTCCGTTAGCGTTTTCTTTCTCGATGGTTCTGCCTCTAACTCCCAAAATTTTCGAAGCAACTCATCGGGATCAAGACTTAAATGCATCACGGTAATATGTGCGGGATAATTTGAGTGATCCAACTCAAAGGTATCCGACAATATCCACCCTAACGTGGTATTTTGTGCCAAGTAAGTTCCGCTTACGTTTCGTTTGATTCCTTCTTGGATGACTTGGCTGTAAACTTCAGCACCTAACAAAACATCAATTTTATTAGGCCTATCGTATTCTGGATCAGCCAAATCATCATCGGCCAAGTCAACCCATTCTACCCTAGTTACTTTCGTAGCTGGGAGAAGGGCAGTGACCGACTTCAAGACGAAAGCATTGACTGTTATCTTGACCGTGGGATCTATTCTAGATCTCATTTTAAGGGTTACAGTGGACTTGGCAGTCGCACCTTTTTCCCCACCTACCCCAATCACTGTTTGTCGCGATGGAGTCTTATTTAATCCCAAGTATTGTACCACGGATTCTGTAACGAAAGAACCCTGTGATCCTTGGTCCAGCAATGCCCTAACTATTCGATACGAGCCGTCCTTAGATTTCGCCTCGATTAAAGCAGTAGTTAATAAGACGGTTTTTCGACCGCCTCCTGTGGATAAACAGGAAACCAGTGGCTTGCTCGACCCCTCCGCTTGCGCGGCCCTTTCAACGTTACTAGTTTTATTATCCTCCTTCATCAACGATGAGGTTTCCTCGTGAGTCCTATTACTACCTTCGCCCATATCAGACCCAGAAACACCTGTTGGGTGTAACAAAGAATGGTGGCGGCGTTTACACACCTGGCACTTGAGAGTGTTTTTACAATGTTTAGCAGAGTGATTATTGTATAAGCAAACAAAGCACAAATTATTTTCCTGAGCAAAACTACGCCGAGCGTCATTAGACTCCTTTCCAAACTTAAGACAGGACGTAATTTTATGATCTGCTGACGAGCAAAACGCACATGCAACCGACTTTTTTACTACGTGAAACGACTGAGTCCCTTTTTGGTTTGAATGTCTATCTTTGTTATCGACCTTATCTAAATTTTCTAAACCTCTAAAACGACTATTTAAATATTCCGAAAACTGTTTAAAGGTAGGTAATTCAGTACTTGCGTCTGAAGCCGCCTTAAGTTCCCAAGCTTTCCTGGTCTCTTTGTCTAACTTTCCACTAATGATGTGTATCACAATCAGATCCCAGGAAGACACATCTACCCCTAAATTACTAATTGACTCTAAACATTCAACAGTAGTCGTAATAAGTCGCTTTATTTCAAATGCCGATTCAAACGACAATGTCTTTTGACTTAACAATCTTTTCATTATACTATTTGCCAGAAACCTTTTATTATTGTACATTTTTTCTAACTTAGACCAAGCAATTTTATAGTTGTCCGATGTAACATTAATATTTCGTAACAACTGTTCAGCTTCCCCTGTTAAATGACCCTTTAAATAAAATAAACGTTGTGCATCATCCAAAGATTTGTTTTCATGCACCAAACCCACAAATAAATCTTTGAATGTTTGCCACTCCGAATACTTTCCCGAAAAAGAAGGGATTTTTATTTCAGGCAACCTTACTCTACTGAGGTTTCCTTCTGTTTTAGAACAAGTATTAAAATCTGTACGCGAATCAGTAAACTTTCCTTCGGATAACATTTCTTTTAAATCACTTTTAAAATCCACATAAAATTCTTCAACTTCATCATAAAGATTATTTTTAACATAGCTCGAATTAGCCAATTCAGTCTTTTTTATCGTGCTTAATATTTCTTTATGATTAGAAGTAAATGCGTTCCACAATTGTTCCAAATTTTCAAGTCGTGTCTCCAAATATGACGTAGTTAAACGCTCTTTAGGAGCTTTCTTAAAATTTGATTTAGCCTTAATCATTTTAGAACTGACATCTTCCTGTATACTACAGAACGACTCCATTTTGCAACAATTATGGCACAACTTTACAAAAAAAAATAGATTTGTTTTATGTTTAAAGTTATTCAACAAATCCCAAAAAAATTACAAGTGTTTGGAACAACCTTTGTTTGGTTCTAAAATCGGGCATGGATTCCCCGTCAGAACCACTTTTCACATAAATAAATTACAAGTCCTAAGCTAATAAAAACTATTAAAGTTAATGTTAAATTTAAAGTTCCAAGTATGTTTTTCAAATTACGCGCACTTTTCGAGATTTTTGAATGATGTAAACATTAGACTTCCTGATCTAAGTTGTAATTCAAATGTACTCACGATTTTTTATTTTCACTCACTGACACTTTATTGCTGTACTGCACCCGAGCCACAGCCGGCACGCGTGCTGTACTGCACCACGAGCCGCAAGCGCCGTCTTCACAGCGCGCTGCACTGCACCATACAAGTGGCGCCCTCTATTCGACGAAATCCTCCCTCGCGGCGTTCCTCCGACTGCTGGGTACCAGGTTGGCTGCTTCCACGCTCCACCTGGCTGCTCCCGGCTCCAATCGGTTCCTCCTCCAACTCCTGGACACCTCACCTGGTGCCCGTTGAAGGGGCTGATCTGGACAGCGACCCACTGCCCAGTAACGACGCGAAGGGTGGTGATACACTACCACCTCTGGAAACCACCACACACACTCCCGACCAATCCGGCTCGAAGGACCATGTAAAATTAACTTCACTAAGAAGGGTCCAATTACGGCGAGGAATAAATAATATAGCACTAATATCGGTATAATAGCGTATATTAAATCCCAAGAACACAATAGGTTCACAATAGGCTCACACAAAAAAAATAAAATTCTAAATTCTTATACTTTTCGCGGTAACGAAACCATAGCGCGATCTAACTCGACGCCAACGCCATCTATCGAGCGCGGTGACAACTCGTGACAAAAATTAATATTAGATCACGCTATGATTTCGCTCCAAACCCCAACAGTAAGAGATGATTTTTTTTACAGAGACTGATATACTTATCGGACTGATATGGTACCCTCTGATGAAAGCATAAAAAAATTATAAATCTTTTTTGTACGCGCATGGACTCCATATTTCAGATGCGTATTCCAATTGGCTTCTAACAAAGGTGCAGTATAGGATTTTTAACGTTTTAGCTTGCGTGAAGCACCTGGATAATCGCATTATGAAA
Organism: Dryobotodes eremita; assembly: GCA_917490735.1. Lineage (NCBI taxonomy): Eukaryota > Metazoa > Arthropoda > Insecta > Lepidoptera > Noctuidae > Dryobotodes > Dryobotodes eremita. Next base: position 2,138,452 of record OU823242.1, on the reverse strand, counting down.
CCAAGGGATTTTGAAGCTTTAGCAACTATGGCATCAACATGCTTATCAAAAATAAGTTTGGAATCGTGATAAACCCCCAGATCGCGAATAGTACTACATCTAGGTAATATATGGCCACCAAGAGTATATGTTGTGGCTAGGACTGACCGTCCACGGGAATACGTTACAACTGAGCATTTTTTGGGATTGAGATCAAGCTTACTTTGTTGGCAGTAAACTTCAAGACACTGTAAGTCTGTCTGAAATGCTGACATGTCCGCAGTCGATGATATGGTAGCATACATTTTCATGTCATCAGCGAAGCACAACAATTTGGATGAGGTCAGACAGGAGTCGATGTCGTTTACATAGACGATAAATAATAACAGACCGAGCAACGAACCTTGGGGGACTCCGCTGGGGACTAAGACCCAGCTAGATATATGGTTATTAAGTACCACAGCTTGTGACCTGTTTTCTATGTAAGAGGAAAACTATCTGAGTAAGTCCCCGCGTATACCGATATCCTCTACCTTCCATAATAGGATGACGTGGTCGATTCGGCCGAAACACTTACTATAATCTGTGTAGACAACGTCAACCTGTTTACCGTGGTCCATTGCGTCGGTGATGTAGTTATTGAGCAAAATAAGATTGGTGACAGTGGATCTACCCTTAAGAAAGCCGTGTTGGAAGGGACTAAGTGATTGTTCCAGAGCAGAATAAACCTGGTTATAATAATCCTTTCGAAAACCTTGGCAATGATACACAATTTGGGTATCGGTCTATAGTTAGCAATGTCTGTTTTGACTCCTTTTTTATGTACAGGCGTTATGAATGTCGATTTCCAATGTTTTGGGACAACACAAGCATCTAATGATTTTGTAAATAGAATTATAATAGGAAGTGCAATAGAAGCAGCGCAACATACGAGAAGCTTGGATGAGATATTATCCGGGCCTGGCGCTTTCGATGTATCTAATTTACGGAGCAAGTTGGCTATATCTTCAGTGTTCACCATGATATGACTGATATCAGACGACAGCATTGAAGATTCAGTAAAAGAAGAGGAAGAGGAATTTGAGCTACCTCCATAAATAAGGTTGGGATCTAAAAATTAGGAGTGAAAATAAGTTGAAAATGCCTCACAAATTGATTCCCCGGTACGCAGTGTTTCGTTGTTAAAATTGAACGTGCTCGGAATTGCATTTATATTATGACGTTTTTTAACAAAAGTCCAAAATTGTTTCGGGTTATTTTTAATAGACGCTTCGGTAAGTTTCAAATAATTTGCGTAACACTGACTTTCTAATATTTTTACCCTATTACGAAGAAGATTGAACGTTAGTTCGTCAGCTTTATTGCCGTAGGTTTTATGTTTTTTAAAATATTTAAATTTTTCTTTTATTGTTTTTATCAATGAGGAACTGTACCAGGCTGGATATGATTTATTACGCCAAAGTTTCTGAGGAATATACACTCAGGGGCACATTTATCCGGCCACCTAGATTTTGTCAGTTTCTTCAAAATTCCATTGTGTTTTAATTAATTTTGTTATAATATTACATTGGGTGAACCTCTACGATAAAAAATAAAACATAATTATGTAAGTTATAAAATGTTTTAATTACGACAAACAAAAAAAATGAGAACATGCAATTTTCTTACAAAAAATAAAGATGAGAAAAAAGTTAATAAAAAAAATTGGGCTCTAAATTATCGATTTAATAACGTGTATTTCCTCCTCTGGCCCTAATGACTTCTTGTAACCGATTTGAATGCCCGTCTATTATGTCTTGGATGTCGCTTTGGGGAATGTTCTGCCACTCCTCAACAGCTGCATTTTTTAGCTCACTGATGGTTGTAGGAGCTGGTGTACGACTGCGGATCCGTCTTTTCAGTTTGTCCCATACATGCTCTATTGGGTTCAGGTCAGGACTCCGAGCTGGCCATGGTAATCGCTGAATGTTGACGGCGTCCAAGTAATCGTTGACAATTCTCGCGGTATGTGCACGAGCGTTGTCGTGCATTAAAATAAAATTGTCGCCAATGAATGGTGCAAACGGAATGACATGTGGTTCTAAGACTTCTGTCACGTACCTGTGAGCATTAACGCTGCCTCTATCGAAGATGACCAACTCTGTACGGGCGTCGTAACAAATGCCACCCCACACCATTATTGAGCCTCCCTTGTAGTCTACTGTTTCAACCACAGCACATTCAGCAAACCGTTCACCGCGGCGTCTATACACGCGCTGACGTCCATCAGGACCTCGTAAAGCGATTCTTGATTCATCAGAGAAGAGTACTGCCTTCCATTGTTCTGAAGTCGAATTTAAATGTTCTCCCTCTTCTGTGAGTTGCGGTCAGTTCTGGGACTCGAACTGGTCGAAATGCTCTCAGATCCCTCTCTGCTAACCTTCTTCTTATTGTTCTTAGGCTCACACTTACATTTCGTACCTCAAACAAGCGGTTACGAGCCTCAGAAGCCATTGTGAACCGATTTCGAAGAACGTTCGAGACGATGTAACGATCATCTCTCTCTGATGTACATCTTCTACGACCTTGCCCTGGTCTTATTGTGTAGGAACAGGTCTCTATGTAACGCCGGATAGCATCATGTATAGTGGTTCGTGGATATCCAAGCATTCGTCGTAAATGAAATTACAGCACCCCCCCAACACCCAGGTTTTATTCGAAGAAATGGTATCACAACGTTCGCCTCATGTGGCTTAGCAACAAGAATTATTTGATTATTTTACATTCGCATACGTCTTCGTGTATGAATCTGCTTTGCTTGATATGAAAACAGTTAATTAGTGGCTCCTGTAATGCGTATTTTAACAACAGTTAGTTAACGGCTTGTGCTCTGTAGAATTGTGTTAATTGTGAAATCTAATTGTTGTTAATTTAAAGATCATTAAACATACTTTAAGCTGATACCAATATTAACTGGGTTTAATGTATGCGTAGATGGCTGGACAAGCTTGAATGCTATATTCGGAGAGGTGCGATTTTTGTGGCTCTGAGTATATTTTGGACAGCTTTTCGGTACCTTAATAGGTAGCTTGTATTTCTGGTCAGCTCATCTAATTTTGTGCAGTAATTCCGCAATAAATGATTAGTGCATTCAATCTTCTCCACTAATAGGTTTCCATACGGTCTCGCTTTTTCTATATTTATTTGTGTGCTTGCATCACGATCAGCTATCAATCTAGAGTATATTAGTCCGTGAGTGTCTATTGAAGTTTTGAAAGCTTTTAAACCAGAGCTGTTCATTTCATGCCACTTGAAGAAACTGTATAATTTTTAAAGCTGATGTGATCTGGAATTGTCAATTTTCTATTTTCAGCTCTAGCACAAACCATGCAATACTTATTTTTAACCGCCATATATAGAACTTCCTTGGTCCTATAGCCTATTATTACTGCGGCGTCGGATAAAGCATTGTATTTTTTCTATAAGATCTCTTAGACCAACAGCCATCAGCAACGACAGTTATCATCGAAACTCCGTTCAAATCCACTTCCGCGTTGATAATAGCTAGGTTGTACTCTTCTTTAGCTGCTTCCTCCATGTTGGCTAATTCCCATAGTTCCCAGACCTTGGACACAAACTTGTTTTAAACCAGAAAATCCCGCCGTTATCGACATAAAACTGCTTACAGCATTATCGTTGAGGTTGAGATCTGTAGGGCTATCTGGTTTTTTACAATTTATTATTAATAAAAATTTTATTCGACGCATTCGACAAGTGAAATAGAATTTTGATAGAAACCCTTTCTTTAACTCTTTGGTAAGTTTTATACGACTCAAGTTGCAACCCAGTAGGGAGTTGTGATTTGATATTTCTTGTAGTTGTTTATAAAGGTATGTGAAATCCACTATTCTATTTCCATCTATTATGAACTCGCCTTTATCTTCAGTTTCTTCTTCTATTAAAATTTCTGAATATGAATCGGTATAATTCAACGAATTCTGAAATAAAATAAAAAATATCGTAAGTAGTCCCAGAAAATATTAATAACCTATCTATAGATTAGTGAATTAGTTTGCTTCAAAATTGCAAATTCACATAGTTGAGTAGGTATACTAAAATACATTTGAAAACTTACATCGAGATGGTTGCTTGGAATATCTTCACTATTTGAATTGTACGGTGCACGTACATGGGTTTTAAAATATATTTATTACAATAAGTTAGCCAGTAGGCTCGCGTATTTGCACTTTGGACGCGACCTACATTTGGCAGTGCATTGACACTGACATATTGCATTGTTCTATGCATTTTATGTATATTACATTTTAGTTTTCAATTAGACATCATTTCATCCCGTTGAGCATTCACTGTCATTTTCTGCTTTTAATCTTAAATTTGACATTTTACATCTGCATTGACATTACTTATGTTAGGGAAGCACCCTACATAGTTTTTTGGTCCTTCGTAACTATTGCAAGTACTATACAGTCCGATACGTCGGTCGATAAGTCGCCGCGCGGGATCTGTGTCGTGTCGTGTCATACCGTGCCACGTGTGTTGCCGTGCAGGAGTATTCGGGGAGGTAGCAGCGGTCCAGGTTCCAGAGCGTCACATTGCAATGCATTTGCATACAAGGAAAATTCCTGAATTTCAAGTAAAATCGTTCATTATTTATCTTACGGCTTTACAATGGAGGGTTTCTTCGTGCGTCAAGCGGAGATCCTCGAGGAACTGAAGAGAATCCATTCTAATTTTAAGAAGGACTCAGCGAGCAGGAAGACCACCGATAACATTCGTAAAAGGCTTGAGAGGTTAGATGTACTATGGGCGGAATGTGAAGAGAAGAACCGGGAGCTGAATGCAGTAGAGGAGAAAGATCATCAATATTTCACCGGTAACATTTATGAGGTCATGAAAAGCTGGTACCATGGAACGCGTCAGGAGATTGCAGCGTTCGAGGTGAAGACTCTTGTTGGACGCAGCAACGCCGGCCATAGTAAGCTAAACATTGAGTTCGACAAAACCCTGCTCGAGACATCTGTAGGAGCAGAGGACAAGTTACTCGAGTTACAGCAGTTGCAACAAGCTAACTTCCGTGCATTCACTTTGTTAGTAAATCGAAGCCTAAACGAGGTTAAGGAGAAATGGGAAATTGAGGATACGAGTATGCTTAAGTCTATAAAGTTTCGGTGGACTGCGATACACAAATTACATTTACAAATTGATGGCATATTAGAGGGGAATTCACAGGACTATTATGACGAGTTCTGTCGTCACGAAAATGCATTTACAAATATGAAACGGGCGCTGCACACGAAATTAAACGCATCATCTATTCTATACATCAACAGCAAACATTGCCTAAAATTGACATACCTATCTTTAACGGCAACTATACCTTATTGCCTACTTTTATGGATCTCTACGTAGAAACGATTCATAATAATTAGGCAATTGCAAAAACTCAGAAAATGCAGCATCTAAAGGGTACACTTTGCGGTTAAGCGGAAAAGCTCGTGCAGCATTTACACATAGCACCCGAAAATTATGACACGTGTTGGGAAATTTTGAACCATATATATAATAATAAGTTTCTGTTATTTACCAGAAATTTCCAGTTATTTATGCGTCAATCTAATTTGCAAAAACAGTCTGCGTTCGACCTCAAGCGGTTATATGACACTACCAACGAAACCATAAACGCGATACATAACTTGGGCATTGATACAAGTTCGTGGGATCCGATTCTAGTTTACGTGTTGTGCGAAAAATTAGACTCCGAAACGTATTCGGAATACATGCAGTCCAGGTCGGATCCGCGCGAGATACCAACATACAATCATTTTATGGATTTCGTCGAAAACAAGTTTATGGCGTTAGAACCATTGCACAGGAAAAAGCCAGAAAACGGTGATAAGCCTGTATCAAAACCACATTTTAAGACGCCACATCCGGTCGGAAAAAAATCCAAGTCACAACCCAATAACAGTTCAGCAAACTACTCTCGCAATTTCCATGCGTCAAGCGCTGGACAATTCTGCAAGATTATTTGTCCATTGTGCAATACGAATCATGCATTATTTCAATTTTCTAAATTCGTTGACATGCTGAGTCCGGAAAAAATGGCATTTATAGAAAACAATAAAATATGTAAAAATTGTTTGTATGTGCACACTAAGGGCTATTGTGCATCACAAAAAAGATGCAGAGATTGCAACGAACAACATAACACACTTCTGCACAGCGATATTATGAAGTCAGCGCAAATGCCCTCAGCATCACAAACGGCATCTAAACCGTCGTCATCGACTTCAACTAGGTCAAATAAAAATCTGCAAAACAACTTAGCATCAAATAATGATGATGAAATATTATTACCAACAGCATTATTGCAAGTAGCCACAGCTGGAGGTGACTACATTACACTAAGGGCTCTAGTTGATCAAGGCTCATAAATTACGTTGGTAACGGAGAATGCAGCTCAAAGATTGAGCATAAAGCGTCAACAGCTGAGTGCAAACATAAGCGGCATCGGTACTTTATCCAACAGGAGTAAAGGAAAGGTCCATCTATCCTGCAAGTCCTTATATAACGACTTCCAGTTTACAACGGAAGCGTTAATCATGACACGGGTAGTAAACGGTCTGCCTTTTTTTTTTTTTTTGTGTGGGAAATCATCAAATGACCTCTCCCGCTCTGGGCGGAGCGGAAGGGCGTGTCAGACTCTTACTGACTAAAACCCACCCGTGTTCCTTCAGTTGCCTGTGCGCCAGGGCCACGGTAACTCTTTCGAACAATCCGCAGCCCCGGCAGGCATCGGTCCTATGGGACCCCGTCAATTTTGCTGACATCTCTTTGAGGCGCGCGTGGAACACGACGCGCGGTCGACCCGGGCCTGGTCCTTACCGGACGGCGAGCTGCCCATTGCTCGCCGTCCGCAAGCCCGCGCCTACGGTGGCCGGGAGTCGGCAATCGACTCCCGACGCCCAGGGTGTCTCCTCCTCCTGCGGCGGCTAGGGGCGCGAGGGCGCAGAGATTGCCTCTCCCTTTCGCGCTCCGCCTCCACCTTCGCGAGCATTACTGCTTCGCAGAAGGAGGTGACGGCTTCCCATTCCCTCTCGCTACGTACCATGGCCTGAACCAGGGCCGGACGCGAGAGGTCGCCGCCGCCGATCGCCGCCCCGAGGACACGGCGGTGCTCCGCCCAAGCCGGGCAGACCTCCACCGTATGCTCCACCGTGAGTAAACGGTCTGCCTAACATTACATTGGCAAAGAAACCTTGGGCTCATGTGACAGACATCATACGAGCCGACCCAGATTACAACTTATCTAGGCCCATTGACATACTTCTGGATGCACACGTATTTTTCGAAATACTCATGAATGGCTTAGTTAAAAGGGAGGTCAATGAACCCATGGCTCAACAAACACGGTTGGGGTGGATATTGTCAGGTAATGTTACCAAAACATTTAATTGTCACATCGTAGTTAATAAAGTTAACGACTTGTCAAAATACTGTGAAGTGGAAGACATCAATGGAGATGCATGCAATTCTATGACGTCAGAGAAACGATATTGTGAGGAGCTCTATACTGCAACAACCAAGCGATTAGGTGATGGCAGCTATGCAGTTCGTTTGCCAATGAAGCTTTGCTAATTTCAATCAGCTGCTGGGCAAGTCAAAGCCACGAGCTGTATCACAGTTTATGCAATTAGAAAGGAGATTGGGCAGGGATCATAAATTATCAGATGGTTACATCAAATTTATGCAGGAGTACCTGGAAATGGGACATATGAAGGAGAGCAAACCTGACAGCAATACGTCATGCTACTTACCTCATCATGGAGTCCTAAAACAGGACTCAGTGAGATCAAAATTAAGGGTTGTTTTTAACGCCTCCCAGAAAACTGACACAGGTTACAGCCTGAATGACTTGATTGAGTGTGGCCCTAAGCTTCATCAAGATCTATTGACATTATTATTAGGATGGCGGCTATACAAGTACGTCTTTACTGCAGATTGTGAGAAAATGTACCGCATGATCCTTGTCCATGAGACCAACACTTGCAAAAGATCCTGTGGAGGGAATCCAACCAAGGTCCTTTAAAGGAGTTTCAGTTATGCACAGTGACGTATGGCACCAAGGCAGCAACATTTCTAGCTCTTCGAACGCTGAAACAGCTTGCTGACGATGATGCACAGAAATATCCGTTAGCAGCGGATGTCATGTGGCAGCAACTCCATCGAACGAGCACAAGAAATTCAAAAGCAAGTCATCGACATGCTGAGTGGAGCTGGCCTTACACTACGGAAGTGGTCAAGCAACGACCAGACCTTGATTGAAAGCTTATCTTCTTCAGATCTTAACCAAACGACAATGCATTTTACAAACGATGGAATGACAAAAGCCCTGGGGGTCCAGTGGAATCCTACAACTGACACATTTTCGTTTACTAACAAAATACAATTTAACAATAAAAACCAATTGACAAAAAGCAAGCTACTATCGGAGATCTCGAAAGTTTTAGACCCACTGGGCTGGCTGACACCTTTGACAATAAAAGCCAAACAGTTGTTCCAAAGCGTCTGGCTATCGAGATGCGAGTGGGATGAAACCTTACCTGACAGCGTGCAAGAAGAATGGAAGCAGTTTACTAGCGATTTACATAACATAACCGAATACCAAATATCAAGGTGGCTGGGAGATATTACGAAACCATTCCAAGTACATGGGTTCTGCGATGCGTCCGAAAAGGCCTACGCATGCGCTATATACCTGCTGACAACAACTGACAAAAACGAGCCTGCGACTAGACTTATCGCTGCAAAATCGAGGTTTTCGCCAATCAACAAAAAAATTACCCTACCGCGACTCGAATTATATGGAGCGCTACTACTTTCACAACTCATGAAAAAGGTCTTGACAGCCTTTAAATGGAACAATGTGCACAACAATACATACGCCTGGACGGACTCTATGATTGTATTAGGCTGGCTGCATGGGGACGTCATAAAATGGAAGTCGTTCTTCAGCAACAGAGTACAGCAAGTGCATGACGTAATTCCAAAACAGCACTGGAGTTATGTCAAGTCCGAGGAAAATGCTGCAGACTGTGCATCACGCGGAATCAGTTGTTCCCAACTATTGCAACATTCTTTGTGGTAGCAAGATCCCTACTGGATGAAGAAAAATTACAGTGAAGATACTTTTGACAAAATTACAATTACACCGACAACATGTGAATCAAAACAAAAACAAATGCAAACGTATGTTTTGAAATGTGAACCGTCTTCAATAGTAATTATGTTATTAGACAGACGCAGCGATTTGACTCGTATTACAAGGTTCATTGCCTGGATGAAACGGTTCATAAACAGCTGTTCGAACACCGACACTCATCGTACTACTACTTATCTGACATCTACAGAACTACAAAGCGCTGAAAACCTAATAATGAAACATATTCAACTGCATGCCTTCATTGACGAGATTATGAGATTGAAGGAAAACAAAGGTGTGAGCACAAAAGTAACCTTTTGAGTTTAAATCCATTCCTTGACAAACATGACATTCTGCGAGTAGGTAGAAGGTTACGTAACTCAAAACTTACCCGAAGACACTAAACATCCAATTCTACTACCACATGACAATAAACTGACAGTTATTAATTTACCAAGCTCACAGAAGAACATTACACGGAGGACCTAAGTTAACCCTGACATATCTACGACAAAGAGTTTGGATCGTAGGAGGACATCGCGCCGTCAAAAAGGTCTTACACAAATACGTAACATGTCGCCGATTTAATGCTAAACAAACAAACCAGATTATGGCTGATCTACCAGAGCTGAGAGTAACAGTATGTGGTCCGTTTATACATACAGGTGTCGATTTTACTGGACACATTGAAATCAAGGCAAGTAAAGGCCGAGGCGTCAGAACATTGCTAGCGTATGTTGCAGTATTTGTTTGTCTAGCAACAAAAGCCATTCATCTAGAACTGGTATCAGAACTATCCAGTACAGCATTCCTATCGGCTTTCAAGCGCTTCTGCGCACGTCGAGGTACGCTACGGGACATGTACAACGACAACGGCACGAATTTTGTGGGTGCAAATCGGATCCTACTGCAACAATACAAATGCATTGTAGAAAACATTGACAACTTCTTCTTAGGCAAAATATCAGAGATGGGAGTTCAATGGCACTTCAATGTCCCGGTCCGGCCAAGCGCAGGCGGACTGTGGGAAGCCGCTGTGAAGAGCATGAAATATCATCTCAAACGGGTCATTGGAGACCAACGTCTGACATACGAAGAATTTACCACTCTGCTATGTCAGATAGAAGCTTGCTTGAACTCACAACCACTATGCACAGTTTCAGAGAACGCCGAAGAGATAAACTGTTTCAACTCCAGGACATTTCTTAACCGGCACATCACTCATGACAATTCCAGAACCCGACATGGACAATACTTACCATTTAAACACAAGATGGAAAATTGTACAACAACTTAGCAGGGATTTCTAGAAATGGTTGAAAGAGTATCTCCAACAACTACAAGCAAGACTAAAGTGGAAACGACAGAATACTGATATAAAGAAAAATTACATTGTATGCATTAAAGATGAAAGGTTACCTGCAGGAAAATGGGCACTGGGTCGTGTAGCGGATTTATACCCTGGAAAGGACGGCCACACTAGAGTTGTGACATTACAAACTGCAAAAGGCGAAACTAAACGACCTATTACAAAACTGGTACCACTAGTGGAGGCTGAGGAACAAAACAACCCTGACACTGACAAACTACCCAAAAACAGGCGAAACCGAGTTAAAAGGCTTACCTGGAACAGCTTGGTATGTTATATGCTGATGCTAGTTATGATATTGATAACACCTACTGTCCAGCAAGATACGAAACTTACTCAACCGACAAAAATCAAACATTTTACTTTGACAAGATTGCAGACCTACAAGAAATTAGAGATGAATGGAAACTGGTATTCAATTATAATATGACACAGTCGATTCAATTATATCCACTGTCGATACAATTATTAAAGATAAGAGCTAAAATAGGTGCTACAATGTCAATAATGGACTTAGCAACTTCTACAGAATTACCCCACAGGTTTTCAGTCTATTTACATTTAAAGTGTGAAAGGTCTTAATTATATCTCTGCAGGTAATATGTTCAAAATGAAATTCCGAATCGCAAACATTAACATTTTCTTTAAGCAAAGACTCAGCAACGGATGGTGACGAGTTTAGGGATTTAGTAGTTGAAATGGGAATATCCGAAAATAAATTTTCAAAGGCCGCGGCGACTTGTGAGTCTGATTTTATTATATTGTCATTAATGGACAGGCTGAAGTCAGTATTTCGCCTCCTAGACCTTCCCGTTTCACTATTAATAATATTCCAAGTCGTTTTAATTACATTACTACTGTTTTTAATCTTCGAACTCAAATAACGCGACTTGGCCATACAACAAACTTTTTTAAACAATTTTGAATAATTTCTAACATATAAATTAAATTCAGCAGTGTTTACAGAAGTCCTTTCATTGTACAGCTCATAAAGCCGTTTTCTACTTTTATGAATACCAAAGCCCAATCACTGAAAGATACGTTACTATTAACCGAAATAGTCTTGGGAATAAAGGTGGAATCAAATTGTTTACAGTATAAATTAAAGAAATCATCATATAGATGATTAGGATCAACGTGAATAGACAAACTGATAATTTATTAATGATTTTAACTTTAAAAGCTTCCAAGCGACTTGCAGTTTTAGGGTTAACAGTAATATCCTTTTTAGCCGCTTTGATGTTTTGGTTTTGGATAGTAATCCTTTGCCCGCAATGATCAGAATCTAGTAAATTTATAATTTTTTTGTGGCTTGGTATAACGTCTGTATAAATGTGGGATTGTATGGCAAAATAAACGAAAGAATTAAGTACTTTTAAAAACTTTATTACTAGCACACAAAACTTCCACCGTACACCGTAAGTTCGTCGTCCATCTACTAGTCGCCATTTTTCCCATTTCTCACTCACACGTATGCTTCCCTCTCTTTCATCCGCTGCGTTCCATTTAACAATATAAGCTGCGTTCATACTTTATTACAATATTTTTATCCCACAGTCGGCCATCCTGATCCATGTCTGTCCTCAGACATCCACACTAACATTCATCACTAGCTTTCATCTTAAATTTACCTTAACTACTATTACTGCATTACAACATCAAAGTAACAACATAACATCACTTAATTTCTATGTATTATTTTAAGAGAGAAGATACAACATAACATTATCAATATTCCCCTATAAACATGTTTACACACAGACGTTTATCATTGCAGTGGGTATAGTACAGACACAGATCTCTTAATTATAATACAATAAGTTAACATCGTAACAATACATGATGTTAGCGAAACATTGCACACAACCTTTCACACATAAACTTGAAACAAAACTAAGTTAACAAGCAACTCTCACCTTTAAGTTTTCGAGTTGACACCTGGCCACACCTTCATATAATCTGCTGAACTAGAGGTTGCCCCAGGGCCTTCAGTATCAGGAGTGAGCTTTTTCACATCATATCTGTTGTTCCTCTTTACTTTTACAACTTGATAGGGACCTAAATATTTGGCTTTCAGCTTCATTCCCGTGCCAAACTGCGTGCGTTTTATTGCCACTAAGTCTCCGTCATTGTACCTCATACTTTCTTTTCTCTTCCTATTGAAATTTCTTATGTTTTCTTCTTGAACTTGTAGAATTTGTTCTTTAGCTTTCTCTCTAAGTTTTTCTCTCTCCTCTGAATAGCTTCCTCTTTCTTCCTCTAAAAGCAAGTCATAAATCTCTATGTCTTCCTTCATTCTCATCTTAGTCCCAATCAATAGTTGATAGGGTGTAGTATTTATGCTTCGCTGAAAAGTACTATTTAGAGAACGCTGTAATCTACTTACATGCCTGTACCACAGAGCAGGGTTTTCTATACACATCTTTGTAAGTACGGAGATTATAGTACGATGAACCCTTTCCACTTGCCCATTTCCTCTAGGTACCCCCGTCGTAATTTTGATGTGTTGTATGTTTTCGTCTTTACAATACTCTTGAAACTCATTACTCGTATAAGCCGTTCCTCGATCAGTTATAAATCTGGTTGGATTGCCAAAATGTTGTTGGTGAGTTTTCAACTTTTCAATTGTTTCTTTACTTGTGGTACCTTTAGTGGGAAATATCCAAGTAAACTTCGTAAATGCGTCTACAATCGTGAGAATATGGTTATACTGCTTCTTCGTCTCAGTCATTGGACCGATGTGATCCAAATGAAGTGTATGCAGCGGCGACTCTTCCTTTTCAATAGGACTTAGGAATCCTTCTTGTTTTCCCTCTTTACGTGTAGCTAACAAACATGGAATGCAACATGTAATAAATGCTTCAATTTTCTTATCGAGGTTCCTGATAAAATAGTCTTTACTTATTAATTCAATCATCTTTCTTTTTGAAAAATGTCCATTTGCATGGGCCCTTTTTATGATTTCGCTTTCCATAGACTTTGGGATTACTAAATGCTTTTCCATTCCTTTGTACAGCAATCCATTATCAATATAATAATCACCGTAACTGCTCTCCTGTAAAATCTCTAATATAGCTTTTAGACCATCATCCAACTGTTGTGCTCGTCTGATCTCATCGTGCAGGGTTACTACTGCCACATATGGGTTTCGACTTAATGCATCAGTATGCTTCATCCTCGTTCCTGGCCGATGTTCAACCACAAAGTCAAACTCCTGCAGAAGCAGTGCCCATCTTGCAACCCTCGTACATAAATCTTTTTTCTTAAGTGTCATCTGGAATGCTTGGCAATCAGTCACAATTTTAAATCTTATACCATACAAGTAGTGTCTAAATTTTTTTACACCTTCTATAATAGCCAGACTTTCCAGTTCATAACTGGTGTACTTTTTTTCTGCATCATTAGTTTTACGACTCATGAAATACAGGGTGGAAAAAATCAATGGGCCCTGAAGGGAAACTACTTTAATTCCTTAAGATAGATTATTTTACTTAAAGGAAACATTCCTTTATTTTTTTAAATAAACAAAACTGTATTCACAGATTTCTCGACAAGCTTACCTAAACGGGGAATCGAACCAGCTAAAATTTCAAAAAATAAACAGTCACTATTTTATTCTACTAATCGATAGGATTACTGTTCAGGATAAAATCTCTCTAATAAACATTTGGTCTTAGAAATAAAATAAAACATGAAATCTAACATAAAGGAGATGGCAATTTTTGGCATTACTCATTTTGGAAAGGTACAGAATTCAAAGCTATTTAAAAAAAAAGCACTTAATTTTATGTGTTGATAGCCAGATTAACTTTATTATTGACAATGGAGATAAAATCTTGTTAATTATGAGTAGGTAACTTGATTTGATTTAACACAGAGCCGACCAGTCTTTGTTTCTAAAGCCTTGAATACAAGGCTTTTCGATATAATAGAGTTGTCATTGAACAATATATAAAATAGGTAAAATAAATTATGAATAAATTAATTTCATGATGTTTTGATTGTTAGTGCATAATTAATAAAATAAAATCATAAAAAATACAAAATATGTACCTATACAGCTTACGAGGACTTGATCTAGCTAAGAAATCGAATGTATATTTTTTTCAACCTAATTGTTCCGATTTTATTATAATTGGCAACACTAACACCCATAAATATGACTTTCAAAGATGACATTTCACGTCATGTATTATGTATTATTTCGATTCGATTTTTCGCTCACACACAACTTCACAAGTCACATTCGCTCGCTCATCGTGCTCTGTGGCTCGCTCGCTACTGTGTTTTGTGCTGGTGTGAATATTTTGTGCTCTCGCTTACGTGGATTTTTACAACGACCTGGCTTGCCTTTGGATTTCGAAGATTCCTACCTTTCTGAACAAACGTTGCGAGACTTGGACCTCGACGTTTCCTACTTTTACGACCGACCTTGGCGCTTTATCTTGGACACTGTTATTGCTTACGATAGTTTATGATCACCTCTCTTATTTGTTTGTGTGTATAATATTACGAGTCAACGTGATGTCAACCACGGGCCGCTGCGTAAACTGTAGAATATCTACAAATCGTTGCAGTACGATAACAACACATGCTTTGGAAGATGAATCCGTTCTATCGGTCATTCGCTCTTGGATTGCTCCTGAGCCTGTAAGTTCAATTTGTATGTACCTATTTTATGAGATAAACATTGAGATTGTTTTTAGTTGAACCTAATTTCGATTTTTTTTTTTTTAGGTGAGCAATCAGGATCGAATCTGTAATGCCTGTTGGGTACTTGTAACCAATTCTTTAAATCAAGTACATATTATGCCTGAACCACGTCCACCTTTTTGTACCGTTGGGCACCAACAGGTGTGTGTCAATTGTGGATCTTCTACAGCACGTTCAAGAAATCACCAATTACGGACTGATTCGGACAGAGAACGAGGCATATATAATGTGATTCGAGAATGGATACTGCCCCGACAAGTAAGTTAATTATAACACATTATTTATAAAATCCAAACTGATTTATTCAAAAGACATTCACAGGCACTTAAATAAATAAACATCCTGGGACATTCCTCACACACGGTCATCTGATCCATTACATTCTGATCACACTGACAACAATTGTGTGTTCCGGCAGCGTAGCATACATCCAAAGATTATATTGATGCATAATCTAAACTTGATCCCTTTGACTTTGAAAATAGTTACCCTGCGGCTTATGTTGGTTTGTTTATGATGTCATTGAATGTATTTAAGGGTTAGGAGTATCAAAAATACATGAATTACATAACCATACTAGAACAAGGCTAAGGTTTACTTTTATGTTATACTGTTATAGCGTTATTTTAATCTTTTTTAAAACTATATTCTTGTATTTAAGTATTGATCATTTTATTTTACTGGGACTAAGCTTGAATATATATTTTTTTGTTGTTTGTGTAATAAGCTCTATTTAATAATAATTGAAACAGTACGGCAGTATATTTTTTCCCACATCTGCAATAACTTATGACCTAGGTCATAAGTTATTGCAGATGTGGGTCACATAGTTGTACTCGACAAGTTTTCTTTTACAATATGTTCACACTTATATAAAATCCACATGTGTAAGTATGTTTTACATAAAAGTTTTATTGTTGTAGCTGCGGACTTCAAGCAATATCTGTCACCGTTGCTGGGTGAGAGCAGACAAAGCATCCCGTCATTTTGTATCCAGGGCATCTACATCCTCGAGTGGGCGCTCTCATCTTGACTCTGAAACTTCTGAAGGTGCAACTGATAATGAATCTTTGCCCCAACATGACCCTGAAAGTCTGCCAGAACGTGACCTGGAAACTCGCCCTCAACCTAATGTTGAAAATCTGCCTGAACCTGATGCAGGTAATGAACCCGCATCTGATGTTGAAGATCATCCCGAATCTGTTGTTGAAGATCAGCCTGAACCGGACCTTGTAATTCAGCCCGTATTAAGAAGACAAGAGACAATTGTATTGCCTGATTATATCCGAGCTGTAGACTGTGGGTCAAGGTGCATTATTGAAGGTTGTCAGGGTAGTGAAAGATTCAGGCTACCGGTTTCGACAAGAAAAATGCTGCTTTTACAGTTTAATTATTATGTACCAGTAAATAGCCGTGTGTGCAGTCACCATTTAAATACAGAAACGTGGGCGTTTCAAGCTGGTATTAGTGCTTATTCAAATGCATTTAATGCAAGACATATACAAGATATGTTGCATTTAAAGAGCACAAATGTTAATGCATTAGATTTTGCAAATATAAATAATATAGAAGATCATCTTGTACGTCAGTGGATTGGCTACACAAAAGATCAATTCAATCAGTTATTAAATGAAATACCAGCCATAAATGAAATGCGAAGAGGAAAAATGGCTCTCGCTGGATTCTTAATGAAAACGAGGACAGGTGAACCCAATGAAAGGTTGGCAACATTATTTCAAATTCCAAGGAGAAGTTTGGAGGTGTTGATGTCAAAGGTTCGAGAAATATTATATAATAATTTCGTTCCAACTCACTTGGGTGTAGCACATATATCAAGAGAACAAATAGTACAAAGAAATCTATTGATACCCCGAGGATTGTTTGGAGTTCAAAGTGATGGTCAGGAAAACCCTATTGTCATTGCTGATGGTACATATGGCTATATACAAAAAAGTTCGAATTATCTGTATCAAAAAAATACTTACAGCTTACATAAATATCGGAATCTAGTGAAACCATTTATGTTAGTATGTTCTGATGGTTATATTATAGATGTTCTGGGCCCCTATCCAGCTACTACATCAGATGCAGCTATAATGCAAAAAGAATTTGAAAACGAAAATAGTTATTTACGCAGACATTTTCAAGAGGGTGATGCTTTTGTTCTGGATAGGGGTTTCAGAGATGCCTTGCCCTTACTGAATGCTTGTGGTTATAAAACTCATGTTCCAGCTTCATTACAAAGGGGTGAAACGCAACTATCGACACTAGCAGCAAACAAATCTAGGTCGGTTACTATTTGTAGATGGGTTGTAGAAGCCGTTAATGGTAGGTTTAAAAGAGATTTTAAATTGTTTAGGCAGGAATATTTCAACTTAGCCTCAAAACATATTATGATTGATTTTAAAATAGCTGCTGCATTAATTAATCGCTTTCACCCTCCAATAACTAATAGAAATGATGCCGGGGAAATCTTAAGTATAATAAATGCGAACATGCTCATAAACAATTATTTGTCTGATTTTGTCAATATTAATCAACTAAACAGAAGACGAGCTGATTTTGTAAGCGTCACTGTGGAAAATGATAACCTAACAGATTTTCCCCGGCTATCATATAGTGAACTAATATTAATTTCTCTTGGAACGTATCAAATAAAACAATCGCGTTCCTATTATGGAGAGCACGTAAGGGCAAATGGCACATATATAATAGAAGTATGCAGGGAGGTTGACAGGAGTCTACTGGAAGAGCTGTCAACATCAAACACGTTGTGGATTTTACGGGGAAGAATTAAGTCTAGACATGTAGGAAGAAAGATATACTTTGTTTATATTTTGATTGACAGCTCTCTAAGTGGCCGGGAAGCTATAAAGCAATACTGTTGCAATTGCATTGTTGGACGAAGAACAGTAGGATGCTGTGCCCATATCATGTCAATCATCTGGTACTTGGCATGGGCACGGTATCAAGATAGCCTGTCTCCTCCTGCACTTTTCTTAGATAATATATTGCTAATATATGATGATGAGCATGAATAAAATATGATTAAATACTGGTTTTTAATTGTACCTCTAATAATCCTGCCATCCCTAAGTAATTATCCTTAATAATATTATATGATTAGATTCTGATAAGTGAGTCTCTAAAGTCTCCTGAGTATTCTGTGACTAATTAAAACTGGCAGAGTACACTTAAACTGTCATTAGGTACCGTCAAACGGGGTGAATAGCAATGCAGGGGTGAATCGGAACGAAACTTGAAATAAGATTTTAACATTGAAATAATATAGTTTGTTGCCAACAAGGTAACTTAATCGTTAATTATAATACAGTAAACCTATTAGTCCTTTTTGGCAAGTAACTATATTATTTAATTGTTAAAATCCCTTTTAAAGCTTCGTTCAGATTCACCCCTGCATTGCTATTCACCTCCGTTTGACAGTATATGATCAGTGGGTAAATCATCGAACTAAACAAACTTCAACAAGTAGTTATCACTTTTCAAGTCATTACAAAGCATAATTAGAAATATGTTATGCATACAATAAACATTTATGCGTTAAAATAGTAATAGAGGTAAAAGAACCTAATAAAGTACAAACATTAATGCACAAACTCACTTTTACAAAAATTAAGATTTCTCTTTAACCCCATTGGTATTTTATTTTTTTATTTTTTTTAATGATAGCTCATAATATTACCTATCAAACCATGCCACTTTTATTTCTGTAGAAACTAAAAAAGTTTAATGCCAGCGTTCTATGGACTTCTGCCATTCTCCTTTTATTTTATGATTAATTCTAATACGAAGGACACGTAAACATGAACGAAAATTATTACCTAGCATGACAAAGTTACTTGAACTATTTAAAATTACAATTTGATACTCTTTAATAATTTTACTGATAAGTTGTTCGAAATGAGACCCCTCGTTACGGATACCTACACAAATTTAGTCTTTTTTGAAATTCACTTTGTGTATGCTTCCAACAACATTTTCTACCTCAACCCTTAGCTCTTCTACAGTCTCATAAGACATTTTGTAAATAACATTTTTTACATGGCCCCATAAAAAATAGTCCAGACGAGTGCAAGACTTAATGTTTCATGGAGAAATTTTATCTTTAACATTGACTGTATCGACTAGTGAAATAAAATAGCGAGTGTTAATTTTTTAAATTTTTTGTTGGTTCGATTCCCGGTTTAGGTAAGCTTGTCGAGAAATCTGTGAATGCAGTTTTGTTTCTTTTTAAAAATAAAGGAATGTTTCCTTTAAGTAAAATAATCTATCTTAAGGATTTAAAGTAGTTTCCCTGCAGGGCCCATTGATTTTTTCCACCCTGTATACTGGATGTAGTCCACCGTCATCATCAGATCGCTGCATGAGTATAGCATCATAAGCCAGAAGTGATTCGTCTGTATGCACTTCTGTCTCCAATCTTGGATTAAATATTTGTAAAACTGGTTTAGTAGTCAAACGTTCCTTTAAACAATTGAATGCACACCGTTGCTCATCCTTGAATTCAAAGGAGAATGCGCAAAATTGCCCCAGCTCCGGCGCAAACGGAACCTATCCAGGATTTTTGTACGTTTTATATGTATACAAAATACATGTATGTGATTTCCCCAATTAGTGGCTAACATAGAAAAAAAGTGCCTTGATTTTGCACATTTTATGTTGTTCAGAATGATGAGTACAATGACCCTTTTTCGGCTTTAGGGTAGACAAAAAATAAGATTATATTTATATTTATATATCTATATATATTATATAAGTATAGAAATGTAAATAATGTATTGTATATTCAATAAATAATACTTAAGAATTTTTTTTTCTCATTTCTCAGTAGCATAGGCCGCAGTCTGGTTTTGTGACCAGTCGATGGCCCCTTTTTCATGGTCTTTAAATATATCTAGCAAAATACGGGTGTACTAAGTACCTCTGCCTATCCCTTCGGGGAACAAAGGCGTGATAATATGTTATGCGTGTGGGCTGTGTGTTGTGTTATGTAATGTTGTCTTATTATATTTAAATGGTAGGTAATAAACAAGACTTGATATTTAATGCGTTTATTCTTTCAGATCATAATTCTAGGTCTATTAAAATGTTGTCTAAAAAGGCAGCAGGATGCTCAAATTCTTGTTCGTTATGTCGGGCCCAACCAAGGTAGTACAAAATACTGATAACATGGGCGCAACTTCCTAGTGTCCGACGGCCGTGAATGCAAGAACAATAATACTCCTTTATGGCGCTCCGACCCTGTGTCTCTGTACAATACAAAATGTATGTATAATATATCTTGCTTCGCACATGCCGTGATTGTATTTTGCATCTTATTAAAACGTTTTGCTCATTATTAATTACAACTCTCTCTGAATGTCGATAGTATTCAATTTCGTAAACTCCGGTTCTTTTGATGTGCTCGCTGCAGTAAGATCGCGCTAGCTTCAAATGATACGTTCCGATAGCAATTATAATTAAATCTTCGTGTGAGAGTTCAGGGAAATCCATATTTTGGTTATTAGCGTCCAATCTACTAAATGTGACTCTTTGTCGATTTATATTATTTGCTTCGATATAATCTGCCAGTAGATTTGGTTTATTCAAGTTCAATCGAATAGATTCCATGAATTCAGGTGTATATTGGTTGTCCTCGAAGGGTTCTTGAAAGCAGTTGATAATGGCTCCTGCTATTTTAAAATCATTAATGGTATTACGTGAGGCGCGGTTAAAAATTCTTTGCCTGAAAATCTTGTAATCTCTTTTGAACTTTCCATTAACGGCTTCAACCACCCATCTACAAATAGTCACTAGTCTTGACTTGTTTGCTTCTATGGTGGTCAATTGAGTTTCGCCTCTTCGTTTCGTCGGGGGCATACGTGCATCATATCCATAGGTTTCTATGAGTGGTATCGCATCTCGGAAACCTCTATCCAATATTAGGATATCGCCCTCTTCAAATAAATAATTGAAAGCACCGTATTCAGCCGGTAGGTCGTCATTTTCTAATATTTTTTTCATGATGTCAGCATCCGTGGTTGTAGCGGCATACGGTCCCTTTATATCTATTATATGACCATCAGCACTAACTATTATAAATGGTTTTATAAGGTTTCTATATTTATGTAAGCTGTAGGTGCGTCGCTGGTACAAAAAGTTAGAGCTTTTTTCAATAAATAAGTAAGTGCCATCTAATATAATGATGGCTTTTGGAGACTCTACACTTCCAAAGATGTAGTTCGGAAGGATTCTGTTTCTTTCTATTATCTCGTTCCGAGTTATATGATTTAGCCCTATGTGCAGTGGCACAAAATCAGCCAGTAGGCATGCTCTGGTTAAGTGGATTTTTCTGTCTATGCTTCTCCTTGATACACAGAAAATAGAACTCAGCCTGGAGCTTGGTTCTCCTGTTCTAATCTTGCTCAAATATACACCCAAGTCTACTTCTGGTGAATTCGATTGTTGTCGTAGTGACGGAACTTGATCCAGAAGCCGATTGAATTTATTATGGTTTAACCCAGTCCAAAAATGAAGCTCAACCTCCGACATTTCGTTAATGTCATCAAATAAAGATTTCCTTGTTTCAAGGGCACGTGTGTAGATGTTTACAATGTCCATAAAACTATCAGCATTAAAATCATGTTGTTGATGCGTTATATGTTGTGTCAAATCTTCCATAGTTATGGTTGTCAAATGTCGCTGGCAGATCCGAGCACGATCTGGTATGTAAAAATGCAAATAGCTGAGGAGGTATACCTTAATAGAATTTGGTAGTTGGCGTAATAGTACGTTTTGACAGTGGCTTATCATGCATCGCCGAGATGTATTAGCAGCTCGAGCCATTTCGGGAACAGGTATCGAAGCTCTAACCCGTACTGGATTAGCAGGCATGGGTGGTTGGTCTTCATTTGAAATGGAGTCAATTCTATGCCAGCATGGATGGCATATGGATCGCGTACCGTCGAATGGCACCTACAAAAAGCAAAAGAGACGATAACGAATGGTTCAGTGGCTTTCTAGTTCTATGATGTATATTGAGTCATTATAATAATATGTTAATATGTTAGTCGTTAAGGTATTTATGTTATGGGTCTTTGTTATCTAAAAAAAGGTAAGGGTTGTAGGTTGGGTTTGTAAGGTTTCATCAATATTAATAACATAAAAAATACTACAAGCTCCAATAAACTTTTGCATTTACATTTCGCCAGTTACACAGATTTGTACAGATGGTTCACTGCGCAAAATCATTAGGCAAGTAACCAAAAAACGACTCTTGCTACGACACAAAAAAGTTAAATTCAGGTCGCACAGCGCTAATTAACTACAGTTATATTCACTTAGAAGTTGCCTCTCTTTGTATCGCATAACTCTTATATCTTCTGACTACGTTACATTCACTGAATTGGCCCGACAAGGCGAGCCCACCGCATACTTGCAGTTTCATACCTAAAATGCGGGTTGCGCCTTCTGTACAATTCTGTGCCAGTAGTAAGTAAATCGGTAATAGGTTAAAATAGATAATAAGTAAATATCTTGGAGCACATCATAGAACGCTATCTAGACTTAACTAAAACTAACTACGACAACGGATAAAAACATACCTAACGTTTTTTTGTAAACACACATGTAATATTATATTATGATACATAGAAAACACCCATACCAAAACATACACACATAGAAACCTATTCATGGACTTTATATTATTATCCTTTACATGTTAAACAACTGCATATTATTTTAAGAAACTGTAATCATATTAAACATGTACTTGACAGATTTTTACCTCTTGTGGTGGTTCCATGTTACGTACAATATGTTCCACGAAGTTTGCACGATTTTGTAGAAAACGAACATTAAGAACGTGTCTACGTATTCGCCGAAGTGATCGATGACACACAACACAATGATTGAGGTCTTCCATATCAACATCCAATCGTTTAGCACTTTCAGGTCCGTTGAGATATAAGCCAAGTTGTCGTTAAAATAAAATCCAATGAAAATAACAAAAACACAGAGCACAACGAACGCAAGCGAAGTCAAGACTGCGACTGCGAGTGCATGCCATGATTATAAACAAAGTAAGTTGTGCCCGTGTCGTCTCTACTCTTCTCCCTCTAATATAACTAAAAGAGCGAGACGGCAATAGCAGCGATCTGCTACCTGCGAGTCCGTCACGTTTGCACCTGGCAAGCAATAAAACTCATTATTCTTTTAAACAATCAAAATGGTATGCAATCTTGTACGTATTTAAAAATAAGAGCCAAGTATGTCAAAAATATAGTTTTAAGTCCGCCTAGAATTTAAATGTAAGTGATTCTGTAGCCATTATTTTATATTTTACTCGATTTTTGCTAATATCGTGATATAAAATTCACGCCAAAAAAAGGCATTTTTTTCTATGTAAGCCACTGATTGGGGAGATCACATATATTTCTTTTTTATATACATGAAATGTACAAACATCTGATATAGGTTCCTTTCGCGCCGGAGCTAGGGTAATTTTCTATGAAATTTGCGCATTCTCCTTTACATCTTTCTTAAGTAAATCCGTAAGCGGCCGTGCTATAGATGCAAAATTCTGGATATATTTCCTAAAATATGATGCCAATCCAATAAAACTATGCAATTGCTTGAGTGTTTTGGGTTCTGGAAACTTTGTAACAGCATCAATCTTTTCACTGGCAGGCCTTACTTGTCCATTCTCAATCGTATGACCTAAATAAGTTATGCTTCGACATATCAGCTGTGCTTTCTTCCAATTTATTTGCAAGCCATATTCAGATGCCAATCTTAAAACTTCTCTTAATCTATCTACGGCTTCCTGTTCATCTTTTGCTGGAATAAGAATATCGTCGACAAATATGAGAACAATCCCTTTAGATATTAATTCTCTAAAGATTATGGTCACAAATCTCATGAAGTAGTTTGGGCAAACAGACAACCCAAATGGAGCTTTCAAAAACTCGAACTGACCATGGTGTGTCACAAATTTTGAAATTGACATGTATTAATTATTGTTAAATTTTTATTTTTATTTTTTTATTGACACTGAAATGCCTCTTATTGTAACATTAATAATTTTATGTAATTGTATCAATTCTAACCTAATTATTTCTATTTAGCGTTGTAATAATTCATTATGTATACCTGATATTTGCACGCCCCTTGTGGCAGAATGTGATGAGACCTTTATCTTATTTGAGACCTTGTACTGTACCATGTTCGGACAAATAAATGAATTTGAAATTTGAATTTGAAATGCAGTGTACTTTACTGACTCACTGCTTACATTCAGATGGAAAAATCAATGGCATCATGGCAATGGAAACTCATCTTTTATAATTTTACTATTTAATTTTCTATAGTCAATACACACCCTTATAGCACCATCCTTTTTGCGAACAAGAACTAATGGACTAGCATACTCAGAGTAACTTACGCGAACAACTCCTTGCTCAAGCCACTCCGCAACTTGTTCTTCAACTACCGCCTGCTCCTTTAGCGATATGCGTCGTGAACGTTGCGCCACCGGGACATCATCCTTCACAATGATTTTCAGCTGGATAGGAGCTTCTTTAATTTGGCATGGTTGATAGCTCTCAACCATCTGAACAACCTCCTCTTTAAAGTAAGTATTACTTACATGACCAACCTCAACACTGCAACTGAAACAATCAATTTCGTTCATCCATTCCACAGGTTTCATCCACACAGTACTACCATTCATAACCGTTATAACACCCTTAAGAAATTCGTGACCTATGATTACATCAAAAGGCATACAGTCTTTAGGTACCACGTAGAATAACACATCATCGTATTTCGCACTGTCGATCACAACATTTGTTGATATACAACCTAATGACTCCACTTTAGCAAAACCAAGTCCAGACAGCGTTATGTTATTGTTCATCACTTTACTGACATTAGCACAAAACTCAGAAGATACCAAGTTCACATCACTGCCCGAATCAATAAGCGCACTTGTCGTTTTTCCACATAATTCTACGATCTTTAAAGGTTTTTCCCGTTGCGATTGTTTGTTTACATCGTAGATGTCATACTCGATTTGACTTTGACGTTTGCTATCTTTGTCGTCATCTGTCATCTTGTTACTGTCATTCTGTGAGTGTGACGTATCATCCGCGTTGTCGAACGATGATTGACCGAACATTACTTGCTTGCTCTCACATTCGCCACTCCCGCTCCCACTTGTCGATGCGCCTCTGTTGTGATCTTTTCTATCGCCGGAAGTGCCGGAACTACGCCATCTTGATTAACCCCTACTCGAATCTTCCTTACGACCGCCTACCGCCATGTTTTTTCTGTGCGGGCACTTCGGTGAAATATGACCATATTCGTTGCAGTTAAAGCACTTTGTACCTTGCGCCTTCTGCGGACAGTCTTCCGACACATGATCGCCGTCACCACAGTTATAACACCTTTTCACCGTTTTTTCATGACGTATGATGCCACGTTTTTCGTTTCTGTAGGTACTTCTAGAATGTTCCAGTTTCATCTTTTCCTTAATAGTCTCGTAGATTTTGAACTTCTCTTTAAGATCAGGATACGTAGTTACACCGTATAGCATGATTTTATTGGTCTCGTGGTCGACTATGCCATCAACGATGTATTTTATGGCCACGTAATCGGGTATCTTTCCTCTTTTCCCCAATTCCTTCATGACCATCATATAGTCGATGCAACTTTCGTCACGTTTTTTCTTTCGTTGGCTCAGACGCTCGTGTATTGCTTTGATGTCGACGGTGTCAGGGAACTCTTTACTCAGGGCCGTCTTAAGTTCTTCCCATGTTTTGTGAGGGCGTTCAGGTTGCATCCAAAGCTGTGCAGTGCCTGATAGGGATCTCCGTGCCATCAGCAACTGTTGTAACGGTGTCCAACCACATATTTCTCCATTTTCTTCCACGTCTTGTATCCATCGCGTCACTGGATACGTTTTGTCTTGACCGATGAATTTAGGTATTAGATCCGAAGTTAGATACAACATTGAGCTTAGACCCGTACTTGATTCGTCTTTCGTCATTTTCGTTAGCGTTAGCTCACCGTTTGCCGATACCGTCGTAATTATCTTCGGCCGCCGTTGATTTTTTGAATAGGTACCTTTCGTCGCCGTTCCCCACGCTACGTGCCGGTTTCCGTCGTCCGTCGTATTTCTTAAAACTTGAACCCGTGTCGTTATTTTGCCAATCCCGGACGAGCCCCCAATTTGTGGGATTGTATGGCAAAATAAACGAAAGAATTAAGTACTTTTAAAAACTTTATTACTAGTACACAAAAGTTCCACCGTACACCGTAAGTTCGTCGTCCATCTACTAGTCGCCATTTTTCCCCTTTCTCACTCACATGTATGCTTCCCTCTCTTTCATCCGCTGCGTTCCATTTAACAATATAAGCTGCGTTCATACTTTATTACAATATTTTTATCCCACATAAATATTATCTATGCATGTTGCACTAGTGGGGGTTATTCTTGTAGGCTCCAAAAATAGATTTACAAGATTGTAGGACTGAAATAGCTTTAATATTTTACTACAAGAACCTGAGTTTTCCAATAAATTTACATTAAAATCACCGCAAGTTATAATGGACTTGTTCGAGTTACAAATCTTGTTTAACACTTCATCCATTACCTTTTCAAAGCAGTCATACAATCCTGAAGGGGGTATGTACACACTTAAAACAATAATCTGCTCCAATTCTATACAGGCTATTTCAACTGTCCGCTCAACAGATAGGCTCACAATATCCTTACGTTCTTTAAATTTAAGCTGCTTACTTACTAAAATTAATGAGCCACCGTGTATAGCATTTACTCTGCTGAACGAACTACCAACCTGGTGATTATTAAAATTGAACAAGAGCTGGGGGCTTTTAAACCAATGTTCAGTTATAAAAAGAATATCAATACTGTTAAAATTCATAAATAATTCTACTTCTAAATCTTTGTTCATAAATCCTTGAATGTTTTGATGCACCAGGTTGATAATATTACCGATTTTAAAGTTTTACTTGATTTATTATTACAATTCTGTACATTATTGCTAGAGGTTGCCTCTATTGTCTTAATTTCTAATTTAAATTATTATCAATATCAATTTTTGATACCAAATTATTTAATAACTCATAGCTTTGCTCAATAGAAGCAATTTGTTTAGCCAACTTCTGGGCTGTAATAGAAAAATAATATGATAGTGACACAGCTATCTGTCTTTTATGATAGTAAAGGTGTGTCCAAACACGGCGTGCAAGGTGCGCGGCAGCTACGCGCGGCATTCGCGGGACACAAATTTGCCGCGCGATTTGTTTAGACCTTCTGCGCGGCAGTGCTGCGCGGCATGTCGGAGACACGCCGCGCTCTTTATTTCGTATTCAAACCACAATGAAAGCGGCCGCGTGTGTCTTTGAGAGCAAAGACACACGAATAATAAGCAGAGGCTTATTATTCGTAAATTACGTAGAAGAAGGAATAGAAGAAACTGTATTTAAAAAAGGCAGAGCTGGATGCGACCACTCTTTCAACAGAGGACGAAGAATCTGGAAGTGATCTATTACGAAATCAACTACCGAACGCCACAGTTTTTAAGATTATCTTTGGAAGAATTCGAACACATACATACATTGGTAGAACCATTTATAAAAAAAATGGATACTCACTGGCGAACGGCAATAACGTCGAAGGAGAGACTTGCAATAACGTTACGATATTTGGCTACAGGAGACTCCTATTCCACCCTACCATACACATTTCACGTATCAAAGCAAACAATATCAACAATAATTCCAGAAGTGTGCGATGCCATAGTGAGAGCTCTTAAGGACATGGTACAGGTAAATATGAACTTCATTAATTAAATTATTTTTATTATTTGGCGAAATATTTTAAACTACAGATTGTTCATAATTAAGCAGTAATCAAAAAACAGCACAATCATCATTCATTAATCACAGTTGCTCTCAACTAATTCACAATATTAATCTACATCCGTGTCCAAATCGTGAATCAATTGTGTAAGGCCAGTATCCATGTTACTAGAAGATGATGAGTCAAGATGGGTAAACTGTGAAGTGAAATATCCTCGTCTGTTTTCAGCGTTATATTCTTGGGCTGATAATTGATAGAGGCGCTCCATATCAGCTTCGTATAGTACAGTATTTATTGAATGTTTAACTCTCGTAAATATAGTGGCATCATATTTTCTTAGTTCGGCTGCTACGTGCATGCCAAAAGCAACGTAAGGATCATTACTATTACTGTCATTTTGTTTTCGCATTATTTCTAATGCTTCTTCTATCATTTAATTTTCAGCATCATACTCTGACTCTTGGTATGTCCTCTTGTTTGCTGGCTTTTCTTTTCGTGACGACTTCTTGGTATTTGTATTTTGGTCTCGAGTGCCTTGTTCGAAGTTCCTCGTTCCGAAGTGCCTTGTTCTGAAATGCCTTGTTCCGGAATAGCTTGTTCTGTATTACCGGGCTCTGAGGGTGAGCCACAATCCTGAAACAAAAATAACAAAATAAATAAAATGTTATTTTACCAGTATCAGAGCAAGATTGGAAGGCAGTATCTAAAGACTTCGAGGAAAAATGGAATTTTCCGCACGCCATTGGGGCGTTAGATGGAAAACACATAACTATTCAAGCTCCTTTCCGTAGCGGCACTGTATATTTTAATTATAAAAAGTTCTTTGCATCGTGCTATTAGCATTAGTAGACTCAAACTACAATTTTATGTATGTTAACGTAGGATGCCAAGGTCGAATTTCAGACGGAAGAGTTTATAAACATTCCGAATTGTATCGAAAGCTAGAAAATAATCAACTTAATGTACCAGCACCAGAAATTTTACAAATACCCTACATAACTAACATACCATATGTAATATTAGGAGATCAAGCTTTTGCATATAAGCACACAATTGATGACACCATTTACAGGAATTCATCCAAAAGGGTCAAAAGAAAGGATTTTCAACTATAGACTATCAAGAGCACGCCGAGTAGTAGAAAATGCTTTTGGAAGTCCAAAATCAGCCAAAACCATAGTTCTAGCTACTGTTCACTTTGTAACTTTCTTCGCAGAGACTCTTTATTAAAAAAATCTAATAATTCAGCGAATGAAGCAGCTATCTTTACTCCAAATCAATTTATTACCACTCCTGATATTCGTATTTTTTTGTCAAGACATTTTATGACAAACGGATCAATTGATTGGCAAGAAAGATACTAAATAATTACATAACCTTAGGTTAAAAATGGCCAAAATCATCCTAACGTAATTAATAAACGGCCCCTTAGCATTATCTGATTTCATAGATTTTGTAGTACGAGTATGTGGGCTGTATGTATAATATGGCCGTTACATCTAAACTAATATAAAAAGAAGAAAGATTTATTTGTTTGTTAAGGGCACACCGAGTTTCTAGCGCTAATCGATTCTAGGTATTCTATGCGCTCCGTGTATGTGTGCGTGAGGCACACCGGCAAGAGAGCGAACGGCTAGACAGATAAAAGCACTGCGCCGATCGCTCGCCGCGCGCGCCGAGCCGTGCGCCGCGCCGATCGACTAGCGCGGTGTTATCAATAATTACAAAATAAAACTAAAAAAACGATTTCAAATACTTTTATTGGAAATATTCACGATATATTTTTCAGATTTAAAACAATTTTTTTTAATTTATAATTTACTGTCGTTAGGTAGGTAGGTATCTATGATCAATGAAAAATTAATATTAGGTATAATTTACTTAGTCGAATAATACTCAATTAGTTACCTTTTATGATAATATTCAAAGTACAATAGAAACGTGATTTCAAAAACGTAAAATAACACAACGACTAAATAAGTAGGGTAAAAATCCCAGTAGTCGACCCTTTATTTTCAATTTCAAATTATTTATTCTTCAAAGTAGATTCAGTAAAATACTTTTGTTAGTACGTAGTAAGTTTTTGCAGGCAGATTCTATTGAATTTCTAATAATGACTTTTTAGTGAATCTCTGCTGTTTTTTTTTTTTAAACCTTTTTAACGTAAACACTAGGAATTTCTCCTGTATTGTGGGTGCATTTACAAACATTTAAATTCACATACACAAACAGCCAGACCCGGAACAACTACTTGCAGATCATACAAATATTTGTTCCGTGCGGGGATCAAACCCGCGACACGCAGCGCAGCAGTCAATTGCTTAACCACCTGCGCCAACCGTGTCATCATTTGAAGTCGGTTACAATTTTTTTTTTACACGTTTATCAACTATTTTGTATTTTTTTCCGCTTCGCTTCTAGCATAACAGTCGCGGAAGGCATAGCTTTTTTTCGTTTTACTGACTTTTTCTTGTCTATTGCGTCTAAAATATATTGTGGCTCACGAATTTCCATTTTTCTGTCTAGCCTTGAATCAATTATTTCTGGTAGAAGACAATCAAAGTAAAATGTTTTTAATTTTGTTTCCATATTGTTCTTCCAGAATTCGTTATCTCTTTTTATTGCTTCTATTTTCATATCTTTTTCTGTCCACAAAACAAATAAACATAATTCTTTCCTAGTAATGTGGAGCTGACCCTGCACCTGGTAGAACCAATCGTGTTGTTTATTTATTGTCAAGTTCCCATTCTTCT
Source organism: Dryobotodes eremita (assembly GCA_917490735.1). Classification (NCBI taxonomy): domain Eukaryota; kingdom Metazoa; phylum Arthropoda; class Insecta; order Lepidoptera; family Noctuidae; genus Dryobotodes; species Dryobotodes eremita. The sequence continues at coordinate 2,107,547 of OU823242.1, read as the reverse complement.
CCAGTTTCCAGAAACTAATTTTTTTTTGTGCTATGCCTTCCCTGACTGTTATGTCCTTAGCCGAATACGGACACTTAACCTCAATAATTTTATCACCTATTAATCCGTCTGGACTTGCCGCCAAAAACGGCAGTTCAGGGTCGACGAATAGGCCACATTTCTGTATACCGTTGAAGTTTGCTTCTTCGTCAAGTTTTAGTACTTCAGCCAATTGTTCTAATGCAATATGTTCGTGTTCCTTACCATAACGAACTGATTTTACGTGGCTTAAATCACCAGTCACATTGAGAAGAGTTTTTACTAGTGGTGCACATTTTATAAGGCCTCTTTTGCAGACCTTTCCGAAGGCAGACGCAGTGAGACGTAATTTTCTCTCTTGGTGCCATTCTATCGAATCTGCTTGCAAAACAGTTCTCTTTTCAAGAGACTGACGATCCTCATCAGAAAGATGAATTTTCTTTATATGTTCTGATTTAGCAAAATCAAAGTCATCTTGTTCTAGATCTGGCTTTTGACAAGAGTCGCCATAATATTTATCATTGATATTGTTTGTACACTTATTTTTTGCAAAAGATTTTGATAATCTTCGTCTTAAATCTGCGATTCTTTTTTTATTGCGTTTCATCTCTAATTTTTTTACAATAGGGTTAGGACTTCGCATCAAAATCTTTCTGCAAATATACGATTGTGATTCTTTAGCGTTGAATGACACAACTGAGCCAGCACAGCGAGCTGTATAAGACTGGCGACTTGAATAATTAATTCGTTTTCCGCCCACGAATTTCGCAACAACGCTGTTGAATACTTCTGCAATATTACTATTGACATCATGTATTAGGCTTTTAGCATTGTTTACCAATCTGGACATAATTTTCATGATAGCTGCAAAAATATTGCTAGACTTCAGTTCAGCAACAAAATTTTCTGTAGTTTCATTTTGATCAATATTTTGGCAAAAATAAGGTTTGCATAATTTGTGATCTCCGAAAACATGATTTGGGGCATTAATTAGATCTTGTTTTAGGTCAATTACTTTTTGGTTGAAATTTGAATCTTTGGAATTGATATGTTTGACAGCCCCTTTAACTGATCTACGTAAACGCAGTATATTTTTTCCAAGAAGTTTTCGATATTTTATAGGATAGCAAGTGTTCTTGGTTAACTCGTCAAGTTTCGTGCAAAAGTTTCTCAACAGGTGATTTGTACATTCAATTTTTTCCACCAACAAGTTTCCATAAGGTTTTGCTTCTAATATGCTCTTATATGTACTGGAGTCCCCATCAGCAATTAACTTCGAGTAAATCAAGCCCTGATTTGGTAAAGAATGTTTGAAGCCTTCGACTATTGCAACGGATTCCATTCCACTTGAGGAACCATTGTAATTTTTATAACACGTGTGATCGGGAGCTAACATATTTTTGTTCTCTGAACGTGCACAAATCATGCAATACTTGTTTTTTACTGCCATGTAAAGAACTTTTTTTGTTTTGTAACCTATAATAACCGCAGCACCAGAAAAAGCGTTATAATTCTTTTTATATGATCTTTTGGACCAACATCCATCAGCAACCACTGTTATCATGGGTACTCCATCTGCATTAACATTACCATCTCGAACTGCTAAATCGTATTCTTCTTTTGCTGCTTCTGCCATACATTTTTCTTTTGCCGTTTCCCAAAGTTCACAGACTTTTGCATGACACTTGGCATAATAATGATCCGACATAGAAGGGATTTCAAGTGAAGCAGACACTTGCTCTAAACCCGCGTATCCAGAACCTATAGCCATGAAACTACTTACCACGTTTTCGTTGAGATCAAGTTCTTTTTTATCGTTGGATTTTTTAAAATTCTGTAAGCTCAATTTAGTGTTGCACATTTTGCAAACAAACTGGAATTTTGACACAAATCCTTTTCTTTTTTCTCTGACTAGTTTCAAATAACTGAAGTTACAACCTAATGGAGAGTTATGGTGTGAAATTTCTTGCAACTGTTCTAATAAATACATAAAATCTACAACTCTATTTCCACTTATTCTGATCTCTTCTAATTTTTCTTCCGGTTCTATTGTATAATAATCTTCTTCTGAATCTGAATCAGCAGGCGAATGATGTGTAGAATGCTAAAAGGTAAAAAAAATATGAAATTAAATCAAATAAACAAATATCCTATTTTTCTCAATAGGTACAGGATACGTTGATAAGTTCATACCTAATTTTACTACTTACATTGGGATTGTCTTGCGTTCTAGTTACAGCTGCAAACGTCTGTAATTTCTGTATTTCATCAAACGGAAAACTAAAATGAAAAAAAGGAAGATTTATGTTAGCATTTTATATTTTTGTAAGGATTTATAAAATAAAATAGAGGGCGCCCTGTGAGGAGAGAGCAGTGGTGGCCCAGAGGGCCGCGACTTTCGGTTCGAACCCAGACAGGCGCTTTATTTTGTGTAAATTATTTCATCACCACTGCTCTCAAAAACGGTGAAGGAAACATCGTGAGTAAACCGGTACGTGTTAGAATAAAAAAATAGTAGACATGTGACATCCACCAAACCCGCACTGGTCTCGCGTGGTGGATTACGGCCCACTCCTTTGCACCGAGAGGAGGCCTGTGTCCCAACTGTGGGAATATTATAGGCTGATTATGCTTATGCTTGTGAGGAGCGGAGCCGGCGAGGTGTAATGAATAATATTCAGGGGTAGAACACCCTGTGAAAAGTAGGGTAGTTATAAAAAAAAACCCAGTATACCTAAATATTATGCATAATATACACACGGCTACATATCAAGCTATACATTTTCAGTATAAGCTGACCTCTCATTGTACGGAAATCCTATACAATGTTATACTGGAAAAGTATAGCTTGATATGTAGCAGCGTGTACCTACGCATATCTTATAGAAAAAAATATATGAGGACACAAGCAACAATAATAATCAATATCGGACTTACTTCATGGCAATATTTTCTCTGTGTGAGTAAGTCATGTCACTGTTTATTTCTCCTTCCACTGGAAGACAAGAATTTTGTTCCGGTGTAATTGGCATCCTGTAATAAAACAGAACATTTGATTTAATTATATTTACTATAATTACCAACAAAACTGTTTTTGGATGAAAGTAAGACTTATTTCATAAAAATAATTAGTTTCTGAACTTACAATTCCAGAGTTTGATAAATTTTGGAATCGGTGTCATCCATGAAATTTACCCTGGAAATGGAAAGTTATAAAGATAATGTGGTACTTCATTATTAAATACTTAATTTATTATGATGTTTTCTTAGACACATCCTATTATTTTTACGCTTACCTCACCAGTTCATCAGATGACTCTTTGTTTAGTAGTGAGGTGCCAATAACTGGTACATTTACCCTATAAACAGAAAAAGATAAAGAATTTTTCAGTGTACCTATTTGTTAAAATATCGTAAATAGGTAGATAAGTGACAACTAGGTATAATAAGTAGGTAGGAAGATTATACTTACGAAGCCACAGTATTCTCTTTATCCTCAAAATTTTCTATCTGTAGTTGTCTTTCTCTCTCCTCATCAGATGATACAAATTTATTTTGCAGTGAAATGTCAACAACTGGTATATTTACCCTATAAGTAGAAAAAAAAAATACAAAATGATTCGAATCATAGTAGATTTAATTTAGTGAATTTTAAACTGTATATGTATCACGGATCGACAACATATTTTCCAAATTTCGAAAATAATAGTTTTTTTTTTACGAAATTCACAAAGATGGTCATCGAACCTTGATACTGAGCACTTACCGAGTCTTCAATATGAATTTGGCGGCCGCGGCATGAATTAGTTTCACCAGATACTAGAAAGTAGGTAGGTACTGTACTAAGTATAAGTACTTACGAAGCAACAGGAGTATTCTCTTTGTCTTCAACATTCTCAGCCTGTAGTTTTCTTGCTCTAAAAGATAAATTTAATTGTTTTTAAAATACGACATTTTAAAAAAAAGACACCACTTAGTAAATAAGTAGGTAAGTATTCAAGTTTTACTTACTTCATTTCTTCATGCAAGCATTTAGCATTGGTTTTTCGCCAACCCCTTCTCTGTCTTGATTTCTTTACTTTGTTCCCCATTTCAAATACGCTACAATGAATTTTCACACAATTTTTCTTCGTTACGTTATTAAATCCGTGCGTTAGCGCAAGCGATACAAGCTCCTCGTCCGATGGCCGACACAGGACTAAAGCGGACAGGAGGGCGGCGCGGCGGCTCTGGATAAGATGGACGAAACTCGCGCGAATTTAGGTATTTCCTTCTTATTGTTAAAAAAATCACACATTTTGAAAATTTAAAGTGTATACGTTATATAAAACATGTAGTTTTGTTATTATTCAAAAACTGATGACCTTCCGCGAAGTATTCACGCCGTACTAAGCGTTTGTTGTGTTTTTTAGAGATAACTTTGTGTATTTATTCTATCGAGCCAACTTTATCAAATCGTGTTTCCATCGTATATAATGCCTAGTATATACGCCCAATAATACCAATTTAATTCCTTAGATTTTAATTTAATTGTTTACTACTTTAAACAACCGTTTTAAAAACGCGTTTTTGTGTATAAATAGCTCGGTGCCCCGTTAAGATAGAAACAAAAGAAACTACTCGACCGATTTTGAATTTTTTTTCGTCATTACAAAGAAAGCTACATCTTCACCGAGTAACATTAGGTTATGACCACGCGGGCGAAGCCGCTGGCGGAAAGCTATAGTCTAATAAAAAATAAAAGAAATAGGTAGGTACTTACCACTGCATCAATAGGGTTATTCCTGTCATGTAAAAAACTGAATGCTTCATAAGCAAACCATTTAGACTTATAGGCTTTGTTTCTACCTGCAAAAGAAAAAGAACATTATTAAAATAACTGAAACATAAGCTGATCTTGTGTCTTATTTACTCGCACTACTTTTATAACTAACTAACTAACCCTCGCGCAGGCCTTCACTCGGCCGTATCCACAGCGATAAATACCTACACTTTCGCGTGGCGCTGTCGCGTCGCCACTCCGCCAGGGACTGCCCTGGCGGAGTGGCGATGGCGCCACGCGAAAGTGTATGCGCGCGAGCGGTGCGATAAACACTGTTGTCGCAGACCTCGCGCGTGTTAATATTTTTCGTGTTGTTCACAAATAAAATTTGATTCCTTTTTGATTGAATTACACCCAGTTTACAACAATTTAACGTTTGATAAGTTTTTAAAAGAATTTAATTACGCGTTTCATGCATGTTGGATAATCACGAGAGTAACTTGAAAATTTGATTTTTTGTTTGTTGAGATATCTTAACGATTATGGTGTCAAATGAAAGGGAAAGGTCTAGGTCTAAAACCATTTTATCAGTTTGAATCATGTAAATCGGTCCACCGGTTTAAGAGATAATTAAGAATTAGTATAGTGAAAATGTAAACAGACAGAATAATAAGTAGGTACCTACTGTTATAAAATGTAATAAGGTTAAACTTACCACAACCAGTGACATTACTTGTTTTTTCTCTGTTTCTCTCCCTTCTATAAGAACTCAAAAGACTTTTCATTTTCAATTTTAAAGCTGCTTTTGGTTGTACGATTTTGTTTGCTATTTCATCCCATAGATCTTCTCTCACGTTATTATTGTGATATTCTTTACGTCTAGTATCCCATAATGGACTATGGGAGCCATACATTTCAGTAAGACGAATTGCTGTTTCGTCATCCATTTTACTTGATAAAATACGTCCGTCCACACACAACCACTGGCGAACCGACACTAACACCGTTCGCGGCGATCGCCGTACGCGACAGGTAGCTCGCGGCTGCCGCTCGCGGCTGCCGCGCGTGGCAGTCGTCCAATCATAGCGCGGCTAGCCGCGCGCGGTAGCCGCGCTCGAATGCCGCATTTTATTTGGACACACCTTTAGAAAGATAGTACATAAAAATATTATATCAATCTTTTGTCATATACAAATTATTACCAACATAATTGTTAGTATCAACTAAATGGAATAAATAATTATTAAATGTCAAATTATGCAATGTCATATTAATTTCAAATCTTAAGTTATTTTCTTCCTGTGGCAAACTGTTACTATATGGGAAAGTAAACAACACAATTTTTCTTAATCTAAGATTACATAATGTTATAGAACATTATGTAATCATAAAAACATAATAAACATTAGAAAATCCTAGCATCCACACTGATTGATTTTGATGTGCCGTGTTTCACCGAGGCTATAGATGCCTGGCGTCTCGCTTGCCCGAATTCAGATCCACCCGACAATCCATCTTCCCAGAGACGGTGGGATGAGCCGCTCTGCAGAGTAGTACAGAATAATTTAATTGACACGTCTGCTACTACTGTGGAGCGTGCGCGCCTACTGGCTGTGGGTAAGTGGGAGTCGGGTCTTTGGCTTCATGCACTACCGTCGTCGAACATAGGAACTTTATTCGACGACACTACCTTCCGCCTCGCTGCTTCCCTGCGTCTCCTTTTTGTTCTCCTCATCGCTGTCACTGTGAAGAAGTAGTCAACAGCCTCGGACACCACGGTCTGTCTTGCAGCCGTAGTGCGGGTCGCATACCGCGGCACGCGAACATTAATGACATTACCCGACGAGCTCTTGTCACCGTCGGCGTTCCAGCTGTATTAGAACCTAATGGCTTGGCACGCGACGATGGCAAGAGACCGGACGGCATGTCTTTATTTCCATGGAAGGTGGGTAGTCCTTTAGTGTGGGACGCAACATGTGTCGATACTCTTGCGCCATCCCATCTTCCTGTCTCGGCTTGCTGTGCTGGCGCCGCTGCTGCGGCTGCAGAAAACCTCAAGCGGCGTAAGTATAACAACCTTGTCGGTAATGATATTTTCGAGCCGTTTGGGGTTGAAACCCTCGGGCCGTGAGTGCCCATATTTTATTTAAGGAAATCTCCAAACGCCTGTTTGACACTTCTCGTGACCCAAGGGCTGGCTTTTTCCTAGGCCAGAGGCTAAGCATTGCCATACAAGAGGCAATGCTACCAGTCTCTTGGGTACATTACCAGTCGATAGCGATGCGGAGGAATTTTTAGACGCCATTTTTTAGTTTGTTAATAGTTTTAGTTAGGTTAGGTTAATTAATTAGATATAAGTTGTTATTCATGTACTCAATTAAATTTAACTTACTTAAATAAATAATGTGAAACACTTATGTAATAAAAATAAAATATTGGAGCATTTCTCTTTTGTTCACATTTCTCCTATTACCCATAAAAATCAATAATGTAGTGTCCTGGTTAAAGTTACATTTAATAATTTCTCTCATAATGTCAAATAAGGAACAACCAGGTATACAATAATTTATTATGGAGTGTCCCGGGTATTCATCTGTCAACAAGTGGCCTAAGTCCTTTCCAATCTCATCGCAAAATAATACAAAATATTTTTTTACAATTGCGTGCAACAATTTTATTACAATTTTATTTGGAGTGTTAGATCAACATTTTGCAGAACAATATGAACAGGATATCGACACAATCCAACATAATGAAAATCACCTATTCCAACTGCTTAAAAACCAGACAAGTGTTCTGGAAAACCGAGAACAACATTGTACAGCGTAACGAAGCAACAATGGTGAAGCAGTTCACTTTAATCAACGATCACCTCACGTCCCTAGAAAACAAGATGCTCAAAGATAAACTTGAGAGTTCAAAAGCATTCTACATCATTACATCGGCCATAGCTGCAGAAACAATGGCCCAAAACTTAAAAGATATTCAAAAATCAATCATCAACACCCTGACAAATATGTACCAAGGACATATGGACGTACATTTATTATCACCAACCCAAATGCCAAGCGAACTAGATAGAGTAGCTAGACTACTACCTCGCGATTCTACACTACCTGAAGTTCGTAATGACATGAGAGACATCTACAGGCTGTCCAGAATACATGCGCGCATAACACAGCACTAGCTGTTGATGGAAATAAAAGTACCTATCTTGAGTGATGCCCTATACGAACTTAACAGACTTATCAGCATTCCTCAACGTATTGACATAAATCGGGTAATGTATGTTATTCCCAACTCTGCATTAATAGCTTTTAACGCCAACCAATACTCATTTATACCCCTAGAACAATATGACCTTAATGAATGTCAAAAATTGCAAGACCAATCTCTGCTGTGCAAACTAAATCACCCTATATATAACACCGGTGATCGTCACAAATCTATTTGCGATGTACAGCTGATTCGAGACAACGAAGAACACATCGTTTATTGCCATACGGAAATAAAAATATGCGCCGAAAAATGGGTCAAATTACATAAACAAAACACCTGGGTCCCTACCATAAACTTTTAAAATATTTGCCAAGTGCAGGGCAGTTCAACTCAGCATGTTAACCTGACAGGTTTTATGTTTGTACCATGAGCATTTCCCGCTGACCTGCAGCATGTCATCTTTTGACCTGCTACATAATCGCTGGTTAGTACGCTGGCAGCACAGATTAAACAAGATTATTAAAAACAGTCGTTCTAAAATACTTTAGCGGCTTTACGGTTTTTATTGAAATGAAATATGTTTTTATAATAACAGTTTAAAATAAAAAGAGTGAAGAAAGAAACATTGTGTCGTGGCAAAAAAGGAATTTAACATTATTTATGAGAGCGAACGCCCTTTTTAAAACAACAAATTCACAAGAACAAAAAATTTAACAAATTTGACACTTCACATTTATTTTCGAACGCTTTACGCATGTCAAAGGAGAAAATGTAGAATTTACGAGGCGATTTTGAAATTTAATTGGATTTGTTTTTGCAAAGTTTATAGAGAGTATTAAAAGCAATATAAACATTTGATTTGTAGCCGTGTCTGTAAGTAGTAGGGAAGTGCAGTTAGTGACTTTTGTGACCATGGGTTCAAGACGAGTTTCTTACGAACAATTGGAGACTTTGTGGGATTTTTTGAATACTCACATAGATATCGCTATGGGCTACAATAAAAGTGCTCAAGCTCTCGTGGACCGAGGTGGCTGAAAATTTTAATTCAGTCGTTGGTGGTGCTTACAAGGATTGGAAAACTTGGGCAGCTGTAAGTTTTATAATTAAATAAATTATAAACATAATTGCCTGAATTAATTATGTTAATTATTAACAAACCATAGGCTTACTATATAAATAGGTATTTATAATTTTCAGTATTGGATAGATTACAAAGGGAAATTGAAAAGAAAATGTGCCACTATCAGAACATCACAATCACGCACAGGTGGGGGAGCATGTGAAACACCTGCCTTAACAGATATTGAAAAAAAAAATCTGTCAATTCTTGGTGAGGATTATGGCGTGGGTCTTCCAGGAATTCAAGTGATTCCATTTGACACAGAAAGCACTCATGAAAGTAAGATTTTTGTAAATAAAATTAGATTTAAATTTCCAATTTTATTAAAGTAGCAATGTTGACAATAGGTACTCCAATTTGTTATTAAAATAGATATTATTCACAAATGTCACATATATACAATAAAAAACTTTATAACTCTCACATAATTAACAAAATATTCAAACATAACATAGGTATTTTTAATAAAAAGTAAACAAATTGGGAGCCAGCGTTTTTGTTTTGATACACAATATCTAAGAAAGTTAACAATAATACCTATGTACATACCCTATAATTAGACCTAGAGTTAAAAGCAAAATACAACAACTAAAACCTATCTTGATCTACATATCATGCAATACAATAATACAACAATTGGACGATTAACAACAATTATACCTACTTGTTAGTCTGGTTACTTAATAGAAAGTGTAAGTTTTGTATTACATATTTTCAGGCATCGACATCAAGTGCTCCTCAAGATGCGTCTCCATCTATTCTGATAATGCCTGAGGTTGTGGGAGAAAACATCATCAATCAACCAGCAACTACACAACCCATTCAAGAACCAATGACATCTACTCAGTATCGGAGACGGCGGCGTCGGTCAGCGCCTATGTCTCAAGAGATGGCAAGAAGTGCTCTCGCCGAATGAAGCCGCTTGCGAGCAGATGCAACGAAAGAAATAAGCACAGACTTAAAAAAATATTGTAAATTTTCTTTCTTGTATAGCAGCAACATTAGACAGCATCAACAATAGGTAATTAGTTCCCGACTTAGTACATTTTACTTTAAAACTACAAATGACGACAAATGTTATATTAACTTATGTTAACGATTAAAAAAAAAAAATGGTACTTAAATTATGTTTTTACATTCTAGGTTACTGGTCGGCGTGCCCACAAATTAGCAATGAGCTGCCTTCTAGTAAAAAGACCGTGTTGCAGTTCAAGACTTTGAGCCCTCCTGGAAGAATGCGCCTCTAAAGTGTCGTCTGACATATTTTGTGTAGAAGGGTGCAATTGTGCTTCTTGCAAAACTTCTTCAGAATCCAACTCCTGCACAGGGACATTGGCTCTATTGCAAATGTTGTGCAGTACAACACAAGCATTTACGATAGATGCCGCTACTTGAGGTTCATAATGTAGAACCCTATGCACAAGTAGGCATCTAAAGCGCGCTTTAAGAAGCCCAATTGTTCGTTCTACCACATTACGAGTTTTCACGTGCAATCCAGTGTAGTAAGCTTCAGGTGAATCTGGAGGAGCATCTATAATAGGAGTCATCATGGTCTTCCTTAATGAAGAAGTAAGTGAAGTGAAGTGAAGTGGTCTTCAGAATCACATACAAAAATTAAAGCAATTGATAATTGACTTAGATGTTATCTGAAAATCTTTGTACATGTATTTAGAACAACTTATTTTTGTATTTACATACCTAAAAGCCACATGTTATTTAACTCCTCCATATGAGCTTTCAATGGATGGTTGGTCCATATGAATGAATCGTGAGTTGCTCCTCCATTGCTGGCATCTACGCTAATAATTTCCATGTTTGAGTTGCATATCTAGAAAACTAGGATACATTTTTCATGGATCACAGAGGATATTTCTCTGTGGTACATGAAAAAATAACTATGTTCTAATAATTTATTGTTCCTGTTTGATGTCATTTAATTTGTGTATGACGGCAGAGGGTCCGACATCTTAAATAAAAGTAATAATAGAGCAGAAATCAACTTTTATTACCACAGCTTAATAATTATTAATTCACTATAATAATAATTCAGATTAGATTCCTAACAACTTTATTTTAACTCAGACTACAATTCAATATCTAAGCGCTACAACATGTGCCCCGGACCGAGCCTGCGACAAGAATGATCCCCTCCTCGCTGCGCGCTCGCTTATGTAGAGCGGCTTGAGTAGTGGGGAGAGTGGGGAGGCGTAAGTGACGCATAGCACTGCGTAACTCGGCCCGCTGCACGTGCTGTTTACAATGGTGACGCCGTCACGGCCATACTGACGTGCGGACGTCCTCGTGCGCGTAATCTCATCAAGCAGTATCTAAAAAGACAGAACGATATTATTCATGTTCGTTCATCCTGACTAGCAATCTGGGCCGCTTCACCCATTCAGAGAAAGATTTTAATTCGGGACCGCGCGTTATTGTGCCTTCAGGACTTAAGCAATCTGGTCCGGTTAACCCCTTCAAAGTAAGCTTTTAATTTTGGACCGCTCGTTATTGAGCCTTCAAGACTTTAGCTATCTGGTCCGGTTAACCCCTTCAGAATAAGCTTTTAACTCTGGACCGCTCGTTATTGAGCCTTCAGGTCTTTAGCTACCTGGTCCGGTTAACCCCTTCAAAGTAAGCTTTTAATTCTGGACCGCTCGTTATTGAGCCTTCAAGACTTTAGCTATCTGGTCCGGTTAACCCCTTCAGAATAAGCTTTTAACTCTGGATCGCTCGTTATTGAGCCTTCAGGACTTTAGCTACCTGGTCCGGTTCACCCCTTCAGAGTAAGATTTAAATTCTGGACCGCTCGTTATTGAGCCTTCAGAACTTGTCTTATTTTTTTATTCTTTAATACTCTTTCTTTTTTTATTTCTCTCTTTTTTTATTTCTTTCCTTTTTAATTTTTGATTTCCCTCTTTTTTTATTCCTCTACTTTTTTTATTTCTTTTATTCCTCTCCTTTTTATTTTATTTTTTATTCCTCTCTTTTTTATATTTTTTTATTCCAACCATATATTACTTAATGACCCTGCAAAACTATTATCCCCAGGACCAGTTATTGCTGACCTCTTTTGCTAATTATTACGGCTGCTTTAGTAACAATAGTAATTGAATCTGGATTAAAAGACTGTTGATACAAAATGTTAACCAAGATGTTTAACACTTTCACAAGTAGGTGTTAAACATGAGTCAGCAGACATTGTATCACTATCAATCGATATAGTATCACTATTCACGGACATGGTATCTCTATTTGCCAAAGTTATATTGCTGTTAGGCATGGTTCTCGTGGCTTGTCTCGAGTATCAGGGTATCGTCATCATCACTGCCCGCCGTCACGTCATCATAATTTTCCACGATATCTACCAGAACATTTTGAACATCTTCATCATCATCTTTACTTCACGTAAATTTTTGTGAGAATCTTTATTTTATTTTATTTTACAATTTTAGGAAAACTTACAGCTATACATTTTCACACAAATAAAAGTAACAAAAATAAGGCCAATTAAAAGTTTTCACAGATAGAAGAGAGTATATAAACAAAAACAAAAATACTTGAGAAGGTAGACAGGGTTTTAAGCAGAGACAGTAGGTATGTGTATAAAAAATTGCGTTACAACCAGCGTAAATTGTAACATCAATATTATTTTATGTTATTAAAGAAGAAAGTACAAAGAGATCCTTTTAATTTTGGAATGCTAGTAGTGAAAACATCGATGTCGACGTCCCGGCAGACTGCATTATACGTATGGCTCGCTCTTATTAGGTATGAATTTCGTCTGTAATTCGTTCCTACCACAGGAGTATGCAATAGATAAGGATTGCGCAAAAAAACAGAAGGAATCCGCAGTCCAATTTTGCTCAGCAATTCGGGAAGCTCGGTTGAACCGTTAGCAATTTTAAATAAAAACGCCAAGTCTGCAATTCTTCTACGTTCAGAAAGAGGAAGTAGATGGAACCTTTTACAGCGTAGGAGATAAGTGGGAGAATAAGTTTTAGACCGGAATTGAATATGCCGCAAAAATTTTCTTTGAATGCCTTCCAATCGATTTATGTATGTGTTGTAATTGGGATTCCAAACTTGAGAGGCATACTCGAGATGACTGCGAACAAAAGTACAGTAGAGAATTTTAATTGTCTTGATGCTCCTGAACTCAGACGAGACTCTCAAAATGAACCCAAGTGATTTTGATGCTTTATTAATTATTGTATCTACGTGTTGATCAAATAATAATTTTGAATCAAATACAACTCCCAAATCTTTGACTGTGTTAACCCTAGCTAGGGATCTGTCTAAAAGTTTATAATCAAATGTGATAGGTACGGGCTTCCTGGTGAAGGAGCACACATAACACTTGGAGACGTTTAAATGGAGCTTATTAGTGATGCAGTAGTACTGGAACCTATCTAGATCTTCCTGCACTGATAGAGCATCCGATAAGGAGGATATCTTTGACATAATTCTCATGTCATCTGCATATAGAAGTATTTTAGAGTGAAGGAAGCAGGAATCAATATCATTGACGAATAAATTGAATAAGAGCGGCCCTAATAAAGAACCTTGAGGAACTCCAGATGGGATAGGCATAGATATTGAAGAATACCCATTCAGCACAACAGTCTGACACCTGTCCTCCACATACGACTTAAACCAACGGAAGAGATTACCCCTAATGCCCATCGATAGAAGTTTTCGCATGAGAACGACGTGATCAATTCTGTCAAAACATTTGGCGTAATCTGTATAAATGACGTCGATTTGGGACCGATTAGACATAGCCTCTGACAAATAGTCACTACAGAGAACGAGGTTTGTAGTTGTTGACCGACCACCCAAGAATCCATGCTGGTGTTCGCTGAAACTGAGCCTGAGAGCAGAGTAAACTTGCCTGTACACAATTTTTTCTAATATTTTCGCAAACACGCATAACTTGGATATCGGTCTGTAGTTTTCAACGCAGTTTTTCGGTCCCTTTTTGTGAATAGGAGTTATATAAGCAGACTTCCATATGGCAGGCATAGCCCCGGTAATGATGCGTCTCGCTGAACCGCAGACCTTGCAGCCAATAATGCTGCCTGTTACTAGTCGCGGTCTCGGCATGTCTACAGTACAACTCGCTTACACTGCAAGACAATACAATACGGACATAAGAGTGCCTAACATCTACGCGCAATATCGCGTGTATCTCGGATTACTCGAATCTAAAATACTATCGCTCAAATCACAATTTACTATGATACCTAGACTCACAGACGCCGTATACCAGCATGAGGGCATGACGCCTTCTACATTAAAGATTTTGAAAACCTGTACTATGGTGCCAAATACCATTAAAAAAATAATTGATGCCGTGGGTGTACTTACCTACGATGATAAAGTCTACTTACCAGTAGTAGCCAAGGCTGAAAACGCCGATGGATTGATTTCGCGACCAGAGAACTTAATGTTATCGTCGCTAAGGGAGACAGTCGAAGCATTATCCGACGCAGATACTCCGTTGGTCCAACGCCAGCGTTTTGAGCAAAATTGTCCAATCCCTGGGACAGTGTGGAATAACCACATATTAATGAATCCAAATGATATAATACCAGAGGACTACAACTATGAAGTTAATTTGAGAGCAGATATTCTACAAATCGCTCCTTTCCTCAGTAGGTTGCAAAAGCACGCGCCTAAAATGGTGGGTGGAGCCTTAGACCCAAAGAAAGTCGGAAGAGCTTCCTTGTTCTTGTCGAACGAGATGGAGACTTTGCGTGTTCCAAACCGCAATGCTGGAGAGGAATTAAATGCTTATTATGACCGCTGTATAGTTGAAGGGAATGTAACCCATTATTCCAGCGCAGTCAAGCTAACCCCAGCAGAGAGAGTCGAGGGTCAAATACTACTACTTGGAGAACAGCCAACAGTCGTAAATATAATGCGACCATTATATCTTGCAAGAGATGAAACTTTGCATCCTTATTGGATGCAATCTGACTTTACAGGTGTTTGTCAGATAATGTATGGCATGTAGTAGTTTTGAGAAGGAAAACTTACAACCCGTCCGGTTACAATAGACGTAAATTAAAATTGGTCTGAGTCTTTAATTAGAGGATTTGACGTCCCTCTGCCGTCATGTACATATTTATGTGTATTATTATTAATTAGTAGTAGTGAAATAGAATAATAGTTTTTATATTGACACATTGCTATGTTTACATAATTCAAAATAAAAATACAGTACAATAATTGGAACTGAGTTTGGTGAGAATCAATTATGTAGTGCTCAAATAAAAACATGAACCATTGTTGTGTAAATGCTCTCCAATTTTAGTGTCATGTTTTTTTCAATCTATTTATTTTTTGTCTAATTTGTGTGTGTTACATTAACCTTAGATTGTAATGTAATTTCATAATAAAGATACCTACCACTTGTACATTTAAAGAATTATATTGTTTTCTACAATAAAAACGTTCTTCATGATGCGTTGGCCGTTTTATTGCTACATGGGTTCCATCAATGAGACCTAAAACCCCAGGCATACCAAACTTGTTAAAAAATCTGAAATAAGTAAAATAGAGTTGTGTGAACATTCAGAGTAAAATAAAATATGGAAATCAAAAGAATTTCACTGTAACTACTCACCCCAAAGAGATTTAAGGTAATAATTTAATATCTGTCGTAAACGAGGCAAAAGAAGTATGTAAAGATCGTAGCAGGTGGCGTTCTGTAGTTTCTGTCTAACCCCATGGGACGAAGGCGCGAGTTTATGTATGTATGTATGTATGTAATTTAATGTCTTTGACTTACCCAATCACATTTACTCGCCGTTCGCTAGGACTTGCTGGGAATTTTATATATTGTCGCCGAAAATGTGGTAGATTTAGGCATTCTGTTACTTGTGCGATTGCAGTTGACACTGTTTGCTGTGCAACAGAATGTGCAGCGATATCACCCGTTGGTCTTTGATATGAGCCATTCGCGTAAAAAGATAATGCTATTAGAACCTGAAAAAAGTAGGCATAACATCAAGTATATCATTATGATAATTAGCCGGATAAACAGCAAGTATAAATTAGTACTAACCTTGACCTCAATCGACAAATCTGTTGATTTCGTAGAGCGTGGCATGAAAGCTTGTAAATCATTACAGAGCTCAAGTGCAGTGAGGTCTTTAGTGAGCCTATATCTTTTAACAAAAGCATTGTCCGGCATGTCAAACGGTTCAATTGAGTTCCTCAAAAGATTTCGTTGAATTTTAGCGATTTGTTTAACACTGTTGCAACGAGCATCTTCCTCGAGAAACTCAAAAATTTCATCTTCATCACACATCTAAAATAAACGGTAAACACTATGCTTAGAAAGGATTTCCTATGTAACAATACTTTGAAATAACGTAAAAATTATATTGTATGCATATTTTTACAATAACTTACATTTTTGTAGTTAAATTTAATTAAAATCGGTCAATAAAACTTAGATTCACAAAGCTGCAAATTATGACCGCAGGGCAGTTCAATTGTTGAATGTTTAAATGTCACAAACACTTGATGGTACGGATAACTTGCAGGTCAGCCTGCTGAAATGCTGTGACGTAGTCACTCGCCGGCTTAGGTCACGTGATCGCTGGCTCGCCTGCTAGTTGGCGCGCTCATGGTACAAACTAGCACGACAGGTTATTTCTCGTCTAAAATTGACCTACTATAAGAGTTTATGGTAAGCCCCCTGGTTCTATTATTGTTGTGACACGTGTGAAGTACAATAAGTGTGCGGTAGACATGGGTAGTCCGCGAACGATTGAAGGAAGTGAACTACTTCATTTCACAAAAAAAACTTATCATTCAATCAGTAGTCATTCAAATGTGTCTCTACTTCATTTTGTTCAGTCTTTCTTTTCGCTCGCACCAACTATGCGCCGCGCCGCGCGCTGGGCACACTTCCGCACTAAGTAGGTACACACTACACACCACACACTCGGACAGTTCACTCGTACTCCTTCGTGTCACTTGACACTTCGCTCGCCGACTGGTCCAAAGTGTATAATCTATGGGCTGGTCGGTGGACGAGCGACGACGGGGCGCCTCGCTGACACGGAATTATTTACAGTGTAATTAGTCTAAACACACTGATAAATTAACTTTCTTATTACGAGCCCCGATGCAAAATAGTTCGTCTAGTGCGAAATTTTCTGTGTGAGATTTTTTCTAACTTCATTATTTTTGTACATCTATATAAAGTATTAAGCTGTTCTACTATCACATGTCGCGTTACTTATGCCATTTTTTAATTATGAACCAATAAACTATTTTAGCTTTTTAAATTTATACATATCCTGTTTTAAATTCGAAGAAGTTATAAGCAAAATAGTTCGTCTAATTGTTAATCGATGCAAAAGACTTCGTCTATCGGTGAGTTAAATAAGATTATTCCTTCTTTGTACAATAATGTTGCATAATTTAAATTTACAAAAGTAATTCTGTGCCATTTGTCAAGTGAGACAGTATACATTCTGAAAATTTCAGTATTTTTCATTAGTTTTCAAATAACAATGGGTCGTGGCAAAACCCGTGTGTGAAGAGCTTCGAAAGCGAATAGTTTGTGGGGTCGATGCTGGCAAATCAAGTTACCAAATATCTAAAGACTTGATACTTCCCAGGTGTAGACCTGGGAAGTATCAAGTCTTTAGATATTTGGTCCAATCTATCATTCAGCACTATAAAAAGAATAGAACGACTTCTTGTTTGAAGAAAACTGGTCGACCACGCATCACAAGTGCAGTAGAAAACAGAATCCTGAAGAAAATTATCAAAAATAATCGTCGTGCTCGAGCTGGAGAACTCACGGTGCAATGGAAGGACATGATTCACAAAGACGTCTCAGTTGATACTTGCAAGAGTCCTAAAAATAATGGGTTACGAATTTTACACCGCTAAGGAGAAACCACTGTTGACTGCTGTACAAAAGAAAAAGAGGTTGAAGTTTGCTCGTGATCATTTCAATTGGACTTCCGATCAGTGGCGTAGTATCATTTGGAGTGACGAGTCCAAATTTGAAGTGACAGTCGGCGATGAAAGGAAAAAAGTGATTCGGAACAAAAATGAGGCATTTCATACTGATTGTCTCAAACGCAAAGTGAAGTTTCCGGCGTCTCTTGTGATATGGGGCTGCATGTCTGCACAAGGCGTTGGTGGTATGCAGTTTGTGGATGGTTCTATCAATGCTGCAAGGTATTAAAACCTTTTGGAAGAGAATTTACTGCCCTCTATTCCGTCACTTAAGCATCAAGATTCCTTCATTTTTCAACAGGATGGTGCTTCCTGCCATACTGCAAGGACAACAAAGACGTGGCTACTGGCGAAAAGCATCCCTACAATCGAATGGCCATCTACCAGCCCGGACTTGTCGCCGATCGAAACCCTATGGTGGAAAATGAAAAAAGTTCTCCGTAAAAATCCATCAAGATCGAAGAGCGACTTAAAGGCTAAACTCTTGGCTGTCTGGGAGTCAATTACGCCTGAGGAGTGTTCAGCGTTGGTTGCAACCATGCCTCTTCGCATTAAAGCTGTCATTGAGAGCAAAGGCACAACTAAGTGGTAGACGAACTATTTTGCGTGAGTGACAAGGGTAGACGAATACTTTTGCGTTATGTTTTTTAGAATATTTTTTTAAAATTTTTGTGTTATGTAAAGTCATGAAAGAATTTCAGTTATGTTAAAATAAACATTAAAATGTTCCTCAAATTGTGGTTTACTTTTTATTAAACGTTCTTAATTATTTTACCAATATTTACTTTCTATATTTTACGCTTTGCACTACTTTCCATACTAGACGAACTATTTTGCATCGGGGCTCGTATACTGATAATGTCGAATTTAGCGTACAAAAATGTACGTAAACTAAAAGAAAAGTACGTTCACGAAATATTATTTATTATTGTTTTACTATTTCTGTAAATTCGTCGAACGATCGGCAATATCAGCATTTCTCAAGTAGCATTGTAATTGCAATCAGAACTGGGCTTTATGCCGTTGAGATAAAGCACATAATGTTCGAAAAAAAAAACCCTTTAGCCAGCCTTGGTCTTGAATTTTAAAGGACTGTGGCGGAACAATAAATCAATTGGACCACCACCTTACATTTTAGAGCGGATTCGCTCCGCTCATGAATCTTGGGCCAAACATGCAGATCATAGGATGTTTGCACCGAGTGACCGCAACTAGCTTACACGCGCCGCGCACACATCAGCTGCGCGGGATTATTGTACTGGCGACGGCGACAACGGCCTTGGACTGCGGAGGTGTGCGTGCACGCACATCTACCACTGCGAGGGCCGGGCTGCGGACACTACAGTACTACGTTCTACCGCCTTCCGAACCACTCGGACCGCGCCGCGCTTTTATTGTATACTTGATTTTATTTTTCTAATTTAATGGTTGTCAGTTTAATTTTATTCAAATATAATTTTCCATCGCTTTAATAATATTCTTCATTTCATCTGTACTCGCATCTTTCTTTCATCCTTCTGCTTACGCTTCGCTTCATGCTTAAAAGCTAATAAATAAAATTATTAGTACGGGTTCGATTCCCGATTCAGTGAAAATTGGTATCATACCGATTTTCCACATTGGTGACCCTCGACTACCGCGCTTATTGAAGACTCGGAGTGCAGCTAGGAACAAGCAGTTTCAGTGAACCAAGACGTGCGGTGATTAAACAGGTGATAGTTTGTTTACATCAAAGCGAAGAAAACATAGGCTGTGGTCCAATACAAAAGCGGTGAGCGTTTTTTTTTTTTTAACGATTTCGGATACCGAGGATTTTGAAGATGCTAACGGTAAAGGAAAAGTTACTGCTGTCTCAGGAGAAGTGTCCAAAGTCGGACTACCACTACGCTGTCCAGAGGAACCGGCTTTATGGTTCGCCCAATTAGAGGGCCATTTTATCCTGTCGAGGATAACCAGCGACACGACGAAATTCTATTTCGTAACGACACAGCTGGAAACTAAATACGCAATCCAAGTAAAGGACATTATTACAAAACCACCGGAGACAGACAAGTACGACAAATTAAAAAGTGAGCTAATTAATCGCCTGTCTACCTCACAGGAAAAGCGGATACAGCAAATCTTAATACATGAAGAGCTAGGCGATCGCAGGCCGTCTCAGTTCCTTCGGCATCTGCAAAACCTAGCAGGACCTGCTAGAGCTTCGGACTTGGTAAAAAGTCTCTGGACTAACCGCCTGCCACAAAACATACAAACTGTTATTGCTTCTCAGATTGCTGACTTACAGGTAGAAAAACTAGCGGAGATTGCTGACAGGGTGTACGAAATCGTACCATCCACTCCACAAGTAGCAGCCGCCTCTGCTTCTACCAGCACTTCACCAGACTTGCTCAAGCAAGTAAGCGAGCTCACAAAGCAAGTGGCACTACTGACATCGCAGATGAACGGCAACTGGAAAGGACGTTCCCGCTCACGCTCACAATCCAAACGCAAACAAAAAAGGTATGATCGCAGTCGCTCTAATAGCTTTAGACCACAGCAGCCGCCACCAAATCACCCACATTGCTTCTACCACTACACCTTTGGGGAGAAAGCGAGCAAATACAAGCAACCCTGCACATTTAATTCGGAAAACTCAAAGGGCGGTCGCAAGTAGCGGCTAACGACTGCCCTACTTCAACAGGCCGTTTATTCATAACCGACCGGACCTCGAAAATGCAGTTCTTCGTGGACACTGACTCAGACTTGTGTGTTTTCCCTCGCTCGGCAGTAAAGATGCCTGTTAAACTATCAAAATTTGATTTAGTCGCTGCCAACAATACTGTGATCCATACGTACGGACTAACACAGTTGCGACTTAACTTAGGTCTCAGAAGGGACTACACCTGGAGTTTCACAGTAGCAGATGTGTCACGACCTATCATAGGGGCCGACTTCCTTAGTTTCTACAACTTACTCGTGGACTGCAGAAACCAACGCCTAATAGACAACATAACTACACTATCAGTTACAGGAGCTCATTGTAAGTCAACGGACGATATTGCATCCGTGAAGGCTGTAGTTGGTGACACAGAGTACCATGAAATTCTTCGCGAGTATCCGGAAATCACCTGACCTCCAGGAACACATTTGCCGGGTAAGCATAATACGCTACACCACATAAGGACAACTCCAGGTCCACCAGTATCAAGCAAACCTCGACGACTTGATCCAGCTCGAACGCTAGTTGCGAAGAAGGAGTTCGAAGACATGCTTGCCAGTGGCATGGCCAGACGATCGGAGAGTCCCTGGTCTGCCCCACTTCACCTGGATAGGAAGAAGGACGACGGATGGAGACCATGCGGTGACTACAGAGCACTAAACGCAAGAACAATACCAGACAGGTACCCTATCCGCCACATTCATGACTTCTCTCTCCTACCTGCTATCAGGGTGCGCAGTATTTTCTACTATTGATTTGGTCAAAGCCTATAATTAAATTGCTATCAACCTAGACGATATTCCAAAGACTGCCATCACTACACCTTTCGGTCTTTACGAATTCGCTTACATGACCTTTGGTTTAAGGAACGCTACTCAAACTTTTCAAAGGTTTATCGACGAAGTTCTGCTTGG
Source organism: Dryobotodes eremita (assembly GCA_917490735.1). Taxonomy (NCBI): domain Eukaryota; kingdom Metazoa; phylum Arthropoda; class Insecta; order Lepidoptera; family Noctuidae; genus Dryobotodes; species Dryobotodes eremita. The sequence goes on along the minus strand of OU823242.1, from coordinate 2,085,828 downwards.
TTTGAATTTTTGCTACGGATATATCGATGACATTCTCGTGTTCTCATAGACTCCTGAACAGCATAAGCAGCATTTACGGCAACTATTCGATCGCTTGAAAAGCTACGGTATAGTGGTAAACACATCAAAGTGTAATATCGGACACTCAGAGGTAACTTTCTTAGGATACCGTGTGTCAGCTGCAGGTACGAAACCTCTCGAGACCAAGATACAGGCTATCCAGGAGTATCCGGTTCCCAAGACGGTCAAGGAGCTTCGACGATTCTTGGGTATGATACATTTTTATCGCCGATTTATCCCAAAAGCAGCTAAACTCCAAGCTCCACTAAATGCTGTCCTTGCTAGTCCCAAAATTAAAGGAGCACATCCAGTCGACATGACTCCAGAAATATTAAAGGCTTTTGAAGACACTAAGACTTCATTGTGCAACGCAACTCTACTGGCCCATCCAGATCCATCAGCCGAGTTAACCATAGTCACTGATGCATCTGATACCGCCATCGGCGCTGTCCTTCAACAGCGAAACGGAGACGACTGGGAACCACTAGCATTTTATTCACACAAACTTAGTGGTGCTCAAAAGAAATACAGCCCATACGACTGCGAATTGTTAGCGGCATATGAAGCAGTAAAATACTTTCGACATATGGTCGAGGCTAGGAACTTTGCCATCTTTACCGACCATAAACCACTAGTGTCCGCCTTCAAAACCAACAGAGACAGCCATTCGCCAAGACAATTTAGGTACCTAGATTTCATAGGCCAATTCACTACGGATATACGGTACATACCTGGAAGAGACAATGTCGTCGCTGATGCATTATCACGGGTTGAAGAGGTGTCAGCGGCAATAAACTTTGAGGATCTTGCAAAATTTCAGGAAACAGACCCAGAACTGCAAGATCTGATTCAAAACGACTCTTCACTTTAGCTAGAAAAGTTCGCTACACTGACGGGAAACGCACACATTGTATGCGATACTTCAATGCCGATGCCTCGCCCATATGTCACACCGCAACTAAGGAAGCAATTCTTCCAATCGTTGCACAATATACATCATCCTGGATGTTCTGCTACAGTGCCACTGGTGACACAAAACTTTGTGTGGCCTGGGATCCGCAAGAACTGTAGAGAGTGGGCAAGACAATGCTTGCAATGCCAAGCATGTAAAATAACCCGCCATACCGTAACTCCTCTTTCCTCTTTCCTTACTCCTTCTTCCAGATTTACCCACATACACCTCGACATCGTAGGGCCCTTAACCCTTAAATGCATAACATCGTATTTTTGCTCGGAAAAAATATATGTGTTGGGGAATGGGGTGTTGGGGCAAATACTTGGAAAAAAAATAAAAATAATCGCAATAATTATTTATGATATATTTTATAATAAAAAACATATGTATCGTTTTCAATACTATATGCATTCAAGAGTAAAACTAGCCGGTGTATGCCTAGATATTGTTGGAGTTGTGGAAGACTGTAAAGCAGTCCTTAGATATTTTTGAGCACAAATCAGGTATATAGAAACAAAGATGGTAAAGTCCATAAAATTCCAAAATTGAGATTTATATGGCAACACATCAATCACACAATGTGGCAACACATGATTTTTATCTAAGTTTCTCATTACGTTTTCTTACTAAATTTTAGACATTGATTTTTATCAAAAATAAAAATTGTGATTAATTTCTATTATCTGACTTTCATTACCTTCACCTATCTACAAATTGATTGCCAAGGTGAATTGATGCCTTTTTTTGTTATCTACTCGTAAAAGGTAAATGCCTGAATGCCTGAATATAGGAAAGTCCTAAACATTCAGTTACAAACTTAGTAAAGTCCAAGACTTGGTAACAAAACTGGGAAGGTCCATCTTAAATTTAAGGTTTTACTCAAAAAACAGCTTATAATTCCATAATGTAATTATATTCTGCATGTGTAAATAATGATTAACGTTAGAATAGATACTGAAAATGAAAAAAAAAATCGTTTTCTGAAATTTGTTGCACTGTGTAAACCATCTTTGATTCTATACACCTGAAATGTACATTGCATTTGTGACATTTTATAATGCTCAGTAATTTTCATGAAGGCATCATGCATCGGCCACGAGTTTCGGTCCTTATTAGGTTGTGCTCTACGCCATCTAGCCTGACCTCAGGAGGAGGTAATACCTGGTATGGTTTGCCTTTTCTAAGTTTCGCTGGTGGATCATCTGATGATGTGCTGGGTGTGCTGCTGGTACTGGGGCGGCCTTTGGAAATATTGGGTGTGTACCTATACAAAGTATCAGCTAATTCAGCTCGAAACTCTGCAAGGCCCATGATTTTTTTGGCTGGAACTCCTTTTCGATCGGATACCTTTTTATACAGGATCCAGGAATTTATTATGCTCAAATCTACAAGGTGGTAAAATATTCGCATGTACCATTTCCGGCTTTTCATCCTGATTCTGTATCTTCCTAAGAAGGAGTCCATTAGGTCCGCGCCACCCATGTGAGCATTATATTCTTTGATCAACTTTGGGCACGCAATAGATATCCTCCTTTTTTCTTTTTTGTCAAATCTGTCAATAGTTTCAACAGGCTGAGCCCCCACGTATGTAGACGCTAGAATAACTTGTTTGTTGTCCTTCCAACTGACAGTAGTTATATCCACACCTTCAAAATTGGTGATGTATTCTTCAAACGCGCCTCTGGTCACAGAATTCTTCATCAAATCTTGTTTAGACGGCAACTTGCATGTTTTGCCCAGGCGGTTTCTCTGAATGGTTCCCAAAGAATGAATCCCTTCTTGAGCCAATGTGTACATCAGTGGTAAAGAGGTGTAGTAATAGTCGAAGTACACAATATGATTGTGTCGTCTTGGAACTACATTCATGAGCTTTAATACGGTTTGCTCCACTACGCCAATTTGTTCATTTGGTACTGTATCATCTGCCTCTTTCCCTGCATAAATTAGAAACCTGTACGCATATCCCTTCAAGCTGCAGAGCACAAATAACTTGAACCCCAATTTATGTGGTTTTTTGGGCATATACTGCTTGAGGAAATGCCCAATCTTAGTTGCGCACATTTGCTCGTCGAGCGACAACCGCTGTTCTATTGTAACGCTGGAAAATTTTTGGTTAAGGTGGTCAATAACAGGTCGTAGTTTATGCAATTTATCGTGCTGTGGGTGGCTAACAGGTAGATGGTTGTCATTATTATTAAAATGGAGGTTGCTCCGGATTTTTTCAAATTTGTTGACGGGCATTGCGTCTTTGATAGGATTGAAGCCAAATTTAGTAGACCAGTAGGATCTTGTGCTGGGGTAATGGTAAACAGACATGAACGTCAGAATTCCCAAATATTTACGTAAGTCTGACGTAGTAATTGATTCTAGCCTACGAGCTGCGGGCTGTTTTTGGACAGCATATCAGGTTGACTCGGTCACAATGTTTTCCATGAAATCGTTTGTAAAAAAGAATGTAAAGAACTGATACGGACTTTGAAGTTCCATTATTTCTGAAGAAAGTTCTTCACTGCATTCAAATTTGATGTTATTTTCATCAAATTGGAGAAATTGCTTCTTCCAAACCAAATTTCTGGTGGCATTTGTTTTCAACACCGGAAGTTGTGAGCTTGTACTTGGTATCGGCGAACTTGCACCTCGTAATGGCGGTCCAACGTCGAGTTCAGTTTCATTTTGTACCAGCGGAAGGTCTGACCAAGGTTCGGCATCAACACCTGCTTCAAAAATATCCTCTTCTACTTGATTCTCTAGCTCTGCCGCCAATGCTTCACGAGAAGGATAATATGGGATGTCGTCCTCATCAGATTCCATATCGTCCTCAGAAATTTCACCGTTTTCCAAACAATGCAAGTATTCTTCTATTCTCCGCTCTAAAAAGCAACAAATCATCCTCAGAAATTTCACCGTTTTCCAAACAATGCAAGTATTCTTCTATTCTCCGCTCTAAAAAGCAACAAATAACTTTCAGGTACCAACAAAAAAGCTCAAAATCAGCCAACCTAACATTATCAAAACCTAATAGGAAACAAGTCAGTATAAGTCACAAAAGGGACCGTTATTGCATGATGTATCGATTTCAATACAAGTGCAAAAAGTTAGTTTTCAAAATGTTAATGAAAATAAAATGAAAAAATACAAACATTACAATCAAGTTGATGAACTTATCTTCCATTGCGTATTTCTTTCAAAGCGTAACACCTATGTTTCGCAAATATTCCAACGGATTGAAAATTCTAAAACTCACAATAGATAATTGTAAAGTCCAGCCGACATTGACAGTGACATAAATCCAAGATGGTTGGACTGATGTCTGACATTCTCTTGTTTTTCGGTTTACAAATAAGCAAAGAGCGATCACACAACGACTGCCAAACCATAGATTAAAAATATTATCGTAAAAATTGGTTTAAAATCGATGTTACGTTTTCGATACTTCATGCATTTAAGGGTTAACCATTTCTTCTGATTACAGGTACTGCCTAACTGTCATCGATCGATTTACTCGGCGGCCTGAGGCGTACCCGCTAAAGGACATAACCGCGAAGACCTGCGCAGCTGCCTTGGTGACCGGCTGGATAGCTAGATTCGGCTGTCCAGCACGGGTGACTACAGACCGTGGTCGCCAGTTTGAGAGCCACCTGTTCAAGGCCCTCACTACCATGGTTGGTGCAAACCACTTCCGCACCACCGCCTACCACCCAGCTGCGAATGGCATCATTGAGCGGCTACACCGCCAGCTCAAAGCAGCAATCATGTGCCACACTTCTTCGCAGTGGACAGAAATCCTACCGCTGGTGCTACTCGGCATGCGTAACTCGTGGAAAGAAGACATCCAAGCCACGCCTGCTGAGCTTGTGTATGGTGAAGCTCTTCAGTTACCTAGCCAGTTTCTGTCTGCTTCAGATTACACCGCAGCCGATGTCACACAGTATGCAACACGTCTTCGAGCACACATGGCCAAACTCACTCCCAGGCCAACCTCCTGGTACACAACTTCTCCCTTCTACATACCACGAGATCTGCATTACTCTACACACGTCTTTCTACGCCGAGATTACGTCCGAAGACCACTGGAACCACCTTACGCCGGCCCCTACAAAGTGGTACAAAGGCGTGCAAATTATTACACATTACAGGTAAAAGGAAAGCCAACTAACGTCTCTGTTGACAGATTAAAACCCGCATACACTTTGCAGGACGAGGAAAAGCAACCAGAAGTCAAATCAATACCAGCGGTAGCTCCAACACCCATTACAACAACAGACACAGAGAAGAGTACTAGAAGTGGGCGGCGAGTAAGATTCCCCGATTTTTATCGACCGTAGTTACGGTCTGGCCGGGGGGAATATGTGGCGGAACAATAAATCAATTGGACCACCACCTTATATTTAGGAGAGGAATCGCTCCGCTCATGTATCTTGGGCCAAACATGCAGATCATACGATGTTTGCACCGAGTGACCGCAACTAGCTTACACGCGCCGCGCACACATCAGCTGCGCGGGATTATTGTATACTTGATTTTATTTTTCTAATTTAATGGTTGTCAGTTTAATTTTATTCAAATATAATTTTCCATCGCTTTAATAATATTCTTCATTTCATCTGTACTCGCATCTTTCTTTCATCCTTCTGCTTACGCTTCGCTTCATGCTTAAAAGCTAATAAATAAAATTATTAGTACGGGTTCAATTCCCGATTGAGTGGAAATTGGTATCATATCGATTTTCTACAGGACAATAGGCAAAAATGTTCGGAACTTGGTCCAAGAGCTTCCACTGATGAGACTTGGGGGACATGAACGTACTTATATGTCTTATGATTCTGGCAAAATTCTATTAGATTCTGTCCCGGGGTTCTGTTGTTATGGTGATGTTTGTCCTGACAATATAATATGATACTATGTTTAACGTAAATGTTGTGATTAAGCATAGCGATGCTATGCGAAGACTAAGGATCATAATAAGCTCAACGTAGGTAGTTGCTGGATTAATAAAACAAGATAGTGGGAAAAATTTACATTTATTTATCTATTTATTATTTATTTATTTAAACTTCTCGCACACAATAACATACAAAGGCGGACTTAATGTCTTAGGCATTCTCTACCAGTCAACCAAGGGTGGTGTAGAGATAAGATGGCAGGTGCTCTGCTTAGCAGGCGTTAATAATAATAAAAAATATTAAAAAGATAACAATAAAAATATTAAAAATATTAAAAGATAAGTTATAAACTTATAATACATATACATACATATTTACTACAATATATACTTACATTATATATAATATATATACACAAAAAGGGAAAGAGGTCATTAAGATGACTCTACACTATTTATTTTGAAAATAACTCTGCAATTTTCGCTTAAATGCATACCGACTGGTGGCCGTCCTGATATGAAGAGGAAGCGCATTACAGAGAACAATGGACTGATTACAAAAGGATGAATGAACAAAATCAGAAGTATGAGAAGGACAGAGTAGGAGAAGATTATTGGAGGAACGCAGATTCTTAGCGTGTGAAGAACATAAATATTGAAAGTGAGACATAAGATAAGACGGAGGGGTGGGGGAGTTGAGAATGGAGAAAAGTGTGGTCAAAGCGCGCAAACTTCTCCTTTGGCGAATGGACATCCATTTGAGCTCAGTCCTATAACTCAGTTATGACGTCATACGTGTGCTGCGTGTACTACATGATGTACGTGGCTCTGTCGTCTGCTTACCTCGTGTGGATCGGCAATGGTCATATTTCCTAAGGTTGAATATGAACCGGATACCATTGTTGAGCAGTCTGTCGAGCTTATCCAGCAAAACCGCATTCAAGTCAAAGTAGCACACATCACCATAGTCAATGATGGGGAAAATCAAAGTCTGCACAAGCATAGTTTTCGTCTTAGCGAGCAAAAAGTTTCTTAAACGATACAGGGATCGCAGAGTACCATTGACCGTTTGACTGACACTAGAAACCTGGCGCTGCCAGCTGTGTCCAGTCAAGATGCAAACCTACCTACCTATTATTATGGAATCTAAAAATCTGGCTGGTTGATGTATATATTCTTCGTAACGGGCATAGCCTAGATACCATATGTTTACCATGATATGTGCACAGCATCGCACGGTGCGTTTTCCCGCTTTGCATGAACAATAGTAGTGTTCGACTGCATCCAAGCCAGTGTCGTTGTTTTTACTATCACATATGAATAATGGCTGCGTGCACGCGTGTGCGTTGATTTTGTTTTGCCTCTCAATAATCATAAACTCTCTCCAGAAATACCCGCTTCATTCAAATCGGCAGTCAGCTCTTCAGAATCTCGATACAACTCGATTAAATATTCGCCATCATTACGTACGTGCTCGGCATAATAGCTGTTGGCCAGTTTCAGCTGGTATGACCCGAGTGCCAATAAGATCAGGTTGACTTGTGTCAATCTTGGAAACGTCTCAAGACTACTCGTTGTCCGTTAAGACGACGACGCTGTACATATTCAGCCAGAACATTTTGCATCTCCCTCCGTATTGCAATTCTCTCAAGAAACACAGGAGCGTGTGTGTTGTCCGTAATAGGAACATGGAATGCATTTGTCAGTGCAGCTGCTATCCTAAAGTTCGCAAACATGTGGGGCATTGTGTTGTGAAAGTACTCCTGGCGAAATGGTTTGAAGTCACGTTTAATGCGTCCATTTACGGCTTCGACCACCAATCTGGTCATTGTTAACATTCTCGACTCATTTCCTTCAGAAACAGTTAATTGTGTCTGACCGACCGCGACACTTGCTGGCATATGTGCTTCGTAGCCGAACGCTTCGAGATCATTCATAGCGTCTCTGAACCCTCGGTCGAGAATGAATATATCACCAGGATAAAAAAAATACATGAAAAGGATGTTCCTCATTGTTCAATATATCCAAAGTTATGGATGCATCTGATTTTTTGGCTCCATAGGGCCCAGTTACGTCAATTATGTAGCCATAATTGGATGCCAAACTTGCATGAACTGTTTTAATTTCTATTGTTGGTTATCAAATTTATTTTTTAACTCGCAATAATGATGAAAATACCTCAACTGTTCGGCCCGTGCTATAGGGTTCGGGTCGCGTTCGGCTGTTTTCGCGTGCGAGTTCGAAAGATCCGAGCGCAGTGCGCTTGCAACGACCGATCCTTGCGTGTTTTGTCTGTTTATGTTACAAAATTAAATAGTTTTTGTTGCTATTGGTTTAATATTATCATTTCAACGAACTAATAAATCTACTAAGGAAACTATTAACTTACTATCTATTAAGGAAACTTAGTATTGTTACGAAATATGGATGAGGTACCCGTGTACCGTTCTGAGTCGGAGGAGGAAGAGGAGGGAGCTGGTTCATCAGTACCGGTGAAGAAGAATCGTCGTAATAAAAGTTGGGTGTTGATCAAACGGTGCTATAATGTGCAAGAAGCAGAGGAGTTTGTCAGTAATGAAAAGACTTGGTCAAGAAACTATACGCGGGACAGTGATGAAGGCCAAAAACGTTTCTATCGTTGTAACAAGGTAAAATCCAAGGGGCCACAGTGTGATTGTGCGTTGTATTTATTGTTTGTGAATGACTGCAATGATATTCTTATTTTTAAGACCACTTCAGAGCACAACCATGACCAGATTGGTACGCGTAGTGAGTACGGAATTCCGGAAAACGTTAAAAGAGAAATAAATAAGATGTTTGATCTACGCCTAAAGCCAAAAGCTATATTAGAGGCTCTGAACAACATGACAGGGATAAAAGTGCCTTCGAAACGGCAACTTAACAACTACTTATATGACAGAAGGCGCGAGAAGTTCGAAAGAGCTGCAATTTACTTAGGTGAACTTGAAAAATGGATTTTCGATCGAACAACTATTCCCGATGATGAAAACGAAGTTTTCGTGTTCAGCTATTACGTGATAGAAGCGGAAGAACCAAGTTTTCGTCTCGCGTTGTCAACTAAAAAATTACTCAACATAGTTTGTTCCACTGACGTACTGCACATAGACGCCACATATAAACTCATATGGCAAGGGTTCCCCGTTTTAGTTCTTGGTACCACTGATAAGAACCGTAAGTTTCATCCGCTTTGTCTTGGTGTGTCCACTAACGAACGTCAAGAAGATTTTCAAATGATTTTTGACGGCCTTAAAGAAAAGGTTCTGTCTTTATTTGATCACGTGATGCAACCTAAAGTTTTAGTTTGTGACGCTGCTCAGAGTATCAGAAATGCTTTCATCGCAGTTTTTGGTACTACACCAGTTGTTCGTATGTGCTGGGCTCACGCGAAGAAAAATATTCAGCAAAAAGTTACGAAACTCGTCAACAATAAAACGAAACAGAAGGAAATTATACACGACATAGACGCACTACATAATGCTACATCATATGAAGTTTTTAATGCTGCATCACAGGCTTTTGTAGAAAAATGGCAGACTCAAACCGAGTTCATTCAATACTTCAAAGAAGAATGGTTAAAGAAACATCCGAATTGGTTTTTAGGCGCAGCGCCGTGTTCGCCTGCCACAAATAATGCATTAGAAGCGTTCAATCGGAACATTAAAGACCACAACACCTTACGTGAACGTCTTCCACTTTCACATTTCTTGGCCATTGCCACTGAGATGGTTGCTCAGTGGTCTTTACAAAGCTGTAAGGAATCGTTACCTGAAACACCTACTATTGAGCTGAAGGACTGGACTGATGGGTATTGCTGGGCAAGGAAAGATTTAAGAATAAAGATTTTATCATCCAACACGGCATACACTGAATACTTGATCCCAAGTAGTAGCCAAGTAGGGGAGGTATCGTACGGCGAGCAGTGGTTAAACTTTGATGATTACAAGATGAAACATTTCGCTTTCTGGAAAGTCACAGTGCCTAAAAACGAAACACAAAATGTAGAATGGAGAAAAGGATCCTGCACTTGCCCGCAGTTCTATAAAAAATACGTTTGTAAACATCTTTTAGGGCTCGCTGTTAGATTGAAGCTCGCGGCTCCGCCCATGGAAGCGAAAGCACTACCTATAGGACAAAAAAGGAAACGGGGTCGTCCTACTAAATCCAGACCTGCTCTTATAATACAATGAAGATAATTAAGATACCTACTGACAACTAACGAGCTGCTACGGGTACGGGTACGTATTACAATACCAAAATTTAAAAGACCGTATTTTAAAATACCTATGGATGAAACCCCGAAAAATTAAACGCCGAATGATTGTTTGGTCGAAAGTTTTAAATCCCGAAAGTTCATTTACCCGAAAGCTTAAAATCCCGAGGATCCATATACTGAAGCTTAAAATCCCGATGTTCCATATCCCGGTGTTCAAAATCCCGAAATTACATCCCAAAGCCGAAAATCTCTAAGACTATGACAAAAAAGGAGCAACCACCAACAAAAAGGAGGACCAATAACATATAATTAAAACAAAAGTTTAAATGATAATCATACGTATAATAAGGCAAAAAAAGAACACTTTATTACGAATTAAATTATCTAATGATTTTTTAAGATACTCGTATTTGAAATTTCAACTATGTAGGTATGAAAAACCTAATGGACGACTCGCCTACAGTTTATTAAATTTAACGGATAATTAGACAATGGTGAAAACATTTCTGCGAGCAACTTGGAAGTAGCGGTCGCCGGCCGCTACCGCGGCACCGCTCGCTACGCTCGCTCGGCTCGCGCGTGGTTGGTCACAGTTTTAACCTAACCTAACCTATTTCACTCAATTCAAAATGACGAATCATACAATTTGCCTGCGAGTGGATAATTAGCCAATGGTAAAAACATTTCTGCGGCAGATTGTATGATTCGTAATTATGAATTGGGTGAAATAGGTTAGGTTAGGTTAAAACTGTGACCAACCGCGCGCGAGCCGAGCGAGCGTAGCGAGCGGTGCCGCGGCAGCGGCCGGCGAGCGCTACTTCCAAGTTGCTCGCAGAAATGTTTTTACCATTGGCTAATTATCCGTGTTTTCGCAATATCCCCAGGATTTTCGCGAAAATTCGAATTAGCAAATCATCCAATCGACATATACACAATCTCCAGTAAATCAAACACAAAACCACAGATTACGTAAACGTCATAACTGTGTTGTAGTACCATCTATGAGTAATCGCGGGAGAGTACGTATTACAATACCTAAATTTAAAAGACCGTATTTTAAAATACCTATGGATGTAATCCCGAAAAATTAAACGCCGAATGATTGTTTGGTCGAAAGTTTTAAATCCCGAAAGTTCATTTACCCGAAAGCTTAAAATCCCGAGAATCCATATACTGAAGCTTAAAATCCCGATGTTCCATATCCCGGTGTACAAAATCCCGAAATTACATCCCAAAGCCGAAAATCTCTAAGACTATGACAAAAAAGGAGCAACCACCAACAAAAAGGAGGACCAATAACATATAATTAAAACAAAAGTTTAAATGATAATCATACGTATAATAAGGCAAAAAAAGAACACTTTATTACGAATTAAATTATCTAATGATTTTTTAAGATACTCGTATTTGAAATTTCAACTATGTAGGTATGAAAAACCTAATGGACGACTCGCCTACAGTTTATTAAATTTAACGGATAATTAGACAATGGTGAAAACATTTCTGCGAGCAACTTGGAAGTAGCGCTCGCCGGCCGCTACCGCGGCACCGCTCGCTACGCTCGCTCGGCTCGCGCGTGGTTGGTCACAGTTTTAACCTAACCTAACCTATTTCACTCAATTCAAAATGACGAATCATACAATTTGCCTGCGAGTGGATAATTAGCCAATGGTAAAAACATTTCTGCGGCAGATTGTATGATTCGTAATTATGAATTGGGTGAAATAGGTTAGGTTAGGTTAAAACTGTGACCAACCGCGCGCGAGCCGAGCGAGCGTAGCGAGCGGTGCCGCGGCAGCGGCCGGCGAGCGCTACTTCCAAGTTGCTCGCAGAAATGTTTTTACCATTGGCTAATTATCCGTGTTTTCGCAATATCCCCAGGATTTTCGCCAAAATTCGAATTAGCAAATCATCCAATCGACATATACACAATCTCCAGTAAATCAAACACAAAACCACAGATTACGTAAACGTCATAACTGTGTTGTAGTACCATCTATGAGTAATCGCGGGAGAGTACGTATTACAATACCTAAATTTAAAAGACCGTATTTTAAAATACCTATGGATGTAATCCCGAAAAATTAAACGCCGAATGATTGTTTGGTCGAAAGTTTTAAATCCCGAAAGTTCATTTGCCCGAAAGTTTAAAATCCCGAGGATCCATATACCGAAGCTTAAAATCCCGAAGTTCTATAACCCGAACTTCAAAATCCCGAAATTACATCCCAAAGCCTAAAATCTGTAAGACTATGATAAAAAAGGAGCAACCACCAACAAAAACGAGGACCAATAACATATAATTAAAACAAAAGTTTAAATGATAATCATACGTATAATTAGGAAAAAAAAGAACACTTTATTACAAATTAAATTATCTAATGATTTTTTAAGATATTTGATATTTCAACTATGTAGGTATGAAATACCTAATCGACGACTCGCCTACAGTTTATTAAATTTAACGGATAATTAGACAATGGTGAAAACATTTCTGCGAGCAACTTGGAAGAAGCGCTCGCCGGCCGCTGCCGCGGCACCGCTCGCTACGCTCGCTCGGCTCGCGCGCGGTTGGTCACAGTTTTAACCTAACTGTAGTGTATATAGATATACTTATGATTTGTCTCGAGCGCATACGTCACAAGGTGCGGGCTGCGTGGGGATCAGTCTATGCCCAACCGCCAGCCCGCAAGCACGTGGTGGTGCGTAGGCGAGCCAAATACCATTTTAATATTGTGTAGCTATACTAGCTACTACATGTGGCGACGAGGATAAAACGGAAAAAACTGTAAGTAAAGTGAAATACATATAAAAAAAAAAAAATAAAAAAAAAAAAAAATTGGTGGTATATTGGAATGATACTATTATGCCGCAAAACATTTTAAATTCCTTAGGCTCAGGTAGCTAATTGTTTACCTATTGAAAACAAGGTACGAGTACCTATTCAGTAAACTTAAAATCTTAACTCCGTTATCTAGATTCAAAGTTAAAAACGTTAATCGTGACGATGCTGCAGTGGTAACAACTGATTAATCTTATGTTAAAGTTGTTTACGCAAAGATGTGCTCAGAATGACTCATTACATCGGCACGCCGCCGAACGCCGCTGCACTGATCACTTTTTATGAATTATCAATTTGTTATTTACGAATATACACTAAAGGAATTCTTATAAGCTTAATAATGTTTTAACTTAGTACATACACATTTCACCATTCAGTGCCTACCTACTGGTAGGTAAATGTTCACGTGAAAATGTGTAAAACAGTTTAAACTGCTAATATCCTTATAGATTTAAAAATGTAGGTATGTTTACATTTGAGTGCAAAAAATTAAACTGATACCTACTTATTTAATTTACAATAAAGGATGTAATATTATCCTGTTCTATACCTGGGTAATATTTCACATAATAATATACCCATCTTAAAGTTTGAATTACTTCAGTAGTAGGTAATTGTTAGTGCTGCCTATTTATTACCTAAATAAGTTCATGTATTTTATGACTTACTTCAAGTAAATAAAGTGAGATATAGATCACCAACGCCTAGTGAGACGTGTGTGTAGTGTGTTAATTAATAACGTCTGTGGAAAAAAAAAAAAAAAAAAGAAAAAAAACATTATACTTAATAGTATTCAAAGCATAGGCAGAGGTGTTTTGTTAGTTATTACTTTGGAATACCTACTTCAAATACAATATTGATTGATTGGTAACTCAAGTCTAATAACCGGTGGATATAGGTAACCCAGACCCTAAGTTACCTACTTCCACGTAAGCTGGCGGAGTGCCTGGTCATCAAATTGACAATATATGTAGCAGTTGTAAATGTTACAAAACTGATCATTAAATTGATACCGTATTATGATGTGAAAACAGCACTGCTGGGGGTCTAAAAAGGCCGCTTTGGCAGAATCATAATAGGATAATATTATGAATCATAATAGAAATCGTAAAATGGTCAGAAACTGACAATTCATAATATTATCTGCGTACAATTCATATCACGCAATTCACCTGTTTGACAGTTTTGTATGGAGATTCGTAAAATGGTCCACATATTATGAATTGCGTTAATGAAGTTTAATGTCAATTAGCAGAATCATAAGAAGTTAGTCAAGAGCAACATCTTACAAATCATTTTGAAGATTTTATAAAGAAATATCGAAATGATGGCAGATTTAGCCCTTTATGAAAATTTCCTTAAGCCCGCGCGTGTTATGGAGACAATTTTATATCACCGACGATGTGCATCTCTTTGGAAAATGGAAATAGCATTTGAAATGCCGGACCTCGAGTTTGTTGGTTTATAAAAGCTAAATAAAACTGTAGAAGGAACCTACCATGCAGGACTAAAAGTGCGTGCACACATATATTATAAACAAAAGGAACCTATCATTAACAAGTTTTGTTTCAGGTTTTACCAGAAGTTTAGAATGCTTATTGCCTGGTGTTTTGGGCTGTATTGATGGCACTCACATTGCTATTGTTAGGCCTGCAGAAAATGAGGAGAGATTTTTTAACCAATAACTCCATTAATGCTCAAATTGTGAGTACCTACCCGGTACCAATTGTCTTTGCTGACATTATTATATATTTAATGTTACTTCCCACATGGAACATGGGCCTTATTGCATGGGACTTAAACATAACTGACGAAATGTGTGTGTATTAAAGGTACACCTCTGCCTAACCCTTCTAAGTAGGTGTAATATTATGTTATCTTACTTTACTTTTACTAAAATGTTATTGGGTACCTATAAAACTTGCCTACGTGCCTATAAAAGGGGACATGCATAATACCTATTACTAAAATAATACAATAGTGATAAGAAAAATATTTTACTAAATTAACAAATTTCTGCCTATATTATTAAAAAAACTCTAGTAATAATCAAATAATGAAACAGAAACATAATAATGAATAAGTGTTTTTTTTTTTTTTTAAGGTTTGCGACTCTCATTTGAATATTAAAAGTTTCGATGCTAGCCACAGAGGGGCAAATCATGGCTCCTTGTCCATGAATCACCATCCACTTGGAACAACTCCATCAGGCTGAAAACGAAAAGTCAAATCATTAGTCAATAATTAACATAACTTTTAAATAAAATGAAATTGTAAACATCATTGTTTAATTTGAGTCTAATTATTATTAATTTAATTTGGCCCGCGGGCGCAGTTTCAGGCCTTAGAGGATAACCTAAATTATCCCGTAAGGTTTGAAACTGCGCCCGCGACGGGTTAATATACTTCATTTTCTTCTTGCATGTACAAAACATTCATATTTTACCTCTATGTTACACCAATATGTGATAAATATCTTTCGGCTGCATCAGCAACCCTCCCAAGATTCAGACTGCGCTATTAAATGGTTCGCACTAGCAGTAGCCATACCAGCTGCAGCACGTTGTATCTCCACCTGAGATAAAACTCTCCGACCCTCATGTAGTGGAGCCAGTGGGCGACCTAAAATACGTAATATAAATTACATAATCGTTTTCAAGTCTTAACAGCAATATGAATAGCTTCAGGGTTAGAAAATTCCACTTACTGCGGTATCATGCTTGCCGACTTCGATGAGGCAGGGGCACTGTTGTAGCATCGGCCGGGGTAGGGCTTGGTACTCACGCACGAGTCTGGCCAGATTTTGGGGCTGCAGTGATCTCAATAAGGCGCTCAACACCGGCAGAGCTACCACTTGCAATGTACAAAGTCACATGTTCCATTAGGCCCCAGAGACTCTAGCTGCACGCCTTTCCATTCCTTAAAATATTACGTACATTTGAATAATTTTGCACAGTAATAAAATTAAATATTCATCTAAGATATATCAGTATACACACACTTACTTTGTATTAAAAACGATCCAACTCGCACGAATACTCAAGTTTTGAAATCAAATAGTATAATATTAATTTATAATACACGTCTTGTTGATGTTTGATGTTGACAATAGTTGACATAACTCAAGGGATAAACTAAAAACTCCTTTGTACGTGTTACCAGCCTATAAAGTTTTTGTTGTTTCTAGTTTCCCTTTTCAGGCTTCATCTGCGGTCTTTTTAACAGTTTTATAAGTATATTATAAAGAAATAACATTTTAACTGTAGAAATAATTATTAAAAAAACAATTTTATTAATAAAAACTGTAAATAAAAATTAACCTGTAAAATTACGGTCTTAATTTTTTTCATGCGGCAATATTTACGCCTTATATGATTCTGATATGAATTGAATTGAGTGTGATTCAGCTAATATGTGTCAACATTTTACGTCAAATTAGAGGAATTGCTAATGATCTGCCGGGAATTCATGAAATGAATCACTTTTAGAGGAATTGCTTAATGTGGCCTTTTTAGGCCCCCTGGTCATTAAATTGACATTAATGGTTACTAACTGACAACACGAGAAACTTTATGAGCAAAAAAAAAAAAAAAAAGAAAAAAAAAAAAAAAAAAATAAACAGTATTATCTGATCATTAAATTGATATTGGAACAACAATAAACTGGTTGGTTCCAGATTATTGCCGTGTCCCAACTCATGTTTGCGAAGTTCAAATAAGCAGAATTTTCTGATCATTCAATTGATATTGAAACAACAATAAACTTGTTGGTTCCAGGTAATTACAATGTCCCAACTCATGCTTGAGAAGTTCGACTGTGACGGAGAACCTTCTTCGGTTGGAGCTCGATGGGAGCGTTGGAAACGAGCACTCTTTATCTATCTCGACGCTTCTGGTATTGATAAGAGTGAGAAGAAAAGAGCAAGCTTATTGCATTTTGGTGGTTTAGAATTACAAGAAATATTCTACAATATTCCTGATACCAATGTATCTGACACAGTCGAATCAGATATCTTCAATACTGCAATAAATAAACTTGATGCCTATTTTACACCTAAGCAGAGTAAAGTTTATGAGCGTCATTTATTTCGTTTAATTAAACAAGAATCTACGGAAAAATTTGAAAAATTTTTAGTGCGCTTAAGACAACAAGCCGACAAATGTCAATTTAAAGATAAAGATGACCAAATTATAGATCAGATTACTGAAAAATGTTCGTTACAAGGACTAAGAAAGAAAATATTGCAAACAGGAGATTCTATGACATTGGATAATATAATAGCTGAGGCAAATGCCCTCGAAGCAGTTAATCGGCAAATGGAGGATTTTGGGGACGGTACCAGGAAAAACATAGATATAAATAAAGTGGATTTAAAAACTAACAAAAGAAAGGACAAAGACCATTATAAAACACGGGCATATAAACCTGTTTGTGGTAGATGTGGAAGTAAAAACCACAGCTCCCAAGACATCAAGTGTCCAGCAAGGGATAAAGATTCTTTAAAATGTGGATTGAAAGGGCATTTTAGACAATATTGCAGAACTAGACTACCAATGAAAAGGAAAAGTGAAATGAATAATAACACAGACAGTAAGAAATTTAAACCACAAACAGTAAAAGATGAGCCTAAACAAACAAGTAGGCGTGAAGATGACATACATTACGTATTCAGAATAGATGAGGACAGCGAGTTAGAATGTGACATAGGAGGGGTAAAAGTCAAAATGTTAGTGGATTCTGGATGCAAATGTAATTTAATCACTGGAAAAACATGGCAAGACTTGAAAAACAATGGAATACAAATAACTAAACAGACAGAAAACCCTAAGAAAACATTTTATGGTTATGGAAGTAACGAACCTTTAAAACTAAGTGGAGCTTTCGAAGCTAATGTCAAAATAGGTGACAAGTCTGAGGGTGCAACTTTCTATGTAATAGATAACGGAAACAGGAATCTTTTAGGGAAACAGACAGCTATGAGTATGGGAATTCTCAAAATTGGACTGCAGATTAACCAATTAGAAATCAAAAAACCATTTTCAAAATTTAAGAATATTCAAATTGAAATAGCTATTGATGATAGTGTTCAACCAGTTTCACAGCCACTTCGGAGAATCCCTATACCTCTGGAAGAAAAAGTTAATAGTAAAATCAAAGAACTAATAGATAGAGATATAATTGAAGAGGTCCATAGCTCTTCGAAGTGGGTATCTCCGATAGTGCCAGTCTTAAAAGATAATGGAGAGGTTCGCCTATGCGTGGACATGAGGCGAGCTAACAAAGCAATTTTGCGAGAAAACCATCCGTTGCCAACAATGGACAAGCTGTTACCTAAAATGAAAAGTGCTAAATTTTTTAGCAAATTAGACATTAAAGACGCATTTCACCAACTTGAATTGCACCCAGATTCTCGTTTTATAACCACTTTTATTACCAGTAAAGGCCTTTATCGATATAAACGACTAATGTTCGGTATTACATGTGCTCCTGAAATCTTTCAAAAGACGTTAGAGCGTATTCTTTTAGGATGTGAGGGAACAATCAATTTTATTGATGACATTTTAGTGTACGGAAAAGATAGAGGAGAACATGACCAAAGATTAAAGAAAGTAATTGGAACTTTAGAAGAGAACAACGTGGTGCTAAAAAAAGACAAATGTTTATTTGGAATGACTGAGATACAATTTCTTGGACATGAATTTTCGGACAAAGGAGTGAAACCTTTACAGAAATTTGTATCAAGTATCCAGGGATTTCGACCACCTAGTAATATAGGTGAGGTTCAGAGCTTCCTGGGTCTTATAAACTATGTCGGGAAATGGATTCCCAATTTAGCGACCAAAACTGAACCTCTCAAAGAGTTACTTCGGAACAAGCAAGGAAAAGGATCAGACATTAGTAAATTCTGGGGTTTCAAACAGGATGCCGCGTTTAATGAGCTAAAGTCGGCTCTAGCCTGTATTCCTACTTTGGGTTACTATGACGTGAAAGATCGGACAGTGATTATAGCCGATGCTAGTCCAGTAGCATTGGGTGGTGTCTTGATACAGATAGACCACAAAGAGCCAAGGATTATAGCATATGGGCATAAGACATTAACAGACTGCGAACGGCGATATTGTCAAACAGAGAAGGAAGCTCTGGCATTAGTATGGGCTGTAGAACATTTTCACGTTTTTCTATATGGTAAAGAGTTCGAATTGATAACTGACCATAAGCCACTTGAAGTCATATTTGGACCCAAGTCAAAATCATGCGCCAGAATAGAACGGTGGGTTTTAAGACTCCAGACATATGCATTCAAGGTCGTCTATAAACCAGGCAAAGATAACATTGCGGATTGTTTGTCTAGATTATGCCATTTGGAAAATTCATCAGTAAATGAAATCGAACATTACGTCCATTGGATTGTGGAGAAAGCAAAGCCTACCGCCGTGACACTAAAAGAAATTATAAAACATTCAAGAGAAGATCAAGAGATTATAAAGGTTAAAGAAGGTATTTATAATAATAAATGGGAAGATGAAGTAAAAAATTACAAGTTATTTGAAAATGAGCTGTGTTTTTATGAAGGAGTTCTATTGAGAGGAACTAGGATAGTAATTCCAAGTGAACTACGAAATCAAGTTTTAACGGCAGCTCACGAGGGTCATCCCGGTATAGTCTTGATGAAGGCTAGATTGAGAACTAAAGTGTGGTGGCCAAAGTGCGATAAAGATGCTGAAACTTTGGTTAAGTCTTGCAAAGGATGCACCCTTGTCTCAGCTCCAAATCCACCAAACCCGCTTAAGAGGCGAGAATTGCCAAATGAGCCGTGGGTAGACATAGCTATGGATTTGATGGGACCGCTTCCGAGTGGAGAATTTATATTGGTCGTGGTAGACTATTTTAGTCGATATAAAGAGGTGAAGATAACTCGAAAGATTTCTAGTGCAGATATCATATTAAATTTAAAAGCAATATTTAGCCGTCTTGGAAATCCATCAACAATAACTGCAGATAATGGAAAACAATTCTGTAGCGAAGAATTCAAGCGGTTCTGTAACGAAAGAAACATAATTTTGTTCAACACTGTACCGTATTGGCCACAACAGAATGGTGAAGTAGAACGCCAAAACAGAGATATCTTGAAACGCTTAAAAATCAGCCAAGCTGAGAATGGAAACTGGAGAGAGGGTTTGGAGGAATACTTGGTTATGTACAACAGTACCCCACATAGTGTGACAGGAAAACCTCCGGCAGAATTATTTTTCAAAAGGCAATTTCGTGACAAAATCCCAATGGTCAGTGACATCAACCGTCAACTAGAAGATTCGGAGGTGAGAGATATGGACAAGGAAAAGAAACAGTTGGGAAAAGAATATGCAGATAGAACACGAAAAGCAAAACAATGTAATTTAGTACCGGGAGATAAAGTATATTTGAAAAATATCATTAAAGATAACAAATTAAGTTTAAATTATGACCCTACTCCTCACACGGTTGAAAAAGCCGCAGGAGGAGATATTGAAGTACGAAATGATACAACAGGAAAAGTCCTTAGGAGAAACGTAGTACATCTGAAAAAAATTGAAGGTCAGTGGAAAATTTTGAACGACAAAGAGCCTGAAGAACTAAATTTAGAAGATACGTCTACTTTGACCAATTAAGAAGAGATATAAAAATAATTTGAGGGAAGGGAAAAGGAAGGTCTAAATAAACAAAATAAACAGGACTATATATTGATTATAATGGGGTTAAAATAAAGCAATTAATTGTGATGATTGATTAAAAAAGCTTATTTGATAAAGATGCCTAAATTGGGACTTACTTTGTTAATAAAAAGATAAGTGATAGTAGTATATTATTGGGCATTCTATACCACTATCGGCAAGTTGCTCGGCGAGTGCGCCTCGCTGCCGATAGTGGTATAGAATGCCCAATAATTGATAATCTACTCGCCTCTCCACTCGACCGAGACAGTACATTGTACTGAGAACTTGATTTGGAACGATTAACTCGACCAAATCGATACTCGACTCGCCACTCAACTCGACCGATACACTCGAACGAGACAGTTAATTGTGTCGCGTACTGGATGAGCTTTACTCCATACGTCTGACCAGTATGCGGCGTTTCGGAGAACGATGAACTATCGACTCGACTCTCCGTTTACTTACTGCACTCGACCGATCACTCGAGTTTGTATTCGCTGTTAACAGAATGTCGAGCGAGAGTGATGGTGGCTGATGATTGTAACAAACCAAAGCTTGTGACTAAAGCGTTAACGGGTTGTTACTGTAAATAATAAACAACTGTAACTTAGTTACTTGGTTTAATTATCATAAAATGTTGGTTTGTCTGGAAACAAAATATCAGCCGCACGCACGAGCTCTTGTAGTTTTCGCCACTGAGGAGAGTCCGCGTCGGTCTGGAACTTGATTCGGATGAGCGCTTTCTTCCACAGCTCGGCGGAGTCGGTGAGGCGAGCGTCGTCAGCCTTGTACACCTTGCAGTCGATGTAGTACTCTCCGTCAGTGGTCGTTGCTCGGCGCTCACAGCCGCTGGCTACGCGGTTCACAAAGAATGAAGTTAGGTGATCCGGTGAATGTTCTTTGTGTGGGATGTCGCAGTTTTTACTGATGCCGAATATGTCCATGCCAGTGTTGGTTTTTTTACTGAAATAATAACGAAAACTGTTATTAGTTAATGTTTAGAACGAGAGATGCACAATCGCATAATATTTTATGAACGACACCACGGATATTTCTGTAGAAAATATTACAAGTGACTAATCAGCGAATGGAATACTTATGCAAATTGCACTATTATAATTCAATTAGTGGAAACGTACTACTTTACTGTTTTAATTTAATCAGAACTAGGAGATAATAAATTCAAAATATTATTCACCTGCTACGAGCTACGGTTGTTGTTTGTGACTGCATCTTGCGTTTCCCATTGCTGTCTGCAGACGGTTTGCGACAGGCCCTCACTTTGTGTCCAGTGATCGATGCTTGCGAGTAATCACACTCAGAGTCTGACCTGAAATAAAAATAGAGGAAATGTAGTCACACAATTATTATTAATTAATCCAATGGAGTAATGTCCATTGCGCCGGGCATACTATAGGACACAAGTGTTCGGGCAAACACTGGTTCTCTAATATTTAAATGGGATAGCACTGAGACTGAGCTCGTCATACTATGTACAGATCAGGTGATCTGTGAAGTAACGCGCTCACAAACAAATATATGTAGTTATAAATGACAGGCTAATCACAAGTGTGATCCATGAAAACGATCAGACTATTTTATCAGACTTACATTTTTTCCGATCAGAAGTTCCACTCGGTTTGATGACTTGGCTGGTGATGACAGCAGCGGATGGCTATCGACAATGCCGTCACTGATATTGTAGGCGACACGGAATGTTTGTAGACCGATTATACAAGAGCACTTCGTTGCACTTGCAGACTGCGAATACTTTGTACCGAACAGAAAAACTTGTGGCTTATAAGTTAAAATCGAATTATAAGTTAGGAATGTTAAATCCACTACAATCAATCCGGTATTACTTTGTTAAAGTAACGTTTTCTATAGTCGTATTATACGCGTTGGTAAAATGAAGACGACGAAAAATTTTATACTGTATCGAATATCGATGCGGTGAAATAAGCTAGGGCTGACCAAACGATAGCGTGAACGGAATCGCCACAAACCAGATGGATTTTATAATTTTAAAGAAGTAAATAAATGTTTCCAAGGTAATTATTTCATCATCTACATTTAGGTTTCGTGTAGAAAAAAATGAACTTACTGCCGTCTACCGCGTACTTCTCTAGATTTCCTAAAATAAATAGATAATATAATTCCTATAACTATGGTAACGGTCATGAGGAAACCATGAACGTTATATGATATCGTCATCGTCATGTCGTCTATCGACATAGGTACTATGATATATTTTAATCGATTTAGTGCATTGTGTGAAATTTGTATATTTGAATGCCTACCAAGTTGTTACCAACCCTACCAAAATAGCTGATTATTGTGATCGCGAAATAAATAATTATGTTTAGCACACGTGTAAGAATTAGGCAATAACAACTTTTATGATGAAATATTTTTCTGCTTTGTAAACAAAAAAAAAACCCTAAAATATTATTTATTACCTCAAAAGTCTTTCGGAGCGAGCACCTTTCTAAACTGTTACAGTACAATCAAGTTAATTATTATAAATAAATATTTAATTGATCACACACCAGAAACAACAACAATTTCATCTCCTGGAGCAACTGTGTTCGTTATATCGGGGTGCTGAAATATACATACATATTTGGATCACGCAAATACATAATCTTATGTATGAATCATTTCATACTGTGCAGGTAATTATCAAATATAACACAACAATAATACGATAACTATTTAGATCATTATAATAATTATGACTATTTTTCATTCTAGAATTTACAGCTATTTACCTAATTCTTCATCGGTACCAATCAACCATTTTTTTTTAGTTTCAGATACATTCTGTCGAAACATAATATTAATTACTGACTTGCCTGTGAAGAATTATTAAATTACCTGAAGTATACCTACATATTTGGAGCACGCAGATACACGTACTCTTATGTATACATAGTTTCATATTTTGCAGGTAATTATGAAATATATTTTTCTTCCCAGAATATACCATTGTCTTACCTAATCAGATTATATACCTAATGCATCCATTTTTTTATTATTTCAGATACATCCTGCCTAAACATAATTACCGACTTGCCTGTGAAGAATTACACGAGGATCTTGAAATCAGCGTAAAATTGTCCTGACCAAGTTGTACTAATTATATTGTCTGCAGGTAATTATGAAATATATTTTTCTTCCCAGAATATACCATTATCTTACCTAATCAGATTATGTACCTAATGCATCCATTTTTTTTTATTATTTCAGATACATCCTGCCTAAACATAATTACCGACTTGCCTGTGAAGAATTACACAAGGATCTTGAAATCAGCGTAAAATTGTCCTGACCGAGTTGTACTAATTATATTGTCTGCAGGTAATTATGAAATATATTTTTCTTCCCAGAATATACCATTATCTTACCTAATCAGATTATGTACCTAATGCATCCATGTTTTTATTATTTCAGATACATCCTGCCTAAACATAATTACCGACTTGCCTGTGAAGAATTACACAAGGATCTTGAAATCAGCGTAAAATTGTCCTGACCAAGTTGTACTAATTATATAAAATATTTTGTCTGGTATACCTAGGACGGTGAATATTAGTTGTATAAGGGATTTATCTTGGTGGATTTAGCAATGAACCACACACGGAGTCAATAAAACAGTTTGTATTTCTGTGGCTTAATTAAACACAAAAGATGGCGTCCGTCGCACGATCGCAGCGTGCGCGGTGTTAGGTGCATAGCGGGGGATCGACTGGCCACGCGAGCGAGCGCTGGCGACGCGAAGCGAGTAAAGTATCTTTGGAGCGGCGGGTACTGCGTGAACTAACTTTGACGCGGCGACGCGGACGCAACACAACGCTACACACTCCCCCTCTAGTTCGAACATAGCGCCCTCGCGTTCGGGCTAGCAATCAAATCTACGTGGCCGACCGCGTCTGCGCTTCTCTCTCACCGGAGCCTCGACATCACCGATGAATGGAGTCAAATCAGAGACGTGGTAACGTCCTACGTGCTCACCTCTAGTAACTCCCTCCACTAGGTAAGTAGTAGGGCTCACTACTTCGCGGATACGATAAGGGCCATCCCTCCGGGGTATAAATTTCGCAGACTGTCCGGGGCCGACATCATTCATCCCTTGCGTTTTCAACAAAACGAGATCACCTACCTTGTATTCCGGAGGGGCGCGTCTGCCTTCATCTGCGTACTTCTTCTGCAGGGACTGGTTACGTTCGTGGACATCTCGGGCATCAAGCAGCACCGTCGATAGCTTACGAAGGTAAGGAGTGATATTGTGTATGAAATTATCGTTGTCCACAATGGTCTTCATGTCTGCTACAACGTCCGATGGCGCGCGCAGCTCTCTCCCGAAGGTAAGAAAAGCTGGTGAAAACCCAGTGCTCGCTGTAACAGCAGAGTTCATCGCGAACCTTATGGCCGCGAGGTGAGTATCCCACGATGCGTGATCCTTTCCTACCAGTATCGCTAACTGTGGTTTTAGGTCACGATTTTTCCGCTCCACGGGGTTGGCTTCTGGGTGATACAACGGCGTCAAAGACTGTTTGATACCCATCACATGACAGGCCTGCTGCATCACCTCAGCAACAAACTGAACTCCGTTGTCGCTGATCATCCTGCGCGGGACTCCATACCTTAGGAAGACTTCTGATATTAAAATCTCAGCGCATTCCACGCTGGTGGCCTTCTCCAACGCAAATAGCTCAACCCAATGGGAGCACGTGTCTTCTAGGATCAAAACCCAACGGTTACCCTTCTTAGTCTTTGGTAGGGGCCCGAACAAGTCAACCGATACCACTTCAAATCGCCGGGTGGGTGCAGGAGTCTGGAGTAGTCCTGCAGGCTTCCTGTTATCTATCTTGTATCGCTGGCAAGCTGCACAGCGTTTAATATAGTCTGTGACAAAAGACTTCATACCTGGCCAAAAGTATCGCGTTCTGATGCGTTGTAGGGTACGTTCAGCACCAAAGTGGCCTGCAGTGGGGGCGTCGTGGAACTCTACGAGGATGGCTTCTCTCTCGTGTTTAGGGACCACGAGGCAGGCGGACTCGGCATCTTCCGATTCAGGTGCGCACCTATATAATACACCATCAGACATCAGGTACCCTCTCTCTGACCACCCTCTCCCCCTGAAGGGATCGTCGGTAGTCTCTAGGTCCTCGACGATACTCCTCAACTCTGGATCTTTGGATTGGTTAGAGCGCACATCCTCAGGTGTCTTATGTGGCATATCTACGCTCACTAAGCATACCTCGCAACCAGCTGGGTTTTCCTCGCAACAAGCTGGGCGGCTTAGCGCATCGGCAATCACATTCACCTTACCCGGAGTGTACTGTATCTGCAAGTTATAGGCCTGAAGGGTCATTGCCCATCTGGCAAGACGACCACTGGGAGACTTAAGGCTCATCAGCCAACGTAGCGGCTGATGGTCGGACTTAACCACTACTTCCGAGCCTTCCACGTAACCCCTGAACTTCGTGACAGCCCAGACGACGGCAAGAGCTTCGCGCTCGGTGGTGGTGTAATTGCGCTCGGCTGGCGAGAGTAAGCGACTGGCGTACTCTATGGGCCTTTCGTCGGGGCCCTCCCCCTGCATCAGAACTGCGCCGAGACAGTAGCCACTGCTATCTGTCCTGAGGGAGAATGGTTTGGACTCGTCAGCTTGGCGAAGAATGGGAGCAGTGACCAGGAGCTCCTTGATCCGGTCAAAAGCAGCCTGCTGCTCATCATGCCATCTCCAACTGCTGTTCTTCTTGAGCAGGTCAGTCAAAGGCCTAGCGATTGTGGCGTAGTTCGGTACAAACCGTCGAAACCAGCTGGATGTGGCCAGAAAACCTTTGAGCTGCCTCTCGCTCTTCGGGGCTGGCATGTCAGCAATAGCTGAGGTTTTCTCCGAGTCTACTTGTAGACCTCCAGGAACAATTATGTGACCAAGGAATTTCACAGAGTCACGGGCGAAGCAGCTTTTCTTTCGATTGACTCGAAGGTCGAACTTTTCGAGTCTGTCAAAGACCGCTTCGAGATCCTCAATATGACCTTCGAAACTCGGTGACAAGATTATTAGATCGTCCAGATATCCAAGAATAGTCACAGGCCTACTTCCTTGGGGGTCTGGTGGGATATCGGTCACGCTTACCTTGTGTCCTCGAATAGGCACACTCAGGTTTGATTTGAAACGATCTATTAATCTCTGAAACGTGGCGCCAGAGTTGCGAAGGCCCATCGGCATTCTCTTAAACCTATAGGTGCCGGAGGGTGTAACGAATGCGGTTTTGTCGCGATCCTCTTCTGCGACACAAACCTGAAAGTAACCGGAGTGGAGGTCTAGCGTCGTCATGTAGCTGGTCGTCTTCGCTGCATGAAGCACGTCTTCCATGCGCGGGAGCGGGTACCTATCCGGTTCAGTTACGGCGTTGAGCTTACGGTAGTCCACACATAGGCGGACTCCCCCATCCTTCTTCGCGACTAATACGACGTTGGCAGCCCATGGCGACTCGCACTCCTCTATTACATCTGCGTGCAGCAGCTTCTCAAGCTCAGCGTTCAACAACTCTCTCTTACCTTGCGACATCCTATAGGGCGGTGAAGCGGTTGGTTCTTGCTTCTCGTCAACCCGAATATGATGAGCGGCGTAAGTTGTAGGACGTCCTTCGGTGGCGAAGCACGCAGCTCTCTTTGTTATGAGCTGGTTGAGCTGCGTCCTTTGAGCAGGTGACAGCTTTGTCCCTTCATCCTCTCTCAGCGCCAAGCCGGTGGTATCAACCTGCATCAGCTCTGCATCGCTGGTGGATGTAAGGCTAAAGGACTGCACAAACGTGAACTTCTGCCCAGGGAAATTATTAAAATGCCAACAGTTATGTTGGAGGTCCACTAATATACCTGCTCTAGCGATAAAGTCCTGTCCTAGAAGCGTCCTATTATGCGCTTCCGGTATCACTAGGAAAGTGGTGGGAATAACGCGTCCCTGAATGGTGACGTTCGTGTCACATGACAATAACCCATGTTCCTGCTGCGTTCCATCGGCGAGGCCGAGGTTGCGACGAGTTTTCGTGAAAGTGGTCCCACTATCTAATAATACTTTATAGAGTCCGGGACTAGCGAGACTCTCAGTAGCACCTGTATCCAGCACTGCAACACCTACTAAAGACGCAACTTCTATCTTGACCGTAGGGTGTGACAGGTCAGATTCATGGGTGATAGCGCTTTGGAAACTCACCTTGTCGGCGGACGGCGTGCCTTTACACGTCGGACACTTCGAGCGTATTACTCCTTGTCGACCGCAGCCGTAACAAGACAGCGGTGCATTATCATTTTGGTCACCCGATTTTATTTTAATTTTGCATTCATCTATCGAATGACCAAACCGTTTACAAAAAGCGCAGCGCGGTCGAACGCGTTTCGTATTAGAATTCGTAACGTTACAAATATTCGAACTAGAGTCGGACACAGCGCGCGAAGGGTTACTTCGATTACCTGTCGCCGTCGGAGGGTTAATGTTTACAATTGGTGATTTATCAAGACTTACCTCGCCTAGCGTCTCCTCAACATACCTTGCTCGCTCGAGTAGACAGTCGACACTACTTACACTATCGCGTGACACTCTTTTTCGGAACTTACGATGTAAAAGGCCGTAAACTATGTCTACTTGCAAAACATCTGGTAGCTTATATGGTATTCGCGACATATCTGCCCGCACTCGCGATATAAAGGCATCGACACTATCGTTATCACTTTGTTCGCGCGCGAATATTTCTCGTAAGATCCGGTGGGCGGGGCGCGGGGCGCCGTACATGAATCGAAGGCGGTGTATGGCGTCGACCCAGGTCTCCACGGTAGATTTCACGCCTTGCCACCACACTGCGGCGTCTCCGGTCAGCAACATAGGTAGACCTCGAAGGGCGTGTTCGTCGGATACACTTGCGCACTCTTTGTAGATGAGCACGCTCTCGACAAATGCTTCTAGGGCTTCGGTACTGCGTGCGGCTCCGTCGAAGCGGGCCGTGCACCGGGTAAAGTTGTTGTGCATGCCGTGCATGCCATGCACGGTCGGTCCAGTGTGTGCAGCGGTGGGTTGAGTCGATCCGCTAAGGTAAGGTTCGCCACTTGTTGAAATCGGCGTCGACGTCGCGACGCTTCTCATGACGTTGGATAACAATCGTGTGAGCTGTTCCTCGGACATGGAAATCATATTACCACATGCCGTCGTTGTCGGGATCGGTGTAGCCGTTACCGTGGTGTTCACGCTCGCGGGGTTAGCTACCGCGTGGCTTTCTTCGTCGCTACTGGGACTATCGTTTCCCTCCTCGTTTGCGCGCGCGCGGCGTGTTTTCGGCGGCATTTTCTCGACGATAACACTCGGTGATGGACGCAAACGGTAAATAACGGCAGTATAGTCCAGTAGGTACACAGATTACTTGATCCGTGACTAGGTAGAACACTTCGCGTGGATTTCGTTCGCACTCGCGTCGGTTATTTTTCCGTTTTGTAGGTAGGTACTTGCCGTACGGAGCACGTGCCACGAGTTGGGCGCAATTTATAAGGGATTTATCTTGGTGGATTTAGCAATGAACCACACACGGAGTCAATAAAACAGTTTGTATTTCTGTGGCTTAATTAAACACAAAAGATGGCGTCCGTCGCACGATCGCAGCGTGCGCGGTGTTAGGTGCATAGCGGGGGATCGACTGGCCACGCGAGCGAGCGCTGGCGACGCGAAGCGAGTAAAGTATCTTTGGAGCGGCGGGTACTGCGTGAACTAACTTTGACGCGGCGACGCGGACGCAACACAACGCTACAGTTGTAAGTATTATCTAATCCAAATTTATTGAAATAATAATTTTAAGTGTTCTTGGATTTCAAACAATAACATAATGCCTCACTGCTCTGATTGTAAAGTATTTGTAGACAATCGTCGATGGTCAGGTCATTTACGTAGCAATGTACATAAAAACAATAGTTCTACCCCTATGTATGATAATGTTGCAATTATTAATTCTTCTTTTAAAGAACGAATCAAAAGTTACAAAATCTTAGCGACAGGTGAACAAATACATAGTTTTCCTGAGGTGTTTCTCAAAAGTATTAGTACACAAGTCAAACATTTAATAGACAATTCAATAGAGAAACACACCTCTGTCAAAATAAATTTTGAACTGTTTGCTTCGTTTCTTATGTATAAAAATGATCAACAAGAAATAAAATCATTCCGTACAAACAACATTATTACACATTTTAATTACGATTTTGATTCTATTTATAAACTAACTATTGATTTACTACTAAAAAAAATTGAAGAATTTGAGGAAAGGGATAGTGGTTGGACTTTTTTATGCAATTCACATTTAGAATTAAATATTAATAAATATCAACCACTCAGCGGATCTAAATTTTTAACGTTGCCGAAATTCATAAAAAGTAAAAGAGCTTGTTTGAATATTCGGAACAATGATGAGTATTGCTTTTTGTGGTGTGTTGTGGCGGCATTGTACCCCACAAATAGACATCCCGATAGGATTTCGTCTTATCCCCGCTTTCAGGATGTTTTGAATGTTAATAATTTGACATTTCCAATCACATTTTCGGACATAGCTATCTTTGAGAAAAATAATCCTTCTGTTAATATATATGTGTATGGTTTAAAAAATGAGAAGACAATTATTGGACCGCTTTATACAACGTTGAATAATAAGTCTAATAAAAGTATCCATCTACTGTTTATAGAAAACAATAATAATTCTCATTACTGTCTTATCAAAGATTTATCTCGTTTAGTTAGAAATCAGATGACCAAACATCATGGTAAACTATATTTCTGTGAAACTTGTTTATTGTTTTTTCCAACGCTTAGTCAAATTGAATCGCACTTGTGTGGGGGGGTCATCACAGTTTTACCAGAACAAGGTTCATTTTTAAAATTTAAAAATTATGATAGGAAACAAAACATTCCATTCGTCATATACGCCGATTTCGAAACGTTACTTGAACCCATTTCCGGCGATGATTTCAACACCGCTAATACGTCATACTCTAAACGCCACGTGCCGGCTGCATTCGCTTACAATGTCGTGTCATCAAATAAAAATGTTAGCGTTGAAGGCTATAGAAGTTATCGCGGCAATGATTGTGTTTCAAAATTTATAAATTTTCTTACTGAGGATGTAAAACAAATACATCAGATTATATCCAAAAGTGAGCCTATGATATTCACTGATGACAATTCTCTAGAGTTCAAACGTGCCGTTAGGTGTCATATTTGCGACAATTTACTCTTGACCGATAAAGTAAGAGATCATTGTCATATTACAGGCCTGTATCGAGGTGCAGCACATCGACACTGTAATTTGCAACATAAAGTACCTAAATTTATACCAATATTTTTTCACAATTTATCCGGGTACGATTGTCATTTATTTATAAAAAAGTTAGGCGAAATTCCTGGCCCAATTAAAATAATCCCTAAGACTAAAGAAAAATACGTCGCATTTACCAAATTTATTCCTATTGCTGATAACGAGTTTATTTGTATAAGATTTTTAGATTCATTCAACTTTTTAGGGACAAGTTTAGACAAGCTCGCTAAAACATTGCAGGTGGAAGATTTTGTTAATCTTCGATTTCATTTTTCTAAAGACAGACAGTTTAATTTACTGACAAGAAAAGGTATATATCCTTATGATTACATGACCAATTGGAAATGTTACGATCAAAAATCATTGCCGTCTAAGGGTAATTTTTATAATTATTTGACTAACGAAGACATTACAGATGAGGATTATAATCACGCACAGGCTGTTTGGGCTGAATTCAATATTAATAACCTCGGCGAGTATACGGATCTATACTTAAAAACGGATGTGCTTTTGTTAACAGACATATTTCAAAATTTTCGGAAAACCTGTAAACAATATTACAGTCTTGACCCAGCGTTTTACATTACTGCACCTAGTTTATCTTTCGATGCAATGTTGCTAAAAACGGGCGTTCAGTTAGAACTCGTGTCGGACTTAGCTATCATCAGAATGATACAAAGCGGTATACGCGGCGGTTTGTGCATGTGTTCCCATCGGCATGCTAGAGCCAATCACAAATACATGCCTGAATATAATCCATCACAACCTGAGAGTTTCATAGTATATTTAGATTGTAATAATCTTTACGGTTTTAGCATGTGTCAGTATTTACCATACTCTAGTTTCAGATTTTTAAGTGATAACGAATTAGCAAATTTTAATGTTACCACTATAGAGGATAACGCAAACTGGGGCTTCATATTAGAAGTCGATCTATTGTATCCCGAGCATTTACATAATGACCATAATGACTTACCATTTTGTCCCGAAAAATGTGTACCCCCGGGAGGTAAAACAAAGAAATTAATAGCTAATTTGTATAATAAGTACAACTACGTGATTCACTACGTTCATTTAAAAAAATGTTTAGAACATGGTTTAATATTACGTAAAATTCATAGAGCAATTACTTTTAGACAGAGTCCATATCTAAAACAGTACATAGAGTTAAATACTCAATTAAGACAGAAAGCAAAAAGTTCCTTCGAACAAGACTTTTTTAAGTTATTAAATAACAGTGTTTTTGGAAAAACATTAGAAAATACTGAAAATAGAGTAACCGTACATTTAGTTAATCAATAGTGCGATCAGTCCAATCGAACTAAGAAATTTATATCCGCTGAGAAACTTATAGCCAACCCCTATTTCCACAGTGCATCTATTTTATCAGAAAATTTAGTTGCAATACAAATGAAACCTGATCAAATTATTTTAGATAAACCTATATACATAGGTTTCACTGTATTAGAACTTTCAAAAGCACACATGTATTACTTTCATTACAATATTGTAAAGCCTTTTTATAAAGATCGAGTGCAACTATGTTACACAGATACCGATTCCTTTGTCTATAAAATATACACCAACGATTTTTACCATGATTTGAAATATAATTTTTTACAATATTTTGACAGCAGTAACTATGAAATCACAAATGATTTACAGATACCGCTAAAAAATAAAAAGGTTCCCGGTCTCTTTAAAGATGAAATGGGAGGAAAATATATTACTGATTTTGTTGGTTTGAGATCGAAACTTTACTCTATAAGAACCCCTAATAGTATCATTAAAAAAGCAAAAGGAGTAAAATCATGCGTGGTCAGGGATTTAAACTTATCAGACTATGAAACCATTTTATTTAATGGTGGAGTAATCCGGAGAAAAAATAATATGTTTAAATCAATAAAGCACGAAATATTTACTCGGACTGTCAACAAAGTTGCTTTATCTAGAAATGATGACAAACGATCGATATCTGTGGATCAAATATCAACCCGAGCCTGGGGTCATGCATTTATTTTTAAGAATGAATTACTTTGATCATAATTTTAAGTTAAGTGTTACCTACTCATAGTTTAGTTTTAGGAAATAATAAATGTTAATGTTATACAAAAATGAAATAAAATGTGAATTATTATAATTATTGACTTGTTTCATTTATGAAATCCTGTTTATTTCAAAATATCATTACACTTTTTTTTTTTTAAATCGGTAAACATAGTTAACACTGATTGCAGTTATCTCACTATGCACCTAAAATACCATGCATCATAAGGTTGATTTTCGAATAACTTACGTTTTACGATTAAGTAACATGCTTGCAAGGCGTTATTTGTCATTGTATAAGTGTTACCTACGTTGCAGTTCATTGGCCTTAGCTTAGAGACACAAACGCTTAGTTGACAATATTAGTATGACATGTAATTATTTAGTTATTTTGTCATCATTTATGAAATATTATTCGACGCGAACACCTGTTTAATACTTTTTTATCTTCCATCAAAAGTCATCATGTCGGTGAGTAAAATATTTTTAATTCGTTTTTTTATGATTGTTTCATAACTAGAGATTGTGTTCGCAGCTGTGTTGTGTTGCATTTTTCCAGAGCCTATTGTCACTAATCTAAACTAAATCTAGACTTTCTCGATTGAAAACCCAATTAAAACGCTATACTAGCGGAATAGTGGTATAAATTGTGTTTATATTTTGTTCCAGAATTCTGACACCGAGATTGTATTCAGCCAGTATGCTCAGGATCCTTAAGGGATTCTCCGAGATGTTTCGCAGTGAACCCGGGCAAAGCAAACAAGTCACGAAAGATAAAAAACCAAAACAACGGTGCAGGGATAAATCGATAAAGCAAAATCCTACAAAATCCTTCGTTATGAGTCGACTACAGCGAAAAGGGATTAAGTTAATAAAAATTTCAGTGGTAGATCTGTGTAACAACAATCCTCAAACCATAGACAGTGATAGTGACAGTGAAAACGTTATTATAAACGCTCAATATATTGTTCAAGATCCCATCGACAGTGTTATGGACGAAACTGAGTCTTTAGTTAAGAAAATATCAAAATCTTTAATAGGTACTGACTTTTATTAACCGTTTTTGTAAAGTAGTTAATATTTGTATTTTCATTATGATGTTTTATTTAATTTTGTATTAGGTTGTGTTATTTGTGGAGTAGCGTGGGGGTGTTTAACAAAATAAAAGCAAATTTACATTATTTTGATTTTTATTTAAAAACCTTAAAACCAATAATCTAAATACATTACACATATGAGCACATACATTTATACCTATTCTAAATATTTCCTTAAACAAAGCACATTTTTAAGAGCACAATGCTTTAGATGTTTATTACAATTAAAATTAGATCTTCCTTCACAGTATTTTTTATGCAAAACAGAGAAACTAAGACATTGTTCTGTACCAAGGTCTGATACTTTACAATTCACACACAGTTCCTTTATCCAATTCACCTTCTCCAAACCATTTACAATAATTTCCTTATTTTCTAGATATGGAACGATTATACGCCGAAATTCTCTATAGTCAATATATCCCTCATTCCAATAAATACCTCTATTTCTTTCCAACCATTTAACTTGTCTCTTTTCGTCACTTGTTAAGTATTTAAACAAGTATGGCGGTTTTATTAAAAATGTTTGCGTATAATCACGACTTGCAAAAGCTAATTCTTTTATTATAAAATTATTGTTCAGGTCTTTAAACCCTTGAACATCTAATATGATAGTATTCGGATTCATGATATTTTTCTCACAATATTACTCAATGGCTTGTACTCAATTATGCAGTCGTTCAATATAAGACAGTATGCAGAAGTTTGATCTGGTATATCGGAATCACTCTCAATTTCCACTCTTACATCCACAATAGGACCTGTCTTTACATTATCAGCTTGTCTAGAGCAATCTATGACAAATAGCGGCGCCAAATCTTTGAATTGTTTCTCACTTAATAAGGGTTCCGAGCGACGTCCGTAATAAGACTGTTGAAATCTGATGTATTGCTCGTATAATAAACCGATTCTGTTATTCGCGAAGCTGACATTTAGGTTTTCATACGGGAAGTAAGTTGAGTTTAGGTATACTCTAACGTCACGAACATGACAGTGATCGAACTGGGACATATCAGAACTTGAATTGTTTTTTCTATTTGTTTGTAGACCCATAATTATGTATCTTGGTTTCTCTATTTGTGAGGAAGTTTTGATAGACCAGGTATGTTTTGTAGTTTTAGGTAAAGCTGGATATTCGTACAGATCCCAATTTCTGAATATCATTTGGAGTGGTCGATCTTTTCCTAACAGTTTTAGCAAACTTATTTTTTCTTTGTCGGACACTTTTACATGCGGTACACGCCAGATGATTTTATTTATCTGAACGTCATCTACAAATTCCCCGGTGTTAAGTTTCACAGCATTCAGATTAGTGTTACTTCGTAGCAATATCAGTTCGTGCCTACTATTTATCACGACTTTCTTGAAATCTTCTGCAAAACCGATGATGTTACAGAGTGGTATAGAAGCAGAAAAACTACCCCCATTAATATTTTTTATTCCATCGATATTCCAGCCCCATGCATTAGCTATCTTTGATTCACTTTCACTCATTGATATTAACGATTTCATGGTGGTAGTTATGCCAGCGTTTTTTATTCTATCAATTTCCACTCCATTCAGCTCATATCTTATATCTTGGAATAAGTAGAGTAGAGCATTATTCGTAAAATTAACACTAGTGGCTTTCTCTTTCATATCCTTTTTACTTACGACAACAGTTCCTTCCAAATACAAGGTACTAGCTGAGGGAAGTATATACAAGTCCTGTTGGTTAATAGGTATGCGGATTTCATCGTTTCTATTGAAACTAGTTACGTAGGGCTTGTAAGAATGAAATTCGATTCCTTCAACAGTGTTGTCATAAGTCGGAGCAGATAAAACGTCTAAGATATTCATTTTAGCAAACCGATCGCTTTGAGAAATGCCTTGTTTTCTTTAGTTAATTTAATTTTCTTCTTAGGGCGAGCTCTTATTTGGTAGGAAGCTTGAGTGGAACTGACATTTTTGATTTGTTGATGCATATATTTATTGTAGTCAATCATTTTTTTTTTCTGAGATGCAAATACAGCTGCACTTCTTCACCGCGCAAATTGATTAAGCGGTTATTTATATCTAACAGCCTGATATGTATACAGCTAATGTTGTTTTGGTTAATTGGAAAGTATATCGCGTTTTTCGGGATTTCTATAATCCTATATCCGGGAGGCACGTTGAGTGCAAATTCGTGGATAATGTGACTGGGTTCTCCGTTTGTGTACGAGCCGCTTACAATATCACATTCGATCCTGATCACTGTTGTAGGTAAAATGTTGACTGGAAAGTGCGATACATGCCATTTATTTGCTTTTAAGATCTGCTTATTAAACCCTAACAAATTCCTAAACGTACCTTCTTTATTAAAATTTATATCTTTTGTACAATATACAGCAGCTTTTAAAGTATTGTTATTGCACTGTAGTTTGATTGATGCATCTTTCATTTCAGATTTTAAATAATCATTAATATCTTGCAATTCATAAGTGCCGTCAGGTATTTCAATAACTTCGTTAGAACCATAATAGAACTTATTATTCGTTTTGTCAATGTTTGGAATAGAATTAAATGTTGCGAAATGCAATAAGGCACACTCATACTGTTCATATAGTTGCAACGTGTTAGGATAGTAAGTAGATAAAGTTGACGAGTTTCCAGTTATCGATAATGTGAGTGACATCTTGCAAATGATTCAAATAAAAGAAAAGCATAAGTTTTATACGTTTTATTTCCAAAAATTCCATAGATATTCTAAACATAAGTGTCCACAATTTACAGTGTTAAATTTCTGATATCTTGTATAATTATAAAAAACATTACAATTCTTAAAATATCGCATTAATTCCATTGGAGGTTTTAAATCTCCGAAGCTATCAAAATATTCACAATAATTGCATACTTTTACATAAGCTACCCAATGCGTGCCTTCGTTCTTAGAGTCGTCCAAGTTAACGACACCATATTCAACCCGTTTTGGCGTCCTTGGTAACTGATCCTTCATGTATACTCCTCGAAAGTGAGGGATGTTGCGTGCAAACCTTTGGATGTCTATATTAGTGAGAGGACGATTAGGTAGCTTATTTTTCAGTTTTTTGAAGACTTAATGAATAAACCATTACCATTTTTATGTGACTTAATGTACAAACCCTGGCCTAACTTTAAAGACTCCATAGCCTTATTATGTCGTTGTGTTTCTCGCAAATTTTGCTGACCTGCTTTGTAATCGTTAACAGTTTTTGCAATACCAGCCGCACCACCAGCTAAAGTTCCTAAAGCTGATAAACCCGCAAAAATTGGGATTAAAGGTAGAATACCTCCAGTCTTTGGTAAGGGTATCACTCGCGGCACTCGAATTTTCTGAATGCATGGAATTATTTTTTTTGCTGCTGAGTAAGCAGCGTTAATTAAAGTTTTACTGTCCTTTGGATTCAGTTTCTTTATTTTTGACACGAAACTTTTAAACGTTTTAATGCCAGAACCAGATTTCAGTTTGGCTTTCATAACTTTGCTCACTAACCATGAACTAAGTTTTTCACCTTTCCCAGCATCGCTCGATTTAAGTCTTTGTTTAGCCATATTTAGAAGTTGCAAATCAGCTTTGTGACGATTGGGTAAGTCTGTATGGTTTGCATATGCAATGTCGTGATGCATACAAGCTTCGTCTAGCTTATTTACACCTCGGTCACCTCGTAATAAACGTTTCTGCAATTTAGTTCCGGGACCGCAATAATTGTAGCCGGGTAAATGAAGTTCGAACGGTAGATTATTAATTAAGGTATTAACAAGTTCACCTCCTTGCATTCTCTAATGTGTAATGAGAGAAATGATGCAAAAGTAATCGTTATATAATTATTTTAATCCACTATTGCAGTTTTCTCGATCCAACTATTTTCTTCGTTGTTTAGACCCAACCATTTCACAAACATTTTTGATCCTTTTCTTTTTAAAACCCTTTCTATCAAATAAATACCAGGATAGTAAGATATCTGAAGTTCTTGCTCGTAAAAGGTTCCCATTATGGCTTGCTTTCGCTGATCTTGTATATGATATGTTACTGGTATGGTATGATTAATTTTTTTTATAGTAAATATTTCAGTTGACCAATTAGGTGTATAACCTTTTTCAAAATGGTGTTTGTATTTACTGATACGAACAAAGTCACCTACTTTGAACTTAGGTTTTCTACGGACGTTTATATGATTTAAGGCTTTTTTAATATTTTCTTTTATAACAGACTCGCAAGATTGATTGACTTCAATTGGTTTAAATTTAATTGTACGATGTTTTGTATTGTTATATATCTTTAACGTAACTTCTAACGGTATACCTAACCACATATAGTTTCCGTTCAGACTAAAATATTTATATAATTTATTTTTAAGAGTTTTAATCAGTCGCTCTACGATCGAAGCTTTTTTGGTAGAAAACGTTGAGTAATGGTTAACATTGTAAGTCTTCATAAGCTTTTGAAATGAGTTGTTATAAAATTCTGTTCCCATATCAGTTTGTAAATTAACCGGTTTGCGATTGCTGTTAATCAGTATTCGTTTAAATGCATGAGTAACATCAAGTTTATTTTTTGATTTTAATGGCTCTGCCCAAGCGTACTTTGAGAAGCAGTCAATCACCACTAAAATGTAATTATGACCTTTATTATATTTTCTTAGATTTTGCATGTCCATCAGATCAGCTTGCCATAAGTCATCGATCCCCTTTAGAATGACAGGACGTCTAACGAAATTTCTTCGTGCTGCTTTGTGTATTTCATTAACAATTTGCTGTTTTGCCATTACGGAGTTTTTTGTAGTAATTTATCTACCTCTGCTTTGGTATAAAACTTATCTTCCAAATGAGTTGAAATCTCAGGTATCTTTGCTTTTAAAGTAGCCTGAACTGTGCCCTTTGTGTCTTTTATGATTTGAGAGCGCAATGAACCAATCATGTTATTAAATTCTTTTAACATATTAGCATTCAATCGATCTACATAATCCTTGTTCACGGTCAGGTTATTTAATTCTTTTAACATGTTAGCATTCAATCGATCTACATAATCCTTGTTCACAGCATCGTCTGCTTCTACTGGAGATCGAACTCCTCTTAGTCTTGATGTTTTTAAATCAAAATCTCCGTTTTCTAATTTTAACAATGCGTTCTCATTAAACTCAAATAACTCTGATAAACGCATTCTTTTGTGAATGTAGTGTCCGAATTTGTCTACGTTCATATTTAAGGTGTATTGTATCGAGAGGCTGATAATAAAATAAACACATTTTAAAATATTTATTTATTTATAACTTTACTTTCACGCAATTCTTCAATGATAGATATAATTTCATTATCTAATCCTGTGTTACCAGCATCTCGAGATGCAATTAGTAATTTTAACCTATCTACCAGTTCATTTGGATCGTCCCAATAAACAAAATCAACGTTTTTCCTCCACATTTTTGTAAAGGGTAGTCCTTTTCCTTTCGATTGGTGGTGCTGAATTGTACTTCGTAGTTGGAATAGAGGCTTAATAATTTGCAAATATTTTTGTCCTTTATTACTTTTGATTGGTTTACCAGACTCATAGTCTCGTCGATGTGTGTTTGTGTCAAGTAGCATCGACTTATAATGTTTCATATCACTCTCTGTAACCAAGCTTAAATCGACGTTCTTTTTCAACAGCAACTGTTTTAAACCAGACGTATTTCGGTATCTGCGTCCAGCTACGATGATATACTCATCACTGATCGTTATACGAGCAGAACCT
Organism: Dryobotodes eremita; assembly: GCA_917490735.1. Taxonomy (NCBI): domain Eukaryota; kingdom Metazoa; phylum Arthropoda; class Insecta; order Lepidoptera; family Noctuidae; genus Dryobotodes; species Dryobotodes eremita. The sequence goes on along the minus strand of OU823242.1, from coordinate 2,045,926 downwards.
AACATCAATTTTCCGCCCTCTACTCTGACACCAAACGGAATATCGGTCAGAGCTTCTGAGGACACTGACCAGGATGACGAATGAATGAATGAATCAATACCTTGGTTGTTTTCAACTAATGATTTGTACGAAGAGTCACTTTCGATATCAGATTCATATTCGTCTTCATTGTCGTTATTATCATTGGTTCCTTTACTAACTGTGGGTTCTTTTTGCAAAGTTTTATCTATACACGGAACTTCGGTTTCTTGATTTTCTATATTATGCAGAAGAGAAGCTTGCTTACTGACATTAGCAATTTGGTTGAGTGGTTCTGTTACCGGCTTGAAAACTGATTCCAGTACTTGCTGATTGTTAAGCTCAACATCTCTCATCTTTCGCACCTTCTTCTTAACAGCATCTGCAGCCTCAACAATTTGTCTTTTCAGTGATTTTTCCATAATAACAAAAAGTTCGTGATTGATTAAGCGTTGTCTGAAGAATAATAATATCGCGAGGGTAACAGTCTTAAATATAAGTTTTTTTAATCAAAGACAACAAAAGTGTCAAATTTATTTCTATAACATCCTTTATTTTTGGAGCAATCCTTATTAATCACTACATAATTGAAAGGTTCACTCCATATTTTCGAACACATTTTACGAAATTCAATCCATGTCATATCAGTGTTGACATGTTCTTCATAAATATGTCGTAAATTAATTTCATCTTGTTTAAAAAGTATGATTAAGTTCGCATTATCTCTTACTAACTGCTTGGGGATTTTACTATATGTTTGGTTCAGATAAAAACAATCTATGCATTTGTGTCTTCCCATTGCAAAATAATCACGCATGTTATTTTGATTTTCACAAGCGACATCATCAAAAATAATCACGGAGTTGGGTTTTGCGTCCTGAACGTTTAGTACTTCCTCATTTCCCTGATATTTCTGGAGGGAAATACCGGGAACCCGCTGCAAAACTCTTTCTAAGAAAATGTACTTGGGTTGGTGCAGAGTTTTTGAATAAACATAAACATTTTCAAATCTTAATCCATTTTCGTGTATAAGAAGACCAATTAATAAATTGGTTTTTCCACAATTGGATGGACCACAAATGATACATCGTACTGAGTTAGGTAATAATTCTCCATGGCGAAAACTAGTCTTACAAATATCATCACAGACTGTATCAACATGCAGCGATTGCGGTTGTTTTACAAATTTCATGATTACTGTTGGAAATGAACCGATTAAAAATGAGTGAATGTATATAGTACGTTAACATTTATAAACTTACCACAACCTCTTTTGCGTTACTGGCTCATTGATCGAGTGGATTGTTCATTATTAAGCATTCTGTACCACCCTTCAGAGCGATAGCAAACTCGCATGATCATTGGTTGTATACAGTTATACACTAGAGAGTAAGTAAACGGAGAGTTGATGGATGATTATCGTTGCTCATCAAGTACGCGGCAAAATGTACTGTCTCGGTCGAGTGGAGAGGCGAGTCGATTATCAATTATTGGGCATTCTATACCACTATCGGCAGCGAGGCGCACTCGCCGAGCAACTTGCCGATAGTGGTATAGAATGCCCAATAATATACTACTTATGATCAAAATCGGCTAGGTGAATATGTCTTAGATAATAATCTCAATCGAAGACGAGCTCATTTTCAGCCTATAAATGCTGTAATCCCTGATGGCGATGAATTTCCAGTATTGAGTTCGGATGATCTCATCATATATGCTTTGGGTACTTACCAAATTCATCAAGCTCGCAGCTATTATGGTGAGCATATCAAAAACGGAACGTATTTAATAGAAATATATGAGGAGCCCCATATAAACGAGTTTAGAAGACGGAATCCCGAGTATCAGGACCCATGGCTGCTGAGGGGAAGGATACAGTCCCGTCATGTATCTAGCAGAATATACTATGTGTATATTTTGATACAACGAGGGTGCCAGGGAATAAATGCCATAATAGGACATTATTGTTCGTGTATTGTAGGGAAACGCACACTAGGTTGTTGTTCCCACATTATGGCTATCATATGGTATTTAGGGTGGGGGAGATATCAAGCAAATCTGTCTCCTCCAGCGCAGTTTCTCGACCTAATAATCAGGCATGATATAGAAGAAGAACCATAAAACACCTGAAAAGTCGTTTTATATCTATTTAAGTAATTGAGGTTTGTGTAAAAATATAGTGATTTTATAGTAATCATGTTTTTTGTTTAATTGTCGTATAATAATGCCGTACATACTCCTCCAATAACATGCGTAAGTTTATGAATGTATGTATTGTGCCATGCGTGCTGTATTTTTTCACAATACATATACGTCTTTATTTAGACGACATGATGTTGAAATTCTTCCTACTTCGATATCATATATTTCAGCTCCGATATTACTTAGGGCAAAGTTATTTTATGAGTCATTATTATTATATATATCACTATACGTTAGCAACAACAAATTAAGTGGTCGCTCAAAAAAAAAAACATGCCACTGGTTCATACAAAATTACCCAAACCCCTTTAATAAACTGTAGGCGAGTCGTCCATTAGGTATTTCATACGTACATAGTTGAAATATCAAATATTAAAAAAAATCATTAGATAATTTAATTTGTAATAAAAAAAAAAAAGTTTGAATGATAATCATACGTATAATTAGGAAAAAAAAGAACACTTTTCTTTTTTTCCTAATTATACGTATGATTATCATTTAAACTTTTTTTTAATTATATGTTATTGGTCCTCCTTTTTGTTTGTGCTTGCTCCTTTTTTATCATAGTCTTACAGATTTTAGGCTTTGGGATGTAATTTCGGGATTTTGAAGTTCGGGTTATAGAACTTCGGGATTTTAAGCTTCGGTATATGGATCCTCGGGATTTTAAACTTTCGGGCAGATGAACTTTCGGGATTTAAAACTTTCGACCAAACAATCATTCGGCGTTTAATTTTTCGGGATTACATCCATAGGTATTTTAAAATACGGTCTTTTAAATTTCGGTATTGTAATACGTACCCGCTGCTACTACTACCTCCCTATTTAGTTCATAAGTACAATTATGTATACATAACATTTTCTACTACCTATTAAAACTACATTTTCATAATAAACTGAGTTTTGTTTTATTTTTATCTTTATTTTCGCTGACATTATAAAAACTAGGAAATTTGTCGAATAATAATACAGTATAATAGTAAAATATTCTAGGAAACAAAAGTCTACTTGGTTTTAGATTAAAGCATGAATAGGACTGTTCTAACTTCTTAACGCCTGAAATAGGTACCGATATCGAAGCATACCCGTGGTAAGTAAAATTCATGATATATGATGCAAGTAAAAGTTATTGTTACAAGTACATTTTTATATTTTTTATACGTTTCTGTATAACCACTCAGAATAATATTTTCAGTATAATGTTACAGTTAAAATAGCACCACCGTCTATGAAATATGAAAGGTAATTTATGAATTAATGATTTACCCCAATTACTGCAGAATCAACCGAAGATGGTGTTATTTGCAGATGACACATCATTGATCTTTAAAGTAGACCGACGGTCACAAAATCTTGACGATGTAAATAACTCTATTCTTCAGGTCCAAGATTGGTTTATGGTAAATAATTTGGTACTTAATGAAAAAAAAACCAAATGCATTAGATTCAAATTACCTAATGTTAGAAGTTGCGAATGTGACATCATATTGAATGGAGAAAAACTAGAATTTATTAATCAGACGGTTTTCCTGGGAAACACGCTAGACAAGAAATTGCAATGGGGACCCCATATAACATCTCTTGCGGGGCGGTTAAGCTCGGCCGCTTATGCTGTTAGGAAGATAAGACAGTTAACAGACGTAGAAACCGCGCGTTTGGTCTATTTTAGCTACTTCCACAGCATTATGTCATATGGCATTTTACTGTGGGGTCGGGCTGCTGACATTGAATCCATTTTCATTTTGCAAAAGAGAGCTGTCAGGGCCATTTACAATCTATGTCGTCGCGAATCTCTTAGGGAACTATTTAAAAAGATTAATATTATGACGGTACCTTGTCAATTCATTTATGAAAATATTATGTATGTAAGAAAAAATCGACATCTTTTTAATAAAATAAGTGATAGACATAATTTTAATACTAGAAATAAAGATAAAATAGATCAACCATTTTTTAGATTATCTAAAGTACATACATCTTTTATGGGGTACTGTGTCAAATGTTACAACAAAATACCTTGTGACATATTGGAATTAAATGAAAGAAAATTTAAAACTCATATAAAAAGTACACTTTGTAAACAAGCATATTACAAATTAGAGGATTATATCCTAGATAAGAATGCTTGGAAACATGCTGGTCCTGCTCCATAGGACAATCTAGAGTCTAGACAAAATCAAACTGGTTGCTAATTTGATTGTATAATTTATAATTTTTATGACATTGATTGTTACATTATGTACTTAACTACTTAAACTCACACACTAAATTATTACTTGTTGAAATTTTGGAAACATCGTCTACTTTTCAATATTTGTAAATATGTGAGCACCATGCATCTATCACATAATTAATTTACCTGCCTTTGCATTATATTTAATTCTTTTTACCTATTGTGGTATAGTAATTTTATTCTAGGTGCATCGTCTTCACATATGATTACATAATTAATGTGAACTTACATAATATTGTAAAATATTTTAAAAGAGTAACGGTGGAGTTTCTTGCCCATTCTTCTCCATACGAAACTACCTTTTGGAAGGGGCAACTAGAATCAATTCTATTTTTTTGTAAATTTTGACGTTCAAAAGTGCCTTTTATGTGCCTATTTGAAATAAATGATTTGACTTTGACTTTGAATTAATAGTAGGCATTTAAAGATAAAAATTACAAAGCATAGTTTTCAGTAGAACGTAATTTATGCTGGTAGAAAAGTATTATCGCAATAAACAGTCATGTTTATTTTTCGAAGATTTCAGTATCTCATTCGGTCGTTTCGTCATTTTTATTCGGACAAAAGTAGTTGGAAAGTTAGTATTTTAGGCAGTAGATTTAATATTTTGAGTAAGGACAATTCTTCTTTTTTTGTCGGAGCTTTTATTACTACCCGTTTTCAACATTTGGTGGTTGTTCTATGTCACGTTGCTGACAAAGGCCTCCTAAAACTCCTGCCCAGCAAGGTCTACAAATGTATTCAGCGTTGTTAAATAATATCTGAAACAAAAAGAAAGTCACTAGAGTCTGTTCGGAAAGAGCCGTCGTGGCCAAAATGTGAACTAACGAACTAACTATTAATAAGAGCTGGTTTTTTTCAGCCGGTATCTCGAATCATAAATTAAAAGAAAAATGATCAAAATGGCACAGATGCGCTACGAGTATTGTATTGCTCGCTAAATAAAAAGGGTAATTAAGTAAGATGCGCCCTCAAATCCCATGACGGCTTTCTTTGCGAAGCCACTCAAATATTTTAAGGTAAAACTATGTATAATATATCACACCAGTGTTTAAACTACACTGTAAACTCTAAATAGCAACACTTAAGAGACTGCGTATTATGATGTTATTGAGAGTTGTCGTTAAATGGAGAGAAGAAAAATCAATATTATTTTACAATTTTAAAAAGTATTAATTAATAAGTTTGAAAGTTTGTGAGCAAGTAAGAATATGATAACGTATAGACAATGCATAACAACCTAACGACAGTCTAGTGGTCGAGGTAAACACGTGCAAGGTAATCACAAAAAACAAAATTACGAATTTCATAGAATCTTTGATACGTACGAGGGAGCGTTTTTATGTTCGCGGAATGGGGGATAAGGAGTGGAAATAAAAAAATCTGATTATTTTTCCTTTTCAATATATTCACCTGCAAGACGGATACATTTTTCAGATCTTTCAATTAGTTTATTTATACCCTCATAAAAAAAAGTTTTCTCTTTGTCTTCAAAATACGCCGAAACTGCCTCCTTGACTTCATCATCGGTGGTAAAATTTTTACCCAGCAGCTCTTTTTTTATTTTTGGAAACAGGGTGGGTGATTCAAAATATCGAAGCCCACTTTATGCAGGGCAGCCAACGCAACGCGGCTCTTGTGGACGGGCGCGTTGTCGTGCAAAAGCAACACACCTTTCGTCAATTTTCCCCGTCTTTTCTTTTTAATGGCTTCTTTAAGTCGCTCTAATATTGAAGCGTAGTATTCTCCGGTTATAGAAACACCTTTATCTTTGTAATCGATCAATAATATTCCTTCCGAGTCCCAAAAGACCGTTGCCATGAGTTTCCCAGCTGACTGTGACACCTTAAACTTCTTGGGAGGTGCTGAGCCCTTTTTATGCCACTGCATGGAGTCTTGTTTCGACTCAGGTTCATAATGATGAACCCAAGTTTCATCTCCAGTATCAATTCGACTCAATACAGCATCCTTATCTTCATTACAGAGTTTCAAAAATGCACGTGAACACTCTACGCGCTGTTGTTTCTGAGGCGGCGTGAGCATTCTCGGCACCCATCTTGCGCTGACCTTAGTCATGCCAAGATGATCGTGCAGGATTTTAAAAATGGTTGTATCGGATACTCCAACCATTTCTGTGAGTTGTTTCTTCTTTAGTCGAGCATCGTCGAGTACAATTTTTTCAACTTTTTGGATAAGTTCTGGCGTGGTCACCTCGATGCTCCTACCCGGCCTCGGGTCGTCTTCAAGGGATTCCCTTCCTTGTTTAAATAAACTGTGCCACTTGTAAACCATGGTTTTACCTGGACAAGAGTCACCATAAACCAATGACATCTTATTTATTATAGTCGCAACTGATTTTCCTTGCTTGGTAAGGAACTTTATAACGGCACGATATTAAATTTTTTCCATATTTAACTTTTCACTCCCGATTATGTTGCTTGGTTGACGATAACTCAAAGACTAATAGTCTAATTACAATGAAACCTCGTGTTTATACTAATTATGTGTCACTGAACACGTTCGACCCTAATGAGCCTAATCCCCCCCCTACAACCCTCTCATTCCGCGAACTTAAAAACGCACCCTCGTATGATGCCGACAGTCGAGGTAATTACGTGTTAGACAATAAAACAACAGAATAACAAACAAAGGAACGTACACAGCTGCAGTTCTTATTAATTTCGGCAACTTAGAATGTACTGTTGATTGCTTAACAACACCAATGGGTTGTTATTTAGAGTGGTGTTAAATGGAGTTTACCCTGTATTTATTAATGGTGATTCTGAATAATAAAATAACTAGCTCTCGCTCACATTCATTTAGTATAATTTTCTTTTTTATTGACAAAAATAATAAAAATAATGATTATTCTCCATACCTGATATGGTTGCAGATTTTCTGTGATAATCACAGCAGCTTCTGGATTGTCATGAAACAGCGTTTGGGTAATGGTCATTCGTCTTTTACGTAACACAGAATGGTTACATAGTAGACAAAGAACTCCGGCTGAAGGTCGAAACATATTGATAATAAAAAAATCGAAGATACAACAAAAACAGCAAATACAGTGAGAGTTAGCCCAAGACTGTGTGCGCGCTGGCTGGCGGAGGTGGTTGCCACCCTCGCCCCCCCCCCCACGTTCATATCGGCTCTAGTACCTAAAACGGTGTCCGACACGACGAGCGAGCATGGGGAGGCACGTAAAATTACATTATTTATAGTCAGGACAAACATGAGCATAACAATAGAACCCCGGGACAGAATCAAATAGACTTTTGCCAAAATCATAACACAAATAAGTACTTCCATTTCCCCCAGGTCTCATCAGAGAAGGCTCTTGGACCACTTTCGCCCATTCTCCTTTGAATTTCTTTCTCTAGTTTCGGTGACTGATAGTTCATAGTTCAGTTCGATTTGAGGTCGAAATCAGAACGGAATGCAGTTGAATGCACTAATTCACTTATGCGTTACGTTAATTATATTTTTAGCTAACAGTAAATTAATACATTTAATTGGGTTTTGAAGACGTAAATATCCTTTAGCAGTCTTATAAATAATTATTACCTATAAAAACTAAAAGTGGCAGTGTAAATAAAAAGAAAAGTGCTGTGTCACAGTGGAACTATTTTACGGAAAACAGACCTAAAAAGACGAATTCTTACTCTCACTGTTCTAGTACATATCTGTTTTGTGTTAACATGTAAATTATCTACTTAGATTAAAAAAAATGGAGACTGTAAATAGAAAGAGAAGTGCTGTATAGAATCATTTTATGGAGAACGGACCGAAAAAGGCAAAATGTTCATATTGTTCTAGTGAATTATCTGTGTCTGGTGGTAATGTAGGAAACCTTAACCGGCACTCAAGAACGAAGCACCCCACGATAAAGTTGGTGGAAGAAAGGCAACCGCCTATTGGATCTGCAGACTCCTCTGAGTCTGCAAATGTGGTGTGGGGCTAGCCCCACATACGTCCAGTTGCCAATGTTGAAACTCAAGATCTACCTCGAGCGACTTCTTCTAGTCAGCCATCAATTAAAAATTACACACAAAGCAAGAGGCCGCTACCACCACGGCTTGCCGAACTAATCGACGAGCAGCTCATAAAAATTATTGCTAAGGGCTTATTGTATTTACTACCCCTTCCGTATGGTCGAAGATGTCGAATTTAAAAAAAAAAAATCCCTACTTAACCCACAGTACGCACTCCCAACACGGAAAATTATATCGGAAAGTATTTTGCCCAAAATTTATAATATGTGCTTAGAAAAGGTTAAAAGTGAGGTCCAAGAGGGACAAGCTTTCTGTTTGACAACAGATGGTTGGAACTCTATTAACAATGACAGTTTTATAGCCCTTACTGTACATTATATTAGCGCCACATCGGATGAAACTAAATTCAAGTCCAATTTAATCGGATGTGTTGAATATAATGAACGACACAAGCGACGATTTAACAGCCTTTCTACGTGATAAAATGGCAGAATGGAATATAGCAGAATATACAACAGCTATTGCGAGTGACAATGCTGCCAACATTACTGCTGCACTAAGAGGTACCGATATGGCATATACCATGCTTTGTGCATTCTATTACCTTGTGTGTGCAAGCCGCTCTGACGCCTCTATCAGAAACGTTGGTAAAAGTTAAAAGTATCGTCGAGCTTTTTAAAAGAAGTTCTCACGCTCAGCATAAGCTACGAGAAAGGCAAAAACAGCTGAACCTTGCCCAACTAAAATTAAAGCAAGATGTCCCAACGCGGTGGAATTCCACATATGACATGCTGCAGCGGCTATTATCAGCCAAGGATGCCGTAATCGCCACGATCGCTATAATGCGACATGAACTGGCGCTCAATAACGACGATTGGGGCGTTATAGAAAGCGCGGTACCAATTTTTAAACTTTTTTACGACATCACCGTCGAAATTAGTACAGAGAAGAACGTTTCGCTGGCTAAAGTCATCCCCCTGTGTGGCATTATGAAGAATCATGTCAAAGAGCACTTAAATAATAACACGCTTCCAACGCAAGTGCAGTTAATGCTGAATACACTTGATAAGCAGTTAGAAAAACGTTTCTCAAACATTGAAAAACACATTTCTATACAGCGAGGCGACGATATTGGATCCTCGATTCAAAAGTAAAGGTTTCAGTGAGAAAAATAATTTTGACCAGGCTGAGGCTACATTGAAGAGGAAAGTCGGTAAAGTGCAGCAAACTACAACTGTCTGAGCGGGAAGCGAGATCACAGCGCGATCACTTAAATAATGTTTCTTTTTTTGATAATTATTAGCTCATAGCTCGATAGATGGCGTTGGCGTCGAAATAGATCGCGCTATGGTTTCGTTACGCGCATTTGGTTGGGTCCGATGGAATATTTTATGTTTGTGAGCATTGCACCCAATGGAATTACGTGTAACTAAATAATAAAATATACGGGTGGTGACGTAATTCAGTGGAATTATATCAATATCCCTTCAAGTCGACCCTTGGGAGAAATACATGGTCCTTGTCGAGTCGGATACGGTCGTGAGTATTTTTGGTGGTCACCGGTGGTGGAAGTGATTGCCACCCTACGCGTCGTTACTGGGGTTTTTGAGTGTTGTGGTATTGAGCTAATTAATTATAAATTGATAATCATATGTCTCTATAGAGTACCAAATACTAAGAATATAACTGAATGTTTTAATAAACTTGAATTGCTACTCAAAGATGTATCCAACCGGCTTAATAAGAATATTGTTATTGCAGGTGATTTTAATATCGATATTTTAAAACCGAATGAAAATTCAGTTGCACTGGAGTGTATGTTACTAAATTACAACTTAAAACTTGCTCTTAAACAACCGACTCGAATGGCTAGTAAGACATGTATAGATAATTTTGCGCATAACTTTAAAAAATCTGTGAAAACAGACGTCTTGGAATTTGCATTGTCGGACCATACAGCTCAGCTGCTTCAATGTCCAGTAACCACTGTATATAGAATAAAATACTGGCATATAACTAGAAGGGTTTACTGCAACGAAAATATAACGAAATTTAAAAACTGTATAAACAATCTCAAATTTTCAGAGATTTTTCTAACTGAAGATCCTAATTTGGCTTATAATGAGTTTATCAACACGTTTAAATTGTTCTATGATTTATGCTTCCCGTTCAAGGAAATCAAAATCAACACATTTAATAAGCCCAAATGGCTATCAAATGGTGTTAAATTGTGCAGTAAGAAAAAAACAAAACTCTTATGGCAATTTAGATTGAATCCTAACCATGAAAATAAAAATAAATTTGCCACTTATTCTAAATTGTACAGTAAAATTATTAATCTAACACAGAAAGCACAGAATAATTACAAAATACAACAATCAAAAAATTAATCTAAGACTACTTGGCAAATAATTAATCGGACAAATAACAATATCCCTAAACAGCAAATTGAAAGACTAAGAATTGGTAATCGAACTATTCACAAACCATTGGATATCGCTAATGCTTTTAATGACTTTTTTGTTGATAAAATTCATCCAAAATTAGATGCTGAATATAAACCAAAAGCATCCATTATATCAAGAAGTGCTAAATCAATGTTTATGGCTCCCAGTACACCACACGACATACATAAATTAATAATGTCATTAAAAAACACTGGTAGTGTGGGTTTTGATGGGATCGCCACTAAAATAATAAAGTCAGTATCAGTCGAGATATGCAGTCATCTGAGCCACTTAATCAACCTCAGTATATGTACGGGTGTATATCCAGAAGCATTCAAAATATCCATATTTAAACCTATATTTAAGAAAGTAGATAAGGACTTGATGGAATATTATAGACCCATCTCACTCATACCAGTCATCTCAAAGGTATTCGAAAAGTACATTTACAAACAGTTAGCTAATTTCAGTGAAAAGAATAACATATTATGTGAAGAACAAAAAGGATTTAGGCAGCATAGAACCATCGATATGGCAATTTATGACTTTTTGTTTCCGATTATTAGAAATGTGGATAAACGATTCCCCATATGTGCCATATTTTGCGATATGACGCAGGCTTTCGATTATGTTCATCATAATACATTGTTAAATAAGTTAGAAGCCTACGGCATAAGAGGCATCGTACTCGAACTAATGAAATCGTATTTAGAAAACAGAACACAGATAACCGAAATTAGTCGCATCAATGTAATTAATAAACATGAAGAGATAGCACGGTCACGAGAACGCAAAATTACATTCGGTGTTCCACAGGGAAGCGTTGTGGGCCCGTTTGGATTTATATTATATGTTAATGATATGCCCACGTCCATTGAACATCCCTTAACTATGTTTGCTGATGATAGTACCATTACGATCCCGTGTAAAAATGTAAATACATATGAAACGGACATAAATGATTCTCTTGACAATTTGATTAAATATCTAGATAAGAATAATTTGAATATGAATTTAAGTAAGACTATGATAATGCACTTTAGACAACGTATGCCTCGTGTACCTAACCTTAACATACACTACAAAAATAACGACATTGATGAAGTAACTGATACCAAATTTTTGGGATTACAAATAGACTACAGTTTAAACTAGAAAGCACATATTGACAGGTTGTGTAAAAAATTGAGTTCGTCTGCGTTTGCTTTACATAAACTATCCTCCATAGTGGATACAAAAACACTTTTTGCGGCGTACTACGGTATTGGTGAATCTTATTTACGCTATGGTGTCATTTTCTGGGCGAACTCCACCGACAAAGAGACAGCATTTAAGGCTCAAAAAAGATGCCACCGGTCAATGTTTAAACTAAAAACCACCGACAGTTGCAAGCCATATTTCAAGCAGTACAACATATTGACCCTTCCGTGTATCTATATTCTTGAAGTGGCTATGTTTGTAAAGAACAATCCAAATCGTTTTGAACGTTTGGCCGATGTATACCCAAGAAACAGACATGACAATTCAAAATTAAATAATGTACCGTGTCAAACCACTATGATGCGCAAAAGTATTTATTGCATGGCCCCAGTTGTTTATAATAACTTGCCAAGTGCATGTAAAGACTTGAAAACGTTGCATTTCAAAAGTACACTTCGTAAATTGTTAATAGATAAAGCATATTACAGTGTAGCTGAGTTTTTAACGGACAATTTTTATCAGACCACCTCGAATTTTTAATTAATTAATTATTGTTTTGCGTATGGAATATTTATGGTGTGTTGTCTATGACCTGGAATTTTGATGTTGGTTTGTTTATTTATCTTCGGACCAGGATTTGTATTTCTTGTATATACCTACTGTTACTGACAATTTAATTTTTATTTTTTTATTAATATTTGAATTTTAATAATTTTATTTAATGAGAATGACATAACTAATTTAATGTTCCAACAAGAGTTTAAATTTTAACAATTTTATGTAGGTAATGAAAATGTTTGCATGCCAAATGGTGAAATATGGCAGAACTCTGATGAAAACCTACTACTACCTACTTATGTATAACCCATATTTGCAAATAAATGCTATTCTGTTCTATTCTATTCTATTACTGGGCAGTGGATCGCTGTCCAGAGCAGCCCCTTCAGCGGGTACCAGGTGAGAAGTGGAGTTGGAGGTGGAGCCGGATGGAACTGGAGCCAGAGGAGCAGCCTGTTGCAGCCAAGGCAGCCAGGACTGGCTGTGACACCTGGGACTGCTGGAGGAACAGCGCGAGGGAGGTGAAGCGGACCTTAGTAAGCGGTTAAGCAGAGGGCGCCACTTGTATGGTGCAAGTGTCGACATCTAAATAAATAACCTATTGGAAAGTGCATTTCTGTTTACTTCAGACTTGTAAAATAATTTCGTTAAAAGTGGTTGGAACGGGGAACCTATGCCCAAATTTCCTAAAAGTTGCAGTGCTCAAATACTTGTAAAAATCGTGATTCTGACTTAAGTTTGTTGGCGATAAGTTTGAAGAAGTTCGAAGTGTTTTAGAGACATTAAGTGTATTACTGCTATCATAAAGGTCAATTATTACCAAATTTAAACTGTTGCATATTTTGATGTTCTGTATTGTATTTGTTGTTCTTGTTTATAAACATGGATGCCTATAATGATATTCAGGAGGACATAAGATCGAAAATTGTAAAGTCTCAAATAAATTTTAAGAAATGTCCAAAAGACCGACTTACGGTTTCATACATTGAAACACGTCTGGAAAGCTTGGAACAACATTGGAATATGTTTTACACTACCCACTTAAAAATAATTAGAATTAAACGATCAGATTTGTATAGCTCAAAGTATCACAAGAATTGTGTGTTTGATGAGGTAGAGGAAATGTATGTGCTATACAAGAGTGATCTAAAAGAACGGTTAGGTGAAGGCAAAACGCTACAATATAGCGACACACATGGAAGTTTCTAATTTCAAATTACCTGAAGTAAAAATTCCTGTGTTCTCTGGTAAATATCTTGAGTGGCAGACCTTTCGGGACTGATATGTCGGTTTGATTCATAATAATAAAAGGCTCGATGATGCACAAAAGATGTATTATCTAAAAGGATATTTAACCGGAGACGCGGAACACTTGTTGAGAAATGTAAATGTTACTTCCGATAATTATAAGGCAAGGTGGGAAAAATTAGAATCGATGTATAATAATAAAAAGTTTTTGGCAAATGGTATTTTTAACCGACTTCAAAAAGGAGGAGGTTACCTATTTTTTTTTAAATGTATTTTCGGGCATAACTCCGTCATATACAGACGGATTTGCAAAATTCTTTTTTGAAAGGGTATACTGTTGAGGTGGTCCCATTGTTACAAAGTCAGAATCTGATGAAGGATTCCCATGGAAATCGAGGGAAATCCTCAAATTTTATAGGCACACCTATAGCGATTTGGGTATTTTTTATAGTTACTCGTGCTGTAGTGTATCTATGTATCATTAGTAAGTATTATAATGTATGTGTGTGTAACCACACCTTATTTAGGATTAGTCAAGTAAGCAATACTTTAAGATCGTGTACGCTCAATCTATGTAAACACAGAATAAATCGAGACTTGATCCAGTGCAGATGTCTTTTATTTACCACGACACTTCATGGCGACCCTGCCATTATAGGTCACATCGCAAGTGAAAGGAGAATGGGCAATTTTGTATGGAGCGTGGGCGGTCCGCGGCCAAGAATGATTTTGTTATTTATCGATGTGGTTTAGTCATTCAATTACTGTGTAGAAGTTTTATCACTGTGGTGTACTTCTAAAACGAATAAAATACATTTTTGTTTTCCAACACTATATAGTTTTATCTAGTATTATGGCTTATGTCCCATGCAAAAATATAAAAGAAAAATCAAATAAGAATTCTAAATAGTCTGAAACATATTTATTACATAATAATTCAATTATTACATTATTAGTATGTACAATTATCATACCATATTACAATTAGTTACATACACAACAAAACAACGGATTAATCTGAGTTTTTGCACAAAAATAGCTAGAGGGACAAAGACCAACATATGATACTTTTTATCGACAAACCACGCGAGCTAAGCTACGGGCTATCAGCTAGTATCTAAAATAATAGTGCCTACTCGTGCTCTATAATCGCACTTAATTCCGCTGCTGGTAACCGAATCTCCTCGGTTTGATTTCTTGCCCAGCCTCAATACCATATCACGCACATAACATGTGCGCACCATCGAACCGTGCGCCTTCCACTCAGACATCAACAATAGTAATGTGCGATAGCTTCTCGTCCGTTCATTTGTCGTTGAATAACAATATATGTATGAAGAATAGATCCTAGACCTAACATGTCTAGACTGTATTCGGACACGTAATAACCAAACGTCTTGCTCTGAAATGTAGTCGCTAAGACGCCTTATGTGTTGCTCTCAGTATACTTAAATATTATACAAGCCCTGTACTAGGTGCTTAGCACAATAACTGCGGGCTAGGTTGATTTGGTACGTACCGAGGGAAAACAGAATAAGATCATATTTTGTAAGATTTGGGAAATCGTCAAAAATAGGCTGATCACCGGTGATGCTTTGGAACGTTGCTCTTTGTCTATTTATATTATTACGAACAACATAGTCCGCAAGGTGATTTGGTAGATTTAAGCGGTCATTTATAATGTCCAGAAATGTGGCTGCATGTACGGTAATATGTATAGGCACCTGGAAAGCGTTAATTAGTGAAGCTGCTACTTTAAAGTCTGCAAACATATGGTTTAAAGCCCGATTAAAATAATCCTGTCGGAACAATTTGAAGTCACGCTTAAATCGACCATTTCTTACTTCTACCACCTATCAGCGTATGGTGACCAATCTAGACCTATTCGCTTGTTCGGTTGTGAGGTGATCTGCACCGCGATCTTTACTTTCAGGCATATAAGCAGAGTAATTTAATTGTGTTAAATCGGGAAGGGCGTCTCTAAACCCACGAGTCTAAAAATATCGCTACGACGAAAGAACCAATGAAATGTACCTTCATCGTCATATAACATTCTTTATAATACAGTTGCGTCTGAATCAGTAGCCGCATATGGTCTACAAACATCTAAAATATAGCCATCGCAGCTTACTATAATAAATGGTTTTAAAAGGATGGAAAACTTGTGTAGTTTACATACGTTTTTATTGGAAAGAATAATTGGAACTCTTCCGAATGTAGAGGTCTGTTCCGTCAATTATCGCTATTGCACGCCTATCTTCTAATGTTGAATTATGGTTTGCAAACAAAGCGTTCGGTACGTAGAGATTGCGTTCAATGAACATTCTTCTGTATTCGTGATCGAAACTCAGGTGCCTAGGCACTTACTTCGCAAATAAACAACCTCTTGCTGTTTTTAAATGTCTTTCTAGAGTTCTTATTCTCATTTGAAAGAGCGTGGCAAGTCTTTAGTTGCTTTCACCATTCCGCAACTTCATCAAATAAATAGCTAGAGCTGTTTTGAAATGCGAACTAGACAAGGCAGACGTTTGTTCCAAGATATCGTACAATTGTTCTCGACTAAGACCCAAGCGAATGTGTACTTCATTGGTGTCCATATTTTCGATATTATCAAAATCTAGAATAGAGCTTCTTGACACAGCTTGTCTCATAAGGCCCATTATGTGTAAAAAAAAAGTGCTATTAAAATCATGTCTTAGATTTGGACTATCAATGATCTCATCCCAGTCATTGGCCCTTAGATGTGTTTCACATAATCTGGCTTCTTATGATATATATAAGTTGGAATCCATAAGAAGTGATATTTGTGTATTTTGAGGAATCCGATGACGTGTAGCACCTCTACATCTCTCAAACATACATACTGCTGCATCTTTAGGCACTCTAGAATACTCTTCAATCTGTAGTACACATTCGTGCGGGGCAGGGTTTGGATTAGGCTGTTCAGCACGTTGAGCTCGTTGCCAGCATGGTCAACGAACATCTTCCAGGCCGTTATATTCAATCTGAAAAAAAAACATATTGACTTGTAAGTAAACTAAATACCTAGAATAGGTACATGTAACATAAATAAAAATATCGTCTGAAGCTTTTATATACGTAAATAAAACAAATGAAATGGTTACTATGACTCATATACCGCGCTTAAACAGGTAGCAAACTGTCAATGTTTCACAGGTCGTTAGCACATTCCTATTGTTACTGACGTTTATGACAGGACGACTCGGATGAGAAAGGCCATACTCATACGAACTCAAAGCTCGTTTTTCGCTGTGACATCTGGAGTAATATGTTATTTACTGTGACACTTTTATGTTCATCCAAGAGTGACCAAGACTATGAATACTATTATTATTAACATAATAAAAAACTTACTTGCTGTGGGGCAATATTGAGCGTTTGCGACATTTTCTTCAAACCATGCATGGGTTATCTAGAATCTTCTTCTGTTAACCACTGACCTATTGCACAAAACACACACAGGTCGATTTTCCGCCATATGCAATAAAATCCAGTTTGCAAATAGAATCAAGTCCAAAAACGTATGCCAAGTGATCAGGTTAGGAATAAACAAAGTCCAGTATGCAAGCAGAGGTCAAAAGGTTTACAAAAGTGCAAGATAAATCAATGAACAATCGCATAGTACACAACGACACAAGCATAACCGAAGGACTGCGCGGTAGGAGCGCACGCGCCGCCGCCGGTTGATTTGATCTTGCTCGAAGCTGATTGGTCCTCCACGGGAGCAGGTAGTTGTCGAACCGGTGGGTTTTGTTGTGTTGATCATAATAAGTAAAAATAACACGTGTCAAGAGACGTTTTGAAGTTCGAATAAGCATTACACACACTAATAATAAAATAATATGCGACATTGCTCTATACAATTACAATTGTACTGATATTTAAATATCTTTTTTTCTAAATGAACTACAACGTAACGCCCATACTAAAAGTTATTCCTAACGAACAGTACTTCCGTTTGACACTAATTTCATTACTGGCCGCCGACCGCCCAAAACTGCCCATTCTCCTTTGGACAGTAAAAAAAAAATGAGAGTAAATTCGGACATTATTACAAAATAAGTGGTTTTGTGTTATAAGTCATGTGTCATCTACTCAAACGAAAGAAGTGACGATCATCGCGCAAACGGCTGCTGGTAATGGAAAAAATGGTGCGACGACCGAGAATGGCTACTACAGCATTATCACGGCAAATATCCTCCTCACCCTGATCACAATCGTTCTGCTGGCAGCGGCATGCTATGCTATATGTTGTTATTACAAGAAGATGCATGTCAAATGGATGGATAGGCAGATGAACCGCAGGTCTTTGCATCGCAGGCAGACCTCAATGTGTTTCAAGAAACACGTTCACCGTGATGATGGCGCGGATAAACCCGTGTAAGTGAAAAAAAAAACAACTGACTTTTCCAAAAATTAAATTGCCGCGTGCAGTTAAGTGATTTCTACAAAAGTGACTGCATAGTGTTAACAACAGACAAAAACAATAATATACATAAACTATCGTGAAAATAAGTAACTTTTCAGTGATACAAATAGCGTCTGCGTGGGTAGCGTGATGCCCTTATAGGCATATCATTTTATTAACTTTACGTCTTATCCATAAGAAATTACGTGTAAAACGTATAAATGAGTTATTGCAAGTAAGTTTTTAGTATAAAGTTATATTGTGACAATATGTAACAGTTCATAAATCGTGCACGGCGACTCACCGAACCGGAAACCCCGCGCCATAAATGGAATGTTTTCGCATTGCTATCCTTATTTGGAACACATTTATAAGAATTGTAGTGAAGATAATTACTTGCTAGGATGATGTCATTACATACCTTTATGTTTTATTTTTAGATTATGGCCGATGATTTTGTCAGAATATATAAAGATTTGGTGGAAATTAGTGAATATTGAATAAAGAAAGGAAAAGCTAGATTTACGGGTTCTATTGCGATAAATAAGTTGAAAGAGGCTAAGAATTTATTTAGTGAAGCGCAATTATTACGAGTATATTCTAAGTTATCGCAAGATTTAAAGCCCGAATTGGTGGCGCAATTGTCCACTTCACACCTTTGATAATATTAAAAGAGAATTTTTAAAGATAACTCAATTGTGTACTAGTACCAGTAAAGTAAAAATAAAAAAAATTGAATTTGACATTCGAACGGCGTGTAACTTAATTCCCCTTATGGATGGTAGGGAGGACACCAGGAAACGATTGTTTGATGCAGTGGAGATGTATGCGGATATGTTAGACGATTCGGGAAAAAATCTTTTAATAAAATTTGTAATTAAAGGTCGCCTATCAGAGAATGCTAAGCTCCGTTTATCGAATAACTATGACATCATTCCTAATTTAATACAGGATCCAAGGAAACATTTATTAACTATAAAATCATTTACCGCTATTTAGTCCCGCCTCCAAAATATGAACCAAGGTTTTAGGTCAATTGACGAGTATGGTTCTGAAATAGAACAACTTTTTACCGATTTAACCAGCTCACAGGCAGACGGAGATTCGTCGAAGTTCGCGATTCTAAAGCCATTAAATGAGAAAATGGCCATTAAGAAATTTTCAGATGGGTTAAAAAGTTGAAGGCTAAGTAAGCACCATCGTTGCCGCTCGCAACTACAGTTATCTCAAGGACGCCATACAAGGTGCTAAGGACGAGGAGTGTCAACGCCGTCGACGTCCTCTAAGCCGGACGTCATGCAGTAATCGAGAAGAGGTCAAGGTATGTTTACACCTTCTTCAGGACTGAGCGATCAAGGTCAAGGTGGCCGTAATTATGGTTCTTTTAATCATTATAATCGCCGTGGTAAAGGACAGTCATTACAAAATTCCAACCGTGGTAGAAATTTCTCACAGGCGAATTGTAACAATGGCCGATATTACCATCGTGGTAACAGGCGAGGAAATAATTACAGCCGTAATAATGTTTTTTCAACGGAACCCATACAACGCGCGCACGCATCGGCGCAAGAAAACCTTTCCCAAAATTATAATGAAAATGTTAATTCCCAAAATTTTACTAAAAGGCAGTTTTTTCGATTTTAATAATTATATTTAAAGAAAGCCAATGATATTATATTAAACAGATATGTTGTGAGCGCGCAATCGTGAAGACTCGAAAACGTCCTAATTGGGACGTATTGACTTTAGTCTGCGACACGCATGTCGACATGCGACATGAATCGTATTAAAGATTGTTTTTTAGCTCTTATTCCATTAGAAGAAGCTAATGCAGCAACCTTATTTGAACACATAGTAAACTTTTTTAGCAGCAATGATATTCCATATCAAAATAATCTAATAGGGTTTGCATCTGATGGGGCAAACGTAATGATGGGACGTAATAATTCTGTTGTAACATTGCTGCAAAATGAAATTCCCAACATTTTTATACTTAAATGCACCTGCCATTCGTTTCATCTTTGCGCGTCATATGCTTGTACCAAATTGCCACGCTTTATAGAGGATCTAGTAAGGGACATTTACAACTACTTTTCTTCTAGTCCAAAAGGAGTAGCAGAGTTTAAAAACTTTCAAATGTTTTGCGACTTAAAAGTACATAGAATACTTCACCCCTCTCAAACACGCTGGTTATCAGTACATGCAGCAGTGAAGAGAATATTGGAACAACTCTCTGCTCTAAAACTATTTTTTATAGACCAAATCTCTAATAATGATCATCTTTTAGCTGCAGAACATATATTACAAAAGCTCCAAGATCCCACTACGATATTATTTTTGGAATTTTTAGATTTTGTATTACCATTATTTACCGATTTAAATAAAGAAATGCAAGCAGAACACCCGAAAATTCATACTTTATATGAAAAAATAACTGGATCATTAAAAACTATATTTGATTGTTTTTTAAAAAGAGAATATTTAACTAGCACACCAATCGAAAATGTTGATTTTAAAAATCCTAGAAATTGTATGGATATTGACGCCGTATACTATGGTGCTGCTGCGTCTAATACACTACTAAGTAGTTCAGAAAATCTAAACGCAGATCAAGTAAATTTGTTTAAATGCAGATGCCTAGATTTTTATATCGAAGCTTGTAAGCAAATAACCACGCGGTTTCCATTGAAAAATAATCCAATAAAGGGTTTAGACATAATTGACCCAAAAAATGTTAAAATTGGCAATACCTCTTCGATAGTTCCTATGAGTAGGCTTTTTCCCAATATTGTTCAGAGCAATGATTTCCAGGAAATTGATACAGAGTGGCGCATTTTAAGAAATTGTGAACAAATCAAAACACTTCCTGATGATGTAGAACTATTTTGGGATGAAGTAAGTTTACTAAAGCGTGGCGATGAAACTCAAATGTTTCCTTTGTTATCTAATTTCATCTTTAATATTTTATCACTTCCCCATTCATCCGCTAACGTTGAACGCATATTTTCACATATTAATCTTTTGAAAACAAAACAGCGAAATAGGCTGTCTACTGAATCAATCACTGGTCTATTACACGCAAAACGACTCTTTAATACAGCTAACTGTTATGACTTTGAAATCAACTCGAAGATGACCGCGGCTATGGCCAAAGAATATTGGTATAAAAAATGATTATATAAATTAGTCTGTAAGTGATTGTATATAAATTAGTCTGTAAGTTTTTGTTTTCAAGTGGTTTTCAATAAATAAACGAATTTGATTTTGAATTTGAATACTGTTTGTTTTTTGTCAAATACCGATTTTGGGTACAAATATACCGATTTTAGCTGGCAACTCTACCGATCTTGCTCTATGACGTTCGAGACCACTGACGCTTAGTTCAAACAGCAAAAAAAATCAAAAAATGCCATCGTGTGTATTTAGAAAGTGTACCAATTATGATACCAAAGTTAATAAAACACAAGGAATCTCATACCACATGTAAGTACGCAATATACTTCGATTTATTAATATATTTCAATTATTTTCCTAATATTCTGATATTTGGAGGTTAGAAAAAAGAAAGAAATGGAAACACATTTTTTGTCGAAAGGACGACAAGGACGCATTCACTCCGGACATAGACTAAAAGTACAGATGCGAATATCGTAGGCAGTAAAGTCATCGTTACCCCACAGTTATGTTTTCCTTTTTTTCTAACCTTGTATTATTTAATAATTTTGTTTTATGTAATAATTGATATACTTAAATAGAAATTAATCATGTCATGTGCGGGAAAAGAAAATATAGATAGCTTATCATTACCATAACATATCACAGAGAATATTAAAATAAAGCCAGTTCTATTTTTTATCACCACATTTAGGCGTCCGATTTTTTGTAAGAGCCAAATGAAACAGTAGATATCAAATGTATCATCGCACACGTCCTACAAAACATCGGTCTAAATAACATAGGGCGAAATAATCTGACCGATTGTAGGACCTACAAAAAGTATGCCGTGTGCGAGCGCCCTTATCAACTTTCAAGTCAGGATCGTGAATATTAGTTTACTGTGTGAAAACAGTTAACCATTTATTGTATTTTCTTCGTTAAGGTTTCCAACCAATGAGGTCCGGCTTCAAGAATGGATCGCAATTGTTTGTAAACAAAGGAATGAATCAGAATGGACGCCTTCAAAAAGCAGTAGAATTTGTAGCAATCACTTCAAGGCCACAGACAGATATACTTCGAACAAAGGTCGAACACTTCTCAAAAAGAATGCTGTTCCTGTTATAGAGGTACTTAAAAAAAAAAAAAAAGATTATTCCGTAGCCACTACCCGCCGATTTGCTCAAGTTGAAATTGTTCTGGCATTCTAAGTAAAACGTAAACATTATTCCATTGACATCAACTTTCAGTATAAACTAAATTCGCTACGAGTTTCCGTTTATATAACGTCGCATGTGAATGTACTTAGTTTGTTTTATTTCCCAGGAACACATAAATATAAATACTCTGAACTCCCCGACAAGTCTCGATAATGTCAGCATACCGGACATGGAAGATATTTTAGAAACCCCTCGAAAAGCGGCACTCAAAAAACGCGTACGCGAATTATCATTTAAGCAAAAACTGTTACAGAAAAGGAATAAAGTACTTGCTCAACAAAATAAAAGACTGAAGAAACGAGTTGCCTCCATAGCCGTGATATTGAGAGATTTAAAGACAAAGGATTACATTTCAAAAGAACAATTTTCACAACTTGGCTTAAAGACCGAAGTCCTAGATTTAATAAATAGACTATATTTAAAGAAAAAATCTAAGTCATATCGCATAAAGTATCCCCCCGCTCTCAGAAAATTTGCACTTACTCTTAATTTGTATTCTTCCGCCGCTTACAAATATGTAAAGTGCGTTTGATACTGCTTTGCCACATCCACGTGTGTTAGCCAAGTGGTATGAAAATACATCTTGTTCGCCAGGGTTCACGCATCAAGCCTTTGATATTTTGGTAAAGAAGAGTGCTTCATCAGGTAAACGCCTATTATGTACCCTTGTAGCAGATGAAATGGCGCTTAGGCATCAAACGATTTGGACTGGTAAAAAAACTGACGGTCTTGTTGATTTCGGTATTGATTTTAGCCCCAGCACTGATATTGCAACTCAGGTGTACGTTTTCATTTTAGTTGGTCTTAATGAAAGCTGGAAGTTGCCGGTGGGTTACTTTTTTATTAAAAATCTATCAGCAGAAACGCGAGCAAATTTAATTAATACTTGCATACGTAAATGTAAACGGTACCCATTTTGTAAATAATCAAGATATTGAGAGACTAAAATGTCATATTTTAAAAACTTTTTTCAATTCCAATATATTTGACTCACTTTTGGAACATTCCAAACAACAGGCACCTGCTTTTAACCATCGCATACATTTAATTAAAACCATAATTGATAAATATACAACAGTTCGCCTCCATTCCGCTCATAAAAATAATCCCGAAATAAAAAAACTCTCTAAGAGACAGAAAAGACATAAATTGAATCTTTTTGAAGGTGTAGGATTGTTTTAATAAATATATTTTTTCCTTGTACATCGTGTTTTATTCCTCACCTACTTACCTTTACTGTTTATTAGTTGTTATAGGTACAAACCGCGTGTACAAATTTAGTACGCGCGATTTGTACATTCTGTATCGTTAATTTTGTTAGTCTGTGATGCCAGCATTCGGTGATTGGTGGCCAGAATAATGTTTGTTTACATTCACGCGCAATTGACAACACTGTCTCTTTTTTCTTGTTGGTTTTATCAAGCCATCTCTTTTCTATCATTTTTACTTGTAGTGAAATGTAAAATGAATGAAAAGTGGGTATGTGTGCTGCCGCTGCTGCGCGGAACACTTTTTTCGGTTGTTTTGTGAGTGTATAACATATCTGTTTAATATAATATCATTGAAGAAAGCATAAGAAATCTGCACTCATTCAATGCATCCAAAACCCAACTTAGCCTATATCTAATCGCAAACCGGACATTACTCGAAAAATTAATGCGTTGGGTGGGTTGAATTTCGAGTACTTTTTAATAAGTCTGTGACGGATGTAGTCGAACCTAAATTAGTATTTAAGTAATAGTATTGTTCTCAAGTAAGCGACATGTTATGTTTTTATTGAGAATAAAGTTTCTTTAAACCTATATATTTTGGCTTGTAAGGGACGATGTCAGTTTGTCATTTTATTGTAAGAACAGAAAATATTATTTTTTAGTAGATACAGGTGCGACAATATCTATTATTAGGAAAACTGAATTACCCGATTCGATGCGTATATGTTTTGATAGCACTACTATAAACGGCATAGGAGGGCAGATCAACTCTTTGGGATATGTAACCTTGAAACTTGTTACAAAAAATAATAACGCGTTTTTACATACATTCTACGTTATTCAAAATTTACCCTTCAAGGCCACAGGTATTTTAGGTTTAGTATTTCTATCTACTTATGGCTATAATATCGATTTGGCTAACAACGTGTTAGTTGTTAATAATGCGGGTAAACTAATTTATTTACCTATCTCTCCTAGACTTGATTTAACGTTTACTAATAGAAATTGTCTCGTATTACCGGCCCGAAGTGAAACGACCCATTTCGTAGAATTAGATATTGATGCGGAAGATGATTGTGTTGTTTGCTCGAGAGAGATAGAGAAAGATATTTTTTAGCAGGAGCAATAGTTAGACCTAAAAATCGTAGGATACCGATCAGAATACTTAATATTAGAGATAAAGAAGTAACTTTAGAAAATTTTATTCCGGAAGTTAACATTTTAAGCAAATATAATATTTTGTCTTTTATAAGACTAATGCTAATGCAAATAGAGCCGAAATATTTACTTTCATTGTTAAAATTCAATCATCATAACTTTGAAGAAAAGAGTTCTCTCGAAACAATTTGTACAAAATATTCAGATGTGTTTTTTCTGCCAGGAGATAAGCTAGCCACCACCAACGTTTACGAACAATCCATAAAACCTAACGTTAGTCCATCCTATGTAAAACCTTACAGATTGCCTCAATCATTGCAGCCAGAGATTGATAACCAAATTAAACAAATCTTGAAGGACGATATAATAGAAGAGGCCTCAAGCGAGTGGAACAGTCCTGTACTACTCATTCCCAAAAAGTCTGAAGGTTGTAAAAAGTGGCGTTTAGTAGTGGACTATAGAAAACTCAATGATGGAATAGTCGATGATAAGTTCCCACTAAACAACATCACCGACATTTTAGACTCACTTTCAGGATCAATGTATTTCACTCATTTAGACTTAAATCAAGGTTATTATCAAGTTAGTTTATGCCCTGATAGTCGTAAATATACTGTTTTTTCCACCAGCTCGGGTCAGTATCAAGTAAAGCGTCTTCCTATGGGACTTAAGACTTCCTGTAATAATTTCAGTAGAATAATGTCTATAGCTATCTGGTCTGACGTATGACAAATGCTTCCTTTATCTCGCTGATTTAATAATTTTTGGGCGAAATCTAAATTCACATAGTAAAAATTTGATAGATGTACTCGAAAGGTTAAGAAAAGTAAACTTAAAACTAAATCCGGACAAATGACAATTTAAAAAAAAGGAAATTTTATACTTTGGACATTTAGTTTCGGCTGATGGAGTGTTACTAGATCCAGAAAAAACAAAATAGGTTTACAAAAATACCCAGTACCCAAAACTGTAGATGAAGTCAAAGGATTTGTAGCTTTCTGCAATTACTATCGTAAATTTGTACCATCGTTTGCTCAAATAACAGTACCTTTAAATCGATTGTGCAGAAAGAATATAGTTTTCGATTGGACAGCGGAATGTCAATACTCTTTCGAGACCTTAAAACAAAAGTTAATTAGCCCACCCATACTTCAGTACCCACATTTCTCAGAATCAAATGAATTTATTTTACAGACTGACGCATCAGGCGTAGCTATTGGTGCAGTTTTGTGTAACAATGACCTAAGACCCTTAGCATATACTTGTAGACCATTAAATAAGGCAGAAACAAACTACCCCACAATACAAAAAGAACGTACTGCTATAGTCTGGGCAGTAAAGTACTTTAGGCCGTATTTATTCGGTTATCAATTCACTATAATGACAGATCATAAACCACTTATTTATTTGTTTAGCATGAAAGATCCCTCTAGCAGGCTGTTAAAGTTTCGTTTAGTTCTAGAGGAGTATGATTTTAAAATAGTATATGTGCAAGGGAAGGATAATGTAGTCGCGGATGCATTGTCCAGGATAAATGTGACTTCCAGTGAATTAAAGAGTATGGATGAGAAAATTTCCGAAGTTAATGTTATGACTAGAGCACAAAAAAGGAGAATGGATGAGAAGAGTAAGAATGTATCACCGCCAATTAGTAAATCTGCCGAGGAAGGGTCTGATCAGCCTAGAGTCGTGGAGTTACTGAGGAAGCCGAGTGATGTCGTGGAAATGATTTTGCTAAAGAAAGATAGTGGATAAATATAGAAGAGATAAGTTGATAAGTGCTTAAGACGAGTGTCTCGCTTACATCCCTAATAAAATTATGTTATGTGTAAACCTCAACTTTAGGACACATTTCTCGCAAGCCGAATTTGTGACTAAGTTAGAGAAGTTTAGCAATAATATAAAAGTAAAAGACGTATGCATAGTTAAAGATAGTGAAAATGAAGAGTTTATAAAAGGTTTGTGTATTGAAATACAAAAATTAAAAGACTGGACCGGTCCGAGAGTAAGCAGACTAAGAGGAATAGGAAGAACAGATAACGATAATGAAAAACAATATATTTTAAATGACTATCATTTACTGCCTACCAGTGGACATGCTGGTGTCCGCAGAATGACTAACAATATCAAGAGGCGATATTTCTGGCCAGGTATCGATAAAGATGTTCTTGATTTTGTATAAAAATGTTCCACATGTCAAAAAACTAAATATAGTAGGTACACAAAACAGCCGATGACTGTCACAACGACTGCGTCGTCAGGTTTTGCAAAAATATTTTTAAACTTGGTAGGTCCTTTAGATAAAGACGAGAATAGAAATGTTACCTTCTGACGGTTCAATGTGAACTAACTAAATTTATTGAAGCATATCCTATACAAAATAAAGAAGCCGTAACTGTAGCAAGATCAATTATACAAAATTTTGTCTTACGTTTCGGTATACCAAAAGTTATAGCTACTGACAGAGGTTCTGAGTTCATTGCAGGCACTATGGTTGAAGTATGCAAATTATTAAAAATATAAAAATTAACGTCCACAGCATACCACCATCAATCAATCGGTTCACTTGAAAATGCTCATAAGCATTTAGGCGCTTTTCTAAGGACTTATTCAGGTGACAACGGCTATGACTGGTCACACTGGATACCGTTTTGGTGTTTCAGTTATAATAATACCGTCCACTTAGAGACCAAGTACACACCCTTCGAATTTAATACCTTAAACTTAATATACCTAATAATATTAAGAATTGTAAGAGATTAGATCCATTATATAACCCCAATGACTACTCGTTAGATTTAAGATATAGGCTACAGGTAGCGCTAAAAGAAGCTAAACATAATTTAGAAACTAGTAAGGAAAATAGAAAATTTGCATATGATAAGAAATGTAATCCTGTTACTTATAAAAAAGACGATTTAGTTTTAGTCAAAAGTGAACAGAAAAAGGAAATTGGATAATATTTTTGAAGGCCCTTATATTGTGTTAGAGGATACCTATGGGCCCTACTGTCAAAATTCAAAAACAAAATAAAATCGAATTGATTCATAAGGATAGGACTAAATTGTTCAATAGTTAATAGCTTTTATTTTATTTTTGTTGTTGTAATAAAATAAAGAAAAAAAAATTTAGAGCTCTAAATTTTTTTTTTCTTTTACCCCCGGATATGTAGTGTATCTAAGTATCATTAGTAAGTATTATAATGTATGTGTGTGTAACCACACCTTATTTAGGATTAGTCAAGTAAGCAATACTTTAAGATCGTGTACGCTCAATCTATGTGAACACAGAATAAATCGAGACTTGATCCAGTGCAGATGTCTTTTATTTACCACGACACTTCATGCATTTGCTCTCGAAAAGCACCATTCCGTGAAGTGGAACTGATGATGAAGACCAGAGGTGGCCACCGGAACTACTCAATAATAAGTATTTCACGGGTTGCGATTCGATTATTTTAATATGGTTGCTAAGCAATTTTTGCTCGTCGCAATGCATATGGTGAAATGGAGCTGACGGTGGCTTCACCATCAGCTCCAGTTCTTTTCCAGGAGAACTCAATAATTAACGCATCGGAAAAAAGAATATTTTGTAATGGCTACAATTTAAATGCTCACCAAAATAATTTTTAAACCCTAAGACTAAATACCAAGTAAAATATGTTAACTTCAAATAAAATAAACCCACTCTGTACCGAAGTGCCTAAAGAACAACGTTTTAAGTTCCAAAATAATTATACACTCATCAGAATAATTGTACGTGTTGTATTTATATTCATTTTGCCTACCAAAATGGATAAATGTTCATCAAATCTTGTTTAAATTGCTCACCAAAAATAAGTTTGTATCAAAATGCAAGGGTGGGATAGGATGCAAGAGCGAGCGAAACGAGCTCGGGACTTGGGGCACCCCGACTCGGTCAGGTTAGGTTGGCTATTTTTTTTTTAAACCACCCAGAAGTAGGAGCCCCGCTGAGCGGGGCTCCGTCGACTGCGCCTTATTAATAAAAAAAGGAAAATAGGTTCATTTCTACAATACTTTATGAAATACAATTTGGTAAGCATTTATCCATTCTGGTGGACACAATTTGGTGAGTATTTAGAATTTTTTGGTAGTAAAATAGGTACTTTTCTGGTAGGCGTTCAAACACAAGCCTTTTGTAAAAGGTGATGAGCAGTTGACATAAGGTTATTATATATATTGTAACTTAGATAAATTAATAACTGAATCACTAAAAAGTGAAAAATAAAAAACTTTTTTACAAAAAAATAACAACCAACTTCAAAAAAGTCTCTACATAGTGAAAAATAACTTTAATTTACCTTAATTTACTTACCTCAATGTTATCAGAAGTCTTTCTTCAGCTGATATAGTATGTTTGAAAATAGTTTCTTCCCGCTGAATTTTACTTTTAACTAATTCAAGTAGGTAATTCGTAGAAACATTCTCTAGACATTTTTAGGTAACTAAAAAATTGCTTGGATCTTGTTTTAACCAAGGGTAAAGATTATGGAAATCACCAAAATTACATGTTAACGAAAATATCGGAGACGCTCTTGTACGGGGGCGTCGTTTTTGTTTCTGTTTGATGTTTTTCAACAAGAGCACTAACAGTCATGTTTCTTCGTCAGAGTCCATGGCTTAACTGCTGTCAAATATATTTAAAACATCACTAGCATACAGGCGCACGGTAGTCAAATACGCTTTCAATTTAGGCGTTTGGTATCGGACTGCTAACGTATTGCAGCGGCCCGGCAGCGGGTTATAACCAGCGGCACGGTAATCGTGCGGCAGCGGTCCGACAGGAAACGTCTAAATTGAAAGCGCCCTTACAACCAGAAATATTGAATTTTAACAAGAATTCTTCAATATAGCTTTCTTGGTCTAAAGTTATAGTACTATTATCTTTATTTACAACCACTCTCATGCATAAACAATTTTTGATACATCCCAAATCTTTGATGAACCATGAACTTTGATGACAAACTCTCTTTCAACTAAATTGTTTATTTTTCATTATTTGAAAAAACAAAGAAATCATCAACATACAATGCAATAATGATCTTTACATCTTTATCAATCTTTGTAAACAAACATGGTTCCAGTTTAGATTTTTTATAACCCAAAAATTTAAAAAATTCATCAACTCGTTGATACCATGCCTCTGATGACTGTTTTAAGCCATAAATAGCACGTTTCAATCGTAAAACCATGTTTACAACATCATTGCTACCCTGAAAACCTGGCGGTTTCATCATATGCACATTTTCTTTTAGTAAACTATTCAAAAATGCAGTGTTAATATCATTTTTTTTTTCGTTGTTTGGGAAATCATCGAATGACCTCTCCCGCTCTGGGTGGAGCGGAAGGGCGTGTCAGACTCTTACTGACTAAAACCCACCCGAGTTCCTTCAGTTGCACTAAATGACAAAATTGGAACTGAAGCTGAACTGATAAACCAAATAACAATCTCAATGTGGAATGCCTGACAACAGGTGAAAAAACTATCATCAAAATCAATACCCGACCTTTGGGTGAAGCCCTTAGCAACTAACTGGGTAATTTTTGTGGCCTACCCAAATGTCTTTTCTTTGGTATTGTTCGTCGAATCGTTGAGCTCCTTAAGTTCTGAGTTGAGCTACACGATTACTGACAAATGCGTGCACTGACTGGACAGGTCCATTCAATCTGTGTGGTTTTTCCTCAAAAGACCATCTCAGACACAAATCTACATGGTCTTCACATGATCTGACCAAGATTATGTCTGGACTTTAAAAGAGACTGTGACCTCTGAGTTTGTTTCGGCCTTTCTTCTCAGAGTAGTCAGATAGGAAACGCCGACCTTATCTAGTTTTTAAAATATGATTGACGTGTAAAAGTGTTTGTTCAAACCTACTTACAGAAATAAAATCATTTATCATTTAACATGGCTCTATACCTGACTTTATTATTATTATTATCAAGTTTCCTTTTAAAAACCTATTTGCATTGTACAATTATGGCAGTGGGTGGAAAATCAACTAATTCCCAAGCGTCATTGTCTTCAAATGATTTAAATTCACTTTCATGGCTAATTCCACTGATCACTTTCTGGTCCATTCAACGCTTCATCTAGAGATACTTCACTTGCATTTGTATCACTGGTTTGACAATGCACACATTACTAAAACCATACCGATCAGGCTGCTAACGAATACATTTAGCTGGCTTGTCCACTCGAAACTCGGCGAAAGGCCCTGGCTGAGACATGTCATCTCGCGTAAGCCCCCAGTATGTCTGTGGACTCCTCAAAGTCCTCCTTGTCAATACCAGAACTTTCAACTTTGGTGTTCAGTACTTATTTTTTCTGCTCCTGATCTTCCAATGTTCTTATGTGCTTCATGTTCCCCACTTCCTGGGTACATTCTTCTCTTTCTTCCTTCATTGGTACAAAGTCATTAGTGACCTCACTAATGTCAAAGTGCTTAGTGATCTTGCTTCTGTTCAATGCCCTCCACAATCATAACAATATCTCTTGCTATTGTTATACTGTTTTTGTTGGGATTGTAAACTCGGTACCCTTTCACATTGTCTGAGTAACCAACAAGAATACACTGAGTCGCCTTTCTGTCCAATTTCAATCTTTTTTCTTTTGGTATGTGTATCATGGGCTTACTTCCAAAGATACGTAGATTACTGACATCTGGCTTAGCTCCTGTCCATATCTCCATAGGTGTTTCGTTGTAGAATCCTGATGCAATTGACCTGTTTCGCAAATGAACAGCAGTGTTCACTGCTTCTGCCCAAAAATGCTTAGGCAATCCTGCATCAAACAACAAACATCGTACTTTCTCTACCAATCTACGATTAAGCCGTTCGCAGAGACCGTTCTGTTCAGGTCTGTATGGATAAGTTTTTTGATGTACATTTCTAGAAAGAAGGATGGCGAGTTTGGACCCAGATTATTTATAAATTAACGAAGTGTCATTCACTTGCAAGTGCATATTTATTATAATTAAGGGTTTGTAAGAGGATTATATAAAAAATATTGAGTCACTAGATGATGGGAATTAAAAGTTAGAAAAGATTTTAATTTACTTAAAAATAAGTCATCATTCAGTTATTAAACGCACCGTGTTTCGTATTACATTCCAAACGAATAATTACATGATTTGCCTACGTTCTTACATTTGCAGACGTTTGCGCTTGTCAATTTTTTTTAATAAACAAAACTTCTAAAATAGAAGAAATACATACAAAAGTTAATAATTATTAAAAATGCATTTACTTACATTTTTTTATACAAAAATGTACAATATTGTAATTATTACGATTATTTGTGATAGCGTAGAATGGACCGTTATACTGACAATAGGAGTTTGCTGTCAGTGTCAAAACCAAATATTGTTATTCCATTGTTTGTTTTCAACGACTAACGTGGGGTATCTATTATTTTCTTTGCGATTTTGTGGATTCTTGACGACTTGGCTTTACCTTTGGACTGACTATTCTACATACCGACTTAGAATACCGATTTTACCTTTGGACTCCGATTTGCAAGTGGTTTGGACTTAGTTACCCGTTAAAATGCGTTGTGTGAATTGTCAATTGCGCATTGCCCGATTACGGAGACATCGTTTGTCCGACGAAAGTGCTCAGGCAGTTGAGAGAGTTCAGAGATGGGTTTATCCGCGTGATGTAAGTATTGATAAATCTATACATAAATTGGTTCTTAAGCTCATTTACTTCAGTAGCATCCTGTGGCGTGGTTTTGTTTCCGTTTGAATGCAAGAATCGCCCTCAATTACATTTAACTTAAAAGTATAAATAACCGTCACCCATAGGATGATAAGAAGTGATCACATTCTTGATTTTGAACCACTGACATGATTATAACATTAACTTGGTGTATTTGATAACTCTAAAACCATGGTTATAATTATTTTTAGATAACTGGAGACGACTTTATTTGTCATTCCTGTTGGGAGTTGATAAATCATAACCCAAATGAAGATCCTGAACATAACACCCCACAGCAACTTGGACATCGTAATGTGTGTGCTGGGTGTGGAAGATCTATTTTGAGAATCAGGAGTAGACTGGTCCTCAGACCAGAGATGTCTGAAAGAGAAGTGCAAATAGGAAACGTTGTGTCTGAATGGATAAGACCCCGCCAGGTATGTAATAAAAAAAAAGTTTGACTAATAATGACGTACATACTCAAGAGATCTCTATTTTTATTATTTTTGTGATTGTTTTTTTAAAACTTTTCACTTTTATTGTTTCAGTTAACGAACACTGATGAAATATGTGTGCCTTGCTATTTACGTGCACAGAGAGTGTTTGATAGCTCTCATAGAAGTTCTGCCCCTGTTGCATCTTCCACATCTAGTGTAGGAGGTAGTGCACAGCCTATATCTTCGCAACAAATGGAGCAACTTGTAGAGGTCATTCCGTCGACATCTGGACAGGCACTGAATGAAACATCTGATGACCAAATATTACCTACAACACAAGCAGCTGACACATCAGATATTGAAAAGGTTCGTCTGTCAACCACCAGACCTCCATTGCAGGTAACATCTGCTGAACAAATAACATTGCCTACGTTAAGAAGAGCAGCTGATATAGCACGTCGTTGCTTCTTTTTGGAGTGTAACGACAGCGAAAAACGACGTGTGCCTGATGGACTGAGAAAACAGATTATAAAAGATTTCAATTTCTATATACCCAGAAATGCCAGAATTTGCAATTTTCACTTAAGTGCCAACTTATTTCATGAATTGTATGCTAGTGAAAATGCTATATCAACATTTAGTGCTGCACATATAGAAGAAATTGTGTATTTACTAGCAGATGATTCAAAATTGGATTTTCTAAACCCCGAAAGTATTGATGACCATCTTTTTAAGTACTGGTTTGGACGGACAAAAGATGAATATCATGAGATATTAATAGAAGTACCGCGATTAAACAATCATAAAATAAAAAGCGGTTTTAGTGCACTTCTGTGTAAAATGCGGACTGGAGATAGTGGTGAAAGAATCTCAGCATTATTTCAAATACCCAGACGAACTCTTGAAGAATATATGCAGCAGGCACGAGAAATTCTTTGCCAGGACTATGTGCCTAGACATTTGGGATGGGCACACAAGCCCAGGGAAGAATTTGTTGCCAGAAATTCTTTGCTTGCTGATCATCTTTTTGGCAATCCTGAAGCGCCCACTGAAGAAAAACGTTTAATTGCCATTGCTGATGGCACATATTTAAGCACTCAAAAGAGTAGTAACTATTTATTTCAAAAAGAAACTTATTCCCTTCACAAATATTATAATTTGGTTAAACCTTTCCTTATAGTTTGCTGTGATGGTTACATCATTGAGGCAGTGGGTCCGTATTCAGCCACCAAAAATGATGCTTCGATCATGAATGATCTTATGTCAGAGCGAGGTGCCTTTACGGATTTATTTAGAGAAGATGATGTTTTTATTTTAGACCGTGGGTTTAGAGACTGTGCAGACAACATGGCAAACAAAGGTTTCTTAGTACATATGCCCGAAACAATTTCGAC
The DNA here is from genome assembly GCA_917490735.1 of Dryobotodes eremita. Lineage (NCBI taxonomy): Eukaryota > Metazoa > Arthropoda > Insecta > Lepidoptera > Noctuidae > Dryobotodes > Dryobotodes eremita. The sequence goes on along the minus strand of OU823242.1, from coordinate 2,011,308 downwards.
AGGGGAAAGGCAACTTTCGACTCTCCAAGCCAATATCTCGAGATGTGTGACGATTAATAGATGGGTGGTTGAAGCTGTCAATGGAAGGTTCAGTAGGGATTTTAAAATATTCCGTGCAGATTATTTAAATAAAAGGTGCCCTCATATTATGCAAGAGTTTTCAATTGCTGCTGCCTTATTGAACCATTTCGCTGTTCAATTCAGGGAACGAACAAATATCCATGAGGTCATTCAGACAATAGAAGCAAAAATATTTGAAAATAATGAACTTGCTGAAATTGTTCAACATAATAATTTAAATATGAGACATGTACAATGTTCCAAAATGTTACACATTCAAATATAGAATTCCCTGAATTAACAACAGATGACCTAGAATTAATCGCTTTGGGTACATACCAAATAAAGCAAGCAAAATCATATGTTGGGGAGCACCTTAGAGCCCACGGAATTTATGCTTTAGAAGTTTGCCAGGACAACACACCTCTAGAAGGAGCCCACGGAATTTATGCTTTAGAAGTTTGCCAGGACAACACACCTCTAGAAGGGATATTTAATGACAGCCAACCAATTATTATACGTGGCAAAATTAAATCGAGGCATATAGGAAGTAAGTCCTATTTTACATACATCGCAGTTGATAGAAGGCTGGAGGGGCGTAGTGCCATATTAGGATATTATTGCCACTGTCCCGTAGGGACACGGACAGTAGGCTGTTGCTCTCATATAATGAGCATATTGTGGTACATGGGTTATGCCAGACACCAAAGCTACGTTGCTGCACCAGCTTCGTTCTTAGATAACCTTTTAATTAGATAAATAATGTATTAAAGGTTATCTAGGAACAAACAGTAACGATACAATTACTGTAAGTATCAGTACTTATTAAAATCATCATCCTCCCTGCCCTTATCCTATTTTTTATCATAACCTGTATTTTATAATCACAAACGAAATAAAAGATTTGTTTTTATATAAATATTGTTTTATTCAACAAACCTCTTGTTTAAAAATTCAAGTTCTTAATAGTCTGTAAAATCGCATCTTTGCTTAATTGCTTTTCACGGAGGGAGTTCCAGGAGATAGATATTTATTCCTAGTAGGTATCTTTACTTCGTTTTCGACTACTTTGTTGGTCTAGTGATCGTTAGCACGACTGCCGAACGTGGGGTCCTGGGTTCGATTCCCAAATCAGGCAAGGTGAAATTCTCAGTATCAGCCCGAAGTCTGAATATGTGCCCGGTCAGTGACAGTTGGCTCACCCCTCATAGATGAGAGTTAAACGTATGTAACTGGCAAAATGTGGGTGTATAGCACGCCACTATGACCCGACTTTAGAAAGAATCTTGGTCGCAACTAGACACATCGCGCCAATTGAGCCTTAAATCTACATATTCTGCTAGATATGTACGCTTCTTTCAACTTACTTTTTTACAAATAATAATTATAGTTTCATCCTATATCAATCCAGTCTATGCTTACAGTATTTCATATCTCGTTTTGACCAGGTCACTATAGTTCCTAGCTCCCAGACATAGTAGGTACGTATTTTTTATTTTGAGAAGGTAAGTACTTATATTTGGCCAGAGAGATGCAGATCCATGATGGTAGTGTTGGTACTTAAATATTTTTATTCTGATTGAACACCTTTTTGAAACTACTTAGTACAAAAAAAATACATTGTATTATCACTATTATATTCGTTTTAGGTTATAATCTTTCACCTTGCATATCTTTTTTCTCCCAGCCTCTACAACTTACTGCCCATTTGCTTTTTGCTAGTTTTATATAGTTCTACAACTAGTTATAAGTTTCCATACTGCACGGTACTCCTAACAGTGGGTCCCATTGTACATGCAACCTCGCCATTCTCCTTTGCAAGAAATTTTCAAATTCCTTAAAGCAGAATTCCGTTCCTTTGTCTGTCCAGCAGGCCTAGACAAAATACATCCGTACTTTTTTCCGCACACGCTACGGACTGAACATTAGCGTGAGTAAAATGGTAGACAAAGAAGGAATCTCACGCCAGACGCTAATTCCGCAGCGTCGGACGGAAACACAATAGTTTCTCTATGGAAGTTAGCGTGAGAACGAAAACAAAAAAAAACCAAATGTCAAACGCATATTTGGCGGTCATTTTAAATCATATAAAAAAGTTGTGTAGTACAATTTCGAGTGTTTTTGTTTGGAACTTTAAAGGTAAAAAGTTATATATTTATGATTAATGATTTGTGTAAATAATAATTGCAAGTAATGTGTAATAAAAAAGTGTTTTATTATGGATCAGAGATAATTCTATTAAAGTTACATAGATTTTCTCAAGAAAAGATATCATCGAATTTATCTATGCATTAAGTTCGCTTTAGATAGAATACACGCTACGTGCGAGCCCAGAACAATTTACAATAACGTTACATTTTATGGAAAGGTAAGTAGAAATTCACAATAATCACGAAACATTTAGTATAAAGTTAGTGTTCATTTGTTTACACAATGAACCAATGGCATTTTTGTTCAGGTGTAGCTCTCAAAGCTATTAGTTTTAAGTGGCTTTCATGTCCTTCAACAGCATTATATACGATTTTCGACTTTAATTCCTAAACAATAGAGGTATAGGTATAAAAATAGAGTATACGGTACCTTATAGTCCACAAATGAATGGAAAAAGCTAGAGGCTAAACTGATCCATTTATGACAAAGCTGTAACTATACTGGATGAATCATGCTTACCAAGACATCTGTGAGGCCATGCTATCTTGACAGCAGCATTCTTGATCAATAGATGCCCATCAAGTGCAATTGATTTTGAGATACCAGCAATGATATTTCACAGAGAAATGGTGCTCAATAAATTGAAACAATTCGGATGCAAAGGATGGATGGTCATACTACCAAAAAGAGATAAGCTAGATTCAAGAGCGCAAAAAGTAAGAATGTGTTATGAGAATGTCACATCACTAGTCGATGAGCAACGGGGCTTGCAAGATGGCGCCCGAGCCAAGGTATCTTTAATGGATTTAATAAAACCACGTTTAATTGAAGTCCAGTATTATTATTTATATAATACACTGAACAACACATGGTGTCAGTAATTGGGTTCGTAATCTACGTGTCATATAGTCATTGTGAAATTCTCATGTGAAAAGTCGGCGTCATGTCTGATGAAAATGAAAAGCCCAAGAAAATATCGGGGATGTCCAGTCCGCAGCCCATGGTGATGAATGGTAACTTGGCTCAACAATGGAAAAAATGGGTGCAGTCATTTAAAATGTATTTACGTGAATCTGGCATAGATGAAGAGAGTAATGTCAGAAAGGCAGCTTTATTTCTACATGTCATTGGTGAAAAGGGCGTGGATGTATTCAATACGTTTGGAAAAGTCGATTATATCGTTAAATACGACGAGATCATACAGTTATTTCAAAATCACTTCGCCCTAAAAGCTAACCTTACTTATGAATGTCATAATTTTTTCACATATAAACAAGGTGAAAATGAAACCTTAGATGACTTTGCTTGCACACTAAAATTAAGGTCACAAAACTGTGAGCTAGGACAGCTGCAGGAACGCCTAGTCAAAATAATGTTTATCCTACTTCCTACTATCCTACTAATATATAATATATATGTGTATATATATATATATCCTACTAATATAATATTATAAATGTGAAAGTGTGGATGTTTGGATGTTTGTTACTCAATCACGCTAAAGCGGCTGTACGGATTTGGATAAAATTTGGCACATGGGTAGACTATGACCTGGATTAGGACATAGGATACTTTTTATCCCGATATTCCCACGGGATCGAGATTTCTGCGGGTAAAACCGCGGGGCGTAGCTAGTATGTAATATGCAACAAAAATACAACTATATCAGAGAAAAATTATTGCTTGAAGATAAGCTGGATCTTGATAAGGCCTTAGTGATGGCAAAGGCCATGCTTGCTTCCAGACATCAAACGGATGAATTATCAGCAGAACAAAGTTCAGTCTTGTATAATACGAGCCAGTCACACTCAAGATCAAAGTCTAACTTAAGGAACGTCAGTCAATATAGTCAGCAGTCAAGACAGGAAGTTTGTACAAGGTGTGGTCAGGTGCATCGTTATAAGTGTCCAGCATTAGGTGTAAAGTGCAAAAAAATGAGAAAAAGTCGGTCATTTTGCAGTTTGTTGTACTCGATTTTGCAAGTACGACCCATGTCTACAGTGTAAGCAACGAGTTATACTTGCAATATTTTTATACAAGTCCCGCAACGAGTTATTAGCCCTTGACCTTGAACAAAACAAACGTCATAAACCCTTATGTCCCCCCTTTTGATCGTTTTACGAGCCTCGAGACTAAGCGGTCGTGTATTTTTTATTGATGAAGTAAACAATTAAGACAAATAAATTTATCTATTTGTGACGTTAGTATAAAAATAAAGTGTGTCGCGTGTGACTTGTAGGTTTTTATATCGAGTTTCGTGTGCAAGATAAACTAAATATTTTTTATAAACAATAAATACGGTGTTTCTACTAGTATGTCGAACCCAGGATCGAGCCAGTTTGGTCTTAGCCAACTGCTACATCGAGGTCCTCCACCGACGCCTACCGAAACATTACCCCCGAGCGACCCAAATCCACCAGCACCCGCGGAGGATGAATTGCCGAGTGAAGTTATCAGCACGCCGGAGATCCAGAAATGGTTAGGATCTATAGATGCCATTCTGAACGAAGTTTGCTCTATTGTCGGAGAAGGGAAAATGAACTCAGACCAGAAGCTTCGTGTCTCCTCTCTTTGCCGGAAGGTCTCAAGTGGGACTTCTCAGATGGCCGTCTTATACCAATTGTTGAAGCAGAAAACCATCCAGGCCCATACCACAATCCAGCACCTACGGTTCACCAGAACGTTGTGAACTCTCTCCAGCAAATCAAAGAGGTTGTAGAGACAAAGCTGAATACCTCAGAAAATAGTTCTTATGCTAGCATGGTCAAGAAAGGTTCCGATAACTTCGTCCGTCCTGCAAATTTGAGATCAGTTGCCATCTACCCTAGCGATAAGACCTAAGTCCAAAAGATTATCTCTCTCGAACAACTTAAACTTCATGTCCGTGGCCTGAGAAAAGTGAAAAATGGGGGAGTTCTGATTAGCACTGAAAATAACGGCGATATTGATAAACTGAAGAATTCGGATAAACTACTATAATCGGGCCCTATAATAGAAGAACCTTCTAAACGCCGCCCTAGGGTCGCTGTCATTGGCGTCCCCGTATCCCTTACCGAGAAAGAGGTATTTGAATGTATTTATGAGCAGAACCTTTCTGCCCAGCTGCCGAATACAACTCGTGAGTCCTTCCATCTTACTCGATTTATGGCTCAATTTGATGCTCTCAAGCATCAAATTGAGCCATAAATCGAGTAAGATAGACCTTCCTACCTGTAACTACATCTTGGAACTACCCGCTAGCATAAGAAAAATTATGATAAATCAAAGCAGAATTTTTATAAACTTGACATCATGCCCTGTGAGAGATTTCACGATAGTCACCAGGTGCTTCAATCGCCAGCAGTTCGGACACGCAGCCAAGTTTTGCCGAGAAACTAGTCCTACTTGTAACTAATGTGAAGAGACTGGAAACTCCTTCAAGGAATGCAGCAGCAAATCTTAAATCTTCCCCCCTCAATGTGCGACGTGCAAACGCTTCAAGAGGAAATGTGACCATCCAACTGGTGACGTAAGTTGCCCGGCGCGGAAATATGCAAAGATAAACTACATCAACTCAATAGACTATGAAGGCGCCTAAGAGCGCCACCGAATACTTTATTTAGTTAGCGCATAAACAGGTAGTTTATTCTTTATTTATATTTCCTCTAAGTTTATAACAATCATGATAAATCAGTTTATTTGTGATCTAGATAGTTTTTCTGTGTCTGAATCTAAAATCTGTAACGTTGAGGATTGTAAATACCTTCTTCCTTCTAGTGACAAAACTTTAACCCTGCTCACACAGAATATTCGCAGCATAAATCGAAACATGAACGGTTTTGAAGTGTTATTACAAAATCTTGACATAAGCCGTGGTATTATCGTCCTAACAGAATGTTGGTTGTCATAACAGACAGTCAATTTACCATCTCTTGACGGATATTATTGTTATAAAACTGACAGAAACATAAACCAAAACGATGGATTAGTCATTTATATCAAAAATAATTTAAGAACCATCAAAGACGAACCTGTATACCAAGATAGTAATTGCTTAATAATTAAAATAATTCGCGATACGGTAGTCATGGCTATTTCAGGTTTTTCCACCGTCTCAAAATAAAATGAACCTCTTTGCCAGTGGCCAAGTCTCCCATGATCGAGAGAAAAAATATACAACTACTGCTTGAGCAGAACAAGGCGCATTGTAGAAAGTGCCTTTGGAATTATGCAGTTAATTATTTTCAAAAAAAGAATAAGAATACAGCCGAAGTATTTAAACGACATAATTTTAGCATATACATGTTTACATAATTACATGCATACTCGAAAACATTTCATTACCAAGAGACAGCATTCTGCAAAATTTATTAGAAGCCAGCCAAACTGATGATGAAGAACCTTTAAATATTCGAAACTTTTTAAGACCTTCTATAGGAGTTTGCCGATGACGTCACACGAACGAAGAAAACACATAGATGATTTTCAGGCGTTTAATTTTAATGATAACAAAATAGGACTAATGCTCGCAACCTTTTCCCAGAAAGGACGAATAAAATAAAATAAAATTTTGCAATACTTTCGTAGATTTCGCCTACGCAGGCGTAGCACGCTTATAACTATCCAATCCGCAAATTTCCGCAGACAAAAACATAAGGCCGTAATTTTAGACATATGTGGCTTCTTAATCAAGAAAAAGTTTAGTTAAGTATGATTCAGAACATACATAGTTAAAAGTCTAAGTAAAGAATTATTCTATAGATTTTTAAAACAAAATTTGGTCGTCACGTAGACACACCGTTATTTCAATATTATTCAGAAAAATGTCAAAACGAGTATACAAAGCAAGACAACATACCTGATTCTTGAAGCTTCATTGTAAAAAATATCACTTAATTAACAGAATTCTGAGAAAACAGCCACTAATTACTGGTCAAGTAATGAGTCACTGATAAGGGTGCACGTGCAACGGGAGTTGTGTTCACTTTCGGGTTTCACTAAAGAATGAAACTGATTAGTTATCGGGGATCTATTTATATTTAATTATAGTGTATGTATCGGCCAACGACATGACAGCGTTCAAGATGTGAAAATACTATATGCGTTTTCTTTAATTTTGACCTCTAGCGGAACCACAGTGCGCTGTGACTAAACCAGCCGCCGGACGGCTTGACCTCGAGGCCCACCGGCCTCTGATAGGGTCCCAGCTCCCGGCGGAAGTGTGCAGCGCATGAGATGGACGCGATCCATCAATGAAAACGTCATGCGCTCATACTATGGGGCTACAGAAGGGGGAAACAATCTGACCGCGTACCGTGTCCGGATGCTCTCTCTTTTTGAGGTGCTTGAGCCGGCTGTCAACGTTTCGGCAGAATGACTGTCGGATCAGGTGTGAGTCATCCAACGTAATCATATGTTGGATGACACTGTCCTTGATTGCCTGTGAAATTTAATGCAGAGTAGTCATGGCGTCGCCCCCCCATAGCAGACTGTTGTAGTACTACCACAGTCTTACACAAGTCAAGCAGACGAGGAGAGTGATGACAGGGCTACAAACGTAAGTACCCAGTGCAATGAGGAATTGAGGAGTGCTTTGGAAGATGTGATTCGAGAATATCGGTTCATATCGCCCGAACTTAGACCACGCTTGCCTCGTTTGCCCATGCATAACAAAAATAGGGCGCTGGTTGCGGTCCTGGATGCGCAGTTGTCAAATTATTTTGATGACTACGTAGACCTTAAACATTAAAAAGACCTTAGACATTAAAAAATAACTTAAAAATAAATATGCCTAAAACGAACTTAATACAATTTCAGACATACAATTCAAACATAAATAAAATAGGCATTCACTATAAAGATTCTCACTTGACCACTGTCGATAATTGTGTTTTCTTGGGTATAACGGTCGATAAAAATTGCAATTGGAAAACACATGTAGCGCTTGGTAGGTGTTCAAGTAAAACTCTTGATGATAGTATATCGTATGTAATAATCATTATAAAATATGTACAGACTTAAAGCTAAAATTCTACATAGGTAGTGTATGTTGCGAACATAAATAAACTAACCAATAGGAAAGCAGTAATAAATATTATCCATAGTTAAACATTAGTTCATCATCTATCCGTGCGGTGTCGCGTCGACGCAGTGCGCGCGCGCCGTGGCGCGCATATAAATATATGGAGGCTCCACCTAACTAACATCAGGTTCCGGGCGGAGCATAGCACGACGCTCCAGCTGTCGAGGGTACTGCACCACCTCGCAGCTGCAACAAACAAAAAGGAATACTCGGTGGCAGTATTCCTCGACATGGAGAAGGCCTTCGACCGTGTGTGGCACGACGGCCTTATTTATAAGATGGCCACTTCGGACGCGCCCCGTCGCGTTGTCAAAGTGGTCTCTACTTTTCTCTCCCACAGGACTTTTAGGGTGGTGGTCGACGGGCGCTGTCTAGCGCCCGCCTGGTGCTCGCAGGCGTGCCGCAAAGTAGCTGCGTCTCGCCGGCGTGTTACTCGCGTTACACCGACGACATCCCCACAACCCCAGAGGCGACGCTCGCGCTGTACGCAGACGACGCCGCGTACATTACTACCTCGCTCAATGCGAAGTACGCGGCCGTCAAAATGCAGCGCGCCCTGGACCTCCTTCCCGACTGGCTGGCAAAATGGGCGGCTGTCGGTTAACGTGGGTAAGACGCAGGCGATGGTTACCGGGTTTGCGCCCCTCCCACCACCCTTGCAGCTACAAGGAGTCGACATCGATTGGTCGCCCCGGGTCATAATTGGGTGTGACCATCGACCGTCGGCTCACGATGGGGCAACATGTCCGCAACGTCGCCGCGCAGGGCAGGGTCGCCTGCTCCGCCCCGTGCTCTCGTCCCGAATCCCGGCGCGCGTCAGGTTGGGCGTGTACAAAGCGTAGGTACACCCGATCTTGACGTACGCCGCCCCGGCATGGTTCGCCCTCGCGAGCGAGTCGAGCCGGAAGCTGCTCCGCGCGCAACAAAACCTTGCGCTGCGGACCATCGTTGACGCTCCTCGTTTCGTGAGGAACGATGTCCTTGCCCGGGACCTCGGGATCGAGAGCCTGGATGAGTTTGTGCGGCGCCTCGGGAAGGGAATGTTCGCGCGTGCCGACGCATCCGCTTGGCCTTATGTCAAGCAGATAGCGCCCTGGCATGCGCGCCCCCCCGACGCGAGACCCCTGCCCCGCGACCTGTTAGCGGACAATTGACACCATCCCCCGGACTGGACTCCCGAGTAAGCTGCATACAGGTTACACGCGGCTTACTCGACTCAACTGAACTCCACACTCACCTACATGCATCCGTTGCGTAGCGTGTTCTAAGTTAATATAGGCACGCTACGTCATCGAACCACAGACAAACACGTCTAAACATTCGCATAAACTCACACGCGAAGGCGCCGCGCCGGCGGCGATTCGCGTAGACACTGAGCAGTGTTACACACATTACAATACCGCTCACACACTCACGACGACTCCTTAGCCCGGACCGTAACTCGCTCTGGAAGCGGGGCGGGCGGGGGTCAAACACCTAATTTTGTAGGAGCGTCGAGTCGGCACCTCCGTCGCTGGTCGTCTTCGTCGGGCCTCCCCTAGGCAACTAGGGGTCTCACCTGGCGGGGACTGAACGCCGAGGTGTCGTGAAGATTAGCGTCGTGGCGCGCCTACAGAAAAACAAATAGCAATCACACATATGGGCGCGCGTAGCTACGCGCACCCAGTAAGCCGCAAAGCCACTGTTGCGCACACGAAGAGGGGCCCGTATTGACGGGTCCCAGACATGAAGCCGCGGCCAGAGGGCAAAGCGCCCTGGCACCGCTCGCCACGCCCCCTTGCGGGGGCGTCGCGATTTCCCCAACGTAACTAACATCAGTGAAGCGTTCGATGTGTCGGCGGACGGATGTATTAATGTCTTGCAGCTACACACACAGAGAAAATTCTTGCAAAAATAAATCGTTTTATATATGTCTTGAGAAGAATTAGACAAACAGTAAACTGTGATACTGCAATGCTGGCTTACCATGGTTATGTGTCATCCATACTTAGATACGGCATTGTAATATGGGGTAACTCAGTAGATTTTGACAGAGTTTTTAAAGCTCAAAAAAAATGTATCCGAGCAATTTGTGGAGCTCACTTTTTAGACAGCTGTAAGCCACTATTTGAAAAACTTAAAATTCTACCTCTGCCATGTTTATATATTTTTGAAATATGTATTTTTATTAAAAGAAACTACAATTTATTTGAAAATAACACTGACAGGCCAAATAGCCGAACACGGCATAAAGATAGACTTCGGCTGCCTCAAATAAAACTAAAATTATTTAAGAAAAATGTATACTGCATGTCGATTATTGTTTACAATCATTTACCAAATAGTCTTCAAGACTTACCGCTGACAATATTTAAAAAAATACTTTTCAAACTACTGTTATTTAAAAGATATTATACCATTAAGGACTATTTAGAAGACAAATCAATAGAACCTGTAATTGAGTTAGATTAATTGACATTGTGAATACATCTGCACGCCATGTTATGGCAGGATATGCTGAAACAAATTTACTGTAACACCTTATGTACCATATTCTAGCAAATAAATATTTTTGATTTGATTTGATTTGACCTCACCGATACTCATTCGATTCTATACTGCGCGGCTGTACCGGCATGTCGTGTAGCTCACGTCAAAGGAGTCTGCTACAAAAACACCCAGAGTCGAATGAAATAATTTATGCGTTGTGTGTTAGAACATAATTAGGAGATCCTAAATACGTAATTCGTTTCTCACCAAACGACCACAGCGAAACAATAGCAAGCCGCGATGTCTAACGAGTTCTTTGTTGTAAACTCGTAAAAAAGCTACAGAACACAGCTAATGACATCCATTTGTGAGATGGAAAGGGACAGCCAACAGCTCCAAGGTCAAACAGGTAGGGAGAGCCATGTAGGCCATTCCTCTCCCCCCGCTCCGTCGTACAGTTCTATGTGCAAGCGCAGTCGTTCGTTTGTTTTCGTTGCGAGTGCGACCGTTTTGTTTTGGATATTGTTTTTATTTTCACGCCGACGAACTGCAATTTCACACCGGACTCCGAATCTGCAATTTACGATCAACTAGGACTTGTAATAAGGACATCGATTAGTTTTGTGATATTGGACTTAAAATGAGTGATAACGGTCGCTGTGTGATTTGTGACCGTTCTTTGGCACGTAGACAACACCATGTACTGTCAATGGACTTTCTCGAAACGCGTCGAGAATTCATTGAGCACATATCCAGCACAATGCCACAACAAGAGGTATGTACTGATTTTAATGCATTATATTTTATGTGATTATATAGTTAATAAATAAAGCTCGGCCCTCCGATATTTCATTCCGATTCGATATCAAACTATAAGTTAACCAAGCCAACTAGACGAATGTCAAATGTCCCTCGGGAATCACCAAATACAGACGAATGCTAATTTCCATGTCCATCAATTATTAGATTTATCGTGTATAATAATTTAAATTCAGAACCAAGAACTTTATTGTTGTTTAGTTTTGATTAAAACACAAAATAAAGTACGTACTTAGTTCTTAGTAATAAAACTAGACAAACATCCTCTGGATTGAATGGAGAAGACAGAAAAAATTATAGGCATAACCCAAAAAAGAATACTAAATCAACTGAGATGTGTTGTGTGTTCCAACCGGGTCAAAACAGCATGTGACAAGTGCCTAAAAACGCTATGTTTGGATAGAGGATGTTTTGCCCAATACCACTCCTAAGCGCCCATTGTACTAAACTTAGTACGCCCCTAAAAATACAACTTCCGCTTATTTTTTGTTTCTTGTTTGTTTATACTGTCTCAATTAAAGTGTTTTATTAACGATATTAAAAATTGTTTACGTAAAAATTGTTATGGTTTTTATTTGGGCGTTGTTCAGGTCAATCACCGAACAATAATAAACATGTCAGCGTAATTGCGACACCGCGCTCTATGCCTTGAATATTTTATGTATTACCTAAGTAAAATAGTCAGTACGCTTTCGGATAGCATATCGGGCGCGACTCAATCTCATCTCATTCACCTCATTAGTTTTAATCGTTATCCCATTTGTAGCACTGAAATATAGCTATCTTTATAATATTTAATCTTAGTTTATCTTAATCTCACCCCAACCCCGAACAGGCGTTAATGGGTTAATTTCTTAAAACTTATGTTAGCCTATTATAGTTTCATACGGTGAAAACTCATCTGGACATGACTTTTCTGGAACTGATGATGGATGAGCAATACGTGCCTAAACCGTCAACTAGCTCGGATGGTAGTAGCAACTCTTCATCGGAATCTGACCACGAAACGCTTACCTATGGAAATATCACCCAAGAGTCTAGAGCTAGAACATCGACTATGGAACGTAGTAGAAAACGTTCTCGCGATCCAAGCAAATGAAAAAAAATATGTTGCCAAAACGCTGAAAAATTCTGGTCAGCAATATACTTCATTAAAAACTGGTATGGTTAAAGCAGCTAGACTATTGGGGCCGACTTGTTCAGATAAATGTTGGCTGCCTTGCTCATCAAAATTTTCGACAGAACAAAGAACTAAGCTATTTGATACTTATTGGCAGTTAGGCAACTTACAAAGAGAGCGAGATTACTTATATCTTGTGTGAGACTTCTAGAGCTATCATTTCGTAGAATAAAAGAATCTCGTAAAAATAATCCCAGGAAACCAAACACATCTTTTTATTTGTAAAAAGAAGGAAGTGAAATTAGAGTATGCAAGACATTTTATATGAATACTTGGGTATCACTGAGAGAATTTTACGTACAGTTATAGGATCCAAGCATAAAGATGAAGGCCTTAACACTATGAAAGAAGATGGAAGAGGAAGACACGGCAAACAAATCAAATTAATCAAAAGGGTCTCTTTATACTTTCTTTTTTGATAACATAAACTAATATTGATATTACAATTTACGCTGGTTGTAACACATTTATTTATACACATACCTACTGTCTTTGCTTAAAACCCTGTCTACCTTCTTAAATATTTTTGCTTTTATACTCTCTTCTATCTGTGAAAACTTTTAATTGGCCTTATTTTTGTTAGTCTTATTCGTGTGAAAATGTATAGCTGTAAATTTTCCTAAAATTGTAAAATACAATAAAAACAAAATAAATTGGACGAAGAAATAAAGCAGTCTGTGAGAGATCACATTAACTCGATCCCAAAGATAGAGAGCTATTATTTAAGAACGAATACTAGTAGACTATTCGTAGAGGGAGACTTTCACTCGGCTCCGCCTCGCCGTCGCCGGTACTCAGCCTCGCTGTGAGCGCTGTGACGAAACCGGCCGCGGTAGTTACGTCAAGCTCAAGCGACGAGTATTTATCTCCACCCACGACGCCACCACCTGCTCGTCAACTTAGAGGACACCGGCCGCCGGACGGCTTGACCTCGAGGCCCGCCGGCCTCTGATAGGGTCCCAGCTCCCGGCGGAAGAGATGGACGCGATCCATCAATGAAAACGTCATGCACTCATACTATGGGGCTACAGAGGGGGAAACAATCTGACCGGGTACCGTGTCCGGATGCTCTCTCTTTTTGAGGTGCTTGAGCCGGCTGTCAACGTTTCGGCAGAATGACTGTCGGATCAGGTGTGAGTCATCCAACGTAATCATATGTTGGATGACACTGTACTTGATTGCCTGCGAAAGGAAATGCAGAGTGGGCATGTCGTCGCCCCCCCATCGCAGACTGTTGTAGTACTACCACAGTCTTACACAAGTCAAGCAAACGAGGAGAGTGATGACAGGGCTACAAACGTAAGTACCCAGTGCACTGAGGAATTGAGGAGTGCTTTGGAAGATGCAATTCGAGAATATCGGTTCATATCGCCCGAACTCAGACAACGTGTGCACGACAGCAACCTAATCTAGCGCCGCCTGCTATTGTTAGTTTTAAGTACCTATAAGTATCATGTAAAGCGACAGAGCTGCGTGCCTGGCGACAAGTAAGAACCTGTTCACGCTGCTCGGTCGCTCCACGCGTTGCCATTGGTCGACGGCAAAAATATGGTCAATTCCTGCCCCCCGCGGATTGGTGCATATAAAAACCCCGGACCCTGGCAGCGCGGGCCAGTCGACCGAAATTCTCCACTTAAGTTGCCGCATTTTAATTATACAGTCCACACGCTACACATTCTGGTCCTTCGAAAGCCGAATCTTGAAGATCCAGCAGGATGGTGTTAACACGCAGCCGTAGTGGAGACTCTAGGAGAGAACACACCCCGCAAGAGCAAGAACCGTCCATGAGCGCCGAACCGGGTGCCAGCAACCCGGCACCAGAATCCAGTACGAGCTCGGTCGCTGTGATGGACACAGGCAGCAGATCTACGGCGACTACCAACACCGACGCCACGCAGACACATGGTACGCTCAAGCCCGGCGATAACAGGTCACGCCGTTCTACAGCTTCGAGAAAGAAGTGCCTCGCAGAGCTGGATGCCAGAGAGCGGCTGGCTGAAATGAAAGTCAAGCAAGCGACGGCAGAGCGAGAGCTGCATGAAATACAGCTGCAGCGCATCAGAGCCGAAGCTGACTCGAGTGAAGACGACGACATGGAGGACGACCTCGCCTCCGTAAGGATTGGAACGTGGCTAGCGCAACCGGCGCCGCCACACGGAGGTGAGGCTCGACCGGAGCCACACGACGTCAGCAACGGGAGGAAAGGCAGGGACGCAGCGAAAGACACCGGAGCCGCGACAGGCGCTCAACCGCTGCGGGATGACTACGAGGAAAGTGTGTGTGCGAAATCAAACAAGGGCAATATCGCGAGTGAAGTGTTACGCGGGAATGTGAGTGATAAAGTGATAGACGTAGGGACACTCGCCGCGGCCCTAGCTCAAGCCGCGCGCAGCTCGAGAGACCCACCCAGGTATGTCCAGCAGCTACCAATCTTCGACGGAAAATCCGGTGAGTGGATAGCTTATAAGGCCGCGTATTGTGAGTCACACACGTATTTTTCTTGTATAGAAAATGTCGCTAGGATCAGGATGAGCCTCAGAGGCGCCGCAAAGGAAGCTGTACATTGTCTATTATTTAGTCAATCCGACCCTCAGGTTATTCTAGACGCACTAGAAAGACGTTTCGGTAGGCCCGAGGCCTTGATTATGGCCGAGTTAGATCATATAAAATGATTACCTAAATTAAATGATAACCCAAGGGAGATATGTATTTTCGCTAGCCGTATAGCAAACACAGTGGGTACGGTATAAGCACTAAAAAGAATCCAATATTTACATAGCCCCGAAATGTCGCGTTGTATCGTAGAAAAGTTAACGCCAATACTAAGAAACAAATGGTATGATTACGCGGCTACTAGTAAGGTTAAAGATATTCCCGAGTTAAAGCGCTTATCTATGTTTATGAATGAAGAGGCAGATAAGTGTGGCGCGTATGCACAACCAGAATTTGGTAATGACGACTCCAGCGGTTTACGATAACGGCGCAGAGTAGAGCGCACGTTCAACGTGAATAAGGAAACATCAAACGAGCAATGCCCGGCGTGCGAGCAACACGGCCACAAATTACCAGACGAGCTAGACATAGATACACGATGGGATATAGCAAAAAAATCCAAGATGTGCTTTAAATGGCTACGAAACAAACATAGAAGGTTTATGTGTAAAGCGCCTATTTGTGACATAAAAGAATGCAACATGAAACATCACAAACTGTTGCATAAAGAGCGTAAAGTTGAGGCGACACACAACGTAGCAACGCCGGCGTTGACGCCCGTTATCACACACGAAACCGATACGTCGGCGCGGGAAACTGTATCAACAATTTCGCCTCAGAATCGCCGCGCGTATTTAAAAATAGTACCTGTCACATTAAGCGGACCACATACATGTATAGACACATATGCCTTATTAGACGATGGGAGTACAGTCACCTTGTTAGACGCGTCAGTAGCAGATATCCTAGGTGCAGATGGGCCAGCCAGTCCTATGTGGATACAAGGCATAGGCACGGAGGTCAAGCATGAGCAAAGCCGAATCGTAAGCTTCCACATAAAAGGCAAGCACCGTAACGACCCACAGAAGATAGAGGCGGCGCGCACCTAACTAGGCTTGAAATTATGGCGCAAACTGTACAGTTTGTGCCATAATTTCAAGCCTAGTTACGAGTAACTGAGGACATAAATAATTGTAAGCATTTAAACGACATTCATAGCACTCTTGTTTAAAATGTGTGTAAACACGCTCGACCAATGATTTTAATAGGCCAAGATAACTGGCATTTATTAGTAGCCACAGTGTAACCCGGCCCTTGGTGTTGTACAGAATTGGTTAGGAGACTGAATGTTGATGGTCTCCTTCGGTGTTGTACTACTCACCACCGTGCTAAAGTAAAGGGCAATGCCCATCACCCATACAAAAAAATGCCTAAAATGAACAACAATGAAATAAAAGCCAAATTGCACTACAAATCGTAGGAAACCCAATACAATTTCAATAATTATCAAAAAACTAGGTAGAAGCCAGTTCCAAACATTTTTTCTACAATATGGGTTAAGTCAAGGTTAATGATTAATATGCAATAATTAAACAACAAAAAGCATTTAAATGCTTCATTAATCAATTTAAAAAAAAAATCGTCAAGAAATGCAGGAGGATAGATATTGGATTGGTACTGGGCCCATGCTAAGTATCATACATAGTATGGGCGAAGATACCAATGGTTTGCCGTTTAAATGATGACTACATATTTTTTAATTCTTTGGTACATAATGATAATACTTGGAGTCCTTGAAGAGCCACACCAGAAAGAGGTACTACATGTCTGTGTCTGATATTACATCCTGGATAGAAACAATAACTTTCGAGTGTCGACTGCTCTTCCTTAATTACGTAACAGTGTGATGGATCTCATTTGAGGAACTTCTTCATATAGAGATATATTCAAACTATCTGCCTGACTGGGTACTGGACTTGGGTGAAGGAGTAGTAGAGGGTGAGGCAGCCCGGTTGCATTGTTGCCAACATGGGTGACATATCAAATGTGAAGAACGTAGCTGCGAAAAAAATTAAAAGCAATAGTTAGTTTTTTTTTGTTTTACTAAAAGCTGTGGAGTTGGGGATGAAGCTCAGGAATTAACAACTTATTATATAAGCAGGTATCGTACCTGGGGTGGTTGAATTCTGTGCTACTACAGTAATTATGTGCCTTTCACGATCAATGTTATTTCTTAAGCTATGTGATAGTTGTCTTATAACAGACTGTTCACAGCAAACGCACACATGGTGGTGGCCTACTTGTCTATTTGATCGACTGGTTACTGGCAAGAAAACTCACAATAATTACAGCTTGTGGTGTTATCCATGCCTGTATTAAATAACGTACTTCATCATTTTGCACTGATAAGAGAATACGTCTCATCCTTGCAATATCGAGATAGCAATTAACACAGTGTAGGTTTCTATCCATTTGTTTAAATGTACACTGGGCACAAGTCCAAAACAACAGCAGCGTCGTATATAAAGCAGGTTCCGGTCCAGCGTCAAAAAGCCAAGTCATCATTTAGGCGGATCAAATGTAAGTCCGTGTTCAAAAATAGGTATCGTGTGCAGAAGTATAATCAAAATCCTTAATAAATGGCCACAGTCGTTGTTAAATATCATAGAAAGCAATCCGTAATTCCGCAAAAACATGAATCAAGTAATATTAAAAGGTACTTGTGTCAACTATACAAACGAAAAAATGAAAACCAGTAATGTCAAACTGTCAATAAGGCAAAAGACATGTAATTCATACAGCCTACGATACGTTGTCGATTTAGAAAATAATTTGATTTTTAATTAATATTGACATACATATATTATTTTAATTAGATTTAGGGTACACATAGGTCGAGTTATATTAAATTAATGATAACTGTGCACTAATTCTATAAAATAGTTCGTTAAGGGCTATTTGAGGATTCCTGTTTGGCTGAATGTCACTTACTCATGTCAAATAAACACTAACCTTCAATAAAAATTAAGAATGTACTAACGGATATCAAGTTAAATATTTTAAAGAACATTATATTTTTACCCTAGATAAACAAACTTGAGAATTATTTCATTATACATAATAAAGTCTAATTAGAATTATGGACTATTAGTAGTTTCTGTCCATTTCAGGCATTTTTCGGGCGTTCCCCTTTGTAGGGTATAATAAGCTGCTAGGGAAAGATTCAATTAAACAAGTACCTTCTTACACAATGCAATGTTTATTATAATAACACACTATTGAAGGTTCACAATATTGAATGTGGCTGGCCACATACCTTCCCCCATACACCTGGGCTTCCACACCAGTACAACCAGTCTCGGGTCTAGTTGTATTGGTGTGTTCACCTGCAATGAGACTATTACAATAACTCAGAGTCGCTATAGCGAGGCCGTGAGGTGAACCACTTAATAGATGCTAGCTCAATTATACAAGTACCTACCTATCAAGGTTGTGCTAACAACGGGAACATAAGATTATGCTAAGCAATCCGCGACACAACACTTTATGGCAACTGGTCTCATCACCCAGTCCATACAATAGGCCTAACTCTCTCATTGACTAAATCGCTACCATACCGATTATTCTCGGTGATCTCTCAGTACTAATCCCTTCACTTGACAGGACTACGACCCTTGGCATCAAACACAGGATATCCCTGTGTTTGCACGTTACGTGGACTACGGGTTAATAATGACGCTTCGTTACCTGGAGCGGCGAACTTCCCTCATCACCGATATCGGTTAAGTAAAGCCTTCCTGTCAAACGGATGACAACACCTCAAAGGTTGCCTGCACCCGGATCCATTCCAATCATCAGACCACGGGGCTACTCCAAAGCATCACGTCTCAATTATGTATTAGAGCTACAAGAGAAAAAAGGCTAGCATAAACAGCCAGACCTGTAACAATACACTCGTGTCAGAAATCACATGTACCAGCCACGCCATCCCGCATGAACAAAGAATACGGTTGAACACTCACCGGATTCAGCTTCGAATGGGACTTATTGGAAACCCATCGGGTTATTTGGGTACAGTCTGTTCCTCCAGAACTAAGTCCCAATTCCAAATCCTATTCGTATCGTGTCACACACGTTGCGGGTCTTCCCCTTCCCGGATCAATGTCACAAACCTTCGAGAAGCTTCCACCACCATAGACTAAATAGAATTTTTGTCTGTTGGTTATTTTCCATTTCTTAGGCATTGTATTAAATAAAATGTGGGAAATTATGTCTGTATGTTTATTTATATAAATTAACTAATACTCTTGTATATAATTTACATGACAAAATTTCTCTATTGTTACAGAGAACACGCTGACAGCCATGCCAATGCCTGACACAAGATGTCGCTACTTGTTGCGTTATTTATTGATTTTGCAACGTCACAACAGAAACACGAACAGGTGCGCGTGATCAACCGGTAGCATCGTACACAAAACTTGGATGGGCATTGCATGGATGTCAGTACTCAGTAAATAAAGCTATAGCTACATTTTCCGGCCACATTAAAATTAAAGAAAATCTGGAACCAATAGAAGAAACCATGAGAAACTTTTTCAAATTAGAATCACTGGGTATAGAACCTAGGATACCTAGAGACGACCCGCAACAGCGAGCCTTGGACATCCTAGAACAGAAGAGTCGACAATTACCCGATGACAGTTTTGAGACCGGACTATTGTGGAAACAAGAAGTACCTAAAATACCAAACAACTACCTAGGTGCCCTAAAACGGCTAGAAAATCTAGAACGACGCCTAGATAAGGGAGAAAACCTCAAGACCCAGTACTTGCAACGCCTTGACAATCTATTCAACTCAGGCTATGCAGAAAAGGCACCCGATACCTGCACGACCAATAAAACCTGGTACCAACCTCACTTCCCAGTGGTCAACCCATCCAAGCCACATAAGCCGCCACGACTCGTACACGATGCAGCAGCAAAGACAGCGGGTCTGTGCCTAAACGACCTGCTACTATCGGGACCAGACCTATTACAATCATTGCCCGGTATTTTAATGCGTTTCCGTCAAAATAAAATAGCTGTGTCAGCAGACATTAAAGAAATGTTCATGAAGATAAAGATAAGGGAAGAAGATCGCGATGCAATTAAATGAAAGAAAATTTAAAACTCATATAAAGAGTACACTTTGTAAACAAGCATATTACAAATTAGATGATTATATCCTAGATAAGAATGCTTGGAAACATGCTGGTCCTGCTCCATAGGACAATCTAGAGTCTAGACAAAATCAAACTGGTTGCTAATTTAATTGTATAATTTATAATTTTTATGACATTGATTGTTACATTATGTACTTAACTACTTTAACTCACACACTAAATTATTAATTGTTGAAATTTTGGAAACATCATCTATTTTTCAATATTTGTAAACATGTGAGCACCATGTATCTATCACACATTTAATTTACCTGCATTTGCATTATATTTAATTCTTTTTACCTATTGTGGTATAGTAATTTTATTCTAGGTGCATCGTCTTCACATATGATTACATAATTAATGTGAACTTACATAATATTGAGATCATAATAGTGAGAGGCTTCAACAAGACGCGTCCAATATTGACTGGTCACCCCTGGAAGCAGCTGTTTCAGTTGATGAAAAAGTTAGTTTCTTCAACGATGTTGTGGTCAAGCTATATGACGTCCATGCTCCTATCAAGAAAATCAAGTTGAAGCGTCCGCCTGCTCCTTGGATGAACATGGGAGTTCGGATGGCAATGCGACGGAGGGACCGCGCGTTTCGGAAATTTAAAAAGGATCGCTCGGAGAACAATTGGGCCTTCTTTAAGGCTGCTACGAATCGGTGTAATCAGATGATACGCAACGCTAAACGCCGCCACGTCCTAAATAATATCACTTCTTCTTCTCCTGTCGATATTTGGAAGTTCCTTGGAACTTTAGGCATCGGCAAATCGCGACTTTCAGACCTTCCTCACACAATTGGTTTGGACGATCTAAATCGCCATTTCTCTACTGTTCCCGCTCTGGATAGTCTAACCAAATGTCAAACCCTCGACTACCTTGCTGGTCTGACGCGTCCCAATGTCCTTTGTCTTCACCCCAGTCGACCCGGAGGAGATCAAAAAGATTATCCTTTCCATTAAATCTAAAGCCGTGGGCTGCGATGATATCAGCCGCCATATGATCGTAGAGGCTCTTGATCAACTCCTTCCTGCAATCTCCCACATCATAAACTACTCCCTTTACATCGTTTCTTTCCCTTCCCTGTGGCGTAAAGCCCTTGTTCGGCCCCTACCTAAGATACCCAATCCTTCTCTTCCTAATCACTTTCGCCCAATTTCCATCCTTCCCTTTCTATCTAAAGTGCTCGAGGCCAGTGTTCATAAACAATTCTCCCACTTTATTCACCGCAACTCCCTCATCAGTCCATTACAATCCGGTTTTAGGCCCGGGCACAGTACCGTTTCAGCGCTCCTTAAAGTGACTGACGATATAAGGCGGGGAATGGAAGACACTAAAGTTACAGTCTTAGTGTTAATTGACTTCTCCAACGCTTTTAATACCGTCAGTCACGAAGTCCTTTTATCCATCCTTCCCTATCTTATGGTCTCTCGGGAGGTACTGGAATGGTTTGCCTCTTATCTTCAGGGGCGTCAGCAGTCTGTTCGTGCTGGAGACTCTTCGTCGAGTTTTTGTGATCTTACAGCTGGCGTCCCTCAAGGCGGTATATTATCTCCTATTTTGTTCTCCATTTTTATTAATTTCATTACAATCGAGCTTCGGACTGCGTATCATCTTTATGCTGACGATTTGCAGCTTTATTGCCAGGCAAGTGTTGACAACATATCCGACGCGGTTGAGGAGCTAAATCGGGATTTAGGAGTGGTTAAAAACTGGTCTGATCGATTTGGGGTGGCGGTTAACCCTAACAAATGTCAAGCTATAATTGTAGGGAGCCCCCACAGTATGAGGAAGCTAAATGGCTTAACAGTGCCACCTGTAATGTTTGACAACGCAGTTATCCCGTTTAGCTCCGATGTTAAGGATCTTGGTCTACATGTCGACACTTGTCTTGACTGGCGAAAACAGGTCACGACTGTTAGTAAAAAAGTCACCGGTACGTTGCGGTCGCTCTATCGGTTGAAAAACCTTCTCCCATCATACATAAAGGCAATGCTTGTACAGTCCCTAATCTTTCCCATAATTGACTATGGTGATGTGTGTTACTATGACCTGAATGCTGATCTCCTCAATAAACTTGACCGCCTTCTAAATAACTGCATTCGATTCGTTTTCAATCTTCGTAAGTACGATCATGTGTCCGCGCACCGGTTGCTTTTAAAATGGTTACCCATTCGTCAGCGCAGAGAGTTGAGGGCTCTGTCTATGTTGTTTTCTATTCTTGACAAACCTACTTCTCCTTCTTACCTCACTTCAAATGTTCAATACTTATGCTCCGCGCATAGTAAAAATCTTCGTTCCACTAACAATCGTCTTCTACGATATCCTTCCCACCGCTCTGGTTTCATTCACTCTTCTTTCTTTGTCCAGGCGGTCTTTCTTTGGAATGCGCTCCCTCTGAACATCAGGACGGCAACCAGTCGGTTTACTTTTAAAGTGAAGGCACGTGAACATATTCGTAAGAAGTTGGCAGAATCATCCCAGCGCTGATTTGCTGGATTCGTTTTCTCCTCTTCCTATCGTTATTTCTCTTGACTAAGTTTATTTTCGTTATATGTATGTATGTATGTATCTATGTATTAGTATTTATTATTTTTCAAGTTATCTATCCCTTATGTTGCACCTGCCATGTTTTGTCTCTGCATCACCCTAAGGTTGACTGGTAGAAAATGCCTCAGGCATTAAGTCCGCCTTTGTACAGTATTTTTTTTTTTTACTTGTGCATAAAGTTTTAATAAATAATAAATAAATAAATAAATAAATATTGTAAAATATTTTAAAAGAGTAACGGTGGAGTTTCTTGCCCATTCTTCTCCATACGAAACTACCTTTTGGAAGGGGCAACTAGAATCAATTCTATTTTTTTGTAAATTTTGACGTTCAAAAGTGCCTTTTATGTGCCTATTTGAAATAAATGATTCGACTTTGACTTTGACTTTGATGCGTTGAGATTTTTATGGCGCGGCGATCAACGAGAAGGACCGCCTGGTGAATATCGCATGACGTCTGTTATATTTGGCGCGACGTCATCCCCATGTACAGCGCTATACATAAAGGATCGCAACGCTAAGGACTTTCCCGATAGATACCCAGCCGCGACATCAGCAATAATAAACAACCATTATATGGATGATTATCTGCAGAGCTTTTCCAGCGAAGAGGAAGCCAAGAAAATAACAACGCAAGTAGATTACATTCATAAAAAGCCAACTTTGTTTTATGTGGTTGGACATCAAACAATAAAAATGTTTTAAACAATAATTTCACGCCTTCACAAGAGATAAAAGTATTAGGCGGCGACGACACAGAGAGAGCCCTCGGACTACGATGGGATACTAGGAAGGATTGCTTTATATTTCAAATTAACAAAAACAAAACACCTATTGTATTATTAAACAACACACGCCCACCCACCAAACGGGAGGCGCTCAGCATAATTATGTCTAAATTCGACCCACTAGGAATTATATCACCTATTACTATACCGGCTAAAAGGATACTTCAAAATACATGGAAGTATAAAAAAGAGTGGGACAAGCCACTACCCGAGGAGCTACAACCAAAAGTCACTAAGTATTATAGAAACGCTCCTGATCCCACGTTTTTACGATTACGGTGACGTCACAGCCAGAGAAGTACATACGTTCGTAGACGCAAGCGAGGAGGCATACACCGCAGCGGTATACTGGCGAACTGAAAGGTCAGACGGCAGCGTACAAGTGACCCTGGCGGCAGCCAAGAGTAGAGTAGCCCCACTTAAACCGGTATCAATACCTAGGCTAGGCTAGGCTTAGGAGGCCTATACCTAGGCTAGGCTAGGCTTAGGAGGCCTATACCTAGGCTAGGCTTAGGAGCATGCTTAGCCCAAACGGTCGTTCAAGAACATGACTACGAGGTGAATGACCTAACATACTGGAGCGACTCTACCACCGTTCTGGCCTGGATTCAAGCCGAACCACGCACATTCAAGACTTTCGTGGCGCATCGTATCGCTGAAATCGAGGAGCGCACCAAGAAAAATGAATGGAGGTGGCTACCCTCAAAAGATAATGTGGCAGACGACGCGACACGCAGCTCGCCGGAACATTTTAACTCGAAACACAGATGGTTTAACGGTCCCGAGTTCCTTAGAAAAGGCAGAGATGAATGGCCACAGTTCAAAAGGGTCATTGCCCCCACGAACACGGGCGAAGAACGCGTTAAATGTCATGTTATAAACGAAACAAAAGTAAACGATCATCTCCCAAATATTACACGTTTTTCCAAATGGACACGGCTGATAAGGACAACTGCAAGAGTACTTCAGTTCATTGACCTGTGTAGACCATGTCAACATACTGTCGAATATAAGTGTACTAAGAAGAAGGCATCAAAAGATCCAACGTGGAAAAGAATACACAAAAGCAAACCCGTTAAAAAAGTTACGCAAAAAATAACAAAGAATAAAACTGTAAACTACATACCTATACCTGCTACTTATCTTCTACGCGCCGAAGAACAATGGGTCAAGGGCGCACAAGCCGAAAGCTTCTCAATAGAAATTGCCGCCATAAAGAATAACAAAGCGGCGCCCGGCAACAGCCCGTTATCGCTATTGAGTACATACCTAGACAGCGTGGGTATTTTACGTTTGCGCGGGAGAATCACAGCGGTACAAGACGTAAATGAAGAAATAAAAAACCCAATTGTACTCGAGGGTAAGCACAGATATACGAAGCTATACATAGCATATGTGCATGAAAGTTTAGATCATGGTGGAACCGAGGTAACGGTTAACGAGTTAAGACAGCGTCTTTGGATAACGAGACTACGTCCGTCTGTAAAGAATGTTGTAAAGGGCTGATTACGCTGTAGAATAAAAAAGGCAAAGCCAGCCAAACCCTCTACGGGAAACCTACCGTACCCCCGTTTAGCTCATCATTTACGACCTTTTACTTTCACTGGTTTAGATTATTTTGGTCCCATATCTGTTTCTGTAGGTAGACATAAAGAAAAAAGGTATGGAGCCTTATTTACGTGCTTAACTTGTAGAGCTTACATATAGAAATAGCAAATTCACTTAGTGCAGATTCAGCTATCGCCGCTCTCAGGCGATTTATAGGTGGGAGAGGTTGTCCAAAAGAAATATGGAGTGACAACGCTACTTGTTTCAAAGCGGCTGATAGGGAACTAGGAGAAAGCGCCTTAAGTGCTTTAAGTAGTGAGTCCAATGCGCGGTCCATAAGCTGGAGATACATACCTCCCGCGTCACCGTTTATGGGCGGAGCATGGGAGAGGATGGTGAGGGCAGTCAAGGAAGCACTGTACATCACCCTAAAAGAAGTTCACCCATGAGACGAGACCCTCGCTACGCTACTCGTAGAAGTAGAAAATACGGTGAACTCCAGGCCACTCACGCATGTCAATGTGTCACCAGACGAGCCCGAAGCCCTCACGCCTAGTCACATACTGATCGGCCCTAACTCACATGTACCCTCACCGGGTAATTTCACCGCAGCAGACGTCACAGCACGGCACCAATGGCGGCGCGCCCAGGCACTCGCAGACGTCTTCTGGCGAAGATGGGTACGTGAATACCTACCGCTCCTACAAAACCGGCGGGAGCCCTACGGCAGTGGCACCCCACCCAAAGTCGGAGACGTCGTTGTGATCTGCGACCCTAACCTCCCACGCAACACTGGGCCCAAGGGAAGGGTGACGAAGGTGTTGCCAGGTGCAGACGGAGAGGTACGAGTTGTAGACGTGATAACCAAAGGACATGTACTCCGAAGACCAACCAAAAGAATTGTCGTGCTCCCCACGGAGTCGCCTGATGGCGACGGCGGGAGAAATGTGCACGACAGCAACCTAATCTAGCGCCGCCTGCTATTGTTAGTTTTAAGTACCTATAAGTATCATGTAAAGCGACAGAGCTACGTGCCTGGCGACAAATAAGAAACTGTTCACGCCGCTCGGTCGCTCCACGCGTTGCCATTGGTCGACGGCAAAAATATGGTCAATTCCCGCCCCCCGCGGATCGGTGCATATAAAAACCTCGGACCCTGGCAGCGCGGGCCAGTCGACCGAAATTCTCCGCTTAAGTTGCAGCATTTTAATTATACAGTCCACACGCTACACACAACGCTTACCTCGTTTGCCCATGCATAACAAAAATAGAGCGCTGGTTACGGTCCTGGATGCGCAGTTGTCAAATTATTTTGATGACTGCGTAGACCTCACCGATACTCATTCGATTCTGTACTGCGCGGCTGTAGCGGCATGTCATGCGGACGTTAAAATGAGCACCCAGTGGAGCAAAGACCGCGAACTAGTGTTCCTGGAGTGCTATCAAGCAGAACCCGTGCTTTGGCAAGCCCAACATGAAGGACATAAAAATAAAAATAAGATACACGATGCATGGACGAGAATTAGTGCAATCATGGAAATTCCTGTGCCACATTTGAAGAAGAAAAGGGACTCCCTAATATCCAGCTACAGAACGTGCAGAAAGAAGTGAACGATTCTATCCACAGCGGTGCCAGCATATATGAAGTGTATAAACCTATGTGGTTCGCCTATGAAACCATGGATTTATTTCTTGGAGAAGGAGTGGCATGTAATAAAAACATAAATACTGTAAGTAAGTTTTATTTGCTAATTTATAAAAAAAAATATTATACCTAATTATAATAAATACTTATGTATCTAGGTACCTACTTACAAAGTACTTCGCAAATTCGTCTCTTATTTCACGGGCATTCAAAGCTGATCGGCGTGCTGTGATTGGAATATTACGAACAGCACAAGTAGGTTCGATTTCGTTTCTCCATGAGTCAGGTGCGATTAGTACACCATTTTCATCATGTCTATGCTTCCAGGTGGTGTATATATAATGTGATGAACTGGCACTTTTTCGTAAGAAATTATGTAGTAAAATGCACGTCATTGTTAAAAGAGAAACTTTTTCCGGGTTAAATGGAATCGGTTTTTTAAATATTCAAAATTTTGTGTCAAGTATCCCAAACGTATTTTCTACTACAACCCTTGATCTTGATAGATTCTGATTAAATATACGTTTTGGGGATCCTGATTCATGGTTACCCGGATAAGGTTTCAGTACATGTGATGAAAGCGACTACCAACTTATTACTAATACTCGTCTTTAAAAAATAAATAGTTACCGTCCCTCCAAGGCACGGTAGGCCAGGCTAATAATCGTTTTTTTTTTATAGATTTTTATTTTATATTTCGGGAAGAATCAGCAAATAATGAAACAAATGAGGAGGCTCAAGAGGCTGATCCGAGTCGAAATACAAACAGTCAACAAATAATGTCTCCGAGTCGTAATATAAACAGTCAACAAATAATATCTAAAACGATTCGTCGTCGTAACAACCCCTCTGAGCTTTTGATTGCTGGAGAAACAGTTCAAGATTGTCTTAAGACACTCAAAAGGACATTAAGCACTCGACAGCCACAGGAAGATGATGAATGTGACCTACCCGGTAAAATAATTGGGAAAAAGTTGAGATTATTATCTGAAGACGAAAAAGAGCAGTTCATATGTGAAATGTATCAAATGTTCCAGCGTAACGCTGGAACACTTGATCGCAACCGACGCAAGGAACCACAATCCCCTGCCTATTTTTCACTAGCTCGATCAGAAAGTCCTGGATATTTTTCGCCTGCTCAAACGTCTGTTTCATCACCACCTCTATCACCACAGCAACAACAGAGGGCAACTAGTTCATGTAGCACTTACCGCAAGCCGCCAATGCAACAACAGAGGGGAACTAGTTCACGCAGCACTTACTCCGAGCCGCCCATGCGACAACAGAGGGGAACTAGTTCACGCAGCACTTACTCCGAGCCGCCCATCCAACAACAGAGGGGAACTAGTTCATGCAGCACTTACCGCGAGCCGCCCATGCAACAACAGAGGGGAACTAGTTTACACAGCACTTACTCCGAGCCGCCCATGCAACAACAGAGGGCACCTGTGCAACAGCGCATCTACTCAGAGTCACTACCATTTCATTCACCAGTAATTCATATTCCAGAAGAAGCAGTAACCGCAGGAGATTCATCAGTGATTATAATAAGTAATGTTTGATTCCAAAAACTATTGAAGACTACACAGATTATACTAATGACACGAGCGACCAACCTAATGAAGGTCCAACAGATTATGACAATTTGATTGATAAGGCGTTCATGTTCGATATTGATATTGAAACCAAATCACATTTAGGCACACAGGTTCCTTGAATTACTAAGTTTAGTTTACAAATTGTAAAAGCTAATATGACACTTTTCGTAATAAATGTTTTTGTTTATTATGTATTTGTTTTATATTCAATTACCTTAATTTCCGTCTCCAGTACTTGATTCAAAGTTTGGCACACTTCGGGTATTATCTGCGACATCAGTTGAGGTGACACTTTAAACAAAAAGTGTAAACTTTCTAGGCTACAGTTGCCAAAAATCGTAATGTAATGGCGAGGCGTGTTGTAGCAGGGATTGCTTTTCGTAATTGCGTATCTTGCTTAGCAATTAGTGGAAAACTCTACTTAATAACTTCTCGAAATCTAAGAGAGACATTCTTGTAAACTTTTTAAATTCACCAGAAAGTTCTCCTACTAATTCGGCCAGCTGCTTTTCCAGAATCGCACTGAGATAAATAATTGGAAACAAATATTTTTATTTAAATGGCTTATAATATTTTTTCGCTGTGGTATCTACATTCAGCAACAAGCCAAGCTGTTTAATCTGCTAAAGGAAATGAGGATGGCAACTATCAAATGTTTGACTAGATAGCGCCATCATAGACTAAGCAATAAACTTTTTTATTTATTGTTTTGTTTGTTTGTATTTATTGTTTATTGCTATAAACCAATAAGCAATCAACTTATTCACTC
Source organism: Dryobotodes eremita (assembly GCA_917490735.1). Lineage (NCBI taxonomy): Eukaryota > Metazoa > Arthropoda > Insecta > Lepidoptera > Noctuidae > Dryobotodes > Dryobotodes eremita. The sequence goes on along the minus strand of OU823242.1, from coordinate 1,981,966 downwards.
ATAGTAACACAAAATAGCTATTTGGTAAAGGTTTTCTGTAAGGTAAAGGAAACCAATTATTGTATCTCAAGAACCATTCTCCAGCTTGGGTTGCTCAAATTCAATCAGGAATCTCGCAGTGTCCTCCCACTTTTTTGTTTGTGTTTTTTATGCTTGAACATGTTGGGCACAACTTATTAGTGTTTAATTTGTATTTCATCAATGGTATTTTGATATCTATGGCCATCTCATGAAATGAATTCTTTACAGATGTTATCCTTGAATGAAGTTTGTGGATTTTGCTGGGACCAAGCTCAAGATTTGAGCTTACATGTTCCAGAAGGATTACAAGAAAGACACCAGCCTGTTGTGTTGCCCAATATAAGAAGACCGGCTGAAACGCATGACGAATGCATGGAACCAGAGCGAAATGTTGTGCCCGAAGAAACCAGGCGAGAAGTACTAATTACGTACCAATATTTTATACCAAGAGGTGCTCGTATTTGTTCTCTGCATAGACAGGAGGCGAATTATGGAAATCTCTATACTGCTGAGTATAGCCTTAATAACTTTACTTCCATATACATAGAAGACGATTATTTTTATATTAATGGAAGGACTTCGTAACATCTCTTATGGAAATATTCAACTATCCTGATAACCAAGTGCAGTACTTTATAGGCATAAGTAAACATGCCATCAACAAATATAAGAAGCAACACCCAGGCTTAGTAATATGCATCGGGGTAGTTTTGCATTAACAGCCTTATTGTGCAAGTTAAGGACTGGAGATTCGAAAGATAGATTGTCATGCTTATTTCAAGTACCAAGAAGGACCCTAGAAACATTAATTTCTGTAGCAAGAAATATCTTGTTAACAGACTATGTTCCTCAATTTCTTGTTTTTTCTCATTTAAGAAGGGAGCAGGTGGCAGCAAAAAATTCCTACATTGCCAATCACATTTTTGGTGAGCCTGATGCACCAGCTGAACAAAAACCCGCGATTATAATACCTGATGCAACATATATATATAAACAAAAAAGCAGTAATTACTTGTTCCAAAAGGATACATATTCCCTACACAAATATAGGAATTTATTGAAACCATTTATCCTCTGTGCGTCTGATGGATATATCATAGATGTACGTGGACCATATAGTGCTACTACAAATGATGCGACCATAATGAATGATTTATTAAACGAAACAGAATTCAATGATTTTTATAGAGAATTTGATGTTTTCATTCTAGATAGAGGTTTTCGTGACTGCATGGATAGTCTGCATGAGAAAGGATACATAGGTCATATGCCTGGAACTAAAGAAGACGGCCAATCACAGCTATCTACTCTTGAAGCCAACAGATCACGCGGTGTAACTATAAACAGGTGGGTAGTAGAAGCTGTGAATGGCCGTTTGAAGAGGGATTTCAAAATATTCCGCCATGAATATTTTAACCGTGGTTGTCGCAATCTACTGGCAGATTTTGAAATAGCAGCTGTTCTGCTGAATGCGTTTACTCCGCCATTCGCAGAAAATATACATGCAGAGCTTTTTGTTTCAATTATATATGAACGCCTGTTTTTAACCAACACTATAGCTGAGTTAGTTATGGAACATAATTTAAACAGGCGCGGTTTCTGGTTTGTACCCATAAATGCGACAAGCCTATCTTTTCCGCGACTATCCATGGAGGAATGACTATTATTTGCATGTGGTGTATACCAAATTCGCCAGGCCCGTTCATATGTGGGTGAGCATTTTCGCTTTCATGGAATATATACATTAGAGGTATCCCGAGAGAGAATAAATGGTTTAGAGGGAATAAACCCAACGTTGCTTCGTGCTAAAATAAAGTCCCGCCATTCTTCTGCTAAAACTTATTTTGTATTTATAGTTGCACAAACAAACATGAGTGGTCGGGACGCAATCAGAAGTTATTGCTGTAACTGAATTGTAGGTTTAAGAACAGTGGGATGCTGCTCACATGTGATTAGTATTATTTGGTACCTAAGCTATGCTCGCCATGACCCGACCTGCCCCCTTCTTAGATGAAGTAATATTAAGAATTAATTATAAGTACTATCAAATAAATGTACTTACAAAAACAATGTTTGTTTTATTTACCTACACTCAGAACCCCATCAGAACTTCATCATTATCAAACTGTTGCAGTCCGCTGCTGGACATTGGAATGTCCTAATGCACCCCACTGAGTAGGTACGATCCTCATCACAATCTACCTACTTATTGGTAAGTAAAACTGGAGGAATGTGTACATTGTCGATAAAGGAAAAGCCAAAGAAAATATGACAGTACTTTTTACAATATCTGGTGATGAACAGATGGTATTGCCTACAATTGTGTACCCCTATCAACGTTTACCTGAGAGAATCAAACAAACTGTACTTGATGACTGGGGTGTGGCAACTAGCAGTTCAGGGTGGATGACGGCGGATACATTTAAATATATTATCGAGCATGTTTTTCATCCTTTTTTAGTGAGAAATAACATTCAGCTACCAGTTTTGTTGTTTGTTGATGGGAACAAATCTCATTTAACCTACGACCTAAGTGTACTAGCTCACTCTCTTCAAATATAAATATTTGCTCTGTATCTAAACGCCACTAGGATTCTTCAGCCGGCTGATGTGTCACTATTTAGACCCGTAAATAGTTCTGGAAATTAGCAGTTAGAGAATGGCTGCTTGAGAACATTGGTGAATTTTTTTCCAAGCAAAACGTTGCTTTTGTTAAAAAAAAAAATTACAAAATTAGTTGTGCCTGCATTATAAATGGCTTTCGAGCCTGCGGCCTCTACCCTTTTGATCCAAATGCTGTCGATTATTCTAAATGTTTAGCGAAGTCGGCATCCAGATCTAAAAACATTGTAGACATTTCAAATAATAAGCCCGAAAAATCACTATCATTGGCAAAATTTACGGAACTCGTAGGCGCAGAGATGATTAATAAATCTAAAGATATTAAAAATGTAATGCAAGGTATCCAAAACAACGAATCATTTTTCACTCTTTATCAAATATGGAACTTTTATCATTCGAATACCGAAAATACGACAGAGAATATTAATGAAAGTGAGGAAGGAGAATACAATGACATGGAACCAGAACCGACAAATGTACAAGGCGAAGAAAACCTTAACACAAAAATTATTAATAATATTTTTGAAAACGAAAGTCAAAATATAATTATAGCAACACAACAAAGTCTTGCAAAAATCCAGGATGAACAAAATAGCGAGAAAAATGACCAACAGAACTGTGAATATGAAACATTTCCTCACTCTGACAATGAACCCTCTAACATTCAACCTGCAAATAATGAACAAAACAGTACTAGTGATCTGCAGAATAACGACCAAGAACTTGTAACTTTAGAAGACCTAGGAATGGCAAACACAGGAAAATTTGACGAAAACCTACCATCCTGTTCAACCAGGAGACTTAAAGGTTTTTTAGCAATACCTTCAGCACCAACCAGAAAAGAGAAACGTAACATTGAGATGCTACCTTACCACATATCAGGACCAGAATACCAAAAGATTTTAGAAGAAAAATCTAAAGAAAAGAATAGACTAGAGGAAGAAAAGAAGGCAAAGAGAGTTGTGAGAGAGCAAAAAGAAGAAGAAAGAAAGAGGAAACTAGAGGAAATCAAGACAAAAAAGTTCGAAACGGCTAAAAAAATTGAGTCTATTTCTGGCTGTGGTGTGTGGTGAGCTTCGATGATATCGATCGACGATCGATCGATTGGTGTGGTAAGACCCTAAATCTCACCTTATGCATATACCTCGGAGGTTCCTGTTTCGGATAGGAGGTTCCTGTTTCGGATAAGGCGGGAGGAAACGCCCGGGTGTTACCATTGTGTGGATCGACCGGAGGACACGGTGGAGCATACGGTGGAGGTCTGCCCGGCTTGGGCGGAGCACCGCCGTGTCCTCGTGGCGGCGATCGGCGGCGGCGACCTCTCGCGTCCGGCCCTGGTTCAGGCCATGGTACGGAGCGAGAGGGAATGGGAAGCCGTCACCTCCTTCTGCGAAGCAGTAATGCTCGCGAAGGAGGAGGCGGAGCGCGAGAGGGAGAGGCAATCTCTACGCCCTCGCGCCCCTAGCCGCCGCAGGAGGAGGAGATACCCTGGGCGTCGGGAGTCGATTGCCGACTCCCGGCCACCGTAGGCGCGGGCTTGCGGACGGCGAGCAATGGGCAGCTCGCCGTCCGGTAAGGACCAGGCCCGGGTCGACGGCGCGTCGTGTTCCACGCGCGCCTCAAAGAGATGTCAGCACCATTGACGGGGTCCGATAGGACCGATGCCTGCCGGGGTCGCGGATTGTTCGAAAGAGTTACCGTGGCCCTGGCGCACAGGCAACTGAAGGAACACGGGTGGGTTTTAGTCAGTAAGAGTCTGACACGCCCTTCCGCTCCGCCCAGAGCGGGAGAGGTCATTTGATGATTTCCCACCCAAAAAAAAAAAAAAATGCATATACCTCAGGAGGAAGGAGACAATTTCTTATGCCATAACTGCTTTTGTACGGTAAATGATGAAAGTATTTCTGAGAACGAGGAAAGTGAGAGTGACGAAGAAAATGAAGAATTTTTAAATATAATAAGATCAGGACAAAAAGAATTAGGTCTGAGCTGTTTCAAAATTTAATTCAGATGAATAGGAGTCAATAATTTGATAATATTTCACAATTGAATTGTTTGGCTAATTACTGTTACTTGTCATGATAATTACTGTGATTTAATGGCCAATTGTTAAAAGTGATTGTATTTGATTGAGATTTTTCACTAATAAATATGTGATTTTATTTATATTTGTTTTAGTACCTATGACCCCATCTCATTCACTTTTATTTGATATGTGATAAGTGTTTGTGACTTTATCAACATGTTTTTTATTGATGTCGGAAAATAAATTTTACGTTAAGTGGCCAATAACTACAGCATTCACCCTATATAACTTTGGGGAAAATTTATCAAGTATGGGGATACTTCAAAACTGAATTTGGAGACATTGTTTTATGAGTTTGACCGTTGACATTTGACATTTAGTAGAAGCAAGTTTTTTAAATCTTAAAAACTTAAACTTTTAAACGTAGTGTATTTATAGAAAATTTTGTATGAGTTTTGTCTAGAATTCATTTGTCTAAAGTTAGTGTTTTGTAAATAATAATAGTTTTGTGTATAATTTGTGTGTCTAAAGTTAGTGCTTTGTAAATAGTCGTAGTTTTGTGTATAATTTATATGTCTAAAGTTAGTGCTTTGTAAATAAACCTATGAACAGAAAAACCAGTGTTAAGTTTTGTAAATAATCGTAGTTTTGTGCATAATTACTGTGTCTAAAGTTAGTAACGTAGGTACTGTTTTGTAAATATGTCTATGAACAGAAAAACCAGTGTTGTGTGGGACCACTTTACGGACATTGGTGGTTACCAAGCAGTTTGCAATATATGCAAAGTTACGATGTCGTTTAAGTAATCAGTGACTAATTTAAAAAAACACCTACAGCGCAAACATCCTACGATTCGCGTTGTAAGCCGCAATGAAATGACGACGATTGGGTCGAGTGGGGTAAGTGGTTTGCATGCAACCGTTGTGGTTGTTGGTGGCAGTAATGGTGATGGTGGTGCTGTAGGTACTGACATTGGTGATAGTGGATATATTAACAGTACTAATGACGCAGGAGTAGGTAATGCTGCTGTTACTAATACTATTAATTCAGTTGCACAAAGTAGTACACAAGGACCTGTACGAAGAGCATATGGTCATCAGGCAATAACTGACTATATGTCAACGTCGCGGCAACGTAGAAAAAAAAATTATTGATGAAAAAATTATGCAGCTCTTCACCTTAGATTTTCAACCATTTCGGCTGGTAGAAGACAGGAGTTTTCGAGAACTTATCCATTTAACATTTCTCAATTATAATATACCATCTAGGAAGTATTTCGCAAATAATATGTTGCCATCTCTTTATGAAAAAAAAAAGACTGAGCTGAAACTTTCATTACAAAAAGATGTCCAGTCTGTTTGCATAACTGTTGACATTTGGTCAACAATAGCCAATGAATCGATGATGGCCAATAACAGTCCATTATATTAAACAATTAGCATCAAAGTTTCGCTACTGTTTATTAGACTGTGTTCCTTTACAAGAGGCCCACACTGGTAAAAACATAGCCAAAGTTATCAAAGATGTATGTGATGAGTGGAATTTGTCTGATAAGATATTACTAGGAGTTTCAGATAATGGCAGTAATGTCAAGAATGCCATAGAAAAGGAGCTTGGGTGGAAACATTTCCCATGCTACACACATAGATTAAATCTTATAGTTAAGGATGCATTAAAAGCAGATGATGTAAATGATATAATACATAAAGTCAAAAGTTTTGTGTTGAATTTAGGACTTGTAAAAATGTTATGTGAAAAGTGGTTCTGACGGGGAATCCATGCCCGATTTTAGACCCAAGTGACTTATGGTGTAAGACTTGTAAAATTTTAAAACTTTTAGTTGAATAATTGGAACATAATTTAATTTACTTTAAATAATATTGTAAGTTTTTACAACTCAAGTGTTTATTAAATTCTATTTGTTTTTGGTATAATAATATTGTTTCAAAATGGAGTATTTCTGTACTATACAGGAGGATGTTAGTGCTAAAATGATCAAGGCGAAGTCCAATTTAAAGAAATCTCCTACAGAGCGATTAACTTATGCATATTTAGAGACCCGTCTTGAAAATTTGGAACAACTATGGAATACATTCACGGCTACTCATAAAGAAATATTAACCCTTTATATCACCATGTGACAGTCCTGTAAAAAACCATCCAAGTCCTCACAAAATCTAAAATCTTATTTTTTATTCCGTTTTAAATCAATGTTACGGTTACAAACCGTTCTATGCAATTCTAGTACACATCGTGAAACACAGATGGCGTTAGTAGGTTTGCAAATTCGTCCAAACTTTAGTTGGTGACAATTGATAGGACTTGAGCTTGCGTAAGTTTTCGAAAATCGAAAATAATATTTAAAAAAAAACAAAATAACTGCGGCTTGTTTAGTGATTCTAGTAGGTAAGTTCATGGTTTTCAAGGTTTATTGTTGGTAATGCGTAATTTTAGTTATTTGTTAGTATTCGTGTTGAATTTGTTTTTGTAACATTTCTGTCACAATGCAGAACAAGGGTCCTATTTTATAGTACATTGACCTAATGTTTGTATCTTCACAGAATGACTTCCCGAAGTATAGGAGAAGATGAAATTGAACAAATTCTTTTTGAATATGAGGCCAGTGAGGATGGGTTTGAAGACGATGATGACAGCGTGATAGATCCCGAATAAATGCCGCAATTGGAACACCCATTCGAGGATGAAACTGCAGAAGAAATTGATGGTATGAACATTGACAGTATTATTAAAGATCTCGAGCGCGGTGGCAGTAATTCGCATTCATCACCCTCTTCCGTTGCTTCTACTCTGCCAGGACCATCAGTACTTTGTCAAACCAAAAACAAATTGAATGTACGCTGGAGGAAGAAAAATATTGAACTAAACGAGCAACAGCTACGTTTTACAGGTGATGAAACCTTGTCGCCTGAGGTCTTAGACCTCAAAACACCAATCCAATTCTTCTTGAAACTATTTCCTACAGAATTGGTTGAAGTCATTGCCAGCCAAACAAATCTTTACATAGTCCAGAAAGATCCCAACATGAGTTTTCGTGTCATAGAGACCGATATTCAACAGTTCATTGGACTAGTGTATATCATGTCGTTGATACATCGTCCAAGGGTTAACAAGCATTGGCACAGTTGTATAGGAACACCTTTAGTAAAGGAAACAATGGCAGTCAACAAGTTTGAGAAGATCAGACGATTTATTCATTTCAATGATAACACAAAAAATGTTCCACGAGAGCACCCAGATCATGACTGAATTTTCAAGATTAGACTAGTCGTCAAAAAACTAAATAAGACCTGCCAGAGCATTCCTCCAGAACGATAAATACCTATGTGTAGACGAGCAGATTTGTTCCATAAAAGCAAGGCACAATTTGAAAAGATATAACTCCAAAAAGCCAAATAAATGGGGATATAAAATATATGTCCTTTGCGGCGTGAGCGGATTCGCATACAAATTTGAACCTGAAACAGGAGCTGAAAATGTGGTTGTTTCTGAAGAGCCAGATTTGGGCGCTGCATCGAATCGATTTTGTGTATGTAGAATGGACGTACGGACGTCAAGCAGGTGTTAGCTAGTCTGATTATTTTTGCTTTTTAAAATAAAACAAGTAGTCCATTACAAGTATTTATTGTTTTAAAGTGGTACATAGACAGCCATACACAATATAGCCTGTTATATAGTAAAACAGTGATTTATATGACAAGAAAAATGCAAAACAATAAACTTAAAAACTAAAGTGCAAAAAAGTACCTACTAGTACAAAAAGTGAAACATTTAACGTTTATTTACAAATATTGAAAAATTCCGGGTATCGGAGAGCATCCGGTGTGTGTGTTGTGTTGACAGCGGTGAACCGCATTGAAACGTTATATGGTGTTGTCACCCCATTAGTCTTCCTATACATTTAGCCCACCATAAACACAATTTGTTGGTGCAGCGCCATCTATTGACGCTCCGGGTTACCAAGTCAGCAAGATCGAACACTAATAAGTGCGCAGCTAATTACCGTACGCAACAACATGCCGGCAGCGAAGTGTGGTGGTTGCGCAAAATTTTTATCGCCACTAGAGGCCGCTAGGTGTTGCACCTGCAAATCTCTCTTTCATCGAGCATGCGCTTTCCTACCACTGTCGGGTTTTATTAAACCCACCTGGGTCTGCCCTAGCTGTAAAAATACAGCGGTTAAGGGCAAGGCGGATGCTGCGCCAAGGGTGGCACATGGAATCGAAGAGTCTATTGATACCAGCGGTTTGAGCTACAGCACACTAGGTGATGCTCAAGATATTGCCCCGGTTTTGTCCAACATCCTACGCAGTTTTAAGGAGGAGTTGCAGGCTGAGCTGCGCCTAATGTTTAAGGAAGAGTTGCGGGCAGAGTTGCAGGCAATGCAGAAACAATTCCAATGCGAATTTCAGAGTCTTCGTACAGATCTGGCTCAGCTTCAGGCGGACAGAGACCATATGAAAGGGTCAATTGACCAGTTCGAAAAGCGGATGGATGGCATGGATAACAGAATGGGTAGTCTGGAACAAAAAATAATTGCCACTAATGGTTTGGGGGCGATCGAGGAAGTTGCTCAACTGAAGCGAGAATTAAATGACCGGGACCAACAACTATTGTCCAATGATTTGGAAATCTCAAATTTGCCGGAATTAGCCTCAGAAAACCTCACGCATACGGTGAAACTAATAGCTACAACTCTAGGCGTCAAAATTGAAGATCGCGACTTGGTAAGCGTGGACCGCATGGGCGGAAGGCAAGTGAATGCTGCGAGCGCTGCGGGCCCAGTGGAGACCCGCCCGCGTACCGTAGTCGTGCGTCTTGTGCGCCGCGACCTGCGTGACGAGCTGATGCGCGCCGCGCGCGTGCGGCGTGGGGCGAACACCGCGGATCTTGGGATGTCTGGTCCGTCAAGTAGGTACTACCTAAATGAACGCTTAACGAAAATGAACCGTCAGTTATTTCGACAATCACGGGAGTCGGGCCAACGTCTCGGCTGGCAATTTGTGTGGACAAAGCATGGCCGTATTCTTGCACGACGTAAGCCCGGTGACAAGGCGAAGCTCATACGCAATGAGACGGACCTCCTGGAAGTCTTTGGACCAGACGGGGAAAATCTCCCTCAGAACTAGTTCTGTTAATATTAAGTTTAGTATAGTTTTTATTATGTTAAGTTTTGTTATTTTCATAAAGTTGTCAGGTCGGTTTACGTTTGTTTTAAAAGGTTCTTTGTTTGGCACTGCACGTCTTGGCTGTTGGAGAATCAGATCTGCATTTGTTGTGGGTATAGCGTACGGATATCATATTTTTTTTATTTCATTCTTAGTATCAATTCACTTTTGCATTATGTCACTGCATCCATGTTTTATACAATTTGTTATTTATGTGTACAATGATTGCTCATATTTTTCGTCACTACACGTATTGTCTCGCTCAACCCTAGTTTTGAAAGTGTATATCCATATTGCATGCACAAATGCCGCGCAATAAGCACATTAAATTTGGACTTCTGAACGCGGGCTCATTATCAACAAATCATGATGAGTTTATTATTGCTATGAACTATCACTCCGTCGATGTCATGGCAATTAATGAGACGTGGCTGCGGGAGGGGGAGGAGGGCCGGGCGCCAGTGGTTCCTGGATATCAGTTGCGCCATAGACCACGCCCGGACACAATCCGTGGGGGGCGCGGGGGAGGGGTTGCGTTTTATATTAAAACCGGAACTAGCGCTCGAACTAGAGATCATCCACAGGTGGAGCAAATGTGGCTCAATATAACAGCTAAGAAAAAAAAATTGCTTATAGGAACTGCATACCGACCCCCTTGGTTGGATTTAGATATTTACCTAGACGCGATCACGGACAGCATCTGTGCATTGGCTCCGTACGATAATATTATTTTATTGGGCGATCTTAATGTTAATATGCTTGACATAATCAATCCTAAAAAAAAAAAGCTCATGGGATTTCTAAAGTACTGCAACATGGATCAAATTGTTCTCGAGCCTACCCACTTCGTAGGAGACAGTGCGACTCTGATCGATGTGATTTGTATGGATGCACGGTATCGGGACGTTGTTGTGGACCACATAACGGAACTAGGTCATCACTCGTTCGTATGTTGCGAAATCGTTTTTAAAAAAGAGAAACCGTTACGTGAAAAAGGTAACATATCGTCCGTTTAGAGACATATCAGCTGATGATTTCCGTAGAGATCTGGAGGCAATCCCGTGGGACTCAATATGCGAACTTCAAGATGTAAATGACATGTTGGATTCCTTTAATTCGCATGTAATTAGGCTTTTCGATACCCACGCACCTTTAAAAACTAGAATTGTCAAAAAGCAACCAACCCCTTGGATAACAGACATTATAAATTTAATGTTTAAATTGAGAAACGATGCCCGCTATCGATATCGTCAAACCAAACTGGAGGCACACAAACATTATTACTTAGACCTTAAGCACCAAGCAATAGTTGGCTTATTCATCTCTTAACTGCCACGGCTTATTTTTATTAGTAATCTTATATTTTGAATTGTTTTTTTTATACATTTTTTTTCATTGTTCTCGCATATAGAAGCAACACGAATAATGTACCCAGGATTTTGTAATATCTTAATTTAAAAAGAGTGTCCTTGGAGTTTTGTGCCCGTTCTTCTCCATAGAGATCTACGTTTTGGAATGGGCAACTAGCTTCAACTTTCTGACTAACTGACCGACTCTTTGACAATTCAAAAGTGCCTGTAAATGGTTTAATTGAAATAAATGCTTTGAGTTGAGTTGAGAAAAAAGCGTTCTTTACCAAGTATATAAATAACAACATTAACGACTCAAAATCTTTATGGCACAATATAAAGAAGCATGTGTTTCCAGTGGGGAAGGACGACGATGTGCTCTTAGAGGAATTTAACGATCCAGACGGGATAAATTCAACATTCCTGGATGTCCCGGGCGACCCTAATGTGAACACTTCCCAACAATCTTTCTTTGAATCTAACCGGTTCGGGACCGCAGAATTCACCACGATGCCAACAGACCCGAAGACCGTTTTCAATATATTTAAAAACATATCAACAAATGCGCAAGGGATTGACGGTATATCGATGGAAATGTTGAGTCTTACACTCCCGCAATCATTAACTGTTATAACTGAGATAGTAAATAGATCCATTACCTCGAATGTATTTCCTGATCTGTGGCGTAATGCAATTGTGCGGCCTATTCCAAAAAATAATAACCCACAAAGTTATAAAGATCTTCGCCCCATAAGCATATTGCCATGTTTGTCCAAGGTGTTGGAGAGAGTGGTGTATCTGCAGGTTTCGGATTTTCTCGAAGCACATGGGGTATTACCTGACCTGCAGTCGGGTTTCAGAAAGGGACGCGGAACCACAACTGCCTTGGCAGACTTCTTAGGTAATATCCTTGAAACGCGGGACCGTGGTGAGGGATCTATTCTGGTACTGCTCGACTACTCCCGCGCATTCGACTCAATTAATATTTCTCTATTGTTGTCCAAACTATCATATTACGGTTTTGATAGCCGAACAATAGCTTGGTTTAAGAGTTACCTAACGGGCAGGTCGCAGCGGGTTGAGATACGCATGCAAGATGGTTCTACGATGTCCTCCTCCCCACAATTAATAACAAGGGGAGTTCCTCAGGGATCGCTGCTCGGCCCGCTTCTCTATATACTGTATAGTGCCGACATAACTAAGTGCATTAAGAGCTGCAAATATCATATTTACGCGGATGACACTCAAATGTATGTCTCGTTTAACGCCAGTAACACAGCATCCGCCGTACGTACCCTAAATGAGGAACTTGATAGAATTGCTTCATGGTCTATGGGCAACTCACTAGTACTGAACCCTCAAAAATCAAAGTTTATGGTTATGGGGAGCAGAAATCAAATAAAAACAATTTTGTCTGCGAAACCAGATGTAAAAATCATGGGAGAAAGTATTCAAAGAGTAGAAGTCGCGCGTAACCTTGGTCTAATCATTGATCTGGAACTTCGTTTTGAGGAGCACATTAATGACGTGGTAAAGAACTGCTTTTATAGATTAAAAGTTCTGTACAGAGTGAGGGACTTCCTTAGTATCACATTGAGGAAGAGATTATGGATAGTCTAGTACTATCTAAACTGAATTATTGTGACACTGTATACGGGCCGTGTCTCTTGTCCCGTACAGAACGTCTAATACAGCGTGTACAAAATACGTGTGCTCGTTATTGCTTTGGCATACCCCGGAGGCATCATATCACACCGTATTTGAATGAACACAATGTATTAAAAATGGCTGCACGACGGTAACTACACTTAGCCGTTTTGATGTTCGGTATCATACAAACACACAAACCGGAATACCTGTTTAAAAAAATAAGCTGGAGGCATGAGCACTACAGCTACTCTGCTCGTTCCACGTCCAACCCGATCTCGATGCTTCGACATAGGACCACAGCTTTCAGAGGATGTTTCAAGTATGCCGCTTCTCGCTGCTGGAATGATTTACCACCTCCCATGAGATCCCTGAAAACAAAACAAAATTTTAAGTTACATCTGAAAAAAAACCTATTAGAAAAACAAAAGTATGAGCAGCAAATATTTTATAAGTAAATACTCACTTATCGTTTATTATCTATGGGCAAGGTATATCAACATCCAAGCGGCACAAGGCGGCATAGCGATGCGTCGGATGCATAATCTTATCTCATGCCGATAGCGATGTATAGGTTACTTATACGTAAGTAGTTTACAATAAACACCTCACGGTCTCGATCAAGCTTCGACTGAAACGCAAGTGCAAGCCAGTTTGCTCACTGTCGGTATATCGTTTGGCGGTAGTAACTCACTACGCGTGACGCGCCACGTGACCTGGCTGCACTCGTGAGCCGCGCGCGCCGCTGCCGACGCGGCCGCCGCGCCGCCACGGCCTGCGGCGCGCGATGGCTCGCGAGTCGTGATACGTCATCACACTCATACACGCATTAGCGAAGTGCAGTGCAACGTTTTGTGAGCGCGCGCGCGGGCGACGCGGAGGTATGGGTGGGAGCGAGGCAAAATGCAAAACGAGAAAATACTGAATATTCTTGTGCACAGAACATTTATATAAGTACCCTGTTCTTGTGTAATATGGGTGGGTACTTTGTATATGAACACACGGCAATGCCTAAAAATACAAATTATTGAATGTTTAGGTTATTTAATAATATTGTTCGTATAACTGGTTGTTTATGTAGTTGATTTTTATTCTTAGTGCTTACTATTTGTTTTATTTTATTTTGTTACATATAAGTACCTACTATTATTATTATAATACTGAAAATAATGAAACGGTTAATGCTATTATAACATGGCTTAGTAATAATAATTTAAAATTAAACATTGATAAAACCTCAATCATTCAATTCCACAATAGAAAAACAAATTCTGACCTTATGATCACTTATTCCGATCAAAGAATTAATGAAGCTCACGAAGACATTTTCCTTGGTATAACAGTGGACAGTGGCTGCACATGGAAACCTCACTGCTTAAAGGTCACAAATAAGATTAATCGTTTCGCTTTTGCCTTGTGGAGACTTTGTAAAATAGCCAACCTCAAAACGGCCCTCTTAGCGTATCATGGTTACGTAGCTTCTAACATTAGATACGGCATTGTACTATGGGGGAATTCTGTTCTTATAAATAGGGTATTTATAGCCCAAAAACAGTGTATCCGTGCTCTTTGTGATGTGCCACCATTGACTTCATGTAAACCTCTTTTTAATTAATTTATTTAATTTATTTTCAAAAACTCAGATAACAGATAATATTAACTGTTCCCGGTATGTACATATTTGAATGCTGTAAATTTGTTAAAATGCACTCCGACTTATTTCAACGTCTGGGAGACACCGTTACGTTTAAGACGAGATATCCGGATAGATTAATTATTCCTCCAATGAAAAGCCATTTATATCACAGAAGTTGTTTTCCAATGGTTATAAGAATATTTAATAAACTACCAAAGTCGTATAGGGAACTACCAATCAATCGTTTTAAAGCGGCGTTATACAAATGACTTATAGAAAAACCATTCTATTCTGTCAGTGAGTATTTAGACTTCAAAGATTTACACTGAAATTGACATCTTACTGACATAATCTGACAATACTTGACATTTTAAATTGAATAACTATGATTATTTATGTACCAATTTTATTAGCTTCATTTATTTAATGTAACAATAATTTTGCATGCTAGTTCTAGCGAATTGTTTTAGAAACTGTTTAAAAAAAACCCGACCATCTGTATGTACTACAATTCTTGCAAATAAATTTAATTTCATTTCATTTCATTAATTATTAAACCTGACTTGGTTTTCCGTACGTCCTTTTTGGGTAACCACTGAAAATCAGCGCTGTGCTGTGGGTCCCCCATAGCACAGCACCATGCTGAGTGGAAGCCTTCTTGTCACAGTCATGACGTGCAGCTGTCGACTATTTCTGTTTTGTGCTCGTGATTATAGAGTTATTTTGTTTGTTTTATTTTTATTTTACATTGTTACTAGAGCTAATTATCTTTTTTGTATGCACGTGTTTCTGTGACAAATAAACCTATTTTTCTTTCTTTCTTTCTGAATGTGGTCGTCAGGCTTTCGCGTGAAATACCAAGAAATCAAAACTACCGGATCTATTTGGACAATTATTTCAGGTCTCTGCCGCTTCTGGAATATTTAGCCAAACAAGGCGTTCTTAGCCTCGGAACCATACGACGAAATCGTATACCTGATTGCAAACTGCCAACAGACAAGGATATATCTAAAAAAGAACGCGGCTACTCGGTCGAATACGTTGGAAACATGGATGGAACAGAGATATCGACAGTAGCCAGGAAAGACAACAAAATTGTCACACTCGCCTCTAGTTTCGTGGGAGAGCTACCGAAGACACAGGTTTCAAGATACGACAAGCCGAACAAAATATACGTGACTGTCGACCGACTGGGGTACGATATGGGTATCGTAGGAGAATACAACCGCAATATGGGTGGTGTCGATTTGATTGACAGTATCATGGGCAGGTACAAAATACGCCTACGAAGCAAGAGATGGCAAATTCGCATGTTCTACCACTTCTTATATCTTGTTATGTCCAATGCCTGGCTCTTATATAAAAGAGTACATAAGGCCAAAAAAAGAAAAGACCCACTGCTGCAGTCAGCTGATTTTCGTCAGGATATTGCCTTGGTTTTGTGCATGCTGGGGACCAAAGCCAATCAAAAACGGCGAACCATTGAGCAAGACATACAAGCCAAAAAACATAAAGGCCCGGCTCAGTATGTGCCCCCAGCAGCTGTGCGGCAGGACCAGGTGGGGCATTGACCTATATGGGC
This sequence comes from Dryobotodes eremita, assembly GCA_917490735.1. NCBI lineage: Eukaryota > Metazoa > Arthropoda > Insecta > Lepidoptera > Noctuidae > Dryobotodes > Dryobotodes eremita. The sequence continues at coordinate 1,965,897 of OU823242.1, read as the reverse complement.
TGAGAAGAGGACCAGGTGCAAATAACCCAACTGTGCAGGCGTATCACAGACGATTTGTGAGAAATGTGAAGTTGCCTTGTGCTACAACAAGCAAAACAACTGCTTCAAGGCATTCCATACGTCTTAGAGGAGTGTTATGACACAATGTGACATTTCTGTCACACTCCCTAAAAACGCTAATAAATAGCCCGCTGATAAAAAAAAATACTAAAAAATACGTGTTTCTTTGTTTATTTTTGCTACCGTACCATTGAATATTTTTTAGTTTTTATGTTGTTGAGTTATGAAGGGTTAAGTTTCGGAAATTTAAAAAGGATCGCTCGGAGAACAATTGGGCCTTCTTTAAGGCTGCTACGAATCGGTGTAATCAGATGATACGCAACGCTAAACGCCGCCACGTCCTAAATAATATCACTTCTTCTTCTCCTGTCGATATTTGGAAGTTCCTTGGAACTTTAGGCATCGGCAAATCGCGACTTTCAGACCTTCCTCACACAATTGGTTTGGACGATCTAAATCGCCATTTCTCTACTGTTCCCGCTCTGGATAGTCTAACCAAATGTCAAACCCTCGACTACCTTGCTGGTCTGACGCGTCCCAATGTCCTTTGTCTTCACCCCAGTCGACCCGGAGGAGATCAAAAAGATTATCCTTTCCATTAAATCTAAAGCCGTGGGCTGCGATGATATCAGCCGCCATATGATCGTAGAGGCTCTTGATCAACTCCTTCCTGCAATCTCCCACATCATAAACTACTCCCTTTACATCGGTTCTTTCCCTTCCCTGTGGCGTAAAGCCCTTGTTCGGCCCCTACCTAAGATACCCAATCCTTCTCTTCCTAATCACTTTCGCCCAATTTCCATCCTTCCCTTTCTATCTAAAGTGCTCGAGGCCAGTGTTCATAAACAATTCTCCCACTTTATTCACCGCAACTCCCTCATCAGTCCATTACAATCCGGTTTTAGGCCCGGGCACAGTACCGTTTCAGCGCTCCTTAAAGTGACTGACGATATAAGGCGGGGAATGGAAGACACTAAAGTTACAGTCTTAGTGTTAATTGACTTCTCCAACGCTTTTAATACCGTCAGTCACGAAGTCCTTTTATCCATCCTTTCCTATCTTATGGTCTCTCGGGAGGTACTGGAATGGTTTGCCTCTTATCTTCAGGGGCGTCAGCAGTCTGTTCGTGCTGGAGACTCTTCGTCGAGTTTTTGTGATCTTACAGCTGGCGTCCCTCAAGGCGGTATATTATCTCCTATTTTGTTCTCCATTTTTATTAATTTCATTACAATCGAGCTTCGGACTGCGTATCATCTTTATGCTGACGATTTGCAGCTTTATTGCCAGGCAAGTGTTGACAACATATCCGACGCGGTTGAGGAGCTAAATCGGGATTTAGGAGTGGTTAAAAACTGGTCTGATCGATTTGGGGTGGCGGTTAACCCTAACAAATGTCAAGCTATAATTGTAGGGAGCCCCCACAGTATGAGGAAGCTAAATGGCTTAACAGTGCCACCTGTAATGTTTGACAACGCAGTTATCCCGTTTAGCTCCGATGTTAAGGATCTTGGTCTACATGTCGACACTTGTCTTGACTGGCGAAAACAGGTCACGACTGTTAGTAAAAAAGTCACCGGTACGTTGCGGTCGCTCTATCGGTTGAAAAACCTTCTCCCATCATACATAAAGGCAATGCTTGTACAGTCCCTAATCTTTCGGCGAAGTCTTACCATTTAAAAAAATCTAATTTTTATGTCTTTTTTCGAAAATTCCCAAAATTTTAACTAAACTGCTTATTTATGGCCAAATTGAATGATAAATGAATTCATTTTTATTTTATTTAATTAAAGTAATGTGTAAGCAATCTAGCAAAACATGTTTTAGGCCTCTGTGTAGTTAGAATTTTTTTTACCGACATTTAAAGTTTATACAAATTTTAAAAATTCAGAAATACTTTTTGTAAACCTTCTTTAAAAAAAAACGAAGGGTGCTTTTTTGTTCAAACCTTTTTGAAAATATGCTTGATAATCGCTCTTTCCCTTGAGGTATTGTTTACGCGGATATCTTACAAATTATTGAAATTAGGACCTACGAAACCAATTTGAGGGAGAAATTTTAAATTTTAGGCAGTTTAATTAAAACAACATTTGAATTTAAATTATTTATTTTTCATGTTCAAAATGTCTGCCGTGATTCCTAATACAAGCACGGCTCCGTCTTCTCACTTCTGTTGTTGTTATTTTCAACATCATCTCCAGCTTCATTGTTTCAAACGCTAAATTAATTCTCTCCATCAATTCTTCTCTCGTGTTTATTTCAACATTCGTATACACAAGTTCCTTGGCCCAGCCCTACACGAAAAAGTCCAGCGGGATCAGATCTGATGAGCGAGCGGGCCAAGGGATGGGTCCATCTCTGCCGATCCAGCCGTCAGGGAAGCAATTATTTAAGTGTTCCCTTACATTTAACGTCCAATGCGCTGGACAGCCGTCTTGCTGAAAGATGACTGTTCGGTCTCTTTGGAATATCGGGACACCGGTTCCCTCTATCAGCACTGCTAAATCAACTTGTAGAAAGTGCAAATAATTTTCACCATTCAAATTATCCGGTAAGAAGTGGGGCCCAATCAATGTCCTGCCAATTACTCCAGCCCATGAATTGACAGAGAATTTCCTCTGAAACGACACCTGCTTCTTAAAATGTGGATTGTTCTCTTTGTCGGCCCATTCATGGAGGTTATGAAAGTTTGTAATGCGCTCCCTAGAAAATTTGCTTTCGTCCGTCCACAAGACTAATTTCAGGAACCTCGCGTCTTCGATGTCTCTGTTGAGGAGGAAACGGCAGAACTGTATTCTTCTTTGGGGATCTGACCTTGCACACCCCTGCCATGGAACGGATATTTATCATTTTGGTGCATTGTATGCCATACCTTCCATTATGAAATGTTAAGATTTTGAGCTACTGCTCTGGTGCTGGTAGTATGATCCGCTTGAAATGCTGCCAAAATGTCTTCTTCGACGTCAGCTGCGTGTCTGCCTGGGTTGACTCCAGGTTCCACGCAATGAAACCCATCTTGGGCAAGTCGACGAAAAGTGTTGTAAAACACTCGCATATTTGGTACCCTGCGATTCGGATAGCGTTCTTGATACATCCGTCGCGCCAAGGCTCCAATTGCCGTCTGCTCTGCCATACATAAATACGATATCCGCATATTCCTGATTGGAAAAAGTAGCCATAGCCACTAAACAATTTAAAAAAAACGGCGTAGGAGCGCACTAAATGTCAACTGAACACAATTAACTCGAAAATCAACACGTGCAGGAGCTTGGGGCTACGATTGGACACGGTGAAACAAAAATGTTCAAAACTAACGCAAACAACACGTGCAGGAACGCAAAGGGCTCCAACTGAACACGGTAAATTGCGAATCAACACGACAACGTCCTCTCACATGGGCAGCTGTAGTTTGACTAATTCAACTAATTGTAATAAGAACAAGATGTAACCGCTTCAACACAGACTTACTGTCCCTAACTAATAAAAACACGACTTTGTTGCCTTAGTAACTAATACCATTTTGCTGTAAAAACCAACGTATTTATTGCTATTTTCTGTTCACTGGGCGTTCTACCTGAAAATGCCGTCGCACCGCGCGCTGCGGCCATTGTTTAGATAATCCCCTCAATTCGGTTCCTTCATGTGTGCCGCACTGCGCGCGGCGGCCATTGTTTAGATAATCCCCTCAATTTGCATGTGCAAAAAATTCTTAGAATTGAACTAAGTTATCATTTCGAACACAAAGTAATTTTTTAAGCAAAAATTTTGTTTTAATTGGTCTGCCTAAAATTTAAAATTTCTCCCTCAAATTGGTTTGTAGGTCCTAATTTCAATAATTTGTAAGATATCCGCGTAAATAATACCGCAAGGGAAAGAGCGATTATCAAGCATGTTTTCAAAAAGGGTTGAACAAAAAAAGCAGCCTTCATTTTTTTTTTTAATAAGGTTTACAAAAAGTATTTCTTAATTTTTAAAATTTGTATGATCTTTAAATGACTGTAAAAAAAATGTCTAACGACACAGAGGCCTAAAACATGTTTTGCTAGATTGCTTACACATTACTTTAATTAAATAAAATAAAAATGAATTCATTTATCATTCAATTTGGCCATAAATAAGCAGTTTAGTTATAATTTTGGGAATTTTCGAAAAAAAGAAACATAAAAATTTGGTTTAAAAAAAAATGGTAAGACTTCGTCTAAGACAACCATGGCTTAAATGATTCTAAATTGTCTGTACTATCTTCACCCTAAAGCTTTGTACCCATCTTCCAATCCCCCTGTAAATTAAATGAGTTCCGAGGAGGAGACGCTCAGAACGAATAGGTACTTGTATCACGTCATAACTAGTAAATTTTCGGGCGAAACAGCAAATCTAGTAGTAGAGCAGGATTAAATAAATAATGGGGATGAATTAAAAGATTTATTAGGGCAACATTTTGGGGATCCTAGGACTGGATACTGTTTAGTGTTGGAGTTGGAATCTATGAAAATAAACCAAAATTAACGTTATTTAGATTTTTGCCATACTCGTAGGATAAACATACGTAGTATTCTTATAGCAAAAACCAATGAAAGAGTAAGAAATATCAATTTACGTCAAGCCAAATAGGATATTTATACTAATTCGTCGTTGAATGTTTTCTTATATAATCTACCGAAGTAGTTAGTTAGACTAGTACGATTGAGAAATGTAACGACTTTGGAACATGCCTTAAGGATTGTATTAGAAGATCAAATCTTCCAAACCTGAAGAATCCTTGGTAGCTTTGAAGCAGAAAGCTAAAAATACAGATTATACCATTATTGCAGGGTTAACTATTGACGAAATGGCTAAACGCCGACGTATAGAATAGGACGGTGAAAATTTAGTAGGGCCCGTTGACATCGGCACTGGTGTAGAAGGAGATCTCGTAAAAGAAGCTAAAGAGGCTCTAGTTTTTTTGGTGACAAGCGTGAACTGTAACTTTAAAGTCCCCGTTGGTTATTTCCTTGTGGATGGTATAACAACACGACAGCGTGAGAACTAATTGAAGAAACTGGCATAAGAATTATATCGTTGGTTTTCGATGGATGCGCTGCTAATATAGCAATGCTGAAATGTTTGGGTTGTTCTATAGAAGATCGAAAAATTAATTTTAACCATCCTGTTTGTTACAAAATATCCAATTTTGGTAATGTTAGATCCATCTCATATGATCTAAGTTTTGCGGAACGCTTTTCAATGCTATAGAACTTTTATAGATCCAGATGGAAATAAGATACAGTGGAGATTTTTGGAGGAACTAAATAAGCTTCAGAAAGAGAAAATTTTCATTTAGGAAACAAGCTACGTCCGTCACATTCAGTTTCAAAATCAATAGATGAAAGTAAAGTTCCCAACACAACTGAACAATTGTGTTGCGCAAAAGTCTATAGCATCCGCAACACTAAATCTGAACAGTCTTAGTGTTGCGGATGCTATAAACTTGTCGTAGGATGAACTAAAACTACCTGCATTTTTTTTTTCTGTGGCTACACTACAGCTAACAGCTGATTTAAATTTGGTCCCGTAATTTTTATTTTTATAATTAGATTATTAGTATATTTAAGCCCTAATTCCAATTAATCACTAATTAGAAAGTGTAACTAAGTGTTTTACTTACAAAAACAACGTTTTTGTGGCATTTTAAAGTGTAAATAACTAATGTGTTTCGGTGACGGCTACCGGCGTATGCGAAACTTGCATTGTCATCTTGTAAACAGGTACTAAACTATTGAAATTGTTTATTATAGAACGTTTTACTACAATTATCCCACTTGTTACTGGTTTAAACATATTTGAACAAGTACAAGTCATCTTTAGATTCACTTTAAAAAACGTAAACATAACCTTATTTAAAGGTGACACAACTTCTTTGACAAATTTTCAACATTATCGCTGTTAATCGTTTATCCTATATTCTAGCTATAATTTTTCTATTTCCATCTCTCTTTCCTCTCCTTTTCTAATCATGATTATGACCCGTAAAGCCTATGCTCGCCAGGAAGAGGCAAAACTCAGCCAGGCTTTGAGCGAACTCAAGGCTTCTAAGGAGTTGTGTGACCGATTGATAAGGGAAGCTGATGACAATGAAAGCGAAGTAATGAACTTGTTAACAAGGAACCAAAATATGAAATCAGAAATGGCTCAGTTACATATACAACAAACTGAAGCCATTGATGCCCGGGACAGGCTCCGGCTCATTGTAGACAGGTTTGACCAGTGCAGTTCTGAGTATGAGCTTGCTCTTAACCGCATACAGACTTTAGAAAAACAGCTTCATGAGGCAAACAATAAAGTTTCACAATTAGAATGCACTCAACATAACATCACTGCCTCGTTAAACCAAAGTCTGTTCGATGAGCTGGTGGTCACTGCCCCGGATATGGTTTCTGCTGCAATTGACATTCAACCCACAGTCACCATAGATCTGACCTGCGATGATAACATTAAGTCCATTAAGTCCAATGATGTATAAAACTATAGATACGTTGTCCGCACTCTAAAATGGCAACATGAAATGAAGCCAATTGGCCACATTGCGCTCAGTCACGCACCAACCTGTCGCGCGACGCTACGTTTGTTTTTAATTTATATCGTGTGTGAAAACCTGTGCAAAATATAAAGAAAACATGCCGTCGTGTGTTTTCAGAGGATGTACAAATTATACCCCAAAAGTTAAAGACAAAAATGTGGCATTTCACGCGTAAGTTTGCAAAACTACATTATTTTATTTTATTTTGTACGACGCTGCGTCTAATGGCGGCCGGCGCATGAAGTTAGTAGTCACGTGACGTTAGGGGAGGTTGAGACACTAATACACAAGTTTTTTTTTGTTGTTAGAATTTATAATATTGTTTGAATATAATATGCACTTGTTATGTTATGAATATACATTATTGTTTTCCGTTTCATTTTAGATTGCCTACAGATGGGCTGATAAAAGAAAAGTGGCTTAAAATGATAAGGGTTCAAAGACGTGAAAACGATTGGCTACCAACTCCCTATACTAAAGTTTGCTCAAAGCATTTCTCAGCTGACGATATTTATGTGACCAAAAAAAATTATCGAAGAATAAAAAAAACTGCAGTTCCTATAATTATGGTAAAATTATACGTCATTTTTAAACACATTATTTAAAAGTATTGGTTTTTGTGAAATAACCGGATTGTTTTATACAGGGTGACTTGTAATTAGAGCACAACCTTGTAAGGGGATATAGTACAGGTCATTTGCAACAACTTTTGTAGGAACACTCATATGCAAAAGTGCACCAACATTGAGTTATAATTTTTTTCGTGTTATTTTGAAAAACTCTTATGGGGTAACCTTAAAAAATTAATAAATAAAAAACTTGACATAGATTTGTTAATTTTCTTTTTATTATTTAGTCTATAACGTTCCAGTTACATGTCAGCATCATCAAATGTACATTATTGACATTATTCTAGACACAGTGCTCCAAAATCCAAAAACCTTCAACAAATTTTACTGGCATTATTACACAAAACAGCCTGTTTAAAAAAAACTCACTATGGCACTTGCTCTGCGTATTATTAAAGAAACATCTACATTTCATAAGCTTTCAAATGAGGTGTAAAAGTCTGACATAGCTAGTTTAACATTAAAGATATTAGCCAAAGAATAGAACAGGCTGGAATATCGAAAGTTTCGCAAATTAATGGCCATAATGTTTAAAACACAATAAATACAAATTTAAGTAGAATGTGATCCACGCACTTAGTGGTGACAATTTTACAACACATTTTAACTTGATTTTAATTTTAAAATTTTTAGGGTAGCTGGTCCTTACTTCAAACTTCTCTTATTAAAAGAGACAAAAAGATCTAAAATTAGGAAATTTTTAAAAGTGTGTTGTAGAATTGACGTTCTCTAGTCATCCTCAGTCATTCACTTAAATCTCATTTTCGAAATGACTCCCACCGTTACGCACGCAAATTCGCATCCTTTTCCTCAATTCGCTTTTCACCACCGCAGTGCTGAGATTTGCTCGAATTTGGTCAGCTCCCAAAATGATTCGCCGTCTTAACTCGTCAATATCTGGGACAGGCTGATTATCGACATAAACCAACGTTTTCATATGTCCCCAGACGTAATAGTCCATTGGCGTCAGATCTGGGCTTCTTGCTGGCCAAGGTATGGGCCCTCCTCTACCGATCCAATTATTGGTATAATTTTCGTCTAGCCAGTCTCTGATTTGTCGTCTGTAGTGAGCTGGACACCCGTCGTGTTGAAACCTGATAGCACGCAAGGTGGCTAAAGGTATGTCCTCCAGTAATTCAGGTAAAACATTTCTTAAAAAGTGTTCATAATATTCACCGTTTAAGTTGTCTGGCAGAAAAAAGGGCCCAATCAAATTATTTTTAATAATTCCCATCCACACATTTAGTGAAAATCTTCGTTGCGATCCTTTCGGTCGTTTTTTTTTTGGATTTCCCACCGCCTTTTCTTCCCAGAAATGAGTGTTATGGTAATTTGTGATTCCATCTTTGTCAAATTTTGATTCGTCGGTCCACAAAATTTGTTTTAAATAATTTGGGTCCTCTATGTCGCAGTTTAGCAGATATCTGCAAAATTGGACCCTTGCAACAGGATCACGGTCTTCCAGGACTTGCACTGGAGTGTAGTGATATGGATGACGCCCAGATTCATGGACCACTACTGTGATATTCCAAGTAAATTGGCCACTTGTCTTGTAGAGATGTTAGGTTCCCGTTGAAAATGACGTAGGATTTCTTCTTCATCATCAGCACGGTATATTCGAGGTCTGCCCGCATCGCCTGATAAAAAATAAATAATTTAAATAATCAATTGCGGTAAACAATAGGGGTAATAAACCAAAGCCCATTCAGTTTTAAAGGAGCCATTTCGGCCAAGAAGCCATTTTGACTGAAATACAATGACAAAATTTATTTATTTAATTGTTCTAAAATAATAAATAAAAATACGTGGTTTTATAATTATTTTGTAAAAATTAATAATTATTAAAAATGAAGGAAGATAACATAGGGAAAGTATCTGTACGTACCGCACCTGCTTTGCAAGTGTTTACAAAGAATTCACCCGCCACAATTTAATACTATTGTTATTGGTAATGAAATGACAGTCTAAGTGGAAACACGCAGCTAATACTGAATGCACTTACAATTTTTTAAAGATGATAACCCAAGTCAGGCCTTTGTTTGCTTACGAAGTTAAATTGCAATAACAAAAACATTTCGGAGAAAACTATCTTTTTTTTTTCCGGTACTACGTAAGTAGGTACAGCCAGAAGCAAATCACGATTGACAGTTGAACTGTGTTTAACTCTCTAAGAAGGTACAAAATCTAAAGTGCTTAAGCAGCTGTTGGCTGTAAACTTGCAATTTAATCGCAATTATTTATTAAATTACATTTTTTATTACATACCTTGACGTCTTTGAAAGCGTCCAGTCTCCCGGGCTCGTCGATAAACTCGAGAAAACACGCCTACATCAGGTAAACGGCGATTGGGGTATCTCTGTTGATATTCGCGCTGGGCAGCTAAAGCATTGCCTCTAGCTAAGCCGTAAGTGTACAGAATATCGGCATATTCTTCATTCGTAAAATTTGCCCGTTGTCTTTGAGCCATAGTCCTTGATACGCGCCAAAACCACAGATGAGCATAACACACGGAAACCAGTTGAAAAGCCAAGTCGTCAGGAGAGCAATCAATCACAAAAACAGTCACAAGCCGGGTCGTCAGAGATAAAACAAAACTGCAGAGCACACACAAAAGCATCCGATCGCAACGAATCACAAGGACGGACTAACCTAAACAACCCAAAAGAGATTAAACAATGACCGGCTGTTTTTACCTGCTTAGTAGAGCAGGTAGAAACAGACCTTTTTTTGGCCGTGCGCCTTTGTTATGCGAATATCTTCCCTATTGGACTAGCTATGTTAGGGTTTTATATCTCATTTGAAAGCATATGAAATGTAGATGTTTTTGTAATAATACGCAGAGTAAGTGTCATAGTGATTTTTTTTTAAACAGGCTGTTTTGTGTAATAATGCCAGTAAAATTTGTTTAAGTTTTTTGGATTTTGGAGCACTGTGTCTAGAATAATGTCAATAATGTACATTTGATGATGCTGACATGTAACTGGAACGTTATAGACTAAATAATAAAAAGAAAATTAACAAATCTATGTCAAGTTTTTTATTTATAAATTTTTTAAGGTTACCCCATAAGAGTTTTTCAAAATAACACGAAAAAAATTATAACTCAATGTTGGTGCACTTTTGCATATGAGTGTTCCTACAAAAGTTGTTGCAAATGACCTGTACTATATCCCCTTACAAGGTTGTGCTCTAATTACAAGTCACCCTGTATATATTTTTTTTTTAGCAAGAAGCACAAAATATTATTTCATCACCGACGAGTTTGGAACATGTTCAAGTGTCGGAAGAAGGTTCAATTTTTGAAACACCAAGGAAAGCTATTTTGAAGAAAAAGATTAGTAAACTTTCCTTAGAAAAACGCAAGTTACAGTTTAAAAATTATAATTTAGTAAGAAAAAGTAAAAGGCTAAAAGAAAAATGCAATAACTTAAAACAATTAGTTTCTGAGCTCCAAAAAAAAAATTTTTTTACTATTGACCAGATCAATGAACTGAATCTTAAAGCCGAAGCAGTAGAATTTATAAATAGACTGGCTCAAAAGAGCAAAATTAAGGGCTATCGCCAAAAATATACGCCAGCGTTAAGAAAATTTGCTGTCACCTTGCACTATTATTCCGTAGCTGCCTACAAATATGTAAGACAGATATTTAATGGATCTTTACCACATCCTCGTGTCATAGGGAAATGGTACGAAAACAGCTCAGGTGATCCTGGGTTTAATAAACAAGCATTAGATGTTTTAGAAAAGAAGTATAAACATAGTGGCCAGCGAATATTGTGCACCTTAATTGCAGACGAGATGGCTCTTCGTCACCAAACTACGTGGAGAGGAAAAAAGACTGTAGGTGTCGTAGACTTTGGTGCTGGATCAGCAAAATCGTGTGAAATAGCGACTCAGGCATATGTTTTTATATTAGTCTGTATGAACGAAAGTTGGAAAATCCCGGTAGCATATTTTCTTGTTAACGGACTGTCGGCTGAAACTCGGGCAAATTTACTGAAAACATGTCTTAGTGAATGCTACCGTGTGGGAGTTGACATTGTAGCCATAACATTTGATGGCTGTGCATCTAATATAAATGCAGCTAATTTATTAGGTTGTGATCTCAAACAACCATCACACCTAAAAACAACATTCAAACACCCTGAATGTGATTTAGATGTTGCAATTATGTTTGACCCTTGTCACATGATTAAATTAGTAAGAAATTCATTTGAATCTAAAAGACAATTTTTTGACGGGAGTGGAAGGAAGATTCGCTGGCAGTTATTAGAAAATTTAGTTAAGCTTCAAAAAAATGTTGGACTTAATTTTGCTAACAAAATCACCCCTCGTCACATTTATTTTAGAAATGAAGTGATGAAAGTCAAATTGGCAACACAACTCATGAGCATGAGTGTTGCAAATGCTCTCAAATTGTGTGATGAGATTTTAACGTCTTCTCTTTTCGTGGACACTAAAGGAACGGTAGATTTTATAGAAAATTTTAATCATTTATTTGATGTTTTTAACTCCAAATCATCCGATTTGTACGGCATGAAAAAACCGCTTTCTCTAAAAAACGCCAATAACATCATAGCTTTTCTAGAAAAAGCAAAACAATATATATTAAATCTTTATATTTTTATTAAGTATAGACGCGAGGTTCGTAAACGAATCACAATAAAAATAATTAAGAAAAAAATTGTGGAATCTAAAAATAAAACAGGCTTTTTGGGCTTCCTTATTTGTATAGAAAGTTTAAAGCATCTATACACAACGTTGGTCGAAGGACAACGTTTGCAATATATCGCAACTTACAGGTTGTCCCAAGATCACATTGAAATGTTGTTCGGTGCTATCCGGCGACATGGAGGTTATAACAATAATCCAAACGTTATCCAGTTCAAGGGAATTTTCAAAAAAATCCTTCAACACCTTGAAATGAAATCTTCGTTTTTAGGAAACTGCCTACCGTTAGAAGACATAACTGTATTAACGTGTTCGTCTGCAGTTCACAACATTAATTCTACAGTAAGTAGAAGAAATATGGATGAGGAGATTGACTCGATCGAGAATGACTCTCAGTTAATAAATGCAACTGCTGTAGAAGATGATATTAACACAAATGTCGAAGTGTTTTCGACAATGTTAAATCAAGAAGGCGTTAAAAAAACCACTGAGCAGATTGTCGGTTATATTTCAGGATGGGTATCCAGAAAACTGGCTTCAGTATTGAAATGTTCGACATGCACCGATAGTCTGTATTGTAATAACAAATTGTGGTTTCACAAACTGATTATTTTAAAAAATATGGGTGGACTATGTTTCCCGAGTGAGGATGTGTTCCGAATCTGTCTGAAGTCAGAATCTATAATTAAAAACCACATTAAAGAAATGGGTCACATTATCCTTCCCGATCACAAAGATATCCAAATTTTAAAAAACCGTATTTTAAAGTCGTTTATCAGCTGCAATGACGTATTTTGTTCTTTACATCAACATTCTTTAGAGCAACATCCCACATTTGATCACAGAGTGCAGCTTATTCGCGCGGTCATTGAGAAATTTATTAATGTTCGCCTACATTTCGCACACAAAAGCTCTGAATCAAATTATAAGAGGCAAAAAAGAAATAAATTAAGTTTGTTTGAAGGAATTTAAAAATATGTATCTACAACATAAGTCGATAATATATGACTTCGATTACCATAGTGTTTGATTGTCTATCAATATGTTAATATTTTTTACATTATTAAATAAAGGCTTTTTTATGTTTATAAAGATATTTTGTTTTATTTTTAAATTTAATATGTAACAATAATTACTGTTGCGGAATACACCATTAACATTTAAAAGATATAATATTGGTATTACTTTATTCGTAAAGTAGGTAACACGGTACAATTATAAATTATTTTATTAACTCTAGAAAATCGAGTGTCCTTTTTTCCCCATATGCCTCTGATAGCTACGTCACTCATGCGCTCGACCAATGAGCATGTAATTTTACTATTACTTATCCTGTGACGTAACTGAAGATGTTTATTTATCTCCCTCTAGCAACAGGCATTCCGCCGTACGGTGTCATATTTTCTTTCCCTTTCTTTACGCGTATAAGTAGTTATCTAGTATTTTCGCCGTTTTTAAGCGCCGAGATGTTTGTTGATAACGTGTCTATATATAATACGTCATTGATTAAGTCTAATAACTCAACAAGGGTGGTCAAATGTAGCAGAAATAAATTGAAAAAATATGTAAGAATCAACAAATTTATTAGAAAAACTCAAAAACTCGTTCATAGACAGAAATTCTTCATAAAAAAATGTTAAATTAAATAGGGAACGCCTTTCATTATTAGATAAACTAGATTTTTATTCACAAAAATGTAAAAACATTACTTCGAAATATGAAAATGACACACAAAATTTAAATTTCGAAATAGAAAATCTTAACCAAAAATTAATATCTATGACCAATAAATACAAAATCTCTGAAATGCAAATGAGGGAATACATGCTGGCGATGAATGAGTTAATAGTGAGTGCTAGTTCATGTTCGTGTGAGCGATCACAATCATTGACCAACAACAGCTTGTCCCATAATCAGTCCTCACCGGCTTGTTTGACGCCGGCATGTGATACTTCATTGCAACAAAGTTATATCTCTGATAGTTCCCTCAAACCAGCTAAAGCTAATGTAAAAACTCATAACTGTTTAAAAACCCAAATAACTAGTGATATTGTGATATTTAGTGATGAAATTGGGAAAGACATGGGCCAGTTATTATCAAATATTTGCAAGGGACAGTCAGTTACCAATTATTGTATGCCTGGCTTAAGTTATGTGGATATAATGAGAAAGATTATTAGTTTAAATTTCCACCAAAGAGTTCTCCGACGTTACGAAGAAACTGGTTCTAACCTACGCAGACCAGGAACGGGCAGAACCAGGTGTACCACAGCACGAGAAGACCGATACTTGGTGAACACCATGCTTCGAAATCGCTTTCTCACAGGAACTGAACTCACAAATCAGTTTCGACGCCTCGGAGGAAGTAACCCAAGTGCATGGACAGTAAGACGTCGGCTTGCTGAATCTAACTTAAAACCCCTTAGACCTGCAAACGGCCCTAAACTGGAGCGTGGGCATCGTATTTCAAGACTAAGATATGCCCAGAGCCACGTAAATTGGAGTATTGAAGATTGGTCAAAAGTTATGTTCTCCGACGAATCAAAATTTATGCTCTACAAGCACGATGGAAGACACAGAGTGTATCGAAAACCAGGGGAAAGATTCAAGCAAGCATGCATCGAAGAAAAAGTAGCCTACGGTGGTGGGTCTGAACTTGTGTGGGCCGGAATTTCTTCTGAAAGTCGCACAGAGCTGGTGATCATAGAAAACGGCTCTTTAACTAGCGTAAGATATGTGGAAGAAATCCTCAATGATCACGTTGGTCCATTTATGGTCAATTTAGGTGAGGATGCTATATTTATGCATGACAATGCCCGACCTCATACAGGTAGGATTGTGAATGACTACCTTCAAGAGATGAACATTACTCGTATGGAGTGGCCAGCGCGCAGCCCGGATATCAACCCGATCGAGCATGCTTGGGACGAGCTAGGCAGATGCGTAAAACAACGAAACCCTCCCCCAATCACGCTTCGTGAGCTCAAAATTGCTCTCACAGAGGAATGGGAGAATATTCCCCAAAATCGTATAAGGAACTTGGTGTACAGCATGCCAAACCGCGTAAACGCAGTAATGGAAGCACGAGGAGGCAATACGAAGTATTAAAATTCAAGAAAATCGTAATAAAGTTCAAAAATTTCATGTTTCCTATTTTTGTTTTAAGGAGAGATCAGCAGTTTTTTTCTTTATGTAATTTTGTGTTAATAAAATGTATGGTGACTCATATTTTTTTTACTTTCATTTAAGGAGTATTACATTGTCTATTAAATACAATTTATTGCATTAACCTATCATTTTTAGTTTCCGAGATTTTTAACATTCTTTAAGTGACCCGGATTCATTGCTCTCGAGTGTAGTAACAGTTTGCCACAGAAAGAAAATAATTTTATGCACAAATTAAATATAATGTTAAATAATGTGACATTAAATAATAATAAATTTCATATCATTGACTCTAACAAGTATGTTAGTAAATATTTATGTGTGACAAAATACAAATTGTATTTGCCAAAATGTTTGAAAAGACAAATAGCTTTAGCGCTATACTTTTTTTTAATTGATTCAGCCAAGAAGTTGGCTAATAAAACTGTTGCTTCTATTGAGCAATTACCTGACATTTTCATTGATTCAGCCAATAACTTGGCTACACAAGCTGACATTAATTTAAATTAGAAATTGAGACAATAGAGAAAACCTCTTGCATTATTAATGGAGATAATTTAAATTTAAATACTAGTCCCAATCATCAAAATGTCAGAATAAGTTCGAACACAGTTAACCTGGTGCACCAAAATATTCAAGGTATGTTGAAAAAAGACCTTGAAATTGAATTATTCATGAACTGTAACAACATTGATATTTTATGTATTACAGAACATTGGTTAAAAAGCCATCAGTTCATGTTTAATTTCAGTAATCACCAGGTTGGTAGTTCGTTCAGCAGAGAAAATGCAATACATGGTGGCTCATTGATACTGTTAAATAAACTACTTCAATTCAAAGAACGTAAGGATATTGTAAGCCTCTCTGTTGAGCGGACTATAGAAATAGCCTGTGTGGAGTTGGAGCGGCTTGTTGTATTGAGCGTGTACCGGCCTCCATCATCGATTTATGATTGCTTTGAGAGTATCATGGATGATGTGTTACAAAAACTTGGTAAAATAGGAAAGAATATAATTGTATGCGGTGATTTTAATGTCAATTTATTAGAGGACTCATTGATGTGCCTAAAAATTAAAAATTTATTTCAGTCATATAATCTTAATCATTTATTTTTGGAGCCTACTAGAATAACTGCTACGTCAGCTACATGTTTAGATAATATATTTACTGACATTTTACCTATTAATAAAAAAATTATAAGCCAACTGGATTCTGACCACTGCGGACAACTGATTACATTTAGTAAGCAAAATAAAAAAGTGGCTAAGAAAGATATCACTGTAGTGCCAAAAACTGCAGGTCGCTTGGAGAACTTTAAAAATAAACTTAGTAGTAAATTACCTTACTTGCCTTACAGTGATGATCCCAATGAACTGTACAATTCTTTCTTTGCCATGTATTGTACAGAATTTAATTCAACATTTATACCCAAGCAGATCTCAGTTAATGGATCTGCAACCTTCAGTGAATGGGCAACTAAAGGGATATTTAATAGTAGAATCAAACTTTTTGAACTATATGAAGAAAGAAATTATAATAAAAGTAAAGAATTTTATCAATATGTTAAGAACTATTCCAAATTATTTAAACAAGTTTGTAGCGAAGCTAAGTGTCGGTATTTAAGCTCCAAGATTAAAAACAGTCAAAATAAAATAAAAACGACTTGGGAAATTATAAACAATGAGACTGGAAGAGTCAGAAAGCGTAGTAGTGACTACAGCCTTAATATTAATAATAAAGTTATTCAAAAAGATTTAGAAGTTGCCTCAGTTTTTGAAAATTTCTTTGCCGATATTCCAGTCTCAACCACAAAAACTTTAATTTCTTCACCCACTGTTGCCGAGTCCCTATTGAAAGAAAATGTTGATATTTGTAACCATGTATTTAATTTCGACTATGTTAGTGCTCGAGATATTATTAAAACTTTCAATACACTTAATGTTAAAAAAACTGCTGATCTGTGGGGAAATTCCGTAGAGGTTACAAAATGTGTCATCAACACTGTAGCGCCTGAATTGGCAATAATTTTTAATAAATGTATTGACTGTGGTGTAATTCCTGACTTAATGAAGAGTAGTAAAATAATACCTTTGTTTAAATCGGGCAGCACATCAGACCCCACGAACTATAGACCGATTTCTGTGCTACCCACCTTCAGTAAAATATTTGAAAAATTGATGCTAGATCAATTGCAAAGACATTTTATTAAATTTAAATTATTAAACAGTAAACAATTCGGTTTCACAAGGGGTCGCTCTACTACCGACGCTGGCGTTGAGCTTCTTGCACATATCTTTGAGGCCTGGGAAAAGTCGCATGATGCCCTAGGTATTTTTTGTGACTTGTCTAAGGCTTTCGATTGTGTTTCTCATGATACATTGGTCAGGAAATTGCATCACTATGGTATTAGAAACACTACTTTGGATCTTCTTATCTCTTATTTGGATAATAGGATCCAAAGAGTGGACGTTAACGGCAAGCGATCCTCGGGTTCTATTGTCACTATGGGAGTTCCGCAGGGCTCAATTCTTGGCCCTTTTTTATTTCTCGTATATATTAATGATCTACCTTCCCTTGTAAAGAATAGTCATGAAATAGTGTTATTTGCAGATGACACATCACTTTTATTTAAGCTTAAACGACAACAGATAATTACTGATGATGTAAATAATGCTATCGCTAAAATAGTACATTGGTTTAGTGTTAATAATTTACTTTTAAACGAGAAAAAGACTAAATGTATTAGATTTCTGACACCTAACGTTAAGCAGGTGAAAACCAATGTACTAGTTAATGGGGCGGAATTGGATCTCGTGGACACCACTGTGTTCTTAGGTATTACTTTGGACTTGAAGCTACAGTGGGGCCCACATATAACCAAATTGTCGAAGCGGCTAAGCTCTGCAGCCTACGCGGTCTATAAAATCCGTCATTTGACTGATGTCGAAACAGCTCGATTAGTATATTTTAGTTATTTCCATAGTGTAATGTCGTACGGCATTTTGCTGTGGGGAAATGCAGCCGACATTCAGGCTATATTTTTGCTGCAGAAACGAGCCATTCGAGCAATTTATAACCTTAGTTGTAGGCATTCACTGAGGGATAAATTTAAGGAAATAAACATAATGACAGTCGCATCTCAATATGTATATGAGAACCTGATTTATGTAAAAAAGAATATTAATCTATATTCCAAACACAGCGACGTGCATAACATTAATACTAGAAACAAAGATTTACTTATTGTGCCCTCGACTAGGCTCCAAAAAATTAGTAATTCATTTAAGTGCCAAAGTATACGTTTTTACAACAAACTCCCAAGTCTTGTTAAAGAACTGAGCCTCAATAAATTTAAATCATTTATTAAACAGAAACTCTGTCAAAAAGGTTTCTATAAAGTTAAAGATTACTTGGATGACAAAAAGGCTTGGGATTAACTAAGCCACTTCAATGTACCCCCAAGCAACAATCCATTTTATACTGTGAATGAATGTTTTAGAATTAATGATGTCCTTATATAATAACTTATGGTATTTTTGATGACTTTTAAAGAGTAAACTGTCTGTGGATGTGAGTAGCATTCAGGCTACATTGATTATTATTTTAATATTGTGAATGTGAAGACTATGTGGGTCATTGTTGCTTTTTTTTTTCTCTCCTCAGTTAATTTTAATCATGGTCTGGCAGTTTGAGTAATTTTTGTGGCCTACCCAAATGTCTTTTCTTTGGTATTGTTCGTCGAATCGTTGAGCTCCTTAAGTTCTGAGTTGAGCTACACGATTACTGACAAATGCGTGCACTGACTGGACAGGTCAACTCAATCTGTGTGGTTTTTCCTCAAAAGACCATCTCAGACACAAATCTACATGGTCTTCACATGATCTGACCAAGATTATGTCTGGACTTTAAAAGAGACTGTGACCTCTGAGTTTTTTTCGGCCTTTCTTCTCAGAGTAGTCAGATAGGAAACGCCGACCTCATCTAGTTTTTAAAATATGATTGACGTGTAAAAGTGTTTGTTCAAACCTACTTACAGAAATAAAATCATTTATCATTTATCATTTAAAAACAGTAAAGCAACATCGAGATTTTTCAATTCCCGAAGCTCGTTTCAGTACAAATTTAAGAAAGCACTTACTGAAATCAATGCACTGCAGCTTTTAGGATTCCTAGACACGGCAATAGACTACTTATCCCAATTAAAATGTCAGGATGACAGACTTAATACAAAGCCTGCGAAAAACAGGCTTTTTTGGCTTCATTGGTTGCGCTGAAGCAGTAAAACATATTTATAACCATATAATACGTGCTCAAATACTTGTATACAGGGTGGATTTTTGAGATGGGGCTGCAAGGGCAGCTACCTTAACCGTTGTAGCTACAAGTAAGGTAGCTGCCCTTGTTGCCCCATCTCAAAAATCCAACCTGTATATGCCGATGTATAAAATTAGCCAAGACCACCTCGAGATGCTCTTTGGGTATATGTTCTTGGCGGAGCCTACGGCACGCCAATTTAAGGCAGCTTACAAAAAACTACTGGTACATATCCAATTTCGAAAGTGGGAATTGCACATATTTCTCTTGAACATATTTCTATACTTAATTGCGCATCATCGCCTATAGAAAGACTAATAATGGTTTAGTCGAAGACAATGTTCCAATTGTTTCTGAAAATAATGATGATGAAGATATACATTTGTTTTTCCAAAATGTTTTTTGATTGTAGCAAACAGATTATTAGCCACATCGCGGGTTATATAGCACACATTTTAATTAAGAAAATTGATTGTGACATTTGTGTTGGAGCATTGTTGTCAAATGAAATAAATGCGGAACATAAATTTATGCTAAAGATAATGGGGATCTCTTGTACCCCTCGAAAGAACTGATACTCTGTGAAATGTCCGAAGCAGTTATCGAGATACACACCGACAATCTTCGGAAGATTAACAAACATAATTATGTTGACAACGTCGTCGGAACTGAATTATTTAGTGACATTAGTAATCATCAGGTTGGATTATATCCTACTGCGATCCATGTTACATACCTAACTAAAGCTACGAGTAATAGGAAAATATATTAATTTAAGATTGCACTTTATTTTGAAAAATTCGAATTTAAAAGACAGCAAGCGCATGTCCGCTCCGCTTGTAAACCTTGGACCGCGTCCTATATGTGCCGTCAAATGGCGTGATCCTTTCTCTCGACGCGCAAGCTCCGCTTCCTTCGAGAATGTACTGGAGAAATGAACACCGGTGCCCGGGCGCACGGCAGCTCGCGGCCGGCCGGCACTCTTCAGTTGGTTTTAGACACGCGCACACGTTTTTTAGCTTGCTTATGTATTCATTCTTACTTGCTTTAGTTTTCTTACCAGTTTGTATTTGCATTTAGATTATTAGTGTTGAAAGTGAATATTAAATTCATTCGTTTAAAAGTGTAATAAAGTCGTTTATTTCTGTTCTTGTGTCATCGTAATTAGTGCACAGTAAAATCACCTTTCTGCCTATCATCATAACACTCAATATCGCCTGCATTGCTCTAAAAACCTTACACTACAGTATTTTTGGATAGGTAGTAGGAACCCACTAGTGATAATCAAGGACCTCTTGTCCTATAATAGCGACGAGGATATAGTCCAGAACACCCGCCTGCTGGAAGACCTGACGGCCGAGGAGGCGACTGCCACTGTGAAATACCGGAGGAGAGCACGGAACTCCCTAGAGAGCTATGTCGTCCTACATGTGACACCTTCATCGACCTGCAGTCCGTCAGAGTCCAAGACCAAACGCCCCTAATACAGTGCACATAGTGCTTGGCGTATGCGCATGGCCGAAAATTGTGTACGGAGGCAGTGCATCTGTGCAATTATTGCGCAGGGCCACATCTTAAGGCCGAATGTACCGGGCTGGCAACAGACGACAGGCCGACGTGCAAGAACTGCGCCAAAGAAAAACACGACGATACATACCTTACGGCCTAACTATTAAGACAAAGGGGGAATCTTTGGAAAATGGGTTTCTTCAATAATAACTATGAACTTTGAAAATTAATTTAGGTATTATAGAGGATTGGCAAATTACGAAGTGTCACCTTATAAAGTTTTCACACAGACCGTCACGATAGTTGCGCCTTAACGAAAGCTTTAGGCAACACATATGTGGCACGAAGCAAATATCACAAAAGGCGCATCCGAAGTTTCAACATGTTTTTGGAATTTACTTACGAATCTGGATCCTGCACTGATCGAAGTCACATTCAAAATCACAATTCCATACTATTAGCAATGTTTTTGCGGGCTGTTTGAGATCAACCAATACAAACAACAATCAATAAAAAAAATTGAAATTGGGGCACTCCGACATGCAGTGTGATAGTCTTAATTCCACAATAGAAGGCCGAGCTTAACATTCAAGCATTTTTGTACCTCAATTAAGGTACACAGTCACAAGGAGAGCTAAAATCGATCCACCAAAATACCAAGTCAACGAACTGCATTATAAGCAGTTTCTGGATTTCAAATCCTACAGTCGAAAACAAATAACAAATAAAAATAAAGCAGACGATGGAGAAGTAATGAGATGGTTGGATGTAAAGTGGTTACAATACCGGAAAAATTACAACACAGCTATATACCTATTACAAAAACACAATTGACCCAACTTGAGTCCAAAAAACATACCGTCTGAAGAACTATTAGAAAAGCTCCTGCAGCGGCTGATATAGTACTTCCTCTTTACAAGAACCAGTTACTAATTGAGAAAAAAAAAACTTGCAGACCTGCTACAACTCTGGATGAGTGGAACTATTCCATCTGCCTACCATGATTTCTACATGAAAAGTTTAAAGTCGTCAAGTAATGATGGTGCATCCGACTAGTCAGAAGTTGAAGACTGAGATTGAGAGAAATGTCTGAGTCAGTCAAAATAACAGATGTTCTTTTCCTTTTACCTAATACTTACAACACTTGTTTAATCGAAACGATTGTTTATTTACATTCATAGACTAAAGTAGCCCTCAGATAACGCTGCAATAAAAGTCTGTTTGAGACGCTAAAGGGCGAACGTGTAGCAGTATCTACAACGCCACATGCGAGCTACGCGTCACACTGACGTCACGTAAAATCCTGCGTCGTGCAAGCAGAGTTTACCGCGCAGCTTTACATCGTCCCGACATCAAACTTTGGGCAGTTGCCAACCAGACACGACATCCGTCTGGACGGAGGATCCTCCCTTTTCTATAGAGGTATAACTGAAGTTTATAACCGGTAAGCGCTTAAAAAGGATATTATCCGAATTGCGTAACAATTTTGGCAGCTGTCAGTTGGTTTGAAACCAACGAGCAGCCTCTTTCCCAAACCGAAGGCAACGTACTGGCCGGTATAATTTTTATTAAAATTTGTTTTTGGGAATTACTCATAAAATCTCCATATTTATTACGAAATTAGGTAAGTGAACATCTTCTTGATAGATTTGTGAGTGTCTTTGTGTAGAATCGCAACGCTCAATCAATATTTTTGGTATTTTATATATATATATATATATATATATATATATATTGCCTATATAAAATATATATATATATATATATATATATATATATATATATTGCCTATATAAAATATATATATATATATATTTTATATAGGCAATATCCTCGGCAGCCGCACATAAGTAGTGTTAGTAAACCTCACTTCTTGCTATGTCCTAATTCGATTTATAATTTTTTCAGCTTCCACAATTTCACGAGGTTATTTGTTGCTTAGCGCGGAAGAGCAACGCCTCATAGACGGGCTTGTAATGAGCCGCAGACTTTTGAGGAGTGCCAGCAACCCGCTCGATTTGCCAACTAATAACTTCGTGGCCCACTTTAGGCTAACAAACCCTCAATTTTTGAGGCTTTGTAAAGAAGTATTTCCAATTATGCAACGACGTAACTCTGCTATACACCCCGACTTAAAAGGTAACTTTTCTCATATACTTAGATAGGTTTGCCAATACACCACATTTTATTTCAATGAAACCATTATCAGGCATTTTTTAGACGACAAGGCATTGGATAGTTAGTCAGAAAGTTGAAACTAGTTGCCCGTTCCAAAACCTATGTTTGTCATACCCATGTTTGGTTGCCCATGTTTCTCCAATAGGATCTATATCCTAATGGAGAAACATGGGCAAGAAACTCCATGGACACTGCGGTAAACTCCAGTTATAACAAAGTCCAATCAAACAAGTGTCTTCAAAAAATGTGCGTAGAGAAATAACATCATTTTATTTCAGGTCTTAGCAGCAGTAGCCATTTATACAAATGGGGCATATTAGAAAAATATTGGACCATATTACCTTCTGGGGCTGTCACAATCAGCAGTACACAATGTCTATGCGAGGTAAGTCCTACCTCAAACTATTTCTATATATTTAAATATTATTAGCATTCTCTGATGACATAGTTTTCTTTTTGTTTTATTTTACAGAGGCTCCCAACAATGGTGAAATTCTAAAAAATATAATTTAATTGCCATTGGCACAGGAAGAGAGGCATGTTGTGAAAAGAAAGTGTGTATGAAAGTAGATAACCATACAAATAAGGCATATACATTGATGTATGAATATTACTTTGCGTTTGTTTCAATTGGTTTAACACCAAAAAAAACGCAAAGAATCAGAGACAATGCTCTTTGAATATTAATAATGAATCATCGAATTGTTTGACTTCATTTTTATGGATATATTTCAATTTCCTGGTGTGGTGGAATGCATTGATGGTACCCATGTTGCCATAACCCGCCCACATGAAAACGAGGAAGCTTATTTCAACAGAAAACTGTACCATAGCCTGAATGTAGTGATTGTAAGTACAGCGGGTAACAGCTGTTACCTGACCCACACTAAAAACGAACGAATTTGAACCCTCTGCCTGTAACATTAAGGGTTATTCAATTTGTATGAGTTTATCAGACTACTCGATGAACAAGTACAATAATAATGGGTGTGTAACGGTTGATATAATAACAAAAAATCTAGCGTTCACTTGACCTAATTTCAGTTAATATACTTTTGTTTAATATAACGATCAGTTGAGATAATGAATTGTTGATATAATTACATTTTACCTAATTTCTTATGATATAATGAACATTTCCTATAATGCACATTTCACACAATAATAATTTAGTATATTATTCATTTACTATAATATTCATAATCTCTAAGTAACTTTTAATATAATTTAGAAAACCAGATACAATTTGAAACGCCTGCTGCTGCGGCAAAAATGACCCTTGTTTTTCTCCAAAATTATGGAGTATTGCAAGTTTACATGACAAAGAGCTACCAAGAACCCAAAATTCAGCGGAATCATGGCACCATAGAATCAATCAAATTATAAATCACAAAACCCCAGGGTTTTATTGCCTAGCCCATGAGTTGCTTTTAGAATCCAAAGTAATATTGGGTGAAGTAGAATGTCTTTTTAATGCACAGTCACCACTAAAAAAGACGAAGTATTGTTTAAAGAAAAAGGAACAAATCAATAATATTCTTTAAAAATAAAAGGAATACACTGAAATTGAATTGGCTTTGGCCTCTAACTTAAAACTAAAATAAGATGTAATATTTATGTGTTGCTATGTTATGATTAAATAAATATTGTATTAAGTTTTTTTCCTTTGCGTTATACCCTATACACCTGCCACCCTCAACTATTGTTACCAGGAGAAACTGTAATACACAATAATAATACAGATACGCAAAGGAGACGGGGATTTCTGGGCCTGATTGTAATAAGTTGACGTATGGTTAAAAAAGAAGGTTATATTTTTCTATTACAAAATGTGAAATATCAGCCCATTTTACAATCTGGAAATTGAGAAATCCAAAAATTAAGTTATGGCTACGAACAAAATGGAATATCGATTAAATTATAATCGACTATCGTGACAGAGTTCATACTATTTAAAAGATGCTTTTACCAGATGATTAATTCAAATACATTAATTATTAGAATTAACGTATTAAACAGTTTAAACAAATTAAATATCTATAAAGATAAATGTTAAAATCGATTCACGTTTGCTAATCGATTATTGTATTTTTAGTCTATGGTGACATGTCAGTCAGTCACTCGTTTCGTATCGTTTAGTGTTAGTGCGTGTGCGTTTTGAGTGTGTTTCCTCCCATAGTTTTATTGATATTTTCTTTGACCCCTGCTTTCTTTCTACGGACTTCTGATCTTGCTTCTTGTACGACCCTTGCTGCCATACCGGACACGGAGAGCCTCGCTTTTACGTTGGACTTGGACTTGTTTTTTTGGATTCTACGACCAGCCTACCGATTGGATATTATCACAATGGATCGTTGTGTAAATTGTGGCATAGCGACTAGTCGCTGTAATACACTGGGTCATCGAGCTTTAGATGACGAAATGATATTAGCAGTGATTCGTCAATGGCGTGCACCACAATCTGTAAGTACTTACTCACCTCCTGTTTATTAGCTCACCAGGGTCTACCACGCTGGCTTGCAATCTTCACGATGTTTTCCTTCACGATTACATTTACAAAATAATAAAGTATGAATAGGTAAACATTTAAAAATCATATGAAGATTTACATTACATTGAACTAAGATATATATTTTTTTATTGTAATAGATATTTGCACACCTATTCAAGTAGGATATGGTTTAAAGATCTTCTGTTCTATGTATCACCTCATGTACCCATATTCAACCAAATAAATGATTTGAATTTGAATTAAACAACCATCGGACAGAGTCGGTTGGTTTAAAAAAAGTAATCATGTTAACTGATATTAAAAACTTTTTCCATTTTTCAGGTAAACAGCAGTGACCATGTTTGCCAAGCTTGCTGGGACTTGGCTCAAAGACCACCTCATGGTGAACCTAGACATCTTGGCCACCGTAGTGTTTGTCTCCGATGTGGACGTTCACTTGCATCTAGAGTCAGTCATTTACTTCACACCACCTCACCTCGCGAATTGAGAATTTATAATGTTATTCAAGAGTGGATTATACCTAGAGCTGTAAGTTGAATCAGTTTACATTTGTTTTATGTGCTTTTGTTGTAAGTCAAATTGAGTTTTTTAATACTTCAATGATTATGTATTGTTTGTTGCAGATAGAAGTACCTAGTCGCATATGCCATACTTGTTGGGTTGCTGCAGACAGAGCTGCTGTCCATATGGTCTCTGGCCCATCAACTTCTTCCCAAGCAAGCCCAATTGAAGAAATACAGCCACAGGTACAAGTTCTTCCTGCTGAACCTCCAGTTGAAGAAGTTAGAAGTATTCAGCCTAAACCTACTATTGTATTACCATTTTTTTTTTTTTTTTAAAACATTGCCCCACACTAGGAATTTCTCCTGTATTGTGGGTGCGTTTACAAACATTTAAAACTCACATACACAAACAGCCAGACCTGGAACAACTACTTGTAGGTCATACAAATATTTGTTCCGTGCGGGAATCGAACCCGCGACACGCAGCGCAGCAGTCAATCGCTTAACCACTGCGCCAACCGTGCTGTTGTTGCAATATACTATTTTTGATTACTTTGTGTTTGAAACTATAGAATTAATTCTCAAATAATTACTAAAAATGTAAACCTATAATAATAATATATTTATTTATTACAAAACTATAGAAATAATTTACGTTGATTATTAAAATGTTGATTTGACTATTTAAATAGACTTGTTTTTCTTAAATCTACATTCCAATATATTTATAATTATGTATCTACAACATGTCCCGTAATTAACGCACAACCTCATATGGGGTTATTGTACAAATCATTATGAACAACTTTTATTACCTATATGACAAAACCAGAAATCTAAAAAATAATGCTTGTACCTGTATAAAATCTATTGTTTATTTAATAATATATAAACCATTTTAAGCCACCCTTCGCTTGATTGAAAGCAAAACAGATGTGGGCCCAGTTTACCATTATCAAATTTTAAAAGGGGTAACTGGTCCGCGGGCCCAGTTCCATAGTGGGCCGAATGACCCCTAACCCAATCAAAGTAGTTAGTGCTATTTTCACTTATATTTTGTAAGTTGGTATGACAGTTAATGTGGTGATGTTATTGTTAAAAAATATAAATATTATATATTTCTAAACATATAACATGCTGATTCACTACAGTAAACACTTTGTAAAGTATGTAACAGATTTCTCACCTACTTAAAAATAAAAATGGATATTTTATAGGCACAATTGAAACAAAGAAACTGTTTTTTTGTCGCGTTAACAACTTAAATAAAAAAAATCAAGCTTATCATAAGTAGTTTAGTATTCTAACTTCTTTTATATGTTTTAGCTATAAGCAATTAAGCAATTATTTATTTTTGTAAGCAATTAAGTATTATGTTTATATTGAATAAAATCGTTTACAATATAATCATTATTGTTTTTCATTTCTGTTGTTATTTGAATTTAAATAGTTAATTTAAATTAACTATATATTTTAATTTAATATAAAATAATATTTTGAATTAATAAAACATAATATTTTGAATTAAAAAACATAATAAAAATGTCCATAAAGCTTTGAAGAGTTAGTTTTGAACTCGCAACCATGTTGACAAAGGTTCCCTGTTACAATCACTAAACCAAATCGACTTAACAAAATCTGTTGAAATTAACAATTCCATCATGTGACAAAACAGTATTCAAAGGCTTACCTAACCTAACGTTACGTGTTAAAGATCAAATTGGTATATCGTATTCTACACTTGGGAGCAAATAAATCGAGCCACTACCTTTTTTCACGTAAAATGGTAAATATTTTTGGTAATATGGAACGTATCAATTCGAACTATATATCGCCTAAAAGTTTAGTTAATAACCTTTACAATGAGGGTAAATTATTGAATAATAACCTTATTGAATGATAAATTATTGGCTCTGCAAGAAAAATGGTAATTTTGATAGAAAATTTAGTAGGGCTAAAACAGTCCATAAAAACAATAAAAAACAAAATTATTGCAAAAAAAATATTCTTAATAACTGGTATTACCCCCCCGGGCCCTGATACATTCTTGTAGCCTATTAGTCATCGATCTGATCAGCGTTACGATGACATATTGTGGTATGTTCTCCCACTCTTCAAGCACAGCGACTTTAAGCTCGGGAATGGATGAAACAGCGGGAACCCTGGCTCGGACTCTCCGTTTTAGCTCGTCCCATAGGTGTTCGATCGGGTTCAAATCGGGACTTCGTGCTGGCCATACCATTTGTTGAATCCCGATCGCAGACAAGTATTCCGTAACGATCTGCGCGGTATGAGGTCTCGCATTGTCATGCATAAACAAGAAATTTTCTCCGACAAAACCAGCATACGGCATTACGTGGTTTTCAAGAATGTCAGTTATGTATCGGTCAGCTGTTAATCCACGTCTACCACTGCCATCGTTGGCGGGGTCGACGAAGACAAGTTCCGTTTTTCCGTCTAGAGAAATTCCTCCCCACACCATACAAGAACCACCACCAAAACTCACCGTTTCTCGAATGCAACATT
Source organism: Dryobotodes eremita (assembly GCA_917490735.1). Taxonomy (NCBI): domain Eukaryota; kingdom Metazoa; phylum Arthropoda; class Insecta; order Lepidoptera; family Noctuidae; genus Dryobotodes; species Dryobotodes eremita. The sequence goes on along the minus strand of OU823242.1, from coordinate 1,937,276 downwards.
GGGCAAATCTTTCACCAGGACGTCTATACACTCGGTTTCTCCCGTCATTGCTAAAAAGACAGATTCTTGACTCGTCAGAAAACAAAACTGACCTCCAGTCTTCTAACGTCCAATTAATGTGTTCTCGAGCAAACTCCAAGCGAGATCGGCGATGAGCTACAGTAAATTTTGGGCCAGTTGCTGGTTTGTGTGATGTTAAATTTCGTTCTTTTAGTCTTCGTCTCAATGTCCACCTACTGATTGCGACTCCTCGAACGTCACGTAACGCTTGCTGTAGCTGAACAGCATTAAGTCCACGGTCGCGCAACGAATTGGTTGCAATAAAGCGGTCGTCACGTTCTGTTGTTGCCCGTGGTGGGCCAGTTCCAGGTCGCCGAACAAAAGCACCAGTCTCCAGATACCTGCGGTATACCCGCTGTACCTTTGAACGACTCAAATGAAGTCTGCGTGCCACTTCACGTTGTCCGTGTCCAACCTCAAGTAAAGCTACAACTTGGGCAGCTTCCGTCGGTGTAGTATCCATTTTATCAGGTTATTTTGATTACACAGACACAGATAAAGACAACAATAACAAGTAATATGGGTATGATTAACAAAAACCTCAAATTTAATCTTTTCTTAACAGAGTACAATAAAAATGTCATAAGCAAATTAAATGCGATAATTTTATTCTACCCTTTAAACTTTAATAAAAATGAAATTTTGACAACTAACTACCCTCATTGTAAAGGTTATTTAAATACCCTTTTAGGCGATATATGTTTCGAATCGATGCGTTCCTTAATACCAAAAATAATTACCATAATGCGTGAAAAAGGAAGTGGCTCGATTTATTTGCTCCCAAGTGTATAATATTTGCCTACCTTGAACAAGTCGTTCTAGTTCGTTAAACACGTACGTATCTAATAACACTTATCTACTGCTAATTGCAGAAGGTTCAAATTCGTCTAACTTTTAGTGGGTCAGCTAACGGCAGGGTGGGTCAGGTAACAGCTATTACCCACTGTACGTTAATCTTGTTGTGACTAATTATACCTTTTCTTATTACAATTTGAATTCCACCAGCAAATTTAAGATCGGTGTTTAAACTAAATGTATATTAAAACTTATGCTAAAAGTAGTTGAATTATAATTGCACTACCAAAACTTGCCTGCTGTTTGTATGGATGGGATACTGTAGTTAAAACATTTATAATACTTTTAGGTTTGTGATGCTGACCTACGCATTCAGTATATCGATCCGTCATTCGGAGGAGGCAGCCACGACTCCCATATTTGGAATCACTGTCCTGTTCAAAATTGTATGCAGTGCTTACATGATCAAGGCGAAGTGTGCTGGCTACTGGGTAACATTTTTTTTAAATTATTTACTTTTTATAGATAGATAGATATTTTTCTAGTGGTTTGGACGACACAATCAACTAAAAACACAGTTGAGTTTCTCTGTCAAGAAAGATTTATTTATGAACATTATTACTAAGAACATTTATTTATGTTTACAAGTTTGATTTACTTATGTATCTAGTAACAAAACTTTACCTGTAAAGAAAAAAACGACAATTAATGTTCCTAATTGTAATATCGATTCCTAAATCACAATCACAATAATTAGTTTTATAATAACGATTTTTTTTCAATATTTTATAATTGCTTTATCACGACACTTAGATTGTTGCCTCACAGATTATAATCCGACCACAGATTACAAAATAAATAGTATTGGATGTCTATGTTGCGGACTACCACAATGACGCTTGCAGCGCGGCAATATTTAATTTGCTTATGACATTTTGATCGTACTCCATTAGGAAAAGGTAAAATTGGGGGTTTGTGTTAATTATACCCATATTGACGTGTTATCGTTGTCTTTATCTGTGTCTGTGTAATGTCAGAGCCTGATAAAATGGATACTACACTGACGGAAGCTGCCCAAGTAGTAGCTTTACTTGAGGCTGGATACGGACAACGTAAAGTTGCACGCAGACTTCATTTGAGTTGTTCACAGGTAAGCGGGTATACCGCAGGTATCTGGAGACTGGTGCTTTTGTTTGGCGACCTGGAACCGGCAGACCACGGGCAACTATAGAACGTGTCGACCGCTTTATTGCAACCAGTTCGTTGCGCGACCGTGGAGTTAATGCTGTTCAGCTACAGCAAGCATTACATGACATCCACATGTCTGTGGACATTCATTAGTACAATACGCGTAGCTCGAAATAATAGATCGTCAACCTTTTTTAACTTCAAATTCTATTCAAATCTTTGCTAGTTTTGCTTTGATATATGATTTTATGTTTATACTGAGATTCAAAAATGAAAACGTGCGCAGCTTGTAACGTGCAGTTCAATGACGGAGTTCAATGTGGGTGCTACATACAAAAAACATCTGGATTTTGGATGTGCAAATATTTCTGAATCCGGATGGAGAAAACTCGGCGCCAGCAGAATGGCGCAATGGAAGTGCCCCTCTTGTCGAACGTCATCGCCAGCTCTGGTTACTCCTGAACCAGCCTCCTTCGAAACTATATTGAACGAAATTCGTGACATGAAACGCCAGTTACTTAGATGGATGGTAGATGATATTCGAGTAATCAAGGATGAGTTAGCTAAGCTAAAAATGACATGTGAAGGCACTATTGGTAGACTTGTTGAATTTGACACTAAACTAGCGGAGGTTGAAGCAAAAGCAACTGAACTTGACAAGCTTCGGGAAACAGTGAGTTTTTTGCAGACTGATTTGGAGAAATCCAAGTTCGAACTCGCAAAATATGAACAGCGATCCCGACTGAATAATGTTGAAATTAAAGGAGTCCCTACAAGAAAAGATGAAAATCTTTTTTCGATTATTGAAGCGATCGGCCGGAAGATGAATTACAGTTGTCCCAAATCACAGGTGAATTATATCTCACGGGTGCCTATTTTCAATTCTAACGAAAAATTGATCATAGTGAGTTTTTTAAACCGGTATGTGAAAGAAGATTTTATCGCAGCTGTATGTGCCGTTAAGGACCTATCCACATACCATATCGGGTTTCAGGGCACATCTCAGCGTATATACGTCAATGATCACCTGAGCGTGGAGTACAAGAAGCTCTTAAGTAAAGTTAAGACCATGGCCAAGGAGAAATATTATGAGTTCGTTTGGGTAAAGCATGGGAAAATCCATATATTATAAAATGCTAATTGTAAGTAGTCATTATACGTAAAGAATCCGATTTAAACAAGATTGTGTAAAATGCTTCCTATTTTTTCTAAGTTATTTTTTATTTTATTTCATTGTTTTATTACACTTCAATCGTTAATATTTTTTTGTGATCATAAGCATCTCAATATTTGTTTACAAAAGGTTTAGTACCTCAATCGCACTAATGAGCTCGACATCTCTCTTTTGTTTAGCTAAACGATTCCTTTATGTTTCTTATCGCGCAGTTTACTTCAAAGCTTTAATGCATTTCAATATGTTTGACTCGCTCGCGCTTGTACGCACCACGCATTACTGCTTGCTCTTTCGCACAGCTGTTTACTACTTAAAGTCGTATGATCTATGTTTACGCGCAAACTTTTTTAAAGTTTACCTTCCTTGTACGTTTATGTTTTTATTTTACCTCAATATACATTATTGTTTGATGAATGCCGTTATTGTAATACTTGTACATCGCACCGATTTATATTCAATTATTGGCTACATTCTCAATGACTACTAACGGTATTAACTTAAACATATATTATCAGAACGTTCGAGGTCTGAGAACTAAAACGCATTCTTTCTATCGTCAAATGTTATTAAATTCGTATGATATCATAGTTCGGCTTCGGGTTCGGCTCGCGCAATCGTAGCAGCGCAAGCAGCTAATGGTAGCTCCGTGTTATTTAATTCTATAATTTCAAATCGTTAACTATTGTGCTTTAATTTTATATCAAACAATAAGTGACAGTACAAGTTTTGAAACCAACAATAACATTATCAATAATTAAGCAGTGTGTGTACATAAAACAATAAACCACGTATAAAATCGAACAAAGAACTGTGTTGTGAACGTAAATCAGTGACTCATACTCCCGTGCGCGCGAACCGGCTGGCGCGCGGTGGATTACCTTAAATGGTCACAAACACGCATTACTCAATAACAGCTAATTGGGAGACAAGTAACAGAAGCAATAATTCACTATAAAGCATACGTTACCGCGTGGCGTAGTGGCTAAGACACTTACCTTGTATTAGGGTAAAACAAGTTCGAGTCCAGAGTGAAACAAGTCTTTTTGCTGCTTTTTGCTTTTGCTTTATTATTGTTTTTCCTGCCTGCTACAAGATTGCTGGCCTTTTTCGTTTGCTTTGCTATTGCCACAGCCATTTCATATTTTATTGGCCTATTCGCTTTTCCTCGGTGGTGGCACAACGAGTACACCCGATAATAATTATGGATTCCGAAAACGTAACTCTTAGAAAACCACATAAGTCTAGTTCACTTGACAATCTCTTCTATAATAATTCAGCATTACTTGATACCACAATGATGAGCGTGCCAAATACGTCATTAAATGACAGTGACGCGATCATGAACCTGAATGATACCATCAAAAAGCTAACAGCAGAATTGCATAGTGCGCACTTAGAGATTGAGAACTTAAATACCGAAAATTTTAGACTGAAGATGGATCTAGGGAACTGCCAAACAGCCATTGATGCATATAAAAAGGTAACTTTGTCAGACAGAAAGTGCATGACACCGAGGCGTTTCCGGAATAGCATAAAAAATTGCTTATTAAATAATAGTTTTTCTACGCCATCTTTTGACGCTCGTGAGTTGTGTGTGTGTGGAGCAGGTTCGCTGGCGGGAAGTTGACTGGAGAGTGTTCGGTGGTAGTCGGAGGAGCAATAATAACGCTGATACTTGCAGACTTCTTCTTATTTATTTTCTAGATGTTTCTTCTTACACTGCTTGATTCCGGAATGTCCGACCACAGAAAATGCCCCTTTTTTATAGGAAAACTCGTAAGGCCCTGACCAATCAGGGCCCTACACTTTTGCACACGGCACTAAAGCCCCGCCCCTTGACCAATCAGAGCATAGGTGCTCTTTTGTATGGGGAACTTAATTTAGCCTTTTTTCTGTGGTAGGACACTCTTTACAATACTTTTGTATATTTCTAACCTTAGAACTAATAAATCTTTATTATTTACATAAAAATCAGTCTCGAAATCCTTAATTAACACCTTAAAATAATGAAAATACAGAAACGGTTCTCATTACGGTAAAGTTCCTTAGTACTTAAGCTTACGCATCGAAATATGGTACAAGTGGTGCCTCTAGTGGCTGGAATGTACAACACTTTAACATAAAATCTTAGGAAAAATATCACGTTGAGACAAGTTAATAATCAAAACTAAATAACAGAGAAAAAATTAAGAAAGATAAATAACAAATTACATATCGTCGCTAACACCATCAAAATCAAAAGTTTCTCCTCACATAACACCAATCAATAGTACCAGACAAGGAAAATCTGATACATCAATATTAACAGACGAATGTGCATTACTCGAGGAAAAGTCCGGTGGGGACGTAATAATATCACCCAACGCCTGTATTGCCACACTGAGCAAAGATACTCATAGCGATGATTTTTTCGTATCACCTAAGAGCCCTAAACGAGGTGAAAGAAATGGAAACATTGCTAGTATCTTGAGGGTAGGGGCTTGCAATGAAACATCTGAACAACCAACGAAAGTAGAATCAATCAAGCAGTCCAAGGAAAATATGATTCCGCATGAACTTTCACTTGAAATAAACAGCTTGAAACAGGAAATGCATGATTTGAAAGAACAGCTTACAAATTCAGTGTCTTTATTTGCGAGGTATGAGGTAAAATTGGAGAGTCATGGGTCCCATATACAATTCCTGAAAGAAAAACTCGAGTTACCCACCAACGTCAGATATAACTCTCCTAGCGTCGCTACAATCGCTACCGAGCCGTCCACAGCGACTGACAGCACTTCTGTTCCAATCGAACTTACAAAAAGCATGGTCAAGTCTAAGCAGCGGAAACTGAAGAAACGGAAACAACAAAAACCGCAACCGACTACCCAGCTACCCCCGTGTTCTCAACTTGAACCTGATGTCATTGACCTTAGCCAGTCTAACAAGCTTGACCAATCAACCCCGGCTATAATGACCAGCGTGGATGCCATAGGTGAATGCCTCAAGGTGCCTGTTTCCCAATGGACGGCTGTAACTCGGAAACATCGACAAATGGCTTCAATTAGTGGTATTGCTGGACCTACCGTAACATCACTAAAGGCAGTTGAACCACGTAAATACACTCGAGAGCAATGAATCCGGGTCACTTAAAGAATCCTAAAAATCTCGGAAGCTAAAAATGCTAGGTTAATGCAATAAATTGTATTTAATAGACAATGTAATACTCCTTAAATGAAGGTATTAAAACTTCTTAGTTATTGTAAAGTTATATCATAAAAAAATCAAATTTGAAAAAGGGCCACTTTCGAAGATGAAACTACGAAATTACAGCATTTGGTTTTGCTTTTGTTTGTAATCTGTCATTTATGTGGGTACATAAACCATGTTGATAGTGCTCTATATTCATTATTCAAGCTGAAATTATGTCGCTTACGCCTGAAGAATGCACCAGAATACTTACAATGCTGGAAACCGGCCGGAGTCAGCGCGATACAGCCAGGACTGTCGGTGTGTCGCTGTCAACAGTACAAAGAGTTCTCCGACGTTACGAAGAAACTGGTTCTAACCTACGCAGACCAGGAACGGGCAGAACCAGGTGTACCACAGCACGAGAAGACCGATACTTGGTGAACACCATGCTTCGAAATCGCTTTCTCACAGGAACTGAACTCACAAATCAGTTTCGACGCCTCGGAGGAAGTAACCCAAGTGCATGGACAGTAAGACGTCGGCTTGCTGAATCTAACTTAAAACCCCTTAGACCTGCAAACGGCCCTAAACTGGAGCGTGGGCATCGTATTTCAAGACTAAGATATGCCCAGAGCCACGTAAATTGGAGTATTGAAGATTGGTCAAAAGTTATGTTCTCCGACGAATCAAAATTTATGCTCTACAAGCACGATGGAAGACACAGAGTGTATCGAAGACCAGGGGAAAGATTCAAGCAAGCATGCATCGAAGAAAAAGTAGCCTACGGTGGTGGGTCTGTACTTGTGTGGGCCGGAATTTCTTCTGAAAGTCGCACAGAGCTGGTGATCATAGAAAACGGCTCTTTAACTAGCGTAAGATATGTGGAAGAAATCCTCAATGATCACGTTGGTCCATTTATGGTCAATTTAGGTGAGGATGCTATATTTATGCATGACAATGCCCGACCTCATACAGGTAGGATTGTGAATGACTACCTTCAAGAGATGAACATTACTCGTATGGAGTGGCCAGCGCGCAGCCCGGATATCAACCCGATCGAGCATGCTTGGGACGAGCTAGGCAAATGCGTAAAACAACGAAACCCTCCCCGAATCACGCTTCGTGAGCTCAAAATTGCTCTCACAGAGGAATGGGAGAATATTCCCCAAAATCGTATAAGGAACTTGGTGTACAGCATGCCAAACCGCGTAAACGCAGTAATGGAAGCACGAGGAGGCAATACGAAGTATTAAAATTCAAGAAAATCGTAATAAAGTTCAAAAATTTCATGTTTCCTATTTTTGTTTTAAGGAGAGATCAGCAGTTTTTTTCTTTATGTAATTTTGTGTTAATAAAATGTATGGTGACTCATATTTTTTTTACTTTCATTTAAGGAGTATTACATTGTCTATTAAATACAATTTATTGCATTAACCTATCATTTTTAGTTTCCGAGATTTTTAACATTCTTTAAGTGACCCGGATTCATTGCTCTCGAGTGTATTTGCATCTGTGGAACATGGAATCGGATGCTGATGAGATACGCAACTACCTGCAGCAGCTGTGTCCAGCGAGTACAGGTGCATGCTCGGTTGAAATGTTAACGTCGAAGGGGGACTACAAATCTTATAATGTAGGAGTACCAGTTGCCAGTTTCGAAATGTTTCACTCAGCTGATGTCTGGCCGGTCTACGCAAAGATTAGGCCCTGGGTGAACTATAAAATATCAGCCGGTCTACATAACCTGAACGGAAAACAACCCCAGCCTAGCCCACCAGCCAGCAATCAGCCCTTTCGTAGCACATAAACTTTCGAACTTACATTGTTTTTACCAGAACGTGAGAGGTTTAAAAACCAAACTATGTATGTGGCGAAATAATTTACTGTTGATGGAGCATAATCTCGTTGCAATAACAGAAACATTTCTTGATGAGTCGGTTGAAGACGCGGAACTATCACCAGGAGACTGGAAACTTCTACGTCGTGACAGAGGCACGCCGTGTGGGGGGGTTCTACTTGCCGCCCGGTCGCCTGTTGTGTTGCGACGGCGCCGCGAATTTGAAACAGACTGTGGAGAAGATCTGTGGGCAAGTTTTGCGTGGTGTGGTCGTACTATTTACGTGTGTGCGGTTTACATTAAACCAAGCGCTAAAGACGCGGACTATATGCGTTGGTTTTGTAAAGTCGAAAGTTTTGCATCTAACTTAAAAGGATCTGTTTTAATTTTAGGGGACCTAAATTTGAATAGTGCTTCTTTATCTATTGTTAACTATTATTCTTACTTTTTATCTTTTTGTTGCCTGAATGAGAAGAATGTGGTGAGTAATTCGGATGGAGGTATGCTAGATGTGGTGTTGGTCCAAGAGAACGCTGGCACGATTAATACTTCTGTCGCTAACACGGATGGCATAGTTAAACCTGACAATTACCACCCACCATTGGATATCGACATTAAAATTAAATCTACACGTACTTCTGATGTCATTGAACCAAGTAACATTGATACCAATAAAGACTGGAATTTCAGAAAATGTAACCGAGATAAGCTTTTTGATTTACTTTCAAAAATTTCATGGGAGAAGGTTGTACAGACTGACGATGTATATTTAGCTACAGAGTACTTTTATGAGTCAATTTATTCCATCTTTGATGCTTGTGTACCAAAGAAAAGACGCCCTAAAACCACAAGTAGGCGTTATCCGGTGTGGTTCACAAAAGACATAATTCAGGACACTAGACTTAAGCTCAAGTGGCATACTGCTTGGAAGCGCACTAAATGTACAGTAGCCCGTATGAATTTTTCAGACTTGAGAGCTAGCCTTAAAACACGGGCGGCACTTGCTTATACATCATATACCAAAATGATTGAAAATAATCTAAGAGCCAATCCACGTGATTTCTGGCAACATATAGCCAGTTTACGCTCAAAAGGTGGTTTTGAGCCGAGTGTTACCTACAACGGCGAAGCATTTGCAGGTGTTCATGCGGCTGATGCCTTCGCTGATTTCTTTGCTAGCGTTTATCTTCCCGATGTTCCGCAACTTGATGTTGAAAAGGCTTCCCATTGTGATACTAATGTTAGCAGTAATTATGTAAATATATTTAAATTCACTCCTCAGGATGTCATGTCAGGAATAGATAAACTCAAAGTTAGTAGTTCAGTAGGGCCGGACAGCATTCCTCCAGAAATTTTGAAAACTTGTAAAAAACACTTTTGTTTGCCTCTATTTCATATTTTTAATCTATCATTAAAAACCGGAATATACCCACCGCAATGGAAGATTTCAAGGGTCACTCCTATTCCCAAGAGTTTGAATAAAACATTAGTAGAAGAATTCCGTCCCATTGCCATTTTGTCGTCACCAGCTAAAGTTTTTGAACACATACTACATAACTATATTTATTTCCAAGTTGAAAAGTATCTGTGTAATGAACAACATGGTTTCAGAGCAAAAAGATCAGTAAATACTAACCTTCTTACCCTAGTAGATTACATATCTAAACGATTAGACCGTGGGGGTCAGGTCGATGTCTTATACTTTGACTTCCGGAAGGCGTTTGATAGGGTCAATAATGATATTCTGCTGGCAAAGCTATGTGCCATCGGATTTCCCCCAGGGCTGTTACAGCTCCTCGCTGACTATCTTCGCGATCGTCAGCAGTTTGTCAGGCTGGGCCTTTATGAATCCCAGCCCTATCATACGCGTTCCGGAGTCAGTCAAGGATCAATTCTGGGACCGCTTCTCTTCTTGATAATGATTAATGATCTTCCTTCAGTTATTCATCACGCCAGAAGTTTATTATACGCAGATGATTTAAAACTCTATTCCGAAATTAATTCTGAAGTCGATAGTCTGGCACTGCAGCGTGATATTGAGGCGATATTGGAGTGGGGTGTGAAGAACAAAATGGAATTTAATTCTTCCAAATGCTTCGTCATGAGTTTTACTTGAGCACGAAACCCTATCACCTTTACTTATAAAATGAATGGTAGCGCTATTAATAGAACATCTGGAATGAAGGATCTAGGTGTCACATTTGACAACAAGCTAACGTTTCATGATCACATGGCAACGGTAGCAAAAGATTCATTTAGGCGATTAGGTTTCATTCTGCGCAATGCTAAAGATTTTAGCAACACCAGCGCTATTAAATCTATTTTTAATGTACTGGTTCGTACCAAACTGGAATCCAGTGCATGCGTCTGGAACCCGCATGAAAAGAAGTACACTTTACTCTTAGAAAAGGTACAAAAGGCTTATCTTAGGTATCTATATAAGCGTTTGAATGGATATTATCCTTTTATGTATCCTTCGAACTTTCTTTTAGGCTGTTTAGGTTATAACTCTCTCGAGGTTAGAAGAAAAAATGACCAAATTATTAATATGTGTAAGATCCTTCAAGGAAAAACAGATGCTCCTGAATTGCATGACGAACTGTCCCATCTTTTTGCTCCGATGAACTATAACCGTAGCAGGAGGCACAGATTGTTCGCCGTGCCTTGGAGTCGAACCGTCGCTCGTGCCCAGTCTCCTGTCCCTCGCACGCTCTCTGCGCTCAACGCTCTCTTGGACGCTAAGCCTCACTGTGATGTGTTCGCGGATGAATGGAAGAAGATCTTGTCAACATGTCTGGAGTATTGTGAGATGAGCGTATGACTGTCGAGTAGCTGTATTTTTTTTACTAATATAGTGTGTTGTGTCTTTAACTAATGTAATTGGCCTTGGCCGTTTTATGTTAAAGTAAAATAAATAAATAAATAAATAAATAAATAGTACTTACTGAGACTTGGTTATTGGATGGCGTTTTGAATTCTGAGTTTTTTGATGATCGGTACATTGTTTGGCGCCGCGACCGAGACTATGTTTTAACCGGACAATCGCGTTGCCCATGGGGGGTACTCATTGCTACTCGTAGAAAATTATCAGTTATTTGCCAACCTACTTTTCATTCCACAGCAGAGGACCTTTGGCTATCCATACACCTAAAAAATCGTATGACACGGAACAAACTAACGTTGCATATATTTTGTGATATTTACTTATGCCAACAAAACTTAGGCCTTTCTTTTTCTTCACAACTCTCTAATTTTCTAGCTAAATTAAACCAAACGGTTATTAATAACATTTCTGATACTTTTCTCGTAATTGGTGACTTTAATATGAGCGGTATAAACTGGGTTCCATCTGACAACTTATCGCTTGTCCCATTGAATCCTAACAGTAACGACGAAGTTTTGTTTTGTGATGAATTATGCACTCTTGATTTTGGACAGTATAACACGGTTACTAATAGGTATGGTAGAATCCTGGACCTCGTCCTTTCTAATGAAAAAGTGAATGTGACCGAATGTTCTAGCCCACTGGTGCCTGTTGATGCCTATCACCCAGCGTTATTAGTTAATTTGGACCTATCTGTAACACCTCTGCTTGAATGTGCGCCTCGCACTCAATTCTTGTTTGATAAAGGCGACTACGCATCCATCAGCAGTGATATTTGTACGACTGACTGGGAAACCGAGTTCTCCGCGCGGTCAATTGATGACACAGTTAACTTCTTTAATCAGTTTATTTCTGATCTACAAATAAAATATATTCCACAAAAACTGTTTCGGAATAAAAAGTATCCAACATGATATAGTTCGTCACTTATTAAAACAATAAAAATAGAATATAAATACTTAAAAAAATTCAAAACGTATGGTAATATATCTGATGAATTAACATCCAAGCTTCTTCGTGAAAGGGTGACAACTATGGAATCTCAATGCTATCGCAACTATTTGGATCTAACAGAAAATTCAATTAAAAATAACCCAAAATATTTTTGGACTTTTGTAAAAAAACGTCATAACTCAAACGCAATCCCAAGCACCTTGAACTATAATACTGATACCTTGCGGACGGGGGAATCTATTTGTCAGGCCTTTTCCGAATACTTCCACTCTACTTTTCTCTCTAATCCCAGTGTTAGTCATCCAATCCCTTCTCCTTTTCTTTTTAACGATTCGTCGAACCTAACATCTGATATCTGAAGTGTCATTGTTAACACCGATGAAATAATTAGATTGCTTCGTGAGTTGGATACATGCAAATCGGCAGTTCCTGATAATATCCCATTCAAAGAAGGATGGCGAGTTTGGACCCAGATTATTTATAAATTAACGAAGTGTCATTCACTTGCAAGTTCATATTAATTATAATTAAGGGTTTGTAAGAGGATTATAACGGGTGATTCATTTAGAGGTACTTTTTTATCTATGGATTTGTTGACAGATAAAGCGTCAGTCGTGTTATTCTATCATGATATTTTTGTTCAGTATAGTTTGACATTTCATCATGGAAATACTTAGGCCGACACAGCGTCTACAAATTATTCAGCTGTATTACGAAAATCAGCTCTCTACGAGGAATGTGTTTCGTGCACTTAGAGCAACTTATGGTCCACATAATCGGCCTACCGAACGCACGATTCGCTATACGATCGAAAAGTTTGAAAGCCAATTTACATTATTAGATAATACACGACCAAATAGACCACATCCAGCACGTAGTGAAGAAAATATTGCGGCGGTAGCTGAGAGTGTACGCGATGACCGCGAAGAATCGATTCGGCGCCGTTCGCAACAGCTTGGCTTGTCGTATGCGACAACTTGGCGTATTTTACGTAAGGATCTTCGTTTAAAAGCATAAAAAATTCAACTTGTGCAAGAATTGAAGCCGACAGACCTACCGAATCGTCACCGATTTAGTCTTTGGGCTCTTGAAAAGCTTGAAGAAAATGTACTGTTTTCGACAAGAATTTTGTTTAGTGATGAGGCACATTTCTGGCTTAACGGATATGTCAACAAACAAAATTGCCGTATTTGGTCTGAAGAGCAACCTGAAGAGATTCAAGAGCTGCCATTACATCCAGACAAAACAACGGTTTGGTGTGGTTTATGGGCCGGTGGCATCATCGGTCCATATTTCTTCAAAAACGAAACCGGCCAGAACGTAACTGTCAATGGCGACCGTTATCGTGCCATGATAACTGAATATTTGTTGCCTGAAATTGAAGCCCGTAATCTCCAGGACATTTGGTACCAACAAGACGGCGCTACTTGCCATACAGCCCGTGAAACCATGGCTTTATTGCGAGAACAATTTGGTGAACAGATAATTTCGCGCTTCGGACCGGTGAGTTGGCCGCCTAGATCCTGTGACATCACACCCCTAGACTTTTTCCTTTGGGGCTATATAAAGTCCAAAGTCTATATGGATAAGCCGCGTACGATTGAGCAACTGGAAGCCAATATTACTCGCGTCATTCGCCAAATACCACTTGAAACGCTCGGACGCGTCATTGAAAATTGGAACTGCAGGATTGACCATGTTAACCGCAGTTACGGACAACATTTGAAAGAAATAATCTTTAAAAAATAAATTTCAAGAATTATTGTTTTGTATGATAATAAAGATAACCCGATACATTTGTAATTTTTTTTTTTTTTTAGTTTTAAACAAAGTACCTCCAAATGAATCACCCGTTATAAAAAATATTGAGTCACTAGATGACGGGAATTAAAAGTTAGAAAAGATTTTTATTTACTTAAAAATAAGTCATCATGCAGTTATTAAACGCACCGTGTTTCATATTACATTCCAAACTAATAATTACATGATTTGCCTACGTTCTTACATTTGCAGACGTTTGCGCTTGTCAATTTTTTTAAATAAACAAAACGAAAAATAAAAGATTTGTTTTTATATAAATATTGTTTTATTCAACAAACCTCTTGTTTAAAAATTCAAGTTCTTAATAGTCTGTAAAATCGCATCTTTGCTTAATTGCTTTTCACGGAGGGAGTTCCAGGAGATAGATATTTATTCCTAGTAGGTATCTTTACTTCGTTTTCGACTACTTTGTTGGTCTAGTGATCGTTAGCACGACTGCCGAACGTGGGGTCCTGGGTTCGATTCCCAAATCAGGCAAGTTGAAATTCTCAGTATCAGCCCGAAGTCTGAATATGTGCCCGGTCAGTGACAGTTGGCTCACCCCTCATAGATGAGAGTTAAACGTATGTAACTGGCAAAATGTGGGTGTATAGCACGCCACTCCACACGCAGGTATGACCCGACTTTAGAAATAATCTTGGTCGCAACTAGACACATCGCGCCAATTGAGCCTTAAAACTACATATTCTGCTAGATATTTACGCTTTTTTCAACTTACTTTTTTACCAATAATAATTATAGTTTCATCCTATATCAATCCAGTCTATGCTTACAGTATTTCATATCTCGTTTTGACCAGGTCACTATAGTTCCTAGCTCCCAGACATAGTAGGTATGTATTTTTTATTTTGAGAAGGTAAGTACCTATATTTGGCCAGAGAGATGCAGATCCACGATGGTAGTGTTGGTACTTAAATATTTTTATTCTGATTGAACACCTTTTTGAAACTACTTAGTACAAAAAAAAGACATTGTATTATCACTATTATATTCGTTTTAGGTTATAATCTTTCACATTGCATATCTTTTTTCTCCCAGCCTCTACAACTTACTGCCCATTTGCTTTTTTGCTAGTTTTATATAGTTCTACAACTAGTTATAAGTTTCCATACTGCACGGTACTCCTAACAGTGGGTCCCATTGTACATGCAACCTCGCCATTCTCCTTTCTTGTTCGGTGTGCACCTTCGATAGCGCAACCTATTTCAATTTTATTTAGAAAATCTTTGAATACCTGTGTATTGCCGCAAATAAGGAAATCTGCGTTTATAACGCCTATACATAAAAAAGGTGTCAAAACAGACATAGTGAATTACAGGCCGATATCTAAACTGTGTAAAGGCAAAGGTCTTTGAAATAATAATATATAATCAGGTTTATACTGCTCTGAAAATGGCTTTTAGCTCGTTCCAGCACGGTTTCTTAAAAGGGACCTCCCTTTACTGGTACTTTACTGGTATTCTCCTTAATGAATTTATCACTGGTGCTATGTGTAATGGTAAGCAGGTTGATGTCGTTTATACAGACTACAGCAAAGCCTTTGATCGAATTGATCATAGCATTCTGATATCCACGTTAAATGGCATGGGAATTCGTGGCGATCTACTCAAATTGTTTTCCTCTTGCCTTGTCAATAGGTCCCAAGCTGTAGTACTAAATAATTATATATCTAGCTGGGTCCCTGTCCCTAGTGGAGTCCCGCAGGGTTCATTGCTCGCTCCATTGCTATTTATAATCTACATTAACGACATCGACTCTTGCTTGACTTCATCCAAACTCTTGTGTTTTGCTGATAATATGAAAATTTATGCTACAATATCATCGCAGATGGACGTAACAGCACTTCAGGAAGATCTGCATCGCCTAGAGGACTACTGCCAAAGAAACAAGTTGGATCTTAATCCCGCTAAATGCTCGGTTATTACGTATTCTCGGAAGTGTTCAATCATTGCTACATCATATACCCTAGGTGATCAAGTTCTTCCTAGATTAAACTCCATCCGTGATCTGGGGGTTCATCACGATTCCAAGCTCAGCTTTGAAATGCACGTTGATGCAATAGTCGCTAAGGCCTCAAAATCACTAGGTTTCAAAATGCGGTTATCCAAGTGCTTCACTCAAGCCAAAACTTAAAAAATTCTATATTGTACTTTTGTTAGAAGCCACTTGGAATACGCGTCTGAAATATGGAACCCATGTTACCATAAATATATTAACCGCATTGGGAGCATCCAAAAAAGGTTCATAAGGTATCTATGTTATCATCAAAAGGTACCGTATCATTCGGAAAACTACCATATCCTATGTAAAGTTTTCCATATATTAACTTTAGTCAACCACCACGAGATTTCTGACTGTGTGTTTGTTGAAATTTTTTAATAGTACTATTAACTGTTCCGATATTTTGACAAAATTTTATTTCAACGTTCCCATCAAGTCTAAGCGAAACAATCCACCTTTGCGCGTGCCATTTGCTTCAACCAATTATAGGTAGAACTCGTACATGGTGCGTGCAATCAATTTAAACAAACTTTGTAAACAGTGCTATATAGATCCGTTCCTAACTAGTGTGTCGTCAGCCAGGAAGTGCTTAAGCCGTAACTTTTTCATGATGTTTAATATTTAGTTTTAAGCATTTTGTTATGACGGTTGTTATGCATTGCGAGCAACATAGTAATTATGCTGTAGTTTATAGTAACTTGGTGTGAATGTCCATAGATTTTACTTTCCTTTTTCTCTGTATTTTATAAGTGGAGACCTGTAATTGGCTTTCAGAGTAATGTTCTGTCCTTGATCTGTTTGTTTTAGCTGTAAGTCCCCCATGTTATTTAAATAAATAAATGACGTTGGAGATGTCAAAATCAGTCGGTGGACAGTGAGACAAAGACTAAAGGAACGAAATTTAACATCACAAAAACCGGCAACTGGCCCAAAATTAACTGTAGCTCACCGCCGATCTCGTCTGGAGTTTGCTCGAGAACACATTAATTAGACTTTAGAAGACTGGAGATCAGTTTTGTTTTCTGACGAGTCGAGAATCTGTCTTTTTTGCAATGACGGCAAAAACCGAGTATATAGACGACCTGGTGAAAGATTTGTCCAATGTTGCATTCGAGAACTTGTAAGTTTTGGCGGTGGTTCTTGTATGGTGTGGGGAGGAGGGAGGAATTTCTCTAGACGGAAAAACGGAACTTGTCTTCGTCGACCCCGTCAACGATGGAAGTGGTAGACGTGGATTAACAGCTGACCGATACATAACTGACTTTCTCGAAGACCACGTAATGCCGTATGCTGGTTTTATCGGAGAAAATTTCTTGTTTATGCATGAAAATGCGAGACCTCATACCGCGCGGATTGTTACGGAGTACTTATCGGCGATTGGGATTCAACAAATGGTGTGGCCAGCACGAAGCCCGGATTCGAACCCGATCGAACACCTATGGGATGAGCTAAAACAGAGAGTCCGAGCCGGGGTTCCCGCTGTTTCATCCATTTCCGAGCTTAAAGTCGCTGTGCTTGAAGAATGGGAGAACATACCATAATATATCATCGTAACGCTGATCAGATCGATGACTAAAATACTACAAGACTACATCAGTTCATCATAATTTTTTTACTAATAATTTTGTTTTTTATTTTTTTTCTGGACTGTGTTAACCCTACTAAATGTTCTATCAAAATTACCTTTTTCTTTCAGAGCCAATAATTTATCATTCAATAAGGATATTATTCAATAATTTACCCTCATTGTAAAGAATATTCAATAAACTTTTGGGCGATATATGGTTCGAATGGATACGTTCCATATTACCAAAAATATTGACCATTATACGTGAAAAAAGGAAGTGGCTCGATTTATTTGCTCCCAAGTGTATATTGTCGTAAATAAAGTTAAAACAGATGCGTCTTTTTACTGAAATATAATTGATAATTTATCTACTATTATTTTTACATTTTCAGGAAACTCCGGGTACGCTCAAAGGTGCTTTTTGATGACGCTGATCCTTCGTGCTGCCCCAGAGTCACCAGATGAGTACTACACGCAGTGTCATGTCCACACTAGCAGTGTGGTCGAGCGCTGCATTGGAGTTCAATAGGCAGCTCAAGCAGTTCAATGGGCTCGCCGTCCGCAAGCCCGCGCCTACGGTGGCCGGGAGTCGGCAATCGACTCCCGACGCCCAGGGTGTCTCCTCCTGCGGCGGCTAGGGGCGCGAGGGCCCCTAACTCGCACTGGCGGATGCTTCGCTTGGAACCTACTAGCGTCCAGCAAGACACCTAGTAAAAAGAAAGGAACGAAAGAAAGTCTCTGCGTAATCGAAGCGAATCAAAATTAAAATACACGTATAAGCCCGAGACGGTGTCGCGTGCATTTCCGTAACCCTCCCATAGGCTACCGAAGATCAGTTAGATCTTAGGTCCTTCTCTCTTCGGATGATACACTAGTGGGGTTTAGTCAGTAGGAATCCGACATAATCCTTGACTTACCGCAAGCAAAGCAGTACCCACGAGGGATAGCCCACGAGCAAAAAAAATTGACCTGCATACTGAAAGTTTACAGCTGACCTTTAAATAATGAGCTTTGCGATGAGTTGATCAAAATAACAACTAATCATACAAGCTGACATTGTGTACCTACTAATTTGTACATAGCTTGCTATCAGTATACAAGGGTACGTTTTATTAGAGCTGTCTTTGTAAACACAAAGTCATAAGGTAAATGATGGTATTAAATGGGTCTCTCATAATACTCACTCGTAACGTACCTTGTAAATAGATTATAAGTAATTGGGTCTCGAATAATGACCTAGCTGTCACTTCTGCGATACTGTATGTGCTCGGACGTGTTCAAATACTAAATCTCTTTTAATCTTAATTTGGTGTTTGCATTTCCGCCCATAATCCATCACGTTTTAGAATAATAAAATTGCGTATTAAATTTTTGTTTCCGTAAAGTCTATGGAGTGTAAGTGTGTTGAAAGCATGGCAGTTGAGACTATGTCATGCTCACTTAAATGTCTCACTGTTGGCGGCGCGTGTGTTGGATCACTCGGTTCCCTACAAAATGGTTGAGCTGGATGGTGCTGATCCACGCGTCATATTCGTGAACGGGCGCCGTCAGTTGAGACTGGTCATCTCTTAACTGCCACGGCTTATTTATATTTTAATCTTATATTTTTAATTGTTTCTTAATATTTTTTTACACTGTTCTCACATATAAAATCAACAAGAATAATTTACCCAGGATTTTGTAATATCTTGATTTAAAATGAGTGTCCCCAAAGAGTCTCTTGTCCGTTCTTCTCCATAGAAATCTACGTTTTGGAATGGGCTAGCTTCAACTTTCTGACTAACTGACCGACTTTTTGACAATTCAAAAGTGCCTGTAAAAAGTTTAATTGAATTCTTTGAGTTTGAGTTTGTAGTGTCCCTCATAGACTTTCACGAAACATCGTCATCACAGCCAAGATTTATTGCCCATTTTCGCGAACAATAGGAGACCTAAATGATTGCTTAAATATCAATGCATTGTTAGAATTAGTGTTAGCGAAAACGAGCATTATTACTGCTGGGCATAGGCGTCAACTACCTTCAACAACAAAATAATAATACAAAAACTTCATTTTACAATGTGTATTTTTGATTTTACTAATTGTTATTTTTCCGTATTATTTTTGCTGGCCCTCGGATATAAATAAAATACATACATACGCGATATATTTGACAATTGTAGAAATAAAGATGTTACAGCGTTTTTAAAAATCATATGCGATTCCGATAAATATGTTGAGGCAAACAGAATAAGAATAAAAATTGCTTCGAAATATTTCAAAACTAATCGATATAGTTGTGACTGTAACGCTGCATTTATTTATGAACACATCGTAAATGACATTATTTTCAGCGCTAGTTCCATTAGTAATTGTTCCAATAGTACGTGCATGAATACGGAACCATCAGAGAGAAAACATGTATTTTTACCATTAAAGGGGAACGGCCGAAAAATGCCTGAAATGGACAGAAACTACTAACAGTCCATAATTCTATTTAGAATTTATTATGTATAATGAAATAATTCTCAAGTTTGTTTATCTAGGATAAAAATATAATGATCATTAAAAAATTTAACTCTATATCCGTATAGTTCATTCCTATTTTTTTATTGGAGGTTAGTGTTTATTTGACATGAGTAAGTGACATTCAGCCAAACAGGAATGGTCAAATAATCCTTAACGAACTATTTTATAGAATTAGTGCGCGGTTATCATTTATTTAATATAACCCCACCTACCGGATGCGGCGATTGAACTGTCCGTCTCTGTTTTAAAATTCGAACCACTGAATCGAATGCCGCCAAAACTTCAAATGTTGGTCTTTGACATGTTCTCTGTCATTATTTGAAGTGATTCTGTTCTGAGAGAAACACATTCGAATTTAGAAAAAATAGATTTAAAACGAAATTCAGTGATTGCTCTTCATTTGGAGGGAAAATCGAATATCGAAATACGTCGAGCGCTGCCAAATCTTCAATTGAACGAGAAATTTGTGGATCGCACTATTCAACGTTATAATGAGACTGGTAGCGTTAAGAAACGCTACGGTGGCGGACGACGCTGCACTGCACAGGGCCAGAAGTTGTCGAAAAGGTGCGTCATCGATTAGACAGAAATCCAGCGCGCTCAGCAAACCAGCTCGCGCAGGATCTCAAGGTGAGCGATCACAGCGTTCGTCGCATATTGAAGGAAAAGCTTAAAGTCAAACCATTAAAAAAAAACCTTTCTCAGGAACTCACTGCTTTACAACATAGCAAACGGTTGGATCGATCGAAAGAGCTGATTCGCTTGTTCGACTTTGGCGAGCTTCCCAATTTGGTGTTTTCAGATGAGAAAACTTTTTGCGTTGTACAGTTTTTAAACAAACAAAATGACCGTGTTTGGTTGAAGGGACGTGTCAGCGACCATTCAGACGAATTACAAGTCACTCGGTGCCAAGGAGCCGACCAAATCATGGTCTGGGCGGCGCCGGCGGTGTCTGAAAAAGGCCGTTCTCCGCTCGTTTTTCTTACAATGGGTCGCAACCAAGTCAAAATAAACCAACAAATCTATCGAGACAAAGTCTTGCGACCAGGCCCTGCAGTCTCGACATGAATATCGACAAAAATCTGTCGCTAAGTGGTATCGATGTCAAATTTCTTTAATAGATTTTCAACCTTATACTTTGGAAATAAAGTTGAAAATCTATTAAAGGAATTTGACATCGATACGACTTAGCGACAGATTTTTGTCGCTATCTAATGTCGAGACTGCCGGCCCAGGGCTGATACCGTGGGCGCGCATCACATTCGGTTCTGAGCGTTGGACTTTTCAGCAAGACTCGGCACCATCGCACAGAGCAATTGGAACGCAAAATTGGTTGAAAGCAAACTTTCCAGTGCTGATCGACCGAGATATGTGGCCATCGTCATCGCCCGACTTGAATCCGCTGGAATTTTGTATTTGGGGTGTTTTACAGGCCAGGGCCTGGGCTCAAAAATACACTTCCGTGGAAGCGCTCAAAGTTACACTTACGCGAGAATGGAATTGTTTGAGTGACGACGTCGTTCGAGCAGCCTGCGCTTCTTTCAGGATGAGACTTCAGCTTGTAGTAAAGGCTAAAGGCGGTTTTATTCCTTTGGAATAAGTCATAGTAAAACTTTGAACTTTCTATTTTCACATGGCAAAAGTGTATAAATAAATATTTAAAATTAACAGAAATATTTCATTTTCACATACGGACATTTCAATCGCCGTACCCGGTATATGTACTCTAAATCTAATTAAAATAATATATGCATATCAATATTAATTAAAAATCAAATTATTTTCTAAATAGAAAAAGTATCGTAGGCTGTATGAATCACATGTCTTTTGCCTTACTGACAGTTTGACATTACTGGTTTTTTAAGGATTTTAATTATACTTCTGCACACGATACCCATTTTTGAACACGGACTTACATTTGATCCGCCTAAATGACGACTTGGCTTTTTGACGACGGACCTGAACCTGCTTTATATACGACGCTGCTGTTGTTTTGGACTTGTGCCCAGTGTACATTTAAACAAATGGATAGAAACCTACGCTGTCTTCATTGCTATCTCGATATTGCAAGGATGAGACGTATTCTCATCAGTGCAAGATGGTGAAGTATGTTATTTAATACAGGCATGGATAACACCACAAGCTGTAAGTATTGAGATTCCCTAGTTTTCTTGCCTATTTATATTGAACGCATTGATCTACAACTAAATGATTTTTTTTTCTTTCTCACAGGTTTAGCAAGACAATGTTGTTTGTGGTGCATGTCTAAGATTAGCAATTCAAACTATCACCGAAACACCAGTAACCAGTCGACCAAATAGACAAGTAGGCCACCACCATGTGTGCGTTTGCTGTGGACAGTCTGTTCTATGACAACGATCGCACAGGTTAAAAAATAACATTAATCGTGAAAGGCACATAATTAATGTAGTAGCACAGAATTCAACCACGCCAGTTACGAACCCTACTTATATAATAAGTTGTTAATCCCTGAGCTGCTCCACAGCTTTTAGTAAAACAAAAAAAACTAACGTTTGCTTTTTATTTTTTTCGCAGCTACTTTCTTCAGATTTGATATGTCAAACCGGGCTGCCTCACCCTCTACAACTCCTTCACCAAGTCCAGTACCCAGTCAGGCAGATAGTTTGAATATATCTCTATATGAAGAAGTTCCTCAAATGTGATCCACCACCTTGTTACCTAATTATGTATGCATATGTAAGAGCAGTCGGCACTCGAAAGTCATTTTTTCTATCTAGGATGTAATATGAGAGGCAGACATGTAGTACCTCTTTCATTAAAGGTGTGTGTTGTGTGGTAATTCTCTTCAAGGACTTTATTATCAATATGTACCAAAGATTTTTTTTAAATGTTGAATGAAACATTGAAATGCTCTTTTGTTGTTTAATTATTGCATATTAATACTTAACCTTGACTTAACCTATATTGTACAAAAATGTTTGGAACTGGCTTCTACCCAGTTTTTTGATAATTATTGAAATTGTATTGGGTTTCCTACGATTTGTAGTGCAATTTGGCTTTTATTTCATTGTTGCTCACCTTAGGCATTTTTTTGTATGGGTGATGGGCATTGCCCTTTAGATATAATAAATATTTTCACAAGTATCAACTTGGACGATGCTATTATTATTCATGATTGGGACAATAAACGATGCAGAAAATGCAATTAATTAAATGAATTTACTTATACCTTATCAAGAATAGTAACATTTGATTTAAATGGCACACAAATGATGTTGTTACATGATATACCTAAAAATATTATAGTTAAACAAAATATTTATAAATTGTTAGGTGCTTATTGAATATATTCCGCCAATCCTTGTAACAATAGGTCACTACAAATGTCATTTTACAAGAAATGCCGAGATGCTTTCCTACGACGACAACGAAAGTAAATTATGTGAAAGTAAAAAGACCCTGTTTTTATCCATTTTCTCACATATGGTTTTGTAGAGGTGTAACCAGAATTATTATTTGTATTGTTTGGTTGTTGATTTTTGTAAATAATTATTGGTTGTTTATATTCTTAAAAATAGTTCTGTAGAGGTAGGGAGTTTTATTTTATTTGTGGAAGGAATTTTATTTTATTTGTTGATTTTTTTGCAAACTGTGATGAATAAATATAAGTATCTAATTATTGGAATATGCAAGTTTATACTTAATAATAAAAAAAAAATGCAGATTGAGCTAGATGTTGTCCAACATAATTGCTAGTCTCCAGGTATTCCCAAATCAAGACCAATTCAGGGGGGGTTCCGGAATTGGTCTTTTAAGAGGAACCGGGACCCCCTCTATGTGCTGATGATGATCACCGGGGTGGTTTTAGTGAGGTAAAAGTCCCACACTCCCCGACCTCCATCCCCAGAGATCGGGTGCCTTTTGAAGGTTCCCCCCGAAAACAAAAAAAAAAAAAAAAGGTATTCTCAAATCAAATCGAAATTATGGTTACCCTGCTCGACCATTGTATGAGATATCATCAGTTTTGAGATTACACGCGTTGAAAACTGTTCAGAGGGTAAAACGACATGTCATTCTAATGAGATTAATACTCGTATGTCGAATAAATGGATGTTCTCATCGAAATCCTAGCAATTATAGATAATGAGATATCCGCGTACAAAGTATCGTTTCGACCGCGCGACCACATACTTTTTGTTTTGGACTGATTTCGTCTGTTTAACTAAACTTTGGTAGTATTTATTGCTTTCGTTAGTTTTGACAAATTAAGACCTTTCTTCTTGTACCAGTTTTACTGTTGACGTCTTAAGTTTTAAGGAAATAATCAACAATAAAGAAACAACGAGTGAAGGATTGCGCGGTCATAACTTCCAAGTTGAATATTTCGTATAATATTGATCTAGAGCTTATAATAATTTTTTCGACAATTTTTGACAAATTCAGTCTTCAATTGATAAAAATAATTAGATCTCTAACCCAAGTAGTTGCCGAGATCTCCATGGCCGCGCAATCCTCCACGTTACGTTCGCGCGGCCAACTTAAAACCCGTATAACTTCTTTATTTCTCCTTTGACAAATTTTTGGTTTGTTCCCTTCGATTTTGACAAATTACGACAACTTTTTGGCGAAGTTTTTTTTGGTTTGGATAACTTGGCAGACCAATCGTAACGCACACTATCGAGAGCGATATCCTAATCGGGACCGCTATCAGGGTTACCAAATATTCCAAAGTGTAAAGATAAACTACGATAACATGGCGCACCCCTCCAAATTACTGTTTCAATGTGTGTAGTCACATCCTTACGAAAGAGTTTGTTTGTAGTTGTAAGTATTCCTCTTCAGTAGCAGGCCGGCAGTGGTCTGAGACAGTCGAGTCATTGTTACTACGTCGCTCAGTGACACGAAAGTACTGATTGCAAAATAATTAGTCATGGAAAATTCAAGAAAAATAATTATGCGGAGTCAGGTAATTTTGTTTGTTTGCGAAATAAGTTTACGTAATGTTTTGATTGACTTTTATGGCTATTAATGTAAAATCTTTTCTATATATTTTAGGCAAGAGAAGTGATAGCTACAGTATACCAACAAATGAAGTATGAGGCTGAAAATGGAGTGGAGCGCTTGACAGACGCTAGATGGAGAACTTCAAAAGCTGTGGGAGTTAGTGAAAGGACTATAACAAGAATTCTCAAAGAAAAAGCAAAATGTGATGCAACTGGCACAAAAATGAGTTCACCGCGTAAAAACCAAAATCCTCGCAAACGTTTAAAGCGTGACATCGATGAATTTGACAAGGGGGTAATAAGGCGTACTGTCAGTAACTTTCACAGAGAGTATAAACAATATCCAACATTAAAAGCTCTGAAAACGGTGCTTACTGAAAAGATAAATTTTGACGGATGTTTGGAGACATTACGGCGTATACTTCTTGATTTAGGATATGAATGGAAAACTACTGAAGACAATCGTCAAGCGCTTGTTGAAAAACATGACGTACAGTTCCTCCGCTATAAATATTTAAAACAATTGAAGAAATATAGAGAAGAAGGGAGGAATATTGTTTATACTGATGAAAGCTACATTCATACCACACATGTACAAAATAAGTCATGGGGAACTAAACAGGGAACTGTAGCAAAGAAAAAAATTTCTAAAGGGTTACGCATCATAATTGTCCATGCTGGTGGGAGAAATGGTTTTGTCCCCAATGCTTCTTTAATTTACAAGGCCAGTTCGAAGACAGGCGACTACCACGACAACATGAACCATGACAATTACAAGAAGTGGTTCATATCACAACTACTACCTAACATACCAGAAAAGTCCGTAATTGTTATGGATAACGCGTCCTACCATAACACATTTACAGAAAAAGTTCCCACCTCCAACAGCAACAAAGCAGCCATGAAAGATTGGCTGGTGAATAAACACATCCACTTCGAGGAAGACATGAAGAAAATCGAACTCTATGATATCATTTTAAAAAATAAAGATAATTCTAGAAATTACGCCGTTGATGGCGAAGCAAAAAAGTTTAATTGTGATAGTTTAAGACTTCCTCCATATCATCCCGACTTAAACCCGATTGAGAAAATTTGGGGAGTGTTAAAAAACTATGTCGCAAACAAAAATGTAGACCAAAACTACACATATATCATGAAATTACTAAATGAACGTCTAGACATGATCGATTGCACGATGTGGACCAACACTTGCAGACATGTAGAGGAGACGGAATCCAAATACTGGGAAAACTACAACGACGAGCAAGAATTTATTATTCATGTAGGAGAATCAGATTCTGAAAGTGACATATCAAGCTTCTATGTCAGCGATGAACAAAATTTTAGTTCCAGTGCCAATAGAGATCATTAAGACTTTTAATTTTATATAAATGTTGTGGGCCAAGTGATTAATGAGAGTATTATTAATAATGTTATCACTTGGATCTTTTCATACCTATAAACTTTTGTATAATGATAATGATCAGGTATGTATTTTTGTAAATGATTTTGATGTTTTAGTAACTAAAAATAAATGTGTTACAAATACTTACATTATAACTAAAGGTTTCATATTATTGAAAACATTCAACATGCAAAATAGTATAATAGAGTAAATTAAATTTTAATATTTTAATACAATAAAATTTATTCATAGTTTTTGTGCAATCAGTACTCGTAATATCTCACTTATTACCAGATTTGTTGGTCAACTAATCATAACCAGCCGACCGCGCAAGACAACGCACGTGTCATTTTCATAGAGTACGTCAGTGCAGCGCCATACTAATAATAATGAGCGATTAATGACGACACTAGTCGAGCAACAAATTAGTGGATTTGTTTTGTTTTACGGCCGTCACATTACGCACACATGCGTCGTGAGTGTTGGTGGCGCTTTGTAAATACTTTCACAAACACTTTCAAACTTTTTGAATTTTGGAGGGGCGGGCTATGTTAGTGTAGATAATCTCTACACTCCGCTTATACAGAAGGTAGAAATCCAGGATCTGGAATGGTAGACCGAGCGGATTCTAGACCCTGGGAGTCGAAGAGGGGGTGCTTCAGATGCTCTATGAGAATCCAATGACAAGTATCCGTCGCATGTCAAGAATGTCAGGGATTCCGAGATCTGCGGTTCATCGACTGGTATTGCTGTTTTAGTGACTTTGTCACTAGATCTAGTGAGTTTTTGCTGTTTAAGGTGACGTCTTTTTATGATTCAGTGACAAAAAATGTCTGGTGACTTTTAGCGACTTTTTCAAGATTAACACAGCAGTTATATATTATTTAACTTGTTGATGCAATCTCTAATATCTATATTTAATTAGCCAGAAAAATTTAAAGTTGTGTAGTTATTAAGTAACGTGTACTGGCAACACGAAATGTCCATTTGACTAACCGGGTATTTCTCTATAATTAACGTTCCACGTTGCAGAATTTCGTTCTATTATACGCATGATTATGCATCTCACTCTGTCATGAGAAAAATATATTGCTATCTTATCTTATAATGTGTAAGGTATAGTGATGTATTATAAATATCTAAAGTTTATTTGGTCTTTATTCTATTAGTAGTCGGAGTGGAACTAGTTTATCGTTTTGATTTGTTTTCAAGTTTGGTTAGAGTTTCTGAAATGGATGTGCCTTCAAAGAAGAAGGCGTATAGTAAGAAGTTCAGAACTGAGTGGGAACATCAAGAAGAGTTCAGAAACTGGTTTAAACCTGTTCTAAGTGATCAGACTAAA
Source organism: Dryobotodes eremita (assembly GCA_917490735.1). NCBI lineage: Eukaryota > Metazoa > Arthropoda > Insecta > Lepidoptera > Noctuidae > Dryobotodes > Dryobotodes eremita. The sequence goes on along the minus strand of OU823242.1, from coordinate 1,909,583 downwards.
GCCTTTTGCTCATTTTGCCACAGTGAATTTTCTTCTACAATAGCCCATATAAGAAAACACGCAGATACAAAAAAAAACATAAACAGAAATGTGAAACAGTCTCAAAAAATCAGCAAATTTGTTTTGGAGCAGCCCCCAAAGAAAATAGGTTTGTCCAAATGGGTGAAAGGTAAACTTGCTTTATTCATTACGGAACTCGGTGCAATTTCTCAATTTAACGGATTTGTGCAAAGATGTATTTGCAAGTTCAAAATCTGCCGATCTAAAAATGCATAGAACTAAATGCACGCAGATTATTAATCAGGTACTAGCACCACACTTTGGAGAGAACCTTTTAAAATATATAAGCAACCTATCCAAAATATGGTCGGTATAGGAACCGATAATGCTGTGGTAATGACAGGCCAGCACAATAGCGTTTACGAAATACTCCGAACGCAGTACAGTTGTACTGCGTTCGGAGTGTTTCGTAAACTCTCCCAATTTGATACTCATAAATCTACCGAGTTAATTAATTTGCAACAAGAAATAGAACACATCAAGACCATCCCGCAACTCAGCCAACAAAGTAAACAATCTTCGGTTATTAAATCATCTAACGATTTATTTTTGAAAACATCGAGCAATCACGACTCCCCCGCGCCGGCCGCTTCCCCGTCCCCCCCTCCTGCGCCCCCGGCCCCGCGTCCCGCGCACTCGCAGGTGCATGACCCCGACCGCTTGTCAGCTGATCGTTCGAACAAGGATAGGACATTTGCAGAAACCGTTCAGCACCAACTGAGCTTCAAACTTAGCCCGATACAACGGAATAGCAGTCCTTTATTAACCAATACACTGGTAGAAAACGACAACGACGACAGTTTTACGACTGTAGTAAATAAGTCACAGAAGTATAAACTAGGACAAAAAATAGAAATCAGCAGGGAAAAGCTGTACTAAAGTCTAATAAAATTAAAATAGTGCCTAAGTTTGCTTACATTTACGCGTCACGCTTTCACACACATACATCAGAAAAAGATATTTTGGATTTTATAACTGACTGCGGACACACGGCTGTGAAGGTTGAAAAACTTTTACAATACAAGGAAACGGCATTTTCTTCGTTCAAAATTACCATCGAACAAGATCAGGAGACCGCCTTCCTAGACGCTGAGTTCTGGCCTCGTGGTGTAGAGTATAGAAGATTTAGAGTGAAACACGTGTATACAGATTTTAATAAGCATTCCGCGCTCAAAAGTAATGAAAATTAACCTAGTCTCTTTTAACTGCCGATCTATAAAGCGATCATGTAACCATGTCACAGACCTTTGTAAAACGCATGAAATTGTTGCACTTCAAGAACATTGGCTGCTACCTGATGACTTAGGTTTTCTTAATAATATTCACCCTGACTTTTCATACCACGGAGTATCGGCAGTGGATACGAGCTCGGGTGTGTTAAAAGGAAGGCCATATGGATGCGTTGCAATTCTATGGAGGAAATCTTTGTTCGTCAATGTTACACCGATCGACACCGGCTCGACGCGCGTGGCGGCCGTGTGTATGCAGCTCGACGGCGGACGGAGTTTCGTCGTAATGTCGGTATACATGCCTACTGAGGACGCGGACAACCTGCCTCTGTTTACGGAATGCCTAGGTGTGATCAGTGCGGTTATGGAAGTGAACGACGTGGAGAGTGTTTTTGTGCTCGGTGATTTTAATGCTGACGTCTCGCGCTCAAGCAGTCTATTCGGATGTAAGCTAATGGAGTTCTGCCATGATCTGGGCTGGGTTTGTGCGGATCTTGCTATGCTTGGAGTGTCCTCAGATTCTTTTACATATTTAAGTGATGCGCATGGCACCACAAGCTGGCTCGATCATTGCATAGCTACCTCAGCAGGGTTGACTGTAATTGATAATATCCAGATTTTAAACGATGTTTACTACTCAGACCATTTTCCATTAGTAATTAGTTGCAATATTGATGCTATTATGCCTAAAATTAATAAATCATATTGTCAGAAAAATAATAAGGTAATTTGGGGTTCAAGAACTTTTGAACAAAAATGCAATTATGCTAAATTGTGCGATAAGTATTTTAACTCTTGTGACTGGCCTAGTATTCCCTGCCAAGGTGTCTCATGCCAAAGTAATGATCACTTTCACCTGATTGATCAGTTTTATTCTCAAGTAGTTAAGAGTATTTATAAAGCTGCTAAATACTCGTATCAGGGCAAAACCTATAACACCAAAAACACGGTTGTTGGTTGGAACTACCATGTTAAAGATTGTCACACAGTTGCTAGACAGTATTGTCAATTCAATTATGGATATTTTATGGACGCCCTACTCAGTTAAATGAAAATAAAATAAAAATGGATATTGTAGCTACACACAGATAAAGACTTCGGAAACTTCTGGAAAGAAACCAATAAATTAAATTATAAATCTAGTCTCCCTTTATCCATAAATGGTGAGCAGAATCCTGTTAATATTGCAAATATGTTTGTAAATAAATTTAATCCGCCCCCAGCGCCACCTCCGACCACTACTGTCAGCTGTTCGAACGTGTCGCGCTCGGCCCATGGTGACGCGGGGACACCGCCGCCGCCGCCGCGGGCGTCGCTGACGGCGCCGAGTGCGGCGGAGGTGGCGCCCTCCGCTGAACTTAGTGAGTTACACGTCACAGCTGAGGATGTATTTCAATGTGTTAAAGGTATGAAACGTGGCAAGTCCCCGGGTCACGATGGGCTCAGTGTCGAACACGTGTTGTTTGCACCTGCATTGGTATTTGATAAAATTGCTTTCTTATTTAATTCTTGTATTGGCCACAGTTACTTACCTCAAGACTTTATGAAAACCACCGTTGTACCCATAGTAAAAAACAGAACCGGTGATGTGTCCAGTCTGTCTTATTACCGCCCAATATCATTAGCAACCATATTATCAAAAATTTTCGAAAACCTGATTATGAAACACTTAAATGAAACGAACATTCCGCTTAATAACGCACAATTTGGGTTTCGTCGGGGCCTCTCCACTGACCTAGCTATCTTTGCTCTAAAAAATACTATCTATAAATACACAAGTAGAAATACAACAGTATACGCATGCTTTTTAGACCTCAGCCGCGCTTTTGATACTATTAATTATAATATACTCTGGAACAAGTTGAGACAAACCCAAGTGCCGAATAAAATAGTAGACCTGTTTGAATATTGGTATAAGTAACCAAGTGAGATGGGATAACGCCTTTTCGGAGACATATAGGCTGACCAGTGGCGTGAGACAAGGTGGCCTGACTTCCCCGGTGCTGTTTAACCTATATGTCAACGGTCTGATCGAGGAACTGAGCACCACCAGAGTCGGATGCCATATTGGTGGTGAATGTTTAAATAACCTCAGGTATGCAGGTTCTGCTCAGTCCCTCGGTCAACGGCCTCAGAAAACTAATTTCCCTTTGTGAGAATTATGCAGCTCGACATCAATTAACCTATAATGTTAAAAAGACAGAAGTAATGATTTTCAAACACGGCAGTGGCCCTGATAAGGTCTTGCCAATTACCTTGTGTGGCTCACAATTAAAAATAGTTAGTCAATTTAAGTATCTCGGACACATCATAACGGCAAACTTAAAAGATGACGATGACCTGGAGAGGCAAAGACGTAGCATTGCGTGCAGAAGTAATATGCTAAATAGACGTTTCTTCCATTGCTCGAAGCAAGTAAAAATAACTCTGTTCCAGGCTTACTGTCAGTCGTTCTACACCAGTCAACTTTGGTACAAGTACACGAAGAGTGCATACAATACTCTTCGTGTACAATATAATAACGCGTTTCGGGTCATGCTCCACCTGCCCTGGCGGTGTAGTGCGACTGAGATGTTTGCTGAGAGCAGAGTAACCGACTTTTTTGCGCTCATGGGGAAGCTCAGGGCGTCGTTCTTTTCGCGTGTGGTGGCAAGCAAAAATAGTAGTATTGTCATAACTGTTTTTCATACTGTTCATTTACTGAGGGAGACAAAATAAAATGTACTCACCAATGTTCGGGTACATTTTGTTTTGGCTTCCTTGGTGTGAAATGGTGGGTTGTTTTATTGTTATTTTTAGGTTCGTTTGTTTAGTATAACTTTTGTCTTAGGATAAGTTTTCAATTTATATTGTATGGGTGCTAATGCCTGAAATAAACGATTATTATATTATAAGATGCGTTTGCCACTCACTTCAATTGGCTGTCAGCCATGTATCACAGCAAACCATTCCGAGCAAAATTGTGTTTTTGATAAGAGAAACCAAGTGGTTTCCAACTTTGTCTAAACGCCAACACGAATATAAAGAAAATTACGGTCTCATTAATTAAGGAGAAGAACCACTTAAAATTCTCAAATTGTGTGATACACGTTGGTTATCCATTGAACCGGCAGCACTGAAAAAAGATAAATGCCACACTACTGATTTAATGAGTGCAATGTACAGAAATTAAGATAATCGTTTGCATTTACTATATTTGAAAAGTATACTGAAAGATTTACAAATTGGAATAAAAACTTTTGAAGGAGAGAACATAAATACAGTTCTAGTTTCAATTGCCGCATTAATGACCTCAAAAAAAAAAAACTCAAAAAACTCAAAGCATTTATTTCAATTAAACCATTTACAGGCACTTTTGAATTGTCAAAGAGTCGGTCAGTTAGTCAGAAAGTTGAAGCTAGTTGCCCATTCCAAAACGTAGATCTCTATGGAGAAGAACGGGCAAGAAACTCCAAGGACACTCTTTTTAAATCAAGATATTACAAAATCCTGGGTACATTATTCGTGTTGCTTCTATATGCGAGAACAATGAAAAAAAAATATATAAAAAAACAATTCAAAATATATAAGATTAATAATAAAAATAAGCCGTGGCAGTTAAGAGATGACCAGTCTCAACTGACGGCGCCCGTTCACGAACATGACGCGTGGATCAGCACCATCCAGCTCAACCATTTTGTAGGGAACCGAATGATCCAACACACGCGCCACCAACAGTGAGACATTTAAGTGAGCATGACATAGTCTCTACTGCCATGCTGTCAAGTCAACATAATTATATAATAAACGAATCCATTGTACTCACATTTACAAAATTGCAATATGCTTCTAAATTATACAAAACTATAGTTTGCTATGTATTTGAGAAATGAATAAAATTTTACTACATAAAAGAAAATAATCATTAAAATATCTATTGAGTTATTCAATAATAAAACATATTTTATAAAAAATAAACAAACATTAAGTTCGCAATGTCAGAAAAATAAAAGGGGGAATAAGAAAGGAGTATCTCTTCCAAACATTCAAATTTTAACTAGTGCGCCCGGCTGTGGAGCAGGACCAGCATTAAGCCAAGCATTTTTATCTACTATATAGTCATTGAACTTATAATATGCTTGTCTACATAGTGTGCGTTTAATGCATGTTTTAAATTTCTTCTCATTTAGTTGAAGAATATCGAGTGGTATTTTATTATAACATTTTACACAGTACCCCATAAAAGAAGTACCTACTTTAGATAACCTGAAACGTGGTTGATCTAATTTGTTCCTATTTCTAGTGTTAAAATTATGCCTGTCACTTATCTTACTAAAAAGATGTAGATTTTTTCGAACATACATAATGTTTTCATATATATATTGACAAGGTACCGTCATGATGTTAATTTTTTTAAACAGTTCCCTTAGAGATTTGCGTTTGCGTAGGTTGTAGATGGCTCTGACAGCCCTCTTTTGCAGAATAAAGATAGAATCAATATCCGCAGCCCGTCCCCACAGCAGAATACCGTAAGACATGATGCTATGAAAGTAACTAAAATATACTAGTCTCGCGGTATCCACGTCTGTTAATTGACGGATTTTCCAAACAGCGTAAGCGGCTGAACTTAGCCGCCCTGCAAGTGATGTTAAGTGAGGACCCCACTGTAGCTTTGAATCTAGCGTAATCCCCAGGAAAACCGTTTTTTCGACGAATTCTAGTATCTCCTTATTCAATACAACGTGACATTTACTACTTCTAACATTCGGTAACGAGAATCTTATGCATTTAGTCTTCTTCTCATTTAATACCAAATTATTTACAGTAAACCAATTATGAACCTTAAGCATGGCGTTATTTACGTCGTCAAGCTCATGTGCATGTCTGTTTATTTCAAAAATCAGTGATGTATCATCAGCAAATAACACCATTTGAGGTCGGATTTTCAGTAAATGAGGTAAATCATTTATATATACTAAAAAGAGGAACGGACCCAATATTGAACCCTGCGGTACACCCATTTTGACTTTTAAGCCCAATGAATTTACACCGTTTATTTGAACTTGCTGCAGTCTATCATTCAAATATGATTTTACTAAGCTAAGCGCAAGTTTACCCAGTCCGTAATGCTCAAGTTTCAAGAGCAGTGTTTCGTGATTCACGCAATCAAATGCCTTGGATAGGTCGCAAAAGATGCCTATTGCATCTTGTGCCTCCTCCCATGCGTTAAAAATATGTTTTAATAATGTAACACCGGCGTCGGTTGTACAACGTCCTTTGGTGAAACCATACTGTTGATCATGTAGGATGTTATTACAATTAAAATGATTGAGCATTTGATTTAACATTACTTTTTCAAACACCTTGCTGAAAACTGGCAAAACCGATACGGGTCTATAATTATTAGTGTCTTTGCTGTCCCCAGATTTGAAAAGTGGAATTACTTTACTATACTTCATTAAATCTGGGAATACCCCTTGATCTACACATAAATTAAATATTAAAGCTAAATAGGGTGCAATTGTCTCAATAATAGATTGACAAACTTTAGTAGACATGCCCCACAGATCTTCTGTAATTTTAATCTTAAGTTGCTTAAATGCCTTTACAACGACCACAGGGCTTATATGTTTAAATTTAAATTCTATAGAACAGGCTGAAACATTCGCTCTTAATAAATCAATAGCAAGAGAGGGCGAGGAATTTAAAGTTTCTGTAGTTTTAATTGGAATATTAGTAAAGAAAGTTGCAAATTCCTGAGCAACATCGATGTTATCGCTAATGAGACCGCGGGAAGTGTCCAGTGTGTAATCAGTATTATGCCTTTTGTTCCTGTTCGTTTCATTGTTAATAATTTTCCAAACTGTCTTTATTTTATTGTCTGCTGATTTAACCTTGTTGCTAATGAATGACGCTTTAGCTGCTTTGCAGACATTTTTAAAAGTTTTCGAGTAAGTAGCAACATACTTATTGAAAGTTTCCGTGTTAATATACGGCTTAAGGCCATACAGTTCAAATAATCTTTCCCTACTTTTCCTAATGCCTTTAGTTGCCCAGTCACTGAATAAAAACTTAGGGCAAATGGTTTTAGATTTCTTCTTAAAATAATTATTGAACTCTGTTTGCACTAATGAAAAGAATTCTTTATACAAAATATTACCATCATTCATATTTAGGCCCTGAGCACTTAACTTGCTAATTAAAGCGCTATTAAACTTATTTAAGTTAGCCGATGTTATTGGTCTAGTTTGTATCTGCACTTTTTGTATTGGTGTGTTGGACTCAAAAGTAACAGTTTGACCGCTGTGATCAGAAGGGAGATAATTTACAATAGCTTTATCTAAATAGTCGCAGCAACAAAAAACATTATCAATACATGTAGCAGTAGCCGTAGTTATTCGCGTTGGTTCCAAAAACACATTTGACAGATTGAATGATTTGAAGAGGCTTAAGAATCTACTGCTATTTGAATTATTTTCCAAAATATTAATATTAAAGTCACCACAAATAATTACTGATTTATTACCAGTTGCAAGTTTTCCCAAAACATCTTCCATTACTGACTCAAATATAGAGTAGTTTTGATAATTTGGAGGTCTGTAAACGCACACTATAAAATGCTTATCTAGCTCAACACAGGACAGTTCAATGCTATGTTCCACCGATAGTTCAACTATGTCTTTACGAGACTTAGATTTTATACAATTTTTGATTAAGATTAGTGAACCTCCACGCAGCATGGATTTTCGGTTAAAACAACTGCCCACACTATAGTTTTCATAATTAATTAGCATTTTATAATCTTTCAACCAATGCTCAGTTATACAAATAATATCAAACATTGTTTTTTCTAATAACAATTCAATTTCTAATTGTTTGGAAGAAAAACCTTGAATATTTTGGTGAAACAATTTCAAGGAATTCCGCTTAGCCCCTTTTTTACCATTAAATAATTGAGTGCTAGAAGGTACCTTGTTGGTGGCGAGATAAATAACATTATTACTGGTACCCTCTGTTGTCTTACTGACTAGTTTAAACAATTATGGCTAACCACCTTAATATTAGTATTATTACTAATTTTTGTGGTGCTAATTACAGCAGACTTCGACATACTACTTATGTCTGAGTTTATATTAAAAGCTAATAGCCATGCTATTTGACGTCTAAAACTAATAGGCAGATACGCAGTATCCCTAGTCGATCTTAATTTCTCAACAAAAGTGTTGGTGTCAAAAAATATAAGTTTGTCACTATAGTGATTAACTAACAAATGCATATGGTTATTTAGCATATGTATATTATGATTTTGCCTACTTGACAAGTGCTCAAAGTATGGAAAAGCACACAATATTATTTTCTGACAATTAACCTTCAAGATTTCAGTGACATTGTCAGTGATGTCATCTTTTTTTACATTAGTACTATTACCTACAAATACAGAAATAATGGCTTTCGGATCATATTTATTCCCAGTTATTGATAACATTATCTCTTCATAGGATTTTCCAGGCATACAATAATTAACAGAAGATTGACTAAGGTTGTTGCTCAATAATTTACCTAACCCTCTCCCTAAACTATCTGAAAACATAATGGAAGAATAACAAACTTTACTCGAACAAGCGAGAGCACAAGTCTCTGTCTGTGCTACTTGAGATGAACCCTGTACAAGATGTGGTGTATCTTGATCGGGGATACAGTCAAGAGCTCCCCCAGCTTGGGACGGGTCCTCCGTTGCCTCAGGCTGGGGAGCCTCGAGGTTGGATTTCCTTTGACAAGAACAATGAGTGCTGCTCAAAGTCATCGGGTCCACTCTAGCTGCCTCATCATTACACATTTCCACTAACCCATTTGCAGCAAGGATGTGTTCCTTTATTTGTTTTTGAGAGCTCACATACTTAATATAAAGTAAATGCAGTGACTCTTCAAGTACCTCAATTCCAGACTGTAATTGTTGAGTGTCAATTTGATATATGTTTTTACTATCTTCTAATTTAATTTCATAGTTTTTTAATTTATTTATTAGAAAAACACGTTCTTTTCTTAGTTTAATATTATTAGAACTGTGTTTTTGTTGTTTCCTGAATTTATCGCATCTATTTATGATTTTGTTTAGTTTTGCATATTTTTTAATTTTATTTTGACTTACTTTATAACTACTATTATTATGTTTCAATATAGAATCTTCAGTAAGGTCTATTGTTATTAAGGAATGAGGGTTGCAGTTAGAATTAAATAACTCCTTATATAAATTATTAGTTTCCTTAGCCTGAGTCCTTATTACGTTCCATATGTAATAGAATTTTGATACCAAATACTGCCATAACCGAGAAAGACTATTTAAGATTAAAAAATTGAAGAACATCTAAGCCCAGTACCTCACCTAGGAGATCTATTTGAATCTCATATTGCTAAAACCAAATTAACAACTGAAATAGTTGCCGCTGTTAGAAAAAGCTGTATAGATTTAACTGTGAAATCAGCAAAAGAATTACAAAACCGCTTGCCCAGCAATTATATGGCACTTCAGTAAGAAACGCATTCAAGAACGCAAAAAACAAAAATGCATTTAAGCAAATCCAAGCAACCCTAAAGGATCAGCAAGGTTATAACTTTGCATCCAGGTGACGCATTTTCAAGCTGTTTTCAGCCATTTTGATTTTAAATAGGCTCCGTCCTACTATCCGACTAATTTAAACTAACAAAAACGCGAAAAAATTTTTTCGTTCATAGACTTAGAAAAATTTCTCAATATTTTTCTAAAGAAAAACTAATTATCATTTTTTAATCAAAATCTATCTTCAAAATCCGCTTTTTCATAATTTTAATAGATAGTTACCTGCCTTACCTGTATTCCGGTGCGTGTTCCGCGTGCTCGAGTCCCGTTCGGTAGTCGTAATTTCAGGTTTTCACACATTTTTCAGTCGAAAAACACGTTTTTTGACCAAAACTCAAAATTTTTGTTCAGCGTAAATTCCGGTTCCTCTATAGGTCGCTAGCCCGCGCGGAGACGCGTCTTTTGACACCTCGCACGTGCGCCTGGCATATATAGAAGTTCAAAAATTTGCCTTCCCACCCACCCTATCCTCACTGGCCAGGTAAACTTTTCAGTTTTTCAAAAAATATAAATTTTAATTATTAGCTCTAAAAAGTAGAAAACAGGTTCTGGTAGGAGTAGTGTATTGATTTGAATTGATGATTTATTGAATTTATTTAAATTAATACGTCACGACATTTCCGGCCAAGACTTTGAACTCTGAAGCGTCCCACAGTGACATTGATTTAATCTTCTGACGTAAGAATTGCCTGCCAGAGTTTTGCCTTGCTGGACGCGACTACAGGCCGCCTATTACGGCGAAACTGTTTTAAAAATATCAAATACGACTGGAGTTAAATTATAGTTCCTAGCTATTTACAATATTATAGATTTTAATTTTAATTGACTGACATTTAGCTACAATTCTCTAAACTATATACATCATTATTATAATTATTCAACTTCAATTATTTATTTGTGACAACTTTTATGTATATTTTTCTTTTTAATTTACTCGATTTTACAACTTATACAAATTTAAATACGAGATTTTATTTTATTTTACAAATTATACAAACTTAACCTCGACATATTTAAGGCGCGCTCGGACAGCATAAACATGTTTAGGACACCATCGAAAGAAAAAATGGACAATACGGATCCGGCCAAATCGCCGACGGTGGGTAACAAGACTTTTAAAAAAAGTACACCACCGAATGAAGGATCAAAAACTCTTTCAGTAGTTAGGAAAAGCATTGGAGAGTGGGAGGCTGGGAAGTCAGAGACTCAAATTCCTAAAAAGCCTGACACCACTCCCAAGGAGCCCTCGTCTTCATCTTCTTCTTCGTTGGCACACTCCATAAAATCTATTGCTATGCCCACAAATTCACAAGAGGCAATAAGGGCATTACAGAGACCATTGACGGTGTCAGAGGGAAGTGCCCCTGGAGAAGCGGAAAAAACACCGAAATTCGCAAACAGGATCGCAGAAGCACGAGCCTGCCTCATAAAAGCAAAAATGCATATGGGCAGCTCCCGAAACACGAAGACGGAGATAAAGACAGAGGTCATCCAGGCACTGGAAAGACTCTTTCAACTGCTTAAGGACGCAGAGGCCGATAAAGGGAAGTGCAAAGAACCGCCAAGAGATACACAGAACGAGCGGAAGGTGGTACAGAGCAGAGAAACAGAAAGAAAGGAAGACCAAAATAAAGAGATAGTGGATCTCGTTGGAAAACTGAAGGAGCACGCTGACCTCATCAAAGAAAACACCGAGAGTATGGGGAAACTAAAGGAACATATAGAAAATATGGAAAAGCGGTCTTACGCCGGTGTAGCCGCGACCTCTATTGGGAAGCGGCTCCCGGCGCAGACTGCCCTACACTCTTTCGTAGTAACGGCGAATGATGACCAAGAAACAGGAGAAGAGGTCATGAATAAGATCAGGAAAGCCGTCAATGCAAAAGAAGGAGGATTCGCAGTAGAGAAGATAAGGAAAGCCAAAGACCGGAAAATAATTGTTGGCTGTAAAACTGATGAGGACAGAGAACGAGTTAAAAATAAAATTAAAGAATCCGGCGAAAGTCTCCAAGTAGAGAACATCCAAAACAGAGACCCCCTCGTTATTCTAAAGGACGTGCTCAGTTGCAATAGTGACGGGGACATTCTAATTGCGCTGAGAAACCAAAACAAAAGAATGTTTATGGACCTGAATGAGCAAGAAGACAGACTTGAAATAGCATATAAAAAACGCACCAGGAACCCCCACACGAGCCATATCGTAATGAGGGTGTCCCCCAAAATGTGGCAGAGACTGACAGACGCTGAGTCGGTCCTCATTGACCTACAGAGGATAAGAGTGGCCGACCAATCTCCGATAGTACAGTGCTCGCTTTGCCTGGGCTACGGACATGGCAGACGTTTTTGCCAGGAGACCCAGGCAAAGTGCAGTCACTGCGGGGGACACCACATGAAGGCAGAGTGTCCCGACTGGCTTGAGGGTGCGGCCCCGTCATGCTGCAACTGTGTGCGTTCAAAGCTCGAAAAGATAGACCATAATGCGTTTAGCCAGGAGTGCCCCATTAGGATTAAATGGGATGCGATAGCTAGATCTAGGGTGGCATACTGCTAAGGGCGTCCCCGGCGAAAACTCTGTCTCCCAAAAAAGGCCATACCTCGTGGCCCAAGCTAATCTGCGGAGAAAGGCTTTGGCCACAAACGAGATTATGGTTGAGGCTCACAAAAAGGGGGTGGCTTTTGCACTACTCCAGGAGCCGTACATCGGCAGTTTGGGTAGAATGAAAGACTACCGTGGCGTTAGAATATACCAGCATACTGGCGATGGAGATGGCGTCATCAAGACTGCAATTGCAGTCTTCGATGGCGATATAGACGTCATCCAGTGTCCGAACTTCACCACGCCCAACATCACAGTGGTGAAGCTGAGGACAAGCGCCTGGGAGATCGTGGTAGTCTCATTCTACCTAGAACCAAAACCAGCACCGATAGGGCCATACCTGGAGCAACTAACCGAGATAGAGAGGAGTTTTGGCCGGAGAATTATCCTGGGTGGAGACGCAAACGCCAAGAACTCCTGGTGGGGTAGCCCAAAAATCGATCGAAGAGGGATCGAAATGGCCGGTGCCCTGGAAGAGATGGGATTGCAGGTGCTCAACATAGGCGACACACCGACATTCCACACAGTGAGGGGAACCACACTGTACACCAGCTTTGTGGACGTCACGGCATGTACGGCGGACCTGCTCGACCTGGTCGAGGACTGGAGGGTGGACGAAGTCATGACGAGCTCAGACCACAACGCCATTATTTTTAAAATTAAACTCGAAAGAGCAAAGGGCCTAGACATATCTAGGACCACAAGAATATTCAACAGCAAAAAAGCAAACTGGGAGCAATTTCGTGTGAAACTGAGCCAGATGCTAGAAGAAAACCACATTAGTAAAATTGAATTTGACAAAATTAACAATAAAACCGAATTGGAATTTAAAATAGAATCATATATTAACATAATAGTAGAAGCATGTAACCTCAGTATACCAAAGCTTAAGTCAAGTAGCAAAATTAAATTACCTTGGTGGTCCAATGAGCTCGACATGCTGAAAAAGGCGGTCGCCACTAGGAAGCGTAGAGTCCGTTGTGCAGCGCCTATCCGGAGGGCGAAGGTCGTCGGGGAGTACCTGAAAAAGAAAGAAGAATATGAGCAAACAGAAAGAACTGCCCAAACAGAAAGCTGGAAAAGCTTCTGTTCTAAACAGGATAGAGAGGGTCTCTGGGAGGGCATTTATAGGGTCATAGGCAGGACAATGAAAAGACAGGAGGATCTCCCCCTGACCAAGGAAGGGAAAGTATTGAACCACCTCGAATCTGCAACATTGCTGGCAGAAACATTCTACCCTGAGGATAGGAAGGAAGATGACAATGAGGAGCATAGGCGTATCAGGACGATAGCTGAAGAAATAAACGATATGGGCCATGATGAAGAACATGACCCACCGTTTGCTCAGGAAGAGCTGAATTCCACCATACGTGGCTTCAACCCTAAAAAAGCCCCAGGGGCAGATGGCCTTACAGCCGATATCTGCCAGCAATCAATAAGTCACGATCCAGAGCTCTTCCTATCACTGGCAAACAAATGCCTAGAGCTGGGCTACTTCCCGAGGATCTGGAAAGAAGCCACAGTAGTTATCCTGAGAAAACCCGGAAAGGAGAGCTATACAGCTCCTAAATCATATAGGCCAATAGGATTGTTGCCAGTGATGGGAAAAGTCCTGGAGAAAATGCTTATAGGTCGAGTTAAATGGCACATCATACCTGGACTCAGCACTCGCCAGTACGGTTTCATGCCACAGAAAAGCACCGAAGACTCCCTCTTTGACCTGCTAAACCTCATACGACGGAAACTGAAAGACAAAAAACTAATTGTCATGATATCACTGGACATAGAGGGAGCCTTTGACAGTGCATGGTGGCCGGCCATAAAAACCGGGCTGGCGGAAGCGAAATGTCCGGTAAACGTGAGAAGAGTGGTGGATAGTTACCTGAAACATAGGAAGGTCACGGTAAGATACGCGGGAACGGAGGTGACCAGGGAAACCAATAAAGGTTGTGTGCAGGGATCGATAGGGGGCCCGATTCTTTGGAATCTCTTACTTGACCCACTACTTAAAGGCCTGGTACAAAGGGGAGACTACTGCCAAGCCTTCGCCGATGACGTAGTCTTATTATTCGACGGGGACTCCGCGATGGAGATCCAGCGACGTCCCAATGGCGCTCTCGAGTATGTTCACCAGTGGGGAGTCAGAAATAAGTTAAGATTCGCACCACACAAGACGAATGCAATGTTGATTACACGGAAACTTAAATATGACACCCCACTGCTGAGCATGGGCGGGGTCGATATTGGTATGTCGCAGGAAATCAAAGTCCTGGGACTGACTATAGACAACAAGCCGACGTTTAATGCCCATGCATCTAATGTATGCAAAAAGGCATTAAACCTATATAAGCAGTTGTCGAGGGCAGCCAGGATAAGTTGGGGACTCAATCCGGATGTCATACGCACCATCTACACGGCAGTATTTGAACCCACAATCTTGTATGCGGCAAGTGCGTGGGCACCAGCAGTCGAAAAAGTGATGATACGCAAACAATTAAACGCGGTCCAAAGGGGATTCGCACAGAAGCTGTGCAAATCTTATCGCACAGTCTCCTTAAACTCGGCACTGGTACTGGCTGGGATACTACCCCTCGACCTCCGAATAAAAGAGACAGCGACCCTATATGGGGCAAGGAGGGGGGTACCTCAGCCGGCGCTAGGAGACAAGGAGATCGAGCGACGCACTGCGTTTGAAAGAACCCCCCACCCGGCCAAACATATAGGCCTGCAGTTCATATGCCTGGCAGACCAGGAGCAAGTCAACAACCACTGCACTCAAGCAGTACGGATCTACACGGATGAAAGAAAGCAGGAAAGATTTTAAAAGCAAAATAATACCCCAACTTAAGATTGTTCAACATAGTCCTCAATATCAAGCAGTGCGGATTTTTAACAGGTTGCCATTGGACTTAAAAACTATAATATACAAGAGCTCATTTAAGTCAAGACTCAAGGCGTTCCTATTGGAGAAATGTCTCTATTCGATAGACGATGACATATCCACATTTTAATATTTTTATTTTAATTTTTTATTAGCTAATGTGGGACTGGGTATTATTAGTAGGTATGTAGTAGCTTGTTGTGTATTGGATTTTTTTAATTGTATTGAATTTGAATATTCTATTTTCTATTTTATAGTTAGTTATAATTAGTTCAACCAGGTTTCAGGCTGGCTAAAGTAGACTCTTCTTTCATGGGGTACTGTTTAAAATGTTACAACAAAATACCTCCCCATATACTTCAATTGAATGAAACGAAATTTAAATCCTGTATAAAACGCACACTATGCAGTCAAGCATATTATAAGTTGGGGGATTACATCGCTGATAAAAATGCTTGGCTCAACGCTGGTCCTGCTCCACAAGGGCGCATTAACTAATTGATTAGCATTTGGAACTACTGAAGATTGTAAAAACTGTCTTTACATTGTATAAATTCAATCTTTTAGTATTGTATAATTGCATAGCACATGTGTGAGTACTATGTACCTACTATAAAGCTACCATTTTCTAGGTTTGTCTTTCATTGACTTGAATGTGCCCTGGCGGCTGAGAGTATGTCATGCTCACTCAAATGTCTCGCTGGTGGTGGCGCGTGTGTTGGATCATTAAGTTCCCTTCAAAATGGTTGAGCTAAATGGTGCTGATCCATACGTCATGTTCGTGAACGGGCGCCGTCAGTGGGGACTGGTCATCTCTTGGCTGCCACGGCTTATTTTAATTTAATATTGGAATTGTTGTCGTCTCTTTATTACGGACGCTTTTAACGTTCTGCATCGTTCTCACATGCATAATTTCAACATGAATGATGTAACCAATAATTTGTAACCATATTTTGATTTAAAAGAGTGTCCATGGAGTTTCTTGCCCGTTCTTCTCCATAGGTACCTACTACGCTTTGGAATGGGCAACTAGCTTCATCTTTCTGACTGACCGACCCCTTGACAATTCAAAAGTGCCTGTAATTGGTTTATTTGAAATAAATGCTTTGAGTTTGAGTTTGAGTTTGAGTTTATAATTATTGTTTTGTTAATGTGTTGGTTTTATATTTTTGATTATCGTGTTTTTTTTTATATTTTATTGTTTATGATTTCAAACACAATGTAAATTGTTCCTGAATAAAAATTGAATTGAATTGAATTGAATTTGAATTGATGGCAGCAAAATCGAGGGCAAGGTCGGGGCATCATTGTCTCACTGGAGCAATGATGGCGAAACCAAAAGCCAAAAACTAAAGCTGTCACCCCACTGTACCGTCTACCAGGCGGAACTGCTGGCTATATGCAAGGCCACACGGGAAATTTTGCGTAGTGCACAAAATAGTTTCGGCATCTACAGTGACTCCAGGTCGTCATTGGAAACGGTTGCTAACCACCGTTCTCTACATCCCCTCGCAGTCGAAACCCGAGAAAACCTGCGACAGTGCAAGGATAGGTCCAAAAAAGTCGAACTTTTTTGGATCAAAGCTCATGCGGGACTGGAGGGTAACGAGAGAGCAGACCAGCTGGCGAAGGACGCTGCCCTAAAAACAAAAACAAGGCCAGACTACGACCAATGCCCGATTTCATTCGTCAAGCGGCAGATTCGTGCCGATCCGCTTGAGGAATGGAATCGGAGATACAGATCCGAAGATACAGCCGGTGTAACAAAAATATTTTTCCCTGATGCCATTCATGCTTTCAAACATATTAAAAAACTGAAACCGATAGGAGTACTGACGCAAATACTTACGGGACACGGTGGGTTTTCCGAATACCTGAACAGGTTCAAATGTAAAGAAAGCCCATCGTGCATATGTGACCCTGACAAACATGAAACTGTTATACATATACTGACTGACTGCCCCGTCTATTGCCTAGAAAGATGTGAGATTGAACAGGAACTAGGTACTCAAATAACTAGGGAAACAGTGAGTGAGTTAATGACAAGTAAGGAAACACGAGAAAGGTTTATTAAGTTTTGTATAAAACTAGCTAACAAGGCCATAGTCAGGAACAAATAAACTAAATCAATGCTTAGTATTCGTATTTGCACATAATATTTAACAGTAGCATTGCACAGAACGTTGAAAATGTCCGAAAATGACAGAGATAAAAATCCTGTTGATAAGGCGGAATATGTAATACCAAGAAACTGTTCCTGAAATGTACAAAAGTAGTGTGTAAAAAGTAAAATAAGTTGTATTGTTGTTTTAGTTGAATTAAGCTAAAGATGTATTCTATAGATATAAGAATAGTATAAATGTTAATGCTCATTATGGATATGAGGATAATAATAATAATATAAATGTATAAATGATCCAGAAATGTAAAAATAAAGAATGTAATATATAATATTTTTAGGTTCGGAAGTGGAATATTATTTTTAAAAAAATAAACACTTAACAAAAATAGGTTTATTTATAATTAAAATTAACACAAAACATAGCTAAATCAAATACTGCAAACTTCCAACGATTTAAAATAAGAAAATAACAGAGTAATCAGCAGAATGGCTTACGTGACCTTAATAACAACCAACAGTGATTATTACAAGACGTCCGTACACTCGGAGAGCCGGCGAAGAAATGGGCCGCTCCTTCCAAGCGCACCCTTTATATAGACTGTCGCCGAGTAGTTGATGACGACGTTCGGAAACACCTTACACGGCCTCTCCTGATGTTGGGTCGTCCTCGACGCAATTTCTTACAGCGATCCCGCTAGGACCCGCCACTGGAGAGGTCGGTGGGTCGGTTTCAATGCCATCATCCAGCGAGGGCATGGACAGCGCAGTGGGAGGTAACTCCGTTTGCACTTCCATCTCCTTATTATCATTAGTTTCATCTAAAAACAAAAAGGTTATTAGTACTAGAAAAACAAGATAGAAACACTCAGTCTCGCTGACCAATCAGTCCGTCTTCGCTCAGTCAATTCATTCATCGTTCTTTCACAACTCTGACTCATGTGACACGCATACATCGTTCTCAAAAAGAAATTAAAACAACCAGGCCAAGGCATATTTCTGTTAGTTTCCAAAAAGACTTGTGTCCTTAATCTCGCCGGTCGATTTCATTATTCGATCACCAGCGAATCTTGTAACATGGCCTGTTAAACAGACCCACTCGTACGAAGACCGTATTCAAACGTACGAGCGCATTCCACATGCAGACCGTATTCGAACATGTGGAGCTTCCCGACACGTAGACCGTATTCATACGTGTCGAGGCTTCCCAACACGCTGACCGCAATCACACGTGTTGAGGCTTCTCAACAAGTAGAGCGAATCGTACAAGTGAGGTATACCAAACAGATAGTTATCATACAAGTGAGGTTCGCCCTACAGACTCGCCACAACAATCGCATAACTGTCAATATTATGAGCTTAACTTACTTTCAAAAAATGCAGCACATGTTTCAGGGCTCCACTCACCCCGCCACGGCACCATATATTGCGCAGCAGCCTGCGTCGTTTTTCCATAACTGCCGCTGAGCAAACGTAGCGTGTAACGTCCACTAGGTAGAACTTTTACCACCTTATATGGACCACGCATGCCGGAGTCAAGTTTACCTGCCGACTGGGAGTATTTTATTACGAAGACCAAGTCTTCAACATTGAATTGGCGTGGTGTACTTCGTCGTTGGTTAACTTGCTCGTCTTGCCTGATTTGGTTCTTGCTGAGAAGTTCACGAGCTCTACTTCTAGTGATTTCTCGTAAAGCGTCTCTGTTAGGTGCCGCACCTTCGATGGCTACATCACGTACTAGTGCTTGAACCACGGGAGTTGTAGATTCTGTGCCTATTAAAAGATTCAAGGGAGAGACTTGCGTAGTCTTCTGTCTTGTGATATTCAGCACCAGTTGTAGTTTCCACAGAGTCTCCGACCACTGCAGTTTTTTGTGGTTGGCTTGGATGCGTAACATGTTGAGTACAGTCCGCATGTACCTTTCCGCTTGACCATTCGCCTGGTGCATCTCCGGCGTGATGTAGTGCAGGTTGCAGCCGAGTTCGTTAATCCATGTCACGAACTCGTTAGACTCGAACATGCGTCCCTTGTCTGTGACCATAAGTTTAGGTACTCCAAACAAAGAAATAGCCTGAGTAATGACACGTTGAAGTTCCGTAGAATCTTGTCGGTGAATAGGATATAGAAGTGTGTATTTAGTGAAAGCGTCCACAATGAGGAGGATGAATTTATACCCTTCTGAAACTGGTAGGGGTCCCAAAGCGTCAACATGAACTGTATTAAATGGAGTGTCGGGTTTTTCCCAAGAAGTTATTTTTTGTAATGGAGCCCGAGGAACTCTTTTTTGAGAAATACACACAAGGCAATGAGAGACATATTTCGAAACAAATCGTCTGAGACCAGGGAACCAAAAATGTCGGAGAATAAGGTCAAGGGTTTTCTCCGCATTAATGTGTTCATGTTCATCATGGAACACTCTCAAAAGACTGAGTCGATGACCTTTCGGTATGTAACAGAGCGACCTCGCTTCTTGGCCTACCGGGACGTACTTATAGTACAGGACTCCATTTTGAATTTTATAACGATCGGTATCTAGTCTGCCATCATGAAGTTTCTGAATAAGATCTTGAGTTTCGTTGTCGGCTGACTGCGCGATCTGAGCCCAGTTACGGGGCCTCGAAATTTGATTTACGCAAACGGGATTGCGACTTAAGTAGTCTGCATGGGGTATCATTGCGCCCTTGCGATACTCAATAGCAAAATTGAAATCTTGAAGGTAGATCCACCACCTTGCTACTCGGGGCAAAAGATCTTTTTTTCGCTCAGTAGACTTAAGCGCATTGCAGTCGGTAACAACTACGAAGTTTAAGCCAACTAAGTAATGGCGAAAATTTTGGAGGGCTTTGACGACAGCAAGGGTCTCTAGTTCGTAAGAATGGTACTTGCTTTCTGCTCCCTGGGTGGACCGACTAAAATATGCGACTACGTGTTTCTTTGAGTCGAGATGTACTTGTAAAAGGACGGCGCCGTATCCAATACTACTGGCATCCGTATGGACTTCAGTAGGAAGGTCTGGGTTGAAGATAGAAAGAACTGGTTCGCTTGTTAACTCCCTGATTAAACTTAAACGAATAGTTTCGCATTCGGGGGTCCAGTTAAATTTGACGTTTTTATGGGTGAGGACGGCAATGGGGGCAGTTTTAGTAGAATAGCCTTTTATATATTTCCTAAAATAACCTGCCAGGCCTAAAAGTTGTCGCACCTGCTTTACGTTTTCGGGGGGCAAGGTGTTCACTAAGGCTTCCACTTTTCGTGGACTCGGCCTAACCTGACCCTGACTTATAAGTCTACCTAAATATTCAACTTCCGTTACCAGAAATGAACATTTGTCTAGATTGATAGAAAAACCAGCTATTGTGAGAGTCCTAAGTACCTTACGCAACAGTTCAATTCCCTCGTGTACAGAGTTACTTAATAAAAGGACGTCATCGACATAGACTAACACATTCCCCTCATTAATATGTGCGCGAAGGGTGTTATTAATGATACGCTGATAAACTACTGGAGAATTAGCTAACCCAAAAGGCATTTTGACATATTCAAAATGTTCTTCCGGTGTCACAAACCCTGTCAGGTGTATAGATTCCTCTTTCAAAGGGATTTGATGGAATCCAGTAGCCATATCAAGACAGCAAAAGAATTTATAACTGCCTAACCTATCGATATGGTCATCAATTAGTGGAAGTGGGTAGCGGTCTTTCACTGTTATACGATTAAGTGCCCTAAAATCTACACAAAGTCTGTCCGAACCATCGCGTTTCTTCACTAGTATGATTGGACTCGCGTAATTAGAGTGAGAGCGCCTAATAATTCCTTTTTCTAAAAGATCATGAGTTATTTCCCGTACTTTAAGTTTTTCTGAATACGAGAGCCTATACGGTTTATATACGACAGGAGTAGAACTGATAAGCCTTATTTCCATTTCTCCTGTTCGGACTGTAGTTACAGCAGTCCCTTTTATTAAAAACTGCAAGAATTCATTGATGACAGACGTAAGACTTTCCAACTTCGCGCCCTGTAGAGGCGTGTTTAGTTTTAACTGGTCGCCTTTTCCAACAGCATTAACCTTTTTATTAACTTTGTCGGTGCGCGCGAGATATTGTCTATCTTTAGTTCGGATGTAAGTAATTCCGTCACGATTTAATACGTCGGTTCCAATTATGATAGGCGTATTCATAAAAGACGCTGGAACTACTACCAAATCTACTTCCATCGAAATGTCGCTGAACTCTACTGTGAGTGTGACGTAAGATGTCGCAATCACTTCTTTATCACTGAGACCCTTAAGAACGCAACGTCTCGGCTTAGGCTGACAAGTGAAATGCTTTAAAATGTTGGAAGAAATGAGAGACACATCTAGGGCTCCGCTATCAATGAGCACGTCTACTGGAATACCCTCTATGATTGCTGAAGTTATATCGTTACTTTGTGAAATGACAGATCGATAAGAGCAGAGATTGACATTGCGTTGATTACGTTGCTCTGACTTCGCTTTCATGAAGCATTTGTCCTCGCTATGTCCCGGTTTTTTACAAAATGTGCAAGCGTTACTTGATGACGGTTGTGAATTGGAGTTCGCATCGGAAGACACGTAAGGTGATCGACTACTGGATGCATTAGACTTGGGTCGCCTACAGACGCGACTGACGTGACCATGTTTATTACAATTAAAGCATCTCGGACCCGGAGCGCTACCTGACTTCGTCGCTTGGCTATGTTTTTTATGTTCGACCACCTTGTCCTGTTTCCCTGTTAAGGGCTTGGTGTAAATGGATAAAAACGAGACAATAGTGTCAGAGGTTAGGCTAGCATTAGCGGCAGCGGCGCGCACCTGAGCATTGTCTATACCACGGATTACAATGAGGGTTCTTAAGTCGTCGCTTATCCCCTGCACTATTCTCAAACGCAATAGGGTACGACGAGCGTATTCAGCGTAACTTGAGTATTTATCCGAAGTTGCATTCATTGCCTCGAACAATATGTTGGCATAGTCTAATTTACCAGGACAGAGAGGTTTAAACTCACGCTTGAAGTTAGACCAAGTCCGGTCATTCGAAACCCATTCGCCTAACCAAACCTTAGCGTCACCCTTAAGGCACGTCGCCACGCGTGACAAGCATTCATGATCGTTCCAACCGTTAGCTTCCCTAGCACGATCTACCTCTTTGCACCATGCTTCAATGTCATTACTTAATGGGTCAAAATTAGACACATAATAATGTTGTGACCTTGAGGGTTGCATCGTTTTAATTGCTTTCATCAAGGCATTAGCGAGGGTAGACGCCTCAGAATAAGGGGTACTAGACTCCGTGGTCTGCTGCGCAATTTTATCTGGTGTACGAGTAACAATCGTGGTGTTATGAGCACGAGGCGCCCCATCGTTAGAAGAACGCGCCTCAGTAGGCGAAACCGTACGCGAGTGTGACCTTGATTGGACACGGCGGGTACTACGAGAACGATCCCTACTGCGCGATTCGCGCCTAACACGATTACGCGACCGATACACTTCAGTATTGTGAGAATCACGTCGATCTCGGATACGCAAGCCATCCCGCGAAGTTCGATGTCTATCGTTCGAATTGTGATTCGATCCACCGTCACTGTGGTCGCGGGACCTACGAGAAGTAGGTCGATCCCGATTACGCACATCGCCTCTATAAAGACGCCTCCGTGGACTGGGAGTTCTTGTACGTCTCATTAGCACAGTTAAAAACAACAATTAAACACACAAATTATCAAAAGAATGAAGTAAGCAGTAGTTGTGAACAAAACAAAATTTTAAAAGGTTAACGGTTTTCTTTTTGAAAACAATTATAAAACTATAGCAAAACTTTAGTGTGGGCCTTAAGTCCTTTATCCCACTTCTGATTTTAGGTTCGGAAGTGGAATATTATTTTTAAAAAAATAAACACTTAACAAAAATAGGTTTATTTATAATTAAAATTAACACAAAACATAGCTAAATCAAATACTGCAAACTTCCAACGATTTAAAATAAGAAAATAACAGAGTAATCAGCAGAATGGCTTACGTGACCTTAATAACAACCAACAGTGATTATTACAAGACGTCCGTACACTCGGAGAGCCGGCGAAGAAATGGGCCGCTCCTTCCAAGCGCACCCTTTATATAGACTGTCGCCGAGTAGTTGATGACGACGTTCGGAAACACCTTACAATATAATATTTGGAATAAAAGAAAATGACAGAAATAAAGAATAGCAAACAAGGTCACTGATAACGTCAGGGGGACACTTGGTAGGCAGGAGTGTGGTTTTAGCCGGTCAGAGTCCGGCACTGCCCAGACTGACTCAGAAGTGAGTCAGTCTGGGCGTCCATGAGGATTTCCCACTCCTGCCAAAAAAAAAAAAAAAAAAAAGGATCAGCAAAGTATTATATAATGACGTAATGTTTAATAATGTATTGTTACCTGCATCCCCAAACTACACCCCTCCGGCCAGCCCGGAGCTTGACGTGATCGAGTCCATATAAGACGACGCTCAGTGTGGCCACGGATTACGCCCCTGGCTGGAGGCTTTGAGTAAATCTTAAAGGACCCACAGGATAGTCTGGTTAAGTACCCATGACCTCTAAGGGTCACACATCTACGAGCTGCCATAAAAAAAACAAATACGGATTCATTCCCGTACCCGGCGGCGCGCGATTTACTTTGAATTCCCCACCTTTTCGCTTAGTTAATAGATTGTCAATTTTGTAATTTGTTTTAACTATTTTTATTAAAAACACTGCCCTTGTTAAACTGAACTTCCTGATTATTATTTCATTAAATTCCTAAAAGTATGCACTTACTTTTTTCTTTTATAAATATAAAAATTCAAATATGAGATCTAGGATGATGTCGGTTGTATAGATATTGTATCCGTGTTACTGGCTAGTTTTTAAATACTTTAAATGGTAATCTGTGGAGAACGTAGTGGGTAGCATAATTGTTTTAAAATGTAATATTTAAGGTATTATGACTGTTTGTTATTGTGCTACTGTTTGTTTTTCCTTAAATAAATAATTGAACACTTTAAGGCAAATAATGAACACTTAAATTACTAAACTTGCTGTAGAACTTGGCTTTATTGAGGACAATATTGAAAAAATATTACAACGATGAACAAATATAAATTTTGTCAAATGGGACATAACTGCAAATGAAGATACAATATAATTTTGGGCTCAAGTGAGTAAATATAAAAGTGCTGCAGGTGCACATACCAAAATTCAGCGGATTTGGTCTTTGCAGTTTTGTCGCTCTCGAACGCGGAAGTAGAGCGAACGTTCAGTATAATGAACATTGTTAAATCGAAACTACGAAACAGATTAGCAACAACAACTCTGAATTCGATACTGTTGATACGGAACCAGCAATTTTTTTTTAAAGAATCCTGCGCGACTTATGTTTTACCTAGTGAAGTCTTGTCCCAAATGACGAAAACCGTTAAAAACATAAATAAGAGAACTGCGCCATCTACTTCCCTAATGCACCCACAAGCTTCGACTTCCACTGCAACTACAGAGCAACCGCTCAATTTCACCATGCCCGACGAAGATGATACAATGATAATAGATGAGGATTGAATTCAACTAATACATTTTTAAACAGAGTGTTTGATTAATTAAAATTGAAAGGTGTATTTCGTTAATTGTTTTTTGTTCTTTACCATTAGTTATTTTTTAAATTTTGTTGATGATGATTGATTAAATAATTTAGTGACTTCTAGTGACTTTGAATTTAATTTTTCACCTAATCTAGTGACATTTTAGTAAAAGTTTCGTGAGTTTATTTTTTCCTAAGCAGCAACACTCACGTACTGTGAAACGACACAGAATTCATCCGTATTATGTTCAATGTGTGCAAGCCCTTTAACCCAGTAATCATGGCCCGAGAATAGCTTTTTGTAGGAAAATGTAACGTCGCCAGCGTAAAGATCCTCAATTTTTTAATACATTTTATAGACCGATGAAACAAGTTTCCGAAGGGTGGGGATATTTAACATGCATAATCTGGATTTGTATGCGTACGTTAACCCACACATTGTGCGAACTGAGCACTTCTAGCATCAGTTCGGAGTAAAAATATGGGCAGGGATAGTAGGACAGCTAATAGGTCCTCATGAGTAACCTACTAGACTCGATGGCCCCTCATACTTGAGATTTCTTCAGAATGACCTAAATGGTGTTTACTTGAAGAAGTATCGTTTGAAACCCGTCGAAACGCGGTTGCAGCAAAATGGGGCTCCCCCACATTACGCAAGAGTCGTAAGAGGCCACCTAGACATAACTTTCCCTAGTCGTTCGATCGGAAGAGGGGGACACATTCGATGGCCAGCACGTTCCCCTGACCTAAAGCCCATAGATTTCTTTCCATGGGGTTATTACAAAAAGATGGTGTACGAGACAGAGCGATACCGAGGAACAACTTCGGCAGAAAATCACAACTGCAACGTCATACATAAAATATTATTGCCGTGAATTTAGACGAATAAAAACAAATTTCATTCAGCGACGCCAGTTGTGTTTGAGAGTAAATAAATAAAATAAAATAAATATACTTTAATTCGGACCTTGATCCATATAATGTTAGTTAGTAATTGGTAAGTAATAAATAAAAGTGGTAGTTAGTTAAAGGGACGGAATTTTGAAACCTACTGTAATTTCAAATTAATTATTAATTTCGTGGTTTATTTTATTTTGCCACGAGTTATATTGGTGTAACAAACTAGGCTATTAGACAATAACCTTCATTGCAATTAGGTAATAAGATTACATTACGGGTAACATCCTGGTACTGCGATAACAGGAAGGATTAAGATATAATAATCCTTTGTTTTGTAAGTGTAGCTTTTAATAATTTGATTAAATAAATTTAGTCGCGATCAGCTCATCAAGCTGAACTTACCTATATATTATTCCGTTTTAAATGCCTTTCGCCTTTGCCCACAACCTAACTGGCGCAGTCATTACGTCACGTTCGGTTCCAGAGTGAAGTATTCCGTAACACCTAGTTCCGTGGCGTGAACAAAGAATCTACAGTGGGTAACCAGCAGCAGCGGCAGGCAGCAGAAACCATATCTAAGACGGGCAGACTTAACTACAATCGACAAGCCTCTCATCGGTAATGCTCGTGGGGTAAGCATACACTCAGATTATTCCCGAGACTCCTTTAACTTTATTTCTGAAACATTAACGCAATTTTTGTGGTATTTTTAGTGTCTAGGTAATTAGTATTATATTAATACATTTATTTCTCGCTTGATTTTCACTCGTTTTCAACCTTTGATTCAATTAGATTAAAATGGCTAATGATAAAAGGGTGCAGGAGGAAAACCTCACCTAATAAAAGGGATTAGAAATAATCTGATCACGCAAGACCATAAAGGACGATGCGTCAAAACGTCCCCCCAAACCTTACACCAACCAACAGATTTAAAATGTATCTCAGTCAAACCATCTTGGTAAGGTGATAAATTTTTACTATGACGACATCTCTCAAAAATACGGGATATTCCTAGAAAAATCATGTTTTAATGTTATTATTTTCGGCACAAAATAACATGTTGTGAACCATAATCTTTCATTTTTTAAAGTATTATAATAATTATTATATTTGTTATTGTACCTAAAATGTATTCCTATATCTTTAAAAAACATTTATGTAAAATCTTATTGGTAGTTTGAGGTCAAACAAAAATACTTAGTATATATTTATCGGCAATGACTCTCTTTACTGAAATCAGTAAAAAAAATATACTTAGGGTCGGCTGCAGGTGGCGTCTAGAGCAGCGCATACGCAACTCAAAAACACGATATCAGCAACCCCCTTCTACCCCGCAAACGCTGTCACCCATCCCTCTTCTATAATAATAATCTTTGAAGTTAGTCGTTCGTTGTCCACGACGCGACGTTGTTATTCTGTGCACTATCAGATTGTTTTACTTAGATTGACCACTGCATGTTTATTGGTTCTGATTGATAGCTTCTCGTTTGTCCCTGGTACGTTAAAACACTTTGTTTTGTTAACTAAAATGGAAACCGGACGCCGATGTGTTTTGTGTCCGCGATATATATTACGGCAAAGGCGACATATGCTGCAGGATACTTTGCCCCAAAGTAGACCTGATTTAGCTGAATATATTATTAAAAATGGACTTATACAGGTATGTACCCACTTTTCATTTATTATTGTAGCATATAAAGTGCACTAGTTAATTTTATTAATTCTCGTCATGTGTATTATATATGCAGTGGACTATTAATATCCGCATTAATAGGAACTGCAGCTGTGTACGTTCTTTTGTTTGTTATTTTGTTACTTTATTGTCTAGCATATATTTACCTCTACTGTCGGCATCATACGTACCGAAGATTCTAAGAAATTCGTTCTTTTGTTTGATGTGATTATCTTGCATGTGGTTACCTCGGTTGCTAGGCTGTCGTTAGGTTAGGGCACGCCACAATTGCGGCGGTAAGTCCCCTCTTTGAGGAGTGGCTTGAGAGGCGCCACGGCGTCCTTACCTTCCGCCTGACGCAGGTCCTCACCGGACATGGCTGTTTCGGGAGGTTCCTATTTCGGATAAGGCGAGAGGAAACGCCCGGGTGTTATCATTGTGTGGATCGACCGGAGGACACGGTGGAGCATACGGTGGAGGTCTGCCCGGCTTGGGCGGAGCACCGCTGTGTCCTCGTGGTAGTGATCGGCGGCGGCGACCTCTCGCGTCCGGCCCTGGTTAAGGCCATGGTACGGAGCGAGAGGGAATGGGAAGCCGTCACCTCCTTCCGCGAGGCAGTAATGCTCGCGAAGGAGGAGGCGGAGCGCGAAAGGGAGAGGCAATCTCTGTGCCCTCGCGCCCCTAGCCGCCGCAGGAGGAGGAGACACCCTGGGCGTCGGGAGTCGATTGCCGAGTCCCGGCCAACGTAGGCGCGGGCTTGCGGACGGCGAGCAATGGGCAGCTCGCCGTCCGGTAAGGACCAGGCCCGGGTCGACGGCGCGTCGTCTTCCACGCGCGCCTCAAAGGGATGTCAGCACCATTGAAGGGGTCCGATAGGACCGATGCCTGCCGGGGTCGCGGATTGTTCGAAAGAGTTACCGTGGACCT
The DNA here is from genome assembly GCA_917490735.1 of Dryobotodes eremita. Lineage (NCBI taxonomy): Eukaryota > Metazoa > Arthropoda > Insecta > Lepidoptera > Noctuidae > Dryobotodes > Dryobotodes eremita. The sequence goes on along the minus strand of OU823242.1, from coordinate 1,880,998 downwards.
GGCGCACAGGCAACTGAAGGAACACGGGTGGGTTTTAGTCAGTAAGAGTCTGACACGCCCTTCCGCTCCGCCCAGAGCGGGAGAGGTCATTTGATGATTTCCCACACAAAAAAAAAAAAGGCTGTCGTTAGGTTTGTGACGTTGCAAAATCAATAAATTACGCAACAAGTAGCGACATCTTGTGTCAGGCATTGGCATGGCTGTCAGCGTGTTCTTCATAACACTAGAGAAATTATGTCATGTAAATTATATACAAAAGTATTAGTTAATTTAAATAAATAAACATACAGTCATAATTTCCCACAGTTTATTTAAAACAATGCCTAAGAAATGGAAAATAACCAATAGACAAGAATTCTATTTAGTCTATGGTAGTGGAAGCTTCTCGAAGGTTTGTGACATTGATCCGGCATGGGGAAGACCCGCAACGTGTGTGACACGATACGAATAGGATTTGGAAGAGGGACTTAGTTCTGGAGGAACAGACTGTACCCAAATAACCCGATGGGTTTCCAATAAGTCCCATTCGAAGCTGAATCCGGTGAGTGTTCAACCGTATTCTTTGTTCATGCGGGATGGCGTGGCTCGTACATGTGATTTCTGACACGACTGTATTGTTACAGGTCTGGCTGTTTATGCTAGCCTTTTTTTCTCTTGTATCTCTGATACATAATTGAGACGTGATGCTTTGGAGTAGCCCCGTGGTCTGATGATTGGAATGGATCCGGGTGCAGGCAACCTTTGAGGTGTGGTCATCCGTTTGACAGGAAGGCTTTACTTAGCCGATATCGGTGATGAGGGAAGTTCGCCGCTCCAGGTAACGAAGCGTCATTATAATACCCGTAGGCCACGTAACGTGCGAACACAGGGGTATCCTGTGTTTGATGCCAAGGGTCGTAGTCCTGTCAAGTGAAGGGATTAGTACTGAGAGATCACCGAGAATAATCGGTAAGATAGCAATTTAGTCTATGAGAGAGTTAGGCCTATTGTATGGACTGGGTGATGAGACCAGTTGCCATAAAGTGTTGTGTCGCGGATTGTTTAGCATAATCTTATGTTCCCGTTGTTAGCACAACCTTGATAGGTAGGTACTTGTATGATTGAGCTAGTATCTATTAAGTGGTTCACCTCACGGACTCGCTACAGCGACTCTGAGATATTGTAATAGTCTCATTGCAGGTGAACACACCAATACAACTAGACCCGAGACTGGTTGTACTGGTGTGGAAGCTCAGGTGTATAGGGGAAGGTATGTGGCCAGCCACATTCAATGTTGTGAACCTTCAACAGTGTGTTATTATAATAAACATTGCATTGTATAAGAAGGTACTTGTTTAATTTAATCTTTCCCTAGCAGCTTATTATACCCTACAAATTTACTTTAGCACGGTGGTGAGTAAGTACAACACCGAAGGAGACAATCAACATCCAGTCTCCTAACCAATTCTGTACAACTCCACTTGCCGGGTCACAGTTGGCGCCCAACGGTATATAATTGTTTAATTGTATAAGGTGAACAAATTAATAGCAGGTATCTCTCTCTCAATTCTCTCAGTCTTTCACTTGGCAGGATTATGTATTAGAATAAGGCTAGTTTTTTAAGTTTGAATGTAAAGTGGTCAACGCACCACAATATAACAATTTCTCTTATTTGGACCAGTAAGGTGCAGACTGTTAAAAGTTCACTAACCTATTTGTATATATGCCAATGCACAAGTTGGATTGGTAGCATTGTGGTAATTATTATGAGAGTATTTATGTTCCCAATGTTTGTTTAAAGGTTAATGACTTGATATTACCTATAATTTGGAAGGTATTGTAACTTGTAACTTATTGAGGTTGCATATTTTTTGGAACAGTTTATAGGTATTGTATACAACTGGACAATTGATTCAAGATAAAATCTTAGCAGTTCTTAACTACAAAGAAAACTAAAATATGTCAGATTAATGATAAACTGTATAGCATTTAAATAGTGAAACATTGTTTAACAATTCAAAAAATTCAAAAACAAATTTCTGAATAATAGTTATAAAACATTTTGGTTTATACTAGATATATTGTACACAGCCCAAACGAGACAGTTCTCAAAGGTGTTATAGTGTTTTCTTATTTGTTTGAGAGGATCTCTATAGTAAAATAATGACACTACAGGCAAGTATCACTATTCGTTGAGGTTGGGCTATACAGGAAAATACAACTTTTAGAAAAATGTAACAGTAACTTCCATTGTAAATCTTTAGGACGACTGGTCTGTCACTTAGACGTTTAACGTTTTAACACTCATCATCAAACCCTAATTGGAAATACGATCACAGCATTCGAAAAAACAAATAGTTGATTTGGTTATTCTATTCCATGATTAGAGGTTGGTTAGTCATTCGTTTTCATACATAGGAACTTAACCTATAAAACATATTGACGATTTGATATTGTCAAGGTGACATTTTTGACGTTTGCCGTTGTGGTACATGTGGTTTGGTGCGTTCGGAAACGTGATTTAGATAAACATCGTTTTTATTTTTGGCATTATTTAATTGGGAAAATATCAAAATGGATTTAGATAGGGTGTATTTTGTTGCTGTTTTTCAAAATACACGTTATTGTTTCCATTACGCCGTGCGACTGGTTCTTTGGTAGCCAAAAACTTTGAGAATTATGTTCTTCTTGCTCACGGGATTTCCGAAACCATAATTACCGATAATGGGGTTCAATTCACGGGATCGGAATTCCGTAGCATTTATTAACATGATCAACAGTGGTCGGAAAATTTTCTTCCAGTCGTCTCAAGCCGGTTTATTAGCCGTAGTCCGTGTTACCACGTGTTGTTTGGTGACTATTCCAACAACGAAGACAGCGTATGCATGCTATACTTTGTTAAACATTGTTTTGTAAATCGAATTGTTAACGAGGGATCTATTTATTTGGATTTGTTCGTTTAGTTTATTTGTTGGATTTTGTTCCACATATTATACGGTAGTAATTATGCCGTATTGCATACTTTGCGGTTTAATTTTTTTTTTTATGGCTCAGACCATAATAGTTTAAGAAGCGGATAGTGACTTCTAAAATAAGCCTTCACATTTTAGTAGCCAAGCTCGCTTGGTTGCGTTTTTATTGGGCATGGATGTGTCCATATTTGGTATTGGAGCGGATAGTAACTCCTAAAATAAGCCTAGACTAATGTTTTGTTTTGCCGAAATAGCATTGTTGCTTCGGTGAGACGTTAGATAGCACTAGTTGCTTATCTAGTTAATAAGAAGCGGATAGTGACTTCAAAAATAAGCCTACACATTTTTGTAGCCAAGCTCGCTTGGTTGCGTTTTTATTGGACATGGATGTGTCCATATTTGGATATGGAGCGGATAGTAACTCCTAAAATAAGCCTAGACTAATGTTTTGTTTTGCCGAAATAGCATTGTTGCTTCGGTGAGACGTTAGATAGCACTAGTTGCTTATCTAGTTACGAGCGGCAGGTGACTCTTAAAACAAGCCAAAACACCATTTAGTTTTCAGGAATTTTTATTTCTGGGAATGTTGTATACGTCTTGCCTGGTGAGTTATGGACATTATTTGCCAAATTTTTTGTGTATCAGCTCGCTGAACATATTCACCAGGAGGATCGTTTTGATTTATAATGAACAATGCAGAGTTCCACTGGTATACAGACGGAATTCGGGAGTATGCGAGAGGTGGCCTCCTGCGATTTGAATGCAGGTTGCTACAGATTGAAAGAGAGGAAAATCTAGGGATGTATGAAAGATTGGGGGGGTTATGCCCGGATAGTAGGAAATTTTTGTAAGTAGAATGAGTTTCCTGGCAGTTGGATTATTTAAGGTTGGTTATTGCATTTAGTAGGAATTAATAATTATTTATCATTTTTTAATAGAACAAATTCCATTTCTGTTACAAAATTGAATTCCCACTTCTAACACCGAGGGCGGTGTGTGGTTTTTGCTTCTCAAAAACCTTATTGTGGGAAGAGGGGCATTGTGACGTTGCAAAATCAATAAATTACGCAACAAGTAGCGACATCTTGTGTCAGGCATTGGCATGGCTGTCAGCGTGTTCTTCATAACACTAGAGAAATTATGTCATGTAAATTATATACAAAAGTATTAGTTAATTTAAATAAATAAACATACAGTCATAATTTCCCACAGTTTATTTAAAACAATGCCTAAGAAATGGAAAATAACCAATAGACAAGAATTCTATTTAGTCTATGGTAGTGGAAGCTTCTCGAAGGTTTGTGACATTGATCCGGCATGGGGAAGACCCGCAACGTGTGTGACACGATACGAATAGGATTTGGAAGAGGGACTTAGTTCTGGAGGAACAGACTGTACCCAAATAACCCGATGGGTTTCCAATAAGTCCCATTCGAAGCTGAATCCGGTGAGTGTTCAACCGTATTCTTTGTTCATGCGGGATGGCGTGGCTCGTACATGTGATTTCTGACACGAGTGTATTGTTACAGGTCTGGCTGTTTATGCTAGCCTTTTTTTCTCTTGTATCTCTGATACATAATTGAGACGTGATGCTTTGGAGTAGCCCCGTGGTCTGATGATTGGAATGGATCCGGGTGCAGGCAACCTTTGAGGTGTGGTCATCCGTTTGACAGGAAGGCTTTACTTAGCCGATATCGGTGATGAGGGAAGTTCGCCGCTCCAGGTAACGAAGCGTCATTATAATACCCGTAGGCCACGTAACGTGCGAACACAGGGGTATCCTGTGTTTGATGCCAAGGGTCGTAGTCCTGTCAAGTGAAGGGATTAGTACTGAGAGATCACCGAGAATAATCGGTAAGATAGCAATTTAGTCTATGAGAGAGTTAGGCCTATTGTATGGACTGGGTGATGAGACCAGTTGCCATAAAGTGTTGTGTCGCGGATTGTTTAGCATAATCTTATGTTCCCGTTGTTAGCACAACCTTGATAGGTAGGTACTTGTATGATTGAGCTAGTATCTATTAAGTGGTTCACCTCACGGACTCGCTATAGCGACTCTGAGATATTGTAATAGTCTCATTGCAGGTGAACACACCAATACAACTAGACCCGAGACTGGTTGTACTGGTGTGGAAGCTCAGGTGTATAGGGGAAGGTATGTGGCCAGCCACATTCAATGTTGTGAACCTTCAATAGTGTGTTATTATAATAAACATTGCATTGTATAAGAAGGTACTTGTTTAATTTAATCTTTCCCTAGCAGCTTATTATACCCTACAAATTTACTTTAGCACGGTGGTGAGTAAGTACAACACCGAAGGAGACAATCAACATCCAGTCTCCTAACCAATTCTGTACAACTCCACTTGACGGGTTACAGGTTGCTATGCATTCTCTATACGTTATCATATTCTTAGTTGCTCACTTTCTTATTCATATTGTAATAATAAAATAATATTGTTTTTTTTTTCTCTCCATTTAACGAAAACTCTCAATAACGCCATAAAATGCGCAGCCCCTTAAGTGTCGCTATATATACCGTAATACCTACAGATTTAATGCCGTATAACTACTGTACGTGTTAAAAAAAACAACATTGTTTTTAATAAGGTATTTTTTCAAAATGGATTTGCAATTTTTTAAGGGTTATCGTATCAATTTTTTCAAGTGTGGCCGGCTCTTTTTTTACACCCTGTAGAAAACGGCTCTGTGGTCAGTATGTAATGTGGCGAATTATATGGCTTCAACATGTAAATTGTACATGCAGCTCCAGAGAAACCTCACCCCCTAGAAATGTATAAAAAGCGACATCTTTAAAAAAATATATAAACTACGATGTTTACGTGCGCGCCATCTCTGTGACATCAATGAAGTCAGTGTTCTATAGATAATGACATCGATTCCACAAGTAAGCGTGCAAGATACCCATTTATCAATCGTTTTTTACGTTTTTATTAGAAAATTGTCATGCGCTAACCAACATCAGGATATTTAGACAGCCCAGGCCCTACAGTCTCGACAAATATAACGACAAAAATCGGTCTTTAGTCTAATCGATGTCAAATTTCTTTAATAGATTTTCAACCTTATGCTTTCGAAAGAAAATCTATTATAGGAATTTGACAACGATACGACTTAGCGACCGATTTTTCTCGCTGTCTAATGTCGAGACTGCAGGGGCTCGAGGTAACTGTAGGGCGATAGCGGGGTATTGCGCGTTGAGAGGGGAAGTAGATGCTTATAATAAAGCGGTATTTCGGAATAAAGGAGATTCACACAAATACGTAGTATTATTTATTATTATTATGGTATTATTTAATATACTAACCCAAGTTCGATTAACAAATATTTATTTACAACTTTTAAATAGATAATTTAGTTTTGATGATTTCACAAGAGAACCAACATGTTACTCACGTTTGAAACAAACAGAACAACAATTTACATCTCTTGAGATTTTTCAAAACTGTTTACAAAAAATAATTAACTATATAAAACTTAACTGTAGATAACTTGTGGGGTCAAACCTATACTAATACCGGAGTGGGTAACCTTCACTTTCTATAACTTTTTCTAATCTTGATCTCATTCCATTCACCATTTTAAAACAAACGTCACTTAATAGCATTAATTCCCAAGTTCTCATAACCACTTCATCTAAATTTTGTTTAGTTCTGACTTTACTTGAGTCCCAATTAAGCACCATTTGACCCCACAAATTTTCTATCGGGCTTAAGTCAGGGCTTTTAGATGGCCAATCAATCAAAGTAATCTCTCTTTGTGTAGAAAATCGCTCCATAACCGGTCTTGACCGATGCACCGAACTATTATCTTGAATAAAATAAATATGCCCATCAGGGTATACGTTGCGAACTGTTGGAATCATCACGTCTCTTAAGATCTCCAAGTAACATTTGCCATTCATTCGAGCGCCGACTTTGACAAGCTCTCCAGGACCCCTCGAAGACATCCATCTCCAATATCCTGAAAACAAATTAAAACTTTTATTACTATACCCTATATAAAAAGACAATGTCATCGTCTTGTCAAACCTTTTTTATGCTTTGTTTACAATTATTATCTTGTAATAATTCATCTTAATAATTATTATTACTAATAATAACATATTGTTATAATAGTCACAGCGCCAATGAGTCATAATTTAGCAAATAATTAATATTTATATTGTAATCAAGTGAGTAGGTAAATGTTAATATTTAATTAAATTAACTATTGCTTACCCAGCGATAACCTGCCACTAGTCCTCAAAGGTAAAACATTTTGAGAGTTGTAGCGTTCGCCTGGTCTTCTCCACAGTATTTTACGTCCATCTTTATCGGACTTAAACGTCTTTTCGTCGGTAAAAATGACTATTTCATTCTCCCAATCTAAATTCATATATTGGGTAGCAAATCTTATCCTGGCTGGAATATGAGCTTCGGTTAGTGCGATTTTTTTGGCAGGTTTATAATTATGGATTCCAGCTGCATGTAAATGTCTTCGGACAGTGGTAAGCCAAATGCCATGTCTTACAGCGCTTTATCGAGTGGTTCTGAAAGAATCCGTGGTATGGCTATTAACAATATCGCGATGACGGTTGGATTGATTTGTGTAAGCAATCGAACGTGGCCCTTGGCGGTTACACTTCACTTCACCAATTTCTTGATAGCGTCGCACTCATAAACGAACTGTGTTTCTCTATAAGGAAGTAAATTAAAAAGTTAGATTTATAATGGAACAAAAATAATAATTTATACGGATTTTATTTTAGATTACACTTACGTCGATATTTAATTCTCGAGCATTACTCTTTAAACTTTGATTTTGTTCCCAAAGGACGATTATTTTCACTTTTAAAAAGTTACTCAATCGAGGCATGATTTTATTATAATTAGAAGTTGTTATTCGAACTGCACAAGCAGACGAGTAATTATGCTATGATGCGACGTCATTTCGTCATGTCTTAACAAATATTATAAGCTTACCCTCAATCTTCTTCATTATCAGCTATTTTTTATAACGACACGGCCGACATGAATGATGTGATGGATGATTCAAAACATATCGACTAATTACACATCTAAGGTAAGTAACTGATTGACGCAGCGGTATAATAACTTGGCTCGTGAGTTATAGGGTCCAGGTTCGATTCTTTATTTAAAATCTTTATTTTATAAAGTTTTAAAAATCTGTTGTGACTTTTTAGAAACTTGTAAAAAATATAATGTTTGTGGAACAAGTTTGGAAGTTTAAAAATATCACTAAGCAGGATGCAATGGATATTACCTAGCGGCTGCGGTCGCTTGCATGAGCGCCGCCAGTATTTTATTTTTAGTTAGAATATCTTAGCAGTTTCATTGATTTCACAGAGATGGCGCGCTTTTATACATTTCTAGGGGGTGAGGTTTCTCTGCAGCCGCATGTACATAGGGTGAAAAATGTGTTCTTTCAGCGTGTAATACGTTTTCTTTCGTTTCAGATTGTTTTCAACATCATTATGGCTGTATGCCATAGATGCTGGCCAAGAGGCAACAGTTCCGTTGATCGGAGAGGGCCCGATCAGGCCAGGGTTTTGAATGATCCCGAACTTATAGCAGAAACTGTGGCAGAACCCGGTCCAGGACCTGTGCCCGAACCCATTACAGGACCAGAGCTAGAACCCATCCCAAGACCTGCACCAGAACCCGTGGATATTCCAGATGCAGATCAACAAGAAGCTCAGGTTTTCATGCCTGATCATGTAAGAACTCCCGAATTCATCTCGGCGCTGCATTTATAGGCAATGCGGTGATGAAAATCTGAGACGAATCCCAGCTTCTATAAAACTGTACGCCATATGTAACTATCGCTTATATGTGCCACCGAGTGCCCGACTATGTGAAGATCATTTAATGCATTTGGAATTTGAGGAGTTGCTTGATGCTGTCCACGTGACCCATTATTTCAACTCACAGTTGCTTATAGACATGACAAATATGTTGATACAAGCAGTCAATAATAGCCCAAGGTTCGATTTTGAATCCTTTACAGGATTAGATGAAAATGAGCTACGTTTTTGGACCGGTCTAACCAGTGATCAATTTAATAATATACTGGAAGAAACACCGTCTCTGCTAAAGAGAGATCGTCATCCGCGAACTGTTCTTGGCATCTACCCCACAAAACTAAGGACTGGCGAAACTAACGAAAGGCTGTCAACATTATTTAAAATGTCACGTAGTCATCTTGAAAGAAAAATAAAAATAGCGAGAGAATGTTTGTCACATGATTTTGTTTCAAGACATCTTGGAATGGATCACATGACTAGAGACAGCGTTCTCGAGAGAAACCTATTAATTCCAAAACGGATTTTCGGAAATGACGAGAATACAAAGGCCATTTTGATTTGTGATGGAACATATATATACATAGAAAAAAGCGAATTTTTTGTTCCAACGTGCAAGCTATAGCCATCATAAGTTTAAGAATCTGTTGAAACCATTTTTGATAGTGTGCAGTGATGTATACATCGTAGATGTAACTGGCCTATATGCCGCAACTGCTTCCGATGCGCCAATAATGCAAGTAATAATGGACAATGAAGAACATGCACTGCATTGCCTTTTAAACCCTGGTGACGTTTTCATTCTGGACAGGGGATTTCGGAACAGCATCGATGGCATAGAGTCATATCAATATGAAGCCCACATGCCTCCCTCGAAGGACCGGAACAATACCCAATTGACTACTGAACAGGCAAATAAGTCCCGCTTAGTCACAATTTGCCGATGGGTAGTGGAAGCGGTGAATGGCAGATTCAAAAATAGATTTAAGTTGTTGAGACAGAAATATTTTAATAAAACGTTACCTAACATGTTCGCCGATTTTAAAATTGGTGCGGCCATAATAAATGCATTTTATCGTGTCGCTGTAGACAATGTGCACGCTCCTGAGATTGTCAACATAATCCACTCTTAAATCAACACACCTAATCTATTGAATGGTTATGTACAAATGAAAAACTTGAATAGACTAAGAGTGGCTTTTGTACCAATGGAAGCGAATATTCCTCATTTTGAAGAATTCCCTCGCTTATCCGAAAACGATGTTTTCTTTTTTGCTTTAGGAAGCTATCATGTCAAGCTTGCGAAATCATATTGTGCGGAGCACTTACGCAATGGACTGTACCACATTGAATTATACAGACAAACTGAGCTGAGCGATTTACATCTATGTAATATACTACAAAGAAATGTGTGGTTGGTCCGAGTTCGCGTACAATCGCGACATGTAAGGTCACGCATTTATTATTCATATATTTCAATAGATCGCGATTCGTCTAATAGAAGTAGTATTGCTCACTGGTATTGCACGTGCCTTACAGGAAGTCGAACTGTAGGAAGCTGCGCACATATAATTTCAATTGTGTGGTACATGGGGCTAGGGCGTTACATTGATTTTAATCCACCGGCCGAACTGCTCAATAGTATTATAATTGATGATAATTAATAATGTATAGCCAATAGGCCTATTTTTCGTATTTTTTAAATATTAAGGTAACCCAAGTCATACAATAAATGGATTTACAGTGTTGCGCGCCGTACGGCGTCCAGTTTATGAAGCTTCATAATACATTTACCATTGTTATTTTAATTTTTTATAACATGTTTGTAGCGAATTAGAAAAATAAATAAAAATATTAAACACTAGCTTGTGCCCGCGGCTTCGCTCGCGTTAATTTAGACTTTGACTATCAATTCGGGTTATAATTGAATCATGATTCTTAAGACACGTGGCGCCATCTATTATCATAAGAACGTTATTGTTGTTTTCCTCGGGAACAGTACTTTTTTTCGGGATGTAAGGTATCCTATGTCCGTATCTGTACACCTGACAACGATTATGCAAAATTTCAGGATGAGCGGTTCAGTGGTTTAGGCGTGAAAAGGTAACAAACAAACAAACAAACTTACTTTCGCATTTATAATATTAGTTAGGATTAGGATTATTTTATTTCTAAACCTCATGGATTTTGAAGTTAAAACTGGTTGCTAGTCTTTTTATAGATCTTTATGAATCCACTAACACATACAAAATATCTGTTGAAGGGGGGGGGCGGGTCTCATACAAAGGACATTGGGCATTTTGGTCCTTATGACCAATGGGCTCAAACCGTACATCGATGGATAGGTCTTTTCAAGAGGAAAAAAGTTATTATTGGGGTACATTTGAACTTGTTGTCCGATTCGAGATATCGGCTTATAAAATATGTGTTTTCAGTATCTCGGATAGTGCGCAAAAAATCAATAAAATACGTATTGTGTAGTGATTACTAAGCTGGAATGAGTATATGAACTCATTCCACATCGGCAAAAACTGCATAAACATATTATTTATATAGGTACGTACATAGTTTTTTTTTTAATATGAATTATTATTTAGGTAAAAAGGCATTCATATAGATTTAGGCTTACAAGTTATTATTACCAAGCAAGTATTAACAATAGCCTTATTCTGCGAATAGGTCCGGTCGGTCATTGGAGACGCAAAACACAGCTATCCCCCTCCATCCCCCGCCCGCTACCTGGCAGCGGCCGGGGCCGGCGCACGCGCCGCCATTTTAGTTGTTTATGTGTGTGACTAGTGTGACTACGTATTCGTCTCTCATCACGTTTACAACGATTTTGACCCCTGCATTCTTTTGAACTCTGTTTTCTGCATCTTACGTTGACCCTGGCTTGAACTATTACTACCGAAGTGCTTTACGGTTGGACTATTTAACATAATGGAATCCTTCCGTTCTTGTGTGATGTGCCGAAGAGGACTACATCGAGGCAGATATCAAGAACATATTTTATCTGAAAATCTGCCGACAACGCGTCCAGAATTAGCAGCATTCATACAAGAAAATGCTGTTTTGGAGGTTAGTACCTAAATAGTATTACTTAAACTTCTGGAAAAATGGATTAGACGATTGTTATATCTCAGTTAAGTCTGCTAATCCATTTTTCTTGAACTATACACACGTTCAATAACAAATAATGAATCCCTTTATGTTGCACCTGCCATGTTTTGTCTCTATATTAAGTCCACCTTTGTACGGTATTTTTTGTACTTGTACATAAAGTTTTAATAAATAAATAAATAAGAAGGTACACACGGCTACACATCAAGCTATACATTTCCAGTTTACGCTGATCTCACACTGTACGGAAATCCTATACAATGTGAGATCAGCTTATATTGGAAATGTATAGCTTGATGTGTAGCCGTGTGTACCTATAGTGACTTGTATACAGGTTTAAACAGGTAAGTAAAAGCTTTTCGTTAGTGTTTCCTATTTGAGCGACCTTACTCTTTCAAAGGGATTTATAAACTAAAAGGCTTACTCAATATTATTTGTTTCAGGTAGTGTTCGATGGTAGACGGAAGGTGTGCCATCGTTGCTGGCAAAGGGCCGAAAATGCGACTCGGCATCAACCTGAACTGCCACCACAACAGCAACCGCAACAAAATGATGTGCTTCATGTACCGGACTACAAGAGAGCGCCAAACACAGCAACGCATTGTGTCTTTCGAGGCTGTCATAATACAACTCGCCATCGAATCCCGGAAGTTGTAAAAGTTCATGTTTTAATGGAACATAAACTGTATATTCCCGAGAGCGCTAGAGTATGTCACGAACATCTGCACGGAAATAATTGGGACGATTTACCTGATTTTTGTAACATCTCTCATGACTTTACGGCCGCGCATTTCAGTGATGTTTGTGATATACTTAGGAATGCTTTCAAAAATGGACGTCGATTGAGATTTGATGAATTGCAAGGTATGAACGAGGAAGAAATGCATTTTTGGACTGGACTTACCCATGAACAGTTCAATACTATGCTATCACAGACGCCTTCATTAAGTCAAAGGTGTGCAGATCCTAGAACGGCTTTGGGTATTCTTATCACTAAACTACGAACAGGCGAACCCGACGAGAGACTTGCAACGTTGTTTTCTATGTCGCGAAGAAAACTTGAACGCATTTTGGCCATCGCTCGAGAGTGTCTCAGCAACGATTATGTGGTACATCATTTGGGATTTCAACATTTAAACAGAAACGACATTTTGAATAGAAACCTCAGGATCCCAAAACATCTTTTCGGAAATGAGGAAAATACAAGAGCTATAATTATTTGTGATGGAACGTATATTTATATCCATAAAAGCAGCAATTTTCTTTTTCAAAGGCTATCTTATAGCTTACACAAATACCAAAACCTTTTAAAGCCATTTCTGCTTGTAACATCGGATGGTTACATAATTGATGTGATAGGACCATTTGCAGCCACAAAAACAGATGCTGAAATAATGAGCGAAATCATGAATAACGATCAACACCCACTTCACACATTACTGCAGCCGAATGATGTTTTTATTTTAGACCGCGGCTTCCGTGATAGTTTGAGTCACATCGAAGGTCGTGGATATGTCCATCACGTTCCACCGAAGAAAAACCGAGAAGATACGCAGCTCACCACCGATCAAGCAAACGATTCAAGACTAGTAACAATATGTCGTTGGGTAGTGGAGGTGGTAAATGGGCGATTTAAGGTCGAATTCAAACTATTCAGACAAAAATATTTTAATAATGCACTGCTTCACATGTTCTGTGACTTGAAAATAGCAGCTGCCATAACAAACCACTTCCACATCCCAATCACCGACAGTCAACATTCAGAAGGTTTTATTGAACGAATAACACAAAAAATGCACACACCAAACATTTTATATAACTACGTAGAAGCTAAACGACTAAATCACAGAAGAGCTGATTTCCAAAGAATGGAAGCCAATGATGTCGAAGGATTTCCTCGATTAAGCGAAGAAGATGTCATATTACTGTCCTTGGGAACTTATCAGCTCAAACTTGCAAAATCGTATTGCAGCGAGCACTTACATAATGGACTCTACACTATCGAAACATATAGGGAAGATGCCTTACATGACATACAACAATATGGCATACAAGAAAATACGTGGCTTTTGCGAGGTCGCATTCAGTCTCGACACGTTAGGTCAAAGCAATACTTTTGCTATGTATTAATAAACTCAAATAATAATACAATTATTCAACATTATTGTACATGCTTGACAGGTCGGCGCACTGTGGGCTCCTGTGCTCATATTATTTCAATAATATGGTACCTAGGATATGCTAGACATCAAGGTTTCACGGAACCCGCAATTTTTTTGAACAATGTAATTATTGACGATGCTTAGTTATTTAAGTAGGTACCTATTATTGTAATGAAGTAGGTATGTGTTATGTAAAATAAAAATATACTAAAATGAAAGAGCTGTTTTATTTTAACCAAAATGTAATGAAAGTAGAATTGATGGTGAAAGAGTTGAGCAAGTGGTTTGTATGTAGTGCTGTGTTGGTTCCTACGTTGACTTATGGGAGTGAAAGTTGGGTATAAGTTGGGTATAGGATCCATAGTCTCTGCCTACCCCTCTGAGAGACAGGCGTGATGTATTTATGTATGTATAGAATATAAATGTAAAGAAACTAATTAAAATCAAGTACTTACTTATTTTCCACTTTCGAGCAAAAAATAAATAAATCCTAACACATTACGGTAAATCCCAATACATTAAAGCTCACGGTCGCCATCTTTTTTTAAAATATTTTATGAACACTATAACACTGGAGAGATGTATACCTTTCATTTAAGATTAAATCATTAGAATCGGTTCGGCCGTTTGAAAAATATTTCAAAAATACTTAGAGATTTAATCAAAAATTGATTTAATATTCAATGTACGCGAACTCCGATCGGACAACATATCAGAACAAGCGCCATATCTATTCGTGCTCTATGAGAATATACCCTTCTAATGATATACTATTTATATTTATTGGGTCCAGGACCAGAGTCCATACATTTGTGCCCAAGGTCTTTTGGTCATCGTCCTTTATCAATAAAGACCAAAAATGCACTGCGAAATGGGACCACATTGTGAAGCTGTATAATAGGTGCTCAGGTTATAAAGGCGTAAAGCTAATGCCTAATCTAACAGCTCACCTCGTGTTGCCTGCATTAATCCCGAAAATGAGTGTTAAACATTGTACTCAAGTATTCAATCAATCAGTTGGTACTTTAGCCCTTGGAGTTATGGCAGGTAAGCAATTTATACTTTTTTCATTAATTGTGAATGTTTGAAAGTTACAGTTTTTTTATTTGCTATAAGCATTTAATGGCAGGAGCGTGACAATATCAGTCAGTTTGTATACTTTATACTTGGCAGGCCTATATTGCTGATTGCAGTATGTTCTTAGCACAAACAAAGATGCTGTTGTCCATCTTCTTTACACGAATTCTAAGGGCCGTATCTTACTCGGACGCCATGGCCTCGCAGCCAGGTCGCACAGCCAGCAAAATGTATGTATGGTTACGCAACCAAGCGGAAATTTACAGGACAGTAGAGACCCCAACCTCACCTCACCACAAGTTGTGGAATTATAGACTACCTATACTGAAAATCATAAATTTAGTAACGCCAATAACTAAGGAGTAGTGCCTTCGTTGGCTGGATCAAAACCATAGGTTTTAAATGAATTGTAAAATGTTTAAAATCCAAAGGGATATTAACTCTATACTGCTGCGCAATTGAAATCAAGAAGCATTGGAAAACTTTTTTGGGGCAATTAGAGCTCATGGTTATAGCAACATTATGCCCACTTCGTCTGCATTTGAAGAAGCCTTCAAAACTTTATTAATTGATTATATTTTATCGTCACATTCGGTTGGATCATAATGTGAAAAAGATGACGGTGTTTGTCTCCAACCACTAAAATATTTTATAGAAAATCCCGTAGCCACAGACAACTGAATGTGGAGATGAAATTGACAGTGCTCATTTAAATGTAGATATTCTAAATAAAGACGACCTAATACAGGCCCTAACTTCAATGCTTATTGAAAGAAACGCAGTAATAGCAGTGGGTGGATATCACAACTTGCTAAAAAACATATTTATAAAAATTGTGTGGACTGCAGATACCATATGGAAGCAGAAGAGCTACAAAGTTTCCATGAATATATAAAAATGAAAGAATTTTGCAATAAAAAGTGGTAGTGCCACAAGAGCATCATTTGATTTATTTGCCCAAGTGGAAAATGTATGTAAGGAGATTTTAAAACAGCACAGCAATAAAAAAAAAATCGGTATATAAAATTAATTATACAAAGATAATTTACGTCATTATTTAATAAATTAAAGCACATTGTTTTGCATACACAATTGGTGCAAAGATGACAGTAGTGTTCTCACTGGCAAAATTACCTTTTGGGATGTTAATGATCCATTGAAAGAAAAGGCTAATCGACACTACCTAAATCATAAAGGGAGAAAAAGGAAAACACAAAATGATGTATTAAATGTGTAATTTTTTTAATAATAAATATGGAATAATTAAATATACAATTATTTATATTGTTTTTTTCCTCTTCCCATAAGCGCCACTTGACATATAGGTACGTACCTACTATGCACCGTACGGTACAGCAGCTATACAGCAACTTACCTAACAATCTATATACATATATATTTATATTAAGTATCTACCCTTTTCTGCGTCCACCGAGGGCTATTTTGCATATAATGTGAAGTCTAACTGCTTCTCACGTCCGTTATACGGACTTCAAATAAGAAGTTGCGCCAAACTTCTACCTTTTTCTACAGACAAAAATGATGAAAAAATATGGAATTCACTTTGCCTTCATTCTACTTGCATAGAATATTTTCGTAGTCCCCCTTAGTTTTCATAGAAAAAATGGTGGCGCTATCGTCGCTAACAACTGAAGACTTTTTTTCAAAAACCACCTTTGTCAAAAATGTCATGATATGAGTTAGTTACGCCATCTTGTTGAGGGATTCGTAAGCTTTCTGATTATATTTTATATTTCTTCAAAAACAAGTAAACGGTCATGAGATATTTGCTTTTATTCGTTGTACCGATTCTTCATATACAACCTTTGTCAACGTTGTTTCGGCAAAAAGCAGTTATGTCAGTGACAACGGTTGTTTATGAAAAAAAAAATAAAGCTATCAAACAATTATAAACAGTTCTATAATATGTTTTATAGCATTACCTACATCTTTCCTATCAGAGGACATTCTTTTTTGCCAAATGACCAATACTTTGCTAATATAGAGAAGAGGAAGAGTAAGGAACGGGCTGAAACACCAAGAGATTGGAATTTCATTATGAGTGGATGTAGACAGTCTCCGAGCCGATTTAATATTACTATCCAACAACATGCTTTGATCTATCAAAGCATGTTGTTGGATATCAAGAAAGCAACAGAACCATTTTTCTAAAATCCTCAAAAGCAGCCTCCAGCAGAACAGCAAAAAAATTTGAGGATGTACAAAATAACCAAAGAATCTCCATTATTGTTCGTGAGAGATCATTATTCTGGTCCTTGGCAGACTTGCATGACCAGAAATAAGAAAAAATGCCCGAAGACACGATGTTTAGCCCTCTCTACAAAAACCCTATCCCAATAAACACTGCCAAACTAAATGATTGCAAAAATTTGGCCCCTTTTTGAAAGAATCTAACCAACAGTATTATTCTACTCTCAGAACCACCGATGATGATGTAAGTGCTGATGTTGATAACTCTGTTAACAGTAGTGGTAAGGAATAAGTTTAGTGTTTTCTTTTTTTTTTTCATATGAATCTGCAATAAATACAAATTATATAAATTTCCTTGTCTTTTAATTTTAAATATTTCCTGTAAAAACCACCTTATGTCACATTTTAACTTCACGTTTTCCTCCAAAAGTAACCTTTGTCACTTCTTTCTCAAGTTTAGGTCAAGATTTATATAGGATTTTAAATATTTCAAAAAGTCCAAAACATGTAAAATGATAGTGCAAATCATAATTAATAGCAAGTATAATATAAAAAGTTAAATATGAAGTCGTGAAGAAGTTTTTTTACTCTACTGTAAAACGAACTAATTTGACTAAGGTGGTTTTTTAAATAATGTCTTCAATTATTTTATGATTAGCCAGCCGTATTTGACGTCCACGCATTATTTATAATGCGACGTTTCTGGATAGTGCAACGATTTGTGATTTTGTTAAGATGTCGTTTAGCATTCTCGATGCGCGCGTCAGGACACCTCGCATGAAACGTGTGCAAATATACTTAAAATGTTAACAGGAGTGACAGGTAAGCTTTCAATATTTTTATTTTGCAGGTACAAGCTTTTGTTTGCAGCACCGCCCGCACGAATTTCGAGTTTGTTCTGCAGCTCGGTTTATAATCAAACAGAGACGGTTGCCATCACAAAAAAAAAAAACTGGTAAAATTTCCAAAACATTTCGTTCTGTTACGTTAAATATTTCACGTTGAAAATAACGTTAAATCATTGGATTAGTGACTCTTTAATATTACTAATAGCGTTATTTCGCTAAAATCTAGCAACATCTGATGCGACGTTGCCAAACCGAAACGCGCGCCGCGCGCCTTGCTTTCAGCTTTTCTAAGCGGAGCGGTAACAACTAGCGTGTATTGTTATTGTTACGACGACGATCGGAACCGCTCTTATATCCTACGTACCTAATAAAAGCGCTGCCAAGATGAATTTTATTGTATCCAGAGACGTGTGGTCGACTATATCTTTTTAGATACTGGAATATCTCGTTTTATAGAAGCGTTCCGGTCGCAAATAATTTGAGTATATTTTTGTGGCTTGTTCCCAACAAGTCACACCTCAACGGGTAACAGTGTGACTCGTTGGGAATGTTTTGGATAATAATTCCCAACGAGTCACAGTTACTGTTACACTGTTACTCGTTGGGATGATTTTTTCATTAGTTCCCAACGAGTCACACTTAACCTGTCACACTGTGACACGTTGGAAATAAATGTAAAAGATGTCCCAACGAGTAACAGTAGCTCCGACTCGTTATGCCGTCAACAGCGGCACAATGACTGGTTGACTTATTTTTATTCATCAGTTCTAAATAGTTATCCCTTGTTAGGGCTCTGTTTCTCGCCTGACATGACCAGTCTCTACTTTCTTATTCACTTGTTTATGAAGATACTATTAATGGATAATGGTGTGAATACAGTGAAATGATAAGAGGATATTTGTGTTTTTTTTACCTCTTATTAATTTCAGCCACAATATAAAATATTATTTCTCTAAAATTAAATGTAAAGCACATATTTGCATGTTAAAGTTACACGTTTTTCGCCACGGGAACGACGCGGGGAGGGAGAGGGATGCTTGAATATTATCAGTTTGTGCTGTGCATTGAAGTGAAGTGCACGTCCCGCTGTTAACCATGACAGAATACATCGCGTCAACTTCGTCCAGCCTAGTGACATTTAGTTTTATACAAAGGAATGGTGGTACTATTTTGCTTCGTGGTGGATACGAATTTTATGCCAGGCGAAAGCATAATAGCGGATTAACAGTGTGGGCGTGCACGCAACGAAAAACTTGTAAAGGAGTCATACGAATAAAAGTAAGTATATCTACCTCTATACAAGATGTTGAAATAACCCAAAACTTAATTTGTTTAGAATCAGCAGCAAAATAGAAAGCAATATTTTTTAATACTTATATAGTTTAATTTTTTACCTAACATAATTATTTGTTTTGTCGTTTTTAATATTTTTTTAAACGCTACGTAAACAATCGAGCGGGCGAGTGTAAGTGAACTAGCGCGCGCGCTCAAGGTCAGCCGCTCCGCCGCCACCCAGCCGCCGCCGTTTACCGCCGTCCCTGTAGTCAATCTAGCGCGCGCCGGCGCGTGCGTCGTTTCATCTGAGGTTTTGGGTTATTCCATAAATATGTTGTATAAGTGACAATTTACTGATAACTACAAAGTATTTATTTTCAGTTTTAACTGAATATGCTGAGCTTGCTTAATTTACTGTTAACCGCTTTAATTCTGTTTTAATCATTATTGAGATCGTAAATGTTTTTTCATAGGACCAAAATATTCTGCATGAGACTGCTCATAGCCACGCCCCTGACTTTGCAAAAAACGAAATTGAGGAATCTGTCCAGAAATTAAAGACTGAATTGTACAAACCAGGTTTTCCAAATATCCCACAAAAGTATAATTCAATGATAAGTCAACTTAAAGATAGAATGGATATCGTATCTAAAATACCCAAATTCACAAGTGTTAAAAGTACACTGTACAGACAACGAAATTCAGCAGCCGGAGTTTCTAAGATAGTGTACAAACAGGCACTAGACGTTGAAGTACCACCAAGATATAATGATTTTCTACTAGCAGATTACCAAAGTAATACGAACAATACTAGAATAATATTATTTTCGTCCAAGGAAGCGAGATTAATGGTGCACAATTTAAAAGAATGTTATGGTGATGGCACATTTAGAAGTTGTCCTAATCCCTTCATACAACTGTATACAATCCATGGGGATACTGGAAGTACAGTAAACCACACAAATATAATTCCTGTGGTGTATGCATTAATGAGCAACAGAACAACAGAAAGCTACTATATCCTGTTTAGTATGATAAAATCACAGCTACCTGATTGGAATCCAGCTCAATTCAGATGTGATTACGAAAAGCCAGCAATAAATGCAATCGCCAAAGTTTTTCCTTCAGTGATAGTAAAAGGGTGTTACTATCACTATAACAACGCGATATTTAAAAAGGGGAAAAAACTGAAAATGACAATGCGGACGTCACAAGATCCAAAGGAGGTGCGATTAGTTCAGCTCAGTGCTGTGCTTCCTTTGCTGCCAGAGCATGAAATAATAAACGGATGGGTATATATAATTGCTCGATACGGAGATAGCGAAAGTTCAAGCTGCAAACAGTTTATAAAATATATGGAAAGACAATGGCTGTGTAGAGAGTTTTTTAAAGTGTGGTGTGTTTTCGGAGAGCGGCACCGAACCACAAATGCCTTAGAAGCATGGCATGGTAAGTTGAATAAGACCATCGGAACAAAAAAACCGAACCTGATGCACTTCCTGCATACATTAAAAGAGGACTCTTCTCTTAATGTTGTCAGAAACATACTCACACAAACAAATAAATCACTAAAAAGAAAAAGAGCTAAAAAATATATTTTAAAAGACGATTTCATTCAAGAAGTGCAACAGGAGCTATCGGAAGGTTTGATAACAGTAGGCCATGCTTTAGAAATTTTACGAAATTAGATTATATACTGTGAGTCAAATACATATTATGTACAAGGCTGATTATATTAAATTAACTATTTCTTTATCATAACATTAACTTTATTTTAACTCAACGTTTTGTTTGGTCATACCAAACAAAACGTTGAGTTAAAATAAAGATACTACTTAAAAATGATTTGTTGAAAATTGTTGTACATTGATTTTATATTAATTAACGTGTAAGACTGATTATGGTTGTCATCATATCATTATTATGGATAATTATGAATCTACAATTATTAAAATCTACTTATTATCCATAATGATGTTATGATGATAACTCTATATTGAATTTATATTCAATTCCATAAGACTGATTATATTTAGAACAATTTTTTAATGTTAATACTTAATTAGTAAGTTTAATACTTACTAACATAAAAAAGAAACAACATACCACGTGTCCACGAGTTTGATTCACACGAAACAGCTTTAAGTGTTTCGTGCGAATCGAACTCGTGTTTTTTTTATTTCTCTTATATCGCCTGTATTAAGATACCAAAAGTTAAAGAAAAGTGGATGTTCTTACTTTAATCATTAAAATTAAAATATCTGTGATGATTCTGTGATTTATACCTAGATAAATATAGCTTTTTAAAAATATCTTATAATGTTTGAATTGTTATTTTGTTAATTTATAATTTCAGCTATTTGAAATTTGTTGTTTATTTTAAATGCCTTATTGCAAGTTTATAATTTCATAATATGAAACTAGTGATATCTGTAAAGATTTTTTAGTTTGATACAGATAGGTTGTTATAATGTGTAGATAATTTATAAATGTTTAAAATTGTAATTTTGTTGATTGATAATAAATCTGTTTGATATTTATTTACAGTGTCTTATTCCAATATATACCATATTCACTGATTTACAATTTCATAAGAATCTTTACGAGTAATCGTGTAACTGGCTGGGAATTGTTTAGTAAAAAAATCCCATAGAGTAACAGTGTGACCGGTTGGGAACGTCTCAAAAATAATTCCCAACGAGTAACATGCCCAACGAGTAACAGTATGACTGGTTGGGATTATTTTTAAAATTAATTCCCAACCGGTCACACTGTTACCCGTTGAGGTGTGACTCGTTGGGAACAAGCGATTTTTGTTTCTATAACATAAATATTTTTTGTGTTTCTAACTTCCTACAGTCGACGGTGGACATGTGGTCGCAAATGTCCCGGGATAAAACTCAAAAACTCAAAACTCAAAGCATTTATTTCAATTAAACCATTTACAGGCACTTTTGAATTGTCAAAGAGTCGGTCAGTTAGTCAGAAAGTTGAAGCTAGTTGCCTATTCCAAAACGTAGATCTCTATGGAGAAGAAGGGGCAAGAAACTACAAGGACACTCTTTTTAAATCAAGATATTACAAAATCCTGGGTACATTATTCTTGTTGCTTCTACAGTCCCTGGCCAAATTATTAGACGCATTGTATTGTTTTTAATAATTTCATGTTTCTGAAGCGTTTTTATGCAGTAATTGTGTATTTAAACTACAATATTATTGATTTTTATTTAAAAGATTTGTTGTAGACATTTATTTGTATTTATTTTTAGAATATGGCAACACTGTGTTGACAAAGTGCTAAATGAACGTAAACAAGTACAAACCTGTTTCAGTCGCGATCGAAATTGCGTCAGGTACGGACGTGTTTCTCGGTTTCTCTTTCGGGGTTTATATAGACCGTGGTTGTTGGTTTAACAGTTTTTTACTATTCAGTTATTAGTATATTTTGTATTCAGTGTTTTAAAATAAATATTGGACTATTTTCACTATGGGTAGAAAGGGCGACCTTTCACCACGTAAAAAAGCTGCAGTGAAGGCTCTTATAAATGCGAAAACATTTTCGAATCGGGAAATATCACGAAGATTGAAAGTTTCTGAAGCTAGTGTACGACGCATAAAAAAGGTAATTGAGTCGGGGGAGGAATTAAGCCCGAAAAGAAAGAAAAGATGCGGTAGAAAACCAATTTTCACTCCACGGTCAGAGAGATGTTTGAAGAAAATTTGTCTAGAAAACAGATTTGCTACCACAAAGGTGATAAAATCACAACTCAGGGATGCTAGCGTAAATGCTTCTGAACGGACTATTCGACGAAAATTGAAAGAATTAGATTTTAAAGCCTGTCGCCCCGCCAGGAAGCCCAAGTTAACAGCTGCAATGAAAGCAAAGCGATTGAAGTGGGCCAAACAATGGCAAGACAAAGATGTGGACTTCTGGAGATCGGTAAGATATTGTAATTTAATTAAAAAATAATAGATTATTATCATTTTCAATAAAATAAAGCAAAGAAACATGGAATTTTATATATTTTTTTCTATTTTTGACAGGTCTGCTTCAGTGACGAAAGCACATTCGAAATTTTACAGAATAAAGCTCAGTACTCGTATGTGCGTCGTCGTCCTGGAGAAAAGTTTCATCCTGACTGCGTCGTTCCAACAGTTAAACATCCCACCAAAGTGATGATTTGGTCAGTCATCAGTGGCAAGGGCACTGTACGTCTGTACGTCGTGAAAGGAATAATGAGGCAAGACCAGTACAAAGAAGTTTTAGAAAATCGGTTGGTTCCGCAGCTCAGAGAATGGTTTCCAAATGGGGAACCATTCATTTTCATGCAAGATGGGGCTCCCTGTCACATTGCTCGGTCAGTTAAAGCTTTTTTGGCAGAAAAAAATATCCCTCTGTTGGATTGGCCGGGTAAATAGCCCCGATATGAATCCATAGAAAACGTGTGGGAGTGTGTTTTACGTACAAAATAAAAACATTTAAATAGTAATTAATTATGTTTTTAATTATAAGCAGTAACAAATCTTTCTACAGTCTAATCATTTCTTCAGATAATTTAAATCGTAACTAGGGTGACCAACCATACCAGATTTCTCATTTTAAGGGGCAACAGCGTTCAAATTACGGGAATTAGGATTAATAAGGGCCAACCTATTTTTATGTATTTTTTTTAATTTTGAGTCGAAGTAAATCCACATTCAATGGAATCTGCAACCGACCACATTTCAGGTGGATAGGATGGTGGTACTTATGAATATGTAACTTTAAGTGGGCTTGTCTTTTGTTCTAATTTTTTGTATGTTCCTGACATAAAATTTAATTTCGAAAACCAATCGCTAATTGGTTTTATTGAAATCAGCCTGCTATAATCTAACACCTGACAAACTAATAACAGCACATTTTATAAAAGTTACAATTGGTAGTATGATAATTTTATATTCAGTCTTCAGATAATTTTGAGTCAGTAATGGAAGATGTTTTGAGAAAACTTGCAACTGGTAATAAATCATTAATTATTTGTGGTGACTTTAATATTAATATTTTGGAAAATAATTCAAATAGCAGTAGATTCTTAAGCCTCTTCAAATCATTCAATCTGTCAAATGTGTTTTTGGAACCAACGCGAATAACTACGGCTACTGCTACATGTATTGATAATGTTTTTTGTTGCTGCGACTATTTAGATAAAGCCATTGTAAATTATCTCCCTTCTGATCACAGCGGTCAAACTGTTACTTTTGAGTCCAACACACCGATACAAAAAGTGCAGATACAAACTAGACCAATAACATCGGCTAACTTAAATAAGTTTAATAGCGCTTTAATTAGCAAATTAAGTGCTCAGGGCCTAAATATGAATGATGGTAATATTTTGTATAAAGAATTCTTTTCATTAGTGCAAACAGAGTTCAATAATTATTTTAAGAAGAAATCTAAAACTATTTGCCCTAAGTTTTTATTCAGTGACTGGGCAACTAAAGGCATTAGGAAAAGTAGGGAAAGATTATTTGAACTGTATGGCCTTAAGCCGTATATTAACACGGAAACTTTCAATAAGTATGTTGCTACATACTCGAAAACTTTTAAAAATGTCTGCAAAGCAGCTAAAGCGTCATTCATTAGCAACAAGGTTAAATCAGCAGACAATAAAATAAAGACAGTTTGGAAAATTATTAACAATGAAACGAACAGGAACAAAAGGCATAATACTGATTACACACTGGACACTTCCAGCGGTCTCATTAGCGATAACATCGATGTTGCTCAGGAATTTGCAACTTTCTTTACTAATATTCCAATTAAAACTACAGAAACTTTAAATTCCTCGCCCTCTCTTGCTATTGATTTATTAAGAGCGAATGTTTCAGCCTGTTCTATAGAATTTAAATTTAAACATATAAGCCCTGTGGTCGTTGTAAAGGCATTTAAGCAACTTAAGATTAAAATTACAGAAGATCTGTGGGGCATGTCTACTAAAGTTTGTCAATCTATTATTGAGACAATTGCACCCTATTTAGCTTTAATATTTAATTTATGTGTAGATCAAGGGGTATTCCCAGATTTAATGAAGTATAGTAAAGTAATTCCACTTTTCAAATCTGGGGACAGCAAAGACACTAATAATTATAGACCCGTATCGGTTTTGCCAGTTTTCAGCAAAGTGTTTGAAAAAGTAATGTTAAATCAAATGCTCAATCATTTTAATCGTAATAACATCCTACATGATCAACAGTATGGTTTCACCAAAGGACGTTGTACAACCGACGCCGGTGTTACATTATTAAAACATATTTTTAACGCATGGGAGGAGGCACAAGATGCAATAGGCATCTTTTGCGACCTATCCAAGGCATTTGATTGCGTGAATCACGAAACACTGCTCTTGAAACTTGAGCATTACGGACTGGGTAAACTTGCGCTTAGCTTAGTAAAATCATATTTGAATGATAGACTGCAGCAAGTTCAAATAAACGGTGTAAATTCATTGGGCTTAAAAGTCAAAATGGGTGTACCGCAGGGTTCAATATTGGGTCCGTTCCTCTTTTTAGTATATATAAATGATTTACCTCATTTACTGAAAATCCGACCTCAAATGGTGTTATTTGCTGATGATACATCACTGATTTTTGAAATAAACAGACATGCACATGAGCTTGACGACGTAAATAACGCCATGCTTAAGGTTCATAATTGGTTTACTGTAAATAATTTGGTATTAAATGAGAAGAAGACTAAATGCATAAGATTCTCGTTACCGAATGTTAGAAGTAGTAAATGTCACGTTGTATTGAATAAGGAGATACTAGAATTCGTCGAAAAAACGGTTTTCCTGGGGATTACGCTAGATTCAAAACTACAGTGGGGTCCTCACTTAACATCACTTGCAGGGCGGCTAAGTTCAGCCGCTTACGCTGTTTGGAAAATCCGTCAATTAACAGACGTGGATACCGCGAGACTAGTATATTTTAGTTACTTTCATAGCATCATGTCTTACGGTATTCTGCTGTGGGGACGGGCTGCGGATATTGATTCTATCTTTATTCTGCAAAAGAGGGCTGTCAGAGCCATCTACAACCTCCGCAAACGCGAATCTCTAAGGGAACTGTTTAAAAAAATTAACATCATGACGGTACCTTGTCAATATATATATGAAAACATTATGTATGTTCGAAAAAATCTACATCTTTTTAGTAAGATAAGTGACAGGCATAATTTTAACACTAGAAATAGGAACAAATTAGATCAACCACGTTTCAGGTTATCTAAAGTAGGTACTTCTTTTATGGGGTACTGTGTAAAATGTTATAATAAAATACCATTCGATATTCTTCAACTAAATGAGAAGAAATTTAAAACATGCATTAAACGCACACTATGTAGACAAGCATATTATAAGTTCAATGACTATATAGTAGATAAAAATGCTTGGCTTAATGCTGGTCCTGCTCCACAGCCGGGCGCACTAGTTAAAATTTGAATGTTTGGAAGAGATACTCCTTTCTTATTCCCCCTTTTATTTTTCTGACATTGCGAACTTAATGTTTGTTTATTTTTTATAAAATATGTTTTATTATTGAATAACTCAATAGATATTTTAATGATTATTTTCTTTTATGTAGTAAAATTTTATTAATTGCTCAAATACATAGCAAACTATAGTTTTGTATAATTTAGAAGCATATTGCAATTTTGTAAATGTGAGTACAATGGATTCGTTTATTATATAATTATGTTGACTTGACAGCATGGCAGTAGAGACTATGTCATGCTCACTTAAATGTCTCACTGTTGGTGGCGCGTGTGTTGGATCATTCGGTTCCCTACAAAATGGTTGAGCTGGATGGTGCTGATCCACGCGTCATGTTCGTGAACGGGCGCCGTCAGTTGAGACTGGTCATCTCTTAACTGCCACGGCTTATTTTTATTATTAATCTTATATTTTGAATTGTTTTTTTATATATATTTTTTTTAATTGTTCTCGCATATAGAAGCAACACGATTAATGTACCCAGGATTTTGTAATATCTTGATTTAAAAAGAGTGTCCTTGGAGTTTCTTGCCCGTTCTTCTCCATAGAGATCTACGTTTTGGAATGGGCAACTAGCTTCAACTTTCTGACTAACTGACCGACTCTTTGACAATTCAAAAGTGCCTGTAAATGGTTTAATTGAAATAAATGCTTTGAGTTTGAGTTTTTTGAGTTTGAATTCTTACTATATAAAACTTAAAACGGGTACGGGGAAAAAGCCAGTCATTTATATAATAGATGAAACGTGGATACATTCCCACTATACAGTTTGCAAATGCTGGCAAAATAACACTGATGCGTCTATAAAAAGAAATCATAATCCCGGTCAAAGATGGATTATTGTTCACGGCGGTGGAGAGAACGGATTCGTGAATGGGGCTGAGCTCATATACAAATGCAAAAGCAGCTCGGGAGATTACCATCATGAGATGGATACCGCAAACTTTAAAAAGTGGATTCTTGAAAAGTTAATTCCGAATTTGCCACTTAACAGTATCGTGGTACTAGATAATGCACCGTGCCACTCAACTCAAATAGAAAAACCACCCACAAGTGTAGCACCGAAGGGGACCATACGTCAATGGTTATTAGACCACAATATAACATTTGATGAAAGAATGACAAAATCTGAAATGTATCACTTATTGCATATAAATAAGCCCCAAAAAAATATTTGATTGACGAACTTTTTACAGAGCATGGCCACGAAGTAGTTCCGTCTACCACCATACATGTGTGACCTCAATCCAATCGAATACATTTGGAATTTGGTCAAGCAAAGCGTAGCCGATAAAAAGAGAAATAGGAAAATTAACGAGAGATGCAATTACCAGCATAAGTGAGAGTGACTGGAAAAAAGAAGTCAACCATGTGGACAGCAGGCTTCGACAAAAGTATTGGGATGATGACCTCTTACAAGAGACGAATGAATCGCAAATTATTGTAAATTTATCGGATACCTCTTCATCAAGTGAAGATTATAGTGAGACTGAGGATGAAGAACAACCTCTAGAAGGCATAAATCCACTTAATAGTGACGAAGATTAGATACCTAGTGTAAATACACTCGAGAGCAATGAATCCGGGTCACTTAAAGAATGTTAAAAATCTCGGAAACTAAAAATGATAGGTTAATGCAATAAATTGTATTTAATAGACAATGTAATACTCCTTAAATGAAAGTAAAAAAAATATGAGTCACCATACATTTTATTAACACAAAATTACATAAAGAAAAAAACTGCTGATCTCTCCTTAAAACAAAAATAGGAAACATGAAATTTTTGAACTTTATTACGATTTTCTTGAATTTTAATACTTCGTATTGCCTCCTCGTGCTTCCATTACTGCGTTTACGCGGTTTGGCATGCTGTACACCAAGTTCCTTATACGATTTTGGGGAATATTCTCCCATTCCTCTGTGAGAGCAATTTTGAGCTCACGAAGCGTGATTGGGGGAGGGTTTCGTTATTTTACGCATCTGCCTAGCTCGTCCCAAGCATGCTCGATCGGGTTGATATCCGGGCTGCGCGCTGGCCACTCCATACGAGTAATGTTCATCTCTTGAAGGTAGTCATTCACAATCCTACCTGTATGAGGTCGGGCATTGTCATGCATAAATACAGCATCCTCACCTAAATTGACCATAAATGGACCAACGTGATCATTGAGGATTTCTTCCACATATCTTACGCTAGTTAAAGAGCCGTTTTCTATGATCACCAGCTCTGTGCGACTTTCAGAAGAAATTCCGGCCCACACAAGTACAGACCCACCACCGTAGGCTACTTTTTCTTCGATGCATGCTTGCTTGAATCTTTCCCCTGGTCTTCGATACACTGTGTCTTCCATCGTGCTTGTAGAGCATAAATTTTGATTCGTCGGAGAACATAACTTTTGACCAATCTTCAATACTCCAATTTACGTGGCTCTGGGCATATCTTAGTCTTGAAATACGATGCCCACGCTCCAGTTTAGGGCCGTTTGCAGGTCTAAGGGGTTTTAAGTTAGATTCAGCAAGCCGACGTCTTACTGTCCATGCACTTGGGTTACTTCCTCCGAGGCGTCGAAACTGATTTGTGAGTTCAGTTCCTGTGAGAAAGCGATTTCGAAGCATGGTGTTCACCAAGTATCGGTCTTCTCGTTCTGTGGTACACCTGGTTCTGCCCGTTCCTGGTCTGCGTAGGTTAGAACCAGTTTCTTCGTAACGTCGGAGAACTCTTTGTACTGTTGACAGCGACACACCGACAGTCCTGGCTGTATCGCGCTGACTCCGGCCGGTTTCCAGCATTGTAAGTATTCTGGTGCATTCTTCAGGCGTAAGCGACATAATTTCAGCTTGAATAATGAATATAGAGCACTATCAACATGGTTTATGTACCCACATAAATGACAGATTACAAACAAAAGCAAAACCAAATGCTGTAATTTCGTAGTTCCATCTTCGAAAGTGGCCCTTTTTCAAATTTGATTTTTTTATGATATAACTTTACAATAACTAAGAAGTTTTAATACCTTCATTTAAGGAGTATTACATTGTCTATTAAATACAATTTATTGCATTAACCTAGCATTTTTAGCTTCCGAGATTTTTAGGATTCTTTAAGTGACCCGGATTCATTGCTCTCGAGTGTAATAGATAAAATAAATGTATAAACTTAAACATTATATTTTTATTCATTACAAAACCTTAGAGTAAACACTTTCGGTTATACATAATTAAATAGTGTCCTATTGTATTCAAATAGTGTAAAACAAAATAAAGATTAGATGAAAAGCGGCGTCTTCTCTGAGTAACAGTATAAAATAGGTTAAAAAAAACAAGGACGAAGCCGCGGGCGGCTGCTTGTTGTGTTCGCTTTTTTGCGGGCGGTACAAACACGCCACTGTGACGTCACCGCGCTCAGGTCCCAACTTATCGCGCACGGGTAGTACCTAATAAAGGCGCTGCCAAGATAGATTTTATTGTATCCAGAGACGTGTGGTCGACTATACCTTTTAGATACAGGAATATCTCGTTTTATAGATGCGTTCAGGTCGCAACTAATTTGAGTATATTTTTGTTTTTATAACATAAATATTTTTTGAGTCCCTAACTACCTACAGTCGACTGTAGACATGTGGTCGCAAATGCCCCTGGATACTCTTCCACTACGAAAATTGCTCTTACTGCCTATGTAATAAAGACAAATTGTAAAGGTCTAGTTATATCCAACGAAGTGGTGTCGACGGTTTCATACTACCTTCGTAAAGTACCTATGCCTATTAATTTTTATATTGCCGGCGGGGTAATTACGTGACATACTAACAGAAGGAATGGGTTTAATTTTGATAGTTCAACAACATTCATTGCGTTATTTACGTTGTTGAGCAGACAAATTTTTCAAACATAAGAAGCAATGTATTAGCAATAGGCTTCAAAATTATTCAGATTGTGATAAATAGTGTGTTAGTAATTAGGGTACAGGTCTTGAAAAATGCAATCAAAAGTTGTTAAATGACTTTCATTCAGTAGCACATCGCACGGGCGTCTTTTCATCAAAGATATTATAATAAAACAAGATTGTGCACTCTGAAGAAGTTGCACACTTAAATTGTATTCTATGCTTTTGATATAAGAAATTTTGTAAGAAAACACCAGTCACTATTCCCACTCACTAAGGACCTTCGTCCGCAACATCGCAGTGTTACACGCCAGAACAAAAATTAATTAGCCTTACCAAGCTCAAAATTAACTATGTTCCATTCAGGACCTTTAGCCATGTGAGTGAAAATATATAATAAGCTTCCAAATTCAATTAAGGACAAAGAGTACGAAAATAAATTTAAAAACAGTCTCCAAAAATACCTGATTATATCTTATCTATATCTTTGACGATAAGTAAACTTTTTTTTCCTTTTTTTTAAATTGACGCAATACACACAGCACTCACAATTTTTGACTTACTACCTACCTACGTTATGATATGTTGTTTAATGATTATTATTATTATCGCTATTTGTCTAATTTAATTTTTTATCTTATTTTAATTTATGAATGGAAACGATGATCAAATAATTGTTCTTACCCTATCATATATTACATCATGACAGTTACTTGTTTAAATAATTAATGATGGACATCTGATAAGCATGTTAAATTAGTATTTTTGTTTAAGCACAGTGGTTTTATTATTGTGACACTGTAGCACATTAAACTATTTGTATTGCTGTGCCCTAGCAGGTTTCATGTATGAAACCTATAATACTTGTAACAACTTGTAAACTACATGAATGCAATAAATGATGATTATGATTATAAAGCCTACTTTCATATGTTATTAGGCTAAGCGGGAAAAACGAGCTGAGCGAGATGCCTCAATTAAGGAATGCGTCCTTTTCTATCGAGTTGCAACAGTTGAAATATTTTTCACGTATTAGAACTTAATGATATTTTTAATTTCTGTTCTTGAAATAATTCTAAATAATAATTAACTAAAATTAAAGAGAAGGTTTCCTAAGAAAATATTTATACTTGTGCGTAATTTCCAACCGTGTTTAACTACTTGCCTTGTTTCAGAGTCGTAGTTATGGCAATTTTTACAAACAATAACTGAGCTACTAAGGGCAAATTTCACCGAACGTCTCCAAAACTGCGTTCAGTAAAACTGCGTTTACACTAATCGCGATTAATATCAAGATTTGATCTCGTTTAACATCGACTTCATTTCACAGTGCAAAACGCCACGATCATTGATCGCGTTTACGAAAACTGAGTTACGGCATGTTAGAACGGCAACATCGCATTGCGTTTTGTCCTTGCACCGAAACTTGACAAAACTATTGCAATATTTGAGTAAAAATACATGTAACAAAACGTATTCCTTCGGTTGACAAGTCAATTGTCAACTTGGTAAAGTCATAAAGTGAGTGAGGTTATTATTATTTTTGCGGGGATATTGTTTTCAAATTAGCAGCGCGTTTTAATTTGTGGATTTGTCTTTTATAAACTCGTATTATCAGCATGTCTAAAAAAGAGACCCAATATTTCAACAGAGTGAAAAGGTGCTATTGGTAGAGTTGGTCGAAAAACATTATAACACAATGGTCAAAGAAAACTGAAGCCGCGAGTGTTCGGGAAAAAAATTACGAGTGGCGCAAAATCAGCATTGAATGTAATGCTACGTCTGGCTTACATATCAGAGAACGGACTGTTTTAAAAAATTGCTGGGAAAATTTGAAAAAAAATGCTAAAAGTCTATTTACCCAAGCAAATCAGAGCTTTCTGGCCACAGGTATGCTTTCTTTTAAAATAAATACTTCAGATTAGAAGTGTAGATTATTATGATTTATATTTAAAATTGTCTTTTTTAGGTGGGGGCGGGCCCTTCAAAATCTTTTCCTGTAGACCCAAACATCGAAAGGGTGACTAATCTAATCAAATCCACTGTCACTGGATTTCCTAATGAATTCGACACAGATGGAACCCTAGTGCTAGGTATGTAACTTTACTGATGTTTTAATGTACCTATCTAAGTAAATTATATTTATTTCAACTTCAGGGCACATTGCCGATGGTAAACTACAACCGGCACACATAAACTTGCAGAAACAGGAACATGTAGATATTTACTCTCAAATAGTAATAAACTGTATGTATTAAGTATTAGGCCCATTATTGTTATTTATGTGATATGAAAACTGGAATATTTATTTTTTCATTCATCGCGTGTCGTTGCTGATCCGTCATCTGTTGATCCTTCATCATGGGCGTGTACGTGCAGGTGTTTGGAAAATAATACTCGCAAAATAACGCA
This sequence comes from Dryobotodes eremita, assembly GCA_917490735.1. NCBI lineage: Eukaryota > Metazoa > Arthropoda > Insecta > Lepidoptera > Noctuidae > Dryobotodes > Dryobotodes eremita. Next base: position 1,847,705 of record OU823242.1, on the reverse strand, counting down.
CTTAATTTACTTTCCAATATCGCAACGAGACTTAATTATAAAAGGACATTGACCGGTTCTGGGCCATATGCTGCCCAGACATGGGAGTACTTCCAAATGATTACTTGCATTAACACCTAACGGATACGATACGGATTATACCTAATAAAATGGGAAGACACAGAGGGTGTTTGGGTGGATCTTCAGAACATGCATGCCAAAGGAGAAGAACAAGTGAGGAGATTCTTAATAAAAAGGAAGATGGTGTTAGGATCCATGGGAATTAACACAGAATTCTTCAAGTTGGAAGAGGGAGGGATACAAGATCTTTTCCCAAGTCCCTGGATAGACTTGTGTGTGGACAAGTGGATGGAAGATCTGCTGAAGGACCAATTTGAACAGTGGTCAATGGAGGAGTTATACATAAAAGAGCAGGCACCCAAAACCATAACTGCTAAATCACTTCTGGAGAACTTGGACAACCTCACTGAAAGCAGAGACAGATGCGAAAAACTGTTTTATAGAGGGAAAATAATCCCCGAGCACTTTGTTCAAAATATCCATATAGGAGACAGAAGATTCATCATGTATTGACAGGGTTATAAGTTGCATAAAAGAACAATTAGAAGGTCTTCAGGAAGTGAGGGAAGAAAATATGCATGAGAAAAGCACTCTAAACCTAGAGGTACTACCCAACCTACTGAAAGCCTGGGATTGTTCGAGTAAATCTACTTTTAACTTCATAAATAAAATGAACTGTCCAGGACATAAAAAGATTGAGACTGCTCTGGGAATTGGTGAGAAGAAAAGAATATATAAGGAGTACACAAAAGACATGAAGCAACCAGAAAATACGGGGATCAGAAAATGCAAATACCCAGGATGGTATGAAGAGGTTGTATGTGGGTTAGAAGAAAAGCATGATATGTACCTCACACATATCCCTATGGGTGACTTAATCAATATACCTCCTACAGACGGACACCCCATCGCTGTAATTGTAGAGAATGCGGTGTCAGACATAACCGAGATGATACTACAGTCCAAGGCAGCATTGATGACCTCAAAGATGATAAATTTGTATTCAAGACTGGGAGGAGCTTATGGCCATAGAGTTACAGAGACAAACAAAGACAAGAGAAATATAGCCATCTTCCCTATAATCTCTCAAATGTCTCTCAATAGCGGTGGGGACTCGATGAGCAGTGAGCGTCTTCGATTGTGCTCTGGATTTGTAGTCCGTGCACCATCACATGCGAGAAAACCTACTGATAGGATAGGATTTATTACTGTTGAGATGCTGAAAAGAACAAGTGTAACAGAAGCATTCTGCTCTGAGTTAAAGGGAGCTCTTAGCCATCTATGACGCAGTCAGATACTTCCGACACATGGTTGAGGGTAGACAGTTTACCATATACACGGATCACAAACCCCTGTCATACGCGTATGTACGCAGTAGCGAGAATTGCTCACCGAGGCAGTTCCGCTACTTCGATTTCATAGCACAATTCACCACGGACATCCAGTTTGTTGCAGGCAGGGACAATGTGGTTGCAGATGCACTGTCGCGCGTGGAGGCGATAGCATTGCCAGCGCTGGATTACACGGCTCTGGCACATTCCCAGGAGAGCGACCCGGAGCAGCAGAGCCTCCTGACCAACAACAACACGTCACTGACATTAAAAAGAGTATGCTTCCCAGACTCAGCAGTGGAGCTGCTCTGTGACGTCTCCACTGGTAACACAAGACCATATGTTACAGAACCCTTCAGAAGGCAGGTGTACCAGAAGCTGCATCAGCTGAGCCACCCTGGCAGGCAGGCCACGGTCAAATTGATCTCAGCACGTTTAGTTTGGCCTGGCCTGAAGAAGGACTGCAGGGCCTGGACCAGAGAGTGCGTAGAGTGCCAGAAGAACAAGGTCTCGCGGCACACATCCTCTCCCACCTCCCCATTCCCTGTTCCTTCCCTTCGTTTTTCCCATGTCCACATGGACATAATAGGGCCGCTAACGATGTCTAACAATTTCAGATATTGCCTCACCGTCATCGACCGTTTCACACGCTGGCCTGAGGCATATCCCATCGGCGACATCACGGCTGAGACATGCGCCCGCACCTTCATCGCTGGCTGGGTGTCTCGCTTCGGGTGCCCCCATCGCATCACCACCGACAGGGGCAAGCAGTTCGAGAGCAAGCTGTTCCACACCATTGCAGCGCTCCTCGGTAGCCAGCATCGTCCAACCACGGCGTACCATCCAGCCTGCAACGGCATGGTGGAACGCCTGCACCGCCAGCTGAAGGCGGCCATCCGATGCCACACCGACACCAACTGGTCCGAGGCTCTTCCACTGGTGCTGCTGGGCATCCGCAGCGCCTGGAAAGAAGACATTAAAGGGTCAGCAGCTGAGTTAGTCTACGGTGAACCCCTAAGACTCCCGGGGGAGTTCATAAATCCTTCACTCACCCGCACCGTAGACTACACCGACTTCGCGGCGAGACTCCGACATCAAATGGCGAAGCTGTCGCCAGAACCGGCAAGTCGCCACGGCGCGAAACCATTTTACGTGCCCAGCAGCTTAGCGTCATCAACACACGTCTTCCTGCGTCATGACGCCGTGCGCCGACCACTCGACCCACCATACACCGGCCCGTTCAAGGTGCTACAAAAAGAGAAGAAAACATTCAAGATTGAGGTAAACGGGAAACAAACAACGGTAACAATTGATAGGTTGAAACCCGCTTACCTCAACAACGACGATGACTGCACTCCCAGCTCGCCGAAAACATCAACGGGGGCAAACACAGCTCCGCCATTAAGCATCGCCGCCGAGAGAAAAACCCGCAGCGGGCGAACAGTACGCTTCCCCGATTACTATCGCCCGTAATTTAGCAACTACAGTCTCAGGAGGGGGGTAGTGTAGCGGTTATATCACGGTATAGTTTATAAGAAATAATAATTTTGTTAATTTAAACTACCAGAAAACACTACACGTACACAAGCGCATTACATAACCTCATCACACATTTGCTATTCCTAAATGTCACTGTCACTGTCACTTCATTCGTCATAGACTACATACGACCCTCATCACATTATCTATGACAGCGAATAATAACTAACAAAAACATTCATAAAGTTATCTAAATATTTATTTAGGGTAAAAGTGGGATAGTTGCCCTAGGAGGATTGATGCCCCAAAATTCAAATGATGACTTGTAAACGTTCTATGATCGCAGTTAATACTTATAAGCAAAGAACACCCCCCACCCCGCTAGTGTGCGAGCGGCAACCGCTGTGATCGGACGTGTTGCGTGTTCATGAAGAAAGATCGACGGGCTAGCTCACAAAGATCGCGGATTACGAATCTTGATATTTTAGAAACGCGTGGAACTTTTCATTTCCAAAGGTAAGTTATATTATTTTATTATTATTTGCAAGTGTATAGTTTGAATATTACCGTCAGTGTAACATTTTGTCATTTTTTAAAAGGGATTTTTTTATTTTAATTACGGCAACTATCCCTATTGAAAAGGATAGACGCCTCGTATTTTGTGAGTATAGATGCCCTTAGGGGCATCTATCCCCTATTGATTAAGTTGATGTTTGTTGATGTTTGTTCATGTTCCCATTTCTTCTTTTCAGAAATGCCTCGCAAATATATTAGAAAGGTTGGAGTTCGTCCACGAGCTGAATGGACGCAAGAGGCATTAATAGCTGCAATAGACGAAATTTCGAGAGGCATTCTAGGAATTAACGAAATATCTCGTAGATATGGGATTCCCTCAAGAACATTGAGGCGAAGATTCGCTAACAAAAATACGGAAAAACTGACATTAGGTAATAAAGTTGTATGACCTAAGTTCTTGTTAAGTAAAAAAAAATCGTATTATTCCTAACATTTTTTTTTTTTTTATAGGAAAACACCCACTTCTTGATTTTGTAAACGAAAAACGTTTGGTGAGTCATATACAGAAATTAGAAAAAGCTGGTTTCCCTCCAACCCGGGACATGATTCGAAGATTAGCTTTCGAGTTTGCTGAAAAACTGGGTAAAGAAACCAATTTTGATAAAGAGACTCGAAAGGCTGGGCCGCATTGGTTAACATCATTTTTAGAACGTAATAAAGAGTTAAGTATTCGTCAGGCAGAAGGCTTATCAGTTGCAAGAGCACAGGGATTAAATCGAGATGAAGTTAACAAAATGTTTGAACTACTGCTTAAAGTAATGACAGAGCATGACTTGCTGGATAAACCGGATAGGATTTACAATGTAGATGAGACAGGTGTCCAGTTAAATAACTCTACTGGAAAAGTCATAGCTACAAGAGGCGCAAGAGTAGTCCATTCTATAACTTCTGGTGAAAAAGGTGAAACTTTATCAGTAATAGCATGCTGCAATGCTGTGGGGAACTTTCTTCCCCCAGTAGTCATCATTAAAGGAGTAAACAAGAAACCAGAATTTCAGGATGGGCTCCCACCTGGATCAGAAGTCTATATGAATAGAAAATCCGCGTACGTGAATGCTGAATTATTTCACAAGTGGCTGAAAGAACATCTTGTACCTAAAAAACTAATAGGAAAGATTATTTTGATTCTGGATGGTCATTCATCTCACACGAATGCTATAGATATGCTTCAAACTGCCGAAGAAAATGATATAATTTTATTTTGCCTACCCAGCCACACCACTCAAGCGCTGCAACCACTGGATCGCAGTTTTTTTAAGCCTTTTAAAACATTCTTTGCTGCTGAAACACAAAATTGGGTAGTGTCACACAAGGAACGAAAGATTAATCGATTAGTTGCAGGAAAACTTATTGGGAATGCGTGGATCCGAGCAGCCACGAGTTCCAATGCGATTTCGGGATTTAGGGCTTGTGGTATTTACCCTTTCAATCCCTCTGCAGTTCCAGAGAGCTTTTTTGCAATATCTGACATTTCTTTGAGTAATCAAAGGCCTACAGAAGACAATGCAGGTGAAAATGATGCACCAGAACCGGAACAAGTTTCATCTAATAGATCAAGTCCTGTAGTTGATCGAGTTCTTTCTAACGTTACTCCTAATTATATGGATATTTATTATAGAAATGAAGAAGCTCTTGAGCAGGAACCAGGTCCATCCAATGTACAAACTCTGGGAGTCGGTCTAAATCTATCCAACGTTTCTCCTTGTAATACGGATCAACCAGATAGGAGATTTTCTAATTCAAGCCCATCAATTCTTTCACAGAATAATAATATTATCAACATTGAGGAACTAGAAACACCAAGCAAATATTTGCAAGAATCTTCGCCGGTGCCAATTGTTCCGGTTCCATTTCATAAAAGAGGAAAACAATCAGCTGCAATTTTAAACAGTAAAGAAAATATTGAAGCGAAGAAATCTAAAGTTAAAGGTAAAGCTACTCCAGGAATACGTTGTAAAAATAAATGTCGAACAGCTACAGCTGATGTACAGAAGAAAGTGTTACGAACTGCAGTCAAGTTTCCAAAGAAGATTCCAGCCAAATGTATTAAGAAAAGAAAGGGCATTAGAGAATCTAGTGATGAAATGACCATCTCGGATATTTCTAATGAATCTGATTCAGATATCGACCAGGCGAGAGCAGGTGAAATTGTTCTACATAAAAAAAAACAGAGATCTCAAGCTAAGATTCAGAGTAAAGTTCCAGCAAAAAATAATAAGAAAAGACGAATAGAATACAAGGAGTCGAGTGATGAAATATCGATCTCAAATAATTCGGATGAATCTGAGTCAGAGGCATACAAGGATTGGGAATGCAAAGAATGCTCTGAAGAATATAAAAAGACCAAATCAACTGCAGATTGGATACAATGTTTAATGTGTAAAAAATGGCTACATGAGGATTGTACCATGTACGGCGACTATTGCAATAAATGCGGTAGGATTAAACGAATGAATACGAAAAAATACAAGTAGACTGAACTGTAGAAATACTTTTTTTTTCTGAAGCTGATTAATATAAGAACTAATAATAATTGTATACCAAAGTGAAGAAGTGAAATATACCTAAGTGAAGAAGTAGAATAAACCAAAGTGAAGAATATTTTTTTTCTGAAGCTGATTAGTGAAAGAATATGAAAATTAAAACCAAAGTGTAATGTGCCATAACTAAATATTAAAATAAAACTTGTTAATTATAAATATGCTTTGATTTATACCTAAGGGCAACTATCCTCATAGTGACAACAGCATCGGGGCATCTAACCCATATAAGAGGCATCTATACTCAGAACTAGTACTGTAACTTTTGTTTTTTTCTATATGTATAAGCAATAGCTGCATTGAATTTCTTTTTAAAATATAATAAATAATAGACCAATGTACGATAATATTGAAAAATTGGTTTAAATATAATTTATTTGTAGGAAAAAAAAAAAACAATTTCAAAATGTGGGGCAACTATCCCACTTTTACCCTATTATATTTCACAATACACACAATATTTTTAATCATATATAAACAACACTAACAATTATTTACACTTAACACAATATATATTAACTTTTGTACTATGTGGGGAAACCGAACGCGCATTGAGACGTGGAGGAAAATACGTGGAGGGCTCACGCACAATGACTGGCAAGATAAGGTTCAACGACCTTAGGGGCAACGCAAATAGAAGACGGCGAGACGAAGGTACGGTACAGACACGGCGCAGATACGGTGCAGGCGCGATATCTGCGCAAACAGACGCGGGGACGGTACGGCACAGAGTATTATTATACAAGGTGCTATTTAGTGGAAATAACATTTAATACACCTCCTTTCGGTTTTTTTTCGAATACTAATTCCCTCCTTTTGTATCATTATAATTCCTATGTACAGTCGAGAGCACATCAAGTGTAACATTGCGCTACGAAAGCCGCCACTATTACAAGTGCAATAAAGGCGTGCTCAAGGTCAAACTGTATAGCTTGATGTCGACTGTACTTATGTTTGCAATATGTAACCGCTATGTTTGCTATTTAACTACTTTAAAATACGAATAACATCGAAATACATAAATCAAATCATAATAAGTTAAATTACATCGGATTTTCATTAAAATCATGGATTAAGGCTGATTTACATTGATACAGTAGCTGGCGCCAGCTACTGTATCAATGTAAATCAGCCTTTAAATATCCATATGGACGAAAATTTGAACAGTTTAAAATATATCGCTACGTATCTTTGTTCATACTGTATATAATGCGAGACGCCGCTTGCGCCTACATCTGCTGGCGACGTGGCGGGGGGCGAGGAGCGGCGTGCCTGCGCCGTCCGCTTGCCGCCTTCAGTCACGAACAAAAGATAACGCAAGACGCACGTCGCTTCGTATACAGGATGCGTGACGATATTGAGTTTAATATTGAGTTTTGCGAGTTAATTGAGCAATACCCGAATATCTATGACTACACTAAGACAGGGTACAGTAACAGAAATGTGCAAGACAAAATATGGCAAGAAATAGCAATAAAAGTCGGTGCAACAGGTATGTATTTTATTTAAATTTTAAACATTATGTCTAGTCTGAAACGGAATCGGAGATCGTTGTGTTAGATATGTTGTAAGATATTCCCTGATATGGTAGGGATTTTCTCCCATTAATCGCATGTTAATGTTTGCTCCTATCAAATTATTTCTAAACCGTGGATTTGATTTTTTACCATCACATGTGCGAATTACGTTATGCAACACACACATTGCTTTTATAATATTATCAACATATTCTGGTTTGCAGCAAATAGGCGTGTAAAGTCCACCAAACTTTGACGCTAACATACCATAGGCACATTCTACTGACTTACGTGCCCTTGACAACCTGTTATTATAAGCTCTTCTCTCATTAGTCAATTGATTTCGACCATATGGTCTCATAATATTTCTTTTTAGTGGAAAAGCTTCATCTGCCACAAAATAAAAGGGCACATTCTGTGTTTTTCCAGGCAAAGGTGTAGGGTTCGGTAAATCGAGATCGCCTAGATCCATAGCTTGTCCAAAAGAGCTAACTTGTAATACTCGCCCATCACTATTTCGGCCGTATTCACCAACATCTATAGTTAAAAAGAAACCATCTGCATCTACAACTGCTAACAATACAATAGAGAAATATCCCTTATAATTTATGAAAGTCGAACCCGAGTTGATGGGCGCTGTAATTCTAATATGCTTTCCATCTAAACTCCCAACACAATTCGGTAAATTCCAGAGAGTGTAAAACCGTTCAGCAACTTCTACCCATTTTTGTCGTGTAGGTACAGGCATATATTCCGGCTGTAGGCATTCCCACAAAACGCTAGAGGTTTCATGCACAATTTGCCGGACGGTACTGCCTCCTCTCAATACATATCCAGAAAGTGATGTAAACGAACAGCCATCTGAGTAGTATCTGTAACAAAAATAAAATAGCAATAAGTATGTAACATTTGTGTGTTTAGATTGAGGTGCCACTTTTCGCATCGTAAAGTGGCTAATGGAGTTATTTAGTAGTAGTTTAGAAAATTTTGTAGAACGGATATTGGATTTTGTATTAGAATACTTCAAAAGTTAAATGAATATAAAGGTGGCACCTCAATCTAACTGTTTGCATTGAGGTGCCACTCAGAACTGGGAAAATTATGGATGAAATTTTATCAAAATTTTGTATTATTTTGTAGTACTCCAGAATTCTGGAGTACTACGAAATTTTGATGAAAACTCATCCATAATATTCCCAGTTCTGAGTGGTACCTCAATCCAAACAGATTGAGGTGCCACCTTTATATTCATTTAACTTTTGAAGTATTCTAATACAAAATCCAATATCCGTTCTACAAAATTTTCTAAACTACTACTAAATAACTCCATTAGCCACTTTACGATGCGAAAAGTGGCACCTCAATCTAAACACACATTGTAACTAATCTCCTTAAATATTTTTCAGCCCAAGAATGTAAAGAACGGTGGAAGAATATTCGATGTAGTTACAGCAAAAACAAGAAAAGGCTAGATTTGCCATCTGGATCAGGTGCAAAGACGATTAAAGAGTACTACCTTTCACCACATCTACATTTTTTAGACAATTACTTGAAGTCCCGACCAACCAAAAGCAATCTAAGCAAATATGATTGCACAGACGGTAATGATAGTGAAGAAGTCGATGAGACACTGTTTACTGGTCAACTAGCTTCTGAAAACACAAATTCGGATTCCATCTCCAATCAATCCACGCCAACACCGCCACTGCTACCACTATTAAATAAATCTAGGGCAATCTCTTTAAAAGATGTTAATAAATCAGCACATGAATATTTCAGTCAAAGAGCATTACAAATGAAGACCATACATAGAGCTGAGCCTGAAACAGACAGCGATCTAGCTTTTTTTCAAAGCATGCTTCCAGATATGAAATCAATGACACCAGCCCAAAAACGAAGATTTAAAATGGGCGTTCTCAATTTATCAGAGCAAATTTTAAATGACCCAGTACCTAGTTATCCTAGGACACAGCCGTATTATCCACGAACACCTTCTCGAGAGACAGATTATGATCCTAATGAAGGTGCAACCCAGCAGACTCTTACATCCAGAGCTAATACAAGTCCAGCACCTTCGTTTACCTCGACTCAGCAGACAGCTAAACATACTGCAGCAGCTAACAAAAATCCGGAAACTCAGCTGACTTTGATATCCGGAGAGTATATAAATCCAGCACCACCGGCGGCAGTGGCTGTAATTGAACAAATAGCTGGGCCTTCAAGACACCGAACTTATGATGAGAAAGCTTATTATCAACTCAGCATTTCAGAATATCAGCAAACGCGGACACCGGGAGCTTATGAAAGAGCACAATCCTTAGCACCTCCGGCAACTCCAACTACATTATGTTTGCCAATATTTTCACCAATAACTCCAGCTACACCTCACCCGAATCCAGAGACATCTATCCAATCTCATGAAGACGAAATAAGTGATTTTAATGAGAACTATCCAATGCCTTGAACTTTATTTATAAATGGCTCTTAGTGCGACAGCTAGCTTGAGTAGTCATGTGCTGTCCCTGTCCGCATGCGCTGATTCTGTATTGTGAGATAAGGACAGCACATGATGACAGCTTGACAGATACTCAAATTAGCTGTAACACTGAGAGCAATTTATAAATACTAATTGTAGCAAAGATGCTAAACCAAAAACATTTTCAATGAATATTATCTTTTGATTTGTCAATAAAAGTTTGATCTGTAAAAAATAGTTTCACTTACCTTAAAGTTATCAGTAGTCTTTCTTCAGGGCTGATTGGTTTTCTCCAATTTGTAACTTGCTTCCGAAGTCCTTCTCTTACTTTTGACAATACGATATGGTAACATTCCAGTGACATTTTATAAACTGTGCGAAAACGATCAGGATATTCATATAATGTTTCCATTATTTTATAGTACCTGTGCTCTTCTGCATTTCTCCACACTGGATGTATCCAATACCTTCTTGGTCTTTGCTGTAAATTAATAATCTGTAGCAAAGCCAGTGCATCTTCATCTTCGTCTGAAGAGGAATACATGTCTTATCCCGTCAATATCACGCTCTATAATGACTTAACTTGCCGTATCGTCCCCGCGTCTGTTTGCGCAGATATCGCGCCTGCACCGTATCTGCGCCGTGTCTGTACCGTACCTTCGTCTCGCCGTCTTCTATTTGCGTTGCCCCTTAGTGTTCGCCCTTGTCTCAAGCCGAATACGCGCTCGGTTCCAACCCAAAATCTAGTCCGCTTATTTTACTAAATTAGCTGCATTTGTTCATTGTTATACCTGTTAGTGTTCGCGTTAAATTGTCCTCCGTATTGTTATTGTTTTGTATTATAATACTTTAAAGGAAGTGCCGAGGTAGGCAGAAATACAAGTTCGTTATCAAAAATCGCTTTTATTTAGCTTTACCCCGTAACACTTCAAACATATAATAAAAAAATAAAATTAAAAAAGTCGGTCCCAGGGATTTTTTTTTAGTTTTGTTTTTAAGATTTTCGGGACGATTTTAGTTAACTATTCTGCCCTACTAAGCGCAAAAGCGGTATCTCAAAAAAAATCGTAAAGTTGATTTTTATGCCATCAGATAGCTTTAAAAAATACGCATCTAATGAGCTAAGCCTTTTAGCGGCATCTTGTTCAAAACATATAAAAAAACCTTAAGAAAGATTTCCCTATCTCAGTTTCACCTTAAATCACTAAGGGTATTAGAGGTATATCAATATTACGTAGGCAAACAGCCGTATATTTGAATACCGCCAAATTTCTAAAAAAAGAACAGCAACTTTTCTAAACCGATAAGCGGCAAATATGTATAACGCGTGAAGTACTGACTTACCGCTATGACGCTTAGTATTAGAATGCTTAATTGATCCGCAAATCATTTTGATTATATGAGATACGGTTGCAGCGGCAAATCAAATTGGCCCTTATGGTTTGATTAATACGATCGAATTTCTAATACATTTTACAGTGGTTTATCCTTGCCGTTGACAATTTCGTGTCATAACTTGTTTGTTTTCGTTGCAAAGAGGTCATAATCTTGAAATTCCTGTGTTAAATTAGTAAAAATCTGTGAATTAATGTGTTCAGTGGTGTAATTTCGTGTTTTGACAATAAGGTAAGTCCTATTAAATATAATTTTAGTATAATACAATGATGATTATTTACAAAAAGTGATTTAAGTCATTTTGTTCAAAAGTTTCTTGCGGCCGCGGCATACGCGCAGTCGTATTACATAGCGAAATTGAACTTTATTTGCTAGGCCACAACATACGTGATTCCTCATCACAATTTCCCAGCCACACGGTTGCTGTTGTGCCGCTGATGATAATTAGATTAGTATTTTACATTACGCAATTGCATCTAATACAGGGTCAGTTTTCAATAACCGGCCAAATTTTCACAGGGTGTTCTACCCATGAATATGAACAACTTTCACTAATGGACCATCTCAGAAATCACGAAAAAAATCTGCTGTTTCATACAAAAGTCCAATACCTACTAGACCAAAATGTATGAAACAGCTGATTTCTTTTCGTGATTTTAGGTTGGTTCCATAGTGAAAGGTTCAATTCATGGGTAGAACTGAACACCCTGTGAAAATTTGACCAGTCATTGAAAACTGACCCCGTATAATTATTTCCCAAATATTTTGTATTTAGTTTTAGATTTATTTTAATTATAAGGCATAAGGTAATCAAATTTAAATAAATGAATATTGTTTCAGATTAACCATGTCACAAAGAAATACGAAAATGATGATGCTGTTAGCACAAAAAAAACATTGCGTTGAGAGAAAGGTTTAAGGAATCGAAACAATTACAACGTAATATTCAAACTATCGATCCCGACTTTTTCCCTAGTAGTGATTCAGAAGATGATCTTCCATTTTCAAGATACGACAGTGCAAATCAATCACTGGCTCCGATTAATCATTCGTCAAATTATTTCGAATCTGAAGATTTAAACTTTTTATCGGGCCCATCTACATCAAACGTTGAATATTTCAATCAGTGTCAGGATGATCAGAACACAGAAACTAGGAATAATAACATATCCACGAACTCTTTGATTACACTAACAACTGTGCCGATTATTGAACATAATGATTTAACTGAAATATCATCGCCAGTATTTTGTCCTAATGAAAATTTAGTTAGCGCTAGTACAGAAACTCTGATCAGACAGACTGCAAATGATCAATAAAGATGCTTTATTTCTCAAGTTGATACTCGTACAGACCAAATAATGGTTACTGTTTCCGAAAATATAATTTATACTTACTGCCACTTTCACAAATAATTCAAGTGTGACACGTGCTGAACATGAAAAATCAGTTGAGGATTCATCCCAAAGAAACGAAGTTATAAGAAGCGCTAATCTTAGGGACACCGAGAATCTGGCACAAAATGAGATAACTGATGATAATACACATGATCTTACAACTTATACTAAAGCAGGTACAATTAGGAAAAGAAAAAAATACGATCAACCACTCAAAGTTAGAAAAGAAGCGAAAAACAATGAGATAAGAGAGAAACATGGCGTGAAACCACCCTGTCCAGCTTCCTGCAAAAAGCTATGTACGCAGAATATATCAGAGGATCAGCGAAAAATTATAAATGAAAGCTTCTGGAATTTAAGTGACAAAGAGGGAAAGGCTTTTATGCTGCATCAAACTTCAGCAAAACCTGTGAAACAAAGAACAGTAATAAGACCTGATGCAGAGAACTACAGAAAAAAAAATAAGCTACAGTTATTCACTTAAAGACGGGATTGGTACAACGTACGGAGTATGTAAAACTTTCTTTTTGACAACTTTGGGCTACAAAACATCTAATGACAAACCTTTACAGACTGCTTTGGCCAATTCCAAGGACACGGTTGCATCGCCAGTAGACAAGAGACTGGGAGCTACTCCTCACAATAAAATTGACTCTAATCCTATTAAGGAACATATAATGAGCATCGAGCCTAGCATTTCTCATTACAGGCGTGTACACGCCCCCAATCGTTTATACTTACCCAGTGATTTGTCAATCAATGCGATGCACAAAGACTTTTTAGAAAAAAAACCCTCTAACAACGTATCTTATGACAAATACCGAGAAGTGGTCGCAGAATTAAATATTTCTTTTGTAAAACTTGGCCACGAAGAGTGTGAGGACTGTGAAGAATTCCGTCTGCACGATAATACACATACCAAAGAAAATCTTCAAGAAGACTGTTTAGGTTGCACAAAGTGGGCAAGTCATAATGAACGGGCAAACATGTCAAGAGAGCAATATAAATTGGAAAGTGAGTTAAATGAAATTGATACCGTAGTATATTCTGCCGACTTACAAAAAGTTATCATGCTGCCCAGCAGGCCTAGCCAAGTTACAAACGTTTCGTATCGAATCTCTTTCTACAATCGTTAACGCTTTGGCGTAAGCGATTTTAGAAAACGACAAGTTGGTAGCCAAATTGACACGACTGAGTCGATCGCTCGTTCTACAATGTCACTAGAAAAAACCTATACTTTAGTCTATGGTGAGCGTTCCTACAAACGTCAAAGTCACAGTTGTGTACCTACTTTGTGCGCGGACAAATAATTGTTTTAAACACAGATTACAATTATATTGGTTTTATGTGATAAAAAGTAAGCGGAATAAGGTAAAGTTCTACATATAATTGGTTTATTATAATATCACCGTGTTTAATTCAATTTTAAACATTACTTTGTCTCGAAATGTTATGATATTATTATGATCCTGTATATGAATGAAAGATACCTTAAATGAAGTGATATCTTTTATAGGATGGAATCTAGATCTAGAGCAAGCCCAGAACAGTTTGCAGCTCTATTGGAATTCATGGAAAGGTACGTAAATTCCTAGTTATTTCGTAAATATCTTCCTTTGTTATTTGAAAGTGTATCATACTCGGGCACTTGAAACTGAAGCATAAACAATGACGTGATACGCGACATGAACTAATATTGCTACTTACGAAACAAACAGAACAGTTCTGTACCTTCAGTGAAAAGTGATATATCTTGACATATATCAGTTTTAATATTCTTACACTAAGTTTAACAGTAAAAAAAATGCAATTTTTTGGTCTGATTGGTACCCCTCTAAGATTAAAATTGAGCAAGCTTATTTTGGTGTAAAGTGCTCTAACTAAGCATTTTTTACATTTATTAATGTGTAATAAAATACATTTTAAAATATATCAATGTGAACTGAACAAATATTTTAATTACCTTAATGTATATTAATACAAATGTATGTGACTCTTATTACGCGATCTAAATATTTAGATGTGAATTAGTACAAACTGATATATTTACACTTATATTAACAAACATTCTATCATTACCCCTGGTCATCTTTGTGAAAACCGGTACAATTATATTTAAATCTTAATGAACGTAGTTATTTTTATCAAAACAATGTGTAAGATGATACAACTCTTACTATATCAATTTACATTTTTTTTTCTAATCAAATTCGATGTGATAACTGATTTTGATTTAATTAATATCAATATGAACATAATTTTGGAATAAGTGTATAATAATACGAATATATTTAAATCAAACATTGACAATTTAAATAGAACTTTCTTATACCATAAAATAAGTGTATTGTAATACAAGTTCTCGGCAGCGTAGCAGCCAGTGAATGATCACGCTCGCCGCTCGCGCCCCACTTCCCCGCGAAGAGTGAGATGCATAGATTGAAATTAGAATTAAAGTTATGTCACAAAACTAGGTAAATTAAAACCTGGGAGAAATTTTACTCCTTTAACAGATTGTCGTATGAAGTGCAATAGTCGTATACCTCATAATGTGAGAGAATTTGTATTTAAAGAGTATTGGCTTTTGGGTTCATATGATGAACGAGCAAGATACACCGAACGCCTAATTCATATTAATAAAAAAAAATGCATACTATGGGAGGGAAAACTAAACGAGAATACAGTAATACATAGAAACTTATTCATTTCACTGAGGAGTATAAAATATGTAAAGGTTGTCTTTTGAAAACACTAGGTGAGAGTAATCGCTTTCTTCAGACTGTGTGCGAAAAAATAAAAAAGTATGGTCGTGTACTTAAAAGTGAAAGAGGACGTGCTGCGAGCTACAAAAAAATTTCTGAAGAGCGACTTAAGCAGATTGAACAACATATCAATAAATTTCCGGCATATGAAAGCCACTATTCTCGAGCCAAAACTGCTAAAAAGTACCTCAGTGCAGATCTTTCACTAGATGCTATGTATCGTCTTTATTGCAATGAAAATAATAATCCTGTTTGTAAAACTGTATACGGAAAAGTATTTAAAGACATGAATCTAGCCTTCAAAAAACCTAGCGTAGATACATGTAACAAATGTAACTTGTTACAAAGTAAACTTAAATATATGTCAGATCCTGAAGAGATCCAACAAGTTCAGGAACAATTAAAAAAACATCAGGAGGATTATGAACGTGCCTATAATGAAACACGTAAAGATAAAGGCATTGCTCAAAATAACTCTAATACTTGTGTGATTGCCTTTGACTTACAACAATGTTTACCCACGCCTATGTTAACTACCCAATCAGCATTTTATAAAAGACAACTTTGGGTCTATAACCTCACTATTCATGATTTTATGTCTAACAACGCGTATTGTTATATGTGGCCAGAATCAAGTGGTGGTAGAGGCGCTAATCAAATAGCTTCGTGCCTATACGATTTTATTACTGTGAGACTGCCTTTACTCCATCCACATGCTGAAAATCGAATTATGTATTCTGATTCATGTTCGGGGCAGAATAAGAATTCTATAGTTTGTACAGCGTTATTGCTAGCTATAAAAGAATCTACTCAACTGTCAGTGATAGAACATAAGTTTCTCGTACCGGGCCATACCCACATGGAGGTAGACAGTCATGCACTTATTGAGAAGGCAAAAAATCGAACTTCGATGAACATTCATCATCCGCGGGATTGGTGTCAGCTGGTGAGAATTTCCTCAAATAGGAATAATAAATTCTCAGTCATAGAAATGTCTGAAAACGATTTTTACGATTTTGCTTCATTTTCAAAATATAATTTTGTAATAAAAAAGTGTAATACTGAGGGCAGGAAATTTGTATGGTCAAACGTGCGAGTTCTTAAATTTATTCAAAGTCAATTTCCAGATTTTGGATATAAAGAAAGTTACGAACGTGATACTGACTACTATTCGATGTCTTATAGCAAGAAAAATAAAGATTATAGCTTTGTTAATATAAATGCTCTTCAAAAATGTTACAAAGGACCAGTGCCTATAAGCGTACAAAAAAAAAGGATTTAATATCCCTTCTGGAATATATTGATCCAAGTGTTCATGAATTTTACCATAACTTGCTAACTAATGGCAATTTACGTGACGTCGATCCAGATATCGTCTCAGAAACTGAATGAAAGTACAAGGCATGTAAAGTCCCCGCCACGAGAAGCTATAAATTTTGTAAACAAAGAACTTCTACTAAAAATATAACCCGACCAAGTGAAATTGTTCGTTAGTTTCGTATTACATGTATGTTACTTTCAGTTGATTGAATTTGGGATTATTTGTTTCGCTACGTAACTTAGTAGAAGTTCTTTGTTTACAAAATATATAGCTTCTCGTGGCGGGGACTTTACCGACTTTAACGCTTATCTGTTGCTTGATTATGAACATTTAAACTTTAACAATTTATTATATTAAAAACGTAATTTGACAGGTCTTGATGATAATAAGCTTTAATGACAAATAATAAAGAACTGATTATAAAGTATAAAGACTATATAAATGAATAAAAAAAAGACTGATTATATAGATTACCTACTGATTATGACTGATTATGTTTAAATAACGTCTAAGTGTGTTTTTTAATGTGATTTACTTAATTTTCTACCAAAGCTTTTGTTTGTTTTAAAGAAATATGATTAATAAAAAAAAGAAATTTTATTTTTCGTTTAAAGTTGATTTTATTTCTCTCAAACAAATACCTATCTAACAAATTCTTACTATTTTCGTATTTCTGTATGGCACTTGTATCAATAAATACATTAACATTTTCAAAATGTATCAAAATTAACAAAAATTTGTATCATTAATCACTTTTTATCTTAAATGCGATACAGGTGTATAACAATTTAAATACAATTTGACTCCCAAATTCCTGAATACAATATCAATTTCAATTTTTAATATTCAAGTTAATCATATTTATTTTACAACTTTTTGTTTGAATAACTTCTTATAGTGCAACCTTCCAAAATACAAAGCATAAAATCATCCAACACCAACCAATAAATAATGTGTAAAATGGTTCAAGTCATTTTAAATTAATTTACACATAAAACGACTTTAATACATGTTGTGTTAGGTGATACAACTGGATTTCTTTTTAAATTATAAAAAAAACTAAACAAATTAATCTGTTTCTTCTTACACTAAATCGTGCTCTAAGATATGGTTTACCAATGTCAGTAATCAGTACTCATTTTAGTGAAGTAGACAAAGAGTCAGATTTTTTTTAAACTTTAACATTAATTTTCTCAGAATCATGATTTTCCAGTTACATCACTTTTCACTGAAGGTACAGAATTGTGTTTGACCCTTTACTTAATCAATACACCCTTTAGTTTCTCAGAAATAGTTTTAACTTGTTCTAGCCATGGCGATATAACGAGGCCCTAGCAAGGTCCTCCAGGCCGAATTAAAGCTGACCGACTGTGGCAGGAACTGGAAGAGTTACTTAACTCCATTGGTGGAGGAGTAATAAAGCCATTGGACAAATGGAAAAAGTAAGATTCTCACAAAAACCACTAAAAATATTATTTTATGGTTTCCTATTATTAACATTTAGTATTTTACAAGATGAAGTACATATAACAATCAGCTTACTTCATATACTAGAAAATGATTAATGAAAACATGCATGACAAAAATTAACAGACAAATATGTTCAGGTGTGGGCAGACTGGAAAACAAAACCAAAGAAAATAGCCTTGGCAATACGTTGTGAGGCTTCTGGTACTGGTGGTGGTCCAAGCAGCAGACAAACTCTCACTGTTCCAGAAGAGAGAGTGTTGGGCATAATGGGTTTGACTGCTGTCATTGGTCAAGCTGAAATTGAGGAGAGAGGCTTTGATGTTAGATTTATTTCTTTGCTTATGGTCTTTGCTTATTACTATATTTTCTTTTATAAACAAGTGTATTTTTTCATTTAAATTGATCATATTTTTCAGGCCCTACCATCAGACAGAAACTCTCTAGCACCACCGACCAGAGATTCTGTGCACACTGTCTGTCTGTCCCAAATTTCTGCCACAGATGAAATTATGTTGGATTTTATTCCTTCTAATTCTATACAAGGTACTGTTTTTTTTATTAGGTATAATGTTTTGGCTAAATAATTTATTTGGCCACATATTAATATATGACTGTAATTATTTATTCTCAGCAACAACAGCATCTACCGCCTGTCCTTCACTGCTACCTCCCTCTGGAGAACTTCCACGCCATCCTCCACCAGTGCTCACGCCCACGTCCGGCACTGCGTCCGCGCCGATGCCGTTAGCGACGTCGCCTACCACGTCCATGTCAAGGGGGGCTCCGCAACGGCGTCGGCATCGGGCAAGCCCGTCGCCCGCGGCGTCCCCCACCACATGCACGCCGCGGCGCCGCAGGCTGTTTCGAGCGCGCACACGCCGAATACAAACGCCCTTCGAACGAGCCACGAGCGAGTTCGTGGCTGTCGAGCATCGCCGGCTACAACTAGAGGCAGACTGGGAAAAAAATTATCACGAAAGGGAGTTGGAACGGTTGCGATTGGAATCAAGAAGAATTGAAATGGAAGAAAACCAAAATCTAATTTTACGTCGTTTGGCTGGTACTATAGACAATTTGATAGAAATTTTACCACAGTTGAGACTATCATCACTACCTTCGACAGATATTGTTCCTTAAAATGTCTAATGTAGTGATAGTGGTCTCAGCTGAGGGCTGTGAAAAATTTCAAATTGCCTATAATATCAGTCACAATTAATTTGTATTTCTTTTAATAGTATAATTGATATTTTTATAGTATTCAACAAAACCTATTTTAACCTCTCGTCTGTCGGAACGTAGATCTTCGCACCGAATTGTGTACCCGTTGTTTGTCGGAACTTAGATCTGCGCTAGATCATCGCCAGTTGAAAATGAGCTCATTGTGCGATAGATACTTACCACCTAAGCACATTGTGGAATGCAATAAATGATTGAGAATTGATATAGTTTAAATTCGCTTAAACGACAATTGAGTTGTGACCTTTTGAATGATTGAACTATTAGGTCTTCACATATGAAATTGATGTTTTATAGAACTGGCCACTTTGATCTCAAAAAGCCGGCGTTTGGTTAAGAATTCCAAATTCAAATTTATTTCAATTTAAAGCGTGTCTATTTGTGTTTCGAATGTAATAATTCATTTGTTTTCGCGCCATTTAATTTTGCTTTGACATCATTCTGTGCTCATTATGGAAAACATAAAATATCGCACTATTTTCGAATACGAATTCCATCGTGGCACTAGCGCTGCAGAAACAGCTCGAAGGATTAATAATGTGTACAGAGAAGCCATCGTAAAAGAAAACACAGTACGTTTTTGGTTCCAACGCTTTCGTTCTGGAAATTTTGGCCTCCAGAACAAACCTCGTGGACGGCCGGAGACCCTAGTTGTCAATGAGGAATTGAAAGTGATCGTGGAAGCGGATCCATCTCAAACCACGTCAGAGTTAGCTGCAGGCTTCGGTGTGAGTGATAAAACCATTTTGAATCATTTGAAACAAATTGGAAAAGTGAAAAAGCTTGAAAAATGGGTACCGCATGAACTAAGTGAAGCAAACCAACAAACAGCTCGACTGCTGCGTCACGTTCCTCAACCGTCACAATAACGAGGGGATTTTGAAACGTATCATTACTTGTGATGAAAAATGGATCCTATACGATAATCGGAAACGCTCATCACAGTGGTTAAATCCAGGAGAACCGGCTAAATCCTGCCCCAAGCGAAAGTTGACTCAAAAAAAGGTACTGGTTAGTGTCTGGTGGACCAGTGTTGGTGTCATCCACTACAGCTTCCTAAAGTCTGGTCAGACGATTACGGCAGATCTGTATTGCCGACAATTGGAAACCATGATGGAAAATCTAGCCGTTAAACAGCCGAGATCGGTCAACCGCTCTAGCCCACTGCTGCTTCAGGAGAACGCCAGACCACACACTGCACAACAGATGGTTGCGAAACTAGAGGAGCTAGGATTGGAATGTCTCCGTCACCCAACATACTCCCCGGACCTTGCTCTAACCGATTACTACTTTTTTCGGATTTTGGATAGTTTCTTAATTGGAAAAAAATTCAATTCAGATGAGGCAGTCCAAAATACCTTCAAAGATTTTGTTGATTCTCGCTCCCGAATTTTTTTCAGCAAAGGAATCAATGAACTTCCTATAAAATGGCAAAAGTGCATAGATTACAACGGTGTACTACTTTGATTGATTAAATAAAAAAAAAATGTGTTGATTTTTCCATATAAAACATCAATTTCATATGTAAGGACCTAATATTTGAAGCCCTTCAATCAAAAATTTGACAGTTAAATATACAAATACCAGTCATTCTTTCACACATTCTTTATGTGGCTATCTTTTAACTCGATAAAAGTTTTAAAAAGTGTTACATTTTGCAGAAAGTTGGAAAACGGTAGGTATTTATTGGTCTTCTTATTATTTACTATATACCCTAATGTTTATGTGTCGAAATAGCGAAAAGTACCGACAATTTTACGATAAATAAGGTAACCAAATAGGTATCTACCATTTAACTGTACGTTGATTAATTTTTGACCCCTGATTTATCGTAGTTCTTTTTACATGTTGTATTCGTTTTTTATATCATTTTACAGGAAAATTTATAAAGATTTTAAAAATATAATTCACATTTTGATACTTTGTTCTATTTTAGTGATATTTCGGTTTCAATCAGAACCTACAATAATTTCCGCGTACAGGATGTTCATAAATTCATCGTTACATTTTTATTACTTTTTGTGGTAGCAAATGACCGTTTTATATTAAATTTCAATTTCATTTCCCAATCTCAAACAATATAAGTATCTTTTGTTTATATTGGTAGGTATCGTATTTGTGGAAGGTTATAAATGTGGTGTTTATTGTCCTCAGGTTCAAAACGATTTATTCAACTACAAAATGGTAGTCTTTATAGATGTAGATCGCTATCTGAATAAAGAAGATTATTTTTTATTCATTCACGACTTAAAATAGCCTTGGAACATTACACATTTTATAAAACGAAATGAATGCATCATGTGCCGTATGCCTGCAAATATAAATCTACCCACTCATTTTATTTTGCAAAAGACCAGCGATGACATTCGACAGTTATCTACTATATAAAAATAAGTCGGGTTTTCCTTCCTGACGCTATAACTCCAGAACGCACGAACCGATTTCCACGGTTTTGCATTAGTTGGAAAGGTCTCGGGCTCCGTGAGGTTTATATCAAAAAAATTCAGGAAAAATTTAAAAAGAAAAGCGGGAAAAATCTTTTTTCACATACAGCGCCATCTCTGATACATATCATGTACTACAAACGAATATTTTAAGTAGATGGCGCCGGTGCGTGATACATTGTTTGACAGCTACTCATTGTTCTCTGCTCAGTTAATTTCATGTGACAAACCAGTATTGTGTTTATAGAGGTAGGAGGAACAGGGTGTAAAGTTCACTCATACTCTATAGAAAAGGGAGGATCCTCCGACCAGACGGGTGTTGTGTCTGGTGGGCAACTGCCCGACGGTTGATGTCGGGATGTTGTATATATGCTAGTTGCGCGGTAAACTCTGCTTGCGCGATGCAGGATTTTACGTGACGTCAGTCTGAGGCGTAGCTCGCATGTGGCGTTGTAGATGCCGCTACATCACTCCCCCCCGGAGACCGGAGGTCGATAGTGGGCCGAGTCTTGTATCTTGTGATGCTTGCCAGGGCCAGTTGAGGTTCCAGTGAGTCGGAACCGGGTGTCGCATAGTTCGCGGTGAGTCGGAACTGTCTGCGAAGATTCCCCAGTGAGTCGGGGTGGCGCTGCGTTATGCTCCAGTGCGTCGGATGTGGTACAGCGCCGAGTTGAAGCTGACTGCTGGCGTCGACCAGGAGAGGGTTTGAAGGCTCTGCTTGTGGACCGGCCGAGAGTGCAGTGTGCTTTGCCAAGTTTGCTGATGAGGCTGAGGGTGATGACCAGGTATGCGCGGTCGCTGCATGCTGGTGGTCAGGATACCCGTTGAAGCCGTGGGTGCTGGCTGGCTGTGTGACTCGCCGCTCGAAAGCTTGAAGGAAGTGATGATGACGTCACGCTGATGTACTTGCACGAAGGCTGCGCTGACGTTCATATTCGGGGTCACCAGTATAGAAGTAGGAGGAACAGGGTGTAAAGTTCACTCATACTCTATAGAAAAGGGAGGATCCTCCGACCAGACGGGTGTTGTGTCTGGTGGGCAACTGCCCGACGGTTGATGTCGGGATGTTGTATATATGCTAGTTGCGCGGTAAACTCTGCTTGCGCGATGCAGGATTTTACGTGACGTCAGTCTGAGGCGTAGCTCGCATGTGGCGTTGTAGATGCCGCTACATGTTCAATGTGAAATTGTGAAAAAAAGTAAAAAAAATAAGTTATTCGTTTCCTAACATTTCAATTGGAAACCATCAAATCAATCACGTGTATTGTGCAAATTTTTATTCAATTTCAATAGCAGGCATTTGTCTTTAAGGTGGTAAGTTGAACTGTGTAAATTATGTGGATCGTGCATTTGAGGTTAAATTCAACAATCTGTCAATAGTCCAAAATGCCTAGAGGACGACGTGCGAACATCGGCCGCCGCACAAGACATGCAAGCCAGCAACAAGTGTATTCACAAAACTGTGAACGCGTGAGCACACGAAGATCATTGGCATCATACAATCGCTTGGCATTCCAATATGATAGTAAGATAAGTGACAGGCATAATTTCAACACTAGAAATAGGAACAAATTAGATCAACCACGTTTCAGGTTATCTAAAGTAGGTACTTCTTTTATGGGGTACTGTGTAAAATGTTATAATAAAATACCACTCGATATTCTTCAACTAAATGAGAAGAAATTTAAAACATGCATTAAACGCACACTATGTTAAAGCATATTATAAGTTCAATGACTATATAGTAGATAAAAATGCTTGGCTTAATGCTGGTCCTGCTCCACAGCCACTCGGGCGCACTAGTTAAAATTTGAATGTTTGGAAGAGATACTCATTTCTTATTCCCCCTTTTATTTTTCTGACATTGCGAACTTAATGTTTGTTTATTTTTTATAAAATATGTTGTATTATTGAATAACTCAATAGATATTTTAATGATTATTTTCTTTTATGTAGTAAAATTTTATTCATTGCTCAAATACATAGCAAACTATAGTTTTGTATAATTTAGAAGCATATTGCAATTTTGTAAATGTGAGTACAATGGATTCGTTTATTATATAATTATGTTGACTTGACAGCATGGCAGTAGAGACTATGTCATGCTCACTTAAATGTCTCACTGTTGGTGGCGCGTGTGTTGGATCATTCGGTTCCCTACAAAATGGTTGAGCTGGATGGTGCTGATCCATGCGTCATGTTCGTGAACGGGCGCCGTCGGTTGAGACTGGTCATCTCTTAACTGCCACGGCTTATTTTTATTATTAATCTTATATTTTGAATTGTTTCTACGTTTTGGAATGGGCAACTAGCTTCAACTTTCTGACTAACTGACCGACTATTTGACAATTCAAAAGTGCCTGTAAATGGTTTAATTGAAATAAATGCTTTGAGTTTGAGTTTTGAGTTTGAGTTTGATCGCACTGCGACCTACAGTGATGATGAAAATTTAGATATTGGACCAATGACGACTATATGCCGATATTGCAATGCGTTAAAGTTCAAAAGAGAAACGGCTGGATTGTGCTGCGCAAGTGGAAAGGTCAAACTGGATCCATTACTTACACCACCACAGCCACTGAAACCATTGTTCGATGGAAGTGATCCCGATTCCAGCCATTTTCTTCAACACATCCTTGAATACAATAACTGCTTTCGCATGACTTCCTTTGGAGCTAATATCATTCGAGAAGGCGACTTCATGCCGACTTGCAAGGTAAAAGATACAACACACATAACCAATCACTCACACCAACACTATGAATTGCAACACATAACAACTACATATACACCACACACTACACCATCATACGATCAGAAGTTACACCGTATTCTTCAACAAATGATTATTTGCAATTACAGATACAAGGACAAATATATCATTTGCATGGTTCAATGGTGCCAACACCAGATGAACCGCATCAATTTCTGAAAATATATTTCATTTCGTCGATGGTGGATCAGCTGAATGTGCGGTGCAATATACAGGGAACACCGAGACGAATTATTGAACAGTTGCAAGCATTTTTTCACGCTAATAATGCTGTGGTTAATATGTTCAAAACAGCATTGGAACGAATGCCATCGGATACGCACAAATTTGTCATAAGAGCGGATTGTACCCCAACAGGTGAACATGTGCAAAGATTCAATGCACCCACCGTTAAAGATATTGCTGCAATTATTGTTGGCGATCCAACTAAATCGCGAGACATTGTCGTTCAGCAAAGAAGCAATATCATGCATCGTGTAAACGAGACACATCGTTTGTACGATGCGTTACAATATCCAATCATTTATTGGCAAGGGCAAGACGGATACGACATCACGTTGAAGATGGTCGATCTAATTACAGGTACAATATTCACACACTAATTATTGCTATTATTGATTTCTATTAACAATTCATCCCTTAAATGCATTGTGATGGAAATTTCCATCAACCAATTCAATGTAATTTTTGTCGCTTCCACAGGGTATTTGGATTATATTTTTTGTACATGGCAACTTTTAAGGAACCATAGTATCGTTTCCGAACGAAAAAAAAAGTTCATTCTTCAATGTCAGCTGTCAAATGTCATTTCAAAATATCATTACGCGCTAGTTTGCTCGGTGAAGATTTCGGCTAATGTGATTGGAAAAAAGTGGTATAAAATTCTCACGGTTACTTCTCAGTTTATTCGTAATTGATGGATTTGAGGTCAGTATTTTGATTGATGTATATAATTTTGTTCATAAATAGAAAAATATGAAGAAACAAACTCAATATTGTTTAGATGTAAATTTACATCATCATGTAATGACGTTCATTTAGCTTGTATGAAAGTTAGTAAAATACTATTGTTTTATTTGATTTCGTTTATCTTTTGGTTCCAGGTGTTGATATCTAGCAAAATGAATGACAGAGATATTGAACATTATTTAGCATCTTTGGAAGGTGGGTGGCTGTCGGAAGATGACATGGAGAAGTCTGATGAAGAGGAAGAAAATGTGCCTGGAACTTATGAGAGAGACGAGTTACTGAACATGTTAGAAAGTGATGAGGAGGACACAGAAAACCCACAAAACCACGAAAGTGACCCACCCTTGGTTGAAAATGAGGTAATGGATAACCAGGTTGTGGACAATAGTGACCCTACAGGACACATATTTTCAGCATTATTAGATAAACGAAAATTGATCTGGAAAAAAAAGAACATAGAATTTGATGAGTCCAAAATTACATTCAAAGGCAATTCAGACCTAGGACCAGAGTTGTCACCATTAGATACTCCATATGCATGCTTCAACTACTTTTTCTCAGAAGATTTCATGGCAAGGATAGTGGAAGAAACAAACCTGTATGCCACACAAAAAAATCCAGCAAATACAACTGCAACCAATTTATCAGACTTGAGAAAGTTTTTTGGTTTATTCGGTGATGTCTAATAACAGGTTTGAAAAATTGAAAAAAATATTGCACTTCAATAACAATGACCACCACAAGGAAATTGGTGATCCAGGCCATGATCGCCTATTCAAGATACGCCCTGTTATTGATGAATTGAATTCAAAATTTTCATCAGTACCTATGGACCAACGCCTCTCCATAGATGAACAAATGTGTGCAACTAAAGTTGCACACTTTCTCAAACAGTACTTGCCCAACAAGCCTCATAAGTGGGGGTTTAAACTGTATGTTTTGTGCAGCTTACAAGGATTTGCACACAACTTTGAGGTTTATGCTGGGCAGGACCTTACCAACAAACCTGAGAATGAACCAGATCTGGGCTCAACCAGCAATATTGTCTTGCGTTTAGCTCGAGGTATACCAAGACAAGTTGGCCACATTGTCTATTTCGACAATTTTTATACTTCTGTGCCTTTGGTGTTCTATTTGGCAACTCAAGGAATCCTTTCAGTGGGGACAGTTCAACAAAATAGAATACCTAATTCAAAATTACCTGATAAAAAACAATTTATGAATAAATCTACTCCAAGAGGTGCACATGAAGAAAGAGTGACAACATTTCAAGGTGTGGATATGAGTGTAGTAGCATGGAAAGACAACAAAGTTGTCACATTACTGTCATCTTATGTAGGTGCTTTGCCTTTGAATAATGTATCTAGATATGACAAGAAAAAAAAAGAGAAGATACAAATTCCATGCCCGAAGATCATAAGTGAATACAATGCCCATATGGGAGGCGTAGACCTTATGGACAGTTTTCTGGGAAGGTACAGAATAAGGATCAAGTCAAGAAAATGGTATATTCGTATTTTTTATCATCTTTTAGACCTGGCAGTGATAAATGCATGGATAATATATAAAAAAAATGCTAAAAATGTACCTAAGAAAGATATTCTCAATTTAGGTACTTTTAGAAATGAACTGGCCTTCGTCCTTTGTAACATGGGAGCAGCAAAAGAAAAAAGAGGTCGTCCAAGTTCTAGTCTTCTAGAAAATGAAATCCAGACCAAAAAAAAAAGAAGTGCTGTAGCAGTTGCCCCACCAAAAGAAGTTCGCAGGGATGGGCAAGATCATTGGCCTTTGGTAGGGGGATCCTTGCGTTGCAAATACCCCAATTGTAAGGGATATTCAACTATACACTGTTCCAAATGTAATATTAATCTTTGCCTCAACAAAAACAACAATTGTTTCAGCAAATACCACAATGAATAAGTTTATTATCTCACTGCACATTTTGTTCTCAGTAGGTTAGTCTGATTACATAATGATGTAAATTTCCACCAACCCATTTTTTCTAAATAAATAAAGTATTTTTATAAATATATTTTTTTTAATATTTTTTCCTTATTATAGAGCTTATCTTACGTCCAAATAAATTTATTTTGGTTAAAAAGTTAAAATCATGCATTTAAGGGTTAATTTTGCATTTTCAGGCGTATCAACGAATAAAATCTAAGCGCAATGAATTACTATGCGTATCGTATGATGATTCGTACACATGAGGAGAATGTCATTCTGAAGTGCCGTCGGCTATTCCAGCAATTCGCTGTCGACATGTATGTCAAAGTCGAGACCGAACGTTTAGCGTTCATCCGATTCAATCAGGCAAAGCTACGATCTGAGGACTATATACACTTGCGTGATGCTATTCATTCAGATGGTGATGTTCAGAATATTGGACGTCTGACGATTCTCCCATCATTTTATATCGGAAGCCCACGCCACATGCACGAATACGCTCAAGACGCTATGACGTACGTGCGAAATTATGGAACTCCGGATTTATTTATTACGTTCACATGCAATCCGAAGTGGACGGAAATTGAACGTGAGTTGGAACCGGACCAAAAACCGCAAGATCGCCATGACATAATCGCCAGAGTATTTCAGCAAAAACTCAAGGTTATGATGGATGTGCTTACTAAGTATCGAGTTTTTGGTGACACACGTTGTTATATGTACTCGGTGGAATGGCAGAAGCGTGGACTACCGCATGCTCATATCCTAATTTGGTTGCTGAACAAATTACATTCAAATGAAGTGGATGACATCATATCAGCTGAAATTCCTGATCCAGTCACTGATCCCCATCTACACGACATTGTGACGACACAGATGGTGCATGGACCGTGAGGTGCAATAAATCCATTATCGCCTTGCATGGCTGATGGAAAGTGCACAAAACGATATCCGCGACCGTTAGTTGCTGAAACAGTCACAGGGAACGATGGATATCCAGTTTATCGTCGGCGTTCAAAAGAAGATAATGGTCCAACTATCAAAGTTAAAGTTCAAAATCAAGAGATTGAGATCGGAAATGAATTCATTGTACCATATTGCCCGCTGCTATCACGAATTTTCGAAACACATGCAAACGTTGAGAGTTGTCATTCGGCCAAATCAATCAAATATTTGTGCAAGTACGTCACAAAAGGCAGCGACATGGCTGTGTTTGGTATTGCGTCGGAAAATGCGAATGACGAAATCAGCAACTTCCAAATGGGCAGATACGTCAGTACTAAGCGCTCGTTCAGACACGGCGGGAACCGCGCGATTATAGAATCGCATGGAAATCGCGCGGGTCTTATTTATATGAGTTAGTTAGTAATCGTTCAGACATAACCGCGCGGTTAATCAAGCCGCGCGGTTACCGCAACCCAACCGCCAGAAAATAGAATCGCGCTGCTCCCGCGCGTTTCTATTACTATGGAGTCTTTACTTCGCGTTCAGTTGCGTTGCGGATACCGCGCGGTGAGCACGTCACTGTTCGTGAGTTCGCCATGGATCGTTTCGACACTGAACTATTTATTGATGAGGTGGAGAAGAGACCTGCAATATGGGACATTCAGTGTGATGATTACTCAAATAAAATTATCAAGAACCGAGCTTGGCAAGAGTTGGTGGAGATATTTGGAAATTGCGAAGACACGGTGGAAAAAAAGAATATTTTAAGTAAGTAGGTTTATTCACCAAAAAATAATTGACAGAATTATGTTATAATTATTGTTATGAAGCGTATATTATACTCTCCGTATACTTTAGGTACTTAAATAAATATAAACAAACTTCGGCTGCTTTATGCAGACATTTCGAGCATTTTTCAAATGAAGGTCACAACGGTATTACCATATTTCGTTTGTTTACATTTAGTTATGTACCTAAACATTACAAGTACGGTATGTTAGTTGCAGCTATATCTTTGTGTCTTGCCATGGAACACGCCCATCATTCACAAAGTAATGAGCGAATTTATCTCTGATATTCAAAGATGACGGTGTCCCTCTTCCCGCATGCAAGGTATTGAGATTAGTCATGGGTGCATTATATAAAGTATCTTTAAATTTTAGACCATCTCTAGTCCGCACATAGTTATGTAGAACACAAGAAGCTTTTATTATATCTTCGGCAAAATCTATGTTTACATTTATAGGCCTATGAAAGATGCGCCATTTGTTCGCCAAAATACCAAAAGTGCACTCAATATTACGTCGGGCTCTCGATAACCTATAGTTAAAAATCCTTTTTTCATATGGTAAACATTTGCCTGAATATGGGCGCATTAAATTTTCTGCTAAGCCGAAGGCTTCATCTCCAACTATAACATAAGGCATTGGTGTTAGGTCTACATTAGATATTGGTTTAGGTGTTGGTATGTTTAATGATTTTTCTGTCAGGCGTTTATAAAAAACCGAATTTTTAAATATAGCAGAATCACTGCTTTTGCCATAAGCCCCAATATCAACATAAGTAAAGCAATAGTTGGCGTCGCAAAGTGCTAAGAGCACTATGGAAAAGTAATGTTTATAGTTATGATACAAAGAACCCGAATCAACAGGCTTTATAACTCGGATATGCTTGCCGTCTATAGCACCAATGCAATTTGGAAAATTTGCATATCTCTCAAAGTCTCGTGCTATTGTCTTCCAGATATCTTCAGTCGCTTCGGGCATGACTATGTTTACCAACTTATTCCACAATGATTTACATACTTCGCGGACAATTCCAGTAATCGTCGATTTTCCTAGGCGGTAATTGTAGCTTAGTTCTCCAAATGAACAACCCGTACCAAGATATCTGAAACAAGAATATTATTAATAATGTTATTATTTTTAGGTACACAACTCCAAAAAAAATGGAAAAACATACGAGATTGCTACAATAAAGAATACAAAAAAGAAAAAACAACTCCTTCTGGTTCAGGTGCTCGTAAAGGAGCCCGATATATGTATTTTTTAAGATTATCTTTCCTGCAGAATAGTGTAAGTAATAAAGACACTACAACTAATATTGAAGAACAGAATGAAAGGCAAAGTGAGGAGACAAGTGAACTAAACGCCAATGCAACCGAAGCCACTGAAATACGTCCCCCTAAACGTAAGAAAACACAAGTGCCAGAAGAAAAAATAGCGGTTTTAATAGAAAAAAGTATCGAGTCACGAAAACATTTTCAGAATGAACTTCAAGAAAATAGTATTACCAAGCAAGATGACGACAAACTCTTTTGTTTGTCGTTATATAAAGAACTCAGAAAAGTACCAGAAAATAGGCGTTTAGCAACCAAAATTGAATTACTTCAAGTGATACAAAAAGGACAAAGCTTACCACCCCCTCTTCGCTACAATACTCAGCAGATCACACCTACGTATTGGCAAGGACAACAGTATACAAGCCCGCAAGGATATTTTACTACATCTGGATCATCTCCTCCTGTTCCAGCACCGTCACCGTCACCATCGCAATTTAGTTCTGGCTCTCAGTCCTCTACAGTTATAGAAAATATTTATGCTGATTTTGAAGAACAATAAATAAATCTTACCTTAAAGTTATTACGAGTTTCTCTTCCGGTGACACGCTTGGCCTCAAATGCGTTTCAGAGCATGAAATATCTTGCCTGATCAGTTCAATTAGTTCATCAAAAGATTTTATTGACATTCTCAAATAGTCAAACAATTTGTTATCATACATTCTTAATTTGGGATATAATGTTACGAACTGACCATGTACTAGTCGGTCACGTAATATTGGATGCACCCAATACCGCCTTTTTCTTTTCTTTTTTTTAAGGAGCAACCACAGTAAACACACTTCTTCGTCGACCTCCATTTTGAAACTGACGCTAACCCGCACGAAATCGCATACTAACCGCGCGTGTCTGAATAGCATCACAATTTTGCGGTTTGAAACCGCGCGATTCGTAAACGCACGATTCCCGCATGTCTGAACGCACGCTAATGAAGCACTGTGGCGATTATTGTCATTTCAAATTCATGAAAGATATCCCACAGTTGTACATTTAGCAGTGCATTTGGAAAATGGCCAAAGAGTTTACTTCACTGAGGCTAATGCGGCACAACGAGCTGAGAGACCACCATCGACAACATTGACTAGCTTCTTTGCAATGTGTGAAGCAGATCCATTCGCAGCGACGCTGATGTACGTTGAAATGCCCAAGTATTACACTTGGAATCAATCAACAAAGAAATTCCAACGTCGCAAACAAGGAACACCAGTTCCAGATTGGCCACAGGTGTTTTCCACTGATGCACTAGGTCGCATGTATACTGTTCATCCTAGAAATGATGAATGTTTTTATTTGCGACTGCTGTTGGTAAATGTACGTGGACCAAAATCATTTGCGCATTTGAAAACTGTGAATGGCCACCAATGCCAAACATATCGAGAAGCATGTCAACTATTGGGTTTGCTGGAGAACGATTCTCATTGGGATTTAACACTTGCGGATTCAGTTGTTTCATCAAATGCGTACCAAATACGAACGCTGTTCGCAATTATCATCACCACATGTTTTCCTTCACAACCAATTCAGTTATGGAACAAATACAAAGACGACATATGTGAAGATATCTTGCATCGCTTGCGCATTCAAACGAATAATCCTGACATCCAAATAACCGATGAAATCTACAATGAAGGATTGATTCTGATTGAGGATCAATGCTTGACTATTGCAAACAAGCTACTGATTGAAGTACGAATGATTGCGCCAAATCGATCGATGCACGATGCATTCAACCAAGAATTAAATCGAGAGCTGCAATACAATGTTGATACATTGCAGGAATTCGTTCGAAATAATGTGCCGTTGCTGAATGAACAGCAAAAACAAGTATACGAAACATTAATGCAAGCGGTGGACAATAATACTGGTGGTCTATTCTTCCTGGACGCACCTGGAGGAACAGGGAAAACATTTGTCATTTCATTGATTTTGGCCACTATTCGATCAAGATGTGACATAGCTTTGGCGTTAGCATCATCTGGAATTGCGGCGACTCTTCTAGATGGCGGTCGTACTGCACATTCTGCGCTTAAGTTGCCACTCAATTTAAACACAATTGATACTCCAACATGCAATATTTCCCGATCCAGTGCAATGAGAAAATTGTTGATGCAATGCAAGCTCATTGTTTGGGATGAGTGCACAATGGCACATAAGAAATCACTTGAAGCACTTAACTTCACACTGAAGGATCTTCGGCGAAATAACAACATCTTTGGCGGCTTGATGATATTGTTGGCAGGCGATTTCAGGCAGACGTTGCCAGTAATTCCCCGTGGAACGCCTGCAGATGAATTGAATGCTTGCCTGAAGGCATCACCTTTATGGAATAACGTAAAAACATTATCGCTAACCACTAATATGAGAGTTCAACTTCAAAATGATCAAAGTGCTGCACAATTTTCCAAACAATTGTTAGCTGTTGGAAATGGAAAAGTCCCAGTTGATGCGACATCTGGATTAATTACTCTTACCAACGACTTTTGCCGATTTGTAGACTCTCAATTAGCTCTTATTGAAAATGTTTTCCCAAACATTAGTGAGAATTATCAGAATTATGCTTGGTTAAGTCAACGAGCAATTCTTGCCGCAAAGAATAATGATGTACACGCACTGAATTTCACCATTCAATCAAAAATTGCTGGCGATTTGGTGACATACAAATCCGTTGATTCCATAACAAATCCAGATGATGTAGTAAATTATCAAACGGAGTTTTTGAACTCTCCGGAGTTACCAGGATTTCCACCACATAACTTGCAACTCAAAATTGGTACAGTTATTATGATATTGCGTAATTTGAATCCACCGCGACTTTGCAACGGTACTCGACTTTCGGTAAAAAGACTTATGCCGAATTTGATTGAGACAACCATTATTAACGGAAAGTACGCAGGTGAAAATGTATGTATTCCTCGAATACCAATGATTCCGACTGATCTTCCGTTTGACTTCAAACGATTGCAATTTCCAGTTTGCCTTGCGTTCGCAATGACAATTAACAAGTCGCAAGGCAAATCGCTTAGTGTTTGCGGGATAAATTTAGAAAATCATTGTTTTTCACATGGGCAGTTATACGTTGCGTGTTCACGAGTTGGGATACCATCCGCTTTGTTTGTGTTAACGTCAGACCAAAAAACAAAAAATGTGGTTTACCAAAGAGCACTTCAATGAAACAGATAATTTGCGGACACGTATAACGCTTCGATTCAGTATTTACTTTGGATTCACTTTCATTTACTTAGAGAAGTTCAACTAAATAACACTTCATTTTTGTAATCGAAATGAATTCATTACTGTTGTGAAATGAAATAAAATTTTTCCTTTTCTAATATAAAACAAAAAAAAAAAAAAAATCTTCTTCTTTTAATCACCAAACGAAATGTTACATAAAGTGAAGCCATCTGGTGGCAAAACGGAGTTCGCCGGGTTTGCTAGTTGTATAATAGATATTTTTGGTGTCAAAACTGATTATTTACGGTCTATGAACATTACTCAGAAGATGAATGCAATTTTTGTATTTGAAGATATAACGTTACTGTTTAAAACTACGTTATCAATAATTACTTACAGCCTTATTTATAAAAATCTCGCTAATGACTGATTAGCCACTGACTAGCTAACTAATTAGTTAGCTCTTAATCAATGATTAACTTTTCTTTATTTATAAACGCTAGTTAGCTGGTGATTAGTTGCGAAACGAAATAGAGGTGAAATTATGCGTTTGGCACAGATTATATTCAAAATAGTCGACTCAAAAACAGAGTTTTAAGAATAAATTTATCAAACCCACGATTTTTGATGTACCAATCAGTGGCTCACTAGAAATATTAGAAAACACTTTTGGCCGACATTTCGATTTCTGTCATTACTTATCACGTAATAGTAGCGTAAAAGACATTTTCTCTAATATAGTTGATAAGATAAGGAATTATAGTTTAGATGACTACTGTATTATTATGATTGGCGAGCAAGATTTTAAAGGCACCGGGGAATCAATTTAAATAGTCAAGTTAATTAGAGACTCTCTTAAAAGTGTAACTAATACAAATGTCATTATATGCTGCCCTACATATGTACAAGGGGCTCTGATACACAATTATAAAATAGAAATGTTAAATAGATTGCTTTACATGGACATAGAAAATCATAATTATGCTTATTTTTTTGACAGTAATTTTGACCTATCTGATGAAACATTCTCATATAATACCGGTAAACTTAACAAACTCGGTCAAAAACGTATTTATGAAAAGATATTCCTTCGCCTACTTGTTGATATTGAGACCTATCCAACTGAGTATGACTACTACTGTGATTCTCCTAAATCGCCAAAAATAGCCCGAAAAACTCTTTTTCGTCCCATCACGTAAAAAGGTATTTGGTAATAAAGACAGTTCAAAAGGAAAACAAAAATGTACACTATTACACCAAAACATAGCTGGAATTTTAAATAAAACTAATCGTATTCGAAATTACAATTACCGACTTGGCAAATCAGATTGGCGATATAGATTTTATTTGTCTGAGTGAAACTTTTATAAAATCAGGGCATGAAAGTAATCTGGCACTTACACACTACAACTTATGCGCCTAGCACACGTGCATGCTTGACCAAAGTTTTACTTGCGCATGCCAGCTTGTACACTGAACACTGTGCGTGTAGTTGGTAAAACGGTAGTATGCGCAAACCCCAAAGCTTGGCTTGATGGTTTTTAAACTTGCTTGAAATTCTGGCATGCGCAAGCTATACTTGTACAAACTTGTCTGCGCGTGTGGTTGGTAGTTCAGTGTTCAAGCCGCTCTCAGTTAAGTCGAGTGGAGTAACTGTGCGCGCACGGTCGTAAAAATGGCGGATTTACGTACATACAATCGACAGTTCGCTACTGAATTCATTGAGTTATATAAATCTCTGCCCGCACTGTGGAAGATCAAATCCAAGGATTATTCTGACAGGAATAAAAAGAATGACGCATACGAACAAATGATAATTAAATTGAAAGAGGTATGTATGCAAGAACAGAATATTTTTATAGGTAGATATTAAATTTCATAAAATGCATATACTGTTTACAAACCCTTTTTATTATTTCAAATACCAACACGTGAATACGTAATTTAAATTTATGTTTGGTTTTCGATTAAAGTTGAACAATGTTTAAGTATTCAAATTACATTAAGTTTTAATTGTAATTGGCACCTTATTCAATAGTCATCTACCCATTCATATCCTTTTTAGGTAGAACCTGAGGCTACGAAAGATACAGTCAAGAAAAAAAATAATTCTTTGAGAACTTGCTATCGGAAAGAGATGAAAAAAGTGAATGCTTCCACAAGATTTGGAGCTGCCACAGATGATATTTATGAACCGACGCTGTGGTATTTTCACCTACTCGATTTTTTTACCGACCAAGAGACGCCCAGAGAGACAGTGTCAAATTTTGATGACCTCACACAGGTAATACAACATCCCAATTTGTTTTTAAACAAGGTGTTAAGGATTTAAACCAGGATTGTAATATTGTAGGTTACAAAAAAACATTTTGGAAGAGTAGTTAGTTACTTTTATTTTATAACAAGTCTACAATGTGTACCTATGAAAAAAATTAAATCGTATTTATATTACACATTGCATTTTGCCACGATACAGTGCCTTCATTATTAAAATAATTCGAAAATTCTTCTCTTGTCGCTTTGGCATCTTGAGAAATGTTTCTATAATGTCCTCCTTGTAATTAAATTCCTTGTAATTAATTAAAATTCTAACAAATGTGACGAATCTGCTCTTAAGCCCGATGTTAAAGTACCTTGAATTGTATCTTCAAAGTCCAATGTATGAATTGGCGTATAAGTGGTACTGTATTTTTTTCTTAAAAAATTATGCAACACACAGCAGGTCATGACTACAATGTCTATGTTTCCTGGAGACAAATTAATACTTGTATGAAAGATTCTGAACCTAGATGCTAATATGCCAAAGGCGTTCTCAACAATTCGCCTTGCCCTAGATAATCTATAATTATACATTTTTCGCTCATTTGTTAATTCCCTTTGGTTGAATGGTTTTAAAAAGTTGGGAGTTAGAGCAAAGGCTTCGTCACCAATAAAAACGTAATTTAGAATTTTGTTAGAATGATTTAAAAGTTCTGGTTCCGGAATATGCAACGAGTTATTTCTCAATTTATCGTAAAAGGAGATCAGCAATTCCTGGCCCTGATGGACAAAGTATTACACCATTCGAAAAAATATTTAAATAATTATAAGCCCTACTTTAATCTATCATTTCCTAAAAAAACCTAGGAAAAAAGTATTTCTAATAAAAGTCAATCAATGTATTCCTCGCGTTGCAGTTGTTTTAATAACAACTGATGTTGCCATATTATGCGATTTTTAAATAAAAATATTTTTTCCCATTAAAAGATTTGTATTATTATATTCGATTTATATTTCTTTTCACTTAAAAAAGTATTATACGAGTTTATTGCGAAATAATGATTGAAGATAGAGTATTTTTTCGTTGTTGTTACGTTATTTTAATGATTTTATAGAAAAATCGATTTGCATTTTTGTGAACTGCAACACTCGATACGGCTGTCACTTGTCAATCAATCTGTTGTTGTCAACAACAGATTGCCGCCACAACGTTTCTCGTTCGTGTCGTGGACTTTCTTTTTGTGTTTATTTTGTGTGCTTCATCTAATTACCGACCCTTGCTGTGTTTTTGGACAATTGTAACTGCCTTTGTGACCGACCCTATTTCGTTCTTGGACCCCGTTTCTTCCAAACCTATTGACCTTAGCACGCATTTTGGACTCCGATTTTGCCTTTTGATATTGTTACCTTACTGCTTACGATGGATAATCTCCGCTGTATTAACCTTTTGAACGCCACGGACGTTTATAGACGTCTAACGAAATCGTGCCAAACACGCCACCGACGTCTATAGACGTCAAGAAAACGACATTTTTTAAATACAAAATAAATATACTAAATTAAGTTTTCTGTGTTTCTTTTTCCTATTATTTCAAACTACTTTAGTGAAATATTGTAAATTGACACAAAGATATATTCATTATTTGAATTCACAAGAAAAAACAATCGTCAAATATTGCTAATCGAAATCCGTAAAATTGTGTATTTCCCCACGCCACAGACGTCAAGACACGTCAGCTAGTGATGGGTAGGTAAGGTAACTTATATTCCAAATTTATGAAATATTTTATTGAAAGTAGCTTACTATTACTTTGACAATTACTTTTTACTGACAAATATTCGTATCTGAATATTCCTAATGTATAATATTTAAAAAAATGTGGAAAAGAACTTATAATTGATATCCTTAAATCGATAGTTTACTGTCCACTCTCGCGCATCCCTATGTAAGAGCTCATAGACAGTTACCTGTACGCCACAGACGGGAATGGACGTCAAGCGGTGACGTCATTAGCGCTACGGGAGTCTGCTAGTGCTTTACTACATTTATTATTATGATCGGTGGTAATATTAAAATTTGAAGCATTATTATTGTGCGAGGCTATATTAAAAATGGCTGACAGTCAAATGACTACTGAAGAACTCCTTCGTGTGTTAGGAAATGTAGAAGAGGATGACGAATTTTCCGAAGCAATATCTCTATACGAGGACGATTTAGAGGTAAGTTTTATTTATGATCAAACTTTTCATATATAGATAGGTACGTAGTTTTTGTTTAATATTAAATGATGCGTTAGGAAAACAAAAGCGAATATAAAATATTAAAAAGGTAAATGGTTCCGTCTATTACTTTTAACGATACAAATTATTATACCTACTTACATTTATTTTGTATATTTTCTCTTTTAATTCCATTTCGAATTTAGCTAAAAAAAGTAGGTATACTTATACAAAGTAAGTATTATAGGTAGGTACACTAATAAATATGAAACCGGCACCTAAGGCACAGTAAAAAGGGGAATATGCATGTATTTTTTTTTTCATTTAGAACAATGAATACTGTCAACTCAAAAAAATTACAAAAACTAAGTTTAACTATTGCTTGTTTCAAACACATCTGATATGGTAGGTATGTACATTTTAGTAGGTATATGTTTATTGTAACACAGAAACCGCTACCTAAGCCGTGGGGAGGCAGCTGACACGTTTTATTATTTTTATTTTAATCATGTTATAATAGTTATTTATTGAGTTGGACTAGAGAGCTTGTAATGAGCGATAACTATAACAAGTATAAGTACCTATTTGTAAATAAATTTAGCCAAAATATTATATTATGTGCCTCTGTCGTCGTAAATAGTAATAAGCACTTCGCTTTTGTTTACAGTCTATCACAGATCGTCAAGAACAAGTCAATGACTCACCTGTTTTGCCCTCAACATCTCACACTACTCAAGAAACACCTGACAACAATTGGGCCTCGACATCTGCATCAGCATCAACATCCCGCCGTGACCCCCGTCGAAGACAAACGGAGCCGTCCTACCAGAGGACTTCAGTACCACACGTGCCTGCATTAACTAGCTTTGATGAGTTTACGTCAGGTCTCCATTTAGAAGTAACAGAAAATATTACTGAATTCGATATATTTCAAAAATTTTTAGATTTAGACTTTATGTCGTTCATTGTAGATATGACAAATTTATTTCACTCACGCTTTGTACTAAACGTAGACCTTCGTATGCATTCTCGCCTACAACGGTGGCACGATGTATCCATTCCAGAATTGTACATATTTTTTGCTTTATTAATGTTAATGACTCGAAATCGACATTTGACTTTAGAAGAGCACTGGAGTACGGATGTGTTGTTATCATCGCCGATTTTTTCCAAACTAATGCCTAGAAATCGCTTTTGCACAATTCTAAGCATGCTACATTTTTCTCGGCATAGTGAAGAGACTAACGTATTATCAAAAGTCGACACTTGCATTAATCACGCTAGGGAAAAGTATAAAAAGCTTATGACACCCTATAAAAATCTGTGCATAGACGAGAGCATCGTTCCCTTCAAGGGGCGATTATCAATAAGGCAATATTTGCCAAAGAAAAGGAATCGTTTTGGAATAAAGTTATTTGTAATGTGTGATGTACAAACCGGCATTATCATAGATTTTATTGTTTACTGTGGCGCAGCTACTGAAATAATAGATCCTTGTAATTTAGGTGTCGGAGGCGCTGTTGTTTCAACTTTAATTAGGGATTTTTTCGGTTCAAACCGTCATTTATATGTTGACAACTGGTACACTAGCCCGGTATTGTTGGATTACCTGCACAGGAATAATATATACGCGTGTGGTACTGTAAAAAAAAACAGAGTCGGTATGCCACGCTTTAATAATACTATTAAGCGTGGTGAAATCCAAGCTAAATATTGTCCTCCAATGACAGCTCTAAAATGGCGAGACAAAAAAGATATATTTATTTTGTCAACAATTCATAGTGATATCATGGCGCCATCGTTGAAAGAGGATAGAGCGACGGGGCTACCAGTTATGAAGCCACAAGCAGTTTTGGACTATTCCAAAAATATGGGAAGCGTTGATACGGCTGACATGTTACTGTCTTCAATACAGTGCATAAGAAAAACCATAAAATGGTATAAAAAGTTGTTTCTCCACATAATTGATATGCACGTATTAAATTCTTTTTTCTGTTATAAGGAAATAAATAACATGCCAAATTTACATTTTGCAAAATTTCATCTGTC
The DNA here is from genome assembly GCA_917490735.1 of Dryobotodes eremita. Lineage (NCBI taxonomy): Eukaryota > Metazoa > Arthropoda > Insecta > Lepidoptera > Noctuidae > Dryobotodes > Dryobotodes eremita. Next base: position 1,807,249 of record OU823242.1, on the reverse strand, counting down.
TCTTATTCGCCAAATTATAGAAAATTTTCATAGTCACAATACACTACCTCAGTCCATAAGCAGTAGTCATAACCCACTTCGTATACTGTCGAAAAATAACAATGATCACATGCCGACCCTTATGGGCAAATACCGACGTTGTAGACAATGCGCAGTTATAAAAAAAAGAAAAGAAACAAAGTACGCTTGTAAAATATGCAAGGTCTATTTGTGTGCTGCGCCATGTTTTGAAAAATATCACTCGAGTGATAATTGACCAATGTACTTTTTGTAGTAAAAAGTACATTTGTAAAATATCACTGTTAATTTAAATAATGGTGTTGATTTTTTTTCATATGATTTTTTTATTTATAAATGACAATTTTTTCAATACTTTTTTATATTTTTATTTTAAGTTTGTAGGTATATTACAAAATTGTATGTTTATATCAATGTTACATTTTATATTTACCAATGTTTTGTTGATTTGCTGTGATATTTAAAGACCAATTACGTAAGTAAATATTATATTATAAAAACCTTTGTTTTAATTATTATAATTTTGAAGAGTTTTTGATTTTGCTGTGATATTTTAAGACTAATTAACAATTACGTAGGTGCATATTATAATTATTATTAAAACCGTTTTAAGTATTATAATTTTGAAGAGTTGTTGACTTTATTGTGATATTTTAAGACTAATGATGTTTGTATACTTATCTACTCAATTATAAAAACTGTCGTCATATAGGATGTAAGGGACACCGATGCGAAAACGCTTACCACATACTCAGTCCATCAACCCGAACAACAGAAAATTGTCGTCAGCAATTTAAAAAAAAACAGCTGTCCCATAAATTTTGACCATAAATGTTGTTTTGCAGTTTTGTAGGGAAAAGCTGTTTTTTTTTTAAATTTATTATGTGGGGTTCAGAATTATTATGGACTGAGTATGTGGTAAGCGTTTTCGCGTTGGTGTTACACCCTGTATAATTTACAATATTACAGTATAATATTAAGGTGAAGACTCAGTTGTAGCCCGCGAAATTCAAATTTTCTACGTTTTTTGTAATTTGCCGGACAATGTCAGTCTATTTATTAACCAAAATATGATTCGCGAGCGTAACACGTACGCATTTAAAGAATTAAAATCATAAATACAACCCTCCTAGTCCGATTCATGAAAATATTATGAATCGGACCATCATTGGGTTAAGAAGGTTGTTTTGAAGATTCTAATGTTATAATCATATAAAGGCATACGTGTTACGATCGCGAATCATATTTTGGTTAATATATATCCTAACACTGACCGGCAAATTACAAAAAAACAAAGAAAATTTGAATTTCGCGGGCTACCCTGACGTTATCACCTTAAGTGTTTTGATTACCTGTGACTAGTTTCGACGCTGAGGTCGTGCTGGCACAAAACAGTATCCATAGAGATTAGCACTCACTACTGATGCTTTATTTTTTTAAATAATATTATTAGTAATTCCGAGAATAACACAATTAAAAGACTGATTATTTACTTGTTTTTTTTTTTTTCGTTTACTAACTAGTTTAATTTCAGATTCAGGAAAATCTTAATTGAATGAAACTTATTGCATACTAGCTTACATCTGCAGCAGATCCTTTCCATAAATTATATTATGTAGTGATTTCATTCGTTCATTATATTTTTTTCATTTTGGTTGGCAACACTAAAAAAGATAGAATACTAGAAAAGTTTTGATCATAGAGTAATCATAAAGTAGGTAGTTGCCGTAATTACAAGTTACGACAAGTTAAAAAGTTTGTTAAGTTTATAAAAGTGATAATTATGTCTTCTCCTGAGGATATAGCTGGACCTTCCTCACCAAGCATAATAAGTGACCTAAGTCGCAAAAGGAAGGCATCTTCAAATGAAGAAACGACAAAGAGAACTATAAAAATACAAGTTTCTGCAGAAGATATAACGAGTGCAAACACTTATCAACGGAGCGTATGGGACGCAAATGAATTAAGGTGTGACGTTTCTAATTTACCTCCGTTGGATTTTGCCCAACCAGGACCTAGCGACCCACGAAATGCGGCGTTCGCAAGACTGGTCGCTTTTGAATTGGATCGAGTGCCAGAAGAAAAACGGTCAGTCACATATGTCAATATACTGAACGTAATAAGAAAAGTAAGACAGCAAAAGGACTTGGATGACATAAGTTTGCCAAGTTTCGAAGAATCCGACTAATAATTATATGTAAAATGATTAAATTGTTTTAAATAATAAAATATTATTATTTTTTATGTACCACAATATCACATGATCACATCCCTACTCGCATGCGAGAAAGTTGTCAAAAGTCGTGCCAGCCACGCCAGAGACGTGTCTTCACGTCGGCGGATGACGTCACGAACCAGATTAGTGATGTACCTTATTATTGATTTATTCGTTTGTAGTTCTAATGTTTGCTTTTAGGTTGCTTAGAACTTAGTAACTGCTGTTTAATGATAGTATGATACCAAATAGGGTCAAGTTAAATAAAAGACCAATGCAATGAATAATATTTATTTAAAAAATATAGAACGAAAAGCACGGATTCATTGGTTATCGATAACTTTTCGTTAAGATGTTGGAATCACTATTTTTTTTTGTAGGTTTTTGTACTGAATTTGTGGCTTGGCGTAGAAGGGGCGCCGATGTGTTTACGCTCTGGCGTTCAAAAGGTTAATTGTGGCATATCTAAGCTCGCATGAGAAGAAACCTGTTGAACTCAATCGATATACTATCAGTGATTAGAGAATGGATATCTCCACGACAGGTAAGTGTTGGGTATTTCATTATTATAAGTGTTATTTTAATTAGTAGACTTAAACAAAAAATGACATAAGTACTGGTTTGTTTAATTGTAAAACAAGCTTGCATTCTTAACAAACAAATGCAAGTAAAAACACACCACAATGTATGCACTTGCATACGCAGGTGCTTATCACTTTGGAACCAAAGACATGTAGGATTCAGGTATTTATATTTAATCTATATTTCAGGTCACTCCATCGGACCATGTGTGCGACTCTTGCTGGATGATAGCTACACAATCATTGCCAGGAACCAGTGTTGATTCTAGTATTGAATCTAACTCGAATGTTGGCCATCGTCATGTTTGCATTCATTGTGGAAGATCCTTATTGCGCATTCGATCCCATTCACTGACCCAACATTCTCAGCGTGAAAGCCATGTTTTTAATGTTATATCAGAATGGATTCAACCTCGACAAGTAAGTACTTAATAATCTGACAGTACATATAGCTATTAAAAGAACAATAAACAAGTTTCTAGTCCTGGCTTGTATGTACGGTGTTATTACTCCCCATATAAATGTATCACATTCAATTTTATTTCTAGAATAATATGTTCCACTGAAATAATTATGATTGATTTTCAAAATAGTTATTTGCATAGTGTTATTGCTCCCCATATAAACAAGTTCATTTCTTTTCTAGTGTAATCGTAGATTCTAGAATTTTTCTGAGTTTGTGTTAGGATTTTTGATAGAATATAAATTAAACATTTTTTTAATAGGTAAGTGCTACAAGCTCTGTTTGTCATCCATGCTGGCAACGTGCTGACCGAGCTCCACGTGTAGTCAGAACATCAAGAGTGTCCAGTGATGATCCTATTCCTGAGCCTTCTATTGAAGTACTACCAAATGTTCGTGATCAGATAATGATGCCACTGTATGCAAGAGCCGCAGAGTCACAAAATCGTTGCTTTGTCACGGGCTGCCATCGCACTGAACGTCTTACCATATCATTGTCTTTAAGACAATTTTTACTAAAAAATTACAATTTTTATGTCCCTAACAATAACCGTATATGTTCCAGACATGTAAGTCAAGGTTCATGGGATTTTTTGAATAATCCCCCACATAATAACAACCATATGTTTACTGCTTTGCAAATACAGGACTTGATGACATTAAATACAAGTCCTGTAAGCATAGATTTCAATAATATTGAGAATATGCCAGACCATTTAGTTCACTATTGGTTTGGTCGAACTAAACAGCAATTTGCTGAAATTCTTAATGAAGTACCTCGGCTCTCACAAATGCAGAATGGTTCACTTGCCCTAGCAGCATATTTAATTAAATTAAGAACAGGGGACTCATTTGAAAGAATCTCTACCTTAATTCAAATACCAACTAGAACAACATCAACTTTAATATCACGGGCTAGAGATTTGCTTATACAGGACTATGTCCCTCTGCACTTAGGTTTAAATCACATTAATAGGGAACAGATTGCACAGAGAAACCTTACAATACCCAATGGTATTTATGGAGATAATGATAGAACCAGAGCAATTGTGATAGCCGATGGTACTTATGTATATGTTCAAAAAAGTAGCAATTACTTGTATCAAAAAAACACGTATTCGTTACACAAGTATCGAAACCTAGTAAAAATGTTTATAATTGTCGGTACTGATGGTTATATTATCGAAGTGCTTGGTCCCTATCCAGCAACAACATCGGATGCTGAAATAATGCTAAAAGAATTTCGTGATGAAAATCAACCTTTAAGAAGATTTTTTGCGCCAAATGATGTTTTTATACTGGATAGGGGCTTCAGAGATTCTCTGTCATTACTCAACGATTGTGGGTATCGTGCTTATACACCAGCTACAGTTCAAGAGGGTGAAACACAACTATCTACATTGGAGGCTAATCGTTCCAGGGCAGTGACAATATGTCGTTGGGTCATAGAAGTGATTAATGGTAGGTTTAAACGATACTTTAAGATTTTTCGTCAAGAATATTTTAATGCCGCATCTCGCAATTTAATGAAAGATTTTACTGTGGCTGCTGCCTTAATTAATGCTTTTCACCCTCTTATCGAAGACAGGAATGATGCTGGGGAAATCCTTAATATTATAAATCAGAAAATGTACTTTGAAAACAGTTTAAGTACTATTGTTATTAATAATAACTTAAACAGAAGACGAACGAATTTCGAAAGAATAAATGTTGAAAATAATAATGTCAGTGATTTTCCCCGGCTCACCTACGATGAGCTGATATTGGTATGTTTAGGCACGTACCAAATAAAACAGGCCCGTTCCTATTACGGCGAGCATATAAGGGCCAATGGGACGTACACAATCGAAGTATGCAGAGAGGTTGACAGCAGTTTACTGACAGAGCTGTCGACTGAAAATAGTGTTTGGCTGCTAAGAGGCAAAATTCAATCGCGCCATATAGGCCGTAAAATATATTTTGTTTATATTTTGGTCGACGGCTCTCTTAACGGTAGGGATGCAATATTGCAACACTATTGCAATTGCAATGTGGGCAAGAGAACAGTAGGCTGCTGTGCACATATTTTATCAATAATATGGTACTTAGGGTGGGCTAGGTACCAAGACAATGTTGTACCTCCCGCCCAGCATCTCGATAATATATTAATCACCAATGATGATGTGGAAAGCAATCAATAAAATATTTTCTGTTAACTCGTATTTTTCTTTCAAATCCCTGATCATGTACAGCTAAGGAATATAAATTCAACAATCTCAAAGTAAGTTTCACATCATATTAAAGAGATAGAGCCTGGCAAAGTACTTTTAATCTTTTACGAAAACTCATAGGTAACTAATAAAAGAACGGGAACAAATGATAATGGGGTCTATTGACTACGGTCTGAAATAAAGCATATCCCATGTTATATCGAAAAATTTATTGCACAGGGCTATAGACTAATATTACCCCTTGAAAACCCAAATTATTTCATTTTTGTTTATTGAGGCCAAATTTATTAGGACTGTTTGCCGATCTCCTTTCGTCTGCTCAATAACACCCCCTCAGAATTCCTTCCATTTATACCAAATTCGCATACGATAAATTCATAATTAGCGTTTACTACTGCCATCAAGACCATACTATGGAACCCCTTATAATTATAAAAATAGGAACCACTTCCTGGCGGTGGTATAATTCGTACATGTTTTCCATCAACTGCTCCCAAGCAATGAGGAAAATTCCATTTTTGCTCGAAGTCATGTGCTATTTGTTTCCATTCTTCTTGTGAGCTTGGTATCTGAAACAACATTTTTTTTCAGAATGAAACAAATACAGATGCAACCTTGGATTCACCTCTTCCTCGTCCGCAATCTCAGGCTTCTACGAGCACGTCAGACCATCCATCTTCATACCTTGCACCTACTTCTCCTGTTGTCCAATCTTTACCACCTCGAAGAGTACAAAGAAGGACAAGGGATGACAATAAACTCAATAATATAATAAATGAAGTCGGTAATTGTATCACTAATAAATTCACACAATCACAGCCTGACAGACATGATATTTTTGGACAAAATATTGCATTTAAATTGAGAAACATGACAAATGAGCAGCGTATATATACTGAAAAACTTATTAACGAAGCAATATTTGAAGGAGAACTGGAAAATTTAAATCGTCATTGTTATATTGTCAACCCTGGATCAAGCGCTATAAACCTACAGTCAGCAGCAGCTGACACTTCTGCTAGAAATTATGCAGTAAACTCTGGACCAGACGCTATGAACCTACAACCAGCACCTGACACTTCTGCTAGAAATTATGCAGTAAACTCTGGACCAGACGCTATGAACCTACAACCAGCACCTGACGCTGCTGCTAGAAATTATGCAGTAAACTCTGGACCAGACACTATGAACCTACGGCCATCTACAGCATCTCAGTACTTTTTGAGTTATATGCCATAAATACTTGTGTGGTTATTAATTTTAAAAACTCATAACTGTTTAAAAACCCAAATAACTAGTGATATTGTGATATTTAGTGATGAAATTGGGAAAGACATGGGCCAGATATTATCAAATATTTGCAAGGGACAGTCAGTTACCAATTATTGTATGCCTGGCTTAAGTTATGTGGATATAATGAGAAAGATTATTAGTTTAAATTTCCACCAGGATACAACTTTAATAATATTAATTAGTAACAGAGGAAATGTGAATCAGGACAGTCTGCTCCATTACATTAACAAACTATGTGAGCTAGACTTAAAACAGATTGTTATGTTTACATTTCCTTATAGTAACAGTTTGCCACAGAAAGAAAATAATTTTATGCACAAATTAAATATAATGTTAAATAATGTGACATTAAATAATAATAAATTTCATATCATTGACTCTAACAAGTATGTTAGTAAATATTTATGTGTGACAAAATACAAATTGTATTTGCCAAAATGTTTGAAAAGACAAATAGCTTTAGCGCTATACTTTTTTTTAATTGATTCAGCCAAGAAGTTGGCTAATAAGACTGTTGCTTCTATTGAGCAATTACCTGACATTTTCATTGATTCAGCCAATAATTTGGCTACACAAGCTGACATTAATTTAAATTAGAAATTGAGACAATAGAGAAAACCTCTTGCATTATTAATGGAGATAATTTAAATTTAAATACTAGTCCAAATCATCAAAATGTCAGAATAAGTTCGAACACAGTTAACCTGGTGCACCAAAATATTCAAGGTATGTTGAAAAAAGACCTTGAAATTGAATTATTCATGAACTGTAACAACATTGATATTTTATGTATTACAGAACATTGGTTAAAAAGCCATCAGTTCATGTTTAATTTCAGTAATCACCAGGTTGGTAGTTCGTTCAGCAGAGAAAATGCAATACATGGTGGCTCATTGATACTGTTAAATAAACTACTTCAATTCAAAGAACGTAAGGATATTGTCAGCCTCTCTGTTGAGCGGACTATAGAAATAGCCTGTGTGGAGTTGGAGCGGCTTGTTGTATTGAGCGTGTACCGGCCTCCACCATCGATTTATGATTGCTTTGAGAGTATCATGGATGATGTGTTACAAAAACTTGGTAAATTAGGAAAGAATATAATTGTATGCGGTGATTTTAATGTCAATTTATTAGAGGACTCATTGATGTGCCTAAAAATTAAAAATTAATAAATAATAAATTTATTTCAGTCATATAATCTTAATCATTTATTTTTGGAGCCTACTAGAATAACTGCTGCCTCAGCTACATGTTTAGATAATATATTTACTGACATTTCACCTATTAATAAAAAAGTTATAAGCCAACTGGATTCTGACCACTGCGGACAACTGATTACATTTAGTAAGCAAAATAAAAAAGTGGCTAAGAAAGATATCACTGTAGTGCCAAAAACTGCAGGTCGCTTGGAGAACTTTAAAAATAAACTTAGTAGTAAACTACCTTACTTGCCTTACAGTGATGATCCCAATGAACTGTACAATTCTTTCTTTGCCATGTATTGTACAGAATTTAATTCAACATTTATACCCAAGCAGATCTCAGTTAATGGATCTGCAACCTTCAGTGAATGGGCAACTAAGGGGATATTTAATAGTAGAATCAAACTTTTTGAACTATATGAAGAAAGAAATTATAATAAAAGTAAAGAATTTTATCAATATGTTAAGAACTATTCCAAATTATTTAAACAAGTTTGTAGCGAAGCTAAGTGTCGGTATTTAAGCTCCAAGATTAAAAACAGTCAAAATAAAATAAAAACGACTTGGGAATTTATAAACAATGAGACTGGAAGAGTCAGAAAGCGTAGTAGTGACTACAGCCTTAATATTAATAATAAAGTTATTCAAAAAGATTTAGATGTTGCCTCAGTTTTTGAAAATTTCTTTGCCGATATTCCAGTCTCAACCACAAAAACGTTAATTTCTTCACCCACTGTTGCCGAGTCCCTATTGAAAGAAAATGTTGATATTTGTAACCATGTATTTAATTTCGACTATGTTAGTGCTCGAGATATTATTAAAACTTTCAATACACTTAATGTTAAAAAAACTGCTGATCTGTGGGGAAATTCCGTAGAGGTTACAAAATGTATCATCAACACTGTAGCGCCTGAATTGGCAATAATTTTTAATAAATGTATTGACTGTGGTGTAATTCCTGACTTAATGAAGAGTAGTAAAATAATACCTTTGTTTAAATCGGGCAGCACATCAGACCCCACGAACTTTAGACCGATTTCTGTGCTACCCACCTTCAGTAAAATATTTGAAAAATTGATGCTAGATCAATTGCAAAGACATTAGCGCCCTGCACACGTACAGTTCGGACCGCGGGAAACACCACGCGCCGTTCCATCCCTCGCTCCGAACTGTACGTGTAGATGTGCGGATCTAACAGTCCGATCTGGCAGCTCGACGCGAGTGCATGTCTCACAGTTTTACGCGCGCATCACGTATAAACGTAAATTACAAAAATGGCGGTTTGGAGCGTGGAAGCTATCACAGAGTTCATTCGTTTGTACCGTGAACATCCGTGTCTCTGGAAGATAAAAAGTAAGGAGTATAGTAACAGGAATATGAGAAACAAAGCATATGACGAGCTCGTTGATTTTTGCAAGTCAGTAGGTTTTGTTTCAGCTGATCGCGATTTCGTCAGCAAAAAAATACAGAATATAAGAGGTGCATTTCGCAAAGAATTGAAGAAAGTAACGGAGACACGGAACAAAAGTGGAAGCTCCCAAGAAGATGTTTATAAACCGACTCTTTGGTACTTTGACTTACTTTTATTCACAAAAGACCAAGAACTACCAACCCCAAGCGTGTCTAACATGCCGACGGACGAGTCTACAGCTGAAACTTTAGACTATTTTGCAAACCACACACCATCCCCACAACATTATACCAACGGCGACATACCAACATCTCAGCAGCCTACGAATATAATGTCACTGCCAAACTCTGACCACACAATTGTAGAGGTAAGTGGTAAATAAAAACACAATATATTGTATTTTTTTTACTGTACAGATAAAAAAAAATATGTATAGGTAGCGGCAACTTTATTGGTCACTGCGCGCAATTGTTTCTGCCTCTTTAATCAGCGCTCAACTTACGTCCATAAACCTATAGGTACACTGAATAAAGTTATGCTCTACCAGCGTTAATCATAATTTCTTGCCAAGGGACACGACCTATTGAATTAAAATATGTTTTGTATTCATCTCTGCTCTGTTTAGCCAAAGTTGAGACATTCCTGACTGAAGGTCTGTCCAATCTAGTTAGGTCGAAGTTGTCTCTTCGCCAGTCTCCTTCACTAACGCGTCCAGATTCAATACTTTCTCTGTCTACTGTCGTTGCCGACAGGTACATATTACTTCTCTTTCTTAGAAAATTGTGGATGCTACATATTGCTAGTACTATGTAACATATGTTTTCGGGTTTCATGTTAATGGGTGTACGTAATATCTGGAATCTAGAGGCTATTATACCGAATGCATTTTCGACAACATTGCGAGCGCGTGAGAGTCTATAATTATAAATCCGTCTGTCATGATCAAGTTCTCTTTGTGCATAGGGCGTTAAGAGATTTTCTTTGAGAGCAAAACCTTCATCACCAATGAAAACATAGTTTAAATTGTTAACGTTCTCACTTTTGTCGGGTAGTTCTAATTGATTTCTTATCATTTTTTTGTAAAATTCCGTGTGTTCGAGGACACCTCCATCGGACATTCTGCCGTTTTTACCAATATCTACAAAAATGAACTCATAGTTTGAATTGACCAAAGCTAATAAAACCATGCTGTAAAAGTTTTTGTAATTATAATATTTTGCACCAGAATTTGCAGGTGGTACAATTCGAATATGCTTTCCGTCGAGAGCTCCACCACAATTAATGAAATTCCACTGATTTTGAAAGCCTTTAGCAATTTCCAACCATTCTTCTTTGCTCGTAGGAAACTGAAAAATAAAACCAATAAAATTATGTTTCGTCAACTTTTATTATAAATTGTATTGTTTCAGGAATCATCTTCATCTTTAGGATCAGCCTCAAGAGGTATGAAGAGGAAAACGAAACCAAGTGTGATAGATACTCAGATTAAATTCATGACTGTATGTACAGAAGCATTAATAAAAAAGGAAGTGACAGAATATGATGCTTTGGCCATAACCATTTCCAAAAAATTGGAGAAAATGAATAGTATTCAAGCCTTACATGCTGAAACAATTATACATTCAGTTTTACGCAGGGGTATACTAAATCAATTAACTGATTCAACTGATATTTGTGATAAGCAGTGCAATAAAACTGTTATTTTATCTTCACCATCATCATCTACTTCTGTACACACGGACGCTGCTCAACATTCGTCTCTTCAACCTACATTGGAAACCCTAAACACTGATGTAATACTTCTAGATGAATCTCAGTGTGTATTACGAGAATACTATAAGAATTTTAACTAATTATTACAACTAATTATTAATTTTAACTGATTGTACCTACTGTGATTGTTGTGACTGATAAACATTATTTATCCCAAAACACTGATGTAACTCTCGTAGATGAATCTCAGTGTTTATTAAGAGATTACTATAAGAATTTTAACTAATTATAATAACTAATTATTCATTTTAACTGATTGTACTGTGATTGTTGTGACTGATAAAAATTATATAAGTATATAACTGATTTACAAAATGTTTTACTTACCCTCATATAATCTTCCCGAAGCGTTTCATAAATTACTCTACACGTTTCCGGTATTAATTTACTTAACGCCGATGTAGACACGCCTGTACTAAATTTAAGATCTTCATAGGACCGTCCGGTCGCTAAAAACCTTAACGTGGCAACCAATCGTTCTTCTGCTGTTATACATTTTCTCATAACTGTATCTTGCTTAGTTAATTTGGGACGTATCAGTGCTAATAAACAATCAAAATCGTCACTGTCCATTCTTAGGTAATTTTTAAAATCTTCCGGATGACACTGTCGTAATTCCCTTAACATCGGTAAATGTCCATATCTTTGTCTGTATTCCTTTACCCACACTCGTCGTTTTTTTCGGCTGTTTAAGCTAACTACAAATCCAGCTAACGCGATGACCAACCGATCGTCCAGTTTTCTTACTACTGTGTAAAAAACTTTTAAAAGCTATAACGTTCCACGCGCCAGTCCAAACTGCAGTCCAAACTCTTGAAAATCAATTTACACGCACAGTTCGGAACGTTTGTCTAGATTATGTAAGTTTCGTCGGCAATCCAAACCGTGAATGCATTTTTAATCGTAATTAGCACAACAGTTTGATCCGCAGTCCAAACCGTACAGATCTAACTGCTGTTTGGAACGCAGTCCAAGATGCGCGGTCCGAACTGTACGTGTGCAGGGCGCTATTTTATTAAATTTAAATTATTAAACAGTAAACAATTCGGTTTCACAAGGGGTCGCTCTACTACCGACGCTGGCGTTGAGCTTCTTGCACATATCTTTTAGGCCTGGGAAAAGTCGCATGATGCCCTAGGTATTTTTTGTGACTTGTCTAAGGCTTTCGATTGTGTTTCTCATGATACATTGGTTAGGAAATTGCATCACTATGGTATTAGAAACACTACTTTGGATCTTCTTATCTCTTATTTGGATAATAGGATCCAAAGAGTGGACGTTAACGGCAAGCGATCCCCGGGTTCTATTGTCACTATGGGAGTTCCGCAGGGCTCAATTCTTGGCCCTTTTTTATTTCTCGTATATATTAATGATCTACCTTCCCTTGTAAAGAATAGTCATGAAATAGTGTTATTTGCAGATGACACATCACTTTTATTTAAGCTTAAACGACAACAGATAATTACTGATGATGTAAATAATGCTATCGCTAAAATAGTACATTGGTTTAGTGTTAATAATTTACTTTTAAACGAGAAAAAGACTAAATGTATTAGATTTCTGACACCTAACGTTAAACAGGTAAAAACCAATGTACTAGTTAATGGGGCGGAATTGGATCTCGTGGACACCACTGTGTTCTTAGGTATTACTTTGGACTCGAAGCTACAGTGGGGCCCACATATAACCAAATTGTCGAAGCGGCTAAGCTCTGCAGCCTACGCGGTCTATAAAATCCGTCATTTGACTGATGTCGAAACAGCTCGATTAGTATATTTTAGTTATTTCCATAGTGTAACGTCGTACGGCATTTTGCTGTGGGGAAATGCAGCCGACATTCAGGCTATATTTGTGCTGCAGAAACGAGCCATTCGAGCAATTTATAACCTTAGTTGTAGGCATTCACTGAGGGATAAATTTAAGGAAATAAACATAATGACAGTCGCATCTCAATATGTATATGAGAACCTGATTTATGTAAAAAAGAATATTAATCTATATTCCAAACACAGCGACGTGCATAACATTAATACTAGAAACAAAGATTTACTTATTGTGCCCTCGACTAGGCTCCAAAAAATTAGTAATTCATTTAAGTGCCAAAGTATACGTTTTTACAACAAACTCCCAAGTCTTGTTAAAGAACTGAGCCTCAATAAATTTAAATCATTTATTAAACAGAAACTCTGTCAAAAAGGTTTCTATAAAGTTAAAGATTACTTGGATGACAAAAAGGCTTGGGATTAACTAAGCCACTTCAATGTACCCCCAAGCAACAATCCATTTTATACTGTGAATGAGTGTTTTAGAATTAATGATGTCCTTATATAATAACTTATGGTATTTTTGATGACTTTTAAAGAGTAAACTGTCTGTGGATGTGGGTAGCATTCAGGCTACATTGATTATTATTTTAATATTGTGAATGTGAAGACTATGTGGGTCATTGTTGCTTTTTTTTTTTTTTTTTTTTTTTCTCAGTTAATTTTAATCATGGTCTGGCAGTTTGAGTAATTTTTGTGGCCTACCCAAATGTCTTTTCTTTGGTATTGTTCGTCGAATCGTTGAGCTCCTTAAGTTCTGAGTTTAGCTACACGATTACTGACAAATGCGTGCACTGACTGGACAGGTCCACTCAATCTGTGTGGTTTTTCCTCAAAAGACCATCTCAGACACAAATCTACATGGTCTTCACGTGATCTGACCAAGATTATGTCTGGACTTTAAAAGAGACTGTGACCTCTGAGTTTGTTTCGGCCTTTCTTCTCAGAGTAGTCAGATAGGAAACGCCGACCTCATCTAGTTTTTAAAATATGATTGACGTGTAAAAGTGTTTGTTCAAACCTACTTACAGAAATAAAATCATTTATCATTTACATTTTTTTAATAAACTTTTTAAAACTCACCTTCATGTATTCATTTCGCAACACCATGAAAATTGCTCTGCATGTATCTGGAATTATTTTAGATAATGCTTGTTCCGAAATTGCCACAGAAAACCTCAAATCTTGATACAATCTCCCAGTTGCCAGAAACCTTAAAGTAGCGGTTAATCTCTCGTGAGGGGATATACTCTCACGCATAACCGTGTTTTGTCGTTGAATGAGAGGCGTAACCAAACGCAACAATTCACTATAGGCATTTTCCTCCATCCGTAAATAATTCCGCCAATCGCTTGGCTCATCTCTTAAATCCTTGAGTAGATGTATATGTGAATGAATTTTTCTATTCAACAGCCATTTTTTTGTCCACTTTGATCGTTAACACTTTGACTTTTGTATTTTCTTTTTTTTCACTAGCAAACCCTTGAAAAATAATAGCAGAAGAAATAGCTCTTCATTGGGAAACATTGTTTCCACGCCGACGATGTCGACAAGAATGTGGCTTGCGCGTACTTAACTGTGCCGTGTGGTAGACACGTCCGTGTTCAGTCTTTTCATGCGACAAACATGCGCAAATAAAACTGTGGTCAAGCATGCACGTGTGGTAGGCGCATTAGCTGCCAGTTACACTAGACTCGGGAAGAAACGCGGTGGAACATGCGTTTTAATAAAAAAAGGCCTAAGTTTTAGCCCGTTACCTATAACTGATGAACTGGCCATCGAATATTGCTTTGAATGCTGTGGCATAGAAATATTTAGTCATAATTTAATTATAGTGTGCATTTATAGAATTCCAGATTCTGATGTGTCCATATTTTTTAAAGGTCTTGAATCAATATTGCGTAATCTAACCCGCAAAGTTAATAAAAATATTATTCTGTGCGGAGATTGGAACATCGACATATTGAAAGATAACAAATATTGTAAGGAATTAATATCAATACTAAACAACTTTAATATTTCCCTACATGTTAGGATGCCTACTAGGAAAAATACTAGCATAGATCAAATAGCCAGTAATCTCTTAGCAGTTGATACGAAATGCAGTATACGTAATTTAGCTCTCTCTGGTCACGATACTGGACAATCATTAACTTTTTACCTTGAAGAGATAAATAATAATAATAATAAATTCAAAACTGTACAATTCTGGTATGATACGAAGAGAGATTACGATAAGAATAACATAGCAAAATTTTTAGATTGCTTAGTAGCTTTAAGTTTTGGTGAAATGTACGAAGAGACAGACTGCAATAAAGCATTTAATATATTCCATGACATATTCACGCTCTTCTAGAAATTGTGTTTTCCCGAAATACTTGTCAAAAGGACCAATAAACCCATAAAAAACAAATGGCTTAGTAGGGGTTTAAAAATATCATGCAATAAAAAGAGAGCTTTATATTACGCATATCAGCACGATGCTATAAGTAAAGGTTACCACAAGAAAAAATACCGCAATTACACTAATATTTTAAAAAAATGCATATCAAAATCACAGCAGATAAACAACAACAATTTTTTCAATAATTCTAAGAATAAATGTAAAGCGACATGGTCAATCATAAAAAATAACTTAAATAAGCCTAATAATAATAACTACATAAATGAATTAATAATTAGTGACAAAAAAAATAATAATCCTATTGACATATGTAACCAATTTAACAATTATTTCATCGAGCTGACACAAAAAATTAACAATAATATTCATGACGTAAACAACATTGACATTGACAATAACGTAAATACTTTATTTTTGACTCCTGTAAATGAAATTGACATTATTAAAATAATATATTCATTAAATAATACAAATTCTACGGGATATGACGAAGTAACCACTAAAATAATTAAATTAAGCGCAAAAATTCTAGCATCTCCACTTAGCTACCTAATAAACCTCTCATTTGAAGAAGGTGTTTTTCCGTCGACACTAAAAGAGTCTATAATTAAACCATTATTCAAAAAGGGTAACTGTTCTGATATGGGTAATTATAGACCCATTACACTGATACCAATTTTTGCAATTTTTTTTGAAAAAGCTATACATGACAAAATAAATAGCTTTGTAACTAAATATAATCTAATTGTAGAGAGTCAGTTCGGTTTTAGGAAAAATTGTTCAACAACTCTAACCTGTTTTTCATTAGTAAAACTAATTACCGAAGCTCTGGATAAAAAGAAATCTGCTTTATCGGTATTCTTAGATATGAGCAAGGCGACATGAGCGACTACTCTACAAACTAGAGAGATATGGAATAAGAGGCAAGGCGCATGATTGGCTTAAAAGCTATTTGTCTGATCGCCAACAGAGAACTGTTATCTCTAAAATAGAAAAAAACACTAGGACGACATATTGCCCAGAATTAAAAATTAATAAATCTGGCGTTCCACAGGGAAGCGTACTGGGTCCGCAACTATTTATATTATACATAAATGACCTCAGAAAATGTTTAAAATATGAATGTATCCAATTTGCTGACGACACTACTTTGACTATAAAATGTTCCAGCAAAACTGACATAGAAACTAATACTAACATTGAATTAATTAATGTAATAAAATGGCTCGGGGACAATAATCTTACAGTTAATATTAAGAAAACAAAAATTGTTCAATTTCAAACATGCAACATGTCGGTAACACCAACAACAATTCGACATGATAATAAAATTTTGCAACCAGGACCATCGGCTTTATTTTTAGGCATAGTAATAGACAATAAACTCAACTGGAAGGATCATGTAGAAAGGGTATGCAACAAGCTTGATAAATTTGTATATGCTCTTCGAAAGTTAAGACTGGTGTTCAGTAAACAAACTGTCCTAAATGCTTATCATGGGTATGTTTCATCAGTATTGCGTTATGGCCTAGTAATATGGGGTAATTCAGTTGATGTGGACAGAGCCTTCAAAGTACAAAAAAAATGCATCAGAGCCATGAGCGGAGCAGAATATTTAGACCATTGCAGGCCATTATTTAAAGAATTAAAAATTCTCCCCCTCCCGTGCTTGTATATTTTTGAGGTTTGTGTGTTTGTAAAAAAATACCCTTATTTATTCCTATTGAATGAACAAGTCTCCCAAAGACTGAATAAAAAAAATTACGGGAAATTGCTAGTACCTCCTCAGAGGTTGCAACTATACAGCAGAAATGCCAGTTGTATGACAGTAAAAATTTATAATAAATTACCACCTGGCTTGAGAATGTTACCAATGAATAAATTCAAATATAAAATGTTTACTTGGCTTCTAGACATGTGTTTTTATTCCGTTAATGAATTTTTAAATCATACTTTTTGACATTGTAATTAATATTCCATGCTATTAGTATTTTGACATCATAATTAAATATTTTGACACTAGAACTTATATTTTTGACTTATATTTTTTGGTTTATAGGGTTTTTTTTTTTTGGCTTCTTAATTTTATTTTTATTTTTTTTATTTGGCATAATAATTAATATTTTGACATCACAAATAATCGTATTCAATTTATCTAAATCAATAGTATCAAACTAAAAATATTTATTCATAAACAATTTCATTAATTTATTCATTCTTATTGTAATGTCTATAATTTGCATGCACGTAGCTTATTTAATTTTTCTACACCAGCAATGGTAGCATATGTGAATCCATGTTTAATTTAAGATCTCAATGTACCATATACTTGGAAATAAATGATTATTATTATTCATTTATTTATTTACATCCTTATTAAATACATTTTTAAATATTTTTATAAAAACATTAAAAAAAACATTTAAAAATATAAAAAATAGTGGTCCGCCGGTATCGGGAGCAGGGTCCAAGCTACCGGTGGTTAGGACTCCAGAGACAGGAACCTCCTCACAATGCGAGCCGTATCGAGGAGTACTGCCTTCTGGATCAGGCCCTTGATCCAACCGCCTAACGAGAGCCTCGAGAGATGCTGGTCGAGGCTTTCGGCCATCAGGCCATTGGCCGATACGACAATCGGCACAATGATAGCCGAGCTCACATTCCACATGTCAACAACCTCGTGTGCTAAGTCGAGATATTTAATTTGTTTCTCTTTCTCAGCTTTCACGAGGTTCTCGTCATGCGGAATGGTAATATCGATAATCATTGTGCGACGCGCTAATCGATCTATCACCACTATATCAGGTTTATTGGCGACAATAGTCCTGTCAGTAATGATAGACCGATCCCAGTACAACGTGATATGGCAATTTTCAAGAACTGGGTCGGGCACATACTTGTAGTACGGTACCTCAGAATCCACCAGTTTATATTTCAAAGCAAGTTGCTGGTGAATAATCCTGGCTACTTGGTTATGCCTGTGCAAGTACTCGCCGTTAGCTAGACGAGAACAACTAGAGATAATATGTCTGATGGACTCACCCGGACGATGGCATGCCCGACACACGTCAACCGTCCCATCTTTCATAATATGTCTCCGGTAGTTATTCGTCAAGATAACTTCGTCCATAATTGCACAGGCGAAACCTTCTGTTTCCCCGAAAAGGTCACCAAAACGTAGCCAGGATACGGACGCTAAGAAATCTACACCGGGCTCATGAAGAGCCCGGTAGAAGCGTCCGTGAAGCTCCTTGCTTTGCCATATTTCCTTGCGGTCATCTGTAGTAAGTACCACAGGTTTGCGCCAGTTCGCTTTAGCCATGGAGAGCGGGGTGAGTCCCTTGTCCACTGCTACCACATCACGGTGCATACCCACTTCGGCTTTTAAAAAAAATTCCCTGAGACTGCACACTTCACGGTTGTGGAGGGTCTTTGCATTTAAAAAGCCTCGACCCCCGCACTTCCGCGGTATGTACAGTCTCATCACCGATGATCGTGGGTGATGTATCCGGTTTGCGGTCAGCAGTGTACGGACCCTCCTATCTAGGGCGTCGAGTTCAGTCTGAGTCCATTTGAGTATGCCGAAAGAGTACATCAAAACCGGCATGACCCAACCGTTGAAGGCCCGCACCTTGTTTCCGCCTGAAAGAAGACTAATTAATACTTTCTTCAAGCGACCAAAGAAGCGCTCCTTCAACGATTGCTTCATGTCAGTAACGTTGATGCCTAACGCTTCCGACATACCTAAATACTTATAGCTTTCGGATAAGGAGAGGGATCTAAAGTGTATGGAATCCGAAAGTTGAATTCCCTCGGATTCCATAATCTCACCTCGCTTTACATGCATGACTGCACATTTGTCCACACCAAATTCCATCCTGATGGTGCTACTGAAAGTTTCAGTTACCTTCAGTAGCTCCATCAGTTGCAATTTGTTGGGTGCAAAGAGTTTCAAGTCATCCATGTAGAGGAGATGAGATATGACTTGACCACCTCTCCTCAACCGATAGCCTAGTCCTGAATCCTCAAGTAGTGAGCTTAAAGGATTCAGGGCTAAGCAGAACCAAAGTGGACTCAAACTGTCGCCCTGAAATATTCCCCGTTTAATCCATACAGGCTCATCGCTCCCCTGGATCTGTCGACACCCTGGATAGCGAAGAACCGTTCTCCATTGCCCCATACATGACCTAAGGAAGGTGCGTAGAGTTGCATCTATCTTGTACAACTCCAGCACCCTCATGAGCCATGTATGTGGCACCGAGTCATAGGCCTTCTTATAATCTATCCAGCATGTCGACAGATCCTTGCGGGATCGACGAACCTGTTGGCTTATGGCCATATCGATGAGGAGTAGCTCCTTAGTACCGCGGGACCCGTTCCGACATCCATTTTGAGAGGTTGACATAATCGAGTTACTTTCAATGTGCGTATTAATTTTCGCTCTCAAAATGGATGTAAGAAGTTTATAGACCGTCGACAAACACGTGATCGGTCTATAATTCTTGGGATCCGTGGGACTACCTGACTTGTGGAGCAGGTGGGTAACGCCTGTTGTTAGAAACTGCGGAAGCGACCCAGACTCTAAAGATGACTGGAACTGAGATGCCAGGCGGGCGTGTGAACTAATTAGCCATTTCAACCAAAAGTTGTGCAATCCGTCCGGTCCCGGTGATTTCCAATTCGGTAACGGACGGACTGCTCTGGCGACATCTAATGGCGTAATTAAAACTGCTTCCATTTCTGGTACAGTTTCACACGCTCGCCCGACATCCAGTATCCAGCTAGCCTCAGAGTGACAGACGGGCACTGACCAGATGCTGCGCCAGAATGTACTCGTGGCGGCATCATCCGGGCGGCACTCGTCTGTCACATTTTGTTCAGATCGCTCCCAAGTTCTATACACCCATCTCTCATCGCTCTGGAACATGCGATTCTGTGTGTACCGATCAACCCGCCGCTTATACCGCCGAATACGACTCGCCCATGCACAAACTTTCTGCTTCAGGAAGTCGATGCGCTCTGTGACACGGGACATGTATTCTCGAAGGCTGATTCCAGTCCCCGAGAATGCCCGCCTTACAAAGCGCATCACTCGTGGTCGTGTATTGCCTTCCCTGAAGCAGTATAGTTTACCGATGAGTACCCTGACCTCATCGATACGACGTTCGATCCTGCACTGCCAGGCTGGTACGGCTGGTTTTGGTCGAGTAGCCCCGTCACAGTTTGGAAACCTGACGTTAGCTAAACGACATGCCGCAACAGCCGCGCAATACAGGATCGAATGTGTATCAACGAGATCCTTGCTGCTCTCGAACACATTCCTAAGCTGCGAGTCCAGGGCACACACCAGCGCCCTATTTTTTTTGTGCATAGGTAGGCGTGGTAATCGGGGTCTAAGTTCGGTCGGAGTGGATCTGTACTCACGAAATGCATCCTCCAGTGCGCTCCTCAATCGGGCGTTGCACTGGCTACTTACTGACGCAACCATATCATCTTCTAATTCTACACCATGATTAGACCGCGACGGTATTTCATCAATGGTTGATGCGTGTATCGCGGTTTGTGCTGGACTTGAGACGATATAGTTGCTATTATATATTATTATTATTATTATTACGCCAAGTGGTGAGTGTCGGAACGTAGATCTGCGTCCATATGTTCATGCGTTCATGATGATATTCATACTTAACTTTCTCGAGTTTTTATACAATAAACCTGTTTTTGTTATGTTCACTCAAAAGAATGTGTATTCTATTATAAAAATAAAAGTCTAAAACACCTTGATATTATTTTATTATGAATATTTTTCTTTACAGTGTCATATTTATTCAAAATGTGTGGGAAGAAATGCTTCTAGTAGACAAAATAATCATGCCAGGGAGTCAGTAAGGTAATTAGTATATAGTTTGGTTACCTAATTAGCTTCAAAATTACAAGAGTCACACAGGTTAAGGTTTATATCACAAGTTTTGATATCGAAATAAAACGGAGCATCAAAGCCGCACGAGCGGTATTTTTCGGACAGACGGCGCCTTTTTTACGCTGCGCGCCCCGACAGACGAGAGGTTAAAATATCGGGAAAACAGGCTAGATTAGGCTAGCGCCCAGAGAGGAGCGACGCGGAGCGGAGAGGGGCGGGGCGGGGCAGTGCGGAGCGGGGCGGCTCACTCACGCGCATTTAATTTTAGTTAGCGTCTTGATGTCATCAACAGTGCCCGCGATTACAGTAACAAATGGATGAAAAATTTATTGAATGTGTTAAGAAATGTCCATGTTTGTGGGATACAAAATTATCTACGTACAAATGCAATGAAACGAAGGATGCAGCGTGGGAGATTATAGTAAATGAAACGAATATAGAGGACGGTAAGTAATTTTATACTTAATTTATACATTATTCATTCAGTCGTCGCAAAATACGGTCTTCCTGCCAGCGGACTTTCCCTTCACTATTAAAATAAGACCGAAATATGTCCCGGATCCGATAGATATAGTCAGAACTTGCATTGTTTGTTAATATAAACGGATCAGTACTATTCATAGATAATACTAATGATTCATTTGTTGGTGAATCTGAATCGTTTTCATCTAAATAGTAAGGTTTATTTTCAATTAAATAATTATTCAAAACGCATGTTGCTTTTACTACTTTATCAACAGTAGTGACTTGACATTCGAAGTCTTTGTGATACACGTACCATTTTCTCTTCAACACACCGAATGCTGCCTCTATAATACGTCGAGCCCTCGACAGTCTATAATTAAATATTCGTTTGCTTGGATTTAATCGACCTCTGGGATATGGACGCAATAAATTGTCAGACAAAGGAAAACCTTCATCGCCAATAAATACGAATGGTACTGGCTCTCCACCTTGAGTGAGGGGTTTAGGCTGTGGCAAGTTTATAGCACTGCTTTGTAGTCGCCTTCCAAATTCACTCTCAGCTAAATTCTTCCGTCGCTGAATCTTCCCATCGATCCTATATCTGCCATTATTATTTTCCTTCTAGCGTCAGCCACACACATTAATACAATTGAAAATCTATGTTTATAATTAAAAAAAGATGATCCTGATTTATTTGGTGCAGTTATGTAAACGTGATTGCCGTCTATAGCACCAACGCAATTCTTAAATTGCCATAAGTCTTCGAATGCTTTGGCTATTCGATACCAATCATTTCAAGTAGGTACTGGCATATATAAAGGCTGCAAGACGTCCCAAATGCAATCACAAACTTCTTGAATGATTTTCGTCAAAGTAGATCTTCCAATTCTAAAATTTTCTGCAAGTGTCGAATACTTACTACCCGTTGCCAAATACCTGTAAAAATAAGTAACTATAAATAAAGTATTAATATTACCTTTATTTATTTTTGTAGTTAAAACAGCTAAAGCTAAGTGGTAGAAGTTGCGAGACAATCATCGCGATGCATTAAAAAGACAAAATCATACTAGAAGTGGTCAGGCGGCGAAACAAACAAGAGAATGGAAATATCAAAAACTAATGGAGTCTTTACTGCCACACATGCATAATAGAGTTTGCGCCTCAAATTTAACAAATGATTCAGAACTTTTAAGGAGCCAAAATCGTGACGATAATGCAATAAGCTCGGCAGCAAACGATTCAATATCCGATTTAGAACAGTTTGATTTTGACAATATTGTTACATCAGATGTGTCAAACATTGGCGTTGGCAGTTCTGCATCTGCTACCCAGTCTTCGGTTACATTTTGTCCTGATTCATCAAGAAGTAATAAAAGAAAATCTGATGAAGTCTCCGAATTCCTAAGAACACATCAAGCTAATCATCACCAGCGAATGGAGAAAGAACGAGCTGAGTTAAACAAAAATATTATGGCCTCCGATAGCTTTGACGGCATAGATCATTTTTTTCTCACGATAGCAAAAAGTATAAAAAAACTTCCAAGCTATTTACAATTACAAGTTTAAAGAAAAGCAATGAATGCTCTATTGGAAGCTGAGGAAGTAAATGAACAAAGTTCATGGAATGCTCCACATTATGGTTATTCCACAGCTCGAACAGAAACATACACACTACCAAAAATTATGAAAACAATCTGCAAATGCAATCACCACAAGACTCTAGTGAACCTTTTCCACCTGGAACTGATAATCAAAATGTTAATGAAAATGATAATGTTTAGTTATGTTGATTTTTAATTATGTTTTTCGATTAGCAGAGTGTATTGCAAATTCTGTTTTAATTATGAATAATTGTTAACTGTTTGAATCTAAATGTAGGTCCAACTCTTTAAATTTGTTGATTCAGGGTGCGTTCAAATTACACGCGCACGCCACACGCTCTCCACGCGCGTTTGAACGCGCCCTTATGTTTTTGATTAGACTGCGTTCCAAATTCTGTTTTGATTATAAATACTCAGTTGTTTGAATAAATGATTATAAATGAATAACTATCTGAATAAATGTTTATTGAATCGAATTGTGTACTTACTTCAAACACAACGCAAGCCTTTCTTCACTTGATATCGATCTCCTGCAGTTGGTATCTTTAGGCTGTAAGTGTGGTTTGACCAAACAATGTAGCTAGCTCATGGAAAATTTTCCTTGATTGAATAAATGTTTATTGAATCGAATTGTGTACTTACTTCAAACACAACGCAAGCCTATCTTGACTTGATATCGATCTCCTGCAGTTGATATCTTTCTGCTGTAAGTGTGGTTTGACCAAACAATATAGCTCATGGAAAATTTTCCTTGATACTCTATAAGAGTTTTCGAATATTTCGTCATCACATGTTTGAAAGAAAGTTGCAAATTCCCCATGTAACAGAATTATATTTTAGATGTTCTCGAATCCAAAATCTATGTTTTCTTTTTGAATTCAAGTAATTCGCGGCAACCAATGCTAATTTCTCTTCTTCCAACTCTTCCTCCTCCAGTAGAGAAAGATACAAAAGAGCTGCTTTTTTTTTTACCTACAACATGACGTGTGATCTGACTGAGAGAACGCGTGTCACTGGGTACTCACGCACCAGGCGATGCGAATAGGCAAAGCAGCTCCGCTCCACCCAGCTCCGCTTCAGTGGAAACACCTACCTTTTTTCACAGCTCAGCCCCGCTCTGCACCGCTCCACTCCGCCTCAGTGGAACCGCAGCCTAAAAAGCGCTACCTCGCTCAGCTCGTTTGTCAGTCGTGAGTGCGCAATCTTGTTTAATTATAATATCTTTGCTTGTCATGGAGTAAATCTTTTGAAACACCTCAAGCATATACACAAAAACGAATATACTAAGATTGTAGAACTTTATAGTGAGAGTTCATTGAGCAGGAATGTATCTCTTTCGGATAACTCTCAAATTATACATAAAGAATGCTTGAATTTAGTAAACATCCACCGTCGTCCGATGGTAATGCCAGATGATCAAGCATTTCAAAACATGCTATCAAGTGTACCTGATTTAAATATCACAATACATTCAAAAAATATTAGGCAGAATATAATTGACTCAGCGGCATCCTTACGTATGTATGAATATAGCCAACGAATTGTGAAATAAGATGATAATATGCATTAAAGTGGACATCGCATCATTTTCTACTAGAAGTTTTATGGGAGTGAACGCTCCATATGCCAAAGATGGTCTTATTGTCATTAAAAACCTTGCCATGATTGAATTCATTCAGCGCCATACTGCTGAAGATCTAAAAGAACACATAAAGTTTATTTCACAACGTTTTCGTATTGGTCTGGAAAATATTTATTTTTTCTACTGACAACGGCGCACTGTGGGCTGTAGATCGAGTTTCATAGGCATTTAAATTGTTCTCGCTTTATTTATTTATTTACTTGTGATAAGTTTCTAATGCGTTCAGCAGTCATGAATATATTTATGGAATATCATTTCATAGGTAAACTAAATTATTAAAAAATAAAATTGTAAATATTGTGTGGCACCAAAGTAATAAATCCAAATATCTTCAAAACCGCTGTCTTAACTGTCATATCCTTACATTTGGCTGTTATACAAATTATTTGACATTTTTTGGTGTAATTTATATAACGGTGGCAACTGCGGTTTTTTTATAAAAAATATATGCGTGATATAAAAAAATGGTTGAACTAAAATTTGTACTTACATGGGACCAATGGGTTTATAAACTTGAAATTTTGCAGAGAGGTGTCTGTGTTTTAGAGAAACACTACGAGTACTACGTTAGCAAAATTAAGAAATATATTCAATGACATCAAGAAAAAAATATTAAGTGATAATCTAATTACGCGTTCTAAGAACTCGTTTTTAACACTGTATTTTATGATCGTTAACCTATTAGGAATTATCTAAATTACCCAAATTATATGATTACCTTAATTTTGATGACAAACGTTACTTTAATTAGTACCTAATTATTAGTATTATGACATTAATAAGGGCAGTTAAGCTAAATATTATAACATTAATGAGGGTAGTTAAGCACAACATTGCATATACATAGAACTGCAGTATATTCTACTACTTAGTTCGTTTTGAGCATTTCAATCATTCTCGTTGATATTTAAATGTAAAGTATGGAAGGCCTTGTTACAAACCTAGATTTTTGTTTGTCATATTAAAGAATTCT
Source organism: Dryobotodes eremita (assembly GCA_917490735.1). Lineage (NCBI taxonomy): Eukaryota > Metazoa > Arthropoda > Insecta > Lepidoptera > Noctuidae > Dryobotodes > Dryobotodes eremita. The sequence continues at coordinate 1,781,256 of OU823242.1, read as the reverse complement.
GATAAGAAGAATGATAGTGACAAATTGTTTGACACAGTGGTATCTAGCCTACATCGTAGTCTTTCTGACGAAAACAGTTTGACTTTGAAAATATTTTGCCAAAGATTTACGAGAGCTGCAATGATGAGATGGAACAAATCCCAAAGGAACTTCACGGAATTTAAAAAACATTACAGAACTTTGCCCATATGTACCTCACCAGGACCTTTGTATAGATGAAAGCGTAGAGCCGTTTAAAGGGTATGTTTCTATCAAGCAATATGTACCTGTGGGACTCACGTCCACATACTTACGTCAGCGCCCGCTAAAACATTCGCCGCGCGAACAGACGTCACGCCGGCCTCGGAAGCGAATGCGTACTGAACAGCTGCGCTGGCGTCGGTAATATTTAAAGTGTACGTGCAGGCAACGCTATACGCCGCACGCGTGCTAGAGTGAGATGGGTGCCCGTTTATCGTGGAACGTTAGTTAAGTTTTAATAATGTAGTTTGTTTTGTATTCTGTTCTCCTATTGGCTAATTAAATTTTAGGTGTAGTAGCATAGGAACAGTCTGCAGGACTCAAAATTGTATGTAAGGCAGGATTAAATTAGAAATAAAGACAATTACTATCTACAATATTCGAGTATCATTTTACAAACCTTCTGACCCCAACACCAATAAAAGGAACAGGTTTGGTATCAAACTATTTATTTTGTGCGACGTGAAAACAGGACTTATTATTGATTTCATTAGCTATTGTGGGGCTAGAACCGAAATAGTGGATTCGGCTAACTTAGGAATAACTGGCGCTGTGGTAACACCCCTGTTGAAAGAACTGATGCATGTGCATAGACGCTTGTACACAGATAACTGGTACTCGAGTCCAAAATTGTTTGAATATTTGTACCAACATCAGACATATGCATATGGTACGGCTAGAATTGATCGGTTAAAGAAAGCCGGTGTTACAGATTTTAAATCTCTGAAAAAGGGTGAAATTGATGTAAGATACAAAAAGGCACTTATGGCATTAAAATATAGAGACAAAAGAGACATACACATGTTGTCTACCTTTCACACAGCAGAATTCGGGCCTACAACCAAATATGACAGAGAAACGGGACTGCCTAAAATGAAGCCACAAGTTATAATTGACTATAACTTAAAGGAAGGAGCAGTTGACAATACCGACATGGTATTACATTCGGTTCAGAGCATACGAAAAAATAGAGTGTGGGATAAAAAACTAGGCCTACATTTAATTAATTTGTGCATGTTAAATGCTCATGCATTATATAAAATACTGCTTACTAATAATAAGTCCATCGCCGATTTTCAGTTGGCCGTTATTTGACAGTTAATTTCAAAATACAAAGCACAAGAATTAGAGTATTCTATACCGACGACGTCTAGATCAGTGTCTGCCTTGCTATTAACAGCATCACACTTGGCTAATCACTTTCCCGAATATACCGAAAACAAAAAATCACGATCATGTTTTGTGTGCCAACATACGACATTAAAGAAAAGATCCCGCAAGGAATCTCGCTTTATGTGCAAAGTGTGCCAAGTGACTTTGTGTGTAACTCCATGTTTTAAAATTTATCATACAAATAACATTTTTTATAACAAATATCGATATAGGTTATCATTATTATGCCACACGTCCCGAGATTGTTATGCACCGATCCTCTTCAGTTGCGCATTCGACATTCCAACAGTCCAACTGCAACGTCCAGTTGTTGTCTTCGGTTCCAGCTGAAAGAGTGGACGAGCGTCATGTCACGTAATGAAGAATCGCAGCCTAAGTCGCCTTCAATTTTGTGTCTACGTAAAAGAAAAATGATTTCATGTAAAAGAAGACTAACTACTACATCAAATAAATCGACGCAGACCAAACCAAATTATGTCCATTATGCTCAGTTAGAAGATGGTGATGTGACTGCTTTTGTAAAACTGCCGGACGCAAATTTTTTTGATCAGAGACCCAGTGATCCACGAAATTAATACTTCGCGTATTTAATAGCTTTTGAGCTGGAAACTGTGCGGCCAGAAATTCGCTCAGAAGTTTAAATGAAGATAATTAATTTAATACGACATGCTCGTGGAGAGTCCTCACCAACAGAAGAACGAACAACGTGCCCATCTCCTGAGTACTGATATTGTCACTCTACTAGCACATGTGTAAGATTAACAAGGATTGTGAAGGATTGTGTAAGGTTAGAATGTGTGTGATTGAGATTTGTATTTACTTGTTAGTAAATAAAACATTGATTATGTTTCCGACTTTTATTTTATTAATAAATAAACTTTGAACGGGATCCTCGTCGAAGTACGCGTATGGCTGCGGCTAGGTTTGACGTAAGCCAATATTACGTCTGGAAAGTGCTGAACTGTGAAGGACTGCATCCATATCATTTTCGTCAAGTTCATGCCCTCCACGAAAACGATGCGCCGCGCGCCGGCCAGAATTGCTTTTTGTCAGTGGTTGATTGAAAATCAGAATCTGAACATTTCGTGGACGGACGAAGCAACATTTACGCGAATAGGACTGTTCAATCAGCGTAACGAACACTTTTTGGCTTTTAACAACTCACGTGTTATTCGCGAGAATGCGCATCAAGTACGTTTTAGTGTTAACGTGTGGGCCGGTATACTTAATGGCCATCTCATTGGACCGCATTTCGTGACAAGACACTTGACAGGTGCAACTTACCTAGAAATGCTGCGGAATGTGTTATCCCGGACTTATTAGATGATGTTCCGCTAGCGTTGCCCGTGGATAATCTGCACTACCAGCATGACGGGTGCCCGGCTCATTATCAGTGCGCCGTGCGAGAACACCTGGACTTGGGTGTTTTCCCAGCGCTGGATTGGATGCGGCGGGCCAGTGCCTTGGGCACTTAGAAGCCCGGACCTGACTCCGTTGGACTTTTACTTGTGGTCTGAGCTCAAGCGCCTGGTGAATCGTGAAGAACACGAAACTCGTAACCCGTTAGTAACTGCGATAGTGGACGCTTTTAATATCGTAAGACGTGACAGAGACACTTTTTAAAACTGAAAGACAATCTAATAAAACGTGCTCGGTTGTATACTGAACGCAGTGGCTTGCACTTCGAACAATTACTCCGTTACCGGGAAGTGTAAGTACCTACTCGTACCTTTGTAAATAGCGAACATTTAAAAGTAGATTAGTTAATTAAAATCATTGTAAATAATCTGATTCCATTTTTTTAAATACGCCGTAAATACCTCAGAAAAATATTTTTTGTAAGTTAATAACTTATTAAACTTTTTTTCAGTTTCGTGTTCAGTAAGTTGTAGGCAAAAAAGTATTTATGACGGTCCTAAGCCCGTAAAAGTATGAACGGAAAATTGGAATAACTTTTAGGTAAATACAGTGTAAACTCCACTTAACGCCACTCGATTTAACAACAAACTCCCTAAAACGTCGAAATTACATGACTTTGGTCGGTTTACCTTGTTGTCCATACAATGATACACTCTATGTAGCATCACACCCACTCTAAACAACGACACCAATACGTCATTAGTAAGATTTAGGATTTTTTTAATATGACAGGACACGTAACTTGGGATTATTATTATTTAGTATTAGTGTTCTTTTTGTGATTGACTGCTTTTATTGTGATACGACACGTAATTAAACTTTGGTTGTGCGCGTGTGTGTGAAATTAAAGTGTTCAACAATGCCTCGTGTAACTTACACGGCGTCAGAATACACTGACATGATTTTAATTTACGGCGAAGGCCGTGGAAACGCAGCTTTAGCTATGCGAACATACGGAGAGGTATGGTGACAGGGGCAATTGCCCTAGAAACGCCCGCACCATACAATTGGCAGTACAAAGAATACGGGATAATAAATGTATAGTGCCGTAGTAGGCTGCCAGTCTTGGCGTTAAGTCCTATGAGTTGTGCGAATCAAACACTGGCCATTTGTGGAGAATTTTTATTTACATTGGCAAGAAGGACGAACAGACAGACAAAACAGACGGATTAACAGACGGACTGACAGAAAACCTGACTGATGAACGAACAGACGGACCGACAGACACACCGCCAATACTCACCAAAGTGACGTCAAAAATTGTCCATGATCTAGTGAAGCCCTTGTACAATCGAGCGCACACTTTGGTCATGGACAATTTTTATAACTCGCCTTTGCTCGCCCGGTATTTAAAATCACAGGGGACTGACTGCTTCGGAACTCTCCGAGTGAACCGAGAGTCTGTGCCCGAAGACATTAAGACGGTTCAAAAGCACCACCTGAGGGAGGGCGAGATCGTCCAAAGTTATAAGGAGGATTTAAGTGTTGTCATGTGGCGCGATTCCAACGTAGTGTCACTTTTGTCCACCTACCATGATGGTGTCATTGGAGGAGCTGAAAAATATGGCCGGTTTAAGTACAAGCCACAGGTTGTGCTGGATTACAACTGTGCAATGGGAGGCGTCGATAGGAAGGATCAACTACTATCGGCATTTCCCATTGAGCGAGTCCGAAACATTGTGTGGTATAAGGTGTTCTGACGCCTACTTAACATCATATTAGTGAATGCCCACCTAATTTTTCAGACTCGCCACAAGCTGTGCAATCCGCGAGAGTTTAGGAGGCAAGTGGCAGAAGCTCTCATTAAAATCTCTCAACCACCCGCAATTGCACGGCCCGTCACAGTTGAGACCGTGAAAATGGCACAGGCCCACAAACCAAAAACTCTACGACCCATTTTAAAGGGCAATCATTTTATTTGCTCGGATCCCTGTAAGTTGGCACGGTGTGGGTGGTGCAAGAAAAGCCGCACAAGCTATATTCGTAAGCACTGCGGTGTATCGCTCTGCTTATCAATATGCTTCGAAGAATACCACACTGTGCCATAATAACTCCTACAGCTGTTCTTTTTCACTTCCTAATCCTAACTAATATTATAAATGCGAAAGCAAGTTTGTTACCTTTTCACGCCTAAACCACAGAACCGATCATCCTGAAATTTTGCATATACGATGTCAGGTCTACAGAAACGGACATAGGGTATCTTTCATACCGAAAAAAGTACTGTTCCCGAGGAAAACAACAATAACTTTCTTATAATAATAGATAGCGCCACGTGTCTTTCGAATCATGATTGACTTATATCATCATAGAAACTGTAGCAGTGTGTTAAGAGTTTTTTAATTTTTTGTTTAAGTACCTAGTACATTTTGTGAGTAGAGAGTGTAGCAGTAGAGTATCGATAGAACGGTTTTTCATCCTCCTAACTGTAATTCCTCGAAGAACTCGAATTGATTGTCAAATTCTAAATTAACGGGAGCGAAGCCGCGGGCAAAACTAGTTTGATCAAAAAATAACTGAAACAGACTTACCTAATCGTGTTTCAGCTACATGTATACTCACACATTACATACACACACACTCATCACATACATACTTACAGTCATCACATACACACATATATTTGGTTACCTTTTAGTCCTAAGTTTAATTAATAATACTGAAACAGTTGCATTTGTTGACATATATTTTACAATCCATATTATCTGTCGAAAGAGACTGGATCCTGCGACACAGGGTATTCTAGTGCGGGATCCCGTGTCAACCTAAGTATTGTATTGTAACACTTGTATAGGAATAAATAAAAAATAAAAAAATATGTATATATATATATATGTTAACATCAGCGTTGCCAATTTGTGGGGAATTCCCCAAACTGCGGGGAATCTCAAATTTATTGGGGATTTATTGGGGATTGGCATTATGTGGGGAGAATGCGGGGATTTTGATATCTTATTCACGTCGGTAGATATTTCATCATTCATTATCGAAATCGACATTTTTTAGAATCATTATACCACAGTATTCTTAGGCATAACTTTGGATGCCAAGCTTCAATGGGGCCCCCATATAGACAAATTGTCGAAAAAGCTTAGCTCTGCAGCATACGCCGTTAGAAAAATTCGTAATTTAACAGATTTAGAGACTGCCCGTTTAGTATACTTTAGTTATTTTCATAGTGTGATGTCGTACGGTATTCTGTTGTGGGGAAATGCCGCCGATATACAGACAATTTTTGTTTTACAAAAAAGGGCAATTCGTTCAATTTATAAATTAAGTCCCAGACACTCCCTCAGAGATAAATTTAAAGAGATTAATATTGTTACTGTGCCTTCTCAGTATATTTATGAAAATCTTTTGTATGCACATAAAAATATTAATCTGTTTAAAAAATACAGTGATATCCACAATATAAATACCAGGAACAAACACAAATTTCTTGTTCCTACAACCAGGCTCAAAAAAATTGGTGGCTCCTTTAGATGCCAATGTATACGTTTTTATAATAAACTTCCTAGCCACATTCAAGATCTAAGCTTTAATAAATTCAAATCTTTTATAAAGCGGAAATTATGCCAAAAAGCCTACTATAATGTGAAAGACTATATTGAAGACAAAAAGGCTTGGGATTGAGCTGCTCCAATAAATTTACACAGTGAATGTTGATTTTAGTTTGCTAACTCTTTTTAGACATGAATATTTACTATAAAAAGTATTATGTTATTTTCATTATTGTGAATATGAGGACTATGTGGGTCATTTTTTTTTTTTCAGTTTTATTCTTGGTCTGGCAGTTTAAGTAGTTTATGCGGCCTACCCAAATGTCCTTTCTTTGGTATTGTTCGTCGAATCGTTGAGCTCCTTAAGTTCTGAGTTGAGCTGCACGGTTACTGACAAATGCGTGCACTGACTGGACAGGTCGACTTAATCTGTGTGGTTCTTTCCTCAAAAGACCATTTCAGACACCGATCTACATGATCTTCAAACATTATTGCCGAATTTATATATACACATTGACATTGATAAATTTTATATATACAATGACATGAGTATTTACTTGTAAAGTATTATATTATTTTAATTTTGTGAATGTGAAGACTATGTGGGTAATTGCTTTTTTTTTTTTTTCTAATTTAATTTTAATTATGATCTGGCAGTTTGAGTAATTTATGCGGCCTACCCAAATGTCCTTTCTTTGGTATTGTTCGTCGAATCGTTGAGCTCCTTAAGTCCTGACTTCCTGAGTCGAGCTGCACGATTACTGACAAATGCGTGCACTGACTGGACAGGTCCACTCAAACTGTGTGGTTCTTTCCTCAAAAGACCATTTCAGATACCAATCTGCATGGTCTTCGCATGACCTGACCAAGATTATGTCTGGACTTTAAAAGAGACTGTGACCTCTGAGTTTGTTTCGGCCTTTCTTCTCAGAGTAGTCAGATAGGAAACGCCGACCTCATCTAGTTTAAAAAACATGATTGACGTGTAAAAGTGTTTGTACAAACCTACTTACAGAAATAAAATCATTTATCATTTATCATTTATGGCACATCCCTAGTTTATCAGTTGTTTATGATGAGGGGATTCCCTTTTTCCCCTTTATTAAAAGTTTTGTGAAATTGTGATTGATGCCTATGTAGCGGCATCTACAACGCCACATGCGAGCTACGCGTCAGACTGACGTCACGCAAAATCCTGCATCGCGCAATCAGAGTTTACCGCGCAACTAGCATATATACAACATCCCGACATCAACCGTCGGGCAGTTGCCCACCAGACACAACACCCGTCTGGTCGGAGGATCCTCCCTTTTCTATAGAGTATGAGTGAACTTTACACCCTGTTCCTCATACCTCTATACTGGTGACCCCGAACATGAACGTCAGCGCAGCCTTCGTGCAAGTACATCAGCGTGACGTCATCATCACTTCCTTCAAGCTTTCGAGCGGCGAGTCACACAGCCAGCCAGCACCCACGGCTTCAACGGGTATCCTGACCACCAGCATGCAGCGACCGCGCATACCTGGTCAGCACCCTCAGCCTCATCAGCAACCTTGGCACAGCACACTGCACTATCGGCTGGTCTACAAGCAGAGCCTTCAAATCCTCTCCTGGTCGACGCCAGCAGTCAGCCTCTACTCGGCGCTGTACCACATCCGACGCACTGGAGCATAACGCAGCGCCACCCCGACTCACTGGGGTACCACCGCAGACAGTTCCGACTCACCGTGAACTATGCGGCACCCGGTTCCGACTCACTGGAACCTCACCTGGCCCTGGCAAGCATCGCAAGATACACGACTCAGCCCACTATCGACCTCCGGTCTCCGGGGGGGAGTGATGTAGCGGCATCTACAACGCCACATGCGAGCTACGCGTCAGACTGACGTCACGCAAAATCCTGCATCGCGCAATCAGAGTTTACCGCGCAACTAGCATATATACAACATCCCGACATCAACCGTCGGGCAGTTGCCCACCAGACACAACACCCGTCTGGTCGGAGGATCCTCCCTTTTCTATAGAGTATGAGTGAACTTTACACCCTGTTCCTCATACCTCTATACCTACATACATGTAATGCGCTGGCTTCGTTGTTGTTCGTAGCTGAGTTCGATAAGTTGATTGTGTCTGTCTTGAAGTAATAATACGAGTTTGTGCAAATATGGATAAATGGTTATTAAAAGGTCAAAACAAAAACAAAGAAGAAAATCCTAAGGTAAGTTAATTAATAACCTAATACAAAATTCGAATGTACACGAATATGAAGTTTATTATCCGGTTAATTTACCTTGTTTTTATTTTATAGCTTAAACGCAAAAGAACATCTGAGGTGGAGGTATCGGAGGCGTCAACTTCTAGTACAGAAACAAATGCTATTCCTAGTTCCAGTTTGACTTCAGTGGGCTTGAGGACAAGTGAGACAAATAATACACAGACCCCAAAAATAAAACGCTTGAATAAATTTAACGATATGTAGCTTAATTAACAAAACTTTTCAAGCTGGTTATGCAAAGATTCGAACATGAGAGATGGAAATGATTTAGCAAACTGTAAACTCTGTTCGGTGTCGATCCTAGCGCATAAAAGTGACCTGATTCGACATATGAATTCAGAACGCCATAAGAAAAAAATATTAGAAATACAGAATGTTCCAAAAATTTCATCTTACTTGCCAGTGACGGATTTGGAAATAAATGTACGAAGAGCTAAGCTAAAACTAGCCGGCGTTGGCTGAAAATAATATACCAATATCATTCATGGACACCTTGGGACCGCTCTGTAAAGATATTTATTCAGACTCAACTATAGCTAAGAATACACACAGAACCAAAGCGACTAGCTGTCGCTTTGGTTCTGTGTAAATTACTACATACCTAAGAATGTTTTAGGAAACACATTTTTAGAAGACATCTATCAAAAATTACGTACAGAAAAAAACTTCTTCTCACCCTTAATTTGATGTTGTTTACCGTGATGAACATATAAAAAGAAAAAATCTGTGGACTACATGAGCTGATTGTTTGGGTATTTTTTATAATAAAGTGATAACATTGCCATTCAACCGTTGAAAACAACGTTGAAACAAAATGCGTTTTTATTTCATATATTTTACATCACCCCAATTTTGGTAATGTTCACTACAGTGAACATAGGTTTTCATGAAAACTGAAAACCATAATTTTTTTTTTTTTAATTTTTACTGAGCCTTCTTATGTCCATGAACCCAAAAAAAAGGGAAAAGTACTGGAATTTCAATGTTTATGTCGTTGCCAAATTAAGGGTTAATAATGGATGGAACGACAGATCAGAGCTCTTTAAAACAAGGCTGTTTTACTGCTGTAGTCTATGATGAAAACACCAATCAGGTAGAGCATTTGTTGTTGGATATGGTGGAAGTGTCATCGGGAACTGCTGCGGGACTGTATGACTGTTTAAAACAAATGCTTCTAAATAAAAACGTACCCGTAGAAAACATGGTTGAATTTAGATCAGACACCACAAACGTGATGGTTGGGGAACATTGTTCCGTTTTTGCTCTCCTTAAGAACGATTTGCCTCACATTGCTCTAGTGAAATGCTCCTGTCACATGATACACTTATCATCATCGAAAGCTTGCCTTAAATTACCCCGAAATGTTGAAGACTTCTTGCGTTCTGTTGGAGCTCACTTCAGTAGTAGTTCAATGAGACAATTGAAATTGCAAGAGTTTCAGGAATTCTTTTAAGTGGAGATACACAACATTCTCGCGCCAGCTCAGACTCGATGGTTGTCCCTGAAAGCGTGTGTAGATCGTGTGTTAGAGCAATATATTCCATTAAAAGCCTACTTGACAGAAACAGTATTCACTGACCCATCGAAGACTACCGAAGAAATGCTCATTACAATGAACAACCAATTCACTGTGGTATATTTAAAATTCATGTCTTATGTACTTTCACTGGTAAAGAGTTTCAACACCTTGTTTCAATCAGAAACATCCCTTCTTCACAAATTGAAACCAGAAGTAGACAATCTTTTGAAAACACTGTCTGTTAATTTCATGAAAATCAGCTACATCAAGTCCTGTGCTAGTATTTTAAACGCTGACTTCAGAAATTCAACGGATTGGCTAGGTTTAGACGAACTATATATTGGATTACAGGCTGGAGAAAGTATGGAAGTGTGGCGAGTGGGCAAGTAAACTCGCACACTAGAACGCAGCACAGAAATCACGCCACCTCTTTAGGCCCCGCCTCGGAGATAAGGATTTTTACTATGTGTGCCTAGTGAAGCGCACACACGGACGAGCGCCGCCTGCGATCCTTTGTCTAGGACGATGACGCTTGCATTGAGGCCGTTCCTAACGGTGACGTAGTTTGTTTACCATCTAGTATAAGTACAGTATCCTGATGGTATTGACATGCATTCACCTGTTTGATTCCTTGTAATACGCCTATTGTTTACCACACACACAACCACAATTTTGTATGGAATTCATACAAATAAATTATCAGCAGCCACTAGGTCGGTACAGAAACGAATCAATTTATGTATTCTTCAAAATGGCGGTCACTTTGAGCACTTGATATCGTAGGGCAAGAAACAGCAAGATTTTAAATAAGAATAACATCATCAAGTTATGTTAGTTAATAAAAAAAGAAACTTAATACGCCATCTTTTTGATATGTATAAAATTCTACGTGATCATTTGTTTTTTATTTTATTTTTTGTATTTTAGTTACACAAATTCTTTACAAAATGTAAGTGAAAAGTTTTTTGCAATTTTTGACTTTTTGAGTACTCCAACTATGGTTGGTCCCAAAAAAGTTTTTGATCAGTATTAGAAACAGGATCGATTGGCATCAAAAAATGTTTTTGTGTAAAATGGCTATTTTCTTGCTATCTGTATTTTTTTTTTTTGAAAATCTGTGAGTCGGGATCAAAATTCCATAAAAAGTTATGGATAGTCTCCTAAGACCATTTTCGCGTAGCTGCAACGGATAAGGTACTTCCCCTTACTGCCCCACTGAAAGTTTCCTCCCTGTATACACAATATATATTGACAAAAAAGTCATTATGTCAATACTCTGTGTGTTATTGTATATCCAAGTTATCAAATGATAAATGATAAATGATTTTATTTCTGTAAGTAGGTTTGAACAAACACTTTTACACGTCAATCATATTTTAAAAACTAGATGAGGTCGGCGTTTCCTATCTGACTATCGGTTGAGCGAATTAGTTCTTCTCCATAGAGATCTACGTTTTGGAATGGACAACCAGCTTCAACTTTCTGACTAACTGACCGACTCTTTGACAATTCAAAAGTGCCTGTAAATGGTTTAATTGAAATAAATGCTTTGAGTTTGAGTTAGTTAATTATCTTTGTTTGTATGGTGATTTCTGCGTAAAGTTAGTTACATGGTGCTAAATATTTAGTTATCGATTTGATGAATTTGAAAAAATTGTGCATATTAATGAAGGTATTTATAATCATATCGTGTAATTTTTTTGATAGATATTTCAAAGTTGTTTTGAAAAATAATTATTTATTGAATTTTGAATTTTCAACTAAATTTTTGCCTTTCGAAACGTAGACATTTCAAGAAACATGTTAGAACATAAAAAATTGTGATAACAGCTGGAGTAAATATTTTTCAATTAGATTTGATTTGATTTTTCGCCGCATACTACCGCTCCCTGAACATTTTATTTTAATTTTCAGGGAACGGCACTAATTTAACAAATCGTGATCTATTCAATCATCTCTTGGTAAGTCTCCCAATAAAACCTACAAATAAACAATCAATAAATAATGTTCTAGAACAATGCATTGAATGATGATGTGTGATTGGCAATACTAATTATAATTTGAAATTTTAATTAAAAATCGTTTACGAGACACGATACATAGTTTTTGTACATCTACTTCAAGAAATTGGCTGGCTACCGGTAGACATAAGACTAAGTTTGAAACTAAATATCATGATTGGCTTTCTAAATGTATAATCACGTCAGGAATGCAAAATATACTACCGTCTTAATTTGGGTCTGTCACTAAGGGCTGGGCAAAACTACCATTTTCTGATATTTGCAATAAAAATAAACGATGACGATTAAACGAGAAAATACATTCAAGAAGTTAAGAAGAATTATGTTTAGCAGCTGAAATGAAGCTTCATTCTGTAGGAAAACGGAAGACTACTCTATCTGTTCAAAATATCTTGTCTTCTCATGCAACTAGTGTTCCAAACCACAAGATCATGATAATATTAGGTCTTTACCTATGAAATTGCCGTTCTGCAGTACTGGCCATTTCAAATCAAAATAATTTTTGTTTGGCTATGAATTCTAATTTCAAATTAATTTTATTTTAAAAACATGGATTTTTTTTTCTAAAAGTAGTCATTTCTTTATTGATTAGTGTTACATTTTCATCGCATTTCAATCTTTTTCGTCATCATGGATACGTTAAAAATTCGAGTAATTATGGAATATGAGTACCGTCGTGGCAGCAACGCGGCACAAGCGGCACGGAACATCAACGACGTTTACGGAGCTAACTCTACAAACCAACGCACCACCTGTTATTGGTTTGCTCGCTTCCGTTCTGGAAATTTCGACCTGAAAAATGAACCTCGCGGTCGTCCGAAGACTTTGGTCGACAATGACGAATTAAAGGCGATTGTGGAAGCTGATGATACACAATCTACGGCTGAATTAGCAGCAGCTTTCGACGTTAGCGTCAAAACAATATTGGTCCATTTGCGTCAAATTGGCAAGGTAAAAAAGCTTGACAAATGGGTGCCCCACGAACTCAATGATCGCCAGCGCGAAGTACGCGTCGAGACGTGCCTTGCACTGCTCAACAGACACACAAATGAAGGAATTTTGAACCGCATTGTTACCTGCGATGAAAAATGGATTCTGTTTGATAACCGTAAGCGCTCAGCAAGTTGGTTGGATCCTGGTTCAGCACCTAAACAATGCCCTAAACGAAAACTTACCCCTAGAAAAGTGATGGTCACTGTTTGGTGGTCTAGCGCCGGTGTGATTCATCACAGCTTCTTACCAAACGGGGTGAGCATTACTGCAGATGTGTACTGTGAAGAACTGAACACAATGATGGAGAAGCTGGCGCATCTCCAACCAGCATTGGTCAATCGCTCGTCTCCGCTGCTCCTGCACGACAACGCGCGATCTCATACTGCACAGCAGACGGTCTCCAAGTTGCAAGAACTGGGGTTGGAAGCTCTCCGTCATCCGCCCTACTCACCAGACCTTGCGCCTACAGACTACTACTTTTTCCAGAATTTGGATAACTTCTTGGCGGGAAAAAAATTTAATACCCGAGAGGCAGTACAAAATGCCTTTGAAGAATTTGTTGCCTCCCGTCCAGCTGATTTCTTTAAGAAGGGCATCAATAAACTGCCACTGCGATGGCAAAGATGCATTGATTGCATGGGTGATTACTTCGATTAATACAAATAAAAAATTCATGAAAAAAATTCGTTTAAATTTTTTCATACAAAACGGCAATTTCATAGGTAAAGACCTATTATTAATGTTATCCAATATTCACCCGAAGAAGCACTAGTTTTGTTTACAGAGCTGAAATTAACTCGTCATCAGTATACTGAACTGCGGGCATCAGCTATACGCAAAAATATAAAGCATCTATATCCCTCTTATTATACAATTTTCGAAGAAATACTAAAGTGTTATCCGTCTAACATTACTGCTAGAGATATTTCCGCAGAAGTTCCTCTAGAAAATCTGTTAGACCATACAACAACCCGCATAGCACAAAATCAATGTCATGTTTTTACTACTCTGGACGATAATATTACAAATTTGAAAATTTTTCAATAATGGGGTGCTGATGGAAGTGGATGTCAAAGAAATTATAAGCAATCTTTTAGTAGTGATAATCTATCAGTCACACAGTATTACTGGAATAAGGCAACATTTGATTGTTAGGTTTGGGGTAATATTGAAAACTTTAAATTCTGGTTACAAAATGAATAGTACTTTAGTACTTTAATAGTACTATGCTAAAGAAACAGCAAAAATGTATGTTGAATTGTACGACTGGTATCCTATGCCACCTACAGTGCACAAGGTCTTAATGCATGGCAAAGATATAATTGAGATTATTTATTGCCTGTTGGTCAGTTAGGAGAAGATGCACAGGAGTGTCGTCATAAAGACGTGGGATATTGTAGAGAACACAACACCCGCAAAATTTCACGGAAAGATACAAACGAAGACCTATTTAAAATTTTGCTAGTATCATCGGACCCTCGTATACCGAATTTACGGCCAATAACATAAAAAAGTATTAAAATACCACAGGAGGTATAGGTTACCCCAAGACATTACGGCCATGCATGCGTTAGTTGGTTTTAAGAGGAAGCTGAAAGACTACCTCATTAAAAAGGCATACTACTCGGTAAATTAATTCCTTGAGGAAAAATAATAACTGTGTTACGACATTATTTTTAAAATTATCAATGTATCCTAAATATTTTTAATACTATATGTTATATTGAATGTAGTGAGCTAAATGTATAATTAATATAATGTAATGATTAATGCATGACTTATATAATGAATATAATATAATAATAATAACAATGATAAATATATGAATAATGGTATTAATATAATATAATGTAAACTGTTTATTAACGGAGATTGTTTTTTGGAAAGCTGTGTAAATTGCAATGCCTGAACAGACAACTAAGTTCTAAGAACCTACCTATTATAACATCTTTGTATACCTACACTTAGTTCGCAATAAAGAAATTTGAATTTGAGGTTCTCAATTTATTACAAGAACTTAACATAATCAATGAGGATGATGAATGATTAATTTATTAACAATTTTATTCTGTATTTTTATACAATATGTAACAAAAACCCTGTTGTTCGTTTTAGGACGTATACATTTAACTACAAGCATAATATTGATGAAATTATAATAAAAAAAAACTAAGCATTGGCTAGTCGAGAGGTCAAAATCAAATAACTATTAAAATCGACACATTCAAAAAAATGTTTAGAGTATCTGATTTAACAAGTACATCTTAATTTCGCTAAATAGCCTGCGAGCTCGGCGGCTTTCTTTGATGCGTCAGAAGTAGGGATGAAAATTGCCAAATGTTTCCGAAACTTACTCGGAAAGATTCCAATATTGCCGGCAATATTAGTCAATATTGCCGGAAAGTTGCCAAAATTGCCAGATTACATAGGTTTTTTTCAAATGCCATTTTTAATGTTTATGCGCTCATGAGGTTTTATGTAATGGTGTAATTATACGTATTACCAGTAAGGCTGTATGGTATATTGTTAATTATACTTAATTTATAATTATTCGTTCCGTTCACTCGCGTACACCAGCTGGCGCAGACGCATTATCAGTTTTACTTAAATAGTGAAGTTCGGTGCCTTACAAAATCTAATCTTGCTACTAAGACATAAAACACAATTTCGTCATACACCTGTTTGTTTGAAAATCATTAAACACGGGTCACAGTGCACGTTGTCGCGTGAGTGCGGCCCTCTTCACCCCCGCGAGGAAACAGTGCGGTCTATATTTTTTTACTCGCTCGCGCTACTTCGTGCAGCGATAGTCGCATGAGTGCCGCTCCCTTCACCCCCGCGAGTAAACGAAACGGTGGTCATTTTTCATCTCTTTTGCTCGGCACCGGCTCGGCATAAAACTTAGTGGAACAAGTGCATATCAGCTGATCGGTCTAGATACCTAGTTGACATAATAGCTGATTATGACCGAATTGGAAGCTTCCTTTATGCAACACTCGCCGAAAAGCAGTAAATGCCAATCTATTCCTGATCTATACTCAGGCGATGACGCTGACCCTTATGTGACTCAGAGAAGCTGTAAGAGAAAGCAGCCAGATTGCGACTTAAGAGAGGATATCTCTGCACTTTCTGAGGAATTCAAGAGATCAATGAGCTTTCTGAGTACTGAAATACGCGACCAGTTTTCCAATATCAACTCGAATATTAGTAATCTTCGAAATGAATTTAATCATTTAGCAACTACCTCCAGTCTAATTCAATCAGAGTTGAAAGAATAACGCTCTGATTTTTCCAATACAAAAGTAGATATATCAATTCTAAACACAAAACATCTGGAATTATCGAAGGTTGTCGATGAGTTGAAGTCATCGGTGGAATTTAACTCTGAGAACATTATTGATACCGTAAAGCGTACAAAAGAGATGGAGTCGAAGATCGTTACATCTACGTCTGAACCCATATTTACACTGATTAATAAAATAGATCGCCTGGAACAACAGGCTAGGCAGTGCAACATTGAAATTGGTAACTTGCCGGAAAAACGTGGTGAAAATCTAGTTGTTGTTTTGGAGTCAATTGCGGCAGCTATTAACATACCTATAGCACAGAAAGACATAGTGGCTATTCACCGTGCTCCTCACGCACACACTCATAATTTACGTCCGAAAAATATTATTGTGAAGTTCACTTCCCGACTACTCCGTGATAACGTGCTGAGCGCTTATCGACTGTCTAAAGGTATAACATCAGATCATATAGGACTCGCCGGGACTCAATGTCGTATCTATATGAACGAACACCTGACGCTTCGCAATAAGGAGTTATTTCGCAAATGCCGCGACGCTGCCAAAACTAGCAAGTTTAAGTATGTGTGGGTGCGCAATGCTACTGTGCTGGTCAAAGAGAATGATGACTCACCTACGAGTGCTATCCGATCAGAAGACGACATTCGTAATAAGATTAGGTCAAACAATTTGTCCTAATACGCTGTTGGTATTTATAACAAAGCAATCACTCTATTATATAATGTAGTCGTATAAAAATAACATCTGTTTAAATGTTTGTTTGTCATATTTTTTTCGCAAGCGGCTGTGTGCTTATTTTGCTTATTATTACATTGCACTATTTACAATATTTCCTTATCTTAGTAGTATCCGTCCCGTATAAAAATCTGCCGTACAATATAATAACTGGAGAAATGTTTATTGGTTATATTTTTTTGCAAGCAGTTGTGTGCTTAATTTAATTAAGATTAAAATTCACTCTTTACAATATCTCCTGTAATGTAATGTACGATGTCAAAATTAATCCGTCTTACAATCAAGTCTTGAAAACTTTCCTTATATTGTTGCTTGATATTTTTATAATTTACTTTGTCGATTGTATCTACTTAATGTTATTTACCGAGAACGTACCGTGTGAGCTTTCAGCGTTGGTTTGTTTTAAGTATACTTATGGGTTTCAAAGTTTATGTTATTTTGTTTTTGGTTTCTTTTACTATACCCTCACATTTGTGTATGACATCACAGTTGTGTATGACTCGCATGTTTTAAGTATACTTATGAGTTTTATAGTGAATATTTTTGCCGTTGTTTATTTTCTTGTACCCTCAGATTTTAAAAATGTCTAATGATAATAAAATATCCATTTACTACCAGAACTGTCGAGGAATCAGGACTAAGCTGAATACCCTATATTTAAATATTATGTCGCACGCGTATGACGTCATTGTCTTGACCGAGACCTGGTTGACGCCTGACATATCTGATTATGAATTTATTGATCAACACTATTTGGTGTTTAGATGCGATCGTAACCGTTTACACACCAACAAAAAGGATGGCGGTGGTGTCCTTATATCTGTATCTAAGGAACTAAAACCCTCCTGTATCTCATTTTTGCCCCCGTTAACCTTGCCCGAGCATGTGATGGTTAAAGTTCCTGCGAAAAACAATAAATATCATATAATTTGTGCTACTTACATACCCCCTAACGCTGTGGATGATACATACTTGACTTTTCTTAATTCACTGTCAGTGTTGTGTGACGACTCTTCCGTGGAAAATATTGTTTTAACAGGTGACTTTAATTTACCCTCGCTTGCTTGGGTAAAAAATTCATCATATATGGAATGCGCTGTGAACAACAAACTGACAAACAACTCGTTTTTTGTTAAATTTTTGTTCACAACGTATTTTGAAACAATATAACCACTTTTTCAATTCTAACGGACGCATCTTAGACTTGTTTTTTTGTAGTGCCCATGCAGTCACGTTCTCTTCTGATGTCCCCCTTTTACCTGTTGACTCCTATCATCCACCCTTCTATGTACACATTTCTATCTATCATCCAACACATATTCCTAAATGTACTGCTGATTACAAACTAAATTATCACAAAGCTAACTATTACGAAATAAATACTGATATAAGTAATGTGGATTGGAATGTCTTACTGGATGACTTAACACCTAATGAATCTGTTTCTACATTTTATGAAAAACTTTATCATATTATAAAATCACACACACCTACATGTCGACCTAAAAATGTTAATTTCCCCAATTGGTTTTCCAAATCTCTCATACATACCTACAAAAAGAAAACTCAGGCCTGGGTTAGATGGAAGAAGTATGGGAATTTATGTGACTATGAGATATTCTCAAGTAACAGGAAAATATTTAAAAATATTGCCGACGTTTGTTATAGTAAATATATTAATGCAATTGAAGACAGTGTTGCCACTAATACTAAGACATTTTGGACGTACGTTGCTAGCCGTAAAACTACAAATAAAATCCCATCCACGGTCCATTACAATCAAATTTCATCCAATGATCCTATTACCACTTGCAACTTGTTTGCTACATTTTTCCAGTCTGCATATGAGCCCTAAACATTTGACTATAACTCTTGGGACCCACCACCTAGAAATGCTGATCACGATGTTTTCCTATGCAAACTGCAACTGTCCCTTGATGAAATACATAAAGAACTAAAATCACTTGATTCAACCAAGGGTCCTAGTCCTGATGGGATCCCTTCAGTTTTTCTGAAAAGCACGGGTGATACATTATGCTATCCTTTACTTATATTATTTAATAAATGTTTATCAAGTGGTATTTTTCCTGAGGTTTGAAAACAGGCAAATATTGTACCAGTTCATAAGAGTGGTTCTAAGCATGACGTAGCGACCTATCGACCAATCTCTATACTATCTGCTTTCTCCAAGCTATTTGAGAGACTGCTACATGGTAAATTATATCCTGCTATTCGCTGTGTTTTAATAAAAGAACAGCATGGTTTTGTCAAAGACAGATCTTGCATTAGCAATCTCCTCATTTTCATGTCCCAACTGTTTGATAGTCTCGATAATAGACAGCAGATTGATGCGGTGTACACAGATTTTCAGAAGGCCTTCGATAAACTTGACCACACACTACTACTTAATAAAATTGCTTACAATGGAATCAGAGGGGACCTTTTACGGTGGTTTATATCTTACATAACTAACAGAACACAAAAGGTGGTTGTTAATGGCTTTGAATCTGGCTCTTTTCGGGTCACCTCCGGTGTACCACAAGGTTCCATTTCAGGCCCTTTATTATTTATTTTATACATTAATGACATAAAAGACTGTTTTCAAAATTCAAAATTTCTTCTTTACGTAGACGATTTAAAGGTCTACAAAATTATTTCTGATAAAGACGATTGTTTACACTTCCAGCAGGATTTAGACCGTTTCTCTAGCTACTGCTCTTCCAATAAGCTTCACCTCAGTCTCCCAAAATGTCACGTTATAACATTTTCCAAAAAGAAAAATATTACCGAGTTCGACTATCGTCTAGCTAATACGCCGATTAGTAAAGTAGGTTTTCTCCGTGATCTTGGTGTTCTGCTAGATTCGAAGCT
Source organism: Dryobotodes eremita (assembly GCA_917490735.1). Lineage (NCBI taxonomy): Eukaryota > Metazoa > Arthropoda > Insecta > Lepidoptera > Noctuidae > Dryobotodes > Dryobotodes eremita. The sequence continues at coordinate 1,761,204 of OU823242.1, read as the reverse complement.
CCATCTGGATGCTCATATAGATAAAATTGTTAACAAGGCCTACCAAATGTTTGGCTTTGTCATGAGATCTTCCAGGGATTTTCGTCGACCTTCCACCTTCTTACACTTATATAAATCAATAATTAGGCCACAATTAGAGTTTGCAGTACCTATTTGGAACCCTTTTTACGTAAAATATAGTGAACAATTAGAACTAGTACAACGTAAATACCTTCGTGCAATGAATTTTAGATGTTATCGGAATAAAATGTCATACCACTTACTTCTTAAAAAGTATGATCTTCTAACCTTAAAATCAAGACGGAAACTTCTGGAGGTCATGACTCTGTTCAATGTTTGCCGCAATCATTTTGATTGTCCGGACTTAGGAGTCTGTGTTACCTGGTTCCTCGAACAGTTCATGTACGAGAGGTACGCTCTCGACGTCTATTTGCTACTCGCCTTTGTAAATCCAACGCTGGCTCGCGTTCACTACTTCATCGTTTAGTTGAGACATATAACAATGAGTTTAATTCAATCGACATTTTTTTTTCTTAGTAAAAATGCGTTTAAGAAGCAAATCCAAGCAACCCTAAAGGATCAGCAAAGTATTGTATAATGACGTAATGTTTGATATTAGTACGCACACAAACCTACTTTATTTTTTTTATTTTTTTGTCTCTTTTATAAATTAAAAACTCCAGATATTGAGTTCCGGGATAATTGCCGTTTGTATAGGTATTGTATCTGTGTTTCTAGCTAGTTTTTTAAATACTTCATATTGTAATCTGTGGAAAACGTAGTGGGTAGCATAATTGGTTAAAATGTTATATTTAAGATATTGTTACTGTTTTTTATTGTGCTACTGTTTGTTTTTCCTTAAATAAATAAATAAATTAATTAATTAATTATCAATGCAAATATGTGAAGATAAAGTTAAACTAGGACACTGGTAACTTCATGATAGCTGAACCCATAGTTTTTTGAGAATTTCACTTATAAATTTTATAAACAAATACAGAGGGTATTGATACCGAACGAAATAAATATAAATCATACAACTGTGTAGTGTTCTTTTGTATTTTTTCTGGACTTTTCGTTAAATAACTTCATCTGTTTGTATTAACATCGATTTTCATCTATTTCTTGAAGTCTGATAGTGTTGAAATTATAAATACTTAAGTCTGGTGAGAACGCAATATTATGATAATACTGTGCCAGCCTGATGATAGAGTAAGAAGGTAGTCATAGGATCTACGCTCTGATATACGTAAACATACCGAGATTGGGGTCGTTAGATTGGTCTAGGAGAGTACATATGTTTTTGATGTATTGTGTCTGCTGTCTACCAAATTTATCGTTAAGTATGTTCATTTAATAATAACTTAAAATTTATTAATTTTGACTCATGGTCGCCACTGTTTTGCTGCCGCGTACTGTCCATGACAAGATGTAGTATCTTATGCATGGCTTCATGTCCTCTCTCCACACTCAACTTGCTGAAAGCCTTCGCTTTACCAAAAGAATAGTGATAACACTCGTGCACATATTCTACATTAACTGCCTTCGCTTCTGGTGTCTCTTTGAAAGAAATGATTTAGGTGACTACTCATCCACAAAATATTTCATCCGCGGATGAAACGTTACCCTTTTAAAATTGTAAGGCGACGAATCATCCGCAGGTTCGGATGAGTCGTCGCATAGTTAATATTGATGTGGTCATATCGATTCAGCAACCGTTCTCCTAAGACCGATTCGCCATTGGACTGTTCGTCGACAGGATGATTCATTTATTTCCGTTTCCCCAGCAGGGTTTTTCACCTATGGACATTTCGCCGACAGAACCTTTCATATGCGTCACTTTCGACGACAGCCCTTTCCAGCTACTAAATGTTTCACCGACACGACGATACACCTATAACTCTTTTAACTACAGACCTTTCCATCTACGACGAAGAATTCGCCGTCAATCTTAAGATAAACAATATTACAAAAAATGCACATATCTATCTACAGCTTACTGTGTCTTTACTAAGAGATCAGGGCCAACAACTTGCCCTAGAGAATTTATACTTTGCTTACAACTCAAAAAACTTAATATTAAAAAAAAATTGTCCTACCTATAAAAAAGCATTACCTAGGTACTTATTTATGTAGTTTTAATTACTTACATCCTATTCTATTAAATAAAAATAAAACAATAAAATTATCGTAAGCCGCACTTATACCTATGTACGGCAGTTGCATCATTATCCTTTATTTACTATCTATTACACCGGAAATGATCTATATAAATATTGCGCTACAACTCATTTATTTTGCATACAAGGAACACATTAAAAAGTTGCCAGTGATAATAAAGTAGGCGCTAGCACTTACCGAGTAATTTTAGAAAAATTAAATAAATGCGGGTAATTTCATAATTATCATCAACAATATATTTTTTAACTTGTTTCTGGGTGTAGTGCGTCTTCGTCTTATCTAAATTAACTATTTAATGAATTACAATGAGTGACTGTGAACTTGTGAAGTCTAAACGTGGTAAAGACATTTTATTCCATGAAGGTTACTGCTATCATCTAAATAATAGGCGTGATGCGAAGTTTTACTGGCGATGTTCGCGAAAAGATTCGGCTCGGTGTGACGTGTTTATAACAACTCTGTCCACGGCACATAACATTCATATTGTGATGTCACAAAATCATAAACATGCACATTTGCCAGATCCAGAAAAACGGATAGAATTCAGACTGAAGGAAAATTTAAAAGAAAAGGCCAACAGCTCGATGGATACACCTGCACAAATCATTCAGCGGTGCATCCAAGTTGTACCCAGTACTTCTTCTCCTCATATGCCTAATAAGGATGCGATGAGGAAGATGATACAACGAGAACGGAATAAAAATTTACCAAATATTCCAAAAGATATCCGGCAAGTTGAGATTCCCGAAGAATATAGTATGATTAATGGTGAACCATTTCTCATGGGGCATTTTATTGAACATACTCAATGTATTATCGTTTTTTGCACGAGAAAATTTAAAATTGCTGAGTGAGGCAAGTTTTTGGCTAATGGATGGGACATTTGACAGCTGCCCTCTCCCATTTTGTCAAATTTATACGATACATGCCATAGTCGGAGCATCGGAAGGGACAAACAAAATAGCTCCCCTAGCATATGGTTTGCTCTCGCATAAATCAGAAAGTTGTTACACGATTTTCCTAGAAATTTTAAAATGTCAAGCTTCAAATAAGTTGAAAGTGCAACTGAACCCTGAAATCATCTTAACTGATTTTGAACTTGCGGCAATGAATGCCATCAAAAATGTTTTCCCGCGCTGTTTAAATAAACTATGTTTTTTTCATTTACAACAAAGTATATATCGGCACATTCAATCAGCTGGTCTCGCATCCCGCTATAACAATGATCCAGTGTTTGCTCATAACATGCGACACATCGGTGCACTGGCGTTTTTAGAGCCAACAGAAATCAGTGATGCATTCAATATAATAAAAACCGACATAATTCCCGAGGAAGCAAACAACGTAATTAAGTGGTTCGATGAATATTATGTTAATGGATCAACAATAATCACAAAATCTGTTAGCTGTAAAATGACAGTGAAACAACGTCAACCTCGTTTCCCACCTCGCATGTGGTCAGTAAATGACAGTCTTATAAAACATGTGCCGTTAACGCAAAATGCCCTTGAATCATGGCACAACCGCTGGAACTCATTATTGAGTCGCCGAAAATGGAATATATTTTTAACTATTAATGAATTCATAAAGGAACAACATCACACGGAAGGCATTATTGAGAAAATCAAATCCTCGGAGCCAATACTTAAGCGTAAGCGCAGTGAAACAGGGTATAAAGAAAGAATCGAGCGGCATTTATCTGATAAAAATGGGATGGACATGAAAACCTATTTAAGTGGCTGGGCACATATTTGTCATTTAATCAAATAAGAAAAGGAGAACAATAACAAGAAGAACAATAACATGATCAGATTTTGATTCAGTAAATTAAAAAATATGCTTTTTTGTAGTTTGTTTTATTGTTATGTTTTGTTTTGTTTATTTATATGAAGGGGTCAAAACTGACTCCAAATGGTTCATGTAATATAACACGGCTGCTGCATCCTTTTTCTTGGCTCAACTTTGGCGTGACATTCTCTAGGGTAAATAGCCGGCCCTAATCTTTTACGGCCGAACCCAATAACCTACCTATCACCAGCTTTGGCATACTGGAGATAGCAAAACAAATGAAACAATATGAAAATTATATAGGTTTTCTGTTGTTTCATTTGTTTTTCTATTTCCAGTATGTGATAGATAGCTGGTTAGTGGGTTCGGCCGATAGTAAAGACACAGTAAGCTGTAGATAGATATGTGCATTTTTTGTAATATTGTTTATCTTAAGATTGACGGCGAATTCTTCGTCGTAGATGGAAAGGTCTGTAGTTAAAAGAGTTATAGGTGTATCGTCGTGTCGGTGAAACATTTAGTAGCTGGAAAGGGCTGTCGTCGAAAGTGACGCATATGAAAGGTTCTGTCGGCGAAATGTCCATAGGTGAAAAACCCTGCTGGGGAAACGGAAATAAATGAATCATCCTGTCGACGAACAGTCCAATGGCGAATCGGTCTTAGGAGAACGGTTGCTGAATCGGTCATATCGGCCAAATAGACGAACAAACATATTTTGTGTATAGGAACATTGTCTGTTCTTTAGTTTCATCGGTTTCGCTAGCTGCTATGTGTAATAATATCGTGGTTAAATCGAACAAAAATACTTCTATGCATAAGAATCGTTTTTATTAAGAATATATTTTTTTATACTGGTAAATCAGAATAATAAGCAATTTCCCTAAACAAATGACAGGTAGTTACTGTTTTACTGCGAAAACAGAGTTAATGTTATAAATATGAGTACATTTACATTTCAATAGTTTGATAATACTTAAATAACCAAATATTTACGACTACCGACGTTTTGTGCAACTTGTATCAGCGGTTTAAAAAACGAAAGGTTTGAGGGTATTTAGAAATTAATCGAGACAAGCTAAGTTGTTTTGTCATGAATATATTTTGTTAGCCAGTGTACGTTAAGTTGACAGAGTGTACGTTCATCTAGTTAATTACCACATATAGTAAATTAATTAATAATAGAATTGCATAAAGTTTTTATGTTCCGGTGCATGGGAATAAACTGAGTCTTCATATTCCATTGCGGGTGATTGAGCTGCCTTGAGGTCAGATATTTTATTATTACTTATCCAAGAAAAATTTAACTCAAAACATTGTAACATTGTTTAGTTTCTATTTTAGAATCACAGTTATGGACAAGGAAAATACGCGATTTAAAATGATTTCATCGCAACGAGGAGGAAAACTTTTAATGGAAGGAAACTATCGTTATTATAAAAAAACGTGAAAATAAAAACGGACATATAGGTTGGCACTGTGCTTCACAAAATTGTAAATCTAATTTGGTTACTAACTATGATTGTAACCTTATACTGAAAGAAAAACTTCATAGTTGTCAGTCTAGTAGTTTAGATAACCAATTATTGGAGAAAATTGACGAATGTTTAGAAAGAGCAAAAACTGAAAGTACTCCTATGCCTACAATTTATAAGGAGGCGGTAGAAAAATTAGAGTCTACAGGATTAGACTTAGACATAAAATTACCAAAATACAACAATTTCAAGAAAAGAATGTATAAACTACGTAATAAAGAACTGCAAACTAAAAAGGTGCGATTTTTTAAATTGAAAGATGTAACAGTTCCTGGTGTTCACAAAGACTTTTTACTTGCTGATTATAGCGAAAAAAGTGATAGGATATTACTGTTTGCCACTGAAGAATCCAAAGAAATTCTCAAGAAAGCTAAACATGTTTTTTGCGATGGAACATTTAAAGCCGTTGTACGAGGGTCATTCAATAAATACTTAGCCTACAAAAAGTAAACGAAAATTTTGGAAAAGTGGCAATTTATTTTTCAACATAGTCTCCTTTTACTTCGATACACTTAGCCCAGCGATGCTTCAACTTTTTTAACCCGTCCGAAAAATAGTTTTTGTCAAACTCTGCAAAATAGGCCTCCGTGGCGGCGATGACCTCCTCATTCGATCCATATCTATTCCCGGCGAGTGATTTTTTCAGATTAGGAAACAGAAAGAAGTCACAAGGGGCCAAATCTGGAGAATACGGTGGATGGGGCAGCAATTCGTAGCGTAATTCGACCAATTTGGCCATGGCAACGGCAGACGTGTGAACCGGTGCGTTGTCGTGGTGAAACAGCACTTTTTTCTTCGCCAGATGGGGTCGTTTTTTCTTTAATTCGGCGTCGAATCGGCCTAATAAATCGGCATAGTAAAGCCCTGTAATTGTTTTACCCTTCTCGAGGTAATCGATGTAGATCACACCTTGTGAATCCCAGAAAACGGTGGCCATAACTTTTCCGGCCGATTTTACAGTTTTCGCCTTCTTTGGAGCACGTTCCCCGGTCTGGATCCATTGTTTTGATTGCTCCTTGGTCTCTGGTGTGTACCAGTGGATCCAGGTTTCATCGACGGTCACAAAACGACTCAAAAACTCCGCTGGATTCATCTTAAACAGCGCCAAACACGTCTCCGATGTGGTCTCACGGTTGCGTTTGTTTTCTGGTGTGAGTAAACGCGGCACCCATCGCGCCGACAGCTTTCTCATGCCGAGTTCCTCGTGAAGAATATGATGCACTGTTCCTTCTGAAATGCCTACAGTCTCAGCTAGCTCCCGAACCTTCAATCGGCGATCTGCCAATACGAGATCATGGATTTTTTTAATGTTTTCCTCCGTAGCAGCTGTTTTCGGTGCACCTGGACGTGGTTCATCAAAAACCGACGTACGGCCACGTGCAAACTCGTTGAACCAATTCTTGACGGTGGCCATCGATGGAGAAGAGTCACCGTACACAGCATCCAAGCGCTCTTTGATTTCGATGCGCGTTTTCCCTTCCAAAAATAGGAATCGAATCACCGAACGATATTGCTCTTTTTCCATTTTTGTAAAACCGATCGACACGTTCGCTTCCATAAGTTGTCAAATTAAAACAAATGAAGGGATTGGAATGAAAATTTGAAAAAAGAATTAAAAAAGAATGTGCTACACTGTGGTAAAACTCTTTTGAAACTACAGCGCCCTCTGGCGATGAGGCTAGGTACTTATTGAATGCACCTCGTACCTCCCTTTAAGCAGTTGTATACGTTACATGTTGACATGGGCAGTACTAATACACATACGAATATTATACCAGCAGTTTATGCCTTATTGCCAAATAAAAAGCAATCAAGTTATGAAATATTCTTCCATCTCTTAAAAAGCCAAATTCCCGAATTTGATCCTGAGTCTATCACTACTGATTTTGAAACCAGTGCGATGACAGCAGCTAAAGCTGTATTTGATAAAGTAACTACTCGAGAGTGTATATTTCATTTTAAAAAAGCTGTCCAAAAAAAAGCTAAACTGATTGGAATTACAAAAAAATCAAACATGTCACGTGAGGCGTTGTATGGCGTTGGCATATCTCCCAAATATTGAAGTTTCAGATGGTTGGCTTTATGTATTGGGTGAATGATATACAAAAGGATGATAAAACAGCGCAATTTAACCATTATTTTCAAAATACCTGGCTAGAGAAGAAATCTATCTTGTCTGATAAATGGTGTTTTTATAATATCCGGCACAAAACGAATAACGCTATAGAATGGTGGAACTCGAGACTGAATAGGACAATAAAGAGCAAAACTAACATAGCCGTTTTATTAAATACTCTTAAAAAGATGCCAAATATAATTCTAATCTGTGGAAAAATCAAGGATTTATTTCAAAGAGAACGGAAGAAAGTATGGTGAAGGAAAAAAAAATTAATAACAGTTTGCGAGAGTTTATTGATAATGAAATTAGCCTCGGACATTGTATAGAGAAATTATCATATTAGCGATACAGATCGTTTACAAAATTTCGTGGTGGTTGATTTTTTGATTATAAATCTTTTTTTTTTGCACCTAAATACTAAGAAGGTTTAAATTATTCAGATTTTTCGTTATTAATTAATATTTTCTAACATATGTAAAAATGTATAATTCTTAATAACAATCTATTTAGATTTACTAATTTTTATAACATATCTCAGTTTTCGCAGTAAAACAGTAACTACCTGTCATTTGTTTAGGGAAATTGCTTATTATTCTGATTTACCAGTATAAAAAATTATATTCTTAATAAAAACGATTCTTATGCATAGAAGTATTTTTGTTCGATTTAACCACGATATTATTACACATAGCAGCTAGCGAAACCGATGAAACTAAAGAACAGACAATGTTCCTATACACAAAATATGTTTGTTCGTCTATTTGGCCGATATGACCACATCAATATTAACTATGCGACGACTCATCCGAACCTGCGGATGATTCGTCGCCTTACAATTTTAAAAGGGTAACGTTTCATCCGTGGATGAAATATTTTGCGGATGAGTAGTCACCTAAGTCAAAGAAATCAGGGGTAGAAGCATTGGGATCGATTATAGGTGAGAAAGATATTGCGGCTGACGTTTTTGGTAATTCTTCATATGTTTGATTGGCGTCTAAAGATTCGTCACTAGAGCTTTCTTCACTCTCTGGTATAGTTATATTTTCTACAACCAAATACAAATACATTCGTTTTTATCATTTTGTAACAGAATTTAGACGCGAGCCGCATCACTGGTACACACGGCTACCCATCAAGCTATACATTTCCAGTATAAGCTGACCTCTCCTTGTATGGAAATCCTATACAATGCGAGATCAGCTTATACTAGAAATGTATAACTAACTGGATGTGTAGCCGTGCGTACCTAGATACCTACGAAATAACAAATATGAATATGGATGAATCGGAGGATGAAAATACAGAAAACTATAATAATAATATGCATATATAATAAACAAGTGAACAATTTTTAATCAAAATATCCTTCAACTAAAAATTAAAGAAATATGCATAAGTACCCAGATACGAGGGGTGATCCAAAAGTAATGATAATCAGTTATTTCTAGTGCACACAAAAATACAAAAAAAATATCAGTCACTTGCTCAGTTACCCACTAGTTCAGGAAAAAAAAATCATATAAATAGGCCACGATTCCCGGGAGCTACATTCATTTGAATACGGACTGTCAAGGAGTGAACATCAAAATGGAAAAACACGAAATCAGAGCTGTCATTAAATACCTCTGCTTGAAAAAAATGTCTACCAAAGACATACACAGCGACTTGGTGGAAACATTAGGGGACTCTTCTCCTCCATATTCCACAGTTGCACGCTGGGCTAAGGAGTTTAAGCTGGGAAGAACATCGACGGAAGACGAACACCGCGAAGGACGCCCATCGACGTCTCTCACTGAAGAAAATGTGAAAAAAGTTGAAGAAGTTGTATTGGAAGATCGAAGAGTCACTATCAGGCATGTAGCTGAGGTCACAGGGCTCTCATATGGCAGCATTCAAAGAATCCTTGCAAACGAATTGCATATGAGAAAGGTCTCCGCGCGTTGGGTACCGAAAATGTTAAACGACGAGCAAAAGAAGAAACGAGTCGACATGTCAAGAGCAAATCTCGAAAAGTTCCAGGCAGACAAGGATAATTTTTTGTCACGTTTTGTGACCATGGACGAGACCTGGATCCACCATTTTGATCCTGAAACAAAACAACAATCGATGACATGGAAACGATCCGATGAACCGACGCCGAAGAAATTCAAAGTGTCAAGCTCAGCAGGGAAGGTTATGGCGTCTGTTTTTTGGGACGCTGAAGGAATAATCATGGTGGACTACTTGGAAAAGGGGGCCACTATTACAGGCTCCTACTATGCAGAACAAATAAGAAGATTGCGGGAGGCTATTAAGGAGAAAAGGCGAGGCAAACTGCGGGCTGGAGTACTGTTCCATCAGGACAACGCACCGGTTCACAAAGCTGCAATTGCCATGGCTGCCATTCAGGAAGCGGGCTTTGAGCTGGTGGAACACCCCCCCTATTCACCAGATCTAGCCCCCAGTGACTTCTATCTCTTTCCACGACTCAAGGAACACCTCCGAGGCAAGAAATTTGACGATGATAGCGACGTGATGGCCGCGGTTGAGGACTTTTTTGAGAGTCAAGATAAAGATTTTTTTTCTAAGGGAATTTTAGGTTTAGAAAAGAGATGGACTAAATGTATAGACTTGCTAGGAGACTATGTTGAGAAATAAATTTATTTTTTTATTTTATTCATTGTGTTTATTATTGATTATCATTACTTTTGGATCACCCCTCGTACTTGGCTTTTTTTGTTCACATTACCCCTTGTACCCTTATTTTAATTTACGATAACTTAAATGTTGAATACTACGTTGGTAGATTACCCCACACTAGTCGCTTAGCGACTTGACAAATCGTGCCGTCAAAAGAATTTTCAAAATCAGATCAGTAGGTTTTGAGAAAATCGCGGACATACATACATACGGGTCAAATAAAGAACCTCCTTTTTGAAATCAGTTAAAAACGTCAACTTGTTGTTGCTGATCAAATCGTCTTGCAAGGTTTGACCCTTTTATACATACAGATATGTATACATATGGGTGAATTGCCCAAGCAAAAAAATACACGGCAAACCTGAGAACGGTAGTGCAATGTGCTGATTATTAATTTTATATATTTTTTCTCAACAACGTAAGTATTTCTCTACCTTGGCAAAAAAAATCATTGGTATCTACCCTCTAATATACCCAAAAAAAAAATTACAAAGTGTTATTTTATCATCACGGTGACCTGTCCTGAACCCAATTCCGCTCATAACATACCTTCTCCTGCAAATACATTCGTAATATGGATTTAAATTGATTTTGTTATCATTAAATTATAATATATTCGATCAAATAAAACAATTTTTGTTTGTTTATCTTCTTTCTCATGGATTTGACAGGCAGTCAACTTTTGTCTGGAAAAAAGTTATCATTTCAGAGGACAGTAAGTTTTAGTAGAATAGCCACATCAACATTGCGTTGTTACGCCCCTTTCACCTTTTCTCACTCCGGATCAGTCCGGCTTAAGCTCTCGGCGCGAACGCACCGGTCCCAACGTCTTGCGGTTTCCCGCCAAAAAAGTAAGTTTATCATTTCAGTAATATGGGGACAAAAATAGTTTCATTTCGGTGGCTGTTATAACTCGTGCTAGATTTGTTTAATTTGTTTCAAAATTGTGTATTAAATTCGCAGTAAGTACTGTTTTGTTTGAGTAGTGTTCATATTTTTTAAATAATTTTTTTTCGGAGTTAAATGTAGAACTAACCTCTATTTTATCATCTCAGTGTTATCATTTCAGTGGATTCGGTGGACTGTTATACCAATTACAGTCCACCGGAATTAAAAGTATCTCCGAAATGATAAAAACATAAAGTTTTAGAGATCCTGGTGTCAAATACAAAGTCATAGTTTTGTAATGTACCTACTTTTACCTAGAGTGTCGATTAGATTATTTAGGTGTATTTGTTGTGTAATATTTGTGCTTAAGATATATAATATATACATATATCTATGTAGTTAGTACATGTTTACTATACTTTAGATACACATTTGTTCGGCTCAACGAAAATGTGATGAGTGTGTGGGTCACCACAGTGTAGATTATTATACCTACTAATTGTCAACAAAATAATTATTTCGAGGGTTTACCTTCAATATAAGTCACTTACCTTTATTTTTATATCATTTATTACGAGTAAATAACAATAATAAATAATATTTGATATAATTACAAAATTTCTTAATTTTACAAGATATAACAAATAAGTTAAAGAGCATTTAAACGTTATATGAAAAAAAAAGAGATATACCTATGTGATGAGAAATTGCCTGTGAGAGTGTTTGTCTGAGTCAATGCAAGAGAGCTAGTGTGTGAGCGCGTGGTGTATCTGAAGGTATAGTATTTTATAGGATCATAGTATAGTGTGTATGAATGTATGTCTGTGGATATGAGAAAGAAGAAAATTGAAAAGCGTGTATTTTGATTTTAGGATGCCGCGGCCTAAGCAACAGACTAGAGAAGAAAGGTTGGAAAAAAGGAGGTTGTATGAAAGAAGAAGAAAAGAGAGAATTAAGAGCAATGAAGTCTCACGCGAAGAGTTTTTGAGAAAAGACAGAGAAAGGTATGCCAGAAAAAAAGCAGCGGGATTAATTGTTTCAAGGCATCTAATGACCCCTAAAAAATTAAGAATCCTAAGAAGAAAAAACAAAATAAGTGCTGCTGCTTATTACCAAAGAAAAAAAAATAGAGCAGCTCCAGCTCCTATAGCGGCTCGTGCTAACCCTCTGGATGAGACAATTGGGGATCAAAGTGATGGTCCTGGACTAAGCACTTCCTGTCACAGTTCCTTCTTGCCTACTTTACGGCGCAGCTTACGATTGAACAGCAATAGTATTAGTACGAATATCCAAATCCAACGTTCTAATACTACAGAAGCTAGAAGCTTTCATCGGGTATACACAAGCAGTCCACGACAAACCCTGCTATCAACGCATCAAAATTTTGTAAATTTTGACTATAGCAATCCTGGTCCAAGCACTTCTCGTCAAGGGAATCCATCTTCGGCTCGGCGCTGCTTGCCGATGAATAGCGATAGTACAATTGGTTCCAATATTCAACATCATATTGATGACAATGTAGTAACTGGCACTCATTGTGTACAACCAAGTGGCGTACAACGAATAACATGTCCATCAAATCTAAGTAGTATCGAGTCAACATTATGCCCCAACAGCCCTGTTTCAGACTCGTCAATTACATCTGTAGAATTCAAGCGAGGACTTAAAGACAAATTTCGAAAATATCAAAAAACTAAAACTAAGCTAATAACAGAATTACGAAACAAATTATTACAGGTCACTAAGGAAAAAGAAATGTTCAAAAAAAGGTGTAACAGACTACAAAGCAATCATATGATTTTGAAGAAAAGTACCCAAAAAGGAGAAAAACCAGCAGTAGAAGTCATAAAACCTGATGAAAAAAAAAATCGAATTCTCAGGAGGGTGGTGAAATTTTTAGAAGATGATGAAAATTCAACACTGTGTCCTGGAAAAAATGACACCATATCTAGACATGGATTAAAAAAACAAAAAAGACTATTGACAGACACACTTAAAAATTTACACTTGAAATATTTGGGATCAGGAGAACCACCGATAAGCTATTCAACATTTTCAAGAATGAAGCCTTTCTGGGTCACTCAACCAAATGTGAATGCACGAAATACATGCCTATGTGAAAAGCACGAAAATATGAAACTTTTGATTGAATCTATGAAAAGAAACCGCCTTATCAAAGAAAATACAATATCCGACGTTTTAAGTAGCCTATGTTGTAGTAAAGATAACATCGATTGTCTGCAAAGAATATGCTCAAGTTGTAAAAATAGACACATTGATTATCAAGAGTTTAATAATGAAGTGAACATAGCGTATTGGGGTTGGGAGAAGAATAAAAGCATATATGTCAAAAATAATGTAGAAAAATCTGCTATTAAAGTTGAAAAAGTAAGGCGTTGGGTGAAACCACTAGATTTAATAAAAAAATTCGAAGATAGCCTGAAACCATTCCTTAAACATTGCGTCAATAATAAAAATCAAAATCAAGCTTTCAAAACGTTAAAAGAAAATATGACTACGGAAGACTGTATTATACAAATTGATTTCAGTGAAAATTATAATGCCAAATATGGATCCGAAATTCAATCCCTTCATTTTGGTGGTAGCAGACAACAGTTCACTTTGCATACTGTCGTAATATATTTCAAACTCGACAACGAAACTTGCAAAACTCAGTCATTTTGTACTGTAAGTACCTCTTTAAGGCATGATGCTGCTGCAGTATGGGCACACCTCATTCCTGTTTTGCAAGAAATTGAGATAACTGCTCCTCTGGTTCGTAAACTTTACGTTATTTCTGACTCACCATCTGCGCAATACAGGAATAAAAATATATTATATATAATAACTCAGTTATCCTCCTATTGTCCGATGCTGACCCACATAATTTGGAACTATTGTGAGTGTGGTCATGAAAAAAGCGCAGCAGATGGAGTGGGTGGAGTATTAAAGAGAACGCTAGATAAACAAGTCTCATATCAACATGATATTACCAATATTGAATCGCTGGTACAAAACCTACAGTGTTATGTTAAAGGTGTGAAAATTGAAACAGTTGAAGATTATCAGGTGACAGAAAAAGATTGGCTCTTGCCCAAAGACTTAAAGACTTTTCCGGGAACTATGAAAGTTCACCAAGTTGTTTGGTCTAAAGAGTCAGGAAACCGTTTGGCACTTCGACATCTGTCCTGTATTGAAAGAGAATGCCTAAATAAAACTATTAGGTGCCCTCACGGCAAGCATTTAGGTTTTCATGACTTCACTGGGATTCAATCAACGAATTTTGCAAATAATACAAATATAGCACATCTGCGTCCAATTCAACTGTCAGAAAAATTAGTACTACGTCCCAAGCCATTCAATGAAAAGAATCTTTCCAAAAAATTACAAAGGAATAGTTTCATACATGAACCACACACACACTCAATCACAAACATTGAAATATCAATTATTAAGCCCTCAACATCCCATTCCTTTGATGGAATGAATAATCAAAAAGGAGAGAATGAGCAGGAATCATCGATAATACCCAAATCATTGCTCGAAAAATATGAAAACTTCAATGAATTTAGCACTCCATCGTGTTCATTTTTTGAAAACAATGATACTGAAATTATTGAAAAGTATGAACGGACAAGAAATATTGACAGCGAAGAAGAAATCATGATTACAGCCAAGAAGAGAAAAGTAAGAAGATTATCTTCGTCTTCGTCCAGTTCTGATTTGAATATTTTTTGATTTTTGTTATTGTATATTTAGTTTTTTAAATATTTGCTGTCATTTAATGGCATGACTTGTTTTAGGTAGGAAGTTAAACTTATTAAAGAAGACTGATGACTATAATAATTATAGTAAAGATGTGCTGTGGTGTGATAATTAAAGAAGATTTGTTTATTAGGTACATATCTAAATTAAAAACCTATATTTATAGTCATGAAAAGAGGCTGATTAGTGAATTTGAGAAATAATTGTGTGATTTAAAGTGACATGATGAAAAATTAATCTTTAAGCTACATACTTGAACCTACTCGTAAATACGTACCCAGAAAGACTGTTTTATTGGAATAACTATAATTCGCATTAGGTATAAGAATTACTTATACATAATTGCGAATTATAGTTATAGGTAGAACAAAACTTTGTTGTTTTTTGTTCTATTTAGATATGTACGTTTCTCTATTGTTGTAGTAATTTAAGAATAAAGTGATCTCAATCTCAGGTTTCTGTTATGTTTCATACGTTTATGTAAAAGGATTAAAAGTACTAAGCTATTACTACTAAGATATTTTTATAATGTTTCTTATTCATTTATTGTATTTTAAAAATATAAGAGTTGATTTAATTTTAGAAGTTTTACTGATATACCTGTAGAAACACTATTCTCCTCTCGTTACCAATTTAACTAAATTATACCTAGCATTTTTCTCTTAGTGCAATAGGTAGACATTAGGTATTACTATTAATGGCATAACTTACAAATGCAACCATCATATTAATCAGAAACTTTATGTTTTCTAATCGCGATACGTTGATTCTTTTGAAAATATATCAAGTAAATTAGTATTAGTACATAAACAAGCAAAAATATTTATTTAAGGTTACCAGCATTTACGATAAAGTTTTCCAACATTTTCACACAACAACAACCACAAAAATTACCAAAGGTTATAAAAGTAAAGAAACTATTCATTCATATCATAATAAACATTACATTACATTAATATCATTCTTTGAGGTTATTGTAACCTCAAAGAATGATATATGTAATAATACTAACTGTAATATCTGTATATTAATGATGATATTAAAAAAACTGTGTACTGTCCTGTCTCAGTGTTTATCTAAAATTTGTGGAAATCAAACCTAACAAAGTACGGAACCCTGGCTGGGGGCACGGTTGTTCTTAGCTGTATCATTTCGGTGGATTTTAATTTCACTTTTGATTTCACTTTTAATTTCAGTGGACTCTTAAAACTTTATCCTTAAATATTTATGTAAGTTTTGATAATATTTGATGTCCACTCACGCACAATGTTATAAAATAGACTAAAGTATTATTTGTCACTAAAAATATATAGATTGCATTGAAATAAAAAAATCCCACCGAAATGATACATAAAAATCTCTTGTTGAAATTCACCCATATACATGTATATACTTTCTTACATACAAGTATGGTTTCATGTAAAAAAGTAGAAAAAAAATGATGATTTCTCTAAAATAGCTATGGTTTCATGACCAATGAAGTATCGTGGATAGTCTGTTTCTTTTCTTTAGTTTATCAGTAAGAAAATAAATGCAAAAACTAAAATTTTCGGTTGGATAATGTAGGTAAGTATAAAAACGAGCACTCTGCAAACCGCAATTTTATCCTACTGTGCAATTATATAAAGTAAAATACGTTTTCTATTTACACGTTTCTTGCCAATGTTGCCGGCAAGTTTGGAAACATTCGCGACAGTTTTGGCAACTTTCGCAATATTGCCGGCAATTTTCATGCCTAGTCAGAAGATGCCGCCAATAACTACCGCGGCGCTCGGGCCACGGGTCGGTAGCACGTGCGTACCTACCCCTTTACCCCGCCACCCGCCGCCCTGCGAATCACTTCCTTAGTCTCCCGAATCTAATAATAATTAATAATAATATTAATCAAATTCTAATCTCTTCTTACTTCCGAACGGATGTTATTGTTGACCTACGTAGTGAGTAACTTGTGTTTTGTTTACGTAAACGTTGACCATGTCTTATTCTAACGTAGAATATTTTAATATGTTGATGTGTCTTGGTAAATGTGACTACAATTATGCAGAAGCACGCAGACTCTACCAAGAACGTTTTCCGAGTCTACCGTTACCTTCGGCGATGGCATTCCAACCTTTGCACATGCGTACGTACAATACCGGCAGTGTGCACGGACGAGACCAACATCGAGCTGACGCAGGCAGACCGATGACTCGAGACAGTGACATCGAGGAGCAAGTCTTGGACTTGTTTGAGCACGATCCAACGCGAAGTACGCGCTCAGTGGGACACGAACTCGGAGTAAACCATATACGCGTTTGGAGAGTACTCAAAGAAGATGGCCAGCACCCATTTCACTATCGTCGCGTCCAATCAATACTTCCCTCCGACTGTGAGCCAAGACTAGAATACAGTAGATGGGTACTCGACAAGATAGTGATTTCTTGAGATGGATACTGTTCACCGACGAGTGCTCATTTGTCAGAACAGGTGTATTTAATTCGCACAATGAGCACGTGTGGTCGATCACAAACCCGCATGCTATTTAACCAAGTCACTTTCAGCATCGGTGGAGGATTAATGTTTGGGCTGGAATTATTGGTGACAAAATTATTGGACCTTGTTTTTTAGACCAAACAATGAGCGGCGCCAACTATCTTCGTTTCCTGCAAGAACAGCTGAGTGATGAACTTGACGAATTAGGCCTCCATATCGTGCGACGTGTGTGGTTCCAACATGACGGCGCGCCGCCACACTTCTCCCGCCCTGTGAGAAGCTATTTAGATGCTGAATACGGAGAGAGATGGATTGGTCGCGGTGGACCCATCAATTGGCCCGCAAGATCACCTGATCTGACGCCTTTAGATTTTTTCCTCTGGGGCACTGTTAAGCAACAGGTGTTCAAAAAATCGTGCGATACGAAGGTCGAAATGCGTTCACGCATAGTAGCAGCATTTGACCACATCAAGTCCGATACCTCCGTTCTGCGAAGCGTACGTGAGAATATTATTAGGCGTTGCAACAAATGTGTAGAGGTACAAGGTGGTCATATCGAACAGCATCTCCGTGGCCGTCAAGTAGACATCATAATAAATTAATGCATTAAAATGTAAGTAGGTACATAAGGTTTTATGTGACAGACGCAGCGAATTTGTTTTTTGTAATGTAGTGAAGTGTTAAGTGTAGTTTTAGCAATTATTAATTGTGCATAAAAATACCGTGTAAACCAACATTTTCAAAGATTAATTCGTTAAAGTGATACTGATAAACAACAGCTGATAAGGTCACCAACTTTTGTAGAAAAATAGGTAGATAAGCGGCGGCGGTGCACCGGCGCGGCGGCACCGATCAAAGAGAGTGGCGGGAACGTTCTACCTATTTCTGGTTTCGCGTCATCGCTTCATGCAGAATTGCAGAGATAAGAAATCAGTTAACATTACAAATATGAATAATTAAATATTTATTATAATTATTTTTGTTGAACAGTTTTTTATAAATGACTTGCTTTATTACGTATGCATACCGATTCTTAAAACGTAGGTAAAAGGAACAACGGGGTTTTTGTTACATATTGTATATTTATATAAATTAGCATTTTAATTATAAACACTAATTACAATTAACTTAGACCTGATATTTTAATTAATACCCCAAGAAGCAAAATAATGTCATATAAATGGTACAATAACGTTTTTTATGTAACTTTCAGCCATATGAAAATGGTTTTATAATAGTTTTTTATACGTAAATATAACGCGGGTTTGGGCGCAGATTATATAACATTTAAATCGTGTAAGGGTCGTATTGCAGTCGCATCAGCGAAAATAATCGTTGTGTAAAAATCATGTAGACGTTGTAAGTTTAACTAGTAAGGTTTGTAATAGTTTTTAGTAATACTCTTACATAACCATATCATCGTATAGACGTTTTGTTATGCTGGTGGTTGCATGGTCTGTGGTTCAAGCTAGACAATTTGCGTGACAAGTTATTGTGTTGTGATAAAACTTAAAAAAAAGGTAAGTGGAAATGTTTTAATAATCTTTATTAATTTAATGTAAAGAAAGTTTACTGTGGTGGAAGATGAAGAGCGGTGACTTATACTTGGGAATCTAAAATTTTCGATGATATGTATGGTTATTGTTGTTAATATTTTAATGGGCCTTCATAATATTGGTGTTTCAATATTCTTTATAAAAAGAAAATACATTATTAGCATCAATAGTTTCCGCCATATTGCCAAAAGACATTGGGCGACTGCAACTAGACATGTATATAACTATTGGTCTTATACATGTTTTATACGATTTATGACGTCCACCATGACGGTTTCAATTAGAGCTCTGTTGGAAAATAGAAAAACCTTTGTGTATAGTCATGGGAATACAAAGAATCTGTATTTTTACAGGGGCATCATGGTGATATATTTTGACTTTGATAAGTTTTTAACAAAAGAAGACTTCAAGTTGCTCAAACATTTAAAATGGCCATGGGATAACACGCATTTTCAGTTATCACAGAAGTGCTATGGATGTAATCATCCTACCGACTCGAGATTCAAACATTTTATCATCCATAATAACAGAAGCATAACTAAATTATTAAACTATGATTTTTTTTGGTGCCAAAACTGTAAGAAGTATGCCATATACGACCATTTCCCTGAGGACGAATGTTACTGCAACTGTTAATTTTTTTTTGTTTCTAAATAATAAATATTCATCACTATTTTTTAAGGTTAGTTGCATAAATTATATTTACCTAACCACCCAATCGTTGCCACTGAGCCAGTTAAATACATGTAGGTATATAAAATTTGTCAAAGGCGAGCCGTGTCTCGACGCGCGCGCGCAATAATAAATGTTTGTTGTCAGGGAATTCCCCTTTTCTCTGTCTCGCTCTACGCATTTCGTAAGCGAATTCTCATTACGTTAAATTTTAGTTTAGTCATAGATTGATACTTGGTGTAAGAAGTGCAGCAGCTTCAAATTTACTTTGCAAATATACATTACAATTGTAGTACGAGTACGTAGTGTTTATATTCAGTATTTATTGTTAATGTAATTTGATTTTTTTGATGTGTTAGTGTAAGTATAGCAATATTTAACCATAACAATGTTTTGTTTTAGATATGACCTTCAAAATTGTACAAACTTTAGAAAGGGGAAAGTTAGTTTTATCAGCGGTGCCTGAAAAATGGGAACAAAATGGTATCCTGTATTGGCCAAGAAGAAAAGTGGAGGATTTATTAAAGAATCCTTCTTCATGTCCCGAAGCATCTTGGTCAACAATTCAATGTGTCGTGAAAAGAAGTGGAATAAATTCACTGGAAAGTGCTGAGATAGAGGTCACTCAAATGTCAAGCATGAGCGACACAGAAGAGGAACAAAATGAAGATTTAAATCGACGCGGATGTACCTCAATTGATAATATTGCCGTTCAAGAGTGTTTCAATGACCTTGCAAATGCTTGTGTTGTAAGTAAAATACCAAGTACTAGTAAGACTAGACACACGTGTGTCTAGTTGGTGGTCTCTCGTGTCGAGTTGGTGAAATTCACATGGACCGTCTAGACTCGAGGGGTTACCTCGAGTCTACACGGTCCATGTGAATTTTAGAATTATGGCTGCCTTATTCATACGTGCTATCTATGAGGATATCATCGTGATTTATATTCATATTTCATAATTTATATTCTTTTTTTTGCAGAATAATGCTCAGTATCTACAACCATCCACGTCCAATCCTACTAATATTAACGATGTGGTTGTTTTAACTTCCAATCAAGAAATAGACCAAAACCAACATAGTGTTATTTTGCACACAGCTGAACTAGATCATCAAGATATTTCACAAAAACTTGATAATTTGATACAAATAACAGGAATTATTCAAGAAAATCAGAAAGTTCTCTTTGAATATGTGCAAAGTGTAGAGAGTAAATTACTAATGAAAATGACACATTTAAGTACTCAGCTTGATGAATATGTACAACGCACCACAGAAATTAAAATTCAAGAAGCAAACGATTTTAAACCAATATCGGATAAAGAAGAACTTGACGCCTTTGAAGATCAGCTCAAAGATCCAACCATGGTGTCAAAATTCAAAAATAAACTGGCAGTAGTTTGTGGAAATGGAAAAGGACGAGGGAGCAACAACGCTTACGCATTAGTGGACATAATGTTCACTAGAAAATTTATGACGACATGCTCTTGGGCTGGAGGCTCTAAAAAATTAACGTCGAAAATTTGTTTCAAAATCTACACTCGGACGTTCAATTTATTTTTTGAACTTGTACATGAATCAGACAAAACCTATACTAAGATAGAATGCGAATGTTTTTTTAAAAATATTATGCGCCATGCCGAAACAAGAAATAAAATAAAGTTGTTGCGTGCATCATCTAGCAAATTTAGACCCAAACGTAGTATGCCTAATAATACCATTACCGAAAGACTGGTACTTCAAGAAATTCAACAAAATGCGCAGTCCCTTGAACAAAATTCTCATATAATCAATAATGATCTCGATTCACAAGAAATAGTATAGGTTGAACTATTTTTTGAGTATAAATTATAAGTATTTTTATTAATTAATAAGTTTAAAGTGCCAAAAGTTCCTACTTATGCAAACAGGGTATAGAAAATAATTAGATGTTTAGATTTAGGTTGATCTAACGATGACATTCTAAAAAGATTTTGGCTATATTATGTTGATTTGTTAATTGTAAATTGCAGTTTGTCTCAAAAATACTGTGTTGATTTTGTTTTCGTTTTAGCAGTTGTTTTAATAAGGATGCAATAATTACCTACATACTTAATATATCTTAAGTACATACGTCGTATCAATAATACTGTTATGACTGAATGACACATTGAAACAATGAATCTTTTTTGATTATTTTTCTGAACGTTACTTTATTATTGTATACTAATAATGATAGTGTAGTTGATGATAATGTTTTTCAAATGTTGTATAACGAATTTTTAAGTACTATTCTCTGATTAAATAATCTTAATTGGAGAAGAGTGCTTAAAAATGTACGACAGTATGTACGTAATATGTACACTGTACATCTTAAGTTTATTTTATCTTTTCGTTTTTGAAATTTTTATTTTATAAACGGGGTGGAAGGGATACCGACGCGAAAACGGTTACCACGTATTCAGTACATCATTCTGAGCCCCACCCACATACAAAATTTTACATCGGTTATTAAAAAAAACAGCTGTTTCCTACAATAATGCAAAAACCTCCACGGTCAAAATGTATGGAACAGCTGATTGTTTTTTAAATAACCGATGAAAAATTTCCATGTGGGGGAGGTTCAGAATGGCGTACTGAATACGTGGTAACTGTTTTAGCATTGGTGTCCCTTCCACCTCGTATTGTGTAATATCTTTCAAGTTAAATTAAAATGATTAACAACTTTATAATTACTAATTATAAGTCTGAATGATGCCAAATAAAAAAAACATTTAAGTATTTGCGATTTTTATTTACAATTAAAGAGTATGTAGTAGGGGTATAAAAAATATAGTATCATTATACGTAACGCTAACTAATTTACATTTTATATCATTGACAGTATATAAACATTCGGAATTGTTTTGCATATTGAAGTTACATATTTTGTAAATGTTCAAAAATGAGGATTTTATTGGAGTTTCAAACACATCAGATAAATTCTTGAAAGAATTGCCACGAATTTCTATATCTCCTTTGTTATGATATATGAATAAAATTTCTACAAGATGTTCATTGGTAGTTAGAAACCATTTGTTCTGGCTCTGCGTTGACAAAACAAAACTTTCTAGATACAAGTTTGTGATGAATCCATTTTTACTTCTACATTTACGGATGAACGGTATGTTTTTTTTTTCTTTGTCATTGTAACTTTCTAATTGGATATTATTCTTCTCTATAAGTCTTCTGGCAATTTGAGCAAGAGTCCGATTTCCATGTCTGACCATTCTTTTGATACAATAAAGTTTGTTTTCAAACGGGTATGCATTAAAGCTTTGCAATATACCGAATCTCTTTACTTCATCGATGACATGTGTCAAATTGTGAACATTACTGGTTATATACTGTTTGCCGTAATATCTACCATAATTTTCAACAAAAGACTTAAGTAAAGTTTCAGCCAGTCGAAGAAACTTAAAATGTTTATCATTAGAGAAAATAGTAATTGCACAAAAAAATAACAAGAAATGATGGTAGGCATCAGGACACAGTAAATCTTTTAATATTATAAAACTCAAGTAATACAAAAATGTACGAAATTCTGACGCCTTCCAATGAGCTAAAACATCAATAGTTCTAACCGACCTATGTATTTCCTTTGGCAAGCGACAACTCGTCATAAACTCGGAGAATTTTGCAATATCTCTTGCACACCATTTCGTAACTTTTTTACCAAAATTACCGTCCCTCCAACCTGTGAGTAACCTTTTCATTATTCCTAAATCTATGAGATGGAGTGAATCGCCAACAGGAAAATCTTCTATCATGTTAATTGGCAATTCAAGTAAGGGAGAATCGTACTTATGGTGCTGGCCATACATCTTGGAGCGAAAGTCGTCGTTACTACGTCTGGGGCAATCAGTCATAGGAAATATGACTGTATTAGACTGATGTGAATACTCGCCAACGACGGTACACTTTAAACATCCATGTTTTCCATTGAAATTACACACTCCTGAAAATAAATATACAAATAATTCTTTCTTTTTACAACAATAAAAAATAAATATGAAGAGACATTAGGCATCTCATATAAAATGAATAAAGGGCCACCTTTTCGCTAGTAGTGATATAGTACGAGTTAAAATGCATATGAGTACGCTCTTATAATAGGAGCAAAACAAACTTACCTTTAATTAGTGCTCTTGCAGGAGAATCGCATATAAAAGCTCTAATTGTAACCTTAACCAATAACTCTTTTCCATTTTTTGTTGTAACTTTCAAGCTGTTATGCAAAAGATTTTTCATTTCTGCGACAAAAGGTCTGAAGTAAGCTTCTAAATCTGCAGGTTTTCCTTTTCCTGAATATATGCCTACTACAAATGGTGACAGGTAGGGTATTTCAAATATATTGCATAGTATAGGCCATACTTGTTCTCTAGAACTCTTATATATTGGCAATCCATCAATGTTTATATTTAACGATATACTTTCTGGTATGAGAGTAAGATGTTCTAAATATTTTTTAAGTGGTTCAGTTACACCATTGTGCCAATAGTAGCCCTTATCCAATGGAATTAATGATACTGTTTTAGTTTGAAGAAGCGTTCTTGGATCTTTGGGGAGAATATGAGGTAATCTTCTGTTAATTATTTCACTAACTTTTTGTATTGTTTCATGAGGAACATTACAAGTGATTGCCCATTTTTTAAAATCTTGGCGGAATTGATCATCTTTATCAAGTTCTTCAGAACTTTCGTCACTTATTTCCATGCAGTTGTCTTCTTCAGGAAAATCGGAATTATTTAATTCGTCTAAAAAAAAAAACATTTGGGTAATATAAACTTACGAATGAATCTGTTAAAGGAGCTTTTTATGCAATAACTTACTTTCTCTATCTAGTGTGCGTTCTGGTAAAAGAAGATGAGCGGAACAAATTTGATTTGTAGAACACCTGTCCTGACCGGATCCAGCAAATACCGTATTAATTGTTGAAAAATGTAAGGAACCACTTTCATTTTTACCACTTTCTTCTTGGTTGGGCACAGTTTCTTTCAGATTAAATGTAGGTATCGCTGCTGTATTTAACAATAATAATTGATAATTTTTATTTACTTTTCTTCTAAAGCCACCACTTCGTTTTATTCTTTTCCACTTTTTAAAATCCATAGTTAATATTATACGTAATAAAAATGGCGACTGAGTTATATTAAAGTATCTAATTATTGTTTAAATAATCAAATGACACATATAGGTTACATAAGAATAATGTTTCAACCTAAAAGTTACTTAAAGGTGGAAATATACGACCTTTCATAACGATTTTATAATAGTTAACTATAAAATCATTATATCACAGTTAGTTATTTAAGTGTTGAATAAAAGGTTCTAAATTTACAAAACATGGCGACACATCACTATTTTCTGGCTGAAACGTTAACTCGACTTAACGTTATATGACCGTCATATAAATTATTGAGATGACGTTTACCAGGCACATTAATATGAATTAAATTATATATAACTAATGCGTCGAACTGAATACTACTATACAACAACATAGTTGTTACAAAACTGTTATAAACCCCTTACATGTCTGTTAGTTGTATAATTCTAATATTTTACAACTTTTTTGCTACTTGGGACATTAACGTCCCCCTAAATTTAAAATGACCACTGTGCGCCGGCCGCCCGCTTTGTCACGAGATAACACACGCCGCGCTCCGAAGCGCGCGCGACGTTGCCGCTTTGTTACAGGTCGCATCATGTAAAAAGAACGCTGGCGGTCTAGCTGCGCATAGGCGATTTATCGGTCTATTTGGTGGTATGATGAGATAGGGCGCGGGGAGGGTGAGCCACGCGCCGCATGTTTGCCGGTGCGCTATTGGTTGGTCAGTTGAGCTTTGCTTCCCGCGCAGTATCTACGTTACGTTCCTTTTAAACGTATCGCGCACAAAAGTTTTAAATTACGAAATGGTTTTACATAGAGAAGTGAGAAAAATGATTTATGACGTATACTGTTTTATGAAGAGGGAAGCTGATAATAATGCAGTTAATAATTTAAAACAATGTATGAAACGGACCGCAGAGGCAACAAAATGTTCCGAATCGACAGTGAGACGAATAGTAAAGGGGGTTCAAAAGATTCGGAATTTCTTACTGTTTTCCGAACTCCCGGAAAAAATAAAAGAAAAAAAAAACAAAACCAATAACAGACATTGACAGCTTTGACCAGGGTGTTATAAAAAGAATCATCCATAATTTTCACGTTAATGAAAAAGAATTGCCTACCATAGGCAAGTTGCAAAGGACAGGATGACATACATTTCCAAGGATCTGCAGAAAGTCTCAGGCGAGTATTGAAAAACTTGGGTTTTAAATGGAAAAAACGGAAACCAATAGAAAAATCTTAATTGAGCAGTCACAAATTCGATTTCAAAGAATTGAATATCTGAGAAAGATTAAAAAATATAGAGAGGAAGGAAGACCTATTATTTACACTGACGAATCATACGTCTATAGTTCCCATGCGTCTCACCATGCTTGGACAGACGGTTCCACCAAGGGCATTAAAAAACCTATATCTAAAGGTAGCCGCTTAGTCATAGTGCATGCGGGTGGCGATGCAGGTTTTGTGCCGAATGCTTTACTGACGTTTAAAGCCGGTACAAAAGGCGGCGACTACCATGACAATATGAATTCTGAGAATTACGAGCGATGGCTTTGTACTCAACTGATACCAAATTTACCGCCTAATTCAGTCGTGGTAGTCGATAATGCATCGTACCACAATAAACAACTTGATGCTGCACCAACGTCCAATTCAAAGAAAGCAGACATGCAAACCTGGCTTCGTCAAAAAGGTATTGAATTTGAAGAGAACATGCTAAAGCCGGAGTTGTACAACCTAATAAAAAAATACAAAGATAAATTTAAGAAATTTGATATCGACATTCTGTACTTCGTTTGCCCCCATATCACCTGACCTGCTAAGCTATTCTAAAAAAGGTAAATCATTTCGAAATACATCTCGAATATCACCTCGATAATCATACTCACTTCGTTTCTCATCTCGCTTGTGATTGTTTCGGTATTCTCAAGTTAAAATCAAGGCCAAGTGAAGTGAAGTGACTTTCGAAAATATATGTGAAATGGCTCTATGGTACTAGGGATTGATGATGAATTTTGTCATTGCGTGATTTATATCGATTCACTCATTTTAGCTGAGTTTGCGCTTAAAAATAATAAATTATATTTTATTTGAGCCATAAATACATTATTACATACATTTTATTAATTGTAACTTAAAATTGAGATCATTTTAATAAAATAAAATTAGGCTGAATGCCGTCTTACTTTTGCCTGACGAGGACGAACATTTATCAAAAAAAGAACCGGCGTCGCTTAACATCCAGCGTTGCCAGACGTACGATTTAAATCGTATTCATATTTTTTTTTCCATTTCTAATGTACGATCGAGATACTTAAAAATCGTACGTGATTCGTAAGAATTTTACTTTAGTAGTAGTAGCAGTAAGAGTTCTTACTTTATCGAACCATAAAAACGATGAACTACTGCTGCACAATGTTCTTTACTCATTTTACTTATTTCACTCACTATTGGGGAACTTAAAAATCAAGGTTAGTTCATTCAGTTTAACTACCTATCCGATAGATTTATCAACATGATTTGCTATTTTGAAGACAGTAGGGATAATAATATAGTTTAAAGCAAAATTGCAATTGCATTGCTTAGATACTTATATTTACCTTCTCACTGGTCCCGAAGTTGTTTAAAATCTTTCTTTATTATATTTTATATTAGACGATATAAAAAATAATATATTTTTACTGTTATTTCCCTAGGAAATGCGATTTTTTTACTTACTGGCGTACGATCGCTCACGAAAAAGATCTAGCAACACTGGTGGCGTCACGTCATTTTTAGTTTACAAACAAGCATCAAGTGGTTTTGTTTGATTAGATTCCTTTTAAAATTATATTTAAAGTTACTTTAGTGTTGTATCGCTAAATAGACAAGAAATGAAGTAAGTATTGAGTTGTTATGTGGTAATTAACTAGTATCCCATATTCACATTAAATTGTTAATTCTCTACTTCAGCCCCGAGCGTTCTTCCCACCCGTCTTCAGCTCAAGTAGAGACGCTAATTGATTTGCTGGAGAGGAAACCGAATTTGGCCAGGCTTTTCAAAAAATCAATCCGCCAAACAAGCGGCTAATAGGGAATGGGAACGAATCGCTTTTAAATTGAACAGTATGGGTGGTTCAATAAAAACTGCAAAGAAATGGATAAAGGTGAGTTGTTCGTATTGGTACACATTTGTGAATATATTTTATTTTATGTGCTTATGTATTTTTCCTCTGGCTAACATACAGTATGATTAAATAAGTCATTATTTCTATATAAAATAATCATGTTTTCCTATCTTATAGTATTGGTCTGATAAAAAAGTGCTGTTAAAAAGAAAGCCGCAGCACGTGCTGCTTCTAGAAATGTGACTGGTGGAAGAATGGTGGAAGAATTAGTAGAGCTCTCTAACCTAGAAGAGCGAATAGTAGTACTGATGGGTGGTGAAGGTTTCGCCACAGGTGATAGGCATTTACTAATTCAGCCATTTGATGTAAGTTTATATTAGGTCTTTACCTATGAAATTGCCGTTCTGCAGTACTGGCCATTTCAAATCAAAATAATTTTTGTTTGGCTATGAATTCTAATTTCAAATTAATTTTATTTTAAAAACATGGATTTTTTTTTCTAAAAGTAGTCATTTCTTTATTGATTAGTGTTACATTTTCATCGCATTTCAATCTTTTTCGTCATCATGGATACGTTAAAAATTCGAGTAATTATGGAATATGAGTACCGTCGTGGCAGCAACGCGGCACAAGCGGCACGCAACATCAACGACGTTTACGGAGCTAACTCTACAAACCAACGCACCACCTGTTATTGGTTTGCTCGCTTCCGTTCTGGAAATTTCGACCTGAAAAATGAACCTCGCGGTCGTCCGAAGACTTTGGTCGACAATGACGAATTAAAGGCGATTGTGGAAGCTGATGATACACAATCTACGGTTGAATTAGCAGCAGCTTTCGACGTTAGCGTCAAAACAATATTGGTCCATTTGCGTCAAATTGGCAAGGTAAAAAAGCTTGACAAATGGGTGCCCCACGAACTCAATGATCGCCAGCGCGAAGTACGCGTCGAGACGTGCCTTGCACTGCTCAACAGACACACAAATGAAGGAATTTTGAACCGCATTGTTACCTGCGATGAAAAATGGATTCTGTTTGATAACCGTAAGCGCTCAGCAAGTTGGTTGGATCCTGGTTCAGCACCTAAACAATGCCCTAAACGAAAACTTACCCCTAGAAAAGTGATGGTCACTGTTTGGTGGTCTAGCGCCGGTGTGATTCATCACAGCTTCTTACCAAACGGGGTGAGCATTACTGCAGATGTGTACTGTGAAGAACTGAACACAATGATGGAGAAGCTGGCGCATCTCCAACCAGCATTGGTCAATCGCTCGTCTCCGCTGCTCCTGCACGACAACGCGCGACCTCATACTGCACAGCAGACGGTCTCCAAGTTGCAAGAACTGGGGTTGGAAGCTCTCCGTCATCCGCTCTACTCACCAGACCTTGCGCCTACAGACTACTACTTTTTCCAGAATTTGGATAACTTCTTGGCGGGAAAAAAATTTAATACCCGAGAGGCAGTACAAAATGCCTTTGAAGAATTTGTTGCCTCCCGTCCAGCTGATTTCTTTAAGAAGGGCATCAATAAACTGCCACTGCGATGGCAAAGATGCATTGATTGCATGGGTGATTACTTCGATTAATACAAATAAAAAATTCATGAAAAAAATTCGTTTAAATTTTTTCATACAAAACGGCAATTTCATAGGTAAAGACCTATTATTTTGACATAGGTTGCTTAGCATACACTTACCGCTTACTTAGGTTGCATAGAGGTTTTTAATTGATAATTAATATTGGTTTTACAGGAACTGTCACAAGAACACTCAAGTCCTTCCATTCTTCTACCAGCACAGGCACAGGCTAGTAGCACTTGCTGAATTATAATGCCAGTGAGTGATTTGGCCATTTTTTATTTTGTATATTAGTATTTTTCAATTTTATTACTACTAACTAAATTATTATACTTATGTTTTAGGAAACTGAAGATATTTTACTAGCGATACCAGGCACATCAGCACCTGTTGACCAAGTTATTGTATGAAATCTTCTAAGAATTTAATATTATAAATTCTAAAATAATAAGTATTAATAATTATTGTTATTTTACAGAACACTACTGATGTTGATTTAAGTCTGGGTCATAGAGGCCAATCACAATTAATGGTGTGTAACGATCATCACTTAATATTATTTTAGTAGATGTAAATAAATATGACACACATAACAAACTCATTTCTAGGACATTCTTCTGGAACCAGAGACGGTAGCTGGCAACACCACTCCCACCAGGCCTTATCAATATCTTGCAGCTGTAAGAAATTCCTACCTCTGTTTTTATAGTTATTATATATGTATATACTATATTATGTATCTACTATGTTATGTATATGCTTATTATAATTTTGTTTGTGTACATTATGCAGGAAAACATATCAGAAATTAATCTCCGTCCAACCACTGCTGGTACCTCCACCCAGCAGCAACAGCAGTATGTGTCTGAGCCTGTTATTGCCGAACCTCCATCTTCTGCTCTTTCAAGTAGGTGTTATAGAAATTTATGATGTAAATATGCACATAGTCTTGACCACGAGATCTTATTCTTTGGGCTTGGCGACGGCTTGCGATTGCGTCTAGGGTATCGGCTTCCTTCAGTAAGCTCAACAACAAAAAAGAATGAGCCATCTGCAAAAACAAGAAAACGATAAAAACAAACATTTCTGAGGCAGATGAAGTAAAAATAAATAGTATTTCATTCTTACCGTTTCAACATTTCCTTAAGAAAACCACAAATAAACGATTTCTCTTGCCTGGCGTTGATTTCACTCAAGAAATAGTAACTTTTAATTTGACAGATGAATTCGTTTATGGGATACGAGATGACTTTCGTTAGGGCGGTCGAATTTTGTTTCAGAATACCAAATCTTATTGAAAAATGTCAAAATACTCACTTGGTGTAATTCTTCTCACTTCTGTTATCACTTAATGGCGCTAGTGTCGAACTCACTCATTTTAGGAATACGAAATTCGAATCTCACTGCGGATTTACAAGTGATTTCGCAAATTAACTTTTCAGAATAGCACTGCTGAATCCTATTGAAATGGCCTGGTCCCAAATAAAAAGTTATGTTGCCTGCAAAAATGTAACTTGGAACCTGACACGTATAACTGAGTTGATTCATGAAAAAGTAAATTTAATGGGAGCAACAGAATGGGGGAAGATATGCACGAAGATAAAAGAAATAGAGGCTAATTACTGTAAAAGCGATCATGTGGTGGACATGATGACAGAAACATTTGTTATCCACATAGGGGATCATGATTCCGACTCAGATGAGGATGGAAGCTCGAGTGACGTAAGCGACGACGATGAAATGGCCACTTCTAGCACCAACACCGCGTCCTCATCTGGTTTTCACGTCACGCATGATGACTTAATGGAAGGAGTTTCAACGTTACTTAAATTTTATTTCGATTAAACATTCTATAATACATAATTCAAACATGTTGTTAATTCATTTTATTGACATTTTATCTAATATATTTTTCAATGTAATAACTAATAAGAATAACAAATATGTAGGTACGAAGCCACGACTCGCGACGAAAGCCTAGTTCAAAAATAAAATAATAGGCACATAACTTTTGTGCGCACTGTACCCATGCGCAAACACACCCCCACCACTTTCTTGCAGCGTTCTTTTTACGTGACGCGTGCTATACCTAGGTATCTAAGGTCAGTTAAATTTATTTACAAAGGGTGGTTGCGTTTTACTCTGATTTGTAAGCTACTTATTTTGTTTGAAAAAAGAAACACATTTTGGTGCTTTTTATTTTTATACCGTATCGAATTAATACTAAACACGTATAGTATACGTAGTGTAATTTAATGCCCCACTGTCCAACTCTGTATAGGCTGGCAAAATCTCTCGGATTATTAGAATATGACGAGACAACACAGTACGTAAAACTGTGCATCTGCCTTGCGTATATGCCAAAATAAATTGAAGGCGGCTGGCTTACCATAATGTAAAACAGGTACTTAAGTATTTTTTACACTTTAAAGCTTGTCTATTCCTGATATTTTTACTTTTGCACAATCATTGGATCGATTATTTTCTTTTT
The DNA here is from genome assembly GCA_917490735.1 of Dryobotodes eremita. Lineage (NCBI taxonomy): Eukaryota > Metazoa > Arthropoda > Insecta > Lepidoptera > Noctuidae > Dryobotodes > Dryobotodes eremita. Next base: position 1,729,246 of record OU823242.1, on the reverse strand, counting down.
AGTATTCCTGACGACCAAGTTACTAAGTTCAATGACTATTTTGTTGAACAATGGCTTCAGCCTGCGGATATGATCGCAAAGTGGTGTTGTTGTAAGGAAAAACATAGAACCACTAATTTAGTAGTGGCCTGTAATCACCGTTTATAAAACCACCTGGGGACGAAATCGCCTTTATCGTCGTTTTTAGAAATGGTCTGGATTGATATTTCTACCTACGGCACGGCATAAGCAAGGCAATATTATTTATTTTACTTATATACAGGGTGTTTGATGCATCGTGTGCCAAATTAAAATGGTCGACTGAAGGGGTCATCCGCTAGCCTTTCAGACCCCTTAACACCCCTCATGCTCTGTGGATTTTTTTTTATCGACTTTTTATTGTTTTCCAAAAAAAAGACTCAAATTTTACATTCAAATACAGATTTAAAAAAAAATATAAGGCGTAGACTCTGAATTTTAATTTTATTTCGATGTGTATTGTTTAAGAATACTTTTAAATACAAAATTAGTGATATTAGTCACCTAGTTTTTTTTTTAATTCACTCGCAAAGGTAAAACTTAAATTAAAGCTGTACATGTTACAGCTATTTATAAGGCTACAAAAAAAAAACCAAAACCGACCGGGATCTTCCAACTCCCTCATTAATTCTCCAGTCTATCCTCTTTCTAATGATGTGCCACATGCCATAAAAGTATTTTAACAACTTTGTGAATGCGCTAGAATAGTGAATCAAGTCACATAAAACTACATTCCAAATTCTAATGAAAAAATATTTATTGCGGAACTGTTACTTGAGAAAGAGGTAAAATTTGTTTTCTCACTCTTTCACAGTAAATCTATCTTCTATCTCTTTCTTACATACCTTAAATGGGTTTGAACAAATCGCGCCGCCCGACCCGCCATTTTTTTAGTCGAGACATGACTGCCTCTGCTACCTAACGTGTGTGCTAGTTCACCATACTCCGCGATTCTTTTATTACTTTGTTATCGTTAAGTTTTGCTGGTTCTTGTTACATTTGTTTAATTTTTGTTGTTATTGTTAAACTTTGAGTTTTTTGTTATTGCAATGGCGACATTCTCTAACGAAGAATATGCGGACATCATGATGGCTTACGGAGCCGCTAATGGCGTCGCTCGTGCAGCGCAACGACTTTACCAGGAACGCTTTCCTGGTAGACGATTACCTGGCCGCAGAGTCTTCCAAGACACATACCGACGCATACGCGAGACTGGCAGTGTTACTTTTAATGAACCAAGGGGCCATATTATGCGACATAATGTTGAAGTAGACGAGAGAATACTGGCACTTTTTGAGGAAGACCCTACAAGAAGCATTAGAAATGTGGCATCACATCTTGATATTTCAATATGGAAAGTGTGGAAAGTACTTCGTCAAAACAAAAAGCATCCATTCCACTACACTCCGGTGCAAGGTACGTAATTTTAAACTAACTTTAAACCCGTGCAAGCTTTGTTTGACCTTGCCTTTGTTTAGCAGGTAATGGGTATGGCATGGCGTCACTTCCAGGTAGTGAATCTATTAGCACGAACAGCGGGTCCTTTCTTGTACAATTACTTATTGCCCAAGTGAATTTTAAAAGAGTTTTTTGTTTGTTGCAGGTCTTGAGGGTGGCGACTTTGAGAGACGAGTGGCTTTTTGTCGGTTTCTTTTACACACGGATGTGGATGATCCTGATTTTTTAAAAAGAATACTGTGGACGGATGAATCCAAATTTACCAAGGATGGGATCCTCAATTTACACAATTTGCACCACTGGACACCGAAAACGCAAAACCCACGTGTTGAAAGACAGAAATCTTCTCAAAGAAGGTTTAGTGTAAACGTTTGGGCAGGAGTGATTGGGAATCAGGTAATTGGACCGCATTACCTGCCCGATAATCTCAATGGCGAAGACTACCTGGAATTCCTACAAAATGACCTGCCCGAATTAGTGACCGATGTGCCCGTATTTAATGAACGTGTGCCCATTGTATTTCAAAATGACGGCTGTCCCGCGCATTGGCGATTGACTGTGAGGGAATATCTCGACAATGTGTTCCCCAATGCATGGATTGGACGCGATGGCCCTATTCCATGGCCGCCACGTTCCCCAGATCTAACTCCGTTAGACTTTTATGTCTGGGGACGTGCCAAAGAGTTGGTATATGCCACGGAGGTTCCAACTAGGGAGGTATTAGTCCAACGCATAGAAGCGGCATTCAATACTATTAAGGAGGAAATACGACTTCGTACAACAACTGTTGAAATACGAAACAGGTGTCGGACCTGCATTCGCAATTTTTTTTTTTTTTTTTTTTTTTTTTTTTTCCTGTGGCAACACTACAGCTAACAGCTGATTTGAATTTGCTTTTGTTAATTTAATCTGAAATGTTTAATTTATATGTTTTTAAAGCCTATTTCCAATTACTCATCAAGTAATTAGGATAATAATTTGTTTATTTGTGTTAGTTTCACATTTCAAGTGCAAAATAAGTGTTAAATTATCAATGTGAATCGGTGTCAGTTACCGGCTCAAGTGATTTTTGCATTGTCATCTTGTTAACAGGTACAATAATTAATATTTTACTTTCTTTTAGTTTGTTTGCGTATTGTAATTACACCAGCAATTAATACGGCTATTTGTTGATGCCAATGACCTTTGAACGTAAACATAACCTTAGTTTGGTTGGTGACAGAACTTCTTACTTTTCATCTAAATTTCATTTTTACTTTTAAACTAATCATCTTTCAAACTGCTGCCACAACTACCTACTTTCTTTAAATTGTTTTCTCTTCCTTATAATACTCATCTCAATCATGATTATGACTCGCAGCGTCCGTGCTCGCCTAGAAGAGTCAAAACTCAACCAGGCTTTGAGCGAATTAAAGGCGTCAAAGGAGTACTGTGACCAACTAAATAAGGAAATAGATGACAATGAAAAGGTGCTCTTTGATGCCCATGAAATGAATAGGAAGTTGAAAAATGAAATGGCTCAGATATATATTCAATACACTGATGCCATAGAAGCCCGGGATAGGCTCCAAGTTGTTGTGGATGGGTTTAGCCAGTGTAGCATAGAGTATGAACAAGCTCTTAGTCACAAATATTTACTTCAACAGCAGCTACATGAGGCTCAAAGTCAGATTACAAAACTTGAGACTACTAATCATAACATCACCGCCTCGCTGAATCAAAGTCTATTCAATGAATTGGTGCCAATTGCCCCGTCAATGGTTTCTGCCATAAACTCCTCTTACACTATTGATTTGACAGGTGATGATGAATCAAAATCATGTAATTCAGTAAAAGTAGTCACCAGTAAAAATAAACTTAAAAAATACATAAAAATTAATAAATACATTGTTAAAACACAGAAAATGGTAAAAAGACAAAGGTTCTTTATCAAAAATGTTAAACTTAATAGAGAAAGGTTAAATTTACTTAAACAACTAGATATGTGTTCTTTTAATTTGGAGCAAAGCACTAGGAGGTACACCAATGACACACAGGGCTTGCAATCTCAACTTGATCATCTGCAAGAGAAACTTAGTTCAATGACTAACAAATACAATACCTCTGAACATCTAATGAGGGAATATGTGTTGGCAATGAATGAGCTGGTCAACTCACAAAAGAACAGCTGTGAGCATTGTCAAAAACCATCCAATGTACCTACACCAGACCATTCATTGTCAACATGCAATACCACCTTACCGCATCCTTGTGTTGATTTGACAATTACTTCTTTTATTAGTTCCATTAAACAATGTAAACAAATTGTAAATAATGAAATAGTATTATTTTGTGATGAGATTGGAAAAGACTTAGGCCACTTGTTGACAGATGAATATCCAGGACACTCAATAATAAATTACTGTATGCCTGGTTGTTCTTTATTTAATATTATGAAAGAAATTATAAAATGTAACTTTAAGCAGGAAACAACATTATTAATTTTTATGGGAAATAGGGGAAATTTGAACAAAGGAGAATTGCTCCAATATCACAGAACATTGTGCAACCTTAATTTAAGAAAAATTGTGTTGTTTACATTTCCGTATAGTAACAGTTTGCCACAGGAAGAAAATAACCTAAGATTTGACATTAACATGACATTGCACAATTTGACATATAATGATAATCTGTTCCATTTAATTGATACTAACAATTATGTTGGTAATAATTTGTATTTGACGAAAGATAGGTATAATATTGTTAAGTACTATCTTTCTAACTTTCACAAAAGACAGATAGCTGTGTCGCTATCATATTTTTTTTCTTTCTCAGCCAAAAACTTGGCTAAACAAATTGCTTCTTTTGAGCAATGCAATGACTTTTTAATAAATTCTGCCAATCATTTGGACAACATTAATGACATTGATCATCATTTAAATTAGAAATTAAGACAATAGAGGCAGCCTCTTGCAAAAATGTAACAAAGGCAAATAATAAATCAAATAAAAGTGTAAAAAATTCAAATAGTATCAACCTGGTGCATCAAAACATTCAAGGGTTTTTGAAGAAAGATTTAGAAGTAGAATTATTCCTGAATTATAGCAATATAGATATTCTTTGTGTGACAGAACATTGGCTCAAAAGCCACCAGTTCATGTTTAATTTTAGTAATCACCAGGTTGGTAGTTCGTTTAGCAGAGTAAATGCTATACATGGTGGCTCGTTAATTATAGTAAATAATAAGCTTAAATTTAAAGACCGCAAGGATATTGTGAGCCTCTCTGTTGAGCGGACAATTGAAATAGCCTGTGTAGAATTGGAGCAGTTCATTATATTAAGCGTGTACAGACCACCCTCAGGATTGTATGATTGTTTTGAAAAGGTTATGGATGAAGTGTTGCACAAAATTTGTAATTCAAACAAGTCTATCATAACTTGTGGTGACTTTAATGTTAATTTATTAGAGAATTCTGGATTAAGTACTAAAATTATAAGTTTGTTTCAGTCATACAATCTTGAAAACCAATTTTTGGAGCCCACTAGAATAACTCCCACCAGTGCCACATGCCTAGATAACATTTATACAGATATTATACCAACCCACAAAGAAATTATTAATTTAATAGACTCGGATCATTGCGGACAATTGATCACTATTCCAAATATAAACAAAAAAATGACTAAAAAAGATATCACTGTTAACCCAAAAACTAATAATCGCTTGGAAACATTTAAAACTAAACTTTTAAGTAAATTACCATTTTTGTCGACTAATGATGACCCTAATAAACAATATAATGATTTTTTTAATATGTATTGTAAACAATTTGATAACACATTCATTCCAAAGACTTTCTCGGTGAATAGTAACGCTTCCTTCAGTGACTGGGCCACCATTGGTATACATAAAAGTAGAAAACGGCTTTATGAACTATATGATGAGCGGACTTATATAAACACTGCTGAATTTAATTTATATGTTAAGAATTATTCAAAATTATTTAAAAAAGTTTGTAGTACGGCCAAGTCACGTTATTTGAGTTCAAAAATTAAAAATAGTAGTAATGTAATTAAAATGACATGGAGTATCATTAATAGCGAAACGGGAAGGTCATGCAACCGATGTAGTGACTACAGCCTTGATATTGATGACAGTATAATTAAATCAGATTCACAAGTCGCCGTGGCCTTTGAAAATTTCTTTACAAATATTCCTGTATCCACTACTAAATCTCTAAACTCATCACCCACTGCTGCAGAGTCTTTACTTAAAGAAAACGTCCCTGTTTGTGATTCTGAATTTCATTTCCAATATGTCACCTGTAAAGATATAATTAAAACCTTTCAAACGTTAAATGTTAAAAAGACCGCAGATCTATGGGGCAATTCTGTGGACGTTGCAAAGTCGATTATAAACATTGTATCACCTACTTTAGCTGGTATTTTTAATAAGTGTGTTGACTGTGGTGAGTTTCCTGATCTTATGAAAAACAGTAAAATAATACCGTTGTTTAAATCAGGTAGTACATCAGATCCTACTAATTATAGACCCATTTCAGTGCTACCTACTTTTAGTAAAATTTTTGAAAAACTTATTTTGAATCAAATGCAAAGATTTTTTAATAAACACAAATTACTGCATAACAAACAGTTCGGTTTTACAAGGGGTCGTTCGACTACTGATGCCGGAGTTGAACTTTTAGGACATGTTTATAATGCATGGGAGGACAAATGCGATGCTTTGGGAATCTTTTGCGATTTGTCCAAGGCATTCGATTGTGTTCTTCATGAAACATTAATCAGGAAACTGCACCACTACGGAATCCGAAACGCCTCTCTGGATCTTCTTACTTCTTACTTAAGTGATAGGATTCAGAGAGTTGATGTTAACGGAAAACGTTCACCCGGATCTGTAGTAAGAATGGGGGTCCCCCAGGGCTCAATTCTTGGCCCATTTTTATTTCTTATTTATATAAATGACTTGCCTTACCTCATAAAGGATAAACATGATATAGTGTTGTTTGCAGACGACACTTCACTTTTATTTAAACTCAAACGTCAGCAGCTGGTTACTGACAATGTAAATAGCGCTCTCGCAATAGTAGTTAACTGGTTTAATGTTAATAACCTACTTCTTAACGAGAAAAAAACGAAATGTATTAAGTTCACGATACCTCATGTTAGACAAGTAGAAACTAGTGTTCTCATAAAGGGTGAAGTGTTGAAACCCGAAGATACCACAGTATTCTTAGGCATAACTTTGGATGCCAAGCTTCAATGGGGCCCCCATATAGACAAATTGTCGAAAAAGCTTAGCTCTGCAGCATACGCCGTTAGAAAAATTCGTGATTTAACAGATTTAGAGACTGCCCGTTTAGTATACTTTAGTTATTTTCATAGTGTGATGTCGTACGGTATTCTGTTGTGGGGAAATGCCGCCGATATACAGACAATTTTTGTTTTACAAAAAAGGGCAATTCGTTCAATTTATAAATTAAGTCCCAGACACTCCCTCAGAGATAAATTTAAAGAGATTAATATTGTTACTGTGCCTTCTCAGTATATTTATGAAAATCTTTTGTATGCACATAAAAATATTAATCTGTTTAAAAAATACAGTGATATCCACAATATAAATACCAGGAACAAACACAAATTTCTTGTTCCTACAACCAGGCTCAAAAAAATTGGTGGCTCCTTTAGATGCCAATGTATACGTTTTTATAATAAACTTCCTAGCCACATTCAAGATCTAAGCTTTAATAAATTCAAATCTTTTATAAAGCGGAAATTATGCCAGAAAGCCTACTATACTGTGAAAGACTATATTGAAGACAAAAAGGCTTGGGATTGAGCTGCTCCAATAAATTTACACAGTGAATGTTGATTTTAGTTTGCTAACTCTTTTTAGACATGAATATTTACTATAAAAAGTATTATGTTATTTTCATTATTGTGAATATGAGGACTATGTGGGTCATTTTTTTTTTTTTCAGTTTTATTCTTGGTCTGGCAGTTTAAGTAGTTTATGCGGCCTACCCAAATGTCCTTTCTTTGGTATTGTTCGTCGAATCGTTGAGCTCCTTAAGTTCTGAGTTGAGCTGCACGGTTACTGACAAATGCGTGCACTGACTGGACAGGTCGACTTAATCTGTGTGGTTCTTTCCTCAAAAGACCATTTCAGACACCGATCTACATGATCTTCAAACATTATTACCGAATTTATATATACACATTGACATTGATAAATTTTATATATACAATGACATGAGTATTTACTTGTAAAGTATTATATTATTTTAATTTTGTGAATGTGAAGACTATGTGGGTAATTGCTTTTTTTTTTTTTTTTTTTTTTTTTCTAATTTAATTTTAATTATGATCTGGCAGTTTGAGTAATTTATGCGGCCTACCCAAATGTCCTTTCTTTGGTATTGTTCGTCGAATCGTTGAGCTCCTTAAGTCCTGACTTCCTGAGTCGAGCTGCACGATTACTGACAAATGCGTGCACTGACTGGACAGGTCCACTCAAACTGTGTGGTTCTTTCCTCAAAAGACCATTTCAGATACCAATCTGCATGGTCTTCGCATGACCTGACCAAGATTATGTCTGGACTTTAAAAGAGACTGTGACCTCTGAGTTTGTTTCGGCCTTTCTTCTCAGAGTAGTCAGATAGGAAACGCCGACCTCATCTAGTATAAAAAACATGATTGACGTGTAAAAGTGTTTGTACAAACCTACTTACAGAAATAAAATCATTTATCATTTATCATTTAACAGAGGCCAACAATTTGAGCAAGATTTGTAACAATGAATAAATAAATGTTAAAAATGCAATTTTGTTTTTTTATTTCAAGTAAATCCCACGAAAGATACAGATATGAGACACGAATTTACCTAACCATAAGAATGACATAGCAGATTTATAGGTTTGACAGGTATCATTTAAGAGATTTTTTTTTAAATCATAATTTTGAATATTAGCCTTAGGTGACTCGATTCACAATTCTAGCGAATTCACAAAGTTGTTAAAATACTTTTATGGCATGTGGCACATCATTAGAAAGAGGATAGACTGGAGAATTAATGAGGGAGTTGGAAGATCCCGGTCGCTTTTGTTTTTTTTTTTTTGTAGCCTTATAAACAGCTGTAACATGTACAGCTTTAATTTAAGTTTTACCTTTGCGAGTGAATTAAAAAAGAACTAGGTGACTAATATCACTAATTTTGTATTTAAAAGTATTCTTAAACAATACACATCGAAATAAAAATAAAATTCAGAGTCTACGCCTTATATTTTTTTTTAAATCTGTATTTGAATGTAAAATTTGGGTCTTTTTTTTGGAAAACAATAAAAAGTCGATAAAAAAAAATCCACAGAGCATGAGGGGTGTTAAAGGGTCTAAAAGGCTAGCGGATGACTCCTTCAGCCGACCATTTCAATTTGGCACACGATGCACCAAACACCCTGTATAAAGCAATTTAAAATGTTACAATAATTATGTAATGGAAAAGAAATTTATTAAGATACCACCTCACACCTACACTTGGGAGCAAATAAATCGAGCCACTTCCTTTTTCACGCATTATGGTAATTATTTTTGGTATTAAGGAACGCATCGATTCGAAACATATATCGCCTAAAAGGGTATTTAATAACCTTTACAATGAGGGTAGTTAGTTGTCAAAATTTCATTTTTGTTAAAGTTTAAAGGGTAGAATAAAATTATCGCATTTAATTTGCTTATGACATTTTTATTGTACTCTGTTAAGAAAAGATTAAATTTGAGGTTTTTGTTAATCATACCCATATTACTTGTTATTGTTGTCTTTATCTGTGTCTGTGTAATCAAAATAACCTGATAAAATGGATACTACACCGACGGAAGCTGCCCAAGTTGTAGCTTTACTTGAGGTTGGACACGGACAACGTGAAGTGGCACGCAGACTTCATTTGAGTCGTTCAAAGGTACAGCGGGTATACCGCAGGTATCTGGAGACTGGTGCTTTTGTTCGGCGACCTGGAACTGGCCGACCACGGGCAACAACAGAACGTGACGACCGCTTTATTGCAACCAATTCGTTGCGCGACCGTGGACTTAATGCTGTTCAGCTACAGCAAGCGTTACGTGACGTTCGAGGAGTCGCAATCAGTAGGTGGACAGTGAGACGAAGACTAAAAGAACGAAATTTAACATCACACAAACCAGCAACTGGCCCAAAATTGACTGTAGCTCATCGCCGATCTCGCTTGGAGTTTGCTCGAGAACACATTAATTGGACGTTAGAAGACTGGAGGTCAGTTTTGTTTTCTGACGAGTCAAGAATCTGTCTTTTTAGCAATGACGGGAGAAACCGAGTGTATAGACGTCCTGGTGAAAGATTTGCCCAATGTTGCATTCGAGAAACGGTGAGTTTTGGTGGTGGTTCTTGTATGGTGTGGGGAGGAATTTCTCTAGACGGAAAAACGGAACTTGTCTTCGTCGACCCCGCCAACGATGGCAGTGGTAGACGTGGATTAACAGCTGACCGATACATAACTGACATTCTTGAAAACCACGTAATGCCGTATGCTGGTTTTGTCGGAGAAAATTTCTTGTTTATGCATGACAATGCGAGACCTCATACCGCGCAGATCGTTACGGAATACTTGTCTGCGATCGGGATTCAACAAATGGTATGGCCAGCACGAAGTCCCGATTTGAACCCGATCGAACACCTATGGGACGAGCTAAAACGGAGAGTCCGAGCCAGGGTTCAAGCTGTTTCATCCATTCCCGAGCTTAAAGTCGCTGTGCTTGAAGAGTGGGAGAACATACCACAATATGTCATCGTAACGCTGATCAGATCGATGACTAATAGGCTACAAGAATGTATCAGGGCCCGGGGGGGTAATACCAGTTATTAAGAATATTTTTTTTGCAATAATTTTGTTTTTTATTGTTTTTATGGACTGTTTTAGCCCTACTAAATTTTCTATCAAAATTACCATTTTTCTTGCAGAGCCAATAATTTATCATTCAATAAGGTTATTATTCAATAATTTACCCTCATTGTAAAGGTTATTAACTAAACTTTTAGGCGATATATAGTTCGAATTGATACGTTCCATATTACCAAAAATATTTACCATTTTACGTGAAAAAAGGTAGTGGCTCGATTTATTTGCTCCCAAGTGTAGATACACCTAGTTTTTTCTTTCAGACTGAAAACCAAAAACATTCCTGTGAGCAGACGAAAGAACAACACAGTAAAGAAAAAATTATTGCCAATTTGACTGAACAGTATGAAAACAAAAAAATTACCACGATCATGTTTTTAGAACAAATCCGCCAATATGTGGCATACCGTCCAAAAAAGTAATAATTTAACTTACTTAGGGCTAATTTCACCGAACATCTACAAAACTGTGTTTAGTAAAAAGGGGTAGTATTTAAACGCAAATAAAAAAATATCCTTTTTCTATGCAATAAGATTCCGAATTCCCATCAAAATTACTGATTGCACAGCAAAATATTCAACTCAAAATATCACTAAACACACTACAATTTATTTTCGCAGCGTACAGCGATTTTTCCTAAAGCAAAAGCTTTTTCATCAATTTATTTTCTATTCCCAACGAGTACCACATTTTTTTAAATAAAAAATCTATTATTAACGAACACCAAAGCGTGACTTTTTGTACACTCAGCTACACAAAGTTTTATTTAAATTGCGTTTTACCGAAATCTAGGGTAATCTAAATATAGGGTTAGGGTTAATAAGCAGGTCGACGGAGCCCCGCTTCGCGGGGCTCCTATTTCTGTCTAAAGGGTTTAAAGGAACCTAACCAACCGAACCTCGGGAAGCCACTGACGTCGACCATCTAGGGTTAGTATTTTCGGGAACATTTAGATATTGGATGGAAATAGAGCATTTTTACGACAAACGGCTGATCGGAGACAAATACATAATACTCACACGCTATGAATGTGAGTATTATGTATGTACGGTCTGGTTGATTTGCTGTGCAGTCAGTATTTAATTTGCTGTGCAGTCAGTATTTAAATGATGGAAATAAATTGATAGGTGATTATTTATTTGATGTGCAATTAATAATATGCCGTAAAAAAGCGCTTACACTAATCGCGATTAATATCAAGATTTGATCTCGTTTAACATCGACTTCATTTCACAGTGCAAAATGCCACGATCGTTGATCACGTTTACGAAAACCGAGTTACGGCATGTTAGAACGGCAACATCGCATTGCGTTTTGTCCTTGCACCGAAACTTGACAAAACTATTGCAATATTTGTGTAAAAATACATGTAACAAAACGTATTCCTTCGGTTGTCAATTTAATTGTCAACTTGGTAAAGTCATAAAGTGAGTGAGGTTATTATTAGTTTTGCGTGGATATTGTTTTCAAAATAGCAGTGCACGTTTTAATTTGTGGATTTGTCTTTTATAAACTCATATTATCAGCATGTCTAAAAGAAACAGAGACCCAGTATTTCAACAGAGTGAAAAGGTGCTATTGGTAGAGTTAGTCGAAAAACATTATAACACAAAAATTGACGAGTGGCGCAAAATCAGCATTGAATTTTATGCTACGTCTGGCTTACATATCCGAGAATGGACTGTTTTGAAAAATTGCTGGGAAAATTTGAAAAAAAAAACTAAAAGTCTAATAACCCAAGCAAATCAGAGCTTTCTGGCCACAGGTATGCTTTCTTTTAAAATAAATACTTCAGATTAGAAGTGTAGATTATTATGATTTATATTAAAAATTATCTTTTTTAGGTGGGGGCCCTCCAAAATCTTTTCCTGTAGACCCAAACATCGAAAGGGTGACTGACATATCTAATCAAATCCACTGTCACTGGATTTACTAATGAATTCGACACAGATGGAACCCTAGTGCTAAGTATGTAACTTCACTTATGTTTATTTTGATGTTTTAATGTACCTATCTAAGTAAATTATATTTATTTCAGCTTCAGGGAGCACCGCTGATTGTAAATTACTACCGACACATATAAAATCACAGAAACAGGAACATGTAGATATTTACTCTCAAATAGTAATAAACTGTATGTATTAAGTATTAGCCCCATTATTGTTAATTATGTGATATGCTTAGATAACTTTGTCATTTAAGTATCTCTTCTAAAATGAAATATTTCTTTCAGCAAATGAAAGCCAGGAGTCACCAGGGAAAGAAGTTGAACTTGTACATAGTCCCATTGACAACTCAAAGGTAAAACTGGAATATTTATTTTTTCAATAAATTAATATGTATTTCATTGTCTGTTATTAAAATAATCTTGTAACTGTGTGTAATTCTTTGTAGGACTGGTCTAATTACTGTCCAACTATGTTACGGGCACCAAAAAAACACATTTTGAGAACGGAGGATCATTCTGAGCATCAACAATTAGAGAGCAACTGTAACGATGAAAATATAGACCCTCTATTACAACCAAGTTGTAGTAATGTGCCGTCATCCTATGAAGCTACACCAGTAAGGTAAAAAATTGGTGTAAATATTACTCATTTGGAGAAAAGATTTAATGTTATATTTATAATAATAGGTATATCTTTTTCCTTTTTCAGATTAAAAGCTCAATCAGTAAGCCGTAGGAGGCCTGTCCTAAACCAAAGCCAATCTTTAACTCAACAACGAGTCGATTCTCTACTTTCAGCTTGTCAGCAAGCTAAAGAAGAACATGACATTCAAATAAGGATTTTAAAGTTACAAGAGGAGAGGGAGATTGAAACATTAAAGCAGGAAAGGCTACGGACTGAGCAAGAGCAACTCCGTATTTTAATATTAAAAGAAGAGCTCAAGAAGTTGCAGTAGCTATTGCTACTGCAATTGTAATTGTAATATGTGCTAAAATTAATGAAAAATAATTGTGAAACCATTTTTTAGATTATCTAAAGTACATACATCTTTTATGGGGTACTGTGTTAAATGTTACAACAAAATACCTTGTGATATATTGCAATTAAATGAAAGAAAATTTAAAACTCATATAAAAAGTACACTTTGTAAACAAGCATATTACAAATTAGAGGATTATATCCTAGATAAGAATGCTTGGAAACATGCTGGTCCTGCTCCATAGGACAATCTAGAGTGTAGACAAAATCAAACTGGTTGCTAATTTAATTGAATAATTTATAATTTTTATGACATTGATTGTTACATTATGTACTTAACTACTTTAACTCACACACTAAATTATTACTTGTTAAAATTTTGGAAACATCATTTACTTTTCAATATTTGTAAATATGTGAGCACCATGTAACTATCACATAATTTACCTGCCTTTGCATTATATTTAATTATTTTTACCTATTGTGGTATAGTAATTTTATTCTAGGTGCATCGTCTTCACATATGATTACATAATTAATGTGAACTTACATAATATTGTAAAACATTTTAAAAGAGTAACGGTGGAGTTTCTTGCCCATTCTTCTCCATACGAAACTACCTTTTGGAAGGGGCAACTAGAATCAATTTAATTTTTTTTGTAAATTTTGACGTTCAAAAGTGCCTTTTATGTGCCTATTTGAAATAAATGATTTGACTTTGACTTTTGACTAATTAATAAAACCAATTAGTAGTTAAATATTTCTTAATTTTTATTTATTTTCTTACTATAATTATTATGTTATGCAGTTCATTTTAAAACTCAAACTCAAACTCAAACTCAAAGCATTTATTTCAATTAAACCATTTACAGGCACTTTTGAATTGTCAAAGAGTCGGTCAGTTAGTCAGAAAGTTGAAGCTAGTTGCCCATTCCAAAACGTAGATCTCTATGGAGAAGAACGGGCAAGAAACTCCAAGGACACTCTTTTTAAATCAAGATATTACAAGTTAACACTTCATTCATTACCTCATTGCCTTGCTAGGGTAGAAAAATAATTGTTGATAATATCTTCACGCTTTCTATAGTTAGGGTTTTCTCTCAATGTTCTACTAGATGAGTGAAGCATATATCCCTCATAAATATTGCCTTGAACTAATAGAGCATCCCAAGAAGCAGGCTGTACAACTTAATAATCATCAGGAGGAAGACTTTCACCAGATTGCCTTGCCATGTTATGTAACACAGCTGTGGCAACAATTATAGGGAAAGAATTTTGTAGGCTAACTCCTAAACCAATAGCCATTGCTGGAAAACGCCGTTTCCACACTCCAAACAATCGTTCCACAGAATTTCTGGTTCGTATTTGTGACTCATTGTACACATTCTCTGCAATTGTGTTACACTGTTCAAGTGGTGTCATCATGTAGCTTTTACAGGCATAGCCTCCATCTCCGACAAGTACAGCATCTTTATATGTTCCTTGTTCAAACATAGCTCTTCGATAATAGTTATTAAAGATGTGAGAGTCATGTGTGCTACCTGGCCATCTTGCAACAATATCGGTGAATTCTAATTTGACCTTACATATAGGTTGAACATTTAGTGAAAAGTATCCTTTTCTGTTGCGGAAAGACTCTGGGTTTTCTCCTCCCAGTGACCTCATATACTTGATGTGAGTACAATCTACAGCCCCGATAATAAAAGGAAATCTAGCTTTTTTGTAAAACTCAGTTTGCGTCTGAAGTATTTCACTTTGTGTACTAGGAAATACAATATGATGTTCGGTTAATCGCGTTTTATTTGGTCGGCGAAATTAGCCCTTAGTGAAAAGAGATGATTTTGCTTGTATACTATTTTGAAGTATTAATTTTGGAAATTTTTATTTTTTCATTTGTTTTATTTTTTACAGTTGATTATTTTTATGATTACAAACAAAACATTTCGCATGTAAAAAATTTGTTACTCTACGAATTCGTTTGTTTCTTAAGCCTGTTATTGCTATTGAGACTGACTGTTTAGGTAAAAAATATTCTCATTTGCTTAACCCATTAAGTATTTTCGTATCTAAATATGCACAAAACATTTAAACGCACATTACACACAATTTAAAAGTCGCGCTAACGTACTCGTCTTGCCGTTCGAGTTATCAACGTACAATAGAACGAGAACGCAATACGTCACGCCAAGGTTACTATCTCTTTCTCTCCAATAAAAAAAAAACAAAACCTCTCAAATACAATATTTTATTTTCTTTCTTTGTTTCAACCAATCACGGCTAGAATTGAGGAGCGTCGGAACAAAAACCGATAAATCACATTTTGTATTTTTTTTTTTTTATGATGCCAATTGGTTGTTCTCGTACATATCTTGCTCCATGATCATTGTAACCCGGCCAAAAACTGATAAATCCGCTCTAAATCCGTCCGCGAAATACACAAATCTGAACATAAACCGATAAATACATCAATTATACTAATCAACGATGGCGATCAGAACAGATACCGATAAATCCCTAACATTTTTCATTGATGACTCTTTTTATTCTGTCAAAAATCGATATATCTAATTTCGATTTTCTCATGACAAAACCATAAACAATCTTAGGATAATATTAGTCTTATTTTTAAATTTGACAGGTGATAGCTTGACATTGACGTTGTCGCAGTTACTTGGCATTAAATTTGACAGGGGTGATAGCTTGACATTGATGTTGTTGCAGTTTCTTGGCAGAAAAATAAAACGTATTGTTATTGTGTTTATCGGCTTTCAAAGCGTAAACATAATGTTTTAATGTTTTTAAATTATCATTGTTCTTCGCAAGTAAAGTTATGATGTTGGAAGATTTAGGTAATCCAGTTGTAGCAGACATTAATCAAGGAGCTCGAAAAAAACCAAAGGGCAAGCGCAGAACTGCTTTGGAACGGGAGGATAGGTACTTACCTTTGTATTATTATTTTTAGTAAATTAACCGTCAATAACATAACCCGACATAACGTTCGTGTAGTCTAAGTGTCTGAAATTGGTAAACCAAAGGATTAAAGGTTTACCCTTACTCTAATCAATATTTATCTGGGGGCACGGTAGTGACCCCACCAAGTCGAGTGTTTTATTTTCATGGTTTTAACATTATTTTTGTATTTGGTTGTTTAAGGTACCGTGATACTGATCCATTAGCAATAAATTTTGAGTGGCCATGTTCGCACAATTCCAATAAGCTTCAATGCAAAAAGATGTCTGTCCGCTATATCTTAAAAAATAGGCAATTTTTTTTTAATAAGCGAAATAAAGTCAATCAGGATGTCTATTTGACACGCCTGATCGCACCGTACGTGCCAGAACGACGTCGGCAGAGCAAAGTAGAACCATCAAAACGCAGGACTCGGCTCATTAGCACGACATATTTTCTCAAAGACAAAGGTAATAAAAATAGACCAGTTTGTAAGGCTATGTTTATGAAAACTTTTTCTTTGAAAAAAGACCGCTTGCATCACATAGCTAAAACGGTGTTTGACGGAAACATACCCAAAGAAAATCGCGGTGGCGACCGAAAGTCAGCAAAATCTGCTACCAAAAAGGAAAGTCTACGTCAGTTTATACGAAAATTACCTGCAAGCGAAAGTCACTATAATAGAGCGAAGTCTCGAAGAATTTATTTATCGTGTGACTTGAATCAACGAAAATTAAGGCAAATGTACAATGATTCGGTTCCTCAAGACCTCCGTGTGACAAAGACCATGTTCCAGAAGGTATTTTCTGAAGATTTTAACATCGGATTTAAGAGTCCTGCTTCTGACGCCTGTAGCACTTGTATCTTATTAAATAATAAATTAAAAATAGCTACTGACCCTGACGATAAACGCATTCTGATGGTGCAAAAAAGAGTTCATAATTTACGGGCCAAAGCGTTCTATAAGTTATGCAGAAATGATGATCCTGACTCAGAAAATTTTTGTTTCGACCTACAACAAGTCCAACCATTGCCTCGGACACCCATTCAAGAGTCTTTTTATTCTCGACAGATTAGTTATTACAATCTTTGTTTCGTGGGTATGGACTCAAGAAATCCGCGTTTCTATCAATGGTCCGAAGATCAAGGTGGGAGAGGAGCCACTGAAGTTGGATCGGCACTTTTACATCATTTAAACTCTTTGAATTTAGCGGGGAAAAGAATGTTGCGTTTATTTTGTGATGGCTGTGGCGGCCAAAACAAAAATTCGCATATAGTCCACTGTCTTATGTTTTGGCTCGTCAATGAATCCCCAGAAAATATTAACACGTTAACTGCCATAGTAAAATTATGATGACGTCTTTTTTTTATTTTTATTTTTTGGTTGTATATTCAAGTAAATCACATTATATGACTATTTTAATTTGTTTCCGGTGACTATAATGTAAAATAAAGCAAAAAAATAAAATGTCTGGCATATGTGCCTGACGAGGCCCAAACGAAACAAAACATAGCTATGGGGCCATGTCAAGCACTTTGTCAGGCACCGTCCGCAGGTCGCCAATTTATTTGCGCGGGAAATCACTCGGTGCGGCGCACAGTATGGTATTTTCATGATCTAGACGGACATTATAAATTATTGGTACTTGTCTGAACAGGCTTAACACTAGTGTGTATTGACTGAAGACAAGTTATACTACAATGGCCAAAGGTTTATTTACCCAGAAGTCGTGCCGAACAATAGATACAAGGGTCGGAACGGCCGCCTACCTGCGCTTCACAGACACGTACGCCTCGCGCTCGTGTCATTCGTCTGAGTTTGCTCGATGAATACGCTGTGTTTGTGTACGTTAATAGTGATTTTTTGTTGTTATTGTTTCCACGTGAATCTCAAGGTAAGTTTGCATACATATTTTCTTTAATTCGTGTATAAATTTTATCGTTAGGTTCAAAAGAATAGATCATGGTAAAAAAAAAAAGTTTTTTTAGTTTGTACTTGAGTTTTAGTTTATTATTCCGCATTATTCCGATCACGTATTATATTCTAATGAAAGAACCATCTTTAAGCTATACGTAACAAGTTTATTAGTTGGCGAAAGTTTGCGACACTCATACAATTATTTCTTATTTTCAGAATGACTCCGCAAATATCGCGACGTTCGTTTTTCGATGTTTGGTTTGCAAACGCAAAACAAACGAGAATGGATGCCTTATTACATCATATTCTACAAGAACTTGGTGACCCACCCCTCAGTGATGACAATTTAAAGAGAATTAGAACAATAATAAGAAATAATTGCACAAAAATCGATGCAAAATGGTCGAAGTCGGGAAGGCACCGAGAACGCTTCTTTAAAGCGAACTCTTCGTGGTTAGAAGAGAATATTTCGCTTCCAAATATTGTCAGTGAACCTACCATGGATATTTCACTACCTGGAACGAGTAACCGACCCGGAAGACCACAAAAAGTCTTTGAACATTCAAGCGATAAAACAAAAAGGCGACGAATTCAACAGCTCCTTGACACATCGAGCCAGGAAGAGTTATCGATGGCAACCGAGGTAAGCCTTCGACAAGCTGGAAAAAAAGATTCAGCTGCTATTGTAAGAGAACTTTGTCTCTTTTCACCTCAGAGAGGTACAAAAATTAAAAAAGCGCGAAAAAGTTCTGCATGCAAAATCCATTACGGACTTTCAGAAGAACAAGCTCTCTCATTAATTATAGATGCAAATCTCTCATCACATCAATATAATGTTATACGCCAGCAAATAAAAGAAGTGAATAAAAAACTATATCCACCTTATTATAAAGTTAAAGCGGCAAAACAAATGTGCTATCCTAGTGGTATTAATGTCACCGAAACGCACGCTGAAATTAAACTACAATCTTTAATGGATCACACGATTACACGACTATGCAAAGTACAAGAAGAGGTCTTGAAGACTATAACCGACTTGAGAAACCTGGATATAATTGTGAAATGGGGTTGTGATGGAGCGGAACAAACCAGGTACAAACAAAAATTTTCGGACGAACATTGCAGTGATGCCAGTTTATTCAGTATTTCGATGGTGCCTATCCAAATGTATGCAGTGAGTGACCAAGACATTAAAACAATTGTGTGGCAAAATCCTTCCACATCGTCTACTAGATATTGTAGACCCATTAAGTTTGTATTTGGAAAGGAAACTGTGGACTTAATTCTTACGGAAGTTGACAAAGTTAAGGAGCAGGTAACTACTTTGTCGCCTACTAAAATTGTTGTAAATGACACAGAAGTCTTTGTAAAGCCAACATTGATATTCTGCATGATTGATGGCAAAATTTGTAATGCAGTAACTTCGTGCGCGTCCACACAAACCTGTTATTTATGTGGTGCAAAGCCTAGAGAAATGAACAACGAAAGGCTGATGTTAAAAAAGACGGAAAAAAGCGAGTTTCTCTCATTGGGCCTGTCCCCTCTGCATTCATGGATAAGATTTTTTGAATGCATCTTACACATATCTTATCGTCTTGATATAAAAACATGGCAGGCTCGGGGAGCAGATAATAAAAAAAAAGTAGCTGAAAAAAAGAAAAACGTACAAGAGAAGTTTAGGCGCGAGTTGGGCTTATTGGTAGATATGCCTAAACAACAGACAGGCAATACAAATGACGGGAACACGGCTCGCAAGTTTTTCAGAAATGCTGAAATGTCAGCAGAAATAACAGGTGTTAATGTTGAGCTTATCAATCGCTTCCGTGTCATATTAGAATGTATAAATAGCGGGTTTCCGATAAATGTCGATAAAGGATGATGGGTAAGAGCGTACCCAGACACAAAGTTAGTTGTAGCATTATGAACTATGTCGGTCTTTGTTGGCCTTGTGGAGTAGTTTAATTTATCGTAAGACAGCATGTCTGAATTCGCTTGGAGAAAAAAGATATTCGAACCTAAACGTTTAAGGTACCTTCCTTGATTTAAGGTATCCGACAAAGATATTAACAAATAATGATGTTATTAATTATAAATATATAATTAATTATTACTAGATAACTAATTAATATTAATTAATTATCAATTTTTAACAAATTATTAAAATATATATATATATTTAATAATAAATGTTTTAAGTAAATATTTACTGGAGAGATGGACAATAAGACACCAGACGCTGATGATAAACTACCTACTGAACTAACTTAAAGTATTCTTATGATATCACGGACCAATATAATGCATGTATGCCATGCACGATAAATTGATAAATGTATATTCACATTAAATAAAACTACACTGATTCCCGTATTCCTTGGTATGATGATCTTTTTTACCTGCGTCTGCGCAAAGAAAGGGTGACGGACGATAATAGGTGGAAGCGGGATAGCATAACGCGCCGTCCTTTACACACTTCAAGGAACAGGTCCTTTGTTTGCACCGAGTCACCGCCGCCGCCCCACCACCGGACGGCCGGCCGGCTTATCAAACTCAAAGCATTTATTTCAAATAAACCATTTAGAGGCACTTTTGAATTGTCAAAGTATGTGTCAGTGTCATTCATTCATTGTGTGTTCGAACCTGCGCTGGGAACAGTTATCCTTATAACCTATTATTATTGATACACGACACGACTTTTTGCTTGTTAACGGACATTGATCGATTCTTTTGAACATTATTGATTTTGCGTGTTGATGGATTTGATTTGCTCAGTGATTTGGTTTTGTTAGTGCTTAAAGAAAATGAATAGACCACGTGAAGCGTGTGTAACTTGTGCTCGTTCTGTATTACGGGACAGAAATCGCCACATTTTGACTAGAGAAGTATTGGAAGACAGAGACAACTTCGCAGAGTATGTTTTGGCCAGGATTGATATTGACCAGGTTAGTGTATTCTTTATCCATGCTTACTTTCTGTATACTTATTACTTATTATTGTTATAAATGTAAAAGTGTGTTTGTTTGTTCGTTTCTTTGTGCTTCTTTCACGTCAAAATGAAGCGACAGCTTGATGTGATTTTTGTATCGGGATAGTTAGAGAGCCGGAGAGTGACATAGGCTACTTTTTACCGCGGGAAAATATATCTTTCTCACGGGAAATCTGATATGTCGCGGGCGAAGCCACGGGCGAAAATCTAGTATTCTTAAAATTAGCAGTTTATATTATAAAACTGTTGGCAGATTATTCATGTTTCCTCGAATAATAAATGACATAGTGTGTACATATGTATACTTCTCGAAATATTATTGGCGATGACAAATAACACAAAAAATGGCTTGTCCATACAGTTAAAATAAGGACTACTCTTTTGTAACTGTATGAATTCTTAAACAGCTAGATTCGCCGCTAATTTTTTCGTGAACCTACTTATTACTTTAGCTGGCTGGTGGTTCGTGCGCGTCCTCTATCTCTTTCTTACGCGTAATGCGTGCGGCCGCATCACTCTGTAGTATTACTAGAATATAATATACTACTCTCTCTAAGCGCTTGTGGTGTGTCTAAAAGGAGTTTTATTGCAATGAATGAGTAATGGTTAAAACTCTCGCGTAATGCGTAATGTTGCATCACCTTTCCGAGTAATGTTACTTTTGGGATATTATATTATGATCCACCTACCCATTGTATATTACACTATCTTGCAGCAAACCTAAGACGCTGAGTGGGGCGGTCACGCTGTTCATCCTACCCCACCATTTGCTCAGTGCCTTAGAAATTACACGAAACATACGTATAATTAATATGAGTACCTACTAATAAAATATTTTTCTTTGTCTTTTACAGATGATCTTGAATGAAGTGCAGTATATGTGCCACCGTTGCTGGGTTGCTGCAGAGCGCTACAACCCTGGACCACAGCTACCAGCACTGTCTCCACCAAGACATCAAAGCAGAACACCGTCACCAGAACTACCTCAACCCCAAGCTGAGGGACAATTTGGAGTGTCAGGTTATAAAAGAACGGCAAACACGTCACGACGATGTTTATTCTCAAACTGTGCGAGCCAGGTGTTACGCAGAGTGCCTCACTTTGTAAAGTTGCATTGCATAGTGGAATACCAAATATATATCCCACCACTTGCGAGGGTTTGCGATGACCATCTGCGCTCAAATGAATGGAGTGAAATGGAAGAGTTCTCAGAGTCTTCTTTTACTCCAGAGCTAATCAAACATTTGCTGGACATGGTGATAACAGCATATAAAACAAGACCAGTCTTGAACTTCGATAATATTGAGGAAATAAGCCGTGATGAATTGTACTTCCGTACGGGGCTGACTCATGACGAGTTTCAAAGAGTTTTGAATGAAACTCCATCAATTCTGGAGCGAGATCCCAAAAGACCAAAAACAACCATTGGAGCTTATTTAATGAAAATACGTTCAGGAGAGCCTCATGAGCGAATTGCATGCCATTTGAATATTACAAGAAAAACCTTAGCGAAGAAATTGAAAATAGCTCGAGAATGCCTTACCGCTGAGTATGTACCGCGTCATTTGGGGTTCAACCACATTAGTCGAGAAGATATATTAAGGCATTCCCTCACTATTGCTGCTGCATTATATGGAGGTAATGAAATGGAACCTCAAGCCGTTGTCATATGTGACGGTACTTATTTATTTATACAAAAGAGTATGAACTTTTTATTTCAAAAAAGGACGTACAGTCTGCACAAGTTCGGTAATCTTTTAAAGCCATTTTTGTTTGTCTGTACTGATGGCTATATAATTGAAATCACCGGGCCCCATGGAGCTACAACTACCGACGCAGAGATCATGAATGCTCATCTTAATGAAGAAGATGCACCTATAGATTATATATTGCACGAAGACGATGTTTTTATTCTTGACCGTGGGTTCAGAGATGCTGCAGGAAATCTTGAAAGCCACGGCTACGAAGCTCATATTCCACCAACAAAATCTAGGCATGCCACTCAGTTAAGTACAGAGGAAGCGAACAAATCGCGCTTAATAACAATAGTGCGCTGGGTGGTAGAAGTTATTAACGGGCGTTTCAAGCGTGATTTTAAAATATTTAGGCATAATTATTTTAATAAATCTCTGCCACATATAATGACAGATTTTAGAATCGCTGGAGCCTTGTTGAACTCGTTCCGTGATCCTTTGCAAGATAATCCACTTTCTAACAACATTGTTCAAATAATAGGAGAAAGAATAAGCACTCCTAACAGATTAGGTGACTATGTTGTGGAATGTAATATTAACCGCCAAAGGGTCCGTTTCACAGCGATGGAAGAAAGTGATATACCCTTTCCTACCCTAAACGAGGAAGAACTGATCTTGATAAGTATAGGTACATATCAAATAAAACTCGCAAAATCATACGTGTCAGAGCATTTGCGAAGAGGCGTGTACCTTATAGAGGTATGCGTAGAACCAAGCCCAAATATGGATCATTATAGTTTAGAGACAGAAAACTGCTCATTATTAAGAGGACGAATACAGTCACGTCATATTTCAAGCAGGATTTACTATACCTATATTTTAGTAAATAACACACAAGTCGGAAGAGCAGCTATTGTTCAATATTATTGTTCATGCCTTACAGGGAAAAGGACTGTGGGTACGTGTGCTCACGTAATGAGTATCGTATGGTACCTGGCTAACGGGAGGTATCAACCTTTCGTTGGCCCTGCCATTGCGTGGGACTACATTATAGTCGATAATTATGATGACTAATAATTATAATAGTAATGCTGTTAATTATTAATGTATATTAATTATAATAATTCATAAAAATGATTCAAATCTTTCCTATTATTTCATTTATTTTTTCATTTCACTAAAATAATTCAACTTCCATAGTCGAATTATTACCATAATGTTAATTGTTACCACATTGCCACACGACTGTAGGTTTATTTTCGCCCGGCCCACGTTTCCAGTACAAGAACAGTACACACACCGATTTAATTCAATAATCATTTAGTGTTATGGAAAATTCATTAATTACTGCGAAAAATCTGTTAACTTTAAAGGTACATATGTTTTTTGTCCAAGTGAATTTAGACATGCTGTCTTAATATGAATTTAACTAATCCACTAGGGCAACAAACACAGACATAGTTCATGATGCTACAGTCATTTTTGTTTTGGGTACGGTGTCCATACTAAATTACCCATTATCCTTTCATAAATACGCTAAGGAAACAAGGAAGCTATATATTAAAGAGTACTCATGGTACGCAATGCCTGTAAGCGTACATAAAATACTTTTCCACGGAAAAGATATCATTGCTGCATGTGTTCTTCCAATAGGACAACTTTCGGAGGAAGCACAAGAGGCTAGAAATAAGCACAATAGAAAATTTAGAGAACTCTTTACGAGAAAGTCGTCAAGAGTTAATACAAACACTGATTTACTAAATAGATTGCTTGTGTCATCAGATCCATTCATTGCAAGTTTAAGGGCTCCTCCAAAAACTAAACGGGGTCAAATTACTTCTGAAGTGCGCGAGCTTTTGTCATCTGACCACGGTGAATTAGGACGATATCTATCAGATTCCGAAGAATTTGATGAAGATTCTGACTGATAGGTACCTATCTAATTTATGTAATTCTGTCTGATTTGACATAATATGACATGAACCAAAGTCTGTACCTTTTTGAGAGAAATAAATCATTATTTTTATTTTATTTTAATTGTTTGTTTTTTTTTTTGTATTATTATGTTGAAATATAATATCTAAAACCTTCCCAATGTGTTTAAATTTTATTTAATACGTACTTGATTAATTGTTAGGGTATTCCATACACATATATTGAGTTAAATAATATTGTCCGTCTAGATCATGAAAATACCACACTGTGCGGCGCTCGGCTGTTTGAACAAAAGTACCTACGCGTGTCATAGTTCATTCCTTGCAGGTTGCAACCTGTCCGGCGCGTGCCATGCGATGTACCTACAGTATTTATTTAGTCGCTTCGAATTAGCTGCGGAAGTAAGTGCGCGCACCCATTGCTCTAGTTTTTTTGTGTTTTTGGAGATTTTATGTGACGATAGCTATTGTAATCATGTCCATTACTGATAATACGTGTGATTTTGAATTATCGTTGGTAGATCTGCAAGCAATTGACGAACTAGAAAAACAACTGACTCAAAGAGATTCCCCGCTGTTAGAAATTCCATGTTGTAGTGAAATATGTGACGATACAAAAGTAATTTTGCATAGGCGAGAAAACAGAAAGAGGCGATATGTGATAGAAAGTGGTGACGAAGATGAAAACCCAGAACAGCAGGTTAGCACAAGGCTTGAGACCGATTTATGGTATGAACCAGCGGGTAAGCAAAGAAGAATTATACCTTTCACAGAGTGCCCTGGTTTGAAACCTTATAGTTTGAGAAATACGATGGCAAAATTCAAACCAGAGGATTTCTATTCTTTGTTAGTTCCGGATAGTGTGTTTCATGATATAGCTATGGAAACCAACCGATTTGCTGCTCAGACAATTACTAAACTTAGTTCAAAAAATCAAATAAAACGAGGATCGCGACTGCTTAGTTGGTCTGATACAAACCAAGATGAAATCAAAAGGTTTTTTGGTTTGATTTTATATATGGGCATAGTTAGATTGCCTAAGCTAGCTGATTATTGGTCAACAGACCCCCTGATTTGCCAATCTTTCCCGCGTACGGTTATGTCTCGTAACAGGTTTGAAATTTTGTTACGAATGGTACATTTTTCTAACAACGATAACCAAAGACACGGCGACCGTCTGTTCAAAATACGTGAATTGGTAAATACTTTGAATCTGAACTTTGAAACATATTACTATCCTCAAGAAAATCTCTGTATTGATGAGTCTCTGGTACCATTTCGGGGTCGCATTATATTCCGACAATATATAAAATTGAAGAGGCACAAATATGGAATTAAAGTTTTTAAATTATGTACTAATCCAGGCTACACTAACAGAATTCAAATATATGCGGGAAAGAGAGGTGAGACCGAAACTACAACCCCAACCAATGTTGTGATGTCACTTATGGAAGGATATCTTCAAAAAGGTCATACATTATATACCGATAACTGGTATACCAGTATTGATCTTGGACGCAAATTGTTGGACAAAGAAACGCATCTTGTGGGCACTTTACGTAAAAATAGAAAATATTTGCCTAAAGATGTTATAAACGGAAAGATAAAAAAAGGAGAGTTTAGAGCTAAAGAAAATGAAGATGGTATGATATGTATGAAATGGAAGGATAAAAGGGATGTTTATTTACTGTCTACGAAACATTCTATTGGATTTACAAGGACTTACAAAAGAGACAAAGAAATAATAAAACCAAAAATTGTAGTCGATTATAACAACGCAAAATCTTCTGTAGACCTATCTGATCAGATGATCGCATACTCAACACCTCTTAGAAAAACTGTAAAATGGTACAGAAAACTTGCTGTTGAACTGTTGTTGAACACTGCATTACTCAATTCTTACATAATTTATAAAGATACCACGAAGTCTAAAATAGGGATAGTAGAATATAGGAAAAAGTTGTGCAAATATCTAACAGAATCGGGCAAAGAAAACAGTAATCCTGGCATGCCATTGACAAGAAATAGGAGGCAAAAGCATGAGCTAAAAAAGAAAGAAGGACCTGTAAAAAAATCTAGAAAGTACTGTTCACGGTGTTATAAAGTAAATGTACAAACAATAGACAGAAATTATGCTAGAAAGAAGACTAAGCAAGTGAATACTTACTGCCCACAATGCCCTAATGAACCACATTTTTGCCTATCTTGTTTCAACGAGGAACATAAAAAAAATTAAGTTTTCCTTGGCCTCTCTGACTGATTATTGCATTTCATTACTCTAAATTGCATTTTTTTATAATTTTCTAAGCTGTATAAGCCCAAAATATGATTATTTCGAACAATAAAAAGTTTTTATAGTTTCATTGTGTCGCATTTTATTTTTCCCAATAAAACCTAAATAAATCCAGTTCTAAATATAAGAACGTTAGGCCAAGTTGAACATAGTTTTTGCAGGGCCTTGTCAGTCAATTTTAATAGATAATAACGAGCTAAACGTGCCGGACAGCTCCCTAGGATCATCTAAATTACATACTGTGGCGTCCGTCACCCGGGACTGACATGGCCTTAACAGGTGCCATGTCTGTCAGGCACCGGTGACTGACATGGCAGTTAACGTGTTAAAGAGATATATTTGACATTTCCCGTACGCGGTCATAGTTTTCTACCCGCCGATCGTGTTTTCGGCAGAGTAGAAAAGGAGGTTAAAACCGTTCCGGTAATTTCACAAAAGGAAGAATACCAAACAATTTATAAGAGACATGGGATTGTTTTATTGCTGGAAGAAGACTGGGGCTTGAAGGATGTCAAATCTTTGGAAACATATTATAAAAAGCTCGAAGGAATGAGGGACTTAAAACGTATTCATTTGAAAAAATATAATGTTATTCAGGGACGAGGAACAAGGAGACAAATTAAACTCTATATGAGGTAAGAACCTTTCGCAATTTGGTTAACGAGTCTGATCAGGAAAGAAATCGTTTTAGCATCTTAAAATCAAGAAAGACACATCCTCAGTCAATTGCACCACTTAACGTAAATAAATGTCTAAGTGCTCTGAAGAAAGCAGACGTAAAGTCTCTCATGGTAAAACAATTTGGTGACGACTGGGAGAAAGATGAAACTTTTTCTTGGTACAAAAAATTATTGAGTGAAAATTCCACTGAACCTGTTGATACAGAAGCAGATGTTCCTGACAACCATGAACGACATGATGATGAATCTAATTGCGATTGTCTGGAACCAGAAATAGCCATAATAGTTTAAGTTTTTCATTTAGCCTAAATAGCCATTAAGCTTTTATTAATATTAAAGTATGATGTGATTTTAAATAATGTTGTTTGATTGGAAACCACCTAATCTTGCTCTATCAAAAACCGATATATCCTACAGTGTTTTATCAAAAACCGATATATCCAGTTGGTTTGTTCAATAACCGATATATCCATTTTCTTTTTTTTTATAACTCAGCAGGTACCACAGTCACGAATGCAGAATTTAGTTTTCCAAACAGTGATGCTAACACCAATAGATTGATAAATTTCGTTTAACTCTAAATTAGAAAACCATAGACTTGGCCATATTTTTACATTTTTCCACAAAAAACATAAATGTGATTTATCGGTTTTTGTTCCGACGCTCCTCAATTTAGACGGTTCGCGCCAACACTGAGTAATGCTAGACGTTTATTAAAATTTTGAAGTTGTGGTAAGTGTGTGTATTGCAAACATTTTAGTGTCATATTATTAAATAACCATCTATTTATAACAAGTAAGTATTATTTCATTTCAAAATTATGTTATTTTACGTACAATGAAGGAATAAAGTAATTGTATCTAAAAAGATAGTTTGCGACTTACCCCCATACATCGAGTTTATTACCCATGTATCTATTTGTTTGTGTCCAAAAAGTTACAACGATACTTAACGTTTTTTACAGAAAATGAGGCGAAGTTCGAGGGTTTCAAGAATATTGGCCATGGTGCCCTCAGCTGCCTCAGGATCTGAGGATTCTGACTTAGATTTAGACCTGTCTTCAGACGCTCCCGATATTCCCAACAAGATGATGGATATTTTTGAACAATCGGATAGCGAGGATGACTCTTTACCATCGCAAATACTGCCTCCACAGGAATACTCATCGTTACCCGGTGCACCAGCCGTGAGTGTTATGATCCCATCTTCACCTTCTCTTTTGTCAGTAAATCCTTCACCCGACACCACACAAACGGTACAGTCGCCAAGAACGCCAAATACAATTTATTCTAATACTTGTAGTCCTCTGATGCCAATTGCATCCAGACTCCTACGCTCACGCAGATCAGAAACTCAAAAACAAGATAATAGGACAGAACCACCATCAATCACAAGACAAGAAAAGCTAACTGAACCCCAGACTTCTAGTGTTGAAGTTCAGCGTACAAGAAAACGAAAAAAAGAACACGTGGATTTCAGATTTAAATCTACAAAGTTTATGTGGCCTGTGGACAGGGAAACAAGTGTAGACCGTTAATTTCATTTTAATTTTTGAGGTATTGATACTCCATGTCAATACTTCAAAAGTTTGTTCGACGACGAATTGATGGAATTTCTTTGTTATCTCAAATCAAACCTTTACTCTACTCAAAGCACAGGAAGATCAGTTGATATGACAATAGAAGAATATGAAAGATTTTTAGGTATTGATACGCTAATGAGTATAGTTGGTATGCCTTCATACAAAGATAAACACACACACAACGATCGAACTTCACATCGATTAAGATATGACAAAATTGCATCGGTAATGCAACTGAAAAGGTATCAGCTGTTACGTAAATACATGCATTTTTTCCGATAACAGCGATGTTAACCCCAAAGATCGATAGGGTAAACTCACATAATTGTGTGACTCACTTAATTCGGAGATACAACGTTTGACTCTTTCACAGCGTTATAGGAGTAAAATCCAATACATTAAAATGAACCCTATGGTATGGTAATAAAGCTTCTTTTTGTATACACATTTTTGTTAAGATCGTGCGAGTGAGATAGTAACAATCACGGGATTTGTCATTGCGCCCGCCATGTTTGACGTTTCACCGGTAGCGTGAGTTAAGGAACCCCAATCTACCAATATTAGCTTTGTCAGCTAATAAGTATTTACTAGATGTATTATTTCCAAATATTCCATTGCTGGATCAGCGTTCATAATTATCTAGGACATGCGTCATATCTGATCACGTTGTGCATGTACTACGTTAGCAATAAAGTTAGTACCGTGGAATGGGGTGTCATTGATCAATTTAAAAATTCAAATGGCCGTATTTTCGAAAATACAAACGTACCGAAGACGAAAAAAAAATTGGAATATCGGTTTTTACTATACAATCGATACAATGAATTAGATTCTTTTTTAAATAAATAATATGTCGATGAAAAATATAAAGGTGAGTGGTCAATGTTAAACCGTACGTGGGGTTACTTTGATACCCCCTAATATTTTCACGGCAAATGAAAGTAACCCCTTTAAACGTTATTATTTCGAAAGAACAAAAAAAAATCGGTTAAGTGCAAAAAAAGATATTAATTTTTTTAAAGTTTAGGGGTGACATTGATCAAGGCAATAAAAATACTTTTTGAAAAATCACCTTTATTTTAACGTTTCATTGAGATATATTAATTGTAAAAACATAATTAGGAACATTAATCAGTCAACATCTTAAATGTTAAATAAAAATAGAAAAATAATCAAAAAAGTTTCCTTGAGATCAGAAATATTAATTGTATAAACATAATTAAGATGGTCAATCAGTCGCCATCTTAAATTAATCTACATTTCTTGAACATTAATATCAAATGGAAAAATAACAAATTCACCCTCCTCTACAGGTTTCGGTAAAAAAGATACAATATCGTCGTGATCTATTTCAGAAATATCATTCGGATTTTTTTTTAAATTTCTTTTTATGTCCAGCTGATTTAAACCCTTCTACAAGTAAAGGATCTGTTTCAGTAATTTGGCAAACATATTTGTAGGTCTTTAATAAGACTCTTATGGTAATCCACGTCTCGAAAAGAATTTCACCAATAAGAATCTTCCTAAAGTGCACTCTGTCTGCTCGTCTTCGTATTCTACTATATCGGACACCCAGAACCCCTAGCACGAATATTTGTAGGTTTCGTATCGCAAACGTATCGAGTTGTCGATACGATAACGGAATACAACGAAAGTCAGAAGCACGAAGCACTTTCGAAATAGTATCGAGAGCTCGATACGATAACGTTGGTGACGTCATTCTAACGTAAGTAAGGACGGGAAAAATAGAACGAATGATCTTACAATTGAATGAATGTTTCGTTCAGAAACTGGATGTGTATTTAGTTAATTAAAAAAAAAATGTTTTCAGGGCATTTAAAACTTTAATACTGTTCAATTTATAATGCAATACGAAGAAACTGCAGAAAAAGTTAATATTCAGTTAGAAAAATGGCATATTAATTTAACTGATTACTAAAACGTTGTGGTTGGTTTGACTGTATTCCTAAACGAACGACGGACGCTCGAAGCTCATTCAAGGCCAACTTTGTTTTGAAGCAGAGTAAAATATTTTAGAGGGAATTTTGAAGTGAACTTGTGTTGTGATTTAATTTGTGAAAAGTTTGGAACTATTTTATTGTTCTACAATGAGAACCAGCCACCCGCAGTACACCATTATGATAGAATTTATGGAAAAGTAAGTGTATTACATTTAAGATTTTATTATCTTAAGCATACTTAGACAGTAGATTTTAATAGTGTTTCAATGGGATATTTGGAATACATTTTTGTGAGTTTAAAAGAGCTAAAGTTTCTTTGTATACTCGAGTCAAATTAAGTATTACGCTAGTCATGGTAAATTTGTATAAAAAGTTGAATAAAAACTAAAATTAAGGTACTTACTTATGTGCTTAATTTTTGTCAATTATGTCCGTATAAAATAGAAAGGTAACATATATATTATTATAAAAATAAATATTGCAGCATACAGTCCTTTATCTCACGTTAAATTTATTTTAGGCATGGAGACTTATCCAAACCCAGCGGGGGTCCTCGTGGTAGACATTATGTGCAGCAAAAATGGAAGGAGTTAACAGTTATGCTCAATAGTGACGGCACTGGGGATTCTCGAACAGAGGAAAAGTGGCGGAAGGTAAGCCTATTAAATCCTAATTACGCACATTTAAGGAAATAAACTTACTTCACACAATTAGAGATACATGCATTCAATTGTTCATGTTTGTTAAGGTTTGGAGTGACTTCAAAAATAATGTCAAGAAAAAGTGGTCAAAAATAAATAGGTCTGCTCAGGGTACAGGCGGTGGGCCAGCGATTCAGATGACCTTAACAGACCTTGAAAACAGGGTTTTAAATTTAATTGGAGTGCAGGCTGCTACTGGAATGCCTATACAAGAAGCTGGATTTGTACAGGTGTGATATTTTTTGCTTGGTAATGTAGTATAATATATTTCCATTTTTTTTATTTTCATAGCAATCAATGTAATCTCATTTAATTCCATATTGGGATAGAATATGGTCAAATGTTTAACTTGTCTGCAACTTACCTACCTAATCCTGTAAGTAATAAAAAAGGGACCACTTGAGTTTTTTTGTTAGTATTGTGACACTTAAAATTCTTGTGTGGCTGACTGGCTGGGGTTTGAGTGCCACATAATGCGTTTCAATTATGATTTTTGTTAATATACAATGTCTAAATTTGATGTTTCTATGAGCATTCATGATTTCTGTAGTTAAACTTACTCTAGAGTAGTATTTTGTTTAATAAAAAAAAAATTGTAGGTATACTAAACAGTAAAGTTGGCCTTTACTCACAAATTATAAGTAAGCACTAATACTCAATTATTATTTTTATTAAAATAGGTTGTTGGTGGGGAGGAAGATAGCTTGCCAGTTCAGGTACTACCTGCCACAGAAAATGTAGACGAATTGACTGTGGATGATGTTCCTTATGAATATACACCAATTCCTGAAGGTTGGCATATTTTAAATTTATCTATCATTAACTTGGTAACTAACTCATAACTCTTTTGTTTGATATAACTACTAGTAATAACAAAATATTTAAAAATAAGATCTTATACACGAACTAGTCAAGAAGCTATCCAGAAAAGCACATGCTTAAAGTAAAAAAAAAATTATCCTGATAACTAAAGCTAGCAGAATAGTATTTACGTTGATTGTTGAATCACATTTTTTTCAGATGAATGGAATACTCCAGGAACAAGCAGCCAACACACAGTCGCTCCACCTCTTGCTCCTCCTACTCCGCAGCCACCAGCACTTACACCAACACCAGCTCCAGTGCAAACCCAGTGGCAACCGCCGAAAAAAAAGAAGAAGACAGATGACTCAGTTTTAAAAATATTTAAGGAGTGTGAGGGGAATGCTAGGGAGTATGAAAAGGAGCGTGACCGAATTGCGATAGAATTAGAGCGAGAGAGGATTCGTCAGCGTGATGTAGAGCTTCAGTTGCAAGCTCAGTGGCTAGATTTTATGAAAGAGGCGTTAGCGTTATTAAAATCATATTTAGAGAAAAGAAGTGAATAGTGTCTGATTTTTTATTTTATTTGTATTATGGTTCGGTAACAGACTTCACATACACTATTCACTTCTATTTCTTAAAAAGAAAACATTTTGTATATGTTAGAATTTAATTTATTTGGCTTAAACTATAATCATACTTGGAGAAGGCTTATGTCCAGCAGTGGGCGTCGTACGGCTGAGATGGTGAAACTATATTCATGAAAGTAATATCTTAAAGGTACTTAATTCTGTTTTGTAAAGAACTAACATCATATTTGTTTCAAACATATTATAGTATATTTTTTATTCTCTAATGCTACCTTTACTTGCTTACACAAAAACCGAAATTAATTATTTACATTATGAAGCCGATTAATCCTATCTACTAACATGTTTCTTATGGCTCTACCGCGAGTCAATTCATCACTAGAACCACTTTCGCGAAAAACTTCTTCTGGAGAAGAAAATGTTGAAACACCTAATTCTGAAGAATATATTATATCATCTTCAGGATCAGGCATCATAAAATCTAATGCTAGGTTGTGTAGAACGCTACATGCCATTATGATAGAAGCACACCTCTCAGGCGTGTAGTGTAATGTGCGGTCCTTACAAAGGCATCTCTCCACCTATTTTTAAGTCTTCCAAAAGTATTTTCGATCACAACTCTGGCCTTCCCATGGATGGTAGTATATTTTGCCTCTGGAGTGCCTTCAGCAGCATCTGTGATTGGTGTCATCAACCAAGGCCTCTGTGGATATCCAGAATCCCCTGAAAATTTATTTTGATTGTATATTGAATTAAATAATCTTACAACAGACAGTAACATTAAGTAGACAGTAAGTAATCTTAAAATAGTGAACTTTATCACTTTATTTTAAAATTAGAACAAATTACATGTAAAAAAAAAATACCTAATAACCACACTTGTTCATTATTCTGGTGTAAGTCTTGGATATACCTATTGGCTTGACTATTTTCCCAAATAAAAGCGTCATGGGTGGCACCTCCATACTTGACATTAACATTTAAAATTCTGCATTCACTGTCACATATCTATAACATAATAATTAATTGTTATCTTAAGTAATTGTAAGGTTATAAGTAGGTATAAATTAGTAGAGTAATATATCACCATTTGCACATTCAGTGAGTAGAAATGCTTTCTGCAGTAAAATAAGTGTTCTATGTCTCTTTTTGGAGTGAAGATATGAAAATGAGATCCATCAATGCATCCTATTACTCCAGGGAAGCCAAATTTTGTATAAAATTTGTAAATAAAGTATTGTAAGTAAAATTTTCTGGTATTAGGTAGCTATCATAATATATTTGTGGTTATTCAGTTGATCCTCCTTTCGCTGTTTAACATTCATTTCATTATTATAATTATTACTTACTTGTTTTTTACAATATTTCGCTGCTCTCGTGATGTTGGAAATTTCAAAAAAATATTTAATATTAAAGGGTTAACAAGAGCATCAGTAACCTGCCTCACATATTTGCTCACTGTAGTTTGCCCTAAATATTTAGCCATTCCTACTATTCTTTGGTAGGAGCCTGTAGCATAAAATGACAAAGCACACAGCACCTAGAAATAAAAATATTAAATAGTTAATAGTGTAGCTGTATATTATACTCACATAGTATGTATTAGTTAATGTACACATTATAGGTATCACACTATCACATCACACTAATATTATAAAGGCGAAAATTTGTGAGTGTGTGTGGGTGTGTGTGTTTATATGTTTGTTACTTCTTCACGCTCAAACGGCTGGACCAATTTTGGTAAAATTTGGTATGGAGGTAGCTGACACCCTGGATTAACATAAGGCTACCCTTTTTATCCCAATATTCCTACGGGATCGAAACTTACGCGGGTGAAGCCGCGGGGCACAGCTAGTAAAATATAAAAACATTTTAGTTAGAAAGGTACTTATGTAGCTTATAAATTACACTTACTTTGTGTTCCAGGCTGATCCTTTTACTTGATTTTAGACTGGATTTTTCTTTTAATTCGCGACACAAGAATAAAAAGGCTTCCTTACTTAGACGAAATCTATTTTTAAATTCTGTGTCGCTAAGGTTTTGAAGGTTAATATTTGCCAAATTCTTTCGGAGTAGAGCTCTCCTTGAGATTTCTCTGTAAATGTAATAGTAAATTTAAAAGATAACTTGTTTTTTATTTATAACAATATATAGTGTTCTAAAATAAATCACTCGCCCTGTTTCTCTTTGTACATTTCTACTTTCAACAATCAATCGCGCTGCAAGATAATAGTACAATGTACTACGTCGTGGGGTGCTTCTCGTTAATCTAAACATTTTCTGACCAAATAAATCAAAACAATCACTTAAATTATAATTTTATACTTAAAATAAACTCCGACGAAAGTTTTTTCACTGTCAAATTTAAAGTGAATAAACATTCGTGAAACTCGTAAGCCAGCCGTCGACAATTACGATACGATCCGTCATTTTATGCCTTCGTGCTAGCTATCTTCATACAAACGGCTCGAGTTACGTTTCGTATTCGATACGATGACGATACGAAATTTACATGTGTAAATTGTATTATATAATAAAAATATTATTAAATATTATATAATTGTATTTAAATTATTTGTTCGTGCTCTGAAAATTAGTTCAATTTACGCACACCAGAGGCGCTGTTCGAGTTCCCATACAAAATGCTTTCGTTGTCGATTCGAATGTTTTTTCGATAGTGATTCGTGCTAGCAGTACAGAACAACACTGTATTATGTCGAAAAATCTCAAAATTGACTTTTATACATATTTGAATAGCCAAAAATTTGCCGCGCATACCACGAAGACAGGCGTATTTATATTTACAAAAATGTCCAATAGATGGCGCGCTAACTCTCTATTGGTGACGACGCGCTGCCAGAGTCATACCGCGAACACAAAACTATTTCTAGTTGCAACTTGTCCGCCTCAGGTAACAGCACGCAGATCCTTTACGAAACAGTGAATTATTTTGTGTTAATGCAGTGTTGTTGAATGAAGCATACAAAATAAGCCGAATTATTTCGTTTTAATTCACTGTTGGTGACTGTATTTGTACTACGTGTTTGTTACTATTTCAAAATAGTACTCTGTTGTTGACGAAGGTATGTTAGATTTTTTGTATTATATCAAAATGGTTCAGTATTGTTCGTAAAAGCTAAAAATCAGTTAAATGATGCACTATTGATGGTAGATATAAATTATGCCCTAACTTTCTTATAAAAATATAGTAAATATTGTTTTATACTTATAATTGTTACTTACATTATAAATTAAAAGAAATATATTTAAAATAGATATTTTTCTTTATATACAAGAAGATTAATACTTTTTTTTGAGATAATGCACTATTGTTGAATTAATTAAATTTTTAATTGTTCTTTGGCAGATGATGAGAGGTCGTGGGCTCCTGTTACTCAAAAAGGCAATGGAAGCAACCATAGAAGAAACCAGACCTTCTGTACAACAAAGCAGCGTGGAAAAGGATGTTGAAAATACAACCATTGCAGCATCAACCGATGAGACGTCAGCGATGGCAGCATCAACCGATGAGACAACAGCGATGCCAGCATCAGCCGATGAAGCATCAGATAGGGAGGTACCCGTTCCTGTTTTATCTGATCATAGCGATGAAGAAGATTTTATAGATGATTCGGATACGGATCCTACTTTTATTTTGCCTGTTAAAGAAATATCTCGGCCTCTTGTAATCCCTAGAAGATTATCTTCTTCTTCCTCCTCGAGCTCCTCGTCAGACTCCAGCTCATCATCGTCAAGCTCCAGTAGCTCAAGTAGTTCATCTGATGATGAATCTAGTAGACCGCGTCTTCCTACAGCGAGTACTCATGAGGATTCTAATTCTACTCCGACAAACGCACCCTCAACTTCATCTGCCATTGACACTGCTCCATCAGTGAGCGAGCCTAAGTTAAGTAAAAAGAGAAAACGAAACCCTGCTGGCTGGAAGTCTAAGGGGCAACGCAAATAGAAGACGGCGAGACGAAGGTACGGTACAGACACGGCGCAGATACGGTGCAGGCGCGATATCTGCGCAAACAGATGCGGGGACGGTACGGCACAGAGTATTATTATACAAGGTGCTATTTAGTGGAAATAACATTTAATACACCTCCTTTCGGTTTTTTTTCGAATACTAATTCCCTCCTTTTGTATCATTATAATTCCTATGTACAGTCGAGAGCACATCAAGTGTAACATTGCGCTACGAAAGCCGCCACTATTACAAGTGCAATAAAGGCGTGCTCAAGGTCAAACTGTATAGCTTGATGTGCTGTCGACTGTACTTATGTTTGCAATATGTAACCGCTATGTTTGCTATTTAACTACTTTAAAATACGAATAACATCGAAATACATAAATCAAATCATAATAAGTTAAATTACATCGGATTTTCATTAAAATCATGGATTAAGGCTGATTTACATTGATACAGTAGCTGGCGCCAGCTACTGTATCAATGTAAATCAGCCTTTAAATATCCATATGGACGAAAATTTGAACAGTTTAAAATATATCGCTACGTATCTTTGTTCATACTGTATATAATGCGAGACGCCGCTTGCGCCTACATCTGCTGGCGACGTGGCGGGGGGCGAGGAGCGGCGTGCCTGCGCCGTCCGCTTGCCGCCTTCAGTCACGAACAAAAGATAACGCAAGACGCACGTCGCTTCGTATACAGGATGCGTGACGATATTGAGTTTAATATTGAGTTTTGCGAGTTAATTGAGCAATACCCGAATATCTATGACTACACTAAGACAGGGTACAGTAACAGAAATGTGCAAGACAAAATATGGCAAGAAATAGCAATAA
Source organism: Dryobotodes eremita (assembly GCA_917490735.1). NCBI lineage: Eukaryota > Metazoa > Arthropoda > Insecta > Lepidoptera > Noctuidae > Dryobotodes > Dryobotodes eremita. The sequence continues at coordinate 1,691,018 of OU823242.1, read as the reverse complement.
AAGTCGGTGCAACAGGTATGTATTTTATTTAAATTTTAAACATTATGTCTAGTCTGAAACGGAATCGGAGATCGTTGTGTTAGATATGTTGTAAGATATTCCCTGATATGGTAGGGATTTTCTCCCATTAATCGCATGTTAATGTTTGCTCCTATCAAATTACTTCTAAACCGTGGATTTCATTTTTTACCATCACATGTGCGAATTACGTTATGCAACACACACATTGCTTTTATAATATTATCAACATATTCTGGTTTGCAGCAAATAGGCGTGTAAAGTCCACCAAACTTTGACGCTAACATACCATAGGCACATTCTACTGACTTACGTGCCCTTGACAACCTGTTATTATAAGCTCTTCTCTCATTAGTCAATTGATTTCGACCATATGGTCTCATAATATTTCTTTTTAGTGGAAAAGCTTCATCTGCCACAAAATAAAAGGGCACATTCTGTGTTTCTCCAGGCAAAGGTGTAGGGTTCGGTAAATCGAGATCGCCTAGATCCATAGCTTGTCCAAAAGAGCTAACTTGTAATACTCGCCCATCACTATTTCGGCCGTATTCACCAACATCTATAGTTAAAAAGAAACCATCTGCATCTACAACTGCTAACAATACAATAGAGAAATATCCCTTATAATTTATGAAAGTCGAACCCGAGTTGATGGGCGCTGTAATTCTAATATGCTTTCCATCTAAACTCCCAACACAATTCGGTAAATTCCAGAGAGTGTAAAACCGTTCAGCAACTTCTACCCATTTTTGTCGTGTAGGTACAGGCATATATTCCGGCTGTAGGCATTCCCACATAACGCTAGAGGTTTCATGCACAATTTGCCGGACGGTACTGCCTCCTCTCAATACATATCCAGAAAGTGATGTAAACGAACAGCCATCTGAGTAGTATCTGTAACAAAAATAAAATAGCAATAAGTATGTAACATTTGTGTGTTTAGATTGAGGTGCCACTTTTCGCATCGTAAAGTGGCTAATGGAGTTATTTAGTAGTAGTTTAGAAAATTTTGTAGAACGGATATTGGATTTTGTATTAGAATACTTCAAAAGTTAAATGAATATAAAGGTGGCACCTCAATCTAACTGTTTGCATTGAGGTGCCACTCAGAACTGGGAAAATTATGGATGAAATTTTATCAAAATTTTGTATTATTTTGTAGTACTCCAGAATTCTGGAGTACTACGAAATTTTGATGAAAACTCATCCATAATATTCCCAGTTCTGAGTGGTACCTCAATCCAAACAGATTGAGGTGCCACCTTTATATTCATTTAACTTTTGAAGTATTCTAATACAAAATCCAATATCCGTTCTACAAAATTTTCTAAACTACTACTAAATAACTCCATTAGCCACTTTACGATGCGAAAAGTGGCACCTCAATCTAAACACACATTGTAACTAATCTCCTTAAATATTTTTCAGCCCAAGAATGTAAAGAACGGTGGAAGAATATTCGATGTAGTTACAGCAAAAACAAGAAAAGGCTAGATTTGCCATCTGGATCAGGTGCAAAGACGATTAAAGAGTACTACCTTTCACCACATCTACATTTTTTAGACAATTACTTGAAGTCCCGACCAACCAAAAGCAATCTAAGCAAATATGATTGCACAGACGGTAATGATAGTGAAGAAGTCGATGAGACACTGTTTACTGGTCAACTAGCTTCTGAAAACACAAATTCGGATTCCATCTCCAATCAATCCACGCCAACACCGCCACTGCTACCACTATTAAATAAATCTAGGGCAATCTCTTTAAAAGATGTTAATAAATCAGCACATGAATATTTCAGTCAAAGAGCATTACAAATGAAGACCATACATAGAGCTGAGCCTGAAACAGACAGCGATCTAGCTTTTTTTCAAAGCATGCTTCCAGATATGAAATCAATGACACCAGCCCAAAAACGAAGATTTAAAATGGGCGTTCTCAATTTATCAGAGCAAATTTTAAATGACCCAGTACCTAGTTATCCTAGGACACAGCCGTATTATCCACGAACACCTTCTCGAGAGACAGATTATGATCCTAATGAAGGTGCAACCCAGCAGACTCTTACATCCAGAGCTAATACAAGTCCAGCACCTTCGTTTACCTCGACTCAGCAGACAGCTAAACATACTGCAGCAGCTAACAAAAATCCGGAAACTCAGCTGACTTTGATATCCGGAGAGTATATAAATCCAGCACCACCGGCGGCAGTGGCTGTAATTGAACAAATAGCTGGGCCTTCAAGACACCGAACTTATGATGAGAAAGCTTATTATCAACTCAGCATTTCAGAATATCAGCAAACGCGGACACCGGGAGCTTATGAAAGAGCACAATCCTTAGCACCTCCGGCAACTCCAACTACATTATGTTTGCCAATATTTTCACCAATAACTACAGCTACACCTCACCCGAATCCAGAGACATCTATCCAATCTCATGAAGACGAAATAAGTGATTTTAATGAGAACTATCCAATGCCTTGAACTTTATTTATAAATGGCTCTTAGTGCGACAGCTAGCTTGAGTAGTCATGTGCTGTCCCTGTCCGCATGCGCTGATTCTGTATTGTGAGATAAGGACAGCACATGATGACAGCTTGACAGATACTCAAATTAGCTGTAACACTGAGAGCAATTTATAAATACTAATTGTAGCAAAGATGCTAAACCAAAAACATTTTCAATGAATATTATCTTTTGATTTGTCAATAAAAGTTTGATCTGTAAAAAATAGTTTCACTTACCTTAAAGTTATCAGTAGTCTTTCTTCAGGGCTGATTGGTTTTCTCCAATTTGTAACTTGCTTCCGAAGTCCTTCTCTTACTTTTGACAATACGATATGGTAACATTCCAGTGACATTTTATAAACTGTGCGAAAACGATCAGGATATTCATATAATGTTTCCATTATTTTATAGTACCTGTGCTCTTCTGCATTTCTCCACACTGGATGTATCCAATACCTTCTTGGTCTTTGCTGTAAATTAATAATCTGTAGCAAAGCCAGTGCATCTTCATCTTCGTCTGAAGAGGAATACATGTCTTATCCCGTCAATATCACGCTCTATAATGACTTAACTTGCCATATCGTCCCCGCGTCTGTTTGCGCAGATATCGCGCCTGCACCGTATCTGCGCCGTGTCTGTACCGTACCTTCGTCTCGCCGTCTTCTATTTGCGTTGCCCCTAAGATTGCTAGAACATTGCGGAATACAGGAAAAGAGTATGTTTCTTTATCAAATCCGACAAAACTGATCGCTGGGCGTCAAATCCGTACACCTTGTGGCGACAAATGCAGGTTGAATTGTAAAACTAAAATAGATGAAATGGTAAGACAAGACATTTTCAATCAGTTTTGGCAGCTGGGCGATTTGGAGAGGCAAAGAGAATACATAGTAAGGCATACACAAGAAATCAAACCGAAATATAGGTACATCACTTCTCAAAAATTGAGGGCTTTGAATTCGGCTTACTATTTTGTAAAAAATAACAACAGGATTAGGGTATGTAAAGAGTTTTTTAAGGCTACGGTGAGCATTTGTGATAGATATATTAAGACGGCTCTTTCAAAGAAAACTGATGGTGGTTTTATTCAATCTGATGAACGCGGGAAGCATGGTAATCACCGCAAAATAGACTCTGAAATAAAAGATAGTGTGACTGATTTCATAAATTCTATTCCTAGAATAGAGTCTCATTATTTAAGAGCTCAAACTAAAAGAGAATATATCGCAAGTGATAAATGTTTGGCAGACTTGTATAGAGATTACAAAACCCTCCGAGAGCAAAATAATTTAACTCCAGCTTCAGCTTCAACTTTCAGTAGGATATTCAATGAGGAGTTCAATATTTCTTTTTATATTCCTAAGAAAGACCAATGCGACCTGTGTTAACGTTATAAAAATGCCGATGATGAGGGCAAGGCCAAACTCTGTAAAGAGTATAATAACCACCTCAAAGAAAAAGAATTGTCCAGATTTGAAAAAGAGGCTGACAAAAACAGGAAAGATGTCGTCGTAGCAGTATACGACCTGCAGGCAGTCATGCAGGTTCCCAAAGGTCAAGTTTCTCTTTTTTTTATAAATCAAGAATCAATTGCTTTAACTTCACTGTAAGTGACTTAAACGCAAAGGATGTTGCGTGTTTTTTCTGGGACGAAACCGAAGCTAAACGTGGTGCAGTTGAGATAGGAAGTTGTGTCCTAAAATACATTGAAATGGTACTTGAAAAGAGCGTTCCTGATACTGACGTGGATATGATACTTTATAGTGATAATTGCTGTGGGCAACAAAAAAATAAATACTTATTATCCGTCTATGCTTATGCAGTTAATAATCTGAGAGTTAATTCTATAACACATAAATTTTTGATCCGCGGACTTTCACAAAATGAAGGGGACAACGTTCACAGTGTAATCGAAAAACAAATAAAAAGACACTTAAAATCTGGCCCTATTTATTGCCCACAGCAATATGCTACGTTAATTCGTACTGCCAAAAAAACAGGAAACCCATATCTTTTAAGGGAGCTTACATACGACGATTTTTATGAAATTAAAATCCTCCAGGAAGCTTGGGGCAACAATTTCAATATAGATGAGGACAATAATCAACTTAAATGGCACGACATTAAGCAACTACGCGTTGAAAAACAACATCCCTTGACTTTCTTTTATAAAACATCCTTCGAAGACACTGATTTTAAGAAAGTCTGTGTTCGAAATCGTTCAAGGCGCTACAGAGATCAAGGCTTTTCTCCGCTGTTAGTTAAAGCATATACAGAAAAACAACCTCTGGCTGAAGCCAAAAAAAGAGATATTATGGAATTAATCGAAAAAAATATAATTCCTGCTAATTATGTTAATTCCTATTATAAGACTGCATTAAATTTAGAATAGTAGCACAATACTGAAAAATGAAACGTTGAGTTCCTATGTTATTAGTTATAAAAAAAAGTTTTTCCCCGTTTCTATAGTATTTATTTTTTAATTGAAGATAGTGAATATTAAGGTACAAGTAAACCTGTGATAATTATTGTAATACATTGGTGATTTATATAAGACTTGTTATTCTTAAAGACTGGTTATAGTAAGTAGGGATACCCTTAAGATTCCAAGATAATACTTTGAGTTAAGATAGTTGTATGGTACTAAACAGTGCTTAATGTTTCTTTGTTACCAACTTTTTATACAACTTTATAAGGCCAGATGTCTTGTTTTTAGAGTTTTTAATAAGAATGAATATTACAGCTATAATTGTAAGTTGAAAGTGGCTAACTCCGCTTGGATTAAGTAGTTTAGTGGTTGGTAATTGACGTCTAAATTAAAATTTTCGTTTTGTTTTAGTTTTAGTGATATGCCATGAATGATTGTAGGTAAGACTACATAGTCGTACTTTAAAAAATAATTACTTGTTGGTTGAAGTTTAAAATGATTACGTATTTTAATTACTTACTGTTTTGTTTATAACTTTTAATTAGTGTTTTTGTGTTATGATTGTTTTGTATCCATCCAACTTTGCCATTTTATATTATTTTTTTGTTAAAAGAAAATTTTTGAAGACTGTTTTTTGTTTTTTGTGATTTACATGTTATAATATTAGCACAACGAGTACAAAACGAGTACTAGTTTATGTTTTAAATATAAGTACCTACTTATTTTAGAAAAATTGTCTTTTATTTCGCTTTTAATAGGTCTATTCCTAAAAACAAAATAAATGGGACGTTATTGTATATTGAATCTCAGTAAAAAAACTGTAGAATAAGAGTGCATTATTTCGGAATTAATCAGTAAAAAGCATGTAACTCGAAATATGTTTTTTTTTTTCTTTCAGTCATTCCGCAACAGTGAATTAAGTAAAAAAATGCATTATTTTGCTTTATTAATGCGTTTTGAATCAGCTGAACTATACAGGGTGACTTGTAATTAGAGCACAACCTTGTAAGGGGATATAGTACAGGTCATTTGCAACAACTTTTGTAGGAACACTCATATGCAAAAGTGCACCAACATTGAGTTATAATTTTTTTCGTGTTATTTTGAAAAACTCTTATGGGGTAACCTTAAAAAATTAATAAATAAAAAACTTGACATAGATTTGTTAATTTTCTTTTTATTATTTAGTCTATATCGTTCCAGTTACATGTCAGCATCATCAAATGTACATTATTGACATTATTCTAGACACAGTGCTCCAAAATCCAAAAAACTTAAACAAATTTTACTGGCATTATTACACAAAACAGCCTGTTTAAAAAAAAATCACTACGACACTTACTCTGCGTATTATTAAAAAAACATCTACATTTCATAAGCTTTCAAATGAGATATAAAACCCTAACATAGCTAGTCCAATAGGGAAGATATTCGCATAACAAAGGCGCACGGCCAAAAAAAGGTCTGTTTCTACCTGCTCTACTAAGCAGGTAAAAACAGCCGGTCATTGTTTAATCTCTTTTGGGTTGTTTAGGTTAGTCCGTCCTTGTGATTCGTTGCGATCGGATGCTTTTGTGTGTGCTCTGCAGTTTTGTTTTATCTCTGACGACCCGGCTTGTGACTGTTTTTGTGATTTCGTTGCGATCGGATGCTTTTGTGTGTGCTCTGCAGTTTTGTTTTATCTCTGACGACCCGGCTTGTGACTGTTTTTGTGATTGATTGCTCTCCTGACGACTTGGCTTTTCAACTGGTTTCCGTGTGTTATGCTCATCTGTGGTTTTGGCGCGTATCAAGTACTATGGCTCAAAGACAACGGGCAAATTTTACCAATGAAGAATATGCCGATATTCTGTACACTTACGGCGTAGCTAGAGGCAATGCTTTAGCTGCCCAGCGCGAATATCAACAGAGATACCCCAATCGCCGTTTACCTGATGTAGGCGTGTTTTCTCGAGTTTATCGACGAGCCCGGGAGACTGGACGCTTTCAAAGACGTCAAGGTATGTAATAAAAAATGTAATTTAATAAATAATTGCGATTAAATTGCAAGTTTACAGCCAACAGCTGCTTAAGCACGTTAGATTTTGTACCTTCTTAGAGAGTTAAACACAGTTCAACTGTCAATCGTGATTTGCTTCTGGCTGTACCTACTTACGTAGTACCGGAAAAAAAAAAGATAGTTTTCTCCGAAATGTTTTTGTTATTGCAATTTAACTTCGTAAGCAAACAAAGGCCTGACTTGGGTTATCATCTTTAAAAAATTGTAAGTGCATTCAGTATTAGCTGCGTGTTTCCACTTAGACCGTCATTTCATTACCAATAACAATAGTATTAAATTGTGGCGGGTGAATTCTTTGTAAACACTTGCAAAGCAGGTGCGGTACGTACAGATACTTTCCCTATGTTATCTTCCTTCATTTTTAATAATTATTAATTTTTACAAAATAATTATAAAACCACGTATTTTTATTTATTATTTTAGAACAATTAAATAAATAAATGTTGTCATTGTATTTCAGTCAAAATGGCTTCTTGGCCGAAATGGCTCCTTTAAAACTGAATGGGCTTTGGTTTATTACCCCTATTGTTTACCGCAATTGATTATTTAAATTAGTTTTTTTTTTATCAGGCGATGCGGGCAGACCTCGAATATACCGTGCTGATGATGAAGAAGAAATCCTACGTCATTTTCAACGGGAACCTAACATCTCTACAAGACAAGTGGCCAATTTACTTGGAATATCACAGTATAAAGTGTGGAAAGTGGTCCATGAATCTGGGCGTCATCCATATCACTACACTCCAGTGCAAGTCCTGGAAGACCGTGATCCTGTTGCAAGGGTCCAATTTTGCAGATATCTGCTAAACTGCGACATAGAGGACCCAAATTATTTAAAACAAATTTTGTGGACCGACGAATCAAAATTTGACAAAGATGGAATCACAAATTACCATAACACTCATTTCTGGGAAGAAAAGGCGGTGGGAAATCCAAAAAAAAAACGACCGAAAGGATCGCAACGAAGATTTTCACTAAATGTGTGGATGGGAATTATTAACAATAATTTGATTGGGCCCTTTTTTCTGCCAGACAACTTAAACGGTGAATATTATGAACACTTTTTAAGAAATGTTTTACCTGAATTACTGGAGGACATACCTTTAGCCACCTTGCGTGCTATCAGGTTTCAACACGACGGGTGTCCAGCTCACTACAGACGACAAATCAGAGACTGGCTAGACGAAAATTATACCAATAATTGGATCGGTAGAGGAGGGCCCATACCTTGGCCAGCAAGAAGCCCAGATCTGACGCCAATGGACTATTACGTCTGGGGACATATGAAAACGTTGGTTTATGTCGATAATCAGCCTGTCCCAGATATTGACGAGTTAAGACGGCGAATCATTTTGGGAGCTGACCAAATTCGAGCAAATCTCAGCACTGCGGTGGTGAAAAGCGAATTGAGGAAAAGGATGCGAATTTGCGTGCGTAACGGTGGGAGTCATTTCGAAAATGAGATTTAAGTGAATGACTGAGGATGACTAGAGAACGTCAATTCTACAACACACTTTTAAAATTTCCTAATTTTAGATCTTTTTGTCTCTTTTAATAAGAGAAGTTTGAAGTAAGGACCAGCTACCCTAAAAATTTTAAAATTAAAATCAAGTTAAAATGTGTTGTAAAATTGTCACCACTAAGTGCGTGGATCACATTCTACTTAAAGGTCATGGCCCATAATCCGACCCGGTTCAAAAATGTTTTTGTACAAAAACGAAAATGGTGGTAAATAATGCAGGTATAACCCACTTTTCATTATAAGTAAAAAGAAAAAAAAAATCAATGGAGAGATCTTGCAGTAGACCAATAAAAATTGGATAATAATTAGCTGCACCAGCAGTTTCGCCCGTCTGTAAATTATTTTATCCCATGGAAACATGTCACTGGGATAAAAAGTATACTGTATATCTCTACACGGCAGTTTAATCAAAACCGGTTCAGTGGTTTAGACTTAAAAATTAAACAAACAGACTTACTTTGCCATTGTTTTGTTAAATAAAAATATCATCATCACACTCATAAAGCAAACTCGTTCGGTCAGGTAATAACACGCAGGTATATTGCTGTCTCTGTCTTACCCGAGTTGATAACCAGCTTTGTTGCGCTCGCGCAATAACAATGCCATGCCTGACCCACAGCAGGTAGAAAAACATCGGCGGCGCCTCCCCGACCTCTCCCTTCGCAGTCCTTCGTCATTCGTCGTTGTGATCTGTGCTATTATCCGAGTTTCTATATTATTCCGATACAATTAACTACTTTGGCGTGTTTACTTGAGTGATTGTTTGCTTCTCGATTTGGATTTTGTTGACATGGAAAGACTTAATAGCTGTGTAGCGTGTAACCGATCGGTGTTACGTCGCAGAAATCACCCTCTTACTGGAGTTTTTCTCGAAACATATCGGGAACACGCCGTGCTATTACTACAAGAAATAATACCATACGATGTAAGTTTCTGCGCTTTAAACTTATTATCTAAACGTATAAACAATTTATTTATATATTGTACAATATTATAATATAAACTACACGCGTGTGCTAGTTTAATGACGCCCAAATTGTTTATTTATTATTCTCTTTGTTACAAACTGCTCACAGTATTTTAGAATAATAATTATCTTCTACGGTGTTCAGATTTCTTTTTAAATGAGAGTGCTGTTAGAAGGGTATCTACACTTTCCTAAAAGTCGTGTAAGAATTTATGGTTGGATTTTAAAATGAATTTAGGCATCTTCAGACCAGTCTGCTCCACCATTTTTTGTATACTTTTTTTTTTTCCGGTGATTAATGTTAATGATTATTTCGACATTTTCAGGTTCCATTTGATGGCTCAAGGTCAAATTGCCATGCATGCTGGGTTAGACTGGGTCGTGATGTGCAACGTCAGCGAGATCAACAGGTTCAAGATCAACCACCCGAACAACCTGAAGACCAGCCAAACCAACAAGATCATGATCAAGGTCAATCAAACCAGCAAGGAGAACAGGAAGTATACAACGATGGCCAAGACGTAAGACCTGGCTTCATGCCCTTACAAGGATATTCACGTGCTTCCAATACCGCAAGAAGGTGCATATTTAACGGCTGCAGGAATACGTCTAGTCATCTAGTGCCCACGTATATAAGGTTCTACTTGCTTAATACGAATAAATATTATATACCTCAAATTGCTCGCGTTTGTCACCCGCACCTGGTGCGAAATGATTGGGAGGAGTTAAGTGCTCAGACGTCATTGCTGGATTTTAATAATGTTCATGTATTAGACATGTTCGAATTGTTTAAATGGGGGTTAGAACGAAGTCATCAATTAGATTTTGAACATATTGAAGAGATAGATGACAGTGAACTGCATTTTTGGACTGGAGTTACGAAAGTTCAGTTCAACATGGTTTTAAGTCTAACTCCATCTCTACGTACCAGAACGGATAAGCCTGCAACCGCTTTAGGCATATACTTAACTAAAATAAGAACTGGTGAACAGGACAGAAGATTAGCTACAAAATTCAAAATATCGAAAAGTACGTTAGAGAGAAACTTAATATAGCTAGAACATGTTTAACTGATGATTTCGTTCCACGTTTTCTTGGCGTAGATCACATAAGTCGAGAAGAGTTTATTTCTAGAAACCTTACTATTCCAGCTCATATTTTTGGAGGCAACAATGACGCAGGAATTCTTGTATTTGACGGCACATATCTTCATGTGCAAAAGAGCGCTAACTTTTTATTTCAAAGAATAACTTATAGTCTACATAAATTCCGGAATTTAGTCAAACCATTCTTGATAGTGTGCACAGATGGCTATATAGTTGATGTCATAGGCCCATATGCAGCAACAACCTCAGATGCTACAATTATGCGCAGTATCATGCAAGAAAACTCAGTTTTCCATTGGTTTCTAACGTCTAATGATGTATTCATATTGGACCGCGGATTTCGGGACTCTATTTCAACAATCGAAGGTTGTGGTTATAATCCACACATGCCACCTAGCAGACCCAGAGGAGAACAATTATCAACGGCCGAAGCCAACAAATCGAGATTGATAACAATGGTCCGATGGCCAGTAGAGACCATAAATGGCCGTTTTAAAAGAGACTTTAACCCTTAATCGGGCACAGGGAAGTATTTTCCCACCCCGACAGCCGAGTCATAAACAGTCGTATATTTTTAAAATGGCACCTCCCCAGTCTATTTTTTTCTTAGATATATTCTTGATTCGTTACTGATTTATTTTATTGACAACCCCACTCTTTCAAATGTCAAATGTCAACGTCAGAATCAAATTAAGGTCACTTTTGAAAAAATTGCTCGTTTTTCATGTAGTGGAGACATAATTCTGTTAAGTTTCTTCAAGAAAGATTCTGGTAAGTAGATATTTGATCCGTTATTGACTAGTATATTATATTCTGTGTTACGTTGTTATGATATTCAATACAAAAATGTTATATTTGTGTGGATTATATTCATTTGAAATATTGTCTTGCAAGTGGGAAAATAGTTGCGATTGCCCGTTCCTGAACTCCATATTGCGTCAATATATATAAAATGTAGGGATTTATTTCTGTCGACTTTTTTTATTTTTTTGTAATTTTGTTTATTACCCGACTGCGGTGAAGCCAAAAAGGAGGATTATGTATTTGACCTGTTTTATCGTTTTTAATTGTTGGTTTTAATTGTTTTAGATCATGTCTTTTAATAGAAGAATTAATGATAAAACACTTGAAAATATATTAGAGAATATTTCTGATTTATCAGACATCGATACTTCTGATGATGACGATATTTATGGTGGTTGCCTGATAAGTCCAACGGATTCATTTTACCGTACAAACTCAGAAGACTTAGTCGAGAGGCGTTTAGAGGAAATATTTGGTAAACAAACTTTAGACCCTGTATCAAATGACACTACAAACAAAACAGAGCTATCTACTTCCTCACTCGTAGAAATTTTACAAGGACCTTCAACATCCAGGCAAAGTACTTTTGCTTCTTCACCACCACATTCTACGCCAACATTGATTTCATCAACTGTGCCAACAAGTTCAGTTTTTGAGCCGCCGCTTACTACACCATCTTTGCTTTTATCGAACGAACCAACATCCAGGCAAAATACTTCTGCTTCTTCACCACCACATAATACGCCATCGTTGCTTTCACCAACTACGCCAACAAGTTCAGTTTTTGTGCTGCCGCTTTCTACACCACCTTTGCTTCTATCGCACGAACCAACAGGACCGGTTAACGATCAACCCATCCCTGCAAGACCAACTATAAGAATAGATAGAATAGAAAGACTCAATAATAATCCTCGTGAATGGAAAATTGAAGATCAGATTCATAACATTCCAAACTTTACCAATAAAATTATACCCCAGTCAATCTATACTCACAAAACACAACCTGTCCAAGTATTTAACAACTTCTTTCCGAGATATCTTTTAGCCAAAATTGCAGAACAGACAAATAAATATGCACACCAAAAATCGAGCAGAAACTGGTCTGACGTAACAGATACCGATATGAGTGCTTATTTAGGTGTATTAATTATGATGGGACTTAACCCATTACCTAATATGGAATATTACTGGTCGACAGATCCCTTCTATAATAACTCCGAGATATCAAAAGTATTTACGCTAAAAAGATTTAAGAAAATCACCGAAAACTTACATTTAAATGACAATTCTCTGGAACCATCAAGAAACTCTCCGAATTATGACAAACTATACAAGTTACGACCATTTATAAATGAACTCAATGAAATTTTTCAGAAGCAAACAGCTAACTCCAGTATTCAGTCCATAGACGAATGTATGGTGAAATTTAAGGGGCGATCTACTTTAAAACAGTATATGCCGAAGAAGCCTATTAAGCGCGGATTCAAGGTGTGGGCTAGATGCGACGCTAAAACTGGGTATCTGTATGAATTTGAGGTGTATACTGGAAAGGGAGATAACATGGAACATGAAGGTTTAGGTTACAATGTTGTTTGGAAATTTAGCCAAAACTTGCCAATGAACACGTTATTGGCATTTGACAATTTTTTTACTGTAGTAAACTTACTGGATGATTTATACATGAAACATGTGTATGCTGTGGGAACAGTACGTAGCAACCGGAAGGGACTACCAGATATAATCAAGAAGACTCAGCCAAGAAATATGCGTTTAGGGAAACATGAATTCGCAGCAGTAACTGCATCACCGGTATCAGCAATAAAATGGGTGGATACCCGAGATGTATCCGTGCTCACCACAGCACACGATCCAAAGGATGTTGTTTTTATAAAAAAGAACACAAAAAGATGGCACCAAAGCAGACGTCTTGTGTCCAAAAGCAATAGCTGATTATACGCAAGCTATGGGAGGTGTCGATCGTTTCGATCATTTTAGATCATCATATCCCATTAACAGAAAAAGTAGAAAATTTTGGATGAGATTATTTTTTTTCTTGTTTGATGCTGCCATAATAAATTCTTATATTACATACACAACTATCCATAGAATTACGAGCGATTCACATAAGGACTTTAGGCTACGGCTGGCGCGAGGGTTAATAAATAATTACACGGAGACGAAAAGGGGTACAATTTATTTTAAAAATAAGAAAGGGGGGAATTTTGGAGTTCCGAATGAAATTCGGCTCCAAAATGTCGGTGTGCATCTGCCCGAAAAAGGGGCTACCTACAAAAGGTGCCGATATTGCAGCACAAAAATTAAAGAAAAACGCACCAACATCTTGTGCTGTACATGCAAGGTCTCCTTATGCCCGCAAGAATGTTTTAAACTATTTCATTTGGCTGAGTAAATTTTAATCACATTGTTTTTATTTTTATTGAATCCCTCGTTCACACACTGATCCTCCTCCACCTCACGTCAAAGTAAACAACTCAGTGCACATTTATTTGAGGATTGAGGAACATAAATTCAAAAGTAAAGTCAGGGTAAGTTACTAGTCTATTAAAATTTATAGACGTAATCGGGTAAAGGGAAATAATTCCCCACTGGGGTTATCCTTATACGGGCAAAGGGAAATAATTTCCCACACGAAAAAAAACCTTTTTTTTTCAGTTTCAGTAATTTATATTGTTTTTTATGTACACTGCTATCTAACATGATACAAGAACTTACACTTAAACCATGAAAAGTTATTTTTTTTGTTCGGCCCGATTAAGGGTTAAAATATTTCGGCCCACGTATTTTAATCTTGCGTTGCCTAATATGATGACGGACTTTAGGGTTACTGCTGCACTAATTAATGCAACCCGACGTCCTTACGAAGATAGCGTATACGTAGAGCAATTTATAAATATTATAAATGAGAATATAAATAGAGAGAATGAATTGGCACAATATGTACAAGAAAATAATATGAATAGGCAAAGAGTAGCCTTCGTGCCTATTGATGGTAATGATCCATCTTTCGGTGATTTCCCTCAACTTACATATGAGGAATTGACTTTGTTTACATTGGGAAGTTATCACTTGAGATTAGCCAGATCTTACTGCCACGAGCACATGCGACCAAATGGTCTGTACACATTAGATGTATACAGACACCGCATGTTGGTTGACAACAAAATATTAATTAGAGGGAGAATACAGTCTCGACATGTCAGGAGTAAACAATATTATACTTATGTTTTGGTGAATGCAACACGACATGGTCGAGAGAGTATCGAGGGATACTACTGTTCATGTATTCATGGCCGCCGCACTATAGGAAGTTGTGCCCATATTGCAAGCGTAGTATACTTTTTATCCTGGGCCAGACATCAAGAAAATATTGATACACCTGCGGCTTTCTTGGACAATGTAATTTTAGATATTGATGAAGCTGAATAAACATTTAAAAAAATATATATTTTATTTTCTCCTCCCTAAAACCACAAGTTATAAGTTAAGTTTTCATACTAGATAGATTACATTTTTTTATTATTATTATTTCATGATCCCCATCAGCCACAGTAATGCGCCACATATCATTGAAAAGTATAATCATCTGTCTTTGATTCCCGCCATATTTCATTTCTGTACACCGTGGGTATATTTTTCACACTAAATGGGCCATGACCTTTGTATTTATTGTGTTTTAAACATTATGGCCATTAATTTGCGAAACTTTCGATATTCCAGCCTGTTCTATTCTTTGGCTAATATCTTTAATGTTAAACTAGCTATGTCAGACTTTTACACCTCATTTGAAAGCTTATGAAATGTAGATGTTTTTTTAATAATACGCAGAGCAAGTGCCATAGTGAGTTTTTTTTAAACAGGCTGTTTTGTGTAATAATGCCAGTAAAATTTGTTGAAGGTTTTTGGATTTTGGAGCACTGTGTCTAGAATAATGTCAATAATGTACATTTGATGATGCTGACATGTAACTGGAACGTTATAGACTAAATAATAAAAAGAAAATTAACAAATCTATGTCAAGTTTTTATTTATTAATTTTTTAAGGTTACCCCATAAGAGTTTTTCAAAATAACACGAAAAAAATTATAACTCGATGTTGGTGCACTTTTGCATATGAGTGTTCCTACAAAAGTTGTTGCAAATGACCTGTACTATATCCCCTTACAAGGTTGTGCTCTAATTACAAGTCACCCTGTATAATGCTGAAACGCATTGGATTCTTCACCTGTAATGTGCAAGACATTCGCAATAACTGTGAAATAATATGAGATAACGGTTTTTCGTCAATTCTGAAAAATGAGCTATTTAGACTTAGTGCAGTGTTGTTCTGGGCGTGCGATATCTTCGTCAGGGTAATTTTCAATCAGTTGTCTATCCGGGATTTCCTCACTGTGTACACCTGCAGCTCTGACTTGAGATGGACCCGATTCAACCAATGCTTGATTTTCCATTTCTTGATGATCGGAATCTGAGGCGTTCTGTTCATTACTTTGCTGATTTTCAGATTGGGACGCTTCCTCTCTCGTTGCAATACTTTTTCCAGGAGCTTCATCCAAACGTCTCTTTCTTCTTGCAGGTTGGTTTGAAGTGCTTCCATATCTTGATTCCTTCAAGAAATCTGTCAAAGTGCTTTCAACTTCGTGTTCTTCAATGTGTTCTCTTGGAAGGCGATTAAGAACCTTTTGTTTGTTGAAAGGATATATGCCAGTTGCACAAAATCCGCTTACGATATTACGTTTGATCCCGGAACTTATGTCTATATAAGGAGAATTCGGTTTTGGTTTAGCTTGATCCATTTTTTCGAGAGCTTTTGTCAGAAGATACGGGAATGTATCCTTAGGAACAGTTGCCAATTTAGCATTTTGCATGTTCCAATTTGTCAGCACTTGGCGCCAGGCTGTTTTCATTGGGCGGAAGAACGCCACATCCAGAGGTCGGCATAAGTGCGTCGAATGTGGCACTAAACATACAAAATCAATGTTATTTTCACCACAAAGTTTTATGACCTCTTCATCTAAATGAGAAGAAAGATTATCACCGATAAGAACTTTACGTCCAGGCAATCTTTTTGCATGAGGCAAAAAACTACTTACAAACCAATCTCTGAATGTTGGGGCGTCCATCCAACCACTGGCTGTACGGTTAAATCGTGATCCTGCTGAGCAACAAGGCTTATTACAATTTGGTGGACCGCATGGAGCTCTCTCTTTCCACGTGTCATAAAGGTGTAGACTTTTATATATGATATAGGGTGGTAAAAGCACCCCATCAGCAGACCCACAAATCATTATCGATGTTGCACTCTTAGAAAAATTCATCGCCTTTTCCGGGTATTTGACACCTCTACGATATATCCCTATCTTCTTCCCTGGATCATCACTTAAGTTCGACTCGTCGTAATTGAAAATATTCGAGTCAGGCACACCTTCCACAGTTCTTTCAAGGTTGTTGAAATATTCCTCGATACTTTCAGGGGATACTGCAGCTCGAGCTCGTTTGATATTAGTAGCAACCCGTTTAGAATATTCGTTTTTGTGTCGCTTCAGTATCGAGTATGCCCAGTCTTGTCCAGGCAGGTTGTTTTTAAATTTCGAAACTGTTCTGCCTTGTCTGTCTAAAAGAATTTTAGCAAACATGCGCAAATCTAAGATTGTAAGGGGATATCCCCATTCAGAACATTTGGCACAAGCTTTCAATATATATTTCTCTTCATTTTCAGAAAATACTGGCTGAGCACCCGGCTTTTTTATAAATTTTCCGTGGTATTTATTGAAAATCGTACCATACGGTATTTTAAATTTCTCTGAAGCCCCACGTAAGGTCATACGACCTTCTACAACTGCAGCTACTGCTCGTTCTAACACGTCTTCATTATAATTCCGATAGGCGCGAGCGCCTAAACGCTTCCTGTATGTTCTTGGCATAGCGCTGAAAGTAAAAAAAAGCATATAAAGCAGCCATCATTGCAAATATATTGATAATTTATGTTAAAAAAGCACAAACAGCAAAATTGCTAGGTTATGGGGTGAGATTGATCAATGACCAAAGTAACCCCATGCCTATGATCAATGACACCCCGTATAGAAAATAAACCGCCACTGAATGAAATTTTTGAGGTTAGAATACAAAAACAACTTCTTTCTCAAGCTAATTAAACACATAACAACATAAACTATCATTTTTTTCTAGCAACTTTCATATCCAATCTGCTACCCTGGAAGTTATTTTAACCCCTAAAATACTTTAAACACAATACTCACAGTTTTTTATGAAAATCTCCGGTAGCGATCTGTTTGTACGTGCAGCGCTTGGGCAATGTCAAAGAGTGACATTCAGTGCTGCCAACGCAAAAGACGAAATTTTTCGGTTGCGTTCAGAAATTAAACAATTCCTGTTTAAAAAAAATATAAAGTTTTTATCAATGTTACCCCGTGAATCAAACTAACCCCATTCCACGGTATATAAGATCAATATTTTATTAGATTAAGATTAATTACTGTTTAGCTGTAACTTTGTCCGAATAAAGTTATTTTTTTAAATACTTCCGTTGTCGCTTACTTAATTCGTGCGATGTGCTGTCATTATTTAATTCATTTTAAATAGAAAAGGTGAGTGTAAGTTCATGATACTTTGACAATTAGTTGTTAAAAACATATACTTGTTGATACCGATAAAGGTTTTAGTAATTTTTCATCTATTTTTGCATAATACCTTATTTCCTGGGTTCAAAAAGTGTCACCGAATTAACCAAGCAAACTTTTATTGTTTTCAATTCGTGTATTAATAATTGTTGTCAGTACGTGTACGTTAGTAGTTTAAGTTAGAAAATATTTATTTTTACTAAGGTAAAAAAGTAGGATCGCTTTCAAGCATTTTAAAAAAGTCCGTTATTTTTTTTTTCACATAATTAATTGATTTTTTTTTTTACTTTAGACGGCATGGAGGAAGGCAAAAATAAAAATAGAAAATATAATGAAACAACCCTGACATCCGCAATTGAAAGTGTTCTGCTGTCAAAAATGAGTCTGTACAAGGCATCAAAAGAATATAAAGTGCCATGGAGTACTTTAAAGGTCAATGTTGAAAGGGTAAAAGAAGAACGCAAGCAGGGCATAACACAAATTAAAATGCTCAAGGTTGGTAGACTATTTTCTTTGTCAGCAAATTTAGAACAAAGTTTATTGTCATACATTATACAAATGCAAGAACTTGGATTTGGTCTTACTGTCAACCAAATTCAGTAAATCGCTTTTTCGCTCGCTGAGACAGCCGAATTCAAGCATAACTTCAACACAAACAAAAAATGTGCAGGATGGAATTGGTGGGTAGGCTTCAAAGAACGTTATGGGTTAAGTTTAAGAACTCCCGAAAACCTTTCATCTGGCCGTGCTATTTGAAATCATTTTTGAAATCAGCCTCAAATTAAGGATTGAGGGGAAAATAGGAAGCAAACTCATTCAAGATTATCTGTCCCTGATTATTCTCGCACTATCTCACGATATTTTAATTGGGAGGTCCGATATGGCAGCAGCTGTTCCCTATTTATGGACAGGAACCTTAACCGAAACCTTAACTCCACAAAGGGTTAAGGTTTCACAGTTGATTATGTTTAATTATTATTGTTACAAAGATAAAAATAATATTTCACTATGTAAAAATTTTGTTGCTCTGCAGTGCAATTTTTAAGACTGATTATTTAAAATCACTACATTATTTTATTACATTCGAGACTGATTATTATAATTAAGTTAAATGATTCTCTTGATTATACATGATGAAAACTGTGATTTATAAACAACTTTTTTACTAGATTTCTATAGATAAATAAATAAATAATGAAAAATAAGTAACTTTCATTTTTCAAAGCATACATCCAATATAAAAGCATTTCTATGTTACAAATATAATTATGATTTAATATTATACATATACTTACAACCAATATACATTTTTTTTTTTTGTAAAACATTTTTGTGCCTGACAGTACTTTTTATCAAAAAGTGCTTTGAATTAAAGTAATCGTATCGGGGGCGTCGGGCACAGGTGCCTCGACCACTGGGGGCCTAAGCCACGGACCTTTTTTTTTGCAATAACTCGTAAGAACGTTGCGACAGCGAAACATCTACTGCCGAGCGGGTGCGCCGCGCGCCGCGCCTCGTGAACGAAATATTTCAAAATCTAGTTAACGGCCGGGGGGTCGCAAACCGGTGTTATTCATAGGTTTTTTCTGTCTTTATTGCGAAATGCTTAAGCATACCGACAAAGGTCCCGTTGCTTTTATAAACAACTATATTTTTATGAATTAATAACCAGATTCCGGCCGCCATTTTGCCTTATATTTTCAAAGTGCCTTCAGAAATGACGAATATTTAGCGGCCGATAACTAGTCATAATTAAACTAGTCATAATGAAATGCTTTAGATATTTTAGATGATCCAAGCCGCATTCTAAACGCTGATGAAACTGGGATATCACTGTCACCTAAATCGGGGAGGGTTCTAGCACCTAAAGGCTTCAAAAACGTATAATTTGTCAAGAAAAGCAATGAGAAAGAGAACCCGACAGTATTAGAAGATCCATTTCAAAAACATCTAAAATTTCCTGTTTTAGTGACGAATAATAAAATAAATAGTTCAAAGAGCCACTTTCCAACTGCTATTTCATCAAGAGCCTGGCAACAATATCACCAGAATAAAGAACAAGAAAAACAGGACAAAGAAAACCAAATAAAGAAACGAAAAATTGAAAGGGAGTTGAAAAAAAGGAACCACCCCAGAAAAAGAAGAGGATTAATGAAAAGACACCGATTATGAACAAAAAGAAAGAAGAAATTCAATCAAGTATTAAGTGAGGTTCTTGTGACAAAGATCTTATTAGTGACACCGAAAAAGAGGGAGAAAAGAACATAGGATGTGATAATTGTATACGATGGTATCACCTGAGATGCACAAGACTAAAGAATTTATCTTATAATGAAGCAGCTACCGCTAAATATGAATGTGAATTGTGTGAAACCTCGGGGCTAGCTGGATCGCTTCAACGCGAATGTATACGTACTATCAACAACGTTCCCGCATGATCAGTTTCGAAACATTTTCGTCTGCAAGTTGTCAAGCAGACCTCGACCCGCCCATTATGATGTCGTCCAATGGTTTTACAAAAAGGGCTTTGTCTTAAAATGGTTTTCATCTCATTGGGCAACAAGGTAATGGGCGGACGATAACCAATTGTTGAGACAAAGCCCTTTTTTATAAATCATGCTTGAATAACATTTATGACTTTTAAAATCTTAGTCAGTTGTCTGAATTTTGGGTATCACGCCTCAGTTGCATCTTGCACATCTTCCGCGACGTTTTTATTGTATCTGAGTGATTTCTGTCTGTGAGATATTTTGTTGATAGCCATGAGTTCGCGTAGGAACCTTAGTAATCTAGAGCGCACCAGCATCATTCACCTGCGAGATACAGGAGCAAATATAAGCCAAATAGCTCAAGAGCTGAATATGTCGGTGAGTGATAAATAATTTAGATTTTCTTTTATGCGTCAAAATAATTAAGTATCGAACTATTTTTATTAATATCATTTCAAACCTGTAAATGTTAAATTAAAGAGTGGGTTACGAACTAAACTCTTTTCAAAATAAAATTAGAAATCCCTTTTTGCAGTTTACTCCTGATTTTGACATCTATTCCTTACGCATAAGGATGACATTGAAAGCAAAAACGTGTTTGCAATACCAAATATTAACGCACCCTCTCATTGTTTGCTTTATTTTTTACAGAGAAACACTGTCAAGCTGTGGATCGCTCGCTTTGACAACGAGGGGCACGTCGAGTCTAGAGCACGGGTGATGCCTCCACGTGTGATCACACAAGACCGCTTGGACCGGATGGTGACCACATACGAGCAGGAGCCATTTACCCCTACGCGAATGTATGCAAACGAATTTGACTGCAGTCTGCAAGCAATTCGTATGGCTTTACGCCGGGCAGGCATTCGGCATAGAATTCCGGCCAGAAAATTTGTATTGTCGGATGCTCACAAAGCGGCAAGGATTCTTTTTGCACGAGATTACAGGGATTTAGATTTTTCACACGCCATATTTTCTGATGAAAAGACTTTTAAGTCCAGTCAGGTTGGTCGTCGGCATTTATTTATAATACGCGCTACGAGCCAAAGAATGTTCTGCCAAATAGTGAGTCCGGCAGAATTATGGTCAACATGTGGGCCTGGATGAGTGCAGGGGGGCCTGGAGAGCTCGTTTATATTCCCGAACGGGCAAACGGCGCAAGTTATTTGGAGTTGCTGCAGGATGCAATGCTACGACAGTGAGAGCGGTGTATCCGGAGGAAGAAGTTCCGGAAATTGTTTTTATACAAGACAATTGTCCGATACACCGCTGTCACTTGGTTAACAATTGGATCCAGCAGCAACCTTACTTGCGCGCTGTGCCATGGCCGTCACGATCTCCAGACCTTAACCCAATAGAAAATCTGTGGGCAATAATGGTTCAGAGATGGGATACAAGAGCCGAAAGAACAAAAGAAGCTCTTGTCGCACATGTTGACCAGGTGTGGGATTCACTACGGGGCGAAAATCTGTGCGAAATCCTAGTAAATTCGATGCGAAGCAGGTGTGATGCCGTTATAGACGCAGGCGGGGCCCTTACAAAATATTAAGTTCTTACCATCATTCTCAGACAAACATGAATAGATAATAAAGAACACCAGAATAAAACAATTGTAAAAAAAAAAAAAACAATGGATTGCAAAGTAAGGGTGTTTTTATGGCAACGTTATCGGTGTATTTTTGTTTTCGCAAAATGATTACTTTTTATTGTCTTCTTAAAGAAGTTTTTTTTTTAAATTGTGTTTATTATGGTGTTCTGAATTATCTGTAAAAGTTTGACTGAATTAAACAAGATTTTCTGCCGGTTTTCTTTAGATTTTTATTCATTTTCTGTGTTTATAAATTAGGTTAGTATTAGGTAGGCATTTTATTTTAATATGACGTTGTATTTACTTACTTGTTTTATTACTTTCTTGTTTAGAATTTGATCTTAAATTGTAAAGAGTCGATGTTAGTATATAGTTATAGTTAATTATTCTGATTTATGTCCATTATTTTTATTATACATCATTTATTTCTCCCAATGGCTACTAGGAGGCTATTTTTTACTTTTGCTTGAGTTAATAAGAAACTTTATTTTGTTGTCATATCTATTTGTGTGTGCTGGTGACATGAAACAAAATTTATTAAATTGTTTAATTATTTGTAAAAACATATTTTACTACCTACTGTTGTATTGAATCATGTTTTTAAAACAATACAGACAGATGTGTTGCTGGGGAGTTTATTGCCCCCTGCGTCTTCCCAGCTATAACAACACGAAGCGGCAAAGGGGTGGGCGTTTTGAGGACTGTCTTTTGTAACTTTCGAGAGTTGATTATCAGCCTAATTGAAAGTAAGAATAAATTATATTTGACTTTGACTTTTAGTTTTGATTTGAATGAACCCTCTGTTTGCCCCATGCATTTCGAGACCACTTGTGTTGGCGTTTGCTGAGCTGTCTTTACAAAGTTAAGGGTGACATCACCGGAGCGGCATAGTGGCCCACGGCGAGATGAAGTGCTGGCTGTTGTATCCCGAGCCCGGACGTAAACATCCTTGATAGGCTCAAAATTCAGCATGGGAAAATAACAAATGCAGTGTTGCGACCATTTTTATATTATAGGATGTTAGTTATTCTTTAACCTTTGTTTGATAGAGTCATTGTTCCTTTCATTGAGAGTTTAAGCTTGAACTTAGTACAATTTTTTAATTTTTTTCTTTCGTAAAATAGTAGTAGTAGTCTTGATTTTATTGTGTGTTTTGTGTGTGTGTTCAGTTATGAATGACTTAATGGATATATTTATGGAAGTAGACCGGCACTTCTTCCGTGATGATTTCGTGCACTGGTTAACCTATGACCTTATATGGCCATGGCCAGAGACACATTATAGGCGACAAGATGTGTGCATAAACTGCCATTCAATTAACAATACAGTGCCGGGTCAACCTGAACATTTTATAGTTGACTTAACAGACAGCCAAATAGTCGAAGCATTATTAAACAGTGACTGGTTTTGGTGCAACACGTGCACAATGTGTTCATACGACCACTATCCGCCGGATGAGTGTGAATTTTGCTTCCCAAAGTAAGTAAGTAAATATAATACTGACCTACTTATTAATTATTATAATTTTAATAGTGGATTAAATAGTCTGATGCACAGGTAAACATTATGTTAGTTCTACTAACAACTGCTAATTGTGTATTTAAAAAAATAAACGTTGCCCCACGCTAGGAATTTCTGCTGTATCGTAGGTGCGTTACAAACATTTATACTCACATACACAAATAGTCAGACCCGGAACAACTATCTGTAGGTCATACAAATATTTGTTCCATGCGAGAATAAAACCCGCGACACGCAGCGCAGCAGCCAATCGCTCAGCCGCTGCGCCAACCGTGCCGTCAATTAAAATCACTGTGAAACCGTTCATTTGTGAATGAACTAAACCAATACCTATTTTTGGAAATTGTGGTGTGGTATCAAGTTGTAGACTGAGCACTTTCTCACAAATTGGTTTGGAATAAACGTTCGATCATTACCCGTGTCCGTTACCTTGCAAAAAAAGAATTGAAAGTTGAAGAACCCTCTTTACACAATATTCATAAAGCCGCCAGATGTTATTTTTTAATGACAGGGAAGGGAAGAAACTATCGCAGACTCTTTTAATTTTGTAAACAAATGTTTAAAACTTTAACTATCCCATTATCTGAAAAAATGTTACGGTATTTTTGATCGTTATGAATCCATTTCTGCAAATTTTGTGGCCCATTAAATAATTACGACCTTCTTTAACAATTATCTATATTTTTAAATAAAAAAATTAAAAATGTGGCCGCCATCACATGCGCCACATCGGCATTTGCGACTGGCGTGCGTCAGCCGTGGTGAAGCTGGTGACGGTGGCGGCGCTGGTGGTGCTGGTGGTGAGGGTGGCGGCGTCGATGGCGGCGACGACGATAGAGAGTCTGAATCACTGAATTCGGCCCCACCGTTTGGTGGGGCCGAATTCAGTGATGGCGGCGGTGCTGGTGGCGGTGGTAGTCTCGATAATATGGAGCTCCAGCTCTGGCTCGAGCACTGGCTCCAGCTCTGGCTCCAGCTCTGCCTCCAGCTCGTCGATCTCAATGGAGGGTTGGATCTGGAGGGTTCTGGGCCACTCGAGGTGCCTCCACCACTTGTGCGTTTAAAACAACACAGTAACCTGTAATAAAAAAATATTCGTTACTAGATTACATTTTTTTATTTTAAGGACATATGTCGCACTAGGATACACGCCCTTTGTCGCGGGGACTTTACAAACATATGTATAAATTAATAGACACAATTTACACCTAGACTCGGAACAATCACTTATGGATTACACAAATATTTGTTTCGTGTTAACCACTAGACCAGGCGTGCAGTTAAAACATTGTTATTAGATTAAAATATTATCTGACGCCATTTGGGAAAGGCCTATGTCCGGTAGTAGACTGTGAATGTGTTAAAAGTAAAAAGCATTGTTAAATTAGAGTACTCACCACGACATCTCAGGAACTTTCACTTTTACTTTTTAATTTTAATTTGTGACTGACAGACTGTGTGCCGGCCACAATAGCAAATGATGAAAAAATAACCATGGTGTGCTTAACACTTGACTCAGGAGATCTACGATCTAAAACGCCGCCTGTCCATTATAATATTTAGAGTTATTCGATATTATTTACAATAAGGGTGAGTGCGCATTTAACAGACATAAATCTTAAAACGTAACGTAAACAAACGTCAGGCGGCACTGTGACAGTAAACGTGACGACAAAAATTGTTTCTGTTTTTTGTTTCTGCCTGCAAGGGGTTTCCCGCTCTTCACAATTTGAAATTAATTTATCTTTTAATATAAATTTTCTTAATAAGTATTTTATTTCATGACATATTGTGACTATTCGGTATTATTTGACTTATTATTATATGTTCTCTTATAGTGCATCCACACCGAAGTATTTTATTTCATGACATATTGTGACTATTCGGTATTATTTGACTTATTATTATATGTTCTCTTATAGTGCATCCACACCGAAGCTCCTTTTTTTTGGAGCAACATTTTGCAACATGATAATAATGCCCGCTTAACATTAAATAATTTTCGTAACATTCCATCACATCATCTTTCAAAATTATAAAAAAAAAAATCATAAGCACAGAATCTGTTCCCAGTCAGTCTTTCTTTAAGGGACCACTAGTATTATAATCATGTGCCTAAAAGTTTATTAGAATAGAAATAGAAAAGGTGCTGTCAGAAAAAGCTATTTCGTCTTATATCTACAATATAACTTAACATCCCTGTAGCCATGTTTCTCCAAAAAAACTCTTCTTATTATTATATTTCTGAACAAACAAATACGTAGGTTTAACGTAATACTATTGGTTGACGAAACCAAGCACGCCGCAGGTAGCCGTTGGTCACTGCACACGAAATGCAGCCTTATGGTGGTCATGCGGCAAGTTTGTTGACTGTACATACGCGGTGAGGCGACCCAGACTGCCAGGCACTTCTTCTCTTGCAACCGAGCGGGTGGGCAGGTTGCGGATAGCCCAACTCCGGTTGCGGGGCCGACTATCAAAGGTCGATCGCGCACCCGGAGCATCTTGAAAGAGATCCCGGACAAAAGAAGTTCCCGATGGCTAAATCCCCAGCTCAGGGTAACCTATGCACCCCTTTCCTATTCACCAATCTCCTAAACAAGCCAGCCTTCCACATCCACACATCCTGTCGGTCCCAAATCCCTAGGCCAAAATCCCAGACCTAGGGTGACCCCCCAAGAACCTATACCCTTTTACCAAATGCCTTCCTTCCTATCCCTACTTTCCGTCGGTCCCAGAGGAGGAGTAACCTCGATTCCAAAAAAGCCCACCCCCCAACAAAAAATCATAATGCAGAAGGACAAGAGCACTACCCAGGTGGGTTCCGGCCAAGCCGGGGAATCCCACACCGCTACGGCGGTCAGCCCCCAACGTATTCTGGGGGGGGGGGCAACCAACTGCAGCATGTTACCGCGCTTCTCAGCGCGCCCGGCAGCTGACTCAGCGCCCACAACCATGGCAGCGGATCACGCGCCGACAGACCCGACACCGGCTGCGACCAGCGCGCCCACACTCAACACTCCGGCCGCGACCCACGCGCCAACACCCACTTCACAGTGCATGCCTCCCACGAGCCTCTGGCAACAGAGTATCGTGCGGAATAGCATCACGAACCCCGACAGTGACCAAGACAGACACAGACAGAGAGGGACGGGGAAGGATGACGGGCCCGGCAGCTCTACCACTCTCCCGGTTGATGAAGTACGATTGCTGAAGAAGCGCGGAAAAATCATGGCCCGGGCGAGGAAAGTAGGCGACCGAAAGCACAATACCCGCAAAGGCACCAGCCAGCGCGAAGTGCAATCGGACGTTGAAAGGTCGGTACGCGACCAGCCGCAAGTACGCGAAGGGGTAACCCAGCGCGAAAGGCGGCCGGCCGCGGATCCAAGCGGGCAGGGGCCGGTACACGAAGGGTAAACCCAGCGCGAAAAGCCTCCGAACGCAACAGAGTCAGCCGGGGCCGCCAGTCGACCCGACGACACCGACAGTACCCACGACCGACCTCGACCTAGGAAGCACAGGGGTAGGCGGGCTGGAGCTTCACGCGTGCAGGCGCCGCTGGCAACCAACACCCTCCCAGGCACCTCCAAACCGCAGCCTGGACCAAGTGGTACAGGGCCGGTGAAGAGAGTGCGCCCTGACGAATCGGCTTCACCGAGCACACTACAGGGGGACGCCAAACGCGTGAGGGTCCACTCCGCTCAGGGGGAGCAGAGAACCTACGCGCGGGCCACGAAGGATATCCCTGCGCAGTTGGCCGTAGCTATCTGCTTCCCTCCCCCGTCTAGAGACCTGACCAAGGAAGAGGCGGAGCACATAAAGACTGACCTAGAGAGCTTGTTGATGGACACCGACCCGACGACACCACTCCCTGCCTTCCGCGGATACCCACGGGTAGCGGAAGGCACCGTGCAGATGTGGTGTGAGGACGACTATGCCCTGACCTGGCTGACTCAGAATGTGCCCACAATAAAACTCCCCAACACTGACCTCACATTGACAGTACTCCGACAATCCGACGTGCCCACCCGTGTCCGAACCTCGCTTTTCGTCCTTCGCTACAGAGGTGACGTATAGCCCGGCTCCAAAGTGTTCTGATTCGTCAGAACACCTGGTACGACATTGCCAGGTGGTCCTTGTACAGGGCAACTACCGTCGCACATACCGGTATTTGCACGATCTACGCGGCCAAAAGTCCCAATAACAAAATAACAAAACCACTAACAAAAACGAGTTCCACGAACAGAGGACGAACCAGGGAACAATACCCATCCTCGAGCTACCTGCCACCGCACACCCCGCGTGCGTAGCGTCAGTCGGAATTTGACCGTTTCACTTAGTGTACGTATCTGTTCTCGGCGCTTTTCTAAACCTTAACTTCGAAAGTGTTTTTTTATATTTTCGAGTTGATCTCACGAATTGAAAGTGATGGATTCTGAAAGAGCAGGTAACAGACTTACAAACTACATTAATAAAGTTATAATCAACTGATAAACAACACTGTTTTTTTATTATGTATGAACTCATTTCTATTCCGTGATTTCCTTTAATTTTTTTTCTTTGCTAGTGTGTTTGTTTGTGTATCGGGATAGATCGGGCTATGATTATAATTATAGGTTATTATTTGAACATTTTTCTTATAACTACTATCAAAAACATCTCCAGAAACGTCCGGATAGATTCACTTTTGGGGGTTTAAAGATATTTAGCAATAAAATGCGATTTTTGCAAGCAAGTTTTTTACATAGTGTACGTTTGTTTTAGGTTCACAGGGTGCGTCAGGAGTAAGGGTTGTGACCCGGCAATACTTGTTTGACCGTATGAAGCAAGAAAATTTGCCTAATTTAGATGCAAAATTAAGTCATCTAAAAGATCAACTTTTGTCATGTGAAGATTATAAAGAAAACCAAATTGTTAATTTGAAACGTGGTTTTGCCCATTTCAAATCAGAACTCAAACAAAGGTGGACCAAAGCTCATTATAAAGAAGAAAATTTTCTAAAATACAACCGGTCATGGCTGGAAGGTACGTTTGAAATCCCTGTTGTTGAGACCTCACAAAAAAGACCAGGTCGACCACCCAAATCGTTCGAAGAGGCAAGTGAGAGGAGCAAAAGGCGAAAGACTGAGGAACTTCGTTCTGGTTTCAAAAAAGAGATCATAATACACGCTGCGCAAGTGGAGCTGGGAAAAGCTGGTAAAAGAGATGCATCAAATGTCCTTAAAGATATCACCAGTACTCCGACACGAGCAACTAAATATAAGAAGGCATATTATCTTACGAAATCAAGTAAAGAGCATCCCTCTTTGACACCAATGCAAGCCTTGCAAATGTTTGTAGATGCAGATTTGACACAAGGACAATACGAAATTATAAGAAAGACCAATAAGAAGTTTTTTCCGTGCTACAGTGCGTTACAAAAGGCCAAGAAGAAATGTTACCCACCTCAAGAATCGTGTACGATAACGAATACCAGTGCCGAAGCCCAGTTACAGCCTCTAATGGATGTTACCGTTACGCGTTTATTGGAGTACCTAGAAGAGGTATTGATAACTTTAAAGGAGCAAGAGCGTGAATCCTTAACTATTATTAGTAAATGGGGCTGCGATGGATCCCAACAATCACAGTTTAAGCAAAAACATGCAAGTGATGTTGATTCCGATGCAAACCTTTTCCAAAGCTGCTTCGTGCCTCTTCAATTAGTTTATGGAGATAATAATGAAAAAGTTATATGGAAAAATCCAACGCCTTCCTCGCCGCGATTTTGTCGACCAATAAGATTCCGTTTTATCAAGGAAAATAATGATATCACTGAAGAGGAAATAAGACATGTTAAAAGCGCTATACGCTCTTTAGTTCCAACAGAGGTCGACATAGCAGGGAAAAAGTTCCTTATTAAGCACACATTTATAATGACAATGGTAGATGGAAAGGTCTGCAATGCGGCCACACGCACAAAGTCTACAAGTAGGTGCTACATTTGTGGAGCAACATCCAAGGATTTCAATAAATTGGAATATACAAGAGAAGTGAATTTTGCAGCCCTTGAATTCGGCATATCGGTATTACACGCCAGAATTCGTATATTTGAAAGTATTTTACATTTAGCCTACAAACTACAAGTAAAGAAATACAGGGAAAAAAAATCGCAAGAGGAAAAAGACATAGAAGAACGAAAAAAAAGACACATACAAGAAAGGTTTCGCACTGAAACCGGTCTAATAGTAGATATGCCAAAATCCAATTTCGGGAATACTAATGACGGAAATACCAGCAGAAGGTTTTTTGAGAAGCCGAGATTAGCTTCCGAAATAACAGGCATCAGTTATGACCTAATTTACAGACTAAAAGTAATATTGGAAGCAATTTCAAGCGGGTACCAAATTGATCCAATAAAATACGAAAGATATGCTTCAGAAACTGCTCGTCTTTATGTGAAATTGTATGAATGGCATCCTATGACGCCAACAATGCACAAAGTTTTAGTCCATGGCGCAGTCATTATAGAAAAGGCATTATTACCAATCGGGCAGCTTTCCGAGGAAGCAGCTGAGGCTCGCAACAAACACTTTAGATGTTACCGCCAAGATTTTGCGAGGAAATTTTCCAGAGAAAGTTGCAACCAAGACATTTTTAACCGCCTTCTTCTTAGTTCAGATCCTTTGCTAAGTAGTAAGCGAGCAGTAAAAAAAAGGAAAGCAAACACATTTATGCCTGAAACCTTGGCCATGTTCGTATCTGCGGAACCAAATATAATTGAAAATTCATCAGAGAGCGATGAAGAAAGTATTACAGAAACTTAACATTTACATTTTTTTGCCTGTTATCTATGTAACCTATCTAAAGTTTTGTGAATATAATTTTTTTTTGTAAAAATCTGTATTTTTTTCTTATTAGCATTGTTTAGATACCAAATAAGCATCAAAACAATTTTGGCCCCGTAGATGGTGCAAATACCAGTATGTGCGTCGGTGGCGACAACCATGGGACTTATTTGACCCTGGGTGTGCCACCGGAGAAAGCGGAAAGGGTCCTGGCCCGGGAGCGACGGATATCGTACCTCCTGGGGTCGATATACGTGCTTTTCTGGCCCTCGACCCGACCCTCTGACACTGACGCCGACAGTACGGACAGGACAGGGACAGTACCGCCAATTACACAAACCAACGACTCAGACATCACACAACTTGAGGAGGTCATGGCCCGAGCGGCAATGGCCGACGTTGAGGACACCATACCGCCCGCATCTCCTGGCTGGAGCGAGCAGCTGTTAGCCTCGTCGCCAGGCGATCAACACGATGACCAGCGTGTGGGGGAAGTGGAGAAACTGTCCGATGGATCCTTCTCCGACTAACCCCACCCCACCACCATCGTCGTCCCTAAATATCATCCAAACCAACCTCCAACACAGCCAGACTGCAACGGCTAGCTTACGCAGGGCCTTGGAGGTTAAGCCCCGAACTATCGCACTGATCCAAGAGCCGTGGATCAGGAACAACAGAATATGCGGCCTCAGTAACATCGGAGGTAAGATAATTCTCAACGCACACAGTTCAGACAAACCGAGAACCTGCGTCTACATACCCAAAGAAATTCCTACCACAACACTCACTCAATTCTGTTCCAGAGACCTGACAGTTATCAGGCTCCAGACTGAAGGTGACGTTCCAGATGTTGTGCTAGCCTCGGTATACATGCCAGGCGAGGACGCAAACTGCCCGCCGAAGGAGATGGCCGACCTAGTGAAGCATTGCGAGCGCGCCAAAATGGACCTGATAATCTGCACCGACTCCAACGCCCACCACCCGCTCTGGGGCAGCGCCGCACCCAACTCCAGAGGAGAGGTACTATCCACCTATTTATTCTCTACTAACCTTAACATTGTTAACCGAGGCGCTGAACCCACTTGGGTCACAGTCCGAGGACAAACAATCATAGACCTAACACTTGCTACAGAGGGCGCGACGAACCTCATTACAAACTGGCACGTATCGGACGAGCCTTCTTGCTCAGACCATAGAAGGATACGCTTCACACTAAACACCAACACAAGGAAACCCGTACCTAGACGAAACCCGCGACGCACAAACGTACCTGGCTTCAAAAGTCTCCTAGCCTCTTTACTAGCCAGGCACCTATCACAAGTAACTATAAGTGACCCTGCACAACTGGAATACACCGTGACAAAAATATCAGAATACCTAACCGAAGCATACCATGCATGCTGCAAGCTAAGGGCGCCAAAAACCAACAGGGACAGGAACTCCTGGTGGCACGCAGAACTTAGTAAACTCAGAGACGCACTTCGTAAACAATTCAACAGAGCCAAGAACACTAGACTCCCGGACGACTGGGAGATATACAAAGAAAGAAAGAAAGAAGAAAGAACGAACGAAAATAAATTTATTTGCGGTAAAAATGACGCGAAGAAAAAACACAAATACAAAAAATAACGAGTTGGGGAAAAATAAAGAAAGAGACCCAATATACATACAAAAAGCAAATCAGAACTGCCAGAAGAAAAGCATGGCGGAAATTCTGTGAATCCATCGAGACCAACAACGAAGCAGCAAGGGTAAGGAAAATCCTATCATCGGATCAGGACCGAACCCTCGGTGCGCTGAAAAAACCCGACAACTCATACACACTAAATGACCATGAAACCAGCAAGGTCCTTCTTGAGACTCACTTCCCAGACTGTAAAATCCTAGAAGACAGGTCGTGGGAGGCTGAGCCAGAATGGACCCCAACGGATCAAGACTGGTCTAGACCCCGAAGTATAGTAACAGAAGATCGAATAAAGTGGGCTATTAATTAACACCTTCCAGCCGTATAAATCCGCAGGGCTGGATAGCATCTTCCCAGCCCTACTACAGTGGGGCCTTGACCCGCTGACACCTCGCATGGTGGAGATTTATCGGGCCTGCATAGCACTCAGATACATACCCCTAGCATGGCGTGAAGTGAAAGTTATCTTCGTACCCAAAACCGACTACATACAACCCAAGGCCTATAGGCCTATAAGCCTCACTTCCTTTCTACTGAAAACCCTGGAGAGACTCTGTGACAGATACATCCGTGACGGACCTCTTCGGGTAAAACCACTCCACAGACAACAGCACGCGTACTCCACAGGTAGATCAACGGAATCCGCGCTACACAGCGTGGTATCCAAAATTGAATGCGCAGTGGACTACAAATGCTCAGCACTAGCCGCCTTCATTGACATAGAAGGCGCCTTTGACAAAACCATGTTTAATAGCATCAACATGGCCCTCGACAGACACAACATAGACTCGACTCTAAGCGGATGGATCACAAATATGCTCAAGCAGAGAGCTGTACAAGTCACAGTGAACGACACTACAAGGGCCATTGTAGCGAAAGGCTGCCCGCAAGGGGGAGTCCTCTCGCCGCTTCTATGGAACCTGGTCGTAGACAGCCTCATCAAAGAACTCAACAACAGAGGATACTTCACAGTAGGTTACGCCGACGATATAACTATAATAATAAATGGTACCCACGAAAACACCCTATGCAACCTCATGCGCCAAGCCTTGAATAGTAGAGGTCTGGTGCAATAAACACCAGCTATCAGTGAACCCCACAAAAACCGAACTAATTCTCTTTACAAAAAGGAGGAAATTGACGGCACTCCAACTACCCCGCTTCTTTGGAACTACCCTAAGCCTCTCAACCGAAACCAAATACCTGGGCATCTATTTGGACAAACAGCTGAACTGGGCAAAACATACTAACTACATTACTACAAAAGCCAGTATATCTCTGTGGCAATGCAAGCGAATGCTTGGCAGGAATTGGGGGATTAGCCCCAAGGTCACTTACTGGCTATATTCCACAGTCATCCGACCAATTATCACATACGGCTCAATAGTCTGGTGGCCCAGGACAGATTTGAGCACAGCCCAAAGAGACCTTGAAAAACTACAACGGTTTGCTTGTGTAGCAATCACTGGCTGCATGAGAACCACACCCACTGCGGCCCTACAGGCGAAGCTTGGACTACCACCTCTGCACCTCATCGTGCAAGAGGAGGCCGCCCTGGCTACCTTTAGGCTGCATATATCAGGGACCCTAAGCAAAGACTGTAGAATCAAGCAAATACGCATCAGGGAAACTGCGATCAAACGACAACCGATGATGGCATCACCCTGCGACAAAGCCCCGAAACTACACTACTTTCAAAGGCATTACAACATAACTCTTACAGAAGAACGTTGTGACCACTCAGGCCCGAGAGAGCTGAGAGTATACACCGACGGATCTAAGACCGACTCCGGAACCGGAGTCGGAGTTTTCTCGCACGACCTTAACATAAACATATCCAGCCCGCTAGGAAAGTTCAACACCGTCTACCAGGCGGAGTGTGTGGGCATCATAAAAGCGGTGCACGCCATAGAGGCCAGGAGAGTCACGGACACCCATATACGTATACTCTCCGACAGCGCCTCAGTCCTCCAATCCCTGGGGAGAAAGTATATTACGTCGAGTATAACACTTGAATGTCATAATGCTCTAGAACGTGTAGCGGTATCTTATCGCAACACAGTTACACTGCAATGGATTAAAGGACACAGTGGATCACTGGGTAACGACGCAGCTGACGAGCTGGCCAGAAGAGCATCCAGCGCGTCAGTCTGTGGACCCGAACCCATCGTGCCCATCCCCTTCAACCAGCTACGAAGATGGTTACAGGAGTACACCCACACAAAAGCGGAGACCTGGTGGACCTGGTGGAACATACAATGATCCATGGGAAGAAGCATCAATAGCAGGGCGTAATAAAAGTCTGAGAAATCTCCAGAACCAAGAGTTCCTATTACCTGGTCTACGCTATGAGGCAGAACTGCCTATTTCAGATGAAAAATATAAAGACCTACAGGAATTGAAGAAGTTCTGTTCCCCTGAAGCTCAAGAATATTTTACAAATGTTCCACATAACTAATACATACTGAAATATACAGGATGGGCCATATCAGTGTTGGCGATTTAATTCTTCAATTTCTCGGTAACGCGCGGCGCGGGGTGGCGGGGGGATATGTTGTTCGCTGCGCCGCTTCCTGGAAATTTAGTCGCCATGGAGCCGTACACGGGAGTGCAGCGTGCATTTTGTGTCCGAGCGTATTACGAAAACAATAAATCAGTGATTACTGCACGACGTTTGTATCGGCATGAACACGGTTTACGCGATTTAAGTGAAGTTCCAAGCGCCAATGTGTTACGAAAATGGATCAGAATGTTTGAAACAACCGGCTCAACAGTACCAATTACGGCTCGTGGTCGCCCAGTTTCTGCAAGATCAGCCGACATTGTGGAGCGTGTTCGTGTTTCAGTTCAGCGAAATCCGCAACAGTCAACACGTAAGAGAAGTCAGTCTTTGGACGTCAAAAGAACAACTTTGCGACGAATTTTGAAACGTGATCTGCATTTGAAGGCTTATAAGATTCAGATAGTCCAAGAATTAAAACCCAATGATGCCAATAACCGACTTAACTTTGTCAATTTGATGCTCGAGCGGTTCAACAATTTCAACAACGTGATTTTTAGTGATGAGGCTAATTTTCACCTTAATGGCCATGTGAACAAACAAAATTGTCGGTTCTGGTCCGAGACTAATCCCCGACGCTTGCATGAACCTCCACTTCACAGCCCTAAGCTTGTCGTGTGGGCTGGGATAACGTCAACCGGTATTATTGGGCCATACTTTTTTGAGGACAAAAGAGGGCAAGCGATGACGGTTAGAGCTAACAATTATTGCAAGATGATAACAGACTTTTTGGTGCCAGCTTTGCAAGAACTTCGAGGCAATACCTCGAGGATGTGGTTTCAACAGGATGGGGCCACATGTCATACGGCTAGGGTATCCATAGAGCTGCTGAAAAATGTTTTTCCCGGAAAACTCATCTCGAAAAGGGGGGATATTGAATGGCCCCCACGTAGCCCCGATCTCTCTCCATGCGATTATTTTCTATGGGGCTACCTCAAATCGGTAGTTTACGAGAATAATCCGACCAATTTAGAGCAGCTGAAGAGGAATATTATTCAGGAAAGTAACAAAATACCGAGAACAACTTTTCAACGAGTTTTCCAAAATTTGCGACTTCGGTTCCAAGAGTGCCAAGCAGCCGAGGGAAGCCATTTGGACAACATTATTTTTAAGTCTTAAAAATTCCTATGCTTCTACTTTTTAACAATACAAATATATTTGTGTTATGTTTCGTAGTTTTTTTTAAATCGAATATTTAAACCGCCAACACCCTTATGGCCCACCCTGTACATTGAATTTAACAGAAATATTGCTTATTATTCTTTCAAAACAATTTGCCTACATTTACTTTTCCAAAAAGGAAAGAAGGAGCTCATTATTACAATCAACCCCTTTTTGCTCTGTTCGTGTCTGGCTTAGGCCAGAAAAGTCTGTTTAACTTTTGATTGAATAGGTCAATTAAAACGGAATCCTCAAAAATAGGTAGTTGGACGACGTAATGTCCAAATAAACAAAGGCAAAGGGACGTCAGGACGGTCCACAATATCATTTGGATCCATGGTCGATTTTACTAGGACGTGGATGATCGGGCGAGAAGAA
The DNA here is from genome assembly GCA_917490735.1 of Dryobotodes eremita. Lineage (NCBI taxonomy): Eukaryota > Metazoa > Arthropoda > Insecta > Lepidoptera > Noctuidae > Dryobotodes > Dryobotodes eremita. The sequence goes on along the minus strand of OU823242.1, from coordinate 1,654,744 downwards.
TCAAACGACGTATTTTACACGAAATATAATCAGGATCTTATTACAAGCATAAATTATTAGGAACACTAAATCACTAGACACTCCACCAAAACGTAGCGCGTATTCGTGATGTGAACGGGTCGCCTCTCGGATTCGAACTGCCTCGTCGCACCGTTCGTTAGGCTTGAGTAGTACATGTACTATGTACTACTAAGAATTCATTCATGACACTGTACTAGAATGAACTATTCCGTAACCATAATAGTACTTCGGTCATTTAGTACTTCGTTTCGATCACGTTCGGTCCGATCGCTTGCTCAGACTTGGATCCACGATGTCGGTCACGGATATTCTCGATTCTTGGATCGAGCGGGAAACATTCGGTCGCCAGGGAGCGGAGCGTAGGCGGCGACTTCGCGCCATCGCGCTCCGCGCCCGCCATTGTGACGACATGCGCGCGCAACCGAACGCCTAGTTACCGATGGGCGATGGCGAAGGAATGAAACGCACTCTTTACTCCTGTTACATCTGAGTATTCAAACATACAACTTCATAACTCTGATTTGCCAAAGTGTTTAGATCTTTATCACAATAACATTTTAGGCTATTTTGCTTTATATCTTTTGAAATAAATATGCGAGGTTGCCGATTTTTCAAATTATTTGCTGATTTAGTTAAAATATTAGGTACCTATTTTCTAGTTAGTTACCATTTTGAATTTAGTACATTGCTATTATTCTCTGTGACTGGTAGTAGATACGATTTAATTGTTGGTTTATTGGTTTAGTTTTGTTTTCTTTTTCGTTTTTGGTGTTTGCTTATGAATAATGGACGTACTAAGAACTGAAGTGTAAATATTGTAAATATATGTGCTATGGTGATTTGGACAAGCATAAACTAAGAGTCTAAATTTTATTGTGACTACGTGCAACCATCATTGAATTTCAAAAATGGCGCCAAATAGATCCAAAAGGAGCAATATCTGGTTTCGTTTTACGGAGGAGAAAAATGAATGTCGGGCAAAATGTAATTATTGTTCCCTGTATCTGAGTATTAAAAGTGGATCACTAGGTAATTTAAATAGACATATGAAAAATAAGCATCCTACAGTGTCTTTGTGCGTTATAAGACAAACTGCGTCTACTGACAATAACTTAGCTGAACAATGTTTACCGTCAACGAGTGCCTCATCATCACAAATGCCCAGTGGCAGGGGACCTGAACAATCACTCCAAACAACTGTGCCTATTACCAACTTCATGCATAAACCACCTTCATCACGCAAAGTTGAACTAATAGATAACCAAGTCGTTAAGACGGTGGCTAAAGGTCACCATGCACTCCGCTTAGTTGATGAACCAGAATTTCGAAAATTAATAGAAATGGTCTCAAATTGCCCAGGTTACAAACTACCTACCAGAAAAACTCTGTCGACCACTCTAATACCTAAAACATATATGAACACATTTGAGGCTATTCGCCTTAAGTTGATGAATGTACAATACGTATGTCTAGGTACTGATGGATGGACATCTGTAACCAATCAAAGCTATATAGCTGTTACGGCCCATTTTATAGACGCCAAGGGCGAATTGACTTCAGCCCTGTTGGGATGCATTAATTATAATGAGCGGCACACTAGCCAAAACCTAGTCGCTTTCTTAAGGCAAATGATTAGTGATTGGCAAATAACTGGAAAGGTTGTTTGTATTGTCAGTGACAACGCTGCAAATATTTTAGCAGCCATCAGATTAGGGGAGTGGAGATCAATTGGTTGCTTTGCTCATTCTTTGAACCTTGTAGTTCAACAGGCAATTAATAATATTAGCCAAATTGTCAACAAAGTGAAGAGCATTGTTGAATATTTCAAAAAAAGCACGGTTGGTTTAATAAAACTTACAGAAATCCAGAAACAAATGGGGTTGCCGCAACTTAAATTCAAACAGGAATGCCCAACACGGTGGAATTCATGCTACGACATGCTGGACCGAATCGTGCGTGTCAAAGATGCCGTAATAAGTACTTTGGCACTATTACGAAATGATTTATCATTGCAACCACAGGAGTGGGTGGTTATCGAAAGGGTAATTCCGATTCTTGGACCATTTTATGAAATCACAAATGAGCTGAGCTGCGAAAAATATGTGTCTTTATCAAAAGTCCTTATATTTGTACAGCTGCTGTCAAAACACATAATATCCGTTATGTCGGAGCCCCATGAACAGGAAGTACGGAGCTTTATCGAAGTACTAAACACGCAGATTCGTATCAGATTTCACGACCTGGAAAAGCAACCCCTCTACTCAGAGAGCACCATTTTAGACCCTCGATTCAAAAGAAGAGGCTTTCGAACTCTAGAATCTTATAATAGAGCCTGTGATAGCTTGAAGCGTAGGTTATGCGACATTCGTTTACCAAATGAAGCTTTAACACAGAACCCTTCACAAGTAGTCGACAATGCCGCAGCAGCAACTTCAGCAACATCTGCAACCACAGTAAATAAAACTAAAAGCATATGGGATGAATTCGACAGTGAAACTGATAAAATCATAAGACCTGAAAATCCTGTCGCTGCGGGAATTAGACAATTTGATAAATATTTGAATGAAGAATATGTTAATAGAAAAGCAGACCCGCTGCAGTGGTGGAATAGCAGGAGACATATTTATCCACACTTATATCAATACATGCTAAAAAGGTTGTGCATACAGGCTACTTCAGTGTCCTGTGAAAGGGTGTTCTCAAATGCGGGTCAAATATTAAACCAGCGCAGAACGCTTTTAAAGCCCGATAAAGTCTCGCAGTTGCTATTCTTGCATGGCAACTTGTAAATAAATCATATTTAATTATTCTATATATAATTAATTATAAATATGTAAATATTAATATAAAATATGCTACTTGTAAATAAATCATATTTAATTATTCTATGTATATGTCATTATAAATATGTAAATATTTCCATACTAATATTTATACCTAATGTAATATACATATGTACAATATCAACCTATGTATATATTGGTATCTTTGTAAATATTTTGATTTTTAAATACGCCATTCTGAAATAGCCTAATGCATGTACTTAAAACTATATACGTAAAATAGTTTTCACGAGCGCTCGTGAATTGTAAGAACATTATTTTTTGCACAATGCACCGAGTATGTATCTACTACATCAATCTTTGAGTTTCTTGTAATGTTTTTACAAGGTATTAGAATGACAGTCCTAAGCCTGCAAAGTATGAAGGAAAATCAAAATAGGTTACTTTATTAAAATGTTATTATTTATATTATTAGCTTCTGCCAGCGACGTCACGGAAGTTGTAAAACAACACAAAAATGTGCCTGTGATACCACCAAATCACTCGTAAAACTCGTCATTCAGTCAGTGTACTAATAGTACTAGCAGACCGAACTAGTACATTTCACAGATTGTACTAGATCGGAGCGCACCGTTGAATGACCGAGCAAGAACAAGTCTACCGTTCGTCCTCCCCATGATAGCTGTTGGTGTTGCGTCAGAGTGAATGACAACCGATTTCTTCGATAAATGGCGTTAGGCATATCCGGTTGACATTCACTCTTAAATAATCAAACGCGCCGTCATGTAAATAACATCATTAAAAATGAGTATCCTTACACACCATGTAGATTTTTAGGATAAATTAGCGTTTAATTCAATTTGTGTTAATAATTGTTGATGAGCCCCTTCTTTCCCTGTGCCCTTCATTTCCGAAAGTATACAAACTGTATTGTGAAGAAGCACAGGCGGGCGGAATACCTTTTGTCTCGTGTGATAAATCCAAGCAAGTTTTATTAACCAAGTTTAATTTAGGAACTAAGAAATTATAGAAAGTTACATGCAACAGGTGCGATTCATTCCATAATAAAATAAAAGAAGTTTCCGAAGAAGACAAATATCAAATTGCATTAGATCATGAATAATCATGATACACACCTTCAACTGGCTAAATGTTTACAAAATCGTATGAAGAGTGACTTAGATCCGGCAAAAAACGACCCATTTATTGAAACAATCACATTTGACTTACAAAAAACTCTCCCGTAGCCACGTATACCCACTAATGTCGTTTTTTATAAACGCCAGTTATAGGTGTACATCTTGGAAGTACACACAGGAACTAACGACCAAGCCTATTGTTATGTGTGGGTGGAAGGAGAAGTGGCCGTGGTTCGCAAGAAGTAGGTTTTTGGATTCTTAAGCATACATTTGATAACCTAAAGCCAAATGTAAAGAAATTATAACTATGGAGTGATTCATGTAGGGGACAGAATCGAAATATTAAATTAGTACTTATTCTGAAGCCTCTGTTGAATGATCATCCATCTTTGGAAGAAATAAGTTTCCGATTTCTGGAGTCAGGACGTAGTTTCCTTCCAAATGATAATGATTTTGCAAAAATAGAATGCCCATTAAACCTGCATCAAAGAATCTACTTACCTGAAGATTACATAAATTGTATAACACTGCTAAGAGTAAGCCATTGCAAGTGCATTGAATGGATAAAACAGATTTTGTAACATCTTCTGAGCTGGAAAGTATTATCACGAATAGAAAAAAAGCAGTTGACGGAACAAAGGTTTCATGGCTAAACACGATAGAGATTGTTTAACGAAAAATGAAATGTTTACCATATATCAAGCTACGAAGAATTTAAAGAACTGAATAATTAAAAAACGCTTGTGGTAGGCAAAGAAATATTACAAAATTATTACTGAAACCTATGTGGCCTACTGGCAAAGCAATACCAGGTCCTAAATTAAAGGACCTGAAAAGTCTGCTTCAACTTATTCCACAAGATGCAAAAGTTTTTTAAAAGAAGTTAACAGCAGTTGACAATATATTAGATGACGTAGATGGATTTTCGGGTGAAGTTGATTTCGAAATTGTAATACTATACTGTCGTATATATCCAAAACACTGCAACTCGGGTTACAGTGTTTTGCCTTAATAGCGCTCATTTGATTTTTTTGAGGCAGTTACATATACCTATAGTATTACTTTTTCATTTTAAAGTACGTAGAAGGAGATAGGAGCACCTAAAAAACACTGTATTTTAGTTACATTTATGGTTTAGTTTGGCATATCACTGTAATTAAAGTTACAGTGTGTCGGCGAAACAGTTTACGCGCGAATAGTCGAAACTTTGAGATACAGTGTTTTCGATAACCAAACAATCGTGATATGTCGAGCGCGGCGAGACTTCCCTACGCGTAATACTTTCAAGACGCGCGGGGGGCGGAGCGAGAGCTCAACGGTTAGTAGTCGTGAATCATTGCTCTTGCTCGGGCGGTGTTTTGATCGATAGCGCGTACCTACGTTCGATCGGTTTACGTTGTGTTTTTAAACGAGTTTATAAATATAATAACAATGAGTGGATACCGAAATAGATTATTAGTGAAATTGTCACAAAGCAATATACAACATCACAACAACTCATCATGTACCACAATGGCTTCAGAATTAAACAGTGTATTGAATGAAAAAGAGAATATCACCGGCATTAATAAGGAGCGTCCTGGTATCAATACATCATACGAATGTGATAACATTGAATATGATTGTTCCACGTATGTCTTCGATTCACGTAATATCAGCCCCTTGATACCCCTTAGTGAATCTCAAATAAATGAGTGTATTGCTGACAATCTTGGTGGCGACGTCAACTACGCTGATTTATTACCCGTACCTGCTTCTAGTACCAATCAAGAATTATGTAAGGATTTAAGAAGCCAACCCTGCCCAGAGAGTCCATTATTGCATTCTGATACTGGACCGGTAATTAATGTAGACCCGGCGTCCTCTTCTACTTCCAACGTAGAATGTCTCGATACGTCAAGTGCTGTATTCGCGTGTGAAATACTAGAAGAAACTTATTCTCCACCAGTCAAAAGAAGCCGAGATCCTAACGTCATTTTGGTAGATCAAGCAAAAAAGCATCCCATGAGACCTCCTTGCCAAAACTGCAAAAAAAACTGTTCCGTTAACATCTCCGAAACCAACAGAGAGATCATTCACAATCAGTTTTGGAGTCTGGACAGACAGAGACGACGGGATTACTTGTCAAGGCAGGTACATAAAATGTCCACGGCAACCAAAACGGCTGGTCCTAACTCAAGGCGACACAACACTTTGACATGGACTCTTAATGAGTTCAAGGTATGCAAAACATTTTTTTTAAATACCTTAGGGTACAGTAACGATGAAGCAGTACAGGCTGTTCTAAAACAAAATCACTTGACTGGAAATAAAAATCCTAAAATTAGTGCTGCTCCTGATCCTAGAGGTCGTCACACACCTTATAATGCTTTTTCTGCTGAGTACGAAGAAGAAATGAAAAATTTTATATTAAAGTATAATCCTATGCCATCACACTATAATGTAAAACATGCGCCTAACAGAAAATATCTGCCAGTAGGCGTAAATTTTACATCCATATTCAAAGAATTTCAAGTATACTGTCAAGAGAAAAACCTGAAAGTTTGTAGTTGGGCACATTTTCACGCGATGATCAAACAGCTGAATCTTTCTACAGCAGAGCCGGCTCAAGATATTTGTACAAAATGTAGAAACCATGAATTAAAGCATAAAATATTTCCTCTACCGTGTAATTGTAATGACTGTATAGACTTAGGCAAACATCTAGAAAACAAAAGAAATTCAAGAAGCGATATGAAAGCAACAGAAGAAAAGTGTGAAAATTCTGAAGGAAGAGACATGTTGTATACTGTAGATATGCAAAAAGCTATTTGTATGCCACTGTTGACTACAAAAGAATACTTTTTCTCAAGAAAACTCGTGCTTTTCAACGAATCATTTGTGCCCCCGGGAAAAAACAAACAGGCTGTCTGTGCCGTTTGGCATGAGGGAGAAAGTGGTAGAAAAGCTCATAATGTTGCTTCTACGTATACCCATTTTCTTAGAAAATATTGCAGAGACCTGAAGTCGGTAACATTTTTCTTAGATAACTGTAATGCGCAAAACAAAAACAAGATTCTTTTGTCTGCTCTGATAAGAGTAATTAATGATAAAATGACAAATATAGATAAAATTACTCTGGAATACTTTGAGCCAGGACACACCTTTATGGCCGCTGATGCTGTACACGCCGCAATTACAAAGAAATTGAAATCTAAGAGCCAAGTCTACGATATAGATGATTTTATATCAACAATTAAAAGTTCACGAAAAAACTTGCAAGTCGACTTATTAAGTCACACAAATATGATAATATTCAGTAATGATTCCAAAGTAGCATTTCCCAAAGAGTACAACATACATAATCTTAAAGTAATAGAATTCAGAAGAAATGAATTATCAATATTTGTTAAGAATGATTACAACGCTGAAGTTAAGGAGATATCTTTTTTGAAAAAGAAAATAGAAATTGTACTGCGGGCAAAAATAACAAACGGTGTACCTGATCTTTTGGAAGAGATACCTGAGGAGACTGAACCTAGAGGTATTAGCGAGATAAAAAAAAAAGAGTTATTAGCACTGTGTAAGTCAATACCTCGAACTAGAACATTTTTTTATGAAAATCTTGTTGTCTCGGAATCACCCGATCTTGACGAACACATTGACACTGATTTATAACCTCTAGGTAATTTACAAACTGATTAGTTACTAATAAAAAGTTGATCTCGTTATTAAATTTTCCATATTTAGTTTGCAGTTTTAGTTTTATAACTCGTTGAATGTTAATTTTTAATTTTTCTTTGATGAAGAAATGATATTGTATGTGGAGAAGTCATTCCTAAGTTGAGCTTTTGTTATTAAAGTATTATTGATTTTATTTTTTAAATGTTTGATTTTATTTGTAATTCTTTGTTTAGATTTGATTACTATTCATTGTAAGGTTTGATTCGAAGAAGAATTATATAACAAAGTTTATTGAGAAAAATTACTTTATTTTAATAAATATATTTTTTTTAAATACATTATGTTTTATTATCTTTGACATAAATAGGTACCCAAACAAAATTTAACACGCCTATAACACTTTGTTATTCCTAAATTTAAAATTATCAAATTCATTCGGACACATACCTATTATTGTTAAGGCAATAAACTGTATTTGAAAATACAGTGTTTTTGTATGATTCATCGGCTCTATTCTTATAAAACCAATACATTGTAACTAAATGTACAGTGTTTTGCTCAAACAATCGGAGAAAAGTTTTGTTGGGCAATACACGTTTACTAAGTTAAGTCTTTTTGCATGCATCACATGGCTATAAAATTTAGATGGTTAGATAAGACGTTAAATTACCTATCATTTGGTATATATCACTATATACTTTATTTTAAATATATTTCCAAAACGAAGCAAAAACCAAAAAAAGTTTTAAAAGCCCTTTTCACGAAATAGGTACTTTTGAGATACAGTGTTCTGGATTTACACGTCAGTATAGTGTGATTTTTTATTATGTAACTATGTTTTTTATTACTTTTAATGAAATGCCCTTAGTATTCTTATAAGCGTTTTACTGACTCAATTTAAAACTAAAAGATCCATTCCACATTTTTAATATTGTAAAAAAAGCCAGAGATTTTTACAGAAAAATTTATATAATTGAGTCTACTAGAATCAAAAACCGCAATGTCCATAAAAAACTGAAATTGTGTTGTCTATGGCATATGAATCTCCAGTGAAAAAATAAAACATTTATTTATTCAATATGGAACTAAAACCGCAATGTCTCATAGAAATTCACATTTAAAAATCAACGTTTGCTACAAAAACAGCATTGTCCACTTGTGTATGTATCTGAATAAGCATTGTCCATCACAACCAATCACAGTCGCGTAAACAATATGGCGGATTATGATATTTGCTGTTAGGAGTGCTCTCGTTTATTTTGGTTTTTGATGTGATAAAACAGATTTGTAAGCTATAATTTTTATAGATAAATGAACTATGGAATGTTATCCCCAAGTGGTGGACAATAAAGATGCTCGAAAACGCCGAGTTGATAGAGAAAAGTGGAATAAAAACAAGGCCAAAAATGACCGGTGAGTAAATAACAATCAGATAGTTTTGATACTTTGTTTATAAAGTTTTCAAACTTAGTTTATAATGACTTAGTATCGTCTTTTATTGTACAATTTATTTACAAAAATGAAATTTTCACCCCATTTAAACATAAAATTTGCATTTTTTTATACAGTTCATTTATGATTGTTTGTATTTTATTTATAAACTATTAAAATATCTTTGCGAATAAAATCAAAGTCTTCTATATTCTTTCATCATTTCAACACCTAAATTTCATACTTAGATATTGTATTATATTCTGAGAATTAGATTAACGTTCGGCAGGCCCTCTAATGGCAGGTAAAAATGTTAAACAAACTAAATGAGTACCTACCTACAGATCTGAAATTTTGTTGTTCCAGATATGCTCCAAAAGACTTACCTTTTAAGCCAACATGTTCACACAAAGACAAAAAGCTGCAATGCTCTGAAATTAGTATGAATGACTTACAAACTTTTCATGAATCTTTTTATGCCGTAAAGGACAAAGTAAAACAAGATATGTTCATATTAAAACATGTTATAGCTGTGCAAACAAAACGTCGTCGTCCTCGATCTAATACTAATCATTACAATACCAGAGCTATGCAAAGAATGTACAGGATTTACTGTAGATCTAAAAAAAAATATGGTATTTGTTTGCCAAAAAGCTTTTTTACAAATATTGCACATTAAAAGGTATCGGATAGAAAATGTGGTAAAGAAGTATTATTTAGAAGGCAAATTCCCAAAGGAAAACCGTGGAGGTGACCATAAGTCACATAAATACAAAGATAAGAAACAAAATGTAATTTCATTCATAAAGAAATTTAAATGCACTGAAGCTCACTATTGCAGAGGCAATTCTAAGCGTATGTATTTGCCGTCAGAATTGAGCATAAATAAAATGGCCAAAATATATAATGACCAGACAGCCGAACATCTCACAGTAAAGGCCTTATATTTCCGAAACATATTTAATACATGTTTCAATTTAGGTTTTGGGTCACCACGTGTTGATGTATGTTCAACTTGTTTGCAGTTGACGGAAAAAATTAAAGTCGCGAAAGAGCCTGATAAAAGTCGGTTGATGATTGAAAAAACGGTCCACAAGAGACGTGCAAAGGCATTTTTTGATATGTTGAAAACAGAAGACCCTTCAATAAAAATAATATCCTTTGACTGCCAAAAAAATATGGTACTACCTAAAATCCCTGATCAGAGTACCTATTACTCGAGACAACTTTATTTTTTTAATTTCACAATAGTAGAAGGCAGTTCAAAATCATCATTGACGAGGCAAAATGTATTCAGTTACTGCTGGACCGAAGATGAATATGCAAAGGATTCAAATCTAATTTCATCTGCAGTTTTTCATCGACTTTGTAATACTGAATTTACACCTGAATGTAATTTACTTCGGATTATGGCTGACGGATGCGCCGGACAGAATAAAAACTCTATATTAATAGCTATGCTTTCGAAATGGTTAGTCCATCATGCACCAACGCAAATTAAAATTATAGAAATAGTGTTCCCCGTAGTGGGTCACTCATTTCTCCCTGCTGACCGAGTCTTTGCCCACATTGAAAAGCAACTGCGAAAAATGGAAAATATAATAAATCCTAGTGAATACATAGATGTAGTAAGTCAACATGCAACGGTTATTAACGTAGCAACAACATGCCAAATCTTCGACTGGAAAAGCACGTCAAAAGACATATTTTTAAATGTTGGTAAGTGGCATGTACCTTTTGCTAAATGCAAAAGATTCTATCTAAAAAGAGCCAGCAGATGTAGTGACATGGTGGGCCTTCGAGATGAATTGCACTATCGACAAGACTTAAGGTCAGGTGGGGTAAGTGAAACGAAGAGGTAAGTGAAACACCCAATCCTATACAATAAACTATACAGTTCAGCTGTAATAGTGATCGGTCGATAAAACAGGTTCGGCAAAGAGGTTTCAATGTTCTAGCACAGATGTCGCTACGATCATTTTACGAGGTTTTTTATAGAAAATAAATCTGACATTTGGTAAACTTCAAAACACGAGTTGGACGTGCTTAATCTTGTCGCTGGTGTCAAGCAATTTAATAGTGTTTATGAAGATTTTAATAGGTAAGTAACGTATTTAAACTATAGATTTTATGTTGTAATAGTTATTTCTAGCTAAAACGTGAAGGCAATTGAATTATAAGGCGTCCGAAATTCTAACCTCCAAAAGTACTGATTGGGGAAAGTGAAACAGTGATGGCCGGGGTAAGAGAAACATATCGGCCACTTCCCCCGTGCCAGAGTACACAAACATTTTTTTGAAAAATAATTTCTTGTATAATGTTTAGTTTTACTAGGAAGGTACCTACTTGATTTATTGGTTAACGTCTTGGCATTTCGTTGGCGCAAAGTTCTAGTAACCGGGTGGTTATGGTAAATTTGCAGAAGGATAAAGTTTTCATTAAAATCGGATAGGCAGTTTGAATCCCGAACAAAAAGACAAATAAAAAAATCGTTCGAGGACCTCTACCTAATTAGTCGATAGCTATCATAGCTTTTCATATCATATCTATATCATAATTTTTCAATGCATATAATAAAATAAAATATTAATTATCGGACAATAATGTAATCATTGTACAAACAAAACCTTTTTACGGTTTTTAAGTAATAGTAGATAAGTTAATTTAAATAAATAGTTTTTTTTTCCAGGTTATGTAAAGCATGCCTCGAAATTACATCCGAAAAACTGATAAAGCTGCTTACTCAAACGAAAAACTGCAAGATGCAATACAAGCAGTCAAAAATGGAACTATGTCTGCTTACACTGCTTCCAAACATTATAATATTCCAAGATCAACTATAGTTAACCGTATTTATGAACGCAGAGGATTTAAATCTAATACCTTGGGCAGGAGTACGGTTTTATCACGTGAAGTAGAGGAGTCGTTGGCTAAAAATATCCATATTATGGAAAAGTATGGGTTTGGACTAACAAGGAAAGAACTCCTGGAAGTAGTTGGTGAATATGTCAACAAAAATTGTGTTGCCAACCCATTCAATAATGGAGTGCCAGGCGAAGATTGGTTTCTGGGGTTTAAGAAAAGGCACGGACTATCGGTCAAAAAACCCCAGCCAGTAGAATACGCTAGCAAAAATGCATGTAGACCTGATATTATATTAGGTCTTTACCTATGAAATTGCCGTTCTGCAGTACTGGCCATTACAAATCAAAATAATTTTTGTTTGGCTATGAATTCTAATTTCAAATTAATTTTATTTTAAAAACATGGATTTTTTTTTCTAAAAGTAGTCATTTCTTTATTGATTAGTGTTACATTTTCATCGCATTTCAATCTTTTTCGTCATCATGGATACGTTAAAAATTCGAGTAATTATGGAATATGAGTACCGTCGTGGCAGCAACGCGGCACAAGCGGCACGCAACATCAACGACGTTTACGGAGCTAACTCTACAAACCAACGCACCACCTGTTATTGGTTTGCTCGCTTCCGTTCTGGAAATTTCGACCTGAAAAATGAACCTCGCGGTCGTCCGAAGACTTTGGTCGACAATGACGAATTAAAGGCGATTGTGGAAGCTGATGATACACAATCTACGGCTGAATTAGCAGCAGCTTTCGACGTTAGCGTCAAAACAATATTGGTCCATTTGCGTCAAATTGGCAAGGTAAAAAAGCTTGACAAATGGGTGCCCTACGAACTCAATGATCGCCAGCGCGAAGTACGCGTCGAGACGTGCCTTGCACTGCTCAACAGACACACAAATGAAGGAATTTTGAACCGCATTGTTACCTGCGATGAAAAATGGATTCTGTTTGATAACCGTAAGCGCTCAGCAAGTTGGTTGGATCCTGGTTCAGCACCTAAACAATGCCCTAAACGAAAACTTACCCCTAGAAAAGTGATGGTCACTGTTTGGTGGTCTAGCGCCGGTGTGATTCATCACAGCTTCTTACCAAACGGGGTGAGCATTACTGCAGATGTGTACTGTGAAGAACTGAACACAATGATGGAGAAGCTGGCGCATCTCCAACCAGCATTGGTCAATCGCTCGTCTCCGCTGCTCCTGCACGACAACGCGCGACCTCATACTGCACAGCAGACGGTCTCCAAGTTGCAAGAACTGGGGTTGGAAGCTCTCCGTCATCCGCCCTACTCACCAGACCTTGCGCCTACAGACTACTACTTTTTCCAGAATTTGGATAACTTCTTGGCGGGAAAAAAATTTAATACCCGAGAGGCAGTACAAAATGCCTTTGAAGAATTTGTTGCCTCCCGTCCAGCTGATTTCTTTAAGAAGGGCATCAATAAACTGCCACTGCGATGGCAAAGATGCATTGATTGCATGGGTGATTACTTCGATTAATACAAATAAAAAATTCATGACAAAAATTCGTTTAATTTTTTTCATACAAAACGGCAATTTCATAGGTAAAGACCTATTATATCCTTACTTCGACTTACTAGAGGAAACTATTAACGAATTAGATTTACAGAATAAACCTGCTCATATATATAACTTGGACGAAACCAGTTTCAGTAAGGATCCTAGTAAGTCAAAGGTGGTGGGTCTTAAGGGCTTCACGTCAACACGTACAATTTCGTCACCCGGGAAGGACAACACGACCGTCCTGTTAGGTTGCAATGCGCAAGGTGAAAAAGTTCCTCCCCTCATCGTATACAAAGGCAAAAACGTCTGGGATGAGTGGACGACTAAGGAAGCATACCCGGGGACCGTTTATGCGGCAACTTCTAATGGTTGGATGGAATCCCAAGTATTTGAAACTTTTTTTGATAAAGTGTTTCTACCAAGCGTTGGCCACAAACGGCCGATTTTATTAATATACGACGGTCATAGTACGCATGTGGGCATAAATATAATAGAGAAGGCTCGTGCAGCTGGAATAACCATACTTAAAATCCCACCGCATACTAGCGATGTTCTGCAACCGCTAGATTTATCTGTTAACAAATCCTTTAAGGATAAATGGGACGCTGTCTTGGTGAAATGGCAAAGACAAAATATAGGGAAAGTCTTACCAAAAAAGGATTTCTCTAAGATGATTGGTCAAATATGGGCTGCATTAGAACCCAGTGTATGCTCGGCAGGATTTAGAAAAGCAGGTATTTATCCACTTAACAAAAATGCAGTACCACAAGAGAAATTCAATCAGATTCTGTTGCGGGAATGGCACTCAAAAACAACTAGATCTAAGGACCCTGACGTTGAAGTTGCAGTTGTTGACTCGGTGCTTTCTAGGGAAATATATCGAGCATACACAGCAACTCACGAAACATGTCCTGATTTATGTCATAATGACGATGACGTAAGCCTTGTTTTCCAGCAACGAAATGAACTTTTTCAACTTACTGCTAACCAGCCCGAACTCTTACAAAAAATTGCATTGATTAACATTAATAAAGTAATTTCTGGTACAGATGCTGGTGCATTACAGCAAAGTTACAATAATAATGAATTGTCGATTATTCATCGAACCTCATCTGAACATATCGAGTCTGTAGCTGAAACACGAAGTGTATTACAGGAAAGATTTGCAGTTGGTAGCAAGACGAATTGGAGCGAACCGTCAACTTCGACTTTTCATCGAAATTTTACCGAACATGACATCAAATCGGTGTCTCAAAGACAAGATCACCTAGAACATAATCACTTCTTGGAAAACCAACACACGACTATAGAATCATTACTGGTGAATAATGACCTTAATTTTTCGTTAGAAAATTGTGTACCAATTTCCAAGTATCATGATATATCATTGATAAACAAACCAGAGACTGCACCAACCACAAATTTACATACAGGTTGTAGTGATTGTGTACCAATTTCCAGGTATCATGATATATCATTGATAAACAAACCAGAGACTGCACCAACCACAAATTTACATACAGCTTGTAGTGATACACGTAATTCAAGAGTCCAAATTCTTGATGACCGCATAGTGACATGTGAAGTTTCATTTGAAGATCTTCTTCTAAAATCTGTAAAAGGTGGGACTTCAACCAAAAGAAAAATGACGAAGATAGCTACAGGTGCAGAATTAATTACACACGACGAAGTATACAAAAGGTGTAAAATCATAGAGGCTGAAAAAGAGCAAAAAGTAAGGATAAAGAAACAAAAAGCAAAAGAAAAGGAAGAAAAAAGGAAAGCCATTGAACAATTAAAGAAATCCAAGGCAGACAAGAACAATGTTATTAATATTAAAAATGCAAAAAAACGTATAAAGAAAAATGTCAAAAAGGTACGGAAACTATCTACATCCAGTGAGAGCGAAATAGAAATCAATCTGGATGATGAAAGTGATGTAGATTATGCAGAATATTGTAAGGACCTTTTAGATGATAAAGAAAATACAAATTATATAGAAAATGAAGACATGACCCTAGGTAAAATTATTGAGCCTGAAAAAGAACAAAAAGAAAGAAAAAAGGAACAAAAAGCTAAGGAAAAAGTAGAAAATAGAGAAACCTATGAACAGTTAAAAATATCCAAGGAAGGCAAGAACAATGATGCTAATAATAAAAATGCAAAAAAAAATATTAAGAGAAACGTCAAAAAGGTACAGAAACTATCTATATCCAGTGAGAGCGAAATTGAAATCAATCTGGATGATGAAAGTGATGCAGATTACGGAGAATATTGTAAGGATCTTTTAGATGATAAAGAAAACGAAAATTATATAGAAAATGAAAACTTAACCCTAGATAATGGGCAATGGGTTTTAGTAAAATTTGCAACTAAAAAGTCGGTGAAGCACTTTGTTGGCGTAGTACTACATAGGAACGGTATCGGTTATCCAGTAATTAAATATATGAGAAAAACGGTGTCGAATATAGAAGGGCAAACAGTATTTACTTTCCCAACCATTGATGACATATCTGAAATTCGTCATACAGAGGATATTGTTGAAAGACTTCCTAAGCCCATTATAGGACGAAGAGGACAAATTATATTTAAAATGTTATTCAAAACATATAATATTCAATAACCTTAATTAGGGAGCTTAGAAATGGCTCAGAATACTAACAATGTTTCGACTGCATATTATTATAACATAGGGCTACAATTACCAAAGAGCAATGCTATGATTAAATTTGTAACCAAAAAGTTATGCTTGATACAAACCAAATAGTTCGACATAATTTATGATCTCAGTTTTTTTTTTATGTAAGGTTTTTTACTCAGACTTAGATTGAGACTGAACTTAGAAAACAGAGTATTTTTATTAGACTTAGAATGAGACTGAACATAGAAAAAGAATATTTTTATCTTTACGTTAGTTTAATTGTTGATCTATTTTTGCCGATAGACTACAGTTTTTTTTTTAAATATTTACGATTGATTAATTTTAATGTCATTTGAGTTTAATTGTTGATTTATTTTAGACGGCAAATACTACTTACATAATTATATTTGAATTAAGTAAAAAGGCTTGAATTTGTAAACTATGTAACTAAATAAAAGCATTAATTTGTTTCATAATATTTTCGCAATTTGATTTTTATCAACCATTGAGAAATTAAAAATCTTGTTCGATTTTTGCACTTGTTTTGTACCCCTGACCACCGCGACTATGTTTCACTTAAGGTGCCCCGGGGCTAAAGCAACTACGGGGTTATTGTAACTAAATTAAATATCTCCCATAATATTACATTTTTAAATATAACGCCATCTCTAGATTACTGAGCATACCATTGTCGTTACATAAAAATAACAGGTGGCAGCACTGCAGCTAATAATGAAGGTAAAACAGGTTGATTTGTCAAACCGCCATTTTGAAACAGTTTTGTTCGAACGCACGTGGTGATTAAAATCTACAAAAAATATGTTTTAGAGTGTTTTATTGCTGGTGTTTCAAGTGGAGTGTATTGTTGACAACCGTAAGTAGCTATGATTGTTTTTTGCTTAAAGATTCGTCAAAGCATCAACAAGATATGTGTTTAGTTACATTTTCCCTGATAATAACCTAAAATGGGGTAATTGTAACTTTGAGGTTAGTTGCATTTACCCCGTTTTGGTTTATATGAAACCATGAAACAATAGTGATGGGCCATGTCGATGTTTTAATTCTGTGAAATATGTACTTTTATTGATATTGTGTAGTTGTGTACATTACTGGATTAGGTATTGATAATGATGATGTCATAAAGACTGGCCAATTTAGCGAATTCGCTTCATAAATAAATTTAATCTATTGTTTTAGATGGTCCGGAATTATAAACGAAAAACGGAAAACAAATATACCCAGGAAAACTTGTTAAAAGCTCTAGAAGATGTTAGAAGCAATAAATTAAACACCTATCAAGCAGCTGACGTCTACGGAGTTCCGAGGTCTACTTTGGTTCACCGATTACGCGGATCACGAGGAGTGGTAAAATCATATCGCGGTAGGCCTACTGTATTCACTAAATACACAGAAACAAAAATAGCCGGATATATTCACATAATGGAAAAAACTGGTTTTCCTTTAACGGTGCAAGAGGTCAAAGTTTTGATATCGGATTACATAAAAAGAAATGGCTTTATTACGCCGTTCAAAAACGACATCCCTGGCGATGACTGGTGCAAGGGGTTTAGGAGCAGAAATAATCTATCATTAAAAAAACCCCAATCCGTGGAGACCGCAAGGCGAAAGGCTTGCAATCCTTTCATTGTATATAACTATTACGATTTATTACAAAAGACGCAACAAGAATTAGAACTAACTGCAAAACCTCAAAATATATACAACTTAGATGAGACCAGTTTTTGCTGTGATCCATCGAAAGCTAAAGTAATGGGACAGGTCGGATACCGATCGACAAGAACTACTAGCTCACCTGGCAGAGACAATACCACCGTCCTTTTGGCTGCAAATGCCCTGGGTGGAAAGATTCCACCTTTAATAATTTTCCAGGGTAAACATCTTTGGAGTGAATGGGTATACCAAGATGAAACAGTTAAAACAGCTTACGCAGTAAGCAGAAAAGGCTGGATGGAAACATCTATATTTGAAAAATATATTAAAGACGTTTTCATTCCCGCGATCGGCTCTGAAAGACCGGTGCTCCTCATATATGATGGGCATTCAACTCATTGTGATCTAAGTGTAATAGAACTTGCTGTAGCAAATGGGATAACGATCCTAAAATTACCACCGCACTCATCCCATATACTGCAACCTTTGGATTGCAGCACCATGAAACCTTTAAAAGATCGTTGGGAGAGTGAGCTTATCAAATGGCAAAGACTTCATGTAGGGGCTAAATTGCCTAAGTCAGAATTCGCGAGAATTCTTACAAACATATGGGACAATTTAAACCCAGTAATTATCGAAAATGGCTTTATTAAGACGGGATCATTTCCTGCTAACCCAAACGCCATCTCGAAAGAAAATTTTGATGCGTTGTCATGGTCTAAATGGGAATATCATCTACAGCAACAGTCTTTAGAACTAGATCAAGTACAAGAGCAACCAGAAGAACAGATATCAAATGGACCAGATCGAGTTGAAGAGCAACCAGAAGACCAGATTTCAAATGTCGTCAGCCGAAATGATTATGACCCACAATTGCCAAGCCTTTTAGGTTTGGTTATAAAATTATTAAATAAACAAATCATTGGTGGTATTCAAATCAATGACAAAAAAGTAGAGGATATAGATGAAAAAGATGGTTACTTTAAACAAAGGGACCGAGACAATTGTGAAGAAACTGTAGAAGTCCCTTGTGTGAAGTCCTGGACTGTAAAAGATCCTAAAACTTTTACACTGCCACCAAAAATAAACGAGACTAAAACAGCTTGGTCATCTGGAGTAAAAATACTGGATTGTAAAGTAGTTAAGCCAAGGGAAAACCAAAATAGTGTGGAGGAACGTGTATCTTTTGAAGAATTAGTTTTAAAAACAATAGCTCGCAATGATCCACCAAGAAATCCGAAGAAACGCATTAATGGTGCTGAAATATTAACTTCTAAGGATGTAATGAGTCGTATTCGAAAAGAGAAAGAAGAAAAAGAAGAAGCAAAATTAAGAAAAGCACAAAAAAGTCTTAAAAAAATAACAAATCTAATAATCCTAAAAAAATTCCACGAAAACAAAAGAAAACAAAAATTAACAGAAAAACCACAAGACGTGAAATATCGGATAGTGACAGCGTGTGCTCCTACACGTCAAACAGCTCTACAGAACTAGAAGACATTGATTCCTGGCGCCAAAATACTTTGGAAGAAGCACAATCTGCAGACGATAGTTTTCGCCCATTGACTATAACAGATACAAATAACCAAAATATAATATGTAATCTGGAAGAGGAAAATTTATTGAAGAAAGAAATAAATAACCAAACAGAAAAGGCACATATTTCAAATAAAGAAAATGTTAATGAAAAGGATAAAACGTGTGTTATTGCACGCACCAAAAAGGAAAAAAACCAAGAGAAAAATCAAAAGAAAACAAAACCAAAAAAAATAATAAATAAACAAATAGTCATAGATTCTGAACCATCAACATCCAGCACACAATATTCATCTAATCTATACCCAAAAATAGGTAAATTTGTTTTGGCGAAATTCCAGTCTTCTAAGGGGAAAAAGACATACAAATATGTATGCTTAGTTGAGGATATCACTGATGACAAATTTGTTGTTCAAGGATTTAAGTCTCAGAAAAGTAAGAGGGAATATAAATTGATTGATAACGACATTTCTATCATTGATAAAAGTGACGTAATAATTTGCCTCCCAAATCCTACCTTCATTCATGATAACTCGCAAGTAATTTTTCCTAATGATATTGATGTTGTTGAGTATAAGTAAGTTAACTAAATTGTTGTTTTTCATTGTTAAATTATCAGTGGATATTTAGTGAATAAAAATGTTTTAAAAGTTTTAAATCTTAATGTTCCTTAGGAACACGAAATTCCTATGTTAGTGTGATTTTTTAATGTGATTGTTAAATTTTACTTCTCAATTATAAAGACTGACAACTCGTAAGTTTTGTTACTATTCTTTTATTAAAAGTAGGTAGTGTAGGTACTGAGTAAATTAAAATGTAACTTAATATTTCTCAGGAACAAGAAATTCCTGTTTGTGTGATTTTTTAATGTGATTGTTAAAATGTTACTTCTCAATTATGAAGACTGATAACTCGTAACTTTCTTTCTTTTCCTATTAAAACACTGTGCCATATATCCTGCTGTTATTTTTATTTTCCTCGTATCAAACATTTCATAAAATTCGTATATCGACAAAAGTGAAAAGTAAATTCACAACACTAACTATTAACGAAATAGTTGCAATTGCCCCTGAAGTTAGGAAATATTTATTTTACTCCAAACTGAGCTTAGGTACGTTAACTTACGTTTCAAAATCGCCTACGTTATCGCATTGCGTTGAATAACTTTTTTATATCATAATTTTAAGACCAACAGAAACACTATGATTGTCATTAGTTGCATTTGCCCCTTATCGGGGTAATTGCAACTTTTTCTACCTCTACGAGAAAATAGTTTACATTATATCAATTCCTAAGGGGCTTTCTTTTCAGAACTAGGTTAAATATAATATTAATGAAATTGATAATCGTGTAGATTAATCAAATAAAGTAAATTTATAATAAAAATGAAACTGCACAAAATCAAAGTTGGAACCTTATTTTTTCTAGTTGCATTTGCCTCGGGGCACCTTACCCCAAATTCTATTTTCTTAATGTATTTCCTAAATTAAACCTAATACCGACGAAATACGACTCATATTAGATAAAAGCTTTTTGACATGTCATTTTAATCTTTTTAATAGTTCCACAGACTCAATAAAATAGATATTCTGGCGACAGTTTCAGTTACCCCATATATGGGGGGAAGTGAAACTAAACCATAGTCAGCTTAAATTTGATGATTTCATCGATGAATGCACAACTATACTGCCCACCAGAGACTAAAGAGCAGTAACAGCCCTTTTGTGATTTTTCGTTTTATTAGTGATTCTGAAAGCGGGTTTCTTAAGCTTTCTATTGAATTAACTTACTTATTTCTAAGACTATTAGAATGGTTTTTATTTAACAGTTTTCACTTACTGCAAACGAAAAAAATTAACAATTTGGCGTGATTTCCCAACTAAAATACAGTATAAATTATACTGCAGATTAAATTTTAAGGTTTCATAACTAAAATGCAGTAAGCAATATAATTTTACAGTTCTTTAGATAGTTTTATATTTCTGGAAAAAAATTAAAAAAAAAATTAATACGCAGTAAAATTTACCGCCATACAAGCTATTTTTACTGCAAATTAAGAAAATACAATTTATTGTCACGAACTCCCAACTAAAATGCAGTAAAATCAAAGCTTGTCGCATTTTAGTTGTGAATACTTAACATTCTTTTATCATTATAAACTGACTAACACGCAGTAAAATACAGCATTACTGCAGATTAGTTTGGATAGCATAATGACACAGATATGATTATTCCTAGCTAAAGTGCAGTTAATGTTTTAAATACTGCATTTTAATTGGGATCAAGTTTAACAAATTATAGTAAATTAAACTAATTTAAACGCAGTATCAAGCTGATACTGCATTTTAGTCGGTTTGAATAGATAAAACTTTATTTGTGAGACAGAGTGTGCAAAGGATTTACTGCTAGATTGCATGCGATTTGACTTAATTAATCAGTCGCTCCAGTGAACCGTGCCAGTGTGGACGTGCCCGTCGGCGTCGCTCGCACTGCTTACGTTTTTTTGGCGACAGGATTTGGCGGGTAAGATTACATAATTATATTACTTAAGTTTATTATGATTAATAAAACTTTTATAGTATTAAGACGTACTTTAAACAGATACTTTAACTAATAGGTTATTTTCTATCCTTACATAAAATGTTTCGTGTGTTGAATAACTATCATTTGTTTGTGTTTGGATGGTTTTCTATTTATGTATTATAAGTATTTATTGACTTTAAAAAGTAGTATCTATGTACCTATATCAATCAGTAGGCCAATTATTCTCGTAACTCGTAACTAATGGTAACCTATGGTTTGACTTTTAACGAACTGAGTTAGAATTGAGATTATATTTTGAATAGACTAAAAATAGATAGGGTAGGTATTCACCTAACCATACATTAATACAGTTCAGTGTCGCTATGATCTCATTCTAAATTCAAATTATTCTAGGTACCTGTCTACAATCTCATTGCAAACTTAACGGCCATACACTTGCGTCAAATTTATGTTTGGTTGATATACCGTTTTGCCGTTTTAGCATTTTAATCAAGTTTCAGTCCATTTTCGATTTCAAAATAATTTAAAACTTTAGTATAAATGTAAATTAAAATTAGTTTTAATGTACCTATACTAGTCAGTAAGTACTTACCAATTCTCGTTTATCTTTCTGTGCAGGTTCATCAATATGAATGTGAGATCAAAACAAATTATGTCACTGCTAAGCAATTTGGAAAATGACGTCTTACCACCGGATAGAATGATATCGCAGCTACCTCATCACGATAACAATGACTCGCCTCCAAAAGCAATATTAAGGGATGTGCATAAAAACAACGACTCTGTCGTCCAAAATATTGATTTGAGCAAAATCTCTGAAGCAACACAACACCACTCCATAAATCTGCCA
This sequence comes from Dryobotodes eremita, assembly GCA_917490735.1. Lineage (NCBI taxonomy): Eukaryota > Metazoa > Arthropoda > Insecta > Lepidoptera > Noctuidae > Dryobotodes > Dryobotodes eremita. Next base: position 1,632,074 of record OU823242.1, on the reverse strand, counting down.
GAAGCTCACCAGGACAGCTTAATTAGTAATCTCGTGGATACAGCGACCTTTGATCTTTTATGTAATGAAACGCTGCCTTCAACATCATTCTGTGATTCATTCATAGAAGATTCAGATGATTCTGTAAAAGATAAAAACTATGTTCCTGAGCCATCTTCAACATCGTCGAGTTTAAGAGATTTAGATATCACAAACGATCCAGCAGAAATTCAGGTCAACAATGTCAATACCCAGCCAGCACAATTACCTGTTGTGAAAATACGGAATAAGTCATGTAGGAAACGTAAAAGTGAACTTCAATATGCCAAAAACATACAGAAATATCCGGTGCGAGAACCCTGTCAAAATTTATGTAAAAAACTATGTACTATACATTTTACTGAAGAAGATAGAAAAAAAATTAACAAATATTATTGGTCTTTGAATTGGGAACATCAAGGAATATTTATCAAAAATCTTGTGACGGAGGAGGCTTGCAAGAAAAGTACAAAGAATTTGAAACGACCACGAAACGTAACTTACAAGTACAGTTTAACAAAAAGAGATACAGAAGAACTATCGCATGAGGTATGCAAAGTATTTTTTTTAGGCACTTTAGGATATGACAAAAAAAATGACAGGCGTGTAAATTCTGTCCTGAAAAAGTCAATTTTAGAGCAAAAGGATAATAGGGATGGCCGTAATTTGACAAATTGTCATGCTATAGATCGTACTTTGATCACAGCTCATATTGAATCGTTCAATCCATGTGTGCATCATTATAGACGAGTGCATGCACCCAATAAGAGATACTTGCCCAGTGACCTTACAATTGTTGATATGTATGGAAACTTCCAAGAGAAGTACCCCGAATTCAAATGCAGTCTTGAAACTTACAGAGATCACTTGACAAACAAAATGAACATTTCTTTTGCTAAGCTCGGCCATGAACAATGCGAGACATGTGAAACCTTCAACCTCCATAACCTTGATCATGTAAAAGAACCGTGTACTGATTGCCAAATTTGTAAGACCTACGCTCATCATAAAATTAAGTATACACTAGCCCGAGAGATGTACGATGCAGATACAAAGGCTAATAGTCAGCGTAATACTGTAATTGTTTCTGTGGACCTCCAAAAAGTAATAATGTTACCTCGCATTGATACCTTTAAAGCAGCTCTGTTTTGCCCCAGGCTTGTGGCGTACAATGAAACCTTTGTACCTCTAGGAAACTTCAAGAAAGGTCACGTATTTGCAGCAGTTTGGCATGAAGGAGTGGCAGGGAGAAAGCAAGAAGACATCACTAGTACATTTAAAGCATTCTTACTAAATAATCGTGATGCAGAGCACATCGTTTTATGGCTTGATAATTGCTCGGCACAAAATAAAAACTGGTGTTTTTTTACTTTCTTGATAAGTATAATTAACAACTTAGAGATTTCTGCCACAACAATTGAACTCAAGTTTTTTGAACCGGGCCATACTTTTATGTCCGCCGATTCCTTCCACCATTTTGTAGAGCAGTCGATGGACAAAAAGGGTAAGCTGTACGATTATCAAGACTTTTTAGAAGCTGTTGAAACATCATTGAAATCGGGGAAGGTAGAAGTCAAAAGTATGGAAATAATAGATTTTGTTAATTTTAAATCTCATATTTCACATAAAAAAAACAAAGATATAGATGGAAACCGGGTATACATCAAAGATATTGTACATCTTATGGTAAAAAGGGGAAGTCATAGTTTCTTTTACAAAAAGAACTTTGATGATATAGAATTCAAAGAACTATATTGTCTCAAATCAAAGAACTTGCCTAATTTTACTGTAAAAACTGTTCCTAAAGGCATTGATAGGGAAAGGAAGCGAAACATCTTAAACGTATTAGGGCCGCTTATTCCACCAAATAGATTAATCTTCTGGAAAAATCTTTCTGTTGGTTCTACGTCACAAGAACCAGAAGAATTTAATTTTGATATTGATGAATAATCTTAAACTGTTAATGTGTTTTGAATTTATTTTTAATAGTCTGTATTTTTTATCTTCAAATTCTAAGAAACAATGTGCCTTAAAGTTAACTTAAGACTGATTATAATTAATAAGTACAACAAAAGAACTAAGTAAATATTTTTCTGATCTGTTTTGATAATTGTATGATACATACATTTTTATTATTTTAAATCTAGTAGTAAGAATAATAAGAGGCTTCAAAAGCTAAACTAAACCAATGTTATTTTTAAAGCGCGTTAATATACTGTTAAAAATTACTTTTAGAAACTAATTATGTACCTACCTAATAACCAAGGCTTGTAATGCTTTGTGTGTGATGATTGTTTTACTTTAATGTTGATCTCAAGATTATGTCTAGTAGTAAGAATAATAAGAGGCTTCAAAAGCTAAACTAAACCAATGTTATTTTAAAGCGCGTTATACTGTTAAAAATTACTTTTAGAAACTAATTATGTACCTACCTAAGACTTACCAAGGCTTGTAATGCTTTGTGTGTGATGATTGTTTTACTGTAATGTTGATCTCAAGTTTATGTCCACCTTTATAATACTCACCTACATTTACTATCTATATTTTATTGTTAAACATAAAGATACATTATGTTATATATGTTAATATTAAGAGAAAACTGTCAAAGGAGGTTGTGCATTCTGCGCAGGGTCCTTTATTAATTAGATGTTTTTTTTTATTTTTGATATGTAAATTTTACATAAGTGAGTTGAATTATTGTGATTAAATAATAAGAAATAAACGGTCTTTAAAATGTGAACTAGCTATTTTTCTTACTGCACTAGTAAATTGAACACTTTTTTCTTAAAAAACTAACTAAAATGCAGTATTTTTTTGACCTTACTGCATGTTAGTTGGGTTTCTTGACAAAATAACTGATCCAAACGCAGTAATAGGGCTTTTTGCTGCATTTTACTAAGTTTAAAATGGTATTTTTTACAAAAAAGGCTATGCAGTAATAGGCACCAAAAAGAATAAATGGCCATAATAAATTCAGTTATTAAGATATATTTTTTTTTATTGCTTTAACGTGTGAACCTATGCCTTTACAACCTTTCTGCATTCAAATTTTTTTGCTTATACATTCTGTTGATTTTTTAAAATCAATTCTTAACTTTAAATGCGTTTTACTCGAAATCGTGATTTTGCTGTTACTGCACTTTAGTGTATGGTGGGCAGTATAGAGCTTGGAACTCGAATCATAGACGGCTGATTAAAGGAAGATTACGTCGCATCAATCGTTATTATAAATTCGAGTCATATTACTGTACTAGAGCTGTTTACATAAAATTAAAAGTAAAGTATGTTTCACTTACCCCACCTGACCTTAAGTCAGTATAAAAGTATTTGTAAAAAAAATAAAACCTCTGCAATGATTGCACCAACTTTAATGACACAAGGAGTGACAATAAAACAGTTAAAACTGAGGGACGTTGGCCAATTACTTAAAACTCATTACGGCGATGATTGGCGCAGTTTAGATACCTTAGGATATTTTGCTCGAGTACTGCCACACGATATTCCTGTACATCATAATGTTGGTGACGACGGAGACCACGATAACCCTGAAGAGTCGATGTGCCAAGTCCAAGAGGAGCTACCATCATTAATAATTTAGTTTGATATTTCTTTATTTTATTTTTTTTAATTAATTAAACATTAAGTATGTACTTAGAATTTTTTATTTTTAAATAAAAGTACCGCCAATTTTTAAAATGATTCAGATCACCAATATAATGTACTACACTCACAAACAGGGTCGTCAACAATTTTTAGTTTGGCGAGATGGGCTGGGGAACAAACATGTCCTAATCTCATGCGCGTCAGATTTTAGTTCTTTAATTAAATAAGTAATATTTTATATTTTCAAATTCTGTATATCCGTTAAACTGCTAGAAGCTTGAAATGTGAGCGCGACCCATTGTTTAACTGTTGTGTCTACTAATTGGTCAAAGAGCCAGTATATAAACAAAGTAAATCGACATTAAATAAAACATAACCTCTCGTTATGATCTTTGTGAGTATGTAACTATTTTGGTTGCATATTGATTACATACTCACACAGTGTAGGTACAGTATTTGACTGGAGAACCGCCGCAAAGGATACACTGTTAAATGTCGGCAAATGGCATGTCATGAGTTCATTCCGACGAACAGACAGACAGACGCGGCCGAAGGACTTCAATTTATAATAAAATGATGTAAGGATTATAGTCTTTGCTATTCAAAGTATCAATACTAACCAGGCGTAGTACATAACAATAGGTATGTTTCAAAATAAGCAATGACCATCAGACGCGTGCAACAAAAACAGCAAACTCCAGTGGTTTGTTTCAAAAACAGCAAAGTCCAGACTATTTATTCAATTTTCTTGTTACTGTGATGAATCTACGTAATTCCAATAATATGCGACCATTACATGATATATTTACTGTATTTTTGTTATACTACATAAACCTCAAAATGTACAAACAACTAATAAATCAAAATATATGTATTGTGGCCAAAACACGGATATGGACATTGCGGTTTTTGATTCTAGTAGACTCAATTATATTCACATGAAACTAATTGAAACAATACTATACAGTTAGTAGATAAAAAGTCCCAATATCTAAGAGGAATTTCAAAATAAACTAAGGTGTTGTTATTTTAATATTTTCTCAAGTCAGTTTTTGTGGCTGGATCCATTTTGCATAACTATGTCCAATTGATCGCACTGTATTCGATAATGTAATGAACCAAAATTATAATAAGTATGATTAAAAATTTTAAAAATTTTGAAAAATAATATTAACTGATTTAGCAGACAGTATGTCATTTTGTACACCCTATCCCTAGCACTTTAGAAAATTACTGCCTGGTTATTGGAACATAAATGAGGCAAAAGGAGTGTACTACAATCTTAGCAGGTAGCGTTCTGTAGTTTCTGCATACCCTCATGGGAAGACGTGAGTTTAAGTATTTATGTATGTGTTGTTATTGGAACTGGAGTCAATTGGGCTCACTCCGGATGCTCATTTAAACTTATTAGTAAGACAACAGAAAATACCTGTACGTAACATTAAAGTTACACTCTAGAACACCGGTATCTTCTAGCACACAAATTCCACTTTGTTCTGAAATCCGAATTTCTGCTCTTGAGAGTCAATTTGCAACAGTTTTAACAAACAAAACCTTTAAAAAACAATTATTAGCAAATCAACAATTTTACAATGGACACCTGAACTCTGATCACTCCATGTTACGGCTATCTTTTAGAACTCCAATATATTTTTCCTTCACTGGTCGTAACATTAAGTTCGATCTTCTGACCTTGAGACACTTGACACCAAGACTTTTTTATCTTTTTGCCATTTTGAAGCAGACCCCTAAGACAACCCACTGAACGACATTTCGTTGACAACATTCTAAGAACCAGACATAACAAACAACTTCAAGATTAATCCATCAAAAACAATTTGCATCACTCGTATCAAATTTTGTTTGCCACTAACTTAATCATTGTTCGTTTGATTATTTGTCTTTTTTTTTTTAAAAGGAACCTTTCGTTGACCTTAGTTTGTTTCTGTATTTTAAGTTTACTTTGATTAGCATTGAATAGAAACACATTTTTTAATAAATGCCACATGCTGAACAGAACAGCGAACGACCAACGAACACCGCTTCTTTACGCATTTAGTTTGATATAATCTAAAACCAAAGGTAATAATCCACTAAAAGAACCGAGATTGATAAAAGAAAGTTTCTACCAGGCCAAAAACCATCGTGGAAATATGCAACACATTCAAAATTCAACAAAAATAAACATTAAACCAAATTAGAAGAATTCGCCATTATTATGACCGAATCCATGTTTGTTCCAACTTCCAAGCTTTTTTTTTTTTTTTTATAAGTATTTTTATGGCCGGGTTGCTAAGACCTTTTAGCCAAGTCTTTATTTAATTTCCTTCACAAAATTTCTAAATTTCTTCGAAAGTGTTTTTAATATATTTATATATTGCTCGATAACAAGTCTTATTTTTTAATAATTCTGTCAAGCGGCGGGAGGTATTATTTAGCACAACACTTTCACTACACAATTCACTTATTCACTCGCTAAAATCAATCTTTGGTTTGGGCTTGATAATTTAGGTTTCCACTTTTCCAGGTACAAACTTGATACAAAGAACAAAGAATACTTAGCTAGGTACTTATTTTTCATATTTCTTGACAACGATTTCCATTATTTTCAATTTGTTTTTATTTTTGTTTTAGTTTCCTTCGTGTTATTCCCGCCATTTTCCCCACCCCCCCCCCCTTCCAAGCTGTCATGTCAATAGACTCCACAGAACAGAACCAATGTTGGAATTGAGCTCTAAGAAAATTATTGTCTATGGAACATAAAAAGATACTATTTACCCTAAATTATACTACGTTTTCTTTTTACATCGATTTTGTTACAACTGTTTTCACACTGACGCTTACCGCTGAGGTTCCGCCGCAAAACACGCCAGTTTTTCATACATGTCGATAAGTTTTTGCCATGTTTTCACTTACGGCATCAACAAAATTCAAAATTAGCGTTGCAATATTTTTTTCCATAGATCTTTGAAATCTTTTTTTTCTTCTAATTGTTGGGTTCAGAGTCATTCAGCATAGTTTTTATTTGACGTTGCTAACGTAAATAAACTGCTTAGATTTGGGTAAGAAGTAAGAATTTGCATAAGATATTTAGAAGTAAAATTATGGTATTATCGCGTACAATCGCGATACTTATGGTACAAATAGTTTACTACGAAATCCAACGCTGCACAGAACAGAATATAGCCTGACATAGACTCGACAGGATCGATGAGAAAAGTTACCAGAACACTTTGTTGCCTAACCTCAATAATGAATACGAAAATTCCGAGGCACCTCAAAAACATACTGAAATATACCGACTTACAAAGGGTAAATATACCAATAAGGCCCACTTACGCATTTAGTTGAGTTAAATGAATAGGTAAATGTAAAGTTATTACGCGTTGCGCCATTAAAAAGTAACACCGGGTTAGTTAACCAGACATTAGTGATTTTTTAGTTGGGAACATTGCAGTTAAATCGACGAAACATGAAATAGAATTCAATGTCTGTGCCCTGATATGTAATCCGACCAAAAATGAATGAACTTGTAATATCCATCTCTTTTACACTATACTACGATACATAAAACTTTCTTGTCTTTGAATTTTACATTTTGTTTTATCAATGTATTTTAAAGTTAAAGTTCACTTATAGATTCTGGCGGGAATTTAAACTGAAAAGGCGCAAAATTTTTCAAACTTAAAATTTTTCTGTAAAAAAGTTCAATTTATTGTTTAATTCTTTATTAAAGTGTGAATATTAATTATAAGTAGCTGTAAAATGTTGGAAGAAGGGGCCGGGGGTGAAAATCCCCCGGCCACTAAAGGCCTGGGTACTTCGGGTAAACGGGCTAGGAAAAGGGAGCCTCAGGACCAAAATAATGACCAAGTATTAGTCAGCGGCGGTGAGGATAACTTCTTACCATACTTTAAACCAAATTATAAAAGACTATATCCAGAAAATTCAACCAGCACGGACTTTAAGGTATTCGTACAAAGTATCAATAATAGTGATCGTCTGGGCAATAAGAGCCCTATCTATTTAAATCACATTTTCACCACGGATGTCAAAGGTGTTGTCTCAATACAGCGAGTAAATGCTAGTAAAATTGCAGTGATATTTAAGCAGTACAATAACGCCAATAACTTTTTAATGAACACTGCTTTCCTGGACAAATATAATATGAAGGCATTTATTCCGGCCGCTCAGATAGAGAAAACAGGCATAATTAGATTTGTTCCAGCAAATATCTCGAATAAAGAACTTTATTCAAAGCTTTCGTCTACCTATGAAATTATAACTATTTGTAGATTCACAAAAAAAGTGGGTCTGGAGAGGGTGCCCCTCCAAACAGTCAGTATAACGTTTTTGTCGAGTTCTCTCCCTGATAATGTACAATATGACCTTTTTTCATATAGAGTTTTCGAATATGTCCCACCTCTGCAACAGTGTTATAAATGTTTTAAATTTAATCACTCAGCAAAAATATGCAATGGGAAACAGCGATGTAGTATTTGCTCTGGAGACCATTACTTTAAAGAATGTGACAAGCCCAATGATCTTTGCTGCGTGAATTGCAGTGGACCTCATTTGGCAATTTCTAACATGTGTCCTATTAAAATGAGGAAGATACAAGAGAAAAAAAGCAAAATAACCTATGCCGCTGTTGCCCTATCTAAGGAGAGAACTTTAAATACAGGATTCCCTCCTCTAGTAGTTAATAAACCTGAAAATAATGTAAATAAAAAGACAAATAACAAGCCCAATGAAAATGTTAACAATAAGGCAAATGAACAAAAGCTGATTTCCACTGGAGTTGAAGACTCACTTAATAAATAATAATGACATTACAAATGCCATGGTACGCACATTAATTGCTATAGCAAATAAGGGGGATGACAGTCCAATTACAACAATGTTTATCAAAGAAATGTTACTTAAAAATCTAACTTAATTATGGATAGTAATAATACTTCTGTTTTAAGAATTGCACAGTACAATATTCAAAGTATTTACAGTAAAAAACCTCTTTTAATTAACTTTTTGCAAGAAAACAACATAGATGTTTGTCTTGTTAATGAAACCTGGATGAACGATAACAAACCTTGTCATGTACCTGGTTATAATATTTATTTCAAAAATACTTCAAATGGGTATGGAGGTGTTGCAATTTTGATAAAACCATTTTTTAAATATAAACTGTTGCAAACATCGTTTAATGAAAATGTGCAAACCATAGCTATGTCGCTATTTACTTCCTGTGGCCAATTATCTATTATCTGTGTGTACTGCCCTCCCTCGGGGCTTTTGGGAACTGACATTTTAAATAAAATAATTAAAAATCTACCAAAACCTATTTTTGTGGCTGGAGACTTCAATGCCCATCACATTGCTTTTGGCTGTTTGTCAACCAAAAGCCGGGGACAACAATTATATAACATTATAGACAATTTAGATCTATGTATACTAAATGAAGGAGATTTCACTACTAAACATTATCCAAATCGAAATCCGTCAGCTATAGACGTGAGTCTGGCTAGTCCTTGTATTACGCCTTTATGTAAATGGTCTGTTCATGATGATAATATGGGAAGTTATCATTTTCCAACTATCACAGAAATCACAATTTTAGCCAACCATTATAAGGTTAATCCTCCTGTAGATAAATTTCTATATAATAAAGCTGACTGGAACAAGTATAATGACCTCTCTAAAACAATTTTTAATAACATTAATATTGACCTTAGTAATCCTCTAATAGCATATGATCGCTTTTGTAAGGCACTTGATGCACTCAAATTAAAGTGTATTCCAAAATTTACCAAAACTTCAGAGTATAGATATAAACTGCCAGCACCCTGGTGGAATGATAAAATTAAAGAGAGTGTTACTAAGTCCCAAGAGGCCTTAAAATATTATAGAAATAATCCTGATATTAGTAACTTCATATCATACAAAAAAATGGATGCAATTAAGAAAAGAACAATAGCAGAAGAGAGGAATAATGGTTGGAGAAAATTATGTGAAAGTTTTAACAGAACAACTCCTATTACAATAATTTGGAACAATATTAAAAAGTTTAAAATAATAAAGACTAGTAACAAATCTTATTGTGATGAATTAATTAACCATTTTTAAACAAATTATCAGGAAATTCTTGTGAAAGTGTTGAAAATTTAAATGTTTTTTACAATCTTCATAATAATGATGATGGCTCCAAATACTTGTTAGAACCTTTTTCATGGACAGAATTCTTAATTAGTCTGCAATCTAGAAAGAATACTACACCAGGCTTGGATGATTTTCCTTACATTTTAATTAAGAAATTGAATATTGAATCACAAAATTTATTTTTAAAGATACTCAATGCACTTTGGCTTAAACAAACAATACCTCAGTCTTGGAAAACACAGTGTGTCATTCCCGTCCTAAAATTAGATAAGCCTCCGGATAGTCCAGACTCTTACAGACCTATTTCATTATCATCCTGTTTAGGGAAATTTTTTGAAAATATGATTAAACTGCGATTAGATCATTATGTTGAGTCAAATAATATTATTCCTAATATTCAGAATGGCTTCAGACGTGGTCGAAGTTGTTCAGACAGCTTCACTTCACTTATTTCAGACCTGAAAAATGCAAAACAATATAAGAATGTAGCATGTGTCTTTTTAGATGTTCAAGGTGCATTTGACAATGTTCAACCAGACATTCTTGTACAAATAATGTCCAGTTTTGGTATTCCTGGTTTGATGTGTAAATGGATTCATGAATTTTTAACTAATAGAACTCTTTATGTTAAATACAATAATATTTTACATGGACCTAGAACTACATCACTAGGTACAATGCAGGGGGCAACTTTGTCTCCACTACTTTATAATTTGTACACATCTGAAATTTGTAAATATGTAAATAATAGTAATGTAAATATTCTACAATTTGCCGATGACCTGGTGTTGTACAGTATAAATTACAATGTTGATTTTGCTATTCAAAGTGTTAATTTGGCTTTAAATGATTTGCAAATGTATTACAATAATAAACTTAAACTAAAAATTAACCCAAGTAAAAGCAGTGTAATGATATTTAGCAAAGACTTTCCTAATTCTGAAATAGTGTTTAATAATCAAACAATTCCTGTGGTTAATCAACATAAATTTTTAGGAGTTATTATTGATAAAAAATTATCATTTGAACCACATATAAATTTCATATTAAAGAATGCCATGAAAGGATTAAATATTATTAAATGTTTAGCTGGAGTGTCATGGGGTGCAGATCCTCTGACTCTCACTATTCTGTACAAAGCCATTGTAAGAAGCCACTTTGATTATAGTTGTATAGCATATTTTGACAGTAAACATGTAAATAAGTTAGATATAGTGCAGAACAAGGCTTTGAGAATTATATCTGGAGCTATATGTTCTACCCCTATAAGAGCCATGGAAGTTGAAACAGTAATAATGCCTCTTACACTTAGGCGACTGTTACTAATAGAAAGATACTGTATTAAACTACTATCTTCCAACAATCAGCAGATAATAAAGAAAATCATACCTTGTCCTATAACTCTGCAATCTCCACTGACATCAGGCAGTGACTTGTTAAGTCATCATTTTCCCAAATTACCACATATTCTTCTACACCTGCAAAATAAATTCCGTAATGTTCAACAAAATCATCTCTGGCCTTTTTATTTAAAACCTTTTAAGGTTTTGATAAATACAGTTAATATTATCAAAATTAAAATATCTAACAATCAACAATTACAAGCATATTTAGATGATAATAAGGGTTACTATAAACTTTACACTGATGGTAGTAAAGGAGAGTCACATGTTAGAAGTGCAGTTTATGACCCCCAGATAAGATTTGCTCAAAGCTTTGTTCTTAATAAAACTTGTAGCATATTCACAGCAGAGGCATATGCAGTCTTTGAAGCTCTTAAGCGTATTGCTATTGTAAATAACTATAAATATTTTTTTTATTTTGACAGATTCACTTAGCTTAATTCAAAGTCTTGAAAGTTATGACATTCATTTTAAAAGTAACTATATTTTATATAATATTAAACAATTAATATACAATTACCTTCAAAAAGGAGTTGAAGTTTTCTTTTTATGGGTTCCTTCACATAAGGGTATAACTGGCAATGAAATAGCTGATAAGACTGCTTATGAAGGGATCAATTCATTAGATGTGTGCCTAACTTCTGCAATTCCATTCACTGACTGTTATACTGAAATAGGAGTAAATATATATGCTTTTTGGGATAGTTTTTGGAAAAAAGATCAAGAAACAAAAGGTAGATGGTACGGAAATATTCAAGAGGAGATACCTTCTAAGCCGTGGTATTATAAACTGAGAAAAGCTAGTCGACCCTTCATAACTACGATGAATAGACTCCGCTTTGGCCATTCCAAAATACCTGCTCATTTAGCGAGACTGGGTATTGTTCAAGACAACAAATGTTCAAGTTGCGGTTTAAATATTGGAAACGTTGATCATATGCTTTTTGACTGTCAAAATCATATGTTAGACAGATTGATTTTAGCGAGTGAATTAAGTGAATTGTGTAGTGAAAGTGTTGTGCTAAATAATACCTCCCGCCGCTTGACAGAATTATTAAAAAATAAGACTTGTTATCGAGCAATATATAAATACGAGGGTCATTCAATAAATACTTAGCCTACAAAAAGTAAACGAAAATTTTGGAAAAGTGGCAATTTATTTTTCAACATAGTCTCCTTTTAGTTCGATACACTTAGCCCAGCGATGCTCCAACTTTTTTAACCCGTCCGAAAAATAGTTTTTGTCAAACTCTGCAAAATAGGCCTCCGTGGCGGCGATGACCTCCTCATTCGATCCATATCTATTCCCGGCGAGTGATTTTTTCAGATTAGGAAACAGAAAGAAGTCACAAGGGGCCAAATCTGGAGAATACGGTGGATGGGGCAGCAATTCGTAGCGTAATTCGACCAATTTGGCCATGGCAACGGCAGACGTGTGAACCGGTGCGTTGTCGTGGTGAAACAGCACTTTTTTCTTCGCCAGATGGGGTCGTTTTTTCTTTAATTCGGCGTCGAATCGGCCTAATAAATCGGCATAGTAAAGCCCTGTAATTGTTTTACCCTTCTCGAGGTAATCGATGTAGATCACACCTTGTGAATCCCAGAAAACGGTGGCCATAACTTTTCCGGCCGATTTTACAGTTTTCGCCTTCTTTGGAGCACGTTCCCCGGTCTGGATCCATTGTTTTGATTGCTCCTTGGTCTCTGGTGTGTACCAGTGGATCCAGGTTTCATCGACGGTCACAAAACGACGCAAAAACTCCGCTGGATTCATCTTAAACAGCGCCAAACACGTCTCCGATGTGGTCTCACGGTTGCGCTTGTTTTCTGGTGTGAGTAAACGCGGCACCCATCGCGCCGACAGCTTTCTCATGCCGAGTTCCTCGTGAAGAATATGATGCACTGTTCCTTCTGAAATGCCTACAGTCTCAGCTAGCTCCCGAACCTTCAATCGGCGATCTGCCAATACGAGATCATGGATTTTTTTTATGTTTTCCTCCGTAGCAGCTGTTTTCGGTGCACCTGGACGTGGTTCATCAAAAACCGACGTACGGCCACGTGCAAACTCGTTGAACCAATTCTTGACGGTGGCCATCGATGGAGAAGAGTCACCGTACACAGCATCCAAGCGCTCTTTGATTTCGATGCGCGTTTTCCCTTCCAAAAATAGGAATCGAATCACCGAACGATATTGCTCTTTTTCCATTTTTGTAAAACCGATCGACACGTTCGCTTCCATAAGTTGTCAAATTAAAACAAATGAAGGGATTGGAATGAAAATTTGAAAAAAGAATTAAAAAAGAATGTGCTACACTGTGGTAAAACTCTTTTGAAACTACAGCGCCCTCTGGCGATGAGGCTAGGTACTTATTGAATGCACCTCGTATATTAAAAACACTTTCGAAGAAATTTAGTGAAGGAAATTAAATAAACTAAAGACTTGGCTAAAAGGTCTTAGCAACCAGGCCATAAAAATATATAAAAAAAAAAAAAAAAAAAGTTCACTTATATCAAACGGAGCAGAGAAAGTGCACTTATGAGTGCACTTTTTCTGCTCCGTTGTCTCCTACTTGTCTATGGACAAGTAGGAGATTGTCGGAGCAGAAAAAGAGACTTAAATATCTTCATGAAATAAAAGCGCTAAGGAATGAAGGAAGAAAAATATATTATTTAGATGAGACTTTGCTAAATGAAGGTACAGTGCTTCTAATATTCCTTAACAGTTTTTTATGCACCAAGCAGTGTATGACCTGCGGCATTCAGTAACATTATAATTTATTATACACATACATTTATGTTTAAATAAAAAAGGACATCATAATTTCATAAATTTGTTTTGTGAATATTATATTTATATAAATAACTTTTTGTCCTAAATACAGGTCACACGAAAAGTTTAATATGGCAAGACACCTCTATAAAGTCCTCAAAAGGAGCACATCAGGAAGGTCTATCCACTGGTTTAAAGAACCCAACGGGAAAAGGTGGCTTATCATTGGTCATATTGGTATGTACTTGATTTACTAATATTTTTTTGACTGTCCTCACCATTAACAAATGAACACCCCATTGCCATTGACTATTAATTCATTAATATTATTGTATTATAAATTAACACATGCAAAGCGAACTAAAAGTTATAAAATGTTGTTGCTACTTTATTATAGTATGTATGTAAGAAAAATTAGCAGCAGTGAAATTATATAGGGGGAAATTATAATATTATTATATACTTGTATTAATTTTATTTCACAGGATCAACTGAAGGGTTTTTAAAGGATGCTGCATTAATATTTGATGCAAAGAAAGGTGATGGAGAGTACCACTCTGAAATTGACTCCTTTAACTTTGAAAAATGGTTTAACTTAATTTTGACCAAAATTGAGAGTGGCACTGTAATCGTTATGGACAAAGCGCTATACCACTCAAGGAAACTAGAGAAGCTGCCGAATACAGCCACACGCCACGCGAAAGGCGTGGTTAAAAAGAAAAAATATTCCTTTTGAGGAAAAAAACCTTTGGGCAACTTTATTAGAAAAAGTTAAAAAAACATTTGTACCAAAAGTTCGTTGTAGATGAGATGGCTAGAGAGAAGGGTGTACCAGTATTGCGCCTCCCACCCTACCACTGCGAGCTCAACCCTATAGAATTAATATGGGCTCAAATGAAGGGTATGTGGCCCAACATAATAAAACATTCAAATAAGACCAGGTGAAACGATTACTCCCACAGGCTCTGGATAGTATTACGCAGGGCTTGTTAATGTTACCAAATAACAAAATAATAACCGTTAAGTAACGTTAATTTCAATGTGATACCTGACTTTACAAAAATTTAACGTTACTTTTTTAAATTAACAGTAATTTAACGTTTATTAACATTAACGTAAAATACACAAGTAACGTTAATTTTACCGTTAATTTAGCTACGTTGCCGTTCCGTAGATTTACATTTTTGTGCGCTCGCTTAGGCATAGCGTTGGATCAATATAGATGCACTGTTACCGCTTCGCCACGCTGCCGCCGTCGCGCCTCATTCGTGTGTAATACCTACAGTGAGTTGGTTTGTTCTAGATGCAAAATTTTTGGTTGGGTATTTCAGACGAGGTTTCTTCCTGAAGGGCAAGCGATAACTTGCTATTGACTTTAAAATAAACTGGTTTACCCCTAATTGAGCCCATTTACCTATGGCAAATTTCAGGCATCACGGGGATAGTTTTTTCTTTTTGGTGGGAAATCATCAAATGACCCGCTCTGGGCGGAGCGGAAGGGCGTGTCAGACCTACTGACTAAAACCCACCCGTGTTCCTTCAGTTGCCTGTAACCCACGGTAACTCTTCGAACAATCCGCGACCCCGGCAGGCATCGGCCCTTTTGGACCCCGTCAATGGTACTGACATCTCTTTGAGGCGCGCGTGGAACACGACGCGCCGTCGAACCGGGCCTGGTCCTTACCGCAAGTTCGCGCCTACGGTGGCCGGGAGTCGGCAAACGACTCCCGACGCCCAGGGTGTCTCTTCCTGTGGTGACTAGGGGCGCCAGGGCGCAGCGATTGCGTCTCCCTCACGCGCTCCGCCTCCTCCTTCGCAAGCATTATAGCTTCGCAGAAGGAGGTGACAGGTTCCCATTTCCTCTCGCTCCGTACCATGGCCTGAACCAGCACGCCTAACATGACCATTATAGAAACTGGTTTTGTCGACGGAAGAATAGACAAAAATGACGTTCCATGAAGACAGTACGACGGCAGCAAAGTAGAAAGAGTCAACTGCACTTTTTACGAAATTCAGTAGTTTATTCATGTTTTGCTTATATCTCGAAAATGGTGTGTCCTATCGCAAAAATAATGAGAATTTCGACCCCCTTTATAAAACACAAACCCCTAAAACTGATCATGTAGGTAATCATTTTTCACATTTTCCATACAAAATGAGAAAAATTCCATTTTTGCATTCCATTTTTATACTTTGGGGCCGTCGAGTAAAAAGTTTTCTACTGTCTTTAGCATGGCGATTACCTACCTACCTTAGACAACTAAGTCAGTTGTCAGTTGTCGGAGTGATTTTGACGTTTGGGATAGAAAACTTTCTTCTAAAATAGTCTACATATAAAAGGACCTAGACAGCGATCGGAAGAAACGAAAGACAAAATGACAGATTGTAGAAGGATTTTTACGGTGTGATTTTAAAAATAGAGAAACGAAATGTCACTTTGTATAGAAATAGCTGTCTTGTCTTCCAAGAAATAGAAAGCGTCATGCTACGCCTGCAGGGTCGGACGCGAGAGGTCCCCGCCACGATTACACGGCGGTGCTCCGCCCAAGCCGGGCAGATCACCGTATGCTCCACCGTGTCCTCCGGTCGATCCACACAATGATAATACCCGGGCGTTTCCTCCCGCCTTATCCGAAACAGGAACCTCCCGAAACAAACATGTCCGGTGAGGACCTGTGTCAGGCGGAAGGTGAGGACGCCGCGCCGTGGCGCCTCTCAAGCCACTCCTCAAAGAGAGGACTTACCGCCGCAATTGCGGCGTGCCCTGCGCTGGGTTGTGACAGTCGCACTCTCCATGTCGCCATGAGATCCCGCCGGGGCTCCGTCCGCTGTGCTCGATTTCTTTCGGCAGCGGAGTTACGCCCTGGCGTTTCGCCTCCTCGCGATCGGGGGATGCCTGAAATGCGTATATGTAAGCGCTCATACATACGAACGGCACGTGGCGGTCGGTGAATACAGTCGACATGCCTTGGCGGCGCGTTAGACTATTAAATCCTGCATGTTTACAACGACTATTGTAATGACTATTGTAAATTAATTACTTTGATTATTGTCTTCACTTATCTTGATATTAAATTGTCAGTTATCACACTTATCACTGACTAAATCAGCTCACTATACTACTCACGCGTAAGAATCAGACAATGTTTTGATCGGTACGGCATCACAGCGACGCGCGAGAGGGCCACAGCGGCGCGGCGAGCGGCCCGCCGCGCACCTCCGCCCCCATCACTTCCACTTCACAAGATAACAGTTTAAAACTAACGGTAAAATTAACGTTATTTGACTATTGACGATAGGAAAGATTAACGTTAAAATGTAGCATAAATAACGTTAAATCTGTTACCGCTATTCCAATATTAACGGTAACTCTGTCAAATAGAGGTAACGTTACGAACATTTTACCGGTATTTAAAGCCCTGGTATTACACTAGAACGATGACAGTCTTGCATTGCTCATGCTAGTAAAGAAGGGGAAAAGTTTTTCCAACTTGATGGCATAATGGATAATGTGGTATAAAGATTTATTATTAATGTTGGTGAAACTTCTTCATCTTCATCATCTGATGACAGTCTGAGATATAGATATTTATTTATCTAGTTCAGACACAGATGTCTTATTGAATTTCTTAGTATAAGCTCGTCTAAGATATGTTTTTATTTATAATGTATGGCAGTCTTGCGTTGCTCATGCTATTAAAGAAGAGGAAAAGTTTAGCCAACTTGATGGCATAATGGATAATGTGGTAGAAAGATGTATTATTAATGTTGGTGAAACTTCTTCATCTTCATCATCTGATGACTGTCTGAGATACAGATATCTATTTATCTAGTTTAGACACAGATTTCTTGTTGAATTTCTAAGTTATTTTTATAAAAACACTAGCGACCCACCCCAGCTTCGCCCAGGTAGCACAGCATAATATAATATAGCTTATGTCACCCGGAGATAGTGTAGCTTCCCAACAGTGAGAATTTTTGAAATTAGTTCAGTAGTTTCGGAGCCTATTCAATACAAACAAACAATCAATCATATCTTTTCTCTTTATAATATTATTTCACTGTATTTCGTTTATTACAAAATAAATTTAGGTTATACCTTAGCCTCAGCAACACGTGGTGGTTATGCTATTAAATTGTAGCTTATATGAAACGTTTGTATTTTTAACATAGCGTCATCTATTGAGTACTTACTCAATCCAGTCAACAGATATCGCCATCTGTTAGAATCGTTCAGAGCTAACAGATAATTGTGACTGACAAATAATAGACAAATAATTTGCAATAAAATAATATTGCGACTATAAATTGAGATGTAAGCTATCCTATCTTTCAAGTTGGATCAAATTGCACACGGTGTGCAAATCAAATTTAAAATCGGTTCAGTAGTTTAGGAGTCCATCGCGGACAAACAACGTGACACGTAATTTTTATATATATAAAGATACACGGATAAAATGGCAAGGGGTGACTTGCACACTCAATAATGGGCCCCCGGAAACCGTCGCTAGCACATAGTGACGTAGCGACAAGGGGGCAACACTTCCTGAGGTGCTTGAGGAGTGGAGAGGTAATCCACGGCTATCAGAACAATCCCAGAGCCCGGAAGATGGTCAAGATCCCTACCAGCACTTACTGAAATACTTCCTTCCTCCGAGCACGTTTGCTCTTGCGAATCTCTACTCAAGCCAGCCAATAAAGGCAAGAAAGAGGTGGGAGCTCTGTTTCTTGTTATTGTTTACTCCAGCCGGCCACTAAAGGCAAGCCAGAGGTAAGGAACAAGACTTGTCCCGGGAGATAGGGTCCGTGGGGTCGCTACTGCCCAACAGCTCGCCACATGCTGCCCTGCGGTTTTCTGTATCTCTCTTGGTCTGGCTCCTCACCCTAGGCCTTTTTCGGCAAAGTAAACTCTACCAGTACAGACCTAGACTTCAGGAGCGCGCAACCCCGTCACGGCGCCAACGTAAAGATACAGCGGTGGGTTTATTATTATTATTACAGTCAGGAGCGGATTTGCCCTTGGGCCAAAAGGGCCATGGCCCGGGACGGCAGGCAGCTTTGTGTGCCTTTCTTTTTGACTTTATATGCCTGTAGAAAATTTAAAAAGCCTACATACTTAATTAACAAAAATAAAAACTTATTTAGTTGTAAGTTTGATAGACATCAAGACGCGGGGCTATCGTATTACTGACCAGCGCGGGTCGCGAGCGGGGCGGCGGCGGCAAGGCGCGGCGGCGTGTCCGTCGGACTCCGTGGCGACTCGGGATTAGCTGGAAGTTTCGAAGTTCCTCGTGTCGTTTTCGTTCATAGGTATCCATAGGCGAGAGTGATGGTCAGCGAGGGACGATGCTTGTACTAGCCCTAATAAAGATTGGAGCCAAATAATAGCGGCTCTTAAAGCTATAAAAAGTGACTTGCCCACCAAAATACTTTGGTTAAAAATGAAGCTGCAGGGCTTATTGGCTCAACTAAATTCCCTAGAAACGGCCAAATTATCGGAATTTTGGGGATCTGTTTTAAAACAATTAATATAGGTTACAAAATTCTACAAGGTATCGACACAAACTAAGAAGTAGTTTCCAGGATTTACAAGTCACTCATTACTTTTATAGAAAATCAACGGGAATCTTTTGATACTTTTGAAGAGGCTGGTAAAAGAAAATCTTCAGAAGAATACAGAAACAGTCACAAGAGAATTAGAAACGAGACGATGAGTGTCGCGAGAGAGAATTGTTACCATTTCAGGGTTAATACCTTCTTTCCAATGAGCGACCAATTGTTGACCGTGTTAAGGAAGCGCAAAACTTCGTATGATGCGGTAATCGCCAATTTTGATTTTTTATGTTAATTAGATACAAAGTCTGAAGCAGAAGTTAGAGTGAATGCCATAAAACTCCAAAAAGTATACCCGATAGATCTGGTGAATGATCTACAAGAAGAATGTGTCCTTTTAAAAACAAAAACACCGTCTCATTAAAATTAGTTTAAGGCAACATAACAATGAATTAAAGAAAAGGATTCGAAGGAAGCATTTCCATATACTGACGCAGCATTACGCATATTTCTGTGCACTGCGGTAACAAATTGCAGTGCGGAACGTTCGTTTCCCGTAAAAGAATAAAAAAATGTTTACGTTCCCGTTTAGGCAAAGGACCTTTAAACAGTTTAGCTATTCTTAACAAAGAACCTGACATGACAAAACTCGTTAATTATGACAGTGTCATTGAAGAGTTTGTTATCCAATCTGATGGAAAAAAAAATGGAAAAATTCGGGAAAAAAAACGTAAATATTTGACCGAGCGACCGCGAAGCGTACTCATTTCATGCGTGTCGTGGATTAAAATCATAAATTAGAAACAGTCCACAAGATGTAAAAACGTAATTGATAACGCTGCGCCAAATGTCTTTTGAAACAACCGATTTAATTATCACGACTAGAAACAGTCCACAAGATGTAAAAACGTAATTGATAACGCTGCGCCAAATGTCTTTTGAAACAACCGATTTAATCATCTCGACTAGCCGCGGCTTTTCCCGGATTACAGTTTTGGTAATAAAAATCCCCCAATTCCCTCAAAACCCAGCTTTTTAATAAATAAAAAAAAAAAATCTTTTATTTACAGACTACATAGGCCCACATTATGTTAGTGACTAAAATTATCTTACAAACTATGTTAGTAAAGGTAGAAAGCAAAAACAAAATAAAAGTTAAAATTAAATCACACACAAAATAGTTTCATCAACCCCCATGCAATACATGAAGCTTGATAAATCTACCCATGGTAGGGCCATCCAGCCGTTCAGCAAACACCCTCAAGATACTGTTGGTGCTTCCTCCCACTCTGCGCGTCATCGACGCCACCTTCTTACGCATTATTGCAAAATAGTCGTCAGTGTGGGCGTCGGCGAACATACCTGACGCACTACAATAGGGTGGAAGCCTCAACAGCACCCTAAAGGTATTATTATATTGTATTCGCAGGGCATTGTTTGCTTTTTGGGTATGATTAGCCCAAAGGCTGCTGGTGTAAAATGTTTGGCAATAAGCCTTGAATAGGGTAATTTTTACTTGTACTGAGCAACCAGCAAACCTTCGAGCCACCATATTTCCCCTCACAGCCAATGCCCTGCGCTCCCTTTCCATATCTGTGTCGTCTTTCAAGTCTTCGGTGACAATATGGCCCAGATATTTAAACTGGGTTACTCTCTGTAAAAGTGAACCGCACAGCGTTACCGGAGGAATAAATGATGGACTTTTATTTCTACCCCTAAACACCAACAGCTCACTTTTCTTAGGGTTGTACTTTAGCCCATACTGCTCGGCATACCCCTCACAAATTGAAAGCAACTTTCTAATTCCACAGATAGATGGGCTCAGCAACACCACGTCGTCTGCGTAGCTCAAGTTATTTTTCCCTGCAAATATCGCCTAAAACATATTGTCTCCCCATAACTATAAAAAAAACCCAAATTGGGGGGATTCCCCCAATCTGGCATTACGGTTGAGCAATGTAAACAAACGACGTGCAAAAACCGTCTACAATGAGGAAGAAATCGCAAAGCTATGAACAGGTGGCGCTGCTAACGCATGACTCATAACATCGCACTGCAATTTTTATTTCGCAATGTTTTTCGGGTTTTAAATAATTATAACAGGAACTAGCGTATATGCTTTGTTATTTTAACGAACAATGTATTCAACGTGAACTGTACCTCAGTTAAAAGCTTAAACTAAAGAACCCAGGAGGCTCACTACTTCTTGTTAATAATAGAAGCAAATAGCCTAATTTTACAAATAGCAACAGGGCCAGATTTAGGGGAGGGCATCCGGGGCGACCGCCCCGGGGCCTCCACAAAAGAGGGGCCCCCACAATAGAGACTTCGAAAAAAAAGTATATTTTTAAATTCCGACAAGTAAACACTAGTAAATAACTTTTCCTTTGATATTTTTTTTCGCTGTTTTACACACGGTGTACAGTTACAACGGTTAAGGTACCTTGCCCTTACTGCCCTATCTAAAAAATCCACCCTATTTAAAAATAATTGAAAAATGCGAATAAAACAATTTATCGTCTGTTCCACAAAATTTTCGGGGCCTACACTTTTTGGTTGCCCCGGGGCCTCCACACGCTTAAATACGGCCCTGAATAGCAAGGTCGTTCATTAATTATCATAGTAATTACAACCTTTTTATGTACTTACATAGAAGTTTTATAACATGTTTCATGAGCGAAACATAACCTAGAAATGAAATCTGTATTTGAACTAAATGTTACAGAATCAAATCAATTGATCGTAATTTTAACTTCGCGATACCTCATCAGCATGAAACTGATGATACCAAGATGGATCTTCCACCTCCAGAGACATATCACAACATTAATAGCAGCTGCAAAATTGCGTAACTTAGTCGCCCTTTCTCATAGTTTTTTTTTATCGTAAGTCTTTAGGAAATTAATGATTTCTATTGTTATTACAACCGATTACAACACAACGCGGCTTTTTTTGTCAGATTCCGTCTAAAGGTTTTTGTAAAAAGTTTTATATGTAATTTGACAGCTAATGTCATTTTCTGTGAGTCAAGCGTTACCAGCGACACCGTTGGCAAAACTTGGCAGTTTTCTTCCCCATCGCGTGATTATGTGTGAGTACCGCTCGTGTACTTATTGCAGTCAAACTGTCAAGGTGTGCGTGTTTAGGGATGCCTGTTCCAAATTATTAACTTACCTTTCCTCCATTATTTAATAAGATAAAGGTTAAATAAAGTAATCATTTTGTGGATTAGTGTTTTATTTATTTATTTAATGTAGTAACAACAAAAGATACAATGAAAAACAAATATGTACAGTAATTTATAGATTGAAACCCATATTTAGTACATTTGTTTCACAAACTATTTGATCTTTTTTCTTTGTTTTTGTTGACAAAATTTGCTACAAATTTGTTGGGGTCATTAACACAAGACGCAACGAATTTATATTTTCCAAGGGAAAAAGGATAAGTGGACTAAAAATAGGACACGAACTGATAATTTTTAGGTCTAATATCTGATTAGCAAGACTGTTACTACCACGTGTTACTACTAAGTCAATAGAAAACAAAAATTGATTGGGGATAGGTATAATTAATACAAATTAGGAGGCTAGCTTAATATTTTTTTCAAACGATTATTTACATGTCGTTTATCTCAAGAACCAGAGTCAATCCAAACAAAGTAAATACATTTCGTGTATATCTAATATAAGTATTTATCAAAACCAATTACAAAATGTATGCCGCAGTAAAATGTACTTTTTTGATTCCCAGTGAATCTAATAAGTATTATTGTATCATTTTATGATTTACAAAGATGTAATGATATTTTTAATTTGTCTCGCATAGTTTCGTCAAATCTCCCTAGTAATAAACTGACAATACCAGCTAATCAGACTAACCTACAAAGTATCGAATAAAAAATAACGTGTTTAAAAAAAAACTAGTGGTTAAATTACAAAACTTACCGTTGAAAAGTGATCTTGGGGTTATTATACGGCTTTTCCACATAATTGCTACACAATTTGACAGCACAAACCGACATAATTATTTATTCTTCGTGAGCACGTTATCCGTGACTCAAATGACACTGGCGTATAGCATGGTCTAAAAAAACAAGGTCTGGCACTCGGAGAGTGACACAAGCTTACGTCACTATCCAGCTGCCACTTTATTGCAATAAAACAAGAAGTATGGAAACATTTTCAGTCACCATTCTGTTAAAAAATATATATCAAGCATTTAAATTGTCGTTTCGTTTTTCTAATCAAATGAAACAATTCAATTTAAACTTATATCGACGTAATTGTTAGTTAAAACCTCATTGATTTATCGGATTCGCACAGGTAATAAAAGCGGTTGGGGAGTTATTATGACACACTACTGGTAACACAGCGGTGATGACGTAGGCTTGTGTCACCCACGTGACCACTGTGTCTCGGAATGCTATACCTGGCGAAGATATTATTATACCATGGCGTATAGTAAGTCTATGATAATTATATACTTTAGTCTATGCACTGGCGTAGGTGACAAGCGAGTCTACCAATTATATACTTTATTTGGACCGTTCGTTACGGCCAATGTGTCATCTAGACAGGTATATAATCAAAGCCTAGGCGTGGGCAAAATGTATCATTTTTGTGATTGGAACATTTGCATCTGGATCACTGAAATGATCCGAAACACTGATATGTTTCATTTGAATCTTTTGGCTCATCGGCTCAAAGGATATAAAATACACAATGTTATGTATACACTTACGAACAATAACTTGTTATTGCAAGCATTTTATGCAAAAAACTAACGTATAGTAAATATTATATTAAATTTTATATGTAAGCGCCTTATTGTTAATTTTTACGTACATGGATAACGACAATGAAACACTGAGAGTGATAAACAACTCATTTGGGATCTCTTTCAGACTTGTATAGATTGTAATAACTCACCCGCTCACTCGCGTCTCGCGACTCATTAGGAACTCAGTGTGTCAGTCTCTCAGTTTCCCTCTCTCGCTCATTGGCTCATCATCACGCAAGCGACGCGTCGCGCGGAAAGAGCACAGAGCAAAATAATGTTTCAGATACAAATTATCCGTTTGAAACGTTGTTACTGAACCAATCTTTTGAATCACTTCAATGATCCGGATCAGTGAGTCGGTTCCGTAAGGAGTTAGACACGCCTACTTTGAGCTTGTTAAGTCGCTGTTTTAGAAATGTATGTAAGGACTTGTGTCTATTATTATATTTCCTATTGATTTAGCACCGGGGTTTCTTAATAACAATAATACCTGCTTGTTTACAGGTACAAGTTCAAGTTTGACTGCTGCTATGAAAGCCACTAACAACCAATCACCAATAGTATTCAACCTCGCAAAGACTGCGAGGGAGGAAACCATGCTACGTGAAAAAGATGAGGAATGAGAGTGGCATTAGAGAAGAATGACACCCATGTCTTCAGAGGAAGAATATAGGAAATAAAAAATAATGAATTTTTAACAAAAATGTATGTAGCGTTTCAAAATTATTTAATTTTTCTACATCGTTCTGAAATCCTGTAAAAGATTTTCGAAATCCATATTTAGCATTTATAAATAATAATTTTGCTAATCAATTGCTTAGCAATTGATTACTTACAATCTAAGTGACGTTTATAAATAAGAACTCGTACCGTTGAAAGTGCGTGACTGTGACGATGAGCCCTTGTAATTCCTTTCTTACTGAATCCACTGCAGTGAGAGCCCAAATAAAATTAATCATAATACCTAGGTGTAAAATAAATGGGTCGGAATTTGTCCTCGTCTGTGCGTGCGGCGTCTATTGACGAGTAGTCGAGTATCTATAAATAATAAAATAAACTGCTATGTCAACTTCAAACTATAATGATAAAAAAAAAAAATATGTTCCCACAGACAATTTCTTCAAAACTTCTCTTTTTTTAATATGTTTTAAATCTGGAACAAAAAGTGGCGGTTAGAGGAGATCATTCAAGCGACGCCGCGACGTCGCGTCGTGGTCCTAACAACAAAAAAAAACATGTTTTTTTTTAGTGTTGCTACTGCTAGTGCAGTGAGTTAGTGACATACTGCCTGAGTTTCGACGTTTCTACTACTTTCAAACGTAGGTAAGTGTGAATCTGCTTTTAGCTATATTACGCAGAGCTAGCACAGCGCAGCATAGCTTGATGAAGACCCTGTTCAGTTAAGCCCAGCGCACATTACAGCCGCAACGCAATTTCATACAACAAAGTGCGTTGCGGGCCGCTTATATTGTGCGCCGGTTCATAAAAAAATTACGAAAGTGATTTGGGAGGATTCTTGCAATGCGGTGCGGCCCGCCCAAGTCTTCTTCAGCCTTAAGACTTACCTGGATATGCATGGTTCTTGTTCTTGTATGAAATCCTCTGGCCTGTACACACACTTGGTGCCCGGGAAGCCGAGCAGCTCCGCGAGCGTGTTGATCTCCAGGTATGATGGCTTCGCACGAAGCAGCTGCGGAAATAAATAAAAAAACTTGATAGATAGGAGTAAATTTTACAAAGCCAAAGATGTCTGTATGTTCATCTGTTCCCTCATAACTCCTAAACTACTTGTCGCATTTTGACAAACGAGATATCGTTGGAAGCGTCTTGTTGTTCCGCGGGTCTTGTTGAAGTTGCGTTCGAACTTTGCGTACCTTATTATGACCTTGCCCTTAGGGCAAGCTTCACAGTTACCGTGGCCCTGGCGCACAGGCAACTGAAGGAACACGGGTGGGTTTTGCTTTCCAAAAAAAAAAGGGCGAGCTTCACAGCCCGCATTCGGACTTTACTATGTAAGCGTTTCATACGAGTTTGAACATGATTCGCGTACAATATGTTAATATTCTCGTACAAAACGGTTGCTCAAATTCGCTTATACAAATATGAACATTATTTGCACTAAAATAAGGTTTATATTCGAAACGGTACTTTGCTTGGCAAAGTAGATCTGGTTCTGAATGGGTGTGTTATTTGGTAAGTATACTTACCTCAGCACACACTAGCTTGCGATCTTCAATGGGCGGCATGTTCCAGAACACGAAGCCGACCACGATCTCGTCTCGCAGGTAGAACAGCATGCCACGCTTGTACCGGTTGAAGTACTCCGTACCCCTGGGGCTGCGACACGAACAACAAACTTTTCAAGCCTTTGTTGCAATCTATACTTCTATACTAATATATATATATATATAATTAATATAATATCGGTAATATAATAAAGCTAAAGATTTTCGTATTTTTGTTTGAACGCGCTTATATCTGGAACTACTAATCGGATTTGACAAAATATTTTTGATTTGATAGCCCAATTCTTGAGGAAGGTTAAAGACTATTCAAAATCATTATACGACCCTTATGTGCCGAGCAATAATAAATAAGTCAGAAAGAACGTTAAGCGAAAACGAAATAATAGCGCGGGCGAGCGATGCGATGCGACGCGGTTGGTTGGGGAATAAGACATTACAAGCGGACGAAGTTGCGGACAGTTACTAGTATTAAAATAAAACTGCTTGCTGTTTTATACTTTTTGATCGTGTAAGTTATTGGATTTCTGTAAAATTCACATTTTTAGGGTTCCGTACCCAAAGGCTGCCTGCCAACGGGACCCTATTACTAAGGCTCAGCTGTCCTTCCGTCCGTCCGTCTGTCACAGGGCTGTACCTTTTGAAACATAATAGGAAGACATTCTGAAATTTTCACGTGTGTACTAGAATGGCCGATATAATAACTAAAGTTAAAATTTAAAGTGGGCCCCCATACAAGAAACGTGTTTTTGGCGTCGTGTGGGAGTTCGACTCGCACTTGGTCGCTCTCTATTCATATTTCAGCGTTGGTCCTATAGTGAAAGTTGTTCAAATTCATGAGGACTATGTGCAGTAATGGTCGTCCTTTCAGCAAAATCATGGCGATTATTAAAAATATTAAATTTGCAGCGGAAACTAAACACTAATTGCGAGTAATTAACTCACTTTTTTGTCATAATTGAGGAGTTGGCGAACAAATCCAGACTTGTCCACGCACTCCATTTTTTATTTTTTTGCTCTCTTTGTGCACTTAAGAGTGCACAAAGAGAGCAAAAAAATTATTAACGAAATATTTTCAATCAAAACTGGCTCTAAATGCCTGAAAAAATATGTTAAAAACGTTGTTTTCTATTAGAAACGGACTCGTCCTTGTCTAGTTGGATAAACATTACATGTCCAAAAAATATAAATGGGGCGTTAGGGTTTCTATTGAACTAAAGCCAGATCCGAGGTTAATTTTTGATACACTATTCATTTACTAAAGCTTAAAATTCTACCTAATTAACTTTAGCTTATTTTGGTTTTTGACATCTACTCTAAATAAAGAAAAATAATAAAAACAATAGATCTATAATCAGTTAATCACGAGCACATAATAGGTAAAATTAAAAAACCTCAGACAAAAAAGAGCTGATGACCTTGAAACGGCTGAACATTTTGTTAAAATATGTGTAAGAACCACCGCTAGAAAACCTGGTTTTATATAAAGAAACCGCATCACAATCGGTTTACCCGTTTAAGAGCTACGGTGCCACAGCCACACACACACACATAGCGGTCAAACCATAGATATAAGAAAGAAGTTTTTTATATTTCTATGGGTCAAACTTATAACACCCCTCTTTTTGCGTCGTGGGTTAAAAATCAATTACAGAACAAGTCCTGATTTGTTCGCCAGCTCCTCAACTTAAATTCGACACTAAGAACGAAGTTCACCAATGAAAAAGGTTCAAGACCTATCAGTGTCAATTTTGTTGTGGAATATTAACACTGACAGCTCTTGGACGCGGTTTAGATGTGCTTATTGCTTTCAGTTTCACTGGTGAAATTCGCCCTAAATAGGCAAATAGTGAACTCAGTTTATAGTACTTCTTTTTATAGCAAAGTCTTTTGTCCTTTTCTTTAGGGATAAGTCTATCAGCTTCCTTGTCGGATTCTTCATCATCACAACCCTTAAACAGAGCCACGATGGGCATGCAGGCTCCTACTTCACCGAACACCTGAGGATAGAATAGAGCACATTAAAAAAAAGATTAACCATAGACTGTGTCCTGGGGATCGATATTTAAAAGCACGCGAATGATCGTTTTGTTTTAAAGTAAAGTAGAATTTTCATATTAAAAGTTGTTTTAGTTTTTTAGTAAATATATTATTTCTTTTTTTTTTATTAATTCACTACCTGAATTAATACAAGAAAAGAAATTGTTATATATTTTTATGGACATTACGACTGTCTAGAGACCACAAAATGACCTCGGAGTAAACTCGAATTGACAGTAAAATTAATAAAAAGCCGTATATTGTAGGATGGAACAAGCACGTAGGAGAATCTCATAGGAGGGCTCGGCTTGGTTATAGTAACTGGGTTCTTCAAGGGAAGCCGCGTGCGGGTCCCCAGTATTTGAATATGTGTGAAATACTGAAAGAGTTTCACGAGAAATTGAAATGGTGCCAGGATAATACTGAGCAAATAAAAATGGGCATATTGGCGGCATAACATAAGGCTACGGATTTTAGCTGTTTTTGGAAGAAAACGGAGCACTTGAATCCTAGCCCGAGTGTTCCTGTGTGTGTCGACAGTGCAGTAGGGGATGAAAATATTGCGAATGTTTTTAAGCAGCTGTTTGCAGTAGAACCAATGCCCTGTGACTTCAGTAACTTAAGTAAACCAGACGTCAGACCTGGTGAGAAGTACTGTCGAATTACGCTATTAGACGTGAGGAATGTCATAAAAAGATGAAGCCTGGAAAGTCACCAGGTCATGACGGCTTAAGAATAGAACATCTGCGTTATGTGGGTGTACATCTGCCCAGAATCCTGAGTCTATTGTTTAATTTTTGTATAGGACATTCCTTTATTCCGGATGATATGATGAAAACGGTCCAATAATAAAGAACAAAACCGGGATCCATCTGACAAACAATTCCTGGCCGATATCATTGGCCACAACCATGGCGAAGGTCCTTGACAGTCCTTCCTTAAAGTCTCATAAACACGCAACTGAGCGAACACTTTCAGATACATGACTTGCAGTTTGGCTTCAGACCCAATCTGTCAATGGAAATGGCAATTATGTGTCTGAAACAGACAGTAAGGTACTATATCGATAGGAAAACACCAATATATGTTTGTTTTCTTGACCTTTCAAGGGCCTTCGACCTGGTATCTTATCATATTCTTTGGCATAAACTGTTTGAGGAGACCACTATGCCTAAGGAGCTTGTATCGTATAAAAGAATGCTGTCAGATGGATCAACACGCATAGTCAGAAATATCATTTGAAAAGCGGTGTTAGGCAGAGCGGGCTGACCTCCCCGGGTTTGTTTAACTTATTTATAAACCAGCTGATCGGCAGGCTCAACGGAGCCATGGTCGGATGCTCAATAGATGGAAGAATGGTTACAATATTAGTTATGCGGACGACATGGTTGTGTTGAGCCCGTCAGTTAGTGCACTCAGGAGACTTCTGGGTATTTGTGAATCATATGCCCTGTCACATGTACTCAAATATAATGCTAGTAAGAGTGTTCTTTTGCTACACAAAGCAGGGAACAAGGGTCCCTCTAACGTGCCGCCAATTAGGATCGGTGGGTCGGCACTCGTGAGGGTGCCTAAAGTTAAGTATTTGCACATTTCACATGCTGACAGATCGGCTACAGGACGATGAAGTCCTATAGAGGGCAAGGACGGCGTTGGCAGTCCGCTGCAATATGTTGGCCCGCAGATTCGCACGATGTACCACAGATGTAAAACTGTAACTTTTCAGAGCCTTCTGTCAGTCTTTACACGTGCAGTCTGTGGATCAATTTTACGCGGCGGGCTTACAACGCCCTTTGTGTTCAGTACAACGACGCTCTGAGGGCAGTGTTGAAAAAGCCCCGGAACTGCAGTGCTTCCGCAATGTTTGCGGATGCTTCCGTCGATGATTTCTTCGCAGTCATTAGGAAAAGAACTACATCGATGATGAGTAGGGTCCGTGGTAGCACCAACACTGTCCTCAGAACGTTAGCGTGGAAAACTGATGGACCGTTTACTGTGTACTGGGCAGCTTTACATCTGCACAGGAATAGGAAATAGACTAAGTTATTAATGTGTAACATGTTTTGTTTACTAACAAATTACTAACAACTTTTTTTTTGTGTGTACTACTAAAAACCCTAATAGCGCTTTCTTTGTAATTATTATATGGTATGTATGTCTGAAATAAAGATAAATAATAATAATATTAATGAACGGAGCTTTCCGCCAGGATAGACTATTATAATTCATATACTTGTGAGAATTTCTCTAATATCTTTCTAAATCGTTACAACATCGCGACTATATCGCAAGATTCACAAGCCAGAAGGTATTCGAAGCCATTTATTATTTAAAACGATTCTTTATTACTGATTCCAGGTCTTGGGTTCGATTCCCAGGTCGGACAAAGTGAATTTTACAGTAACTGCCCTGAGTCTGGATTTGTGATAGCAATAGGTTCGCTCCCTATTACATGGGACGTAATAAACATAACTAGCGAAATGTGAGTGTACTATAAAACTCTCACCTTTTTTTTGGGTTTGAAATCATCAAATAACTTCTTCCGCTCTGGGCGGAGCGGGAGGGCGTGTCAGATTTTCTTGACTAAAACTCACCCGTGTTCCTTCAGTTGCCTGTGTGCCAGGGCCACGGTAACTCGAACAATCCGCGACCCTGGCAGACATATGCATATGCGTATCGGACCCCGTCATTTAGTGCTGACATCTCTTTGAGGCGCACATGGATCACAACGCGCCGTCGATCCAGGCGTGGTCCTTACCGGACGGCGGGCTACCCATTTCTCGCCGTCTGCAAGCTCGCGCCTACGGTGGCCGGGAATCAGCTATCAACTCTCGACGCCCAGGACGTCTCCTCCTGCGGCGACGAGGGGCGCGAGGGCACAACGATTGCCACTCCCTCTCGCGCTTTGCCTCCTCCTTCGCGAGCATTACTGCTTCGCAGGAGGAGGTGACTGCTTCCCATGCCCTCTCGCTCCGTACCATGGCCTGAACCAGGGCCGGACGCGAGAAGTCGCCGCCGCCGATCGCCGCCACGAGGACACGGCGGTGGTCCGCCCAAGCCGGGCAGACCTCCACAGTATACTCCACCGTGTCCTCTGGTCGATCCACACAATGATAACACCCGGCCATGTCCGAAATAGGAACCTTCCGAAACAGCCATGTCCGGTGAGGACCTGCGTCAGGCGGAAGGTGAGGACGCCGTGGCGCCTCTCAATTCACTCCTCAAAGAGGGAACTTACCGCTGCAAGTCTGGCGTGCCCATACTATACACCCCTGCCTAACCTTTCGGGGATTACAGGCGTGATGATATGTATAATAATAATTATATAATAATTTATTTTAAATAGAACGGCCGAAGCCAATTGCACTGTTTTAACACATTTGTACAATATAAGTAAATAAAAAAGTGTAATAAAATATAAATACAAAAAAAGGTAAAAAACAAACATATTTCGCGTAGGACTTATCTTATAGGTACGTACCACTACTCCAAGATACACACACACATGATATATGCAGTCATACATTCTTCTCACAAAATTTCGTACATTCTGACAGTATCGTCTTCAATTTCCTTTTCCATTTCCACAAATAATTCAATATATGTGTTTGACTCGAGGAGAGCATTAAGCGCAGCTAGTGTTACATTACCTCCATCTGGAAGGAATCTCCCAGCTGCACCCAGTAGTTGGGTTCCATGTTGCAGGGCAGCCAGAAGCCCGTCATGTTGGCGCCGGCGACGAAGCCTTGTTCTTCCGCGTTGAGGTAGTGCTCCACGCGTAGCCGCGTGTCCCGCCACTGCGAGTAGTAGCTGGCTGCGTCACCCGCCTGACACACGCAAAAAAAAATACAAATAAACAATACCAGCCTGCTATTGTCCCACTAGAGGACAAAGGCATCTTCTCATACGGAGAAGGCACGAGCATTGATCACCACGCTTGCTCAAGACGGGTTGGCGATTTCAGACTTATATTAATTATAAGTCTAGGTTTAGTGCAATTTAAAATACTATTAGACAAGTTACATGGGATAGAAATACGAGGAGCTCATGAATGGTTTGCAATAGGTATACATAAAGGACAGGGTACAACTAGTAGAAATTGAACATTTCGATAAAAATACAAATGAAATAATTAAAATGAGATCCGACGGTAAAGCAGTTAACGCATCAATTCCCCGAGAGAGTGTGTGTGGCTGCCTTTTGTTTCTTATCTATATAAATGATCTTCCTAAAATTATAAACGGACCATGTGTTCTATTTGCGGACGATACTTGCTCACCTCATCCCTGAACGATGACAATATAAACCCCAAATTAAATCCCTTATTTCTACAGCTGTAAACTGGATGGACAACCATAATCTAGAAATTAACATCACTAAAACATAATTAATTACTTTTAATCTCCATCAAAAAACCCCATTCAAACTAAATTTCATTTTAATAATGCAAAACTGGAACAAGTTAATGAATTTACACTCCTCGGTTTGTCTATAGATACCCACATAAATTGGAAATACCATACACAGAAAGTAAGAGCAGAACTATCCAAATTTTCTTATGCCCTACGCGTAATAAAAAAAAACTAGCAACCTGCAAACTGCACTTGTCACTTACTATGCATATACCCAGACATGGCTCAGCTATGGGATGATGCTGTGGGGTAACAGTACAGATTCACAAACCATATTCATTTTACAAAAGAAGTTAATTCGAATAATAACCTACACAGACCAAACAGATAGCTGCAAACCACACTTCCTAAAACACAAAATACTCACACTTCCCTGTTTATATATTTTAGAATTAAGTAAATTTGTCAGAAAACATCCAGATTTTTACACCACTTGCGAAGAAACACAGACAAGATACACCTTTCGACACAACAAAAACAAGATAACCATACCTCAATCCCGACTCAAATGCACTCAACTAGCCCGTTAGTTATGTCCATAAAAAAGTATAATAAATTACCAAATGACACTAAAGAAACAAAAACAAATATTGTCCTCGCGAGTCTCTTAGAAACAAATTCAGAGAAATTGATATACTAACTTTACCTTCGCTCTATATCTTAGAAAGTATTTTGCATGTTCGCAAAAACTTAGGACTTTTTAAAATAAGAAGCGATTTCCATAATATAAATACACGTAGCAAAAATGAAATTGTGATATCCAAATTTAGATGAACTAAAACAAGCAAGTCATTTCTTGTAAACAGTATCCGCTTTTATAACAAGTTGCCAAAGTCAGTTACAGAACTTAGCGATGGAAAGTTCAATACCCACATCAAACGTATCCTTATCAAAAATGCATATTATAAGATTAAAGACTACGTTGAAGACAAGGAAGTTTGGCAATAATTCCTTCTGCACATGTGGCTTCCCTTTTTTTTTTTTTTTTGGGTGGGAAATCATCAAATGACCCCTCCCGCTCTGGGCGGAGCGGAAGGGCGTGTCAGACTCTTACTGACTAAAACCCATCCGTGTTCCTTCAGTTGCCTGTGCGCCAGGGCCACGGTAACTCTTTCGAACAATCCGCAGCCCCGGCAGGCATCGGTCCTATCGGACCCCGTCAATTGTGCTGACATCTCTTTGAGACGCGCGTGGAACACGACGCGCCGTCGACCCGGGCCTGGTCCTTACCGGACGGCGAGCTGCCCATTGCTCGCCGTCCGCAAGCGCGCGCCTACGGTGGCCGGGAGTCGGCAATTGACTCCCGACGCCCAGGGTGTCTCCTCCTCCTGCGGCGGCTAGGGGCGCGAGGGCGCAGAGATTGCATCTCTCTTTCGCGCTCCGCCTCCTCTTTCGCGAGCATTACTGCTTCGCAGAAGGAGGTGACGGCTTCCCATTCCCTCTCGCTCCGTACCATGGCCTGAACCAGGGCCGGACGCGAGAGGTCGCCGCCGCCGATCACCGCCACGAGGACACGGCGGTGCTCCGCCCAAGCCGGGCAGACCTCCACCGTATGCTCCACCGTGTCCTCCGGTCGATCCACACAATGGTAACACCCAGGCGTTTCCTCCCGCCTTATCCGAAACAGGAACCTCCCGAAACAGCCATGTCCGGTGAGGACCTGCGTCAGGCGGAAGGTGAGGACGCCGTGGCGCCTCTCAAGCCACTCCTCAAAGAGGGGTCTTACCGCCGCAATTGTGGCGTGCCCTGCGCTGGGTTGCGACAGTCGCACTCTCCATGCCGCCGTGAGATGCCGCCGCAGCTCTGTCCGCTGTGCCGCGATTTCTCGCGGCAGCGGAGTTACGCCCCGGCGTTTCGCCTCCTCGCGCCACTCCCAAACGTGCGCGAGGACCTTTGCCTGTCTGGAGCCAATCCTGGGTGCAGAATCAGGTCATGCATCATAAAAATGCATTGTGTTCGAAACAGAATGAACTTGTGAAATTTCAACTCCGTAAGATAAGAGGAACTGGTTTTAAGTCAGCTTCCATGATTTGTCCCGAACATAGTACATACAAACATTGCAAGTTAAATAAAAGCGTGTAAAATAACTTTAATTTCGGAAGTCGGTGTCTTTGGTTTTGTTTTTTCGTTTTTTGCCACCGACTTTCGAAATGAAAGTGCACGCTGAAGTGTTTTTTTTTGGCAGTCGGTTGTTTTTTGTAAAAAAAAAAAAATATTTTCCACTTTTTAGTTGTGGTACCTACCCCACACAAAATCGTATACCACTACTTGATACGTAAATAAAAGTGACAGGAAGTTATTATAACATTATCAATATATACTAAATGAAAAAAATACGCATTATTAAGGATAACTCAAAAACGACTGGCCAGATCTTGATCAAATTTATAAGGGACCACATGAGAAGCACCAGCATTCAAATAAAAAAAAAGAATCATCAAAATTGGTTCACCTAGAAAAAGTTTTGAGTAACACTCATTAAAAAAAATGCGTGTGTGTCGTGGAACACTCGGTTGGAACGAAGTTCCTTTTGTAGTTTTTTTGTCAATTAGTCAATTAGTTGGGTATAAAAAAATAAGAGAGTAGTAAAATAAAAATTTTTGGTTAAAAAAATTATTCACAAAAAAAAACTATACCTGCGCAGCCGGTGCGAACTTACTGGCTGCCTTGAACCAATAAGCGCGCACCTATGACTGGGCATAGCGAATAGCATACGCGCTAGGGGTAACCGTCTACACTAATGAAAGGGTCGTGACGGAAACTCGTGACGGAAAACTCTTACACTTTTTTTCGCCTAGCCACCAAGTCCGTACCGTGCGATAAAGAACTTCGTTACAAAAATACAGTCGAATTGAGAACCTCCTTCTTTTTTTGAAGTCGGTTAAAAAGTCACATTCGTACTTGCCGGGATTTTAACCCTGCACCTCGTGGCGAGGCCTTTACCACTGGGACATCACGACACTCACATTCCTTATTGTAGGACACTACACTGACTGACTTAATTTACCAGGCGAAAAAGCTTACTACACAGACTTTATTTATTTTCATTAAATGTTTTATTTTTCAGTTTTGGTAAATAATTTAATTTTAGTGTTTTGTTATCTGATCAAAGTTATTGTTATTTTAATTAATGTATTTAACAGCTTTTTATTTAATATTTTTGCTTTTTAATTGTTATACTTAATTGAGTTTACTTATTAATTTGATTGTTTGTTTTACCAATTAGTCATAAGAAATTATAATTAGAATATTAGTACGCCTTTGACGGCAAGACAGCGCTCATTTTATTACTCGTAATAATGACATCTGTACTTTGTTTTACCTATGTTCTACAAATAAAAATATTTGAATTTGAATTTAAATTGATTACCGCTTCTTTGGTGTAGTGGTCGCTAGCGCAACTGCTGAGCATGAGGTCCTAGGTATGAAGTCCGGGTCGGGCAGTGTTCCATCTGGAATTTCTCAGTAGCACCCCGGAATCTGGCTTAGTGCCTGGTTGATGGGAATAGGCTCGCCCCCTATTACTTGGGACTTAAACATAACTGGCGAAATGTGGGTGTACTATAGGTACATCTCTGCCTTACCCTTCGAGGAATGATGTTATGTTACATCACTAATTGGTCGGACTCTGTAAACGCGACTTATCGCGATAAGATTCTGACAACTGGGTGTATGGCTGAATTTTAAAAATCAGAGTTTTCGTAATCAAGACACATATTAAGAGGGCGCGCACTAGTCCACTAGCGCCACTCCTTTAAAAAAATATTACGTCGTGGCTGAGAAGGAATTTTGAATAACGGCTCAATAAACACCCTCGGTAAGTGTGTCTAGAATTTTTAATATCTTTTATAAACTTTAATACTGAGACACGAAGCAACAAAATTCGATCTAAAGAAAAGCGGCCACATTCCTCTAGATCATATTTTTTTTTAAAAGTGTTCAAGGCTTAAAAACGCTGCAATAAGTGCTATGTACAATTTAATAGTAACAGATAGCTGCGTACCTGTATTTAAGTCCCTAAAATTACTAAGATTCCCATCACTTTATATTTTCGAGGTGGCTGCTTTTGTTAAATCAAATATGCACCTTTTTAATAAAGTGTCCAAAAATAGAAACCGGCCAATCAGGAGACAATATAAAAAATTGCTAATTGTTAGTGGTTCCGATACCGCCACATTATAGGGTTACTCCCTAAGTACCCCGATCCCCGAGGCCCCCGTCCCGGAGGACCCCGATTTATTTTTATCTTGATAATTTTATTTTTTCAATTGCTTTCAACATATACGGTTGACATAAAAAGTGCTTAAATATATTTGTTTGAAATACATAAGACGAAAGTAGTTTATTTGAAATTTCGTACAATGTCGAATCATATTTTGAATAGAGGTAATTACAGTTTGAATAAAATGTATCAAAAATACAACAAAGAAGCGCAGAACTATTCTCAACGAAAAAGCTTTCGCAAAACTGACAAAGGACTATGAAGAAAGACATTGCATTAACTAAGTTTTTAGAAGACCTTAGTAAAATCGTGCTCATAACGCCTAAAAAGACTGATTATAATTGTTAATAATTTGTTTTTTAAATCTACATATTTTTTAAACAATATATTTTTTTTATTTTAAAGTTAATTATTTATATTTACCAAATCACTCTGAGAAGAATGATTTGACATTACATTGGTTTTGTATGTTTTGAAAAGACTGATTGAACATGTTAATATTTTGATTTTTAAAACTTTTATTACTAATATTGATTATTTTTACAGTTGAGTTTTGCATGTTTTGATACTTTAAAATTAATAATTAATTTTTTAAAAGCATATATTTTTTTTTTGGTTTGATTTTCTTTATTGTAAAAAAAATAATGAAAGTGAAACTGATTTTGAATGTTAAAAGATTATTTTAGAGTTAACTATTTACTATGCTACATTATAAAAAATAATTCCTGAAAGTGAGACTGTTTTTGCGTATTTTTTAAATTATGTTAATGTTCCATTTAGAGTAGGTATTTTGATTTTCTGTATTGAAAACTATTGTGATAAAAATTAAAACCTGTGATTGTTCTAGGAGACTATATTGTATTCCCTAAATATAATATTTACCTTAACCAAGCAAGACTTTATAATTTTTTCCTGATCCTTAAGGATCAGGAAAAAATTAATTAATAAAATTAACTTTAAAGTTAAGTATTATAATTTTATTAAGTAATAATATATTATTTAACATATCATCTGCTGACGGTAATTGAGTTTATCAAGATAAAAATAAATCGGCGTCATCCGGGACGGAGACCTCGGGGATCGGGGTACTAAGGGAATAAGCCCTATTAAAGAAAAGTATTATATGTATGGGGACGATATTATTTAACAAAATACCCGATGTAATAAAAAATGAGACATTTCCACTTTTCAAAAAGAAATTGTCAACAAATGTTATTACTCAATTGGCGAATTTTTGACCGATAATAATTTAAAGTGATAATATGACATCTCTGTAATCCTGACTTGTACTAAATCATTTATATTTTAATTTAACTGTATTGACCTCGAACTTGATGTATTTATAATCCCATTTTATTAAAATTAACATTATGTATTGTATTGCCTATTTCAAATTATTTACCGAATTTCATTTTGACATGGTAAACTTGTATTGTTGTGATTGAATGTGTTAATAATATATTTTGAGTGAGTCTTTGTTACGAGTATTATAGCTTACAACTGTTTGCATGCCTTAGTTAAGGTAATTAGTATAAGGATCATTTTAAACTTAACATCTGTAACTTGTACCTACTTTCAATGCAAATATAGAACTATTCTATTCTATTCAACAGCCTAAATTACGCAATGAATGTTGTTGAACTGTCAAAATGCAAGAAGCCATTCCTACTGTTAGTGTGTTACGCAATTACCCCGCAGCTAAAGCGAGCACTAATTACTTACAATGTAGAGGTGTGTTCTGGCTTCCAGCTCGGTGTTCACGAGGTACCCTCCGTTCACATAGTCTTTCTCTAGGGTCGAGTCTTCGGCTATATCGACTCGCGGCTCCGCTCCTATCGCCAAAAATGCCTGGAAAACAAACCAACACCTCTATGTATATTAAGATTATTATACCTTTTGCCGACAGCTTCGTCCGCGTGGACGTCGGAAATAATCCCTGGGGAACATACCACCGGGGTGAAAAGTATCCTATGTCCTAAACTAGGTCATGGTCTATCTGTGCGCCAAATTTCATCCAAATCCATTCAGCCGTTCAGGGCAAACAGAGTTACTTTCGCATTGATAACAAGTATGGATATGGATGGAGACACCAAACAAGCGGACCTGATGAATCGCATCGAATGCGTCTACAGTAGACGCCGAAAATTTCATAAATTTTTACCAAGGGGTTTATTTATAAACGTTGGTTAAAGATAAGAAGCCTTTAAACATAAAAAATGTATGGTTAAACAGTCGCTTATCACTACTTAACTTTAAGCAACGTTTATAAATAAAGGGGATACTCTTTAACATATTATTAAACAACAAATCATGATCATTTAGTCATATCATAAATGTTGAAATTGTGCATCAGCTTTAAAATAACATCTGCTGTTTCATACATTTTGATCGTGTAGGTAACTATTGTATGTTTTTTTTTAACTGATAAAAACATTAAATGGTGGGTATTCTTGATTCATGTACTGAAAACATGGTACGATTTCTTGTCAAGACATCCCTTCCAGCGTGAATAACTAGGTAATGATCCTAATAATTTTAATTAACTCTAAAAAGCGAATAATTAAAACAATTACATAATCGGTGACAAGGGACTTTCCATTTGATAAGGTCATTTCCAGTCTTCCATCTTTTGTTTCGAACACATCGTAAACTTGAGCTGTAAAAGTTAATTATATTATTAGTTTGTTTTTAATAAAATATACATAAGTATCACTAAGCAGACCACTGCATCAGTCACAATACATCATTTTAAAGGTCAATTCACACGATGCGACGCTGCGCGTAGTTTTTAAGATAGCTTAAAACTTTTTTTTAAATGTCTTTATTTGAAAAAAAGGCTTTAATCGCGAAGCGATTATACCAGCCTCGTAGTTTTACAAAATAAATAAAAATGAGTAACAACTAGGATCTTAACTTAATTAATTGGACAATCAACTAATACAACTTAATAGCTCATTTGGATGTAGGTTCAGACAAGATCAAATTACACATGCCAACATCCCTTAACCTAAGTCTCGCTTCTGATTCCAAAGTTCTCCGTTCTGCCCCAACCCGAGCACACTCCTCCAAAGCGTGGTAGGCGTCCTCCCTCATATTGCAAATCAGACAGTTTGGGGTGTTAACAACCTTCATAAGATGCCCGAACGCATTCAACGGAACGTGCCCGGATCGCAGGCGCATGCTTGTTACGAGCAATCGTCTATTCATCTGTACTTCAGAGAACCAAGGAATCCTTGGTGGTTCAGACTGAATTGTTCTGTACCGTATACCCTTCTCCACAGATCTTTTGTCAAAGTATTCCTTCCACATCTTATTGCAAATTATTTTAACATGTCTTGATATATCTGTGAAGAAGGGCAGATGACTGAAAGATATTCCTTCATAGGTTCCTGTTTTTGCCAACTTATCGACTTTTTCATTTCCCATCAGACTAACATGTGATGGAATCCATTGGAATTTAACTGTTTTGCCACTTTCCCTCAATCTTAAATATAATTCTAGTATGGAATAAGCTACGAGCAGACTTCGTATGCCCGAGGTGCACCGAGCTATATGATGCAAAGCGCTTTTTGCATAACCGCATGACATCAAGTACGACAGACATTCCAAAATAACATACAATTCCGCCGCCATTATGGATGTTTTGCAGTTCAATCGATGAAACATAAAATAGAATTGCAATTTCTGTGCCCGAAATGATGTAATCCGACCAAAAATAAATGAACAAACAATTAACGGAAATTGTGTACCCATCTCTTTTACACTACTCTACGATACATAAAACTTTCTTGTCTTTGAATTTTATAACACGACATTTCATTTTAATCATATTTTATGTGGTTTCCATGGAGATTTACCTGATTGACAAAAATGTCAGATAAGGAAAAATATGTTTTAAGTTTTTTTTATAATTTGTGTTTATTTTAATATGAGTTCATTAATATATTGCCTGCTGATATAGTACCAAATTTTCACTTACTACAACGTCGAACAATATAAAATACAAAATCAGTTATTAGCGGTACTTTAACGTCAATTTATTTTGACATTTCTTACACTAACCCAGAGTTTAGCGACTTAACTCTCCCACATCGGTGGGTTTAATATTTAAAAGTTTAACTCTAGGTTTACCTCTAACTCCTGGTGGCGCAATAAGAATTATTTGATTAACCCTGACTTAGCTGTTAACTCAGAGTTATTTAGGATAACTCATGAACGCGCAAGTGGGCCTTAGCGGTGTTGCCAGTGCCTTTAACCTTTTCACCGCCACGGACTTCAATAGAAATTCAGCTGCCTTGAAATTTATGTTAGATTTACATGTTTTAATGGCACCTACGCCTTTAAAACAAAATAAGAGTGTGTCCTTTAGAAACTGATTTTGTTTTAAAGGCGTACGTGCCATTAAAACATGTAAATCTAACTAAAATTTCAAGGCAGCTGAACTCCTATTGAAGTACGTGGCGGTGAAAAGGTTAAACACCTGTGCACGCATCGCTAGCGCGCCGCGCGGAAAAAACAAAACCAGCGCGCCATTTTTCATAAATATTTGTTAACGTTTTCGTTGTATAGTTAATTATGATCAAAAATGTCGACTTCACGTAGGGCAGAAGAACAATACGTAGATTTGACCGCCGGAAATACTAACCGAGGCACGAAACGCGAGTGATAGCCTGTTGCCACCAAAATCTAGAGAGTAATACCTAGCGGCGCGGCGGCGTAAGAAACAGTCACACAGTGGAAAAACAGAAAAAATGCCCAGTCAGAATGGAATCTTCCACATAATCGAAGATTCCATTCATAACAAGGCAAACATTAGCGCTAAAATAACACGTGCAATTAATTTGGAACCACAGACGAAGAAGTCTTACCTTGAGCCGCGACAATCTATTTGATCGTGAAACTGGTTATGTAGTGCCTCCTGGTCCCACTAATGAGCCCTCTATAATATGTACAACATTCATCCAACTCCTATAAAAATATTTCATCATCGCCGACATTTACCCAAGAAAATGAAAATAACGAAATTATTAATAATACCAATACCATGACATAAACTGTAAAAATGCCCACAAAATCTGTTCGGTATCGTTGTGAGAATTGTACTTTCACTAACTATTACAATAATTAAAAGTTAATAACAATACAAGTCTGTTTTATTCCTCGCAAGTGTGTTGAAAAACGTCATATGAAACGCGTGTGCATTGATCATAACATTCATTACCCACTCGGCTCCCTTATCCCGCGAATAATACCACCTCGAGTGTAATGATGACCAACATAGCACACTTGTGTCATAATAATGTAAAGACGCCTGCAGGTCTAGCTACCCGAAACTGTCAAATTTCTCCAAACGATTTTAAACCTTAAAATGTTGATGGTTAAGTTCAAAATCAAATGAGAAAATCTGACAGTTTGTGTTAACTTGATGTGCTGGCGACTACTATTATGAACAAAACCATAAATAAAAAAAAACAAAATTAAACGATTAGAAGTTGATTCCCTCGTTGGTCTAGTAGACGCAAGTGCGACTGCTGAGCATGGAACCTTGCTTCAATCCACAGGCCGGGCAAATAGTTTTTTTTCGTTTCTCCATTACAAATTTCTTACTAGTAACCCCGTAGTTAGTAGTAGTGCTCGGTTGATGGCAATGAGCTCGGCTCCTATTACTTAAACACAACTGGCCAAATGGCCAGAGGTACTATCGGCCAAACTTCTGCATGCTCACCTCTAAGGCGATAATCGCATAGCACGGCTCACGACTCGATCGCACAATGCACGAGTTTTGACCAATAGGATGCACAAAGCGTATTTTAGTGGTGTTCGTATTAGTATAATCATGTATAGAATGTGTGACACTCACACTAGGAGAGTACTATGCTCACTTGTTTCTGCTAAGAGACGAGTTTTTAATGGGCACGGCCAGCGCGGCGCGGCGGCGGCGTGAGCTCTTTGTTATTGAATTGAATTGTTTTTTTATTATGGACAAGAATTAATTTTAGTACTCATATCTTCTGTTTGTTTGGTTTAGAAAATGTATTATTGATATTGCAGTATTTACAAAAATAATTTGTAATAACTAATAAACTACAATTTATATGTATTAATCCACTTTAATATTTTCCTCTCTCTATCGGGTCTATAGATATAGGTTATTTATGAACACTTTCACTGCCTCTCCAATTTTCACCATATCCTATGTGATGCCGCATGCCGCAGCAACCGCACCATATTCCCTTCACAATAAGATGAGACATTGAAACGAACCGTTTTATTACAGTCCGTTCCACCGATTTTGACTTCTATTCCGTAGGCTTATGGATGGCATTAAAGGCAAAAAAGTGGTTACAATACCAACTGTTTACTGCAGCTGCCATTTGTCATGCCACCAACACAATAGCATTCAAAATCGATTGAACGGACATTTATGGTTTGTTTACCTTTTATCTCACGGCTCCCTGAATACGTTAGGTATAGGTGCGTTGACCGGCACTGCATGAAGGTATCAAATGTTTATATTGAAATTTTTTGTGTTTAATCGACTTTATTAAAAGTAAATAACTATCTAAATTTCTATGTGTTTGTTTATACTTGGGCAATTTGGGAATACTTGAAAATTACAGTAATATTTGAACCAATACTCTGCGCAGTTCATACAATGTTATCAGAGCTTTTTGTTTGTAGCTAACGCAAGGCCGCAAGCCGCACAACTCTTGCAACTGAAATAAAAATAAGTTCATTATCTAAGACCCATTGTTATTTAGTGGGAATGTCTGGAAATTCGGTTAAACAATAGAGGACGGCTTAATACAAGGGCCATACGTTTTTTTATTACCTTAGGATTATCTCAAATGTTTTGCAGTTGTTCCTTGTATTGGCACTGCCGCGCTCTAGCTAATGTTTGTTATTTTATGTTACTCGCTCATTACTCACACAAATGCATATTGTCTCTAATTGGGGGAAACTAGGAAGGGGTGTGGTTTGTCACTAGCTGCGCTCTCGCAGGAATATTTTCTTAAGTGAGCATGCTTAACTTGGGCCGATAGTACACCTCTACCTACCGTTCGCCTTTGTGATGTTATGTTTATTCAAAATTTAAGGCGACGCACGTAAGACTCACCTCAGGGAAGAGGTAGGTACACTGCTACAAGGATTTTTTGGCACCCGAATGACGTAGATAGGGGGTGCTGTTGGTAAACATTTGAATGTATTAAAAAACCAAGACAAGATGGCAGCTTTCGCTCCGATTTAGTCCGCGCGCCAAAAGAACCTTGTAGCGCTAAACCTCATAAAACGGTAAGAC
Organism: Dryobotodes eremita; assembly: GCA_917490735.1. Lineage (NCBI taxonomy): Eukaryota > Metazoa > Arthropoda > Insecta > Lepidoptera > Noctuidae > Dryobotodes > Dryobotodes eremita. The sequence continues at coordinate 1,587,572 of OU823242.1, read as the reverse complement.
GATAACACACGTACCTTTAGGAATCTGTTTGACCCCCGCACACTTGATTTGTTCCGCCGCATACTCTCCGAGGTACTCTGGCAGAATGCCGGACAGGACCCCCTTGTCTTTGTACACGTGGACGATCTCTAGTGGGGGTTCATCTTCTTCCCTTGCTACGACAGTGTCTGGAAAAATAAGGTTAGCGAATGTGGGTTACTCTTACGCCTTATTTCTGTTTAAGAAATTTCGTCATCAGCCAATTTAGTCTAGCGATACATCTACAGAACATACGCAATGGAGGTTCAGCTTTTTTAAACAAGCTATTATCTAGCTAAACTCTGGTCGGGCTCGGGCGGAAGTTCGGCAATAACGCCTTCTTTGCATTTTGACTATTGCGTCGCGTAACCTTAGTCATATATTGTCATGCAACGCTAAACTCCAAAGCGTACTTACCTACATTTAGGGCGAATTTTACCAATGAAACTGATAGCGATCAGCTATCTTAACTGCCTTCAAGAGCTGTCAGCATATTCCACATCACGGACTAGAAAAAAAAGGACTCTACGCCACGCTTATCGAAAGTGAAACACCGTACTGATCTATGTGAGCGCAGTGTGTGTGTGTAAATAAGTGTCTTACTTGTGATATGTTATTCCTTGACACTTTTTATGGGATGTAGAATTATTTTTACACCATTTCACAACACAAAAAGGCATTGTTTTATTTTATTAGTTGACGTAAGCAGTACCTACAATGACGTCGTAGTGGCGGCCGGTCGGCACCATATGATGTAAATGTGTGCGTGAGGCATGTTTGTACAAACGGTCCGACCTACTTATAGTGCTTCACTTTCGATACGCGTGGCGCGGAGTCTTTTTTTTCTAGTCTGTGTTTCACATCAATGATGAGTTGATGATACTGACAGCTCTTGAACGTGGTTTAGATGTGTTGCTCGCGTTAAGCTTAATTGGTGGCATTTGCACTTAGCCGAGTTACAGCGGTGTAATTTCGTTATGTGTGTGGCTACACTGGCGCTCTCAAGTGCTAACTTACTCATCCTGCCCAAATACCACGCAAGCTCGCAGCCTAAGGGGCCTGCGCCGATCACTGTGACATGATTCACCTCTTTTACCTTCCTGCAAACACATCAAAGTTGAAGTAGAATGCCTTTTTGTTGTTTTCCGGCGGAAAACACTAAGGTTTTAATAACGACATATGTGTATTATGCCATAAAATTAATGAGTGCATCTCGCTAAGCCTCGCCAGCTGATACTAGGGAGGAGTACTAGCATCCCCTTCTCGTAGTATGTCTACGAGATTTTTATTTTTAGAAAGTTGATTTATTTTTATTTATTTCTCTTTTCAGGTAACTTACTGGTACAGCGCTATGCTGTGTTGTGTAGTATGCAGTGTAAAAATAAAACTGCTGTTTCATACAAAAGTGTATTACCTACACGAACAAAATGAATAAAACAGCAGTTTTTTTTTCTTACTATATATTTCAGCGCTGGTGCATCCAGAATCATGTACCTACTGAATTCACGGCAACAGTCCCTAACATCTTATATATTGGCAAAAAAAAGATATTTTCGTACCTAAATGCAATTTCAAAGTCCCTAATAGATCGCATTTTGCAAAACTTGTCACGTACTGCCTTTGGCGCAGCCTTGATGATATCTAAGTTCTTAGGTTTTAGACCTGCACAAAAAAATTAATAAAACAATGTCTTAATTGCAACACAAGATTAATGCAACTACAGCGTGGTGCTACAGTGGCGAATTAATTTATCACATGGTTAGGGCTAGTGGCCAGTAATAAGTTTAGTCAATTTGCGTATCCTCTGTACAAACTTTCAAAAACGGTTAACCGCATTACAGTACAAATAGCTTATAATGCTTATGTGGCTTGTGACATTAGGTACGGAATCATTTTTTGGGACAACTCCACTGACAGAGACATTGCTCTTAAAGCTCAGAAGAAATGCTTGCGATCGTTGACCAAATAACAATCGATTGATAGTTGTAAACCATTGTTTAAGGAACTTAGTTTGCTCACTCTCCCGTCTATGTACATATATGAAATGGGAGTGTTTGTTCGCTGTATCCTGTATTTACTTGAAAAACTGCGCTCTCACCCTTATCAGAATACCGTTCACGCTACCTCTCATAAAACCGCAATTTTTCGGCAAAAGTGTGCTAGGTGTGGCCCCAAAAATTTATAATAATATATCAGTAGCTATTAGGGATAAAGAGTGTTTGGGATCCTTTAAGAGGTCTTTTTTTTAATTAGTTTTCGATAGATGTTACGAGTACTACTCCATCACTGAGTTTACTAAATGATAAATGATTTTATTTCTGTAAGTAGGTTTGAACAAAGACTTTTACACGTCAATCATATTTTAAAAACTAGATGAGGTCGGCGTTTCCTATCTGACTACTCTGAGAAGAACGGCCGAAACAAACTCAGAGCTCACAGTCTCTTTTAAAGTCCAGACATAATCTTGGTCAGATCATGTGAAGACCATGTAGATTTGTGTCTGAAATGGTCTTTTGAGGAAAAACCACACAGATTGAGTGGACCTGTCCAGTCAGTGCACGCATTTGCCAGTAATCGTGCAGCTCAACTCAGAACTTAAGGAGCTCAACGATTCGACAAACAATACCAAAGAAAAGACATTTGGGTAGGCCACAAAAATTACTCAAACTGCCAGACCATGATTAAAATTAACTGAGGAGAAAAAAAAAACTACTACTGATAAACAGAGGTACGACGAGTCCGACTTGCTAATTAAACACTTATGATTTTATTTATAGATTAAATGTGAATGTGTTTATTTATCTAAAATTGTAATGATCTGTTTACCTAATTAACATATTTTTTTAAATGTAATCTATTGGCATGCCACCTGAATTTGCTTATGTTAATTCTGTACGCCATATATTGGCAAAACATAGTGCACATATTTTAGACAATACTCGTATAGGTACTGTCTGTAACCATACCTATGTTTAACAAAAGAAATTATTGATTGATTGATAGAAAATAAAAAAAAAATAAGAAAAAATTAATCGTAAATTGAAAATTTTCAAACAAACTAAATAATAAAAAGTAACCAAAATTGGTATTACTCTGTGTACTCGTACAGATTCATTCATGAAGCTACTTCGTTCTATTCAGAGCGGCAACGCCTCACTTCGCGCGCTGGCAACCACGCAACACGCGTGCTTTGTCCGATGGTTTGACGGCATAATATCAAAATAGCCGAGTGGCGCAGGTACCTACATTCGCACTGCAGTCCGAGTGCAGCGCGGAGATGTGTAACCGATCACTAACCACTTATCATTCATCTCGTATCAGTTATTACCACTATTACAAATTACAATCACAATTAATCACATTTTTTTATATTATTGTTTCGGCATTTTTATTTTTTATAGTTTTCAATTTTACCATCGCGCTTGCGGACACAAAGGTCTAAACGGAGTTTCATGTTTTCCCGTACTTTTGAAAATAAATTTTCAGCCAAACCAATTTCCCTCAAATTCTCAAACGCCATATGTCTCACGATACATCCTTATCACAAGGGATGTTGTTTGATGGGCTTCTCCTTAAATTAGGATCATGTCCGCATATTCGGCTGCCGTGTAGTTCGGATTTATAACACAAATAAAAGCGTCCTTATCGCAAAAGATGTACATACTAGACAAAGCTAATGAAAACAAATCAAAGCGTCTTTATCGCAGTACCTTAATAGAATTACACAAAAATAAATATTTTACAACAATAGGTATGTAAGCGTCTTTTCGCGGAAGATTCACAAAATCTTTTCACGGTACGGGTAGTTTATACGCGAGTGACAGAAGTGTGTCAAGGACACAGGCCCGGCTGGCACTAATGAAGAGTACATTTACGATTCTCATAAAAATGTTAAAAGTAGTACATGACCGGGTGCAAGGGACGGTGCGCGCCGCCTGCGCCGCGCCTTCAATTTACGTACTTTTTGTGTGTCTCATTCTAATAGTATTTCTTTTTCGTTTTAATTTCATTGATGCAATAGTATGATCCGTGACGCCGGCAAATGATCTCTGCGCTACGAGCAGGTTGCTCCAAGATGATATTTTAGAAAATTGTAAATAAATCAATAAATAATAACGTTTAGTGAAATTATTTGTGTGTGTTAAATTAATTTCGCCATTGTAGCGCCACGCTGTATACATATACAACTGGGTCAGTTAAGGGACCTTCTGGTCTGGATCCACGAACGTCAGAGCATGCTGCGGATTAAATTTTAAGTGCCCGGAGCCCGTAATGTCCTAACTCCTACCCCTGATAGGACTTTTAACGGATCTGATCGCCGAATAAGGCGCCGGCTCATCTAATGGAAAGTGGTGAACACCGCGTATGGGTGTTTACAACACCAGAGGTATCACAGACGCCTTCTTATCCTAGAGACTACACAAGCAGAGATGGTTCATAAGTCTGTAACTACACCAGCACCCATACCCTTCACACCAGAACACAGCAACGCTACTCGGCTGCAGAAAAACATGGGTAGGATGGTACTGCTGGTAGTATTTTACCCGGAACAGCTCCTTCACAAACAGCCCTACTGCTACTGTTTGTATACAGAGTTTAGTCACTGGTCAGCTCACCGGGTGCGAGAAGACATCGTTCGTAGTAGATTGGACGCTCCCCATCCATGGTCTTCACCCAGACCACATGGTCGTCAGGGTCGATCCTCAGGACACACCAGCCGGATGCTATGGACACTGCCGGACCCCTCTTTTTTCGATAAAACTTAGTGGGGTCCATAAACTCAATACATTCTGCATTATACATCCTGAAGTTGTAAAAAATATATATTATTTTTGAAGCTTCATACTGCAAGATTTTAAAAAGTACGTCGTAATTATTTTTCTTAAGACTTGTAACGGCCGCAGCGGGGGGAGCATGGGCGTCATCAGTCATTTGTGACAAGACATGATAAATTATGTCAACCATGTGATGTGACATAATCTAGAGGCGCGACATACCATTCTTGTTGCTCATAGTGTAACACAGCAAGTTAAAAAAAAAATGTCTTGACCATCTGGATATGCGACCAAATTAAATAATACGTTTAAAAGAGTCCAGTTCATACAGTTATACAACTTTGGTTTGATAATTTTGTGCAAATGTTGTATTTTAATTTAGACAAGCTTTAATTTAACTGCAATGTTTGTAAGTACTTATGTATGTTAGTTTGTTTAAGTCAAATCTTACAAAATATTTTTTTTTTAAATTATCCCCAATTCGATTGAGCTGAAATTTTGCACGATTAGTTTGGATGACAATTGACAATGTATCGGTAGCTATGGGAAGTCAACGTCATTGTAAATCCAATATGGCGAACTCCCAAAGATGGCAGACTAGTTATTTTTAATGCACCCCCATGATAACCAATAATTTAAAAGGGTTTGCTGAGACTAGTGGCGTGCTGACAGACTTCAGACAGGGTGGGTATGCACGGCTAAAATAAAAAGAAAACTCACCAGTTTCAGCTTGAATCGGTCGGTGCCTCACCGACTACCTACCCTACCTCAGCTTAGCAACCGCTTTGTGAAAATTATTTAAATCTTAATATCCGTAATAGGTCCAAACACCCTTTTTAACTTGATTTAAAACAAAATGCAACGGAAACAATACAATCTGTTTGTGTGTACACAACGTATTAGCCAGTAATAATTATCATAAAACTTTTTATGGAAATAACGAGTAGTATTAGCTTTTTTTTGAGTTATATCTAACCCGGGTAACCTTCAATTTGCAATTAATTTAACTTTTTCTTCAAAAGATAACGTTAATTTATTTAAACACACCTCGCCAGCACAGGTTTCACAGGTATAATTTTCCATTGCTTACAATAAACTTACTAAATAGAAAGAAAGAAAGAAAATACATTTATTTGCGGTAAACATGACGCAAAGAAAAAACACACAAATACAAAAAATAACGAGTTGGGGAAAAATATGCGTCACATTCACGCAAAACGGCAATCGCTCAGCATAATGCTACGACCCTATGCGATACAGAGCCCCAGCGCTGGTTTTCAGCGATAGCCGGCGCTGACGTGATGACGTCAACCAGTGCAGCATACGAAAATTAAAAATAAACATTAAAATAAGAAATAAAATAAATACACTATGACCTAGTTCAAAAAGTACATAAACATAATATTTATAACGTGGTAACATTCCGGGGAAACGACTCATGCGCCGCCGGGCTTTAATGATCTGTGCGCGCAGCTGTCATAAAACTGTAGGTTTGACATTTTGACTTATTGATTAAGCAATAAATAAAAAAAAACACTCGCGCCAAGAAAAACAATCGAAACAATATGGCGAAAAAGCTTTGCAATTACGGTTACGAACTAATACGAACGCGGTCATTTGGTCAATCTGACAAAAAAAAGTCGACTCTCTGCAGTCAACAATAAAGCAGTGCATATACGGCTTTTCAATTTGGACGGGTTGTAATGTCAGCTATGCTTCCAAAATTCAACACGCGCACACATTTTCACGCATACAGTCACACTGTTGCTGTGTACTACACGAGATGCGTTGAATGAAAAAAACTTTTTTTACAAAAAAACAACCCACTTCGGAAGTCAGTGTCTTTGGTTGTGTTTTTTCGTTTTTGGCCACCGACTTCCGAAATTAAAGTAATTTTTCAGGTTTTTTATTGTTTGGTTTGGAAGTCGGTTGTTTTTGTGAAAAAAGTTTTATTTTTCACTTTTTAGTTGTGGTTCCTACCCCACACGCATTCGTATACCACTTCTTGGTATGTAAATAACCGTGACAGGACACTATTAAAACATCATCAATATAAACTAAGTGGCAAAATACGGAGTATTAAGGATAACTCAAAAACTACTGGTCAGAACTTGATCAAAACTAAATGGGACCACATGTGAAGCACCAGCTTTCAAATAAAAAAAGAATCATCCAATTCAGTTCACGCAAAAAAAAGTTCTGAGCTAACACACATTAAAAAAAATAACGTCGAATTGAGAATCCTCCTTTTTTTGAAGTCTGTTAAAAATAAGCAAGGCATGGTACTGCTTTTGCTCACGGGAGCGCTGCTTGCGCGGTAAATGCTTCCAAAAAAAAAGTAATAGATGGCGCATAAATCGCGTTATCAACACGAGAAGCCTTAGCTGTGCGGTGAGATGGCGAATAAGTTAGATGAATAGTAATACCATGTTTTTTTTGAGGTATAGTTATTTAAAATTTAGAGGGGAATATATGTATGGGAATACAGGGTATGCCGAGCTTTTTTGCATGTATGGAGTGCACGCCACTGGCTGAGAATGATACAAAAAATAAATAAAAAGAAGATGTCCAGCTAAAACTAAAAAAGAAATATAAGTAGTAAAAACCATTTTTTAAAACAAGTTTTAATTTAAATGCGCTAAAAGAAGAAGATAAACTTTAAATCAAATCCAATCCGTCAATCTATTACATTATACAATTTATATGATATAAAAGCTCATGCTCACTTAAATGTCTCACTGTTGGTGGCGCGTGTGTTGGATCATTCGGTTCCCTACAAAATGGTTGAGCTGGATGGTGCTGATCCACGCGTCATGTTCGTGAACGGGCGCCGTCAGTTGAGACTGGTCATCTCTTAACAGCCACGGCTTATTTTTATTATTAATCTTATATTTTGAATTGTTTCTTTATATATTTTTTTTTCATTGTTCTCGCATATAGAAGCAACAAGAATAATGTACCCAGGATTTTGTAATATCTTGATTTAAAAAGAGTGGCCTTGGAGTTTCTTGCCCGTTCTTCTCCAGAGAGAACTACGTTTTGGAATGGGCAACTAGCTTCAACTTTCTGACTAACTGACCGATTCTTTGACAGTTTAAAAGTGCCTGTAAATGGTATAATTGAAATAAATGCTTTGAGTTTGAGTTTGAAAAGCTTATCACGAGATTTACCTGTGTAAATAAACAAGAATACAATGACTAACTTGATCTTGACACAAGTAATTCTAAGAAAAAAATTATGTACTTCATAAAATAAATTTACACAGGTAAATCTCGCGACAAGCTTTTATATCATATAAATTGTATATTGAAATACATTGATGTGTTTGATTTAATAAAATAAAATGAGGTGAATAATGGAAGGAAATAAGCTGTAAGACTTTTCGAGAAATCTTTGCGGTATATACCAACAACGCTTTTGACGATTTCGTAGTTTTGTCAATTCACACATAAAATAATGTAGGTATATAAATTTTGCCATTTGGTGCAGTAATTAGCAGAAAAATACTATTTTATCAATTTGCAAGTCTTATCACCACCTCCAAACGAACGTGATAAATTTTTCATAATCATCTGTCAAAATGTGACATTTGTGATAAAATCGGTGCACACATATTAGCAAATAAGACTTAATGAGTCCCAACTAAAAGTCAAGAAGTTTTGTCACATGTCAAGAAATTATATCACGCCGCGCCGGCGCGCGGCGCCGCCGTTCTGGCATTTAAGATAAATGGTTTTATCGCCCAAACTATGATAAAATGTGTGACTCTCGTGTCACAGTAGGCCGTGCTCGCCCCCACAGGTCCATTGAAATAAAGGTATGGCTGATGTTCGCAGCCGTTAATACAGCGCACACAGTTAAAACAACTATACCTCGGTCCAAACGCTCGTGACACGCGGGGATATAAAATGTGGGAGCGGAGTAGCGCATATTGCGCGCTCCCTTGCAATTATGGGTCTTTTGGGCGGGGGTAGTGATGTCACCACTTTCTTATCGATAGTGTTAGTTACCATTTATGCGTTAAATGAAATAATAAAGCATTTAATGATTAAACGTAGTTTAATAATAAAAAATGTATAGGTAATGTTTGTATAACAGTAACATTAATTTTAAGCCGCCCGTAATTTGCGTAATTATCGATGACTCATTTGAATGGTATGCGCAACCCTAATGACTGACGTCACCAACGTGTTTTATGACCCCGCGTACTACGAGCGATTGGACCGAGTATAATAATATGCAAGGTATAATTAGCTTCAGCGGGCAGCGTATTGGCAATAAAGCTACGTTTTCCTAGAAGAGCGGTAAGCGCCATATACCGGCCGAAGTGACAGCTGTCATGAAAATGATGGCAGCGGGGTTTGACTTAAGAATGTCAGTAAACGCTCTCTGGAAAAACACACCAACTTACTTTCATAAATAACGTTTCAGTGCGTCATTCACTGGCAAATTGCGGATGCTATGTGACGGCCACCGCTCTTCTAGGAGACCGTAGCTTTGCAAGTACAGTCGCCAGCAGGTCAAGCTACACGAAACTGTCAAATTTCTCCAAACAATTTTAAACCTTAAAATGTTGATGGTTAAGTTCAAAATCGAATGAGAAAATCTGACAGTTGTGGTAACTTGATGTGCTGGCGACTGTACCTTTATATCGGCTGTAATATCTAGTTTTAGGCAGAGAACGGCACACATCACACAGGTATGAGTGTCAGAAACGAAGTTCTATAACGCCGACCTTTTTACCCACATTTGTTTTAACCTTTATACAGGGCTATTTTAAATTGGGTTAGCTTAACTCCACAGACGTGATGGGTATCGATATCTAAACACGATAAAATAAAAAATAAAAGAAATGATGTCTTTTTTGCGATATCAACGACTGCTGTTAGTGTTGTTACTAAGTATGAGTTGAGGAAAACTATTTTTTAATGTTTTTATCCTGTTTACATTTCGATAACCATCACGACTGTCAAGTTTACAAGAAAAAAATACAGATTTTTAAACTGAAATTTTAATTGACTACAAAAAAAACATTTTATTTATTTATTTTTTGTTTTATCATGTTAGATATCGATACCCATCGCGTCTGCGGAGTTTAGCTAGCCAATTTAAAATAACCCTGTATGTAAGGACTTAAGTAGCGAGCGACTAGCCAGACTAACGGCTACATACTGTGGAAGAAGATAAAACTATTTCTGAACATTAAGTAAGACTATCAAAGCAAACCAGGCCTTTTAAATGGCTAGAAATGGATGACTTACGTTTTTCTTCTCTGATCTTCTACGTAATGGAGTTTCAGTATGTCGGGCGGTTCCTTATTCCACCACATGTGTTTGCTGAGAGGTGGCCGTTTATATGGTATTGAGTCTTCTTTGGTCATGAAGAATACCTGAATAATTAATAGTCATTACCAATACTGAAGCAGTAAGGCCCGTGTTAATAAATGAGTTTTAACATGGTACCTAAGATGACGAGCGCTAGTGTGCTTATCTCCGCGGGTACGCTCATTCTCACGACCGGATATCCAGTATCCGGCCGAACAACTATCCGTTTCATCAGTATAAATAATTATAAAGAAAGAAAGAAAATAAAGAAAATACATTTTTTGCGGTAAACATGACGCAAAGAAAAAACACACAAATACAAAAAATAACGAGTTGGGGAAAAATATGCGTCACATTCACGCAAAACGGCAATCGCTCAGCATAATGCTACGACCCTATGCGAGACAGAGCCCCAGCGCTGGTTTTCAGCGATAGCCGGCGCTGACGTGATGACGTCAACCAGTGCAGCATACGAAAATTAAAAATAAACATTAAAATAAGAAATAAAAGAAGACAAGAAGAAGAACAAGAAGGTCACGTTCTTGTAGCGTGTAGTATACCTTAGCGTATTTGTCGTGCTGCATAATGGCCCGATATGCGGCCCAGCCCGCCGCACCGGTGCCTATGATGAGATACTGAACGCAATCAGGTAAATCTCGTTCTGAAAACGGTCGTTTGATCTTCCTTCGAGGTCGCCCTAGACAAAAAATACGATAGTTATTCTACATTACATAACAACACGCCTATATTCTTCATGGGTATGAACAGGCCGTGTAGTAGCCTCCCAAAAATTACCTTTTTGGGTTTTGTAAGAGCGACTTCTGAACATTGGGTTCTAGGTTTAATCCCCAGTTCGGGCAATATGTTATTGGGTTTTCCATGAGGAATTTCTCAGTAGAAGCCCGGAGTCTGGATTTACGATGGCGAAAGGCGCGTCTTCTATTAAATAATAATAATTAGGCATCGTAACTGGTAAAATGTGGGTGTACTAGCACCCAGGAATACATTCCTTCTTGCGGAATACAGGCGTGATATTATGTTAAAATATCTTAAATTGATTAAAAGCAGTGAAAATGTTTCACTTACATATTGGCTTTTCACTCGTTTTCCGCTTCATTTCCTTCCATAAAAACAACTTATACATCTGAAAGAAAATGAAAATTAGAGATGCAACAGATGCTTCGACAAATACCGGATACCCGGCCTTGGCCTGGATATGTGGATATCCGGCAGCCGGATATTCGGCACACTCAGAAAACATGGTAGTCCAAAAAATTAAACCTGTTATTCGAAAACGATAGGTTTAAATCGTATAAACAGGGTAGCTTATAGACTTCATTGACGTTTAACTACCAAAAAAGCGTACCATTCAATTATTTTTTAAACTGTTTCACCAACAGGAATTACACCAATCAAAATGTTAAACAATTTTATCATGTCTGACACGCAAATGTTTCACTATCTACAAAATAATTATAACTTTAAATTAAGAGAAAAGTTTACATATCGTTTAGTAGAAAAACTTAGATACTAATAATATTATGCTACATTGTGTATTTTTTTTTTCTATACATACAAGCACTCACGCCTTCTTCCCATGGGGGTAGGCAGAAACTACATATGATTTTCTATTTTATGCAAATATCCAACCTTGCCAAAAAGCAGTCTCCTATCTGGCTGTATGACAAAATCCGAAGGACCGGCCGGGTACCGAATGCCAGATATTGAATGGATATCCATTGCATCTCTAATAAAAATTAAAGTGATCCCAACTAGCAAAGCAGTGAATGCCATATATTAATGGTATTTCAATATTTGGTCTGGTAGGTGGATCGCTTAAACGTATTAAAACATTTTATAATAAAATTAAGGTGTAAAAATGGTAATAAAAAAATGCAAGAGCCAGGCCCGATTTCGCCACATGTATCTATTTAAAATATTTATCAGATTCGAAACTAATTTTTAACATCCACATTTAAGAGCTTGCTTTCTTAACTTTCGCCTTATCGGTCAGGCGGTTGCGTTCATTTTGGCTGTTTGTGTATGTGAGTTTAAATGTTTGTAAACGCACCCACAACATAGGAGAAAAAAAAAATTATGTAACGCAACGCGTTCTGAGTTTTAAATGTTTTTTTTTTTTGGTTTGTTTGTCCTATGTAATAGAGGGCGAGCCTATTGCCACCAACCGGGCAAGAATCGGACAGCTACTGAAAAATGTCTGATGGAAAAATCCAATATCACTTCGCCCGACCTGGGAATTGAACCTGGACCAAATGCTCAGCAGTAGCGCGACCACTAGACAACGAGGCCATCTTTACTAATTTGAGTTATATTACTTCAGCTCGGACCACACAGAGGCCTTAAGACATTAAAAAAATATTTGGACAAAACCTCGCTGAACACTGATTGAAGCAGGGCGTAAAAATGTGTGAGTGACATTGTACAGTTTTATAATTTATAGGACTTATAAGACTTTTCCAAACAGACGATTGGACGAATGATTTTGATTTTTTAAATTTTATCAATGTTTGTTATTTTGTCAAAATTATTAACATAATTATTCCAAATTGCATACCATGCTTACGGACAGTAGACATAGTATTTCAACTTGATACCACTTCCTGTTTCTGATTTGATTGATATCTTTGCTAGTTGGGACTGTTAAGTGGGTGCCTTTGCATCTAGTATCTCTCCAAAAGGTCATTGAACGTAAAAGCAGCGTAGACGCTACACAAACACAAGGCTAACGCCACGTTAGCGTGGCGAGCGTAACGGTTTTGTAGCAAAAGCTATACAAAGTCAGTTTTCGTTTACACAATACCTGAAAGGAGTCATTGTGCTAATAATAATCAACAGCTTTTTCTATAGGACCAACGCCGAAATCGCAATAAAAAAACGAGCTGTTTCGAGCATAAATCAACAAAATGTATGGAATAGCAAACTTACAGTACAATGTACAACTTGAGTACAATAATTCCTTTTCGGGTATAGCGTAAACAAAAAAAAAACGTTATGTAGCGCAGCATACGCCGCTTGTACGCGGCGTTAATGCCTACGACAAACTCTCACCAATCTCGTCGTTCTCTTGCGGATAGTCCATTCTACGGTGTCTGCTCGGGATTTGGTTAAGACGTGAATTAATGTCTGCGTTCTTGTTGCGGTCTGGGATTGGTTTTGCATGTACTGGCAGATTTCAAATATTATATTAAATTTATAAAATAAATATCAAACTATTTTTAACCTCACTGCGCCCCGCGGTTTCACCTGCATAAGTCTTGATCCCGTGGAAATATCGGGGTAAAAAGTAACCTATGTCCTAATCCAGGTCATGGTCTACCAATGTGCCAAATTTCATCCTACATAATCCGTTCAGCCGTTTTAGCGTGAAAGTTTAACAAACAAACATACAAAAAATAACATCTTTTTTCTTTATATTATTAGTTTAGATAGACACGTAATTGATAATATGATTTTAGAGTTAACGTAAAATGTAAATGATCAAAACCCTCTGCCGTTGCGCTTGCGTATTAGGATATGTATTAAGTGCTCGTGAAATATGTAGTCTAGTCGTAGATATATTATTTATCTACTGGCCGATCCATAGTTAGGTGTATAAATGCCGTTTCACAGTATTCTACTTTTGCAGTTATCTTCGTTTGTTTTATAAACTTAAAACTGTTCAATAACTTTTATTTATACCACACTCAGTTAACAAGATGAACAAAGGACAGCGTATGGTAATTAAGTATCCGTCGTCTTTTTATTATGTATCCGTTTATACGGCACTGTTGTAAGCGCCAAGTTGACAGCTAAACTGAAAGAAATTATTGCAAGTTGGAGCTTAAATCCACAATATCGGCCCCCTAATTATATGAACATAATTGGTTAAATGTGGGCGTAAGTACTATAAATACACAATCATAAACATAATCATTTATTTGTCAGAATATGGTACATTATAAGGTTTTAAGATTAGTCAGTCGTATCATCACATTCTGCCAAGTATGGTGTGCAAATATTAGGAATAAACATTTATACATTTACATTATACATTTATACAACCGACATAATAATCTCTGTCCTGAACAGAGATTATTAGGTTAGTATTAACATTATTGATTGCCTATTCCGAATTACAATTACTGTTTGAAGTATGTCGGTTAAAAATAACATCATACACACAATGTATTGGTATGGATGGAGGATGTCAAAGTATCATTAAATGTCAAAGTATAAAAGATTACAATAATTAGGATGTCAAAGTATCATTAAAATAGTCGTTTAAATTATAATAACATTTATTACAAAGCAAGTCTTTAAGTTTATTTTTAAATTCATTTAAATTTAACTCTTTGATTGAGTTTGGAATTTTGTTATAAACTTGTGGAGCTATGCAGAATATGTTTTTCCACATTAGGGCTGTTTTGGCTCTCGGTCCGCGTAACATATCATTCCGCCTGTTACGTTTAACAGTACCTATCTGACGGCCGGGGACACGACCTAAAGGACCATCCCCATACTAAGAAACTTCACAGATTTCAATAATTTTAGCACACTCCAGACCCACCATACCCTTGTGGCCATACCCCTGGGGGTAGGGTGGGACTGAACCATACCACCATAATAGTCTTGGGATTTGAAAAATTCTACTAGAGACTAGACTAGTGGTATTATAGTAGATTATTCACTAAGGGGCCAAAGCAGTGTCTTAAGTCACGTGCCCTATTTTGAATGTCGAACGAAAAGAAGGATTCTAGGTCTCCCGAGTGCAGGGAGAGAGCTCTGAGTTAACTCCTGAGCGAAGCGAGGGAATTAAACCTACAATCCTGAGTGCGGCGAAGGATTCAAGCTCGCCCAAAGTCAAAATCAAATCATTTATTTCAAATAAACACAGGTTAAAATTTTCAAAAAAATATTGAATCGATTCTAGTTGCCCCTTCCAAAAGGTAGTTTCATTTGGAGAAGACTGGGCTCAACCGTTCACCAAGACGAAGACACCTTTATCCCAGAAGAGAGTACTAAAGCCGTCAATGTTAAATAATAAGTATCACACTAGTTTTATGTAGGTACACACGGCTACATATCAAGGTATACATTTCCAGTTTTACCTGACCTCGCATTGTATAGACTTTTCATACAATGAGAAGTCAGCTTATACTGGAAATGTATAGCATGGTATTTAGTCGTGCGTACATAAAACTAGTGTGATACTTATTAATTAACATTAAACTTTATCAAAATGGACGGCTCGCAAGGCGCAAGAGTGAGTACGCCAACCGCGTGCGCAGTTATCGGGTGCTTACGGTGCTTACGACTCACTGCCTCTGCCATGGCGGTGCGGCAGTTTTGCCGACTCTAATAAATCCGAGTCGCTAGGCTCAATATCAAAAGTCGCTAGAAACTCGCTAGGTGGTATCTTGAAGGTCAAACGTCGCACGCAGACTTATCTGGCGCGCATTCTATAACTGATTTTACCGGCGGATCCAGGATTTCGTTCTGGGAGAAGAACACAAGAGGTCAGTATAAAATCGGAATGGGGGGGAAAGTGAGAAAACTGAAAAAAATTAGTGGTCAATAATTAAATTGTAATTAAAAACGTATCGATACGTAGGTACATTAAAAAAACTAACGTTTAATTAAGTACCTATAGGTAGGGTTCAGTCATATAATTAAATTGTTATGTTTTGTGCAAATTGCAGCTGTTTTACGTTGTATGTTGATCAAAATGCGATTCGCGACTGTAGGAATGATATATTTACTGAATGATAATCATAAATTTCATATCAATCATCAAACTTTGGAAATTTGTCCGCCTAAGAATTTTCATATGAAATATTCTGAAAAATTCTTAGGTGGAACAAATTTCCAAAGTTCCCTGTACAACCTACCCTAACTTAGGCATGCAATCACTTATAGTGTACGTGGTCGACACACAATTTTCTCGTATAATTTCATGCAGTCATAATAAAAATGCACGAACGCAGCGGTCTGCCCGCGCGTTAATTTTTTATTCTTGGTTTATACATTTTTTTCTGAACTTGAAAGGTTTTTCTTGTGTTGTCGTGAAACAACAGGATTGTGTCTTATTACGGAAGGAAACTAGCTCCTACAACACAGTTATCTAGCGCAGGAGTCAGATAATCACATGATTTGTTTTACATATACCTACCAATCATCATAATCATAAAACATGGTAAAAAAAACAACTTTTATTTGCACCGCGCACATTTTGATGTCGCACCATTTATTGCGGCTAGTCGTTGGCGCCCTTACCCTTGGTTACTACTCGTAAGTCTATTCAACAGATGTCGAATTTCATGGCTCAATAGTATTCCCCAACAATGGGTACATTCCGAATTACGCCATAATCGCTCACAGCGCTCACATCAAGAATTTTCGTTCCGATTTAGATATCACGTTTATGTCCGCTGAGAGCTGTCAACAATTCGGAACGCTCGTGAACGCGCTCACAATGCTCGCTCAACGTCAACCCCAAACCTTGCACAATAATGCAATAATGCTTCAAAGATATTTTTTTGAAAATGGAAGTTCATCGCATTAGCACTTCTGTTTTATTAGTTGAGATGTATGAAACCAAAGATAGAATAGAATAATTCTTTATTTGCACAGAAAGTAGGTACAAGTTATAGATGTTGAGTTTAAAATGATCCTTATACTAACTACCTTAACTAAGGCATGCAAACAGTTTCAGCTACAATAATTAATAACAAAGACTCACTCAATATATATTTTTAACACATTCAATCAAAAAAAATATAAGTTAACCATGTCAAAATGAAATACAGTAAATAATTTGAAATAGGCAATACAATACATAATGTTAATTTTAATAAAATGGGATAAATACATCAAGTTCGAGGTCAATACGGTTAAATTAAAATATAAATTATTTAGTACAGATCAGGATTACAGAGATGTCATATTATCACTTTGAATTGATGTCGGTCAAAAATTCTTCAATTGAGTAGTAACATTTGTTGATTAATAGATCTGTCAATTTCCTTTTGAAAAGTGGAAATGTCTCATTTTTTATTACTTTACTTTTATTACGGGCATTTTGTTAAATATGATCGGCCCCATACATACTCGTATAATACTTTTCTTTAATAGGGCGGTATCGGAACCACTAACAATTAGCAAACATTTTTATACTGTCTCCTGATTGGCCGGTTTCTATTTTCGGACACTTTATTAAAAAAATGCATATTTGATTTAACAAAAGCAGCTACCTCGAAAATATAAAGTGTTGGGAATGTTAGTAATTTTAGGGACTTAAATACAGGTACGCAGTTATCTGTTACTATTAAATTGCACATAGCCCTTATATAGCATTTTTGAGCCTTGAACACCTGGTCCCTCCGACTACAATTTACCCAACATATTATGCCGAATCTCAAAATCGACACGACTAAACAGTGGTATGCAATTAATCTTGTGGTTATATTTACTTTTTTCGACAAGTTAAAGAGTAAATACGCAGCTGCACTAAGTTTTTGCATACTCCTTCTGCTCGTGGATTCGAAGTTAATAAGACTTCTGGTGGAGTCCGTTGATAAAAATGCATTACATTAGTCTTTGTTAAATTAATCATTAATTATTTTGGTCAAACCAGCGTATAATGTTTATTAAAGTATAATTTAAATGTAATTTTCATATGTGTTTTTGTCAATACATTTAATCAAGGCAGTACTACTATCGTCAGCGAATAAGACCATAGGATGTTCAATGTGGCGAGGTATATTATTGATCTTCAGCAAAAATAATAAAGGGCCCAGCACACTACTCTGGGGTACGCCATACCTAATAATCCTAGCCTTAGATAAATATTTTTCTTCGCGCTTAGTTTTTAGACATATTCTAGATATTTCTGTGTGCTGTTTACGATTGTTAAGATGCGACTCAAAACAACTCAACAGCACAACGCGCAACTATTATTTTTGACAGCGCTCACGATGATATTAATATAAGGCTTGGTCGGCGTTATCGCAAGATGTGCGCCATCTTCATGTCATGACGTCATCTATGACGATTCACGGGACATCGTTATCGCGCTTACGCTAATTCGGAACGGGAGTAAGCACGCTTAAATCGATTACAGTGCAATTCGGAACGTACCCAATGACAGCACTGACACGACAGCTCTTGAACGCAGTTTAAATGTGCTGATCGCGTTCAGTTTTATTTGTCGCCGAATTGGTCAATACCAAGCTACGAATGTTGCTAGCTCTTTTACCTACAAAGAGGCTCGGAGATCATAGCTCTCAGGGGGTTGCCATACACTTCTATAGCTGGCCAATATTTGAACAAAATGAAGAGTTATGCTATTTTGTACCAATAGTGGTGCATATATATGTCCCTGCCTACATACGATTATGGTACGGGTCCAAAGTTAAGTTAAAACGAATGCAGATACTGACCACGCCGAATGTACCGAAGAAGGTAAAGAGACACCACACATAGATCCAGGGGAAGGGCGGGGGAGGCGGCGGCGGGGGCGGCGGAGGGTCCAATAGAGGCTTCAATGAACAGGGCCCTCGCGTTCTGGTGCAGTCGATCATAGGCTAGAAGGTCAAGTGAAAAACACATTATCAAAATGAAATAGTACTTATAACCAGTGTTACCATAACTCATGTCTCGAAATATACTAGATACCTATACAGAGTGACATGTAATTTGACGTATTCCTAACGAGTCGTGATAGTGTGACCCATTTGCAGCAATTAAGCACCCCATAAAGCCTAGGCGAAAATTCATAGGATTCGAGAAAAATCTAATTTTATGTATTTTTGAAACTTCCCAGAATTCGTCACTTAGTTTCACTTTTCTCTAAACTCTCGAATATTATGGCCTTCATAGCTATTTCATTGGATACCTGATACTATAACACACCTTCCGATGTAACCAAATGTTCTAAAACATCAAACAGTTAAAAGTTAAAGGAAGGAGTTTGTTAACCTTTTCAAATAATCATCTACGTACATTAACTTTGACACTAGATATCTCAATATTTCACCCCGGCATGAAGCGTATAAATTACGGGGAAGACATCTTCATTTAATTCGCTATCTAATGAGATACAAAAGTAAAAAAAAATATTTAAAGATGAAAAAGGCGAAAATATGCTGGCAAAGGTCGGATTTGCAAATTGATGAAAGTTTTGAAAATTATGTGATAGTCGAATTAGTTAACTGGTTTATGCCATCCCACTACTTTGTAAACTCCCAGCTGGTCATCATACGTCCATTATACGTTAGGCACCCAGGTTATCATGACCAGGTCACCGCAAGTCGTGGGGCGAATTCTAAGTTTGTTAAAGGACTCACGGTCTACTCGCTGGTCACGGTTCACTTGTCGCTTAGTTTGCGTGTACTCGTATTTAAACATACAGTGCACGTTATACATACTCTAATAGTTTGACATTGTCGCCTGAGCGTACGTAGATACTCCTTTAGATTTTTATGTTTGAACTTTGGGATCATATTAAAAGCCTTGTATACTCGACACCGGTGCCTTCAGTAGAAGTACTAAGGCAAAATTAAAACATGCAGCGGAACACATAAGAACTATTTTCATTTCAAAAGTCACCAAGATAGAAGTTACAAGAACAGTAAGACCCTTTGTACACGGCACGGTTTCTTTACGGTACGGCGTACAAACCATGCCGTAAAAAAAACGTATCCGTTAACAAGCTTCTATCCACACAACACTGACGACCGTGCCTACACACGGCGAATGAACCTTAGTTTTTCTTCTTCTTCTTTAAATCTTAAATCAACACAAAGTTGCAATACCATTTTGTCTCCTTAAAACTACTAAAGTTACCTTGTCTTTACATTTACAAAACCGCTTTGTTCGTAATGAAAAAAGGTGATTTGTTTGAAAAAGGTTCAGAACAAAGCTATCGATCCATAAGACCTACATATTTACATGAATTATGCCTAAAACGTTCAAAAACCGCCCTTATGCACAAGAGCACACTTTGCATGGCTCCAATTTTTTTTAATAAGCTACCAAATGACATAAAAGATTTACACTTGACACAATTTAAACGTAAACTAAATATTTTTTTAATAGACAAATGCTACTATACCATTGACGAATTCCTAGTTGACACAATTTCATGTGACTGACCATTTTATGTATTTATGTTTTAATGTAATATTCATATACAAGTCTATTAATTTATTACAAGATATTATATCTTGTATTTTAACAAAGCATGCCATAGTAGGGTAGATTTTTGAGCTACTATAAAATATTTTTAAGATTCTGTGGAATCACCAAAAATCGCATTAATAAAAAACTTTGACTTTGAACTTTGACTTTGACTTTTTCACGGCAAGAAAAACATAAACCAACAGCGAGCAGGTTCCGGTTTTTTTTTCAACAATTGCCTATTCTATCTTTTCCGGCATTATCGACTATGGGCCCCTCAATTTTTTAGGGTTCCGTACCCAAAGGGTGCTAACGGAACCCTATTACTAAGTCTCCGCTGTCCATCCGTCTGTCTGTCAGCGAGCTGTATCTCTTGAACCGTAATTGGTAGACAGTTGAAATTTTCACAGTGTGTATTTCTATTACCGCTATAACAACAAATAATAAAAATAAACTACAAGTGAATAAAAATTAAATGATAAATGATTTTATTTCTGTAAGAAGGTTTGTACGAACACTCTAACAAGTCAATCATATTTTAAAAAACTAGATGAGGTCGGCTTTTCCTATCTGACTACTCTGAGAAGAAAGGCCGAAACAAGCTCAGAGGTCACAGTGTTTTTTAAAATCCAGACATAATCTTGGTCAGATCAAGTGAAAACCACAGATTGAGTGGACTTGTCCAGTCAGTGCACGCATTTGTCAGTAATCGTGCAGCTCAACTCAGAACTTAAGGAGCTCAACGATTCGACGAACAATACCAAAGGAAGGTCATTTGGGTAGGCCACAAAAATTACTCAAACTGCCAGACCATGATTAACACTAACTGAGAAGGAAAAAAGAAAGCAACAATGACCCATATAGTCTTCACATTCAAAATATTAAAATAAGTAATAATCATGTATTCCATCTAGCCTGCATGCTACTCACATTCACAGACTAGTTTTCTCTTTAAATGTCATCAAAAATCATAAGTTATGTCATATAAACCAATAAAAATTACACTCACTATTAATTCTATAGTTTAAAATGAATTGTTGGTTGGGGGTACATTGAAGTAGCTTAATTATTCCCAATCCTTTTTGTCATCCAAGTAATCTTTAACTTTGTAGAAACCTTTTTGACAGTTTCTCTTTAATAAATTTAATGAGGCTCAGTTCTTTAACAAGACCAGGGAGTTTGTTGTAAAAACGTATGCACTAATTTTTTGGAGCCTAGTCGTGAGCACAATAAGTAAATCTTTGTTTCTAGTCTTAGAATAATATTATTGTTCTAAGTTTCTAGTATTTATGTTATGAATGTCGCTGTGTTTAGAATATAGATTAATATCTTTTTTTACTTAAATCAGGTTCTCATATACATAGTGAGATGCAACTGCCATTATGTTTATATCCTTAAATGTATCCCTCAGTGAATGCCTACGAGGGTGACACTGAAAGTTTTTAGAAAATCAAAAACTGAACAAACTAGCAAGTTATTATTTTTATTATATCTTTTCAAAATTGTGTCCATCTTCATCAATACATCGCTGCATCCGATGGAACCACTGAGAAAAGCACTTTGCCCACTCGTTCTTAGGGGTCTCTTCGACGGTATTTTGAAATGCAGCCACTGCTTCCTCGGCGTCCATGAAACGTTTTCCTCGAAGTTTTTCTTTTATTTTCGGAAATAAATAAAAATCGCAAGGTGCGAGGTTGGGGCTATAGGGCGGGTGACCCAGTAATTCCACGTTTGAGGTCGCCAAGTAGTCGATTGTTTGTTTGGCGGTGCGCGACGAGGCGTTGTCGTGGTGAAGGAGGATCCTACTGCGAGGTCGTTTCTCCCGAACTTTTTCCAAGACAAGTGGCAAACAATTGTTAGTGTACCAGTCCGCAGTAACTGTTTTGCGATCCCCTAAAACAATTGTTGCGTAATGACCTGTCTTTCCGAAGAACGACGCCACCATCATTTTTCCCACGCTTCGACCTCTCTTCACTTTAGTTGGCAACTCCTCGGAAGGAAACACCCAGACAGCAGACTGTCTCTTAGTTTCAGGATCATAACAATAAATCCAGCTTTCGTCACCCGTAAGTATGTCGAACACAGCATTTGAGTCACCTCTGTTAAATCTTTGAACCATTTCACGACACCAATCAACACGACGGAGTTTTTGGACCTCTGTCAAATTATGAGGTATCCACCGAGCACAAAGCTTCCTGACCGCTAAATGTTCATGGAGGATTTTGTGCACTTGACTCATACCGATGCCTAAGCTTGTCCGAATCTGCTGATAAGTCACTCTTTTGTCAGTCTCTATCATACGCCGCACAACACTGATGTTATCTTTAGTCGTTGCCGTAGAAGGCCGTCCCTCACGCAGATCATCGGTGAGATTAGTGCGAACACATTTAAACTCATTAAACCAGTTGTAAACAGTGGCTCGAGATGGGGCTTCATCGTGAAAAGCCAATCGAAGTCTATCATAACTTTCTTGTTGACTTAATTGACATCGAAAGTCATAAATATTCATTGTACGAAAATTTTCTCGCGTTAAATACATGCTGACGTGACACAGACAATTTTCAATTTGCCGCCAAATCGTAAACAAATGGCAAATGAATACAATACACACAATAATATTGGCAAAGAGTTCCATTTTCAAAATTTGAACTTATCTTTTTATTATATCTTTTACAAGTGGCCAATTCTAAAAACTTTCAGTGTCGCCCTCGTACAACTAAGGTTATAAATTTCTCGAGTGGCTCGTTTCTGCAGCACAAATCGTACCCTTAGTAATATAAAGGCTTAAAACAAAAAAGTAGTTTTTTGGGAATACGTGTTTAAAGATTCTGAATTATAACATTCCAGCTTATTTTTCTAATAAAATGCTTAATATTTTAGTTATAAATGTGATTTTCTTCATATTTATTCGTTTGTTTATTTATTATATTATTTCGTTTATTTCGTTTTGTGCCCTTAGCATTCAAAATCAAACTGTACAAAATTTTTGACTTGAGCCCTTATATTATTAAGGGTGCGAAATATAGCCTGAATGTCGGCTGCATTTCCCCACAGCAAAATGCCGTATGATGTTACACTATGGAAATAACTAAAATATACGGTCTATAAAATCCGTCATTTGACTGATGTCGAAATAGCTTGCAAGCTATTTCGACATCAGTCAAATGACGATTTTATAGACCGCCTAGGCTGCAGAGCTTAGCCGCTTAGACAATTTGGGTATATGTGGGCCCCACTGTAGCTTCGAGTCCAAAATAATACCTAAGAACACAGTGGTGTCCACGAGATCCAATTCCGTCCCATTTACTAGTACATTGGTTTTCACCTGCTTAACGTTAGGTGTCAGAAGTCTAGTACATTTAGTATTTTTCTCGTTTAAGAGTAAATTATTAACACTAAACCAATGCACTATTTTAGCGAGGGCATTATTTACATCGTCATCTGTTGTAGTTTGAGCTTAAATAAAAGTGATGTCATCTGCAAATATCACTATTTTGTGACTGTTCTTTACAAGGGAAGGTACGAGTAGGTCATCAATATATACGAGAAATAAAAAAGGGCTGACAACTGAGCCCTGCGGAACTCCCATAGTGACAATAGAACCCGGGGATCGCTATAAAGGCGGTATAAGAAACGTACTTTTTTCGGCGTTTTTTGCCTTTTAGTACGGAACCCTTCGTGTGCGAGTCCGACTCGCATTTGGCCGGTTTTTTTGTTTACATATGAATCTTTGTCAATGTATTCCAGCTTTCAAATAAATTAGCAATGAAAGCCCTTCAATTAAACATTTTAAAGAGTTCATATTATGGCGCATTTTGGGAAATTTTGTGAACCTAGGGGTTAATTTTCAAAAAAAGTCGACGTGTGCCTCCCGAATACAGCTCCACGGCAGGGTTTTGAATGCGTTGGAGATGTCCAAGGACACCGCCAACATCACCCTACCCCGAGACACCGCTTCCTCCGCCAGGGCTCTAGTTTCCACAATGAAGCACCCATGCCGAAAGTCGAACTGACTGTCGTCCAGATCCGGCCCCACGCTATAGAAGTGGCCGACGAGGCGGGCTGCAATTACTCGCTCGAAAAGCTTACCCACCTCGTCAAGCACTACGGTCCAATATGCAGACGGCGAGTCTGCTGGGCGCCCCGCCTTCCTGAGCAGGATCAGACGACCTGTTTCCCATTGGGTAGGGAACCGACGGCCTGAGTGCCTAACCTAATCTAATGTGTGATGGATTGCTGGGAGATTAGAAAGTAGTGGGATGGCATAAACTAGACTGCCACACAATTTTAAAAAATTTCAACAACTTTCTAATTCGACCTTTGCCAGCATTATCGCCTGTTTCATAGGCATCTCTAAATATATTTTTTATTTTTTGCACCTCGTTAGATAGCTAATTAAACGAAGACGTGTTCCCTGTAATTTGTACGCTTCATGTCGTAGTAAAATTTTAAGTTAACTAGTGTCAAAGTTCATGTACGTAGATGATTTTTGGAAATGGTAAGCAAACTTCTTCCTTTAACTGTTTGATGTTTTAGAACATTTGGTTACATCGAAAGGTGTGTTATAGTATCAGGTATTCAATGAAATAGCAATGAAGGCCACAATATTCGAGAGTTTAGAGAAAAGTGAAACTAAGTGACGAATACTGGGAAATTTTCAAAAATACATAAAATTCGAATTTTCTCGAATCCTATGAATTTTCGCCTAGGCTTTACGGGGTGCTTAATTGTTGCAAATGAGTCACATTATCACGCCCCGTTAGGAATAAGTCAAATTACAAGTCACCCTGTATATTTAACATTATGTGAAATATTTGTATTGAATTTGTGAAAACTATTCACTAATATTCAATTGATTTTTAACGGTTTATTTGAATGTTATAAAGGTTTATTTAGAACACTCAATCCTCCTATGGTGCAGATGGAGTGTTTCAAAACTCTCCAACTTTGGCTTAATAGATTCTTAGTATTCTTCTACTCTAATGACTCTATTTTAAATCTCTCTAAAAACCTTGACATAAAACATAATAGTTAAAGAGTAAATAAAAAAATACTTTCTTTTCAACGTCTCTTTTGAGTGTTCCATGTTGTAGCGTTTATTTATTTAACCCGAACTTTTATTCAAACGGCGGCCACATCAGAAATTGTGAATATGGTGTCACTAAAGTTAACACGTTTTCTTTTTTGTGAACGCTAAGTTTTAACATTCAAAAAATTGAAATTTTGAATAATTTTTACAAAATTGTGTAGGATAGACCATGGTCTAAAAAAACAAGGGCTGGCATTCCGGGAGTGACACATAATTACGTCACTATCCAGTTGCCACTTGATTGCAATAAAACACGAATTATGGAAACATTTTCAGTCACCATTCTCTTAAAAATATATTTATAGCATTTAAATTGTCGTTTCGTTTTTCTAATCAAGTGAAACAATTCAATTTAAACATATACCAACGTAATTGTTAGTTAAAACCTCATTGTTTTATTGGATTCGCACAGGTAATAATGGCGGTTGGGGAGTTATTATTACACACTACTGGTAACAGCGGTGATGACGTAGGCTTGTGTCACCCTGTGTCTCGGAATGCTATACCTGGCGAAGTATATTATTATACCATGGGGTAGACATAATTTTGTCGGACACATTTTTCGTCTAACCTCATTACGCGCTAACTATTACTGTTTATTCATAGTTGGATTCCTGTCAGACGCAACAGTATTCTATGCTTGTGCATTTGAGCGATGTAATGGTTTTTTTTTAAGTATTGTGTTTTTA
The DNA here is from genome assembly GCA_917490735.1 of Dryobotodes eremita. Lineage (NCBI taxonomy): Eukaryota > Metazoa > Arthropoda > Insecta > Lepidoptera > Noctuidae > Dryobotodes > Dryobotodes eremita. Next base: position 1,561,501 of record OU823242.1, on the reverse strand, counting down.
CTTATCGTCAGTGTTTCCGCTTACTGATAATAAGTAATGTAAGTACCTATCCTTTATCAGTACGATTTATTTATTTTATAATAGTCTAATTTTATCTAATAGTGTGAAGATAATTTATTTCATATAAGGAGTGCTCGCGGCTTCATTCACGTAAGTGTTAAGAGAAGAATGAAATGATAAAAATAATCTAAGATATAAAATATACATCTAAGATTGTAAGGAAGACTGCATTCCTGCACATCAATATAGATATGCTTTCCATTTTCGGCATTTCTTCCTTAGAAGAAGCAATCAGTTTTACCAATGAAATGCAATGGTGTAAAAATCAGACGATTGTTACTAATGAACTTTCGAATTTCATATTCTTAGATTTAAATGGGGTCGGAAAAGGTTATTTGAAAGGCTAAAACTATTTTAATAAGAAATAGTCAATACAAATTGGTGGGGGTATTAAATTCGTTCCTGGAATGGGTACTGATAATCTGGGCCACTCAAACTCAATTACAGGCACTTTTGAAATGTCAAGGGGTCGCGTCGGTCAGTCAGAAAACTTGAAGCTACTTTGTCCATTCCAAAGCGTACTAAGTACCTATGGAGAAGAACGGGCAAGAAACTCAATGGACACTCTTTTAAATCAACATATAGTTACTAAAAAAATTGGTTACATTATTCATGTTGATGTTATACATGAGAACGATGTAGAAAGACGTGCACGTTAAAAGCGTCCATAATAAAAAAAAACAATAAAAAAAACAATTCAGAAATTAAAATTTATATAAGCCGTCGCAGCCAAGAGATGACCAGTCCCTCCTGACGGCGCCCGTTCACGAACATGACGCATGGCTCAGCACCATTCAGCTCAACCAATTTGAAGAGAACTTAATGATCCAACACACACGCCACCACCAGCGAGATAATTGAGTGAGCATGACATACTCTCAGCCGCCAGGGCCCATTCAAGTCAATGAAAGACGAACCTAGTAAATGGTATCTTTAAAGTAGTTACACAGTGCTCACACATGTGCTATGCAATTATACATTATTCTGAGATTGAATTTATACAATGCAAAGATAGTTTTTAAAATCTTCAGCAGCTCCAACAATATTTTCGAATGCTAATCAATTAATTTATGCGCCCCTGTGGAGCAGGACCAGCGTTGAGTCAAGCATCTTTGTCAGCGATGTAATCCCCCAACTTATAATATGATTGGCTGCATAGTGTGCATTTATACAAGATTTTAATTTCGTTTCATTCAGTTGGATTATGTTTTTTATTTTATTGTAACATTTTAAACAGTACCCCATGAAGGATGAGTTTACTTCCTGGTTGAAGGACTTGTCCCTCTTTCTAGTCCTATAGTTGTTTTTCACCGCTTTTACTGAGAAGATTAAAATTTTTCGTACCGTAGCTTTGCAAGTACAGTCGCCAGCAGGTCAAGCTACACGAAACTGTCAAAAACTGTAAAATTTTTCCAAACGATTTTAAACCTTAAAATGTTGAAAGTTCAAAATCGAATGAGAAAATCTGACAGTTCGTGGTAACTTGGATGTGCTAGCGACTGTACATAATGTTTTCATAGATATATTGACAAGGTACCGTCATGCGTCATTTTGTTAATATCTTTAAACAGTTCCCTTTGAGAATCGCGCCTGCGGAGGCAATATATTGCTCTGATGGCTCTTTTCTGCAGAATAAAAATAGACTCGATATCTGCAGCCCGTCCGCATAGTAATATACCGTAAGACATGATATTATGAAAGTAACTGAAGTAGACTAGCCTCGCGGTATCTACATCAGTAAATTGACGGATTTTTCTCACAGCATATGCTGCTGAACTTAGCCGTCCTGCAAGAGATGTTAAAGGACCCCATTGCAGCCTTTTAAATCACATGTAATAGGGAGCGAACCTATTGCCATTAATCGGGCACAAATCCAGACGCAGGGCTGCTACTGAGAAATTCCAGATGGAAAACAATAACACTTTGCCCGACTCCGGAATCGAACCCAGGCTCAACAGTAGCTCTTGTGACCAAGACCCACGTGTTAGTCGTGGCGAGATAGTAGGTACCTACGAGTCGAGCGTGATCCCCAAGAAAACAGTTTTGTACCTGCAGTAGGGCGTTATTTACGTCGTCAAGATTTGATGCACGTCTATTTATCTTAATAATTAAGGAAGTATCGTCAGCAAATAACACAATTTGTGGTTGATTTTTAATAAATGGGGTAGATCATTAATATACAGGGATGATTTTTGAGATGGGGCAGCAAGGACTGCTACCTTAACCGTTGTAGCTACAGGAAAACGGTCTTAGGAGACTTTCCTTGACATTTTGAGAAATTTTGATTCTCATACACAGATTTTGAAAAAAAAATACAGTCAGCAGAAAAATGGGCAATTTTCACGAAAACTTTTTTTTATGCCAATCGATCAAGTTTAATATAAGAATCAAAAACCTCTACAGGACCAACTGAGGTTTGAGTACTAGAAAAGTCAGAAATCGCAAAAAACTTTTTACATACATTCTGTAGGAAATAAGACTACAACTTACTGTTTTACTATCGATAAACTGACAGCTACAAAAACGACTAATCGAAAAACAAATAAAAGTAATAAGTTCTACTTTGGGTATTATTTCACCATAAAATTAAAAACTTTAACCTTTACATTTGGTCTCACCTATAATTTTTACTTTTGTGCTCTAAGATATGTGGTGCTCTAAATGGTAACCGTTTTGACGTGCTTGCATAGGTTTACTTTATTTACTACATAGCGGGTAGCAGCTGATAATGTGAAAGGATTAATGCCATAGAGAATCATGGTAAGTGAATTTTTGAATTCCTGCACACTGTCGTATTTCTTTTTATAATCAAAAATTTTTAATAGCCCCACATAAAAAGCAAGAGGCGTTAGATAAGGACTGCGAGGTGGCCACGGTATAGGACCATATGTTCCTATCCACTGCCTACCGAATTGCCGGTTTAAATTAGAACAGGTTTAGCGGCTGTTGTGTGGCGGAGCGCCATCTTCATCTTCAGAGGTAATTTTTGTCACAGAATTTCGGAAATCATAAGCAAACCAGGCAACAAACTATCCCGATTCTATTTTCTAAGCAATTTAAATTATGACGCGTATTCGTTCGAAATTCGATCTTTTTTTTTGTTTATTTTCGGCCTGTCTTCATTGTAGCAAATAGTCTATGCATAATAAAAAAGTAAGTTGTAGTCTCATTTCCTATAAAAGGTATGGGAAAAGATTTTTGCGATTTCTGATTACTGAATCTATTTAATTTACCAGGCGTTATTATGGTCTAAATTGTATTTGCACGTTTTGTAAAGGTGTTTTAAACTTAAAAGATACCATTTATCGACTATGATCAGACGGCAAATAATTTACTATGGCTTTCTCCAAGCAATCACAATCAGAAAACATTATCGATACAAGTAGCAGAAGTTGGACTTTCTCTAGTTGGTTCTGTATAAACATTAGATAAATTGAACGATTAAATAAACGAACGATAAAAAGGCTTTAATAATCTACTGCTATTTGAATTACTTTCCAAAATATTAATATTAAAATCAACACAAATAATTACAGCTTTGTTATTGGATGCAAGGTTCGATAGGACATCTTCCATTATTGACTCAAAGAAAAGTTCTGATAATTAGGGGGTCTGTACACGCACACTACAACATTCTTATCTAGCTCAACACAGGGCAGTTCGAAGCAATGTTCAACTGATAAACCAACTATGTCTTTACGTTGCTTAGGCCCGTATTACAGAAGGTCACTCAATACTCAAGCATTACTTAAAACTAGATTCAAGCCATTGATTGGTTGAAACTAGTTTTAAGTAATGCTTGAGTATTGAGTGACCTTCTGTAAAGGCTCCCACAGACAAGCGCGACGCGACAGCGCTAAACAAAGGCGCCGCTCATCGCGCGACACGCGGTGCCTTTGTGTCGGGCGTCGCGTCGCGTCAGTGTGTACGAGCCTTAATACGGTAATTAGTTTTTTTTTTTAAATATCAAGATTAAATAACCTCCACGCAGCATAGATTTACGGTTAAAACACCTGCCCACTCTATAGGTGTCATAATTAATTAGCATTTACAACTACAAAAGACATGGTTTTATCAACAATAAAATGGTCTGCTATGATGAGTTAGCGGAAATAACGAAGTCGCCAGCAGGTCAAGCTACACGAAACTGTCAAATATCTCCAAACGATTATAAATCTTAAAATGTTGGTGGTTAATTCAAAATCTAATGAGAAAATTTAACAGTTCGTGGTAACGATGTGCTGGCGACTGTTCAATAGTAAAGATGGTCTTATTATTTTACTCTTTATCCTAACGGTCTTTTAGATTTAGAAAATATTTTTTTTTTCTCCCACCGAAATCTAATCAATATCTTCTATAGCATGAGTTATATACTGTTCCCCTTTTTTTCTAGTTTGTCTTGTAATAAAATGTTTATAACTAACTACAAAAATATTTTTTTAATTTTATGTATGTATGGTCACCCTACACAATTTTGTCGCTTAGAAATATAATGAAGTTGATTATTGTAAAAATTAAGCGTCCAAAAAAAGAAAACGTGTTAATTTTAGTGACAACAATTTCTGATGTGGCCGCCGTTTGAATAAAAGTTCGGGTTAAATAAATAAACGCTACAACATGGAACACTCCAACGAGACGTTGAAAAGAAAGTCTTTGTTTTTATTTACTCTCTTACTATTATGTTTTACGTAAAGGTTTTTGTTTCACAAATTGACTTTGAATTATACTCGTAAAATAGAGTAGAAGAATATTAATAATTTATTTAGCCAAAGTTGCGAGAGTTTTGGAACACTCCGCCTGCACCATAGTAGTATTGAGTGTTCTAAATAAACCTTTATAAAATCCAAATTGTACGGTGCAACCGCTGATTCTGCAATTCAGCAGTTTACGCAACACATTCCTTTCAACTCATAATAATTAGTTCATTTCGCGTTGGGCTACAAGGCAGCCCGGCGTTCTCGTTGCCGCCAACAAGGGCCGCGTCACTCACTTCATTTCCACACCATCAGTCCATTAAGCTCATTTTACTTGAAGTACCTTTGGGACACTACCAGTAGTATTTTGATACTTTACCTTCTTTCATTCCATTCATCCCTCATCTAAAAGTAATGTATAGTCTGACAAGGGATCATACACAAATAAACCGTTAAAATCTTGAATATTAGTGAACAGTTTTCACAAAAATTCAATACAATAGATATATGTTTAACATTTTTATGTGAAATAATTATTATTTCACATAAAAATGTTAAACATATATCTAGTATATTTTGAGACACCAGTTACAGTATTTTCTCAGGTTAACAGATGAGAAAAGTGTGCGAGAACAGAGTGTTCTAGTTAATTAAGTAACCATGTCTTTCTCACCATAGATTTCACTTTTTTTTTATCTTCATGAAGTTTTCACAATTATTTCCTAAATTCTTCCTTGATTTCGTAAAAATATAATTAACTTTTAAAAAGGAGCACTCAATCCACACGCACATGGGTCAATAAGGTTCTGATACCGAATGACGATGACGTGTAATTAATTGCGCCATAAGAAAGTAAGATCTTTTCAAAGAATATACTTATAATTTTAAACCTAAAATAAAAAATGTAAAAGCTGTAATACTCAGTGTCGCTAGACACTTGTCCGTCGTTTTATATGTGATCGGGCGTAAACATGGGACATCGAGTTCGGTAGAGCTGGCACCCATGGTATTTATAGCTATTTTTCGTCAGCGTGAGCGCATGTTATTACACTGCATAGTAAATCTTCATGTCTCATTCATTCGACATGTGTTACATTGTCATAATTATGCTTCTAAACCACATCAAAGATATTAGTAAAAGCCCCAGGTAATCAAACAAACATTAATTTATTAGAAACTATGCGACATTTTAAGAAACGTAAGTTCAAGAATTTATTCAATTTTTTTTCCGAATGAGAAATCAGAGCCCTTGTGATTACGTTTCTGCTTTCAGACTTGTCCTGGGCATGTCCCCTATCAGCTCGAGCTCCTGCTGCTCCGCTTCCTGCAACAAGGCGATGCGGTCCAGCGGCTTCCACGGTTCGTGGAATGCATACTTGTACTTGCTTTTTCCGTGGTAGCCCAGGTTCGGCAGCACCTCCTTCACTACTTCGGTCAGTCTCTTCGATGGCTTATCTATCCAGTAGTCTGGGTGCACAATAGGCGAATTGTGAAACAAATCTTGAACACTAGAACTCGATTGCAAACTAAACGCTGGATTTTTGAACAGCCCCGTCGTATCCTCGGTCGGAATTTCCTGTCAAAAAATGTTACTTTTCACTTCAGGACTATCGGCAGGGAGGTGTTATAGTGCGTTGGACGAAATTCAGTGCCCTCGATAACTTTATATAATAATAAAAATGAAACCATTTGATTGTATTGTAAAAGGTCTATTTCAGTATGATCTTTGGGTGTGTATATTATAATTATAAAGTTCAGTTTGTGAGTTGAATTAAGCACTGCTCAAACTGTGGCGAAGGCCGCGCGGGACGTGAGCGCGGGAGCGCCTATTATTTGAATGATTATGAAGTCACACAACTATTCGCGCCAGTTTGAACTCCTCCATATAAGTTAGATGACATAATCGTTGCGAGCGAATTTCATCCCGCGTCCCGCGCAGTTCGCCTTAGTTTTACCAGAGCTTTAAGTCAAGTCAACAATGTGTTGAGTTAATAACGATATAGCCAGTTGATGCTTCGGCTGCCGGTCATCATGGTGTCTCCATCTTGCTTCCCTTTGCCTCTCAGTTTGCCGAAGAAGCCTTTAAGTCGTCCAAGGAAGCTCGAGCTTTTGGATTCCTCGTCCTCGTAGCAGTTCTGCGGGTAGCCTTGCTGGTAGCCTTGCTGGTGGTATCCTGATGAGCTGTGGCCGGGGTAGGTAGGGTGCTCATCTTGATTCTGATGGTCAGAGGCCGTGTTCAGCATGCCGGTCCGCTGATGAACAAAGCACAAGCTGGATTTCATTAGATACTTAATTTCACGGCGCGAGGCTCTGATTTCGTCAAACGCACTATTCAAACACCGTTTCAAGAATGTCGCAAAGGTTCCATTAAAGTTTTTATCGATAAATGCATGTAAAAAAGGGTAGGTGTACCTTGACATTACTAGGAGGGAGCGGTGGGACGACAGTTTCGGGGACCTTGATTTTGTAGGGGTCGTAATTAGGCGGCTGGGGCTCCTGCGGGCATTGGCCACGCCACGGCTGCGGCGACATGTCGGGTTTGGGCCATGGCTCCACTTTCATGCCAGCGGTCTGCGCGATGTCTTTACAGCACCCTTGTCCTTTGTCGTCGGCGTAGTGGAGGCGACCCGCTGCAACAACATACCAATCATCATTAACTTCGGTACTGTGGTTTTTGTTTGGTAATGTTAATATATTGTTTGTTGTATGAGTAATGTCAGAAAGGTCAGGAGCGTTGTGCCTACTCCCAACCGGCGTGCGTGTATGACGGTTAGTAAACAAAGCAAAAGGAGTTTGTAAGGATCGTAGCAGGTGGCGTTCTGCAGTTTCTGCTTCCCCCATGGGAAGGCGTGAGTTTACGGAGTACGAGATGATCCGTTGAGGTAAGATGATCCTTTTTTTAATGCAACGAAAATAATAAGCGACATCTAGTTGTTTTCATTGGTAAAATGTAGACCCCGACATTTCACGTCACAGTCAATCAGACAATCAAAATTTAGGTGAAAAAAAAAAAAAAACTAATTACATGACATTGACCTAAGGGTCAAATATGTGGTATAGGTGGTCTATTGTAAAGGCTGTTGTATTAGTATCTTTGTTTATTGCTCTATTTTATTTTGTATGTTATGGTAACAGTTGAAAGCTAGGTTATGTTATCAAACATTGAATAAAAAGGTTGATGTTGGGGCGAGATGATTATGTTACTGGTGTACGGGCCTTTTTCCTGTCACGCGTGTTTGCGCCCGCGTGCGTACCTTACCCGCATGCATGAGCACAGCGCGTGTGATGCACCCGTAAACTCCACGGACGCGGACATAAATCTGCATGATAGGAAAACGGCCCTACAATATGATCGGTGCGGATCGCCTTGTACACCATTTTTATGACAATAGATGGTTTTAATCTATGTATTTTTCTAACAAATATGCCTAATATATAGCCCGCATTATGGACAAAATAGTAGGAGACATTTATTCGTTCATTTTATAGATTTCAATTAAAAACAAAAAATATGTTATCTTCTTTTAGACTATTCCTCGTAATTATTATAGAAAAACTAATCGCAGTGAGTGGTCGGAAGACTCCGAGATCAAAGCGCTTGATTCTGTAAAAAAAAAATGATGTTGATTCTAACTAGCACGCCATACAAAAGTGATCATAGGAAGGAATAAATAAAAAGACAGATAAAGAAAATGGAAAAGCACAAAAAGAACACGATGTAAAAAAAGTCATCCTAAAAAGAAACAATGTCAAATAAAAGGAAGAAAACTAATATTGTGTCAGTCATCCGAAGAAGAAGAAGAAGACGTAGAATGTCCATTTAGTACGGATTTTTCTCCGAAGATAACAGGGGCGAGGGATGGATAAAATGCAGTTTATGCCAAGGATGGGGTAATGAAGTTTGTGCAGGGGTAGATAACGATCATCCTGATGAATTCCCATATGATTTGTGTACCCACGGCGACATATCAAGCTATACATTTACAGTTTCAGCTCACCTCACATTATATAATATGGCTTTACGTACAGTGAGAAGTCCGCTTATACTGCAAATGTACCTATAGCTTGATACTTAAATGACGTCGTACGTACAAGAACTCCAGGAAAGCGAATTTTAGAACTTAGTATAGAAGATTTGTTTTTAGATTTTAATTTAGATTGTTTAATTGGTAAAGTCATAATAAGAAGAGATTTCTTGTTAAGTAATTTTATTTTTTTTTAGATTTTCCGTTTAATGTTGACTATGGATTGTGAAATTTGTCATTTCAATTATTTTTGAAGATAATAATTTTGTTAAACCTTTACTTAATGATTATGTGTGATAATTTCTTACCTATTAGTGATATTAAGACTGACTATTAATTAATAAGACTGGGTCATTCTACCAGTCAAGGTCTGTAAGATATTTGATTTCGTAATTAAAGATATAGTAAACTCTGATAAGTTATTTTTTATATAATTCTAAAGAAAACCTTGGCCATTCTTAAAATACAACATGATCCCCAGGACCATCTTGCCCCTACCGTATGGATCATCTTCACCTGCGGGGTGGTTACGTAACACACTAACAGTAGGAATGGGTTTCATGTTGACAGTTCAACAACATTCATTGCGTTATTTACGTTGTTGAGCAGACACATTTTTATTTTCATATGAAGCAATGGATTAGCAATAGGCTTCAAAATGATTCAGATTGTGATATATAGCGTGTTACGTAATTAGGGTACTGGTGTACAAGATGATTCTTTGGTAGTGTTTAAAAAAATGTGAATTATAATATTATTAGATCTAAAAGATTATCATTTTGAATATGACAGCAGGTGGACAGATAATATCGTTTAAACTAGTTTTCTCCCATATGTGAATCATCTCGTACCTACACCTATCCCTTGTGTAATGTGTTGAATAAATTGTGTATGAGTAATAATTGTAACTTGAATGAATTAATGAATAATAATAAGTAAGTTCTCCTAGTTGAAAGTAATTCATTACAATAACGATGTTCAACATACGACATTTACTTTTTAATGGTAATAATTAAACAGCTATAAACAATTTATAATTGAAATAGCTATTTTCCTCAAGAATTGTCACTTACTGTGGCATACTACCTCTGCCGACTCTTTGAAGACAAAGAGTAGGTATTGCTAAAGAAAGTTTTATGTTATTTAGTTTTAATCAGTTAGTAGGATCCATAATGTTCCACGCCGGTAATATTCTCTAAGAGTACTGGTTCCCCCAGACACGGTCCTGGGTGACGGGATCACGGGGGTCATAGCCCCCAAATCGTCGGAACTGGCAACATCCTACATAATATAATTATTTTACGTGTACGTTTGGAAATTGAAACTGTTCTTGAGATAAGTAGAACCCCCAAAATCTTAGGATGACAATAATTGACTCCCAAAAACTAGGACTGCGACCGCACCCGATTCCCTCCCTGAGTGAAGGTGGAAGTCCAAAGTTATGGTGGCAAAATTGTTCACGCTACTCCTTGGAGGACTTCTCTTTAAGCTCTGACGCACTGACCTGCAGTGCAGTCATGAAAATGGCAGTTCTGGAAGCGAAGACATTACGAAGAAAATGATAAAATGTGTCTTACCTAGGCCGTTGATAACATGCCCGAGATTAGTATTGGTAACCGCTAGAGCAGCACAGTTCAAGTGCTTTAGAGGAAGGCAATTACGAACTAGACTCAGCATCTTGACTCTCGACACAAAATGTATTATCAGTATAAAAAATATAAGCACACCCAATTTAAACTTTATTATTAAAAAAATTACATTGTTTTTGTGAAGAACGGTTTATGTTAGGTTTTGAGAGAATTATTTTCTGACAGCTTTTGGAAAAAAGTGAACAAGATGAAATTTTCTATTTTATGTGGCTTTGAAAAAAAAAAATAGATTGCCGGTGTTCTGTCAAAATAGGACTTAATGATTCTTTAAGGAGGTTGAATGTTTTTCAATTTTGTTGTACTTTTTCTTGTTCTTCATTTTAAGCACAAGTGCGGTTGTTTTTGGCGAATGTTGCCTACGAACCCGCATCGAGATCGAGATGGTCGAGACTGTCCTCGTATAAACGGCTAAATGAGACAATGGGGGCTATCATTTTTGTACTCACCAGTTGGCGCCACTGTCGAGTAAGGTGCTGTTGCAATACTTTTATTTGATTTTTTGGATATGTTTAAGTACCCTTATATTCATATTATGATTTTTTTTTAAACTACAAATGAATATTTAGTTTATAATATTCCTAAAATTGGCAAGCATGAACCAGAAAAATCCTATTCTTCCTTGAAGTGCTACCAAATTAGATCCAAACTTTTTACTTAAAGTCTTAAGCCATAATTAATCAAGAATGGCACAACCATTACAGCTATTATGAATCATTCGATAAAATCCGTGATAAAAAATCTCGCAAACAGTGAACGTTCAGTACATATTTTGACATCTAGAGACCTTATTCTACACTAGCGCCACTATCGGCGAACTCAAGCGTGGTAGCCCTCAATAATGGCAACACCGTGTTAAGAAAACTCTCGTCTTCTATTTTTCGTTTTCTAATTCTATCAGTGATAATAACTTTAACTCAATTTTACAAGAGTTTTTATTTTTATTCAACCTTTAGCCTGAAAACTACAGTAAATACATAAGAGATACCATATTCCACCAAAATGCAATAAATATAATCAAAAACTGCCGAATTGGAGGTGACAATACAGATGTCACCTCCGATAAAACAATGCTGAACACAATAGGAAAACGAAGAAAATGTTGACAAAATCAGCCGCACGTCGAGTCCGCCCACCACCTCCACCTCGCCGCCGCCGGTACCCAGCCCCATTGTGAACGCTGTGACGACACCGGTCGCGGTAGATACGATGCGAGCTCAAGCGACGAGTATTTCTCCCTGCCCACGACGCCACCACCTGCTCGTCGATGTGGAGGACACCGGTCGCCGGAAGGCTTAGGACCTCGAGGCCCACCGGCCTCTGATAGGATCCCAGCTCCAGGTGGAAGTGTGCAGCGCATGAGATGGACACGATCCATCAATGAAAACGTCATGCGCTCATACTATGGGGCTACAGAGGGGGTAAACAACCCGACCGCGTGCCCTGTTCGGATGCTCTCTCTTTTTCAGATGCTTGAGCCACCTGTCAACGTTTTGGCACAACGACTGTCGGATCAGGTGCGGGTCATCCAGCGTAATTATATGTTGGAAGACACAGTGACACTGTACTTAATGGCCTGCGAACTAAAATGCGGAGTAGTCATGTCATCCCCTACCGGTCTCAGACTGTTGTAGTACTACCACAGTCTAACACAAATCAAGCAGTCGAGGAGAGTGATGACAGGACTACAAAAGTAAGTACCCAGTGCAATGAGGATTGGAGGAGTGCTTTGGAAGATGCGATTCGAGAATATCGGTTCATGTCGCCCGAACTTAAACCATATTTACTTCGTTTGCCCATGCATAACAAAAATAGGGCGCTGGTGGCGGTCCTGGATTCGCAGTTGTCAAATTATTTTGATGACTGCGTGGACCTCACCGGTACTCATTCCATTCTGTACTGCGTGGCTGTAGCGGCATGTCTTGTAGCTCGCGGAACCCAAAAATTATAGGCCGATCACGTGTTTACCCACGGTTTATAAAGTTCTTACATCCATTTTGAGAGCTCAAATTAACAAACATATAGACACCAACTTCATCATGTCTTCTTCTCAAAATATATGGCCATTAGATATGCCCATTAGCCAACAGGTTTGTCGTTCCCGAAAGGATCTGTCAACATGTTGGATAGATTACAAGACGGCCTATGACTCGGTGCCACATACATGGCTTATGAGGGTGCTGGAGGTGTATAAAGAGTACCTAGATGCAACTCTGCGCACCTTCCTAATGTCACGTATGGGGCAATGAAAGACGGTCCTTCGCTATCTAGGATGTAGAAATGTCCAGAGGAATAGCGAACCGATAAGGATCGAGCGAGGCATATTTCAGGGTGATAGTTTGTGTCCGCTTTGGTTCTGCTTAGCCTTGAATCCTCTAAGCACACTGCTGGAAGATTCAGGTCTAGGCTATCGGCTGAGGAAAGGTGGTCAGGTTATATCTCACCTCCTCTACATGGACGACCTGAAACTCTGTGCCCCAACAATTTGCAGCTGATGGAGCTAATGAAAGTAACTGAAACTTTCAGTAGCGCCATCAGGATGGAATTTGGCGTGGACAAATGTGCGGTCATGCATGTGTAGCGAGGGGAGATTGTGGAATCCGTGGGAACCCAACTCTCGAACCCAATTCCATAAACCTTAGAGCACTCTGCGCATCCGAAACCTATAAGTATTTGGGTATCACGGAAGCGTTGGGCATCAATGGTACCGACATGAAGCAATCGTTAAAGGAACGCTTCTTTGAACGCCTGAAAAAAGTATTTAATAGTCTTCTATTAAGCGGAAACAAGGTGCGCGCTTCTAACGGTTGGGTCATGCCGGTTTTGATGTACTCCTTCGTCATACTCAAATTGACTCTGACCGAACTCGACGCCCTGGATAGGAGGGTCCGTACGCTGCTAACTGCAAATCGAATGCATCGTCATCGGTAATGAGGCTGTAAATCCCGCGAAAGTGTGGAGGTCGAGGCTTTTTAAATGCTAAGATCCTCCATAATCACGAGATATGCAGTCTCAGGGAATATTTCTTAGAGGCCGACGTGGAGATGCATCGAGATGTGAGCAAAGTGGACAAGGGCCTCACCCCGCTCTCCTTGGCTAAAGAGAACTGGCGCAAGCCAGTAGTACTTGACACTAATGATCGCATGGAAGTATGGCAGAGTAAGGAGCTTCACGGACGCTTTTGTCGGGTCCTACATAGACCTGATGTAGATCAACTCGCGTCCGTAGCCTGGCTGCGTTTCGGTGACCTCTTTGGAGAAACCGAAGGTTTTGTCTGTGCAATTATGGACGAAGTTATGATGACAAACAACTACTGGAGATTTATTGTGAAAGATGGCACTGTTGACATTTGTCGGGCATGCCACCGTCCGGGTGAATCAATCAGACACATTATCTCCGGATGTTCTAGTCTAGCTAACGAAGAATACTTGCATAGACACAACCTTGTAGCCAGGATTATCCATCAGCAACTTGCTCTCAAATACAGCCTTGTAGAATCGGAAATGCCGTACTCCAGGTATGTGCCCGACGCAGTTCTTGAAAATGGAAATATCACATTGTACTGGGATCGATCCATCATCACTGACAGGACTATTGTTGCCAATAAGGCTGATATAGTGGTGATGGATCGATTAGAGCGGCGCGCAATGATTGTTGACATAACGGTCCCACATGACGGGAACCTCGTGAAAGCCGAGAAAGATAAACAAATCAAATATCTTGACTTAGCTCGCGAGGTTGTCGACATGTGGGATGTGGACTCAGCGATCATTGTACCGATAGTCGTGACAACCAATGGATTAATAGCCAAGAGCCTCGACCAACACCTGAGGAGGCTCTCGTTGGGCAGCTGGATCAAGGGCTTGATTCTGAAAGCGGTACTTCTAGACACGATTCGCACTGTCAGGTGGTTCCTCTCTCTGGAGCCCTTACCGCCGGTAGCTTGGACCCTGTCCCCGATACCGGTGGGCTACTATGTTTTATATTTTTAAATGTTTTTGTATTCTAATGTTTAAAAATATAATTTGTATGTACATATTTAATTAAATAAAGAAAATAATAATAATAAATCCATTTATTTTCAGGCTACCCAGGCCCATAGATAAATAACTTAACCTAAACATAATCATAATCCTAACTAATATTAAAAATGCGAAAGTAAGTTTGTTACCTTTTCACGCCTAAACCACTGAACCGATCATCCTGAAATTTTGCATATACGTTGTCAGGTGTATAGAAACGGACATAGGGTACCTTTTATCCCGAATAAAAAGTACTGTTCCCGAGGAAAACCACAATAACGTTCTTATGATAATAGATGGCGCCACGTGTCTTTCGAATCATGATTTAATTGTATTATTATAGAAACTTTAGTAGTGTGTTTAGGGTTTCTTTTTACTTTTTATTTAAGTACGTAATACATTTTGTGAGTCTAGAGTGTCGATAGATCGGTTTTTCATCCTCCAACTATAATTCCCCGAACAACCCGAATTGATTGTCAAATTCTAAATTAACGCGAGCGAAGCTGCGGGCAAAAGCTAGTATTTTAATATAAACAAAACTGATGCTAATTTTATCTATTGTTCTTGACCCAATTTGAGTATTAGAGACATATTGTCTCCACCCTGAGCGCCTGCGAACCTGTAGGGGTTACTGTATTGGCTGCGGCTGCGGCGGTCCGCCCTCATTGGGGTTACCCCACACAAGCGTTTATAATTTAGCGCCTTTGTCTGAAAGTTACTGGGCACTCTCCCGATCACATAGCCCGTGGCCTTCATCTGCAGCATATAGTTACGTTCACACAGCGTTATTTGTACCAGTACAATATTATACTATACAGAGCAGCAGGGACATCTACGCGAAAACTGAAACCATGAATTTAGCACATGATTCTAGACCACCTAAAGTAGAAAATTTTCGTCGGTTATCAAAAAAAAAAACAGCTGTTTCATGGAAAAGTGCAATACCTATGCGGTCAAAATGTATGGAGCAGCTAATTTATTTTTTAATAAACGATGAAAAATTTTAGAATCATGTGCTGAATCCATGGTAACCGGTTGTGCGTCGATGTTCTTGCTACCCAGTATAAAGTTAGGATCAATACAGTGTTTGACTTTAACCATTCAAACTACCGTAGAAGGACTACAAGGAACTTCTAGCACTCGAAAGAAAAACGAAGTTAACAGGAGGGCGCTGTTGGTTAACATCTGTGCTATTTTTATCGTTAAATGTAAAGAAAAATAAAATAACAAGATGGCGGCTATAATTTCGAATTTGGCAACGCGCCACGCGCCAAAATATCCTTGTAGAGCGATACTGTTGAACCCGATGCCGTGTGCGCGCCCAAGAAGATAACAATCCAACATGTGACGAAAAGAAAAATACATTACATTCAAAACATAATTTATTTTTGTACAAAATAACATAAGAATTATTTTAATAAATACATTACAGTCAATCTGGGTAACTTAAACCTTCAGTAAAAAAAACATTCGGCCAAAATTCTATTTGAGACTTTTTGAAATTGACTTGAAATTAAAATGTTGTAAATATAATTTTGGGCTCATGTTCTATTGAAGGTTTAAGTCACCCAGATTCACTGTACGTAATTGATCGTTTTTTTTTACAAAAATACTTTTAATAAATTCACATAAATAGTTGTTTCAACATGGAATGGCGTAGCACAAATATTAATAAGGAGAACGCATAACGTATCAAGTATTTCTTTTTAAAATACCTGTTTTTTTTTTTTTTTTTGCAACAAAAATATAAAGGCGTTCGTGACATGTAAATAGCTGCTTTATGCCGTTGGCTATTCTCTATCACTGTAAAAATCATAGGGATAAATACTGTAATAGTGTTCAGTAAACAAAACTTAGATAACTTAGATATCTAAGGAACGCAGAAGAGTCGGTTTCGTTGAACGGTATAAATGTTTAGACACCCTATTAATTGGAACACATTATTCATAGGAAACAAGTTAGCAACAGCGGCTCCTAACAACCTGCTTCTAAAAGGTTACATAAAACAACATTACGCCTGTATTCCCCGAAGGGTTAGTCAGAGGTGTAGATGGTGGTGTTTACCCACATTTCGCCAGTTAACAGGGGCCGGTCTATGTCCAGCGGTGGACGTCTTTCGGCTGAAATGATGATGATGAACAGCGGCCGAGCCTATTACCATCAACCAGGCACAAATTCAGACTCCGGGGTGCTACTGAGAAATTCCAGATGGACAAACCCAATAACACTTTGCCCGACCCGGGAATCTAACCCAGGATCTCGTACTGCTTACGACCACTAGACCAACGGGAAGTCTGAAAGGTTAATCAACGTAACAGAGAAATTACAAATATTAATGAGATACAGTTAACAATCCACAAATCTTTCGTATATTTAACAGCTTATCAAAAGCTTTGTCACGACGCCTTACATAATTGTACGATATTAGAATTGTAAAAATACAAGTCTACAAATCGTACCATCACTACAATTTACTGCAACACAAAGCTTATTCTTACAATGGTCAACTACAAAGTAGGGTTATCCGGAAAAACACATTTCGTATGTAAATTTTTGTGCTACGCTAAATTGTAGAATTGTCACTACAATTTACATATTTGTAAGGTTTTTCAGTTACAATTATGTGGCTTACAGTTTGTGGTACATATATGCTCTCGCTAAGTTTACAAATTTGTAAATTGTAACTGTAAAGTTTTGTGGTATAGTGCATCACACAACACAGAAAATGTAGTGCCCACGAATACAAATGTGGTGCGTCACACAACACATTTATCGTGAAGTCAACCGCACGTCCGTTGTAGCAATTTGACATTGACGCCTTAATTTCATAGTTATAAGAGTGTTTTTTTTTTAGCTGTTCGAATGTTGCTACTGTGGTTGACCATACCATACCTACATTAGATCTATAGTTCAACGCCGGTGTACTAATAAAAATATAATCCTTGACAAGTGTATGATACAACACAATCTTCAACAACACACATTATATACATTTGGTCTGTGATGCGCCCAATGTAACATGCCTTAAGTAATGCAACAGTTGTATGTATGGTCTGTTCTAAAAGTATCTGACGAAAATGTAAACAAATGGATCAGAGAAGAAAACGTATCTGTGGATGCCGATTTGTAGTGCCATATACAAATTGAGTGCTGTGATTTGATTATTTGAAAATTTTGACCCAAACTTCTAATTTTAAATGACTTTTCAAGATGTTTTTCATTTGACAGTTTAGGTTAATTTTATGATCTCAATTTTCGTTTATGTTTTTCAAATAATTATGTCATTCAAACATAATTGTTGGAAAAATTGGTGTGATTTAAAGTGGAAATTTTCTGAATGTGTTATTGATTCCCTAACGCCCAGTTTCTGGTACGAAATTATCGACGTGACAAAATTAAACGCAAGTCAGGTGATGAGATTGGTCGCTGATAATACATTTACCCAATCACAGCAGTTTACGCGCACTTGACAATTTGATAGCAAATTTTTGTGCTAATATACGAATATTCACACCCGGTTATCACTCCCCATTATATCACTCCCGGTTTCTGGAACGATCCAGAAACCGGGAGTGAGTGATAGCGCAAGAATTTAACCTGAACAGGGTTTGTTTACACTTTCATCCGATACTTTTGGAACAGACTATACTATAGTATTTTTATCTCACACAGCGACGCGCGCTTTATTTGTGGTTACCACGCTGTGAATATGTGTGTAATCGCAGGAGCTCTCGGTACCGTCCAAGACAATAGCGAAGTCGGAATTGTGTGTGTGTGTGTGATGTGCTGTCACTACTCATCTTCACGCACACATTCACAGCGTATTTGTACACTTGGTTACCACAAGTAAAGCGCGCGTCGCTTCTTGAGATAAAAATACTGTACTTTATATGAGCTTAGAACTTGTCATCGGTGCCGCCTGATGACAATTTATAAGTGAATAGAAGCCGAATATTATCTAAACAGAAGCTAAATAAATAATATCGGCTTCTTTAATAAAAATAACAATAGTTGAATATTATAAGCAGAGATCGGAATAGGTACAGTAACTTAAACTTCAATGAAGTAACATAGAGTGGATAATACCTCTCTCTAAAATCCCGGAATGATAGACATAACGTTTGCATACTGCGATTTAAGAAATAACATATTGTGTATTTATCGCACTTTGAATACATTCGTAACAAATTACTATTTTACAGAAACTTATTACGTTTTCAAGATTCCGTAAAGAAACTGCTAAATACTAGATAAGCACCGAAACATTCATTTGTTACCAATGTATCCAAACACCAATAAATAATTCATGATTCTTAAATCATGGAATGAAATAGTTATGATTAATATTCCAGGATCTCAGAAGGCGGTATTATCCACTCTATATTACTTACTTTCTTAAAGTTTAAGCAAATAAACTCTACCTATTCCGATCTCTGACTAGAACACTCATTGCACACAAGTAATTTAAATAAGCAAACGCGACTGCACTGGGAATAAGCACGCACAGGCATAAAAATATCGCGGCAGAATTTTATCGCGCACTGGCTTTTCAACTCTCGGTGTTGAGCCAAGCATTGATAATCCAACAGAGTGCATTCCAGTACGGCAAAAAACACATTGTTGGATTTTCACCTCGCGGCGCTAAGCAGTGCGTTGGAAACCCAGTGCACGAAGACAAAATACCTGAGCTTTAGCCCAAAACACATCATTTATCCCCACAATTACATGAATTGTAGAGTAATCATACCGACGCACTCGAATCGTTCGCACGGTATTGCTTACTACATTATTATAATGACTCGCGTCAAAAATAATTGTTTTTACTATATTTACATAGTTTAACATACAACTTTCCGTAAGCTTACCATTATGTACAAAGACAATCGTGCGCCGAAAGATATGGGTATACCACAGCACGGAGACGGCTCGGCGGTGGTTTCAGAAGAGTCATTGTCAATACATTCTGTTCAAACCAAGAGTGTCACCGTTTTACTCGCACTATGACACCAATGACTTATAGAAACTGACGGCTTTGAAGGTGGTCCGTGACAGAAGTGGTGCGCTCAACGCACTTTCGACGCCACGAAAGTACTGCCGGTTTATATGCGACGCGACGATTCTGTGCTCTGAGGTATACATTTTATGTTCATTTAATAAATCGTCTATTTTATTTTATCATACAAATCATAATAGTATCTGTTTCTAAATTTCGCAAAATATGAACATCCTTTCACTCATGTCTGTACATACAACACTGTTGTATAAAATTACAATTAATCTTCTAAAAACTAATTAATCATTGCCATTTCAATAAATATTCATTAACTTCCGAGGCACTGGCAATGAAGTTATTTTTTATTTATAATCCTTACTAAACCCATGTCAACTATACGCTGAAAAGTCCCTTATTTTTATAATAACGATTTATACTATTCATACACACAGTACAAACTTAGCCCAAGTACGCATGAACGATTTTTTTTCGCGCACTCGATTTTCAACACTCTGCTTAGCGCCGAGAGTTTTAAATCGAAGGGTGTTTTTTTGACACGCTGGGATGTACTCTGTTGGATTCTCAATGCTCGGCTCGACACCGAGGGTGGAAAATCCAGTGCACCGAAAAAATCCGCCGCGTTAAAAATGTGCCCGCGCGACTTGGGGTTACAGGGTCATTTTACACCATGTATAAAGTTTGAAGCTACATTATTTTTCTCACTAATTTAAAATTGTTTAGGTTATTCGACGAATAGCTGACATAGGTGGACCTAGTTGTATACAGCATGTATCAGAAACGTGTGGTCAGAGTGTGGTACAGACCATAAAACTGAACAACATTCTCCGTGGGGCCAACATCGTATCGCGAAAAAATAATCAGCTATCCCGTTCATTTGGGTCGAGTAGGTAATGATGATTTTTTATGTGACAGTTGTCAATTTTCTCGTGATTACTATGTTGATCCCATGGAGAAAGTTGTTAAGTTTGAAGGTGTATATACTACACCCTTAAATATGACCATACATTTCTGAGACATGCTGTATACTTAGTATATTCTTATATATTACACAATTTGATGTACTCATATCGTTCTGGCATAGTAACGAATTACATTATTATGTTGCGTTAATTAAATAAAATGTAATCAATACAACATTAATAAATTTTGGACAAGAGATCAAATAATTGTATATACGTAAAGGTAAATATTAAATATAAATAAATCGGAGACTAACAATGTAAGAGATAATTTAAAATTGTAGATATATTAATTTTGACGTGAAAAATATATAATTAAAAGAGTAATAATTCAGCAACAATAAAGTACTGTTTCTCAACCACTTTTCTGTAAAACAGAAAACTAGTGGGTAAGTTCTAATTAGTATTAAACATGTTTATTGCTGTGGAATTATTTAATAAACTTGCAATGGCGTTATAACAATTTGAAACAAGCTTCAGGGTGCAAATGACATCGACGTATCGTACGCCTTGTAGACTTTCAGAAGTTTCGATTGGTTGGCCATTTCCTATTTTGTTAAGCACCTGGATTTTATTGACAGGCCCACACTGTCCTTTCATACCTATTAACACTGTAATTTTAAAACATTGTAAAAGCCATTTTTTTTTTAAAGAGTAACCGCGGAGTTACGCCGGCTCTTCTCCAAAGGAAACGACCAATTAGAACCGTGCACCTATCTTCTGACGATTCGTAAGTGCCCATGTTGGTTTATGTGAAATAAAATATTCTGAATGGAATTGACGCGCAAACGGTTACCATGTTGCCAATTCCAATTGCCAAACCATTCAGTACGTGATTCTACACCCACCAGCGTTGAAAGTTTCATCTTTAATAAGATAACCGGCGAAATATTTCTACGCTGCGGGGTCTAGAATTATATGCTGAACTGCAAAAAGTAGCCTATGTTACTCCTTATAACATCAGCTGTCTGCCAGTGAAAATCCCGTCAAAATCGGTCCAGCCGTTTCGGAGATTAGCCGGACCAAACAGACAGACAAAAAAGGTAAAAAAAAAATGTTATAAGGACCGTATATACTTTCATATGCATTTAGTAAAAAGTTGTTATTTTGACATTACAAACAGACTCTTCAATTTTGTTTATTTGTATAGATTTATGGTAACAGTTTGCGGATCGATGTCCCTTACACCGTCTATATTTCTGCTCAACGTGTATGACACGCCATATCATTATGAAAATATTCTTAATTCAAACAGATGGAACTAAATGAAAAACAAAAAAATAACAAGCCCAGTGCCTGTCGGACCACGCACAGTGAAGGGTTCCATAGTTGGGATGAATATAACGCATGCATTGTTACAGTACAGCTTTTAGCGATCGCAAAAATCAGTTTGTATTTCATAGTATTTCTCGAAAAGACTGAAAAACAAAGTTGTTTCTGTAATTGTATCCGAAAATATCCCAATTTAATCTATTAAAAACTATTTACTTCTAGCAAAGTCCCTTGGAAACAATCTTTTTGACGAAATTCCGGGTTACTTTTTTGACATTTGACTACGGAAAAGTGCGCTTGCGCACCCTGGTCCGCCCGACACCATCTTGCAGATTGGCTAATATTTGTACCGCAGCATAAACTGTTGTTACATCGTGGTTATAATAGACGAACTTTATCATTGCTACAATTTATTGCGTTCAACCGCCAAGAAAATTGTTCGGCGTGAAGATTGAATGACAAATGAGTAGTCAATGAGCGTTTTAATCATTTCTAACGTGGCGATATTATCGTGGACGTCCACGGCATAACGATAACACAGGGAAGTAAAATGTATGGCAATAGATGAAGACGCTTTTAAATTTCGTCCACGATAACGTACACGTATTTCCATATATTGTATGTAGACGTGGACGTCCATGATAATATTGTCACGTTAGAAATTATAAAAGTGCACAATGACGTGTCATAAGTACGATTCTGGAGCTACGCTTGTGGAAGAAGATCCGGCATTAGATCGACCCGACCCAATCGATTATTATTGGCAGGACTAGTAGAGACTAGTCTATCTCTCTATACAGGGTCAAAATAAATTAGCTTGCGAAACTCTGCAGGCGAGATGAGCATCGATATATAAAAACACGACAAAAAAAACGCTCAGATGATTTTTTTGGGACAACGATCTCTTGTAGTGTGGTTACTTGAAGTATGAGTTGAGTATTTTTGTTTTTTTGTATTATGGTGTTGAGATATTAATAACCATTACGAAAGTGAAGCAACCTAAAAAAAAAAAATTATACTTATTTTAAATAGCCACTCTACCAAAGGTCGTTGAATCCAAAAAAAAAATAACTTTAGTTTTTTTGTTGTTTTATCATGTTTAGATATCGATACCACCACGTCTGCGGAGTTCCCTAGTTAATTTAATTTGACTCAGTATATTGGGCAAACGGTGGGATTGATCCCACTAATATTATACATGCAAAAGTTTGTATATTTGATAGACTCAATCACGCAAACGCTGAACAGATTTTGATATTTGACGTCTTCCCATAACAACCAGCGCTGTTACAATTACAAAGATGCTTGTCGGACTCATGTCAAATAATAACAACACTTTCTTAAAATAAATAAATAATATATTTAAATCAAGCTTCTGCCCGCGACTTCACCGGTGTGGAATTTTTTGTTTTAAGATAAAATATGCTTTGACGGTCGGCAATACTGTAGTTTCCTATTAGTGAAAGAATTTTACGAATTGGAGTTCCGAAGATTACCTCCTACATACACACTCACAAATTTTACCCCTACAATATTAGTGTAGATGATGAGTTCTCTGCCCAAAGGGTAAAACGGGAACCCTATTACTAAGACTCCGCTGTCCGTCTGCCACCAGGCTGTATCTCATGAACCGTGATAGTTAGACAGTTTAAATTTTCACAGATGATGTATTTCTGTTGCCGCTATAACAACAAATACTAAAAAACAGAATAAAATAAATATTTAAAGGGGCTCGCATACAACAGACATGATTTTTTTGCCGTTTGTATAGATAGTGGTACGGAACCCTTCGTGCGCGAGTCCGACTCGCATTTGGCCAATTTTTTATCTTTTATCCAAATAACATTCGAGGGTAGATCGATCTTAGGCCAAATCTTAGATTATTTATACATAACTTTTTATACTGTAAAGGCTAACAAACCACTGCGCTGATTTAAAGAACGTTTTCTCTTCACTCACTAATGTACTCAAACAACAGTTCACTAAGTAAGCACGGAGGTCCTGTGTGGACGGGGCTGTCCTCATTCGAGGCCAAACAGCCAGTTGATGCCCTGAGCGAGGAACAGGATGAGAGGCTGCCAGGCGACCAGCCAGCGGATCCAGTCTAGCAGCTGGCCGTAGAGGATGTGCGGCCGGTCCCAACTGAGGATGCGTTAAGGGTAATAGATTGGTGATCACACTATAATAATAATATAATAATACTAGCCTATTATTGTCCTACTGCACGACAAAGGCCTCTTCTCATACACAAAAGGCACGAGCATTGATCACCACGCTTGTTGAAGACGGGTTGGCGGCTTCAGACTTAAGTTAATACTAGCTGACCCGACAGACGTTGTACTGTCCAAATTTCAACAATTCATGCAAAAAATTAAGTTCAGTTTTCCCCAAATTTGTTGTTTTTTAATTTCCATTTTTTCTTTCCGTAAGAACCTGATTCGGACTACTACGAACATTTTAAAACAATTGCCAAATTGGTCCAGCCGTTCTGAAGTGATGCGCTTACCAACGAACAGGATTTAATTTTTATCATACAGGGTGACTTGTAATTTGACGTA
This sequence comes from Dryobotodes eremita, assembly GCA_917490735.1. Taxonomy (NCBI): domain Eukaryota; kingdom Metazoa; phylum Arthropoda; class Insecta; order Lepidoptera; family Noctuidae; genus Dryobotodes; species Dryobotodes eremita. Next base: position 1,537,251 of record OU823242.1, on the reverse strand, counting down.
TTCCTTCCAGGACGCGATAGTGTGTCCTATTTGCAACAATTAAGCACCCCATAAAGCCTAGGCGAAAATTCAAAGGGATTTGAGAAAATCCCAATTTTTTTTAATTTATTGAAAGGATTGCTGGCTGGTAAGAACGTAAAGAGATAACATAAACCAGCAAATTCATTCGATTATCCTATTTTTTTTATATTTGAACAATTTGCAAATGTGAACTTTGCCAGCATTTTCGACCGTTTCATCGGCACCTCTAAATATTTATTCAAACATTTGTACCTCTTTAGATAGCTGAATAAATGAAGATTTCTTCCCCGTAATTTATACGATTCATGCCGGAGTAAAATTTTGAGATAACTAGTGTTAAAGTTCATGTACGTAGATGATTTATGAAAATGGTTAATAAACTTCTTCCTTTAACTTTTGACTTTTTGATGTTTTAGAAAATTTGGTTACATCGAAAGGTTTTTTAAAGTATTAGGTACCCAATAGAATAGCATTGAAGGCTATTCAATTTGAGAGTTTAGAGAAAAGTTATATGTAGTGACGAATTCTGGCTAGCTGGCCTCAAATCTGAGAAACTAAAATATAACCACAAACTGCATCAGAGCTTTAGGTCCACTTGCACCGCCAATCACTTAACACGTTTAGCACTAAACGAGTTTAAAACATAGTTCTGTTTCTATCAAATGTTTGAAGATGGCAGACAGAATGATGTTTAAAACTCGTTTACCGCCAAACGTGTTTAGTGATTGGCGGTGCAAGTGGGCCTTAGTGAGTTATATTTTTGGAATGGTCTCCTCAAGCCCTTTATTTCGATACCCTACATGTTCATGGTACTTAAAAAATGTTTTTCAAGACTTTACTTCACGTCTTTAATCCGCCATTTTTATTTTATACAAACTAGCCTATAACCATCGCGCGACCTAGACGAATCGATAGACTTCGTTTATTTAAATCCATCCAGGCGTTAGGATGCTTCGAGTGTATAAAGAAAAACACAACCCCGTCTTTGATGCCGCGCAGTCGGGTAGTAAAAAATAAAAGGATACGGGTTGGTGAACATCCGCTTGAGGTCCACCTTCTCCTTGCAATAGGGACAGGTCTGCTTCTTGCCGACGATGCACCAGCCTCGGATGCAGAACTCGTGGAAAACGTGCCCGCACGTTAACTTGTACGTGTTCTCTGCAAACAATATATCAGAAAGATATTTTAAACACATAAATATTCTATGCATATCAAAACCAAAATTTTTGAACGTCAAAATTTCATAAGGCTGTCCTCCAAAACGCCTGCCACCATTCACCACTTCCTAGAGCTTTGAAGAAGTGGCGCAACAAACTGTCCAGCTGCACAGCTGTCTGTTCAGAAATGCATACTTTCTCCTTTTTATAGTCGGTTAATAACATAGAGCACGGAATCGCCGCACGCGCATCCTAGCTAGACGAAAGTACTAATAAAATTCGTGGTGTCCTGTGTACGTTGAGCGCACAACTTGTTGTGGACACCATTCAAGGCCGTCAGTGTCTAACCACACAGAACTAACTATTTGACATTTTTGCTGAACTAGATCTATATGGCGCAGCCGCGAGGCAGACTTTCCTGTACTCAACACGCACTTTACACTTTTTATTTGTTTTGCTTTTATTTTTTACTTGCATGTTGTCTTGTGTGCTTTGTAGTCTGTGCTAAATAAATGTATTTTCTTTCTTTTCTTTCTACTACTTCATTAGTGTCGAAGTGCGAATAAACGGTTACAGTTTGGTTTGTATGGAAAATATTGACAATGCAGCCTCTGTCAGCGGCCGCCAGGGGTCTCCGTGCTCTGTGGTTAACAAGCATTTAATTTTTTTAAATGGCCATGTCCGTCTCTCACTAAGGTTCCGGACCACCAATGTATGTCAGGACATTCAAAAGGTTTTAGGTTGATGTCAACTTGACATTGAACACAGGTGCACGGTGTTTTGATCATCGATATCAAGTAGTTGACCGAGCGAACGCGTAGCGCGAGCGAAGCGTCTCCGTTTCAGCTTGGGCAAAAATACTTTCGTATGTCCGGATGTCCGGATGTTCTCCTCTATAGGTCGTATTTCTCAACCGATTCACGTGAAATTTTGTGCGCAGGTTCGATAATAAAAATATGGAATTTTTGTCCGATTCAGTTATTAAAATTTTCCAAAATGGCGGAGATACGAGGTGCATTCAATAAGTACCTAGCCTCATCGCCAGAGGGCGCTGTAGTTTCAAAAGAGTTTTACCACAGTGTAGCACATTCTTTTTTAATTCTTTTTTCAAATTTTCATTCCAATCCCTTCATTTGTTTTAATTTGACAACTTATGGAAGCGAACGTGTCGATCGGTTTTACAAAAATGGAAAAAGAGCAATATCGTTCGGTGATTCGATTCCTATTTTTGGAAGGGAAAACGCGCATCGAAATCAAAGAGCGCTTGGATGCTGTGTACGGTGACTCTTCTCCATCGATGGCCACCGTCAAGAATTGGTTCAACGAGTTTGCACGTGGCCGTACGTCGGTTTTTGATGAACCACGTCCAGGTGCACCGAAAACAGCTGCTACGGAGGAAAACATTAAAAAAATCCATGATCTCGTATTGGCAGATCGCCGATTGAAGGTTCGGGAGCTAGCTGAGACTGTAGGCATTTCAGAAGGAACAGTGCATCATATTCTTCACGAGGAACTCGGCATGAGAAAGCTGTCGGCGCGATGGGTGCCGCGTTTACTCACACCAGAAAACAAGCGCAACCGTGAGACCACATCGGAGACGTGTTTGGCGCTGTTTAAGATGAATCCAGCGGAGTTTTTGCGTCGTTTTGTGACCGTCGATGAAACCTGGATCCACTGGTACACACCAGAGACCAAGGAGCAATCAAAACAATGGATCCAGACCGGGGAACGTGCTCCAAAGAAGGCAAAACTGTAAAATCGGCCGGAAAAGTTATGGCCACCGTTTTCTGGGATTCACAAGGTGTGATCTACATCGATTACCTCGAGAAGGGTAAAACAATTACAGGGCTTTACTATGCCGATTTATTAGGCCGATTCGACGCCGAATTAAAGAAAAAACGACCCCATCTGGCGAAGAAAAAAGTGCTGTTTCACCACGACAACGCACCGGTTCACACGTCTGCCGTTGCCATGGCCAAATTGGTCGAATTACGCTACGAATTGCTGCCCCATCCACCGTATTCTCCAGATTTGGCCCCTTGTGACTTCTTTCTGTTTCCTAATCTGAAAAAATCACTCGCCGGGAATAGATATGGATCGAATGAGGAGGTCATCGCCGCCACGGAGGCCTATTTTGCAGAGTTTGACAAAAACTATTTTTCGGACGGGTTAAAAAAGTTGGAGCATCGCTGGGCTAAGTGTATCGAACTAAAAGGAGACTATGTTGAAAAATAAATTGCCACTTTTCCAAAATTTTCGTTTACTTTTTGTAGGCTAAGTATTTATTGAATGACCCTCGTATAGGGGTTGAAAACGTAGAAAAATCATATTAAAGCGATTTCGCGGTCTTTGCGCGCGCTTTTTAATTTAAGGTGCGCGGTGAACATTTATTCAGCTTTAAGCTATGCAAAGATAGACTCACGAGGTCTACAGCTTACAGAGCCACTAGATAAATAGATTTGTTTTATTTTCATTTTGGATTTAGTTTTGAAGCTACGGCACTTAGCAGATTATTATCTGTTCAGTGCCGTAGCTGCAAAAGGTCCTGACTTGATAAGGTAAGAACTGGAAAACTGACGAAGACATGAGACTTGACTGTACATACCTAGAACGCCTTCTACATTGACGTCCACTAACAGCTGGTTGCCGCAGACTGCGCACACGTTGTTATCTAACTGACGCGTCGGCATACCCTCTTGAGTGTAGTACTGAAATACACAAACATATTACAATGATGAGATGTGGCACTCAACTTGTAAAATTATCGGATTGTCGCGGCATTTATAACGCCACATGCGAGTTACGCATTACACTGACGTCACGTAAAATCCTGCATCGCGCAAGCAGTTTACCGCGCGACTAGCATATATACAACGTCCCGACATCAAACGACGGGCAGTTGTCCACCAGACACGACACCCGCCTGTCGGAGGATCCTCGCTTTTCTATGGAGGATGAGTGAACTTTACACCCTGTTCCTCATACCTGTATAGTTTTATGAAATAGGCTCAGCACCCTAATTGCGCAACACACTATCAGTCAGAATCTTAATCATTTTGAAGGATATTGCTAATCAAAATATGTCTGCCCAACAACGTAAATAGCGCAATGAATGTTGTTGAACTGTCAAAATGAAAGCCATTCCTTCTGTTAGTGTGTTACGCAATTACCGCGCAGGTCAGTTTAGGGACCTTTTCTGGGAAGATAGAGTCGATCCTTAATAGAAACTCAAGCTTCTATAAAATGCTGCAGGTCACCATTATGGATGATTTGGTAAACAAGACGATACTCAATCAACGCAGCCTATCGCAGTCCACTGCTGGACATAGGCTTAGGGCCATGCTGCACCACAACACCCTGTTCTCCGCCTTCCGCACCCAGCCTGTGTGCGCCATTTTTTTTAGTCGTCGGTCCATCTAGCTGGGGGGCGTCCCACACTACGCTTGCCGATACGCGGATGCCACTCCAGGACTCGTCTGCTCCACCGGCCATCGGTCCTCCGACAAACATGGCTAGCCCACTGCCACTTCAGCGTGCTTACTCTGCAAGCTATGTCGGTAACTTCAGTTCTTTTCCGGATAACTTCGTTTCTGATTTTATCCTTCAAAGAAACCCCGAGCATAGCCAGCTAAGCGACCTTAAATTTGTGGACCAGCCCGACTGTCTGTGTCCACGTTTCGGCACCGTATGTTATAACGGGCAGGACGCACTGGTTGAAGACCTTAGTCTTCAAACATTGCGGGAATGGCGACGAGAAGACTTGACGCAGTTTTCCAAACGCTGCCCAACCCAACTGGATCCTTCTGTCGGCTTCTTTCTCAAAGTTATGTCTACTGTGCTGGATGACTTGCCCTAGGTAGACATACTCCTTCACAACTTCGAGAAGCGACCAGACCAGATGCTGCATAGCCTAAATGGAACCTCTCGGCGGGTTGGCCTCGGCATGAATTTGGACAAGACGAGACGATACCAGTCATCGATAATTCGTTAGAGTTTCCTCGTGCCAATCATGGTTGCACATCAGCTCATTTCTACAAAATAATTGCATTGGCATCGAAAAGGAAAGAGTACACAATGTTTGTACTTTATAGGCCACGAAGAATTTGTCTCAATCCGTCATAACATAAACTGCGTTCGCGATTTAGATTCCAAACATGTAAACAAATATGCGTTTTTGGAAAAACAATCTAAATACCCAGACACAAAGTTCAGTTTGTGCCACAACTTCAAAAATTTTCAAATATGTAAATTAAGTTGATTTTAAATTCTGCAATCAATTTAATTAACACTAGTATAAAGTTGATATTCGTTTAAGTGGAATTAACATCAATTGGAAGCAAGGATTGAAGGTCAGATAGTCAGTCGCCCCATGTAAAATACTGGTATTCAGCTGCATCCGGTTAGACTGGAAGCCGACTCCAACATGGTTGGGAAAAGGCATGCAGATTGATTGGAAACAAGGATTTGAATAGACTTTACATAAATAAGGTGAACTAAATAAAAGGTTACACCGATTACTCACCCCAATAGAAGCGGCCATTTTATCCGTACAGTACTCAGCGACGTCTCTGCCTAGGACTCCGAAGTACAGCCCATAGAACAGCAACATGAGGGCCACGTCCATCCACTGCTGGGGCTTGTGGCCGAACGCCAGGTTGAGCCCGAAGAACGTCAGCATCATCAGGATGTAGCCCACCACGCCGAGGAAGCAGCTCACTTTGTATATTAGGTAGAACCATTTGTACACTAGCCTGGAATTGTTAAGTAGTAAAGAATGATGGGTCACGTTGGCCGGCCAAATATCCAATAAAAACCACTTATATATCAAATGAAAGTTTATATCATATGCAACAATTTTCATAATGTGCAGAAGACTGTGAAACACCGGGGTAAAGAGATACAGAACTTTAAGTACCATGTAAACGTATTAGTTTATGACGCTAATGTTCACTGCAGTGCGCTGTACACGCGGTTCCTGTGCGGCGCGTGCGCGATATTCAGTCGTATACACAATCATGCGGTCCGGCGCCGGTACGGCCTAGCGTCAGGTACAGGAAGCCTTAGACCACGTTCGCACGGACGTAAAAATACCGCGGCGGCATTTTATTGTGCACTGGATTTTCAACTCTCGGTGTTAAACCTAGCATTGAGAATCCAACAGAGTGCATCCCAGTGCGTCGCAAAAAGATGTTGGATTTTCAACTCTCGGCGCTAAGCAGTGCGTTGAAGATCCAGTGCGCGAAAAAATCCCCCGCGATATGATTACGTTCGTGCATACGTGGACTTCGACAAAAATAAAATCAACTTACCTAGGTGTAGTAACCGACATGGGCCTATTGGTAGATTTCCGTATGACTACAGCAGTGAGCATGGTGAATATACTCCAGATAATTATGAACCTCCACCACTGGTTCTTGACGCTCATCAGCACCGGTATCGACCACATTGCCACCATCGTGAAGAACTGTAATATGGAAAGATAGAAAAATAGGTTTACTTGTCACAAGCATACAAAAAGATAAGTTAACTCGAATAAAGGGTCCTATAAACAAGCGCGACTCTGTGGGAGCCTTGATAATAAAAAACAAAATTGAAGTATAATCACTAACACAGAACTGATATAGTCAGCAGCTGTACGTCGTGACTGTGACAAGAAGGCTTCCACTCAGCATGATGCTGTGCTATGTATTTGTACAGCATAACATCATGCCTGTACTGGACCAAGAGGTAGGCAGAGCTGGGTTCACTATACATCTCAGCCCTATTCAGCTTTAAAATCTTTTATACAGTACTTGTGTCAAAGACATTTAATAAACAGTATTAGCATAATAAGCATAATCAGCTTTTTCCCTCTGCTGGAGCACAAGCTTTCTCAGTGTGAGAGCGAGCGGGCCGTAATCCAGTACGCAGGCCAGGTGCAGGTTAGTTAGTGGATGTCACATGTCTTCGAATTTTCGGTTCTAGGACATGCCGGCTTCCTCACGATGTTTTCCTTTACCGTTTTGAGAGCAGTGGTGATGAAATAAATTACACAAAGTAAAGCGAATGCCTGAGTTCGAACCCACGTCCTACAACTCGTAAGTCGGGGCCAGTACCAACTGCTCTATAACCAGTAGTTATTTTTTACTTTATTGGATAGAAAACAAGTCGACAGCCCTCCACCGCCTGTGGACATCTGCAATACCAGATGCATGGCAGATGGTTTACCATCCTTGGGACAAAGCACACATATTGCAGCGTGACCTCTGCGGTTACAATTTACTTTTTAACCGACTTCAAAAAGGAGGAGGTTCTCAATTCCTCTGTATGTCATGTTTGTTACGCGATATCTCCGGCAATTGTGGATCGATATCGATTTTTTTTTTATAGATAGGGTATGCCTCAGGGGGGTTCCATATAAATTGTATCAACTTTGCTTCGGTAGTTTTTCAGTTAGCTTCAATAATAAGTACGTATTTTTCCACTTAGTGTATATTGATGATGTTATAATAACTTTCTGTCACTGTTATTTACATAGCAAGTAGTAGTGTACGAATTTGTGTGGGGTAGGTACTACAAATAAAAAGTGAAAAATAAAACCTTTTTTACAAAAAATAAAAAAATGTTTTTCCTTATCAAATTGCTGCAAATGTTTTACAGTCAACCAAGTCGCCACACAATTTGTGCACGACATTCTTCGAATGGTACGTACTTTAACTGATCTGCTCTCTCAGCGGAAGTCTTACCCTGCTTTCTCTGGTGTAATACTCTATTTTATTTGTCGTAGGTGTATAACCAGTTAAACGGACAGCTTCTGGCCCTTTTGCGGTACCGACTATTCACCAGGCTTGCGGTTCTTTTGCCAGCCGCATAGAATCCCTGAAATTCGAGACCGGCATGCCCTTTATGATCCACGATACATGATCGTCCTATCACCTGCGATTCCGTCGAGGTCTGCTGTGCTACGGACCAGGTAACTGTCACCTTTATCTATTGTGCTGTGCTTCGAGGTCACGGTTCGCCAACGTCCAGGAAACTACCACCTTTACCTATTATTATCATTAACAGTTATGATTTTAATACCTGAATGGTAGTCAATCTTTAACAACGACTGTTTTATCGGGATAACTTAGGTAACCTTCACGAGATAATATTCATTTTAAAGCCTGCATACTTTAGTGGTATTGAGCCTAATAACTGATTGCAATCGATTCCCTAATTCGTAAACCAGCGTAACAAAGATTTACCATCCAATATACTTTAAGTTTTTCGTACTCTCTTTACATTTTGTCCAATTTACCTGTTCCGCAACTGTGTTTTTTTATAATAATATCTTTAACATTTTATACTTCATTTTGGATGCGATTTTATAAAATAATAAATTATACGTGTTTCAGTGGTGAATTTCCTTGTTTATTTCGCTACAATATGTTTGGATGTCTAAATTATTTTAGGGTATAATTAATTAATTACTTACTGTTCGAAAATTATTCTCAGGGTATGTGTTGGGTTTATTTAAATTATTGGAACGCACGTTTAACAGTAACAAAGGTATATTCATTTTGTATAAGGGGCACAAACATAAATATATATATACAACATTAGTTTTAGTATATGCGAAACCTGAATATAGTTTGTTCAGAATAAGTAACTGAATCGATTCCAATAATTTTTAAACCATGTTATATTTTGTAGCAAAAATATTTTAAAAAAGTTACAAGTTGGACACCGAGCGACACTAAGTACCTATCCGCAATCATACGCGCACAACACAGGTCACGGCAGGTCATAGCGGCACTTGGCGCGGGCGCACGGCGGGGCGGGGGTAAAACAACCACTTCAGTCGCCCGGACGCTACAGGTTGACGCGCACGTGTCACGCTCCCTTTCAGTTACAATACGCCATCGCGATTGCGCGGCCGCCGTGGGCCTTACAGCTTTCGGTTGATCGTGTACCGTGTACCTCTCGTATGTAAAAAGTATCGTGTAACAATGTCTTTCTCATACACAAACGTCCAGTACACAGAAATGGTACGTACTCTAGCGGTTTGTGGTGATAACGTATCCCTGGCAGTGCGGCGGTACGAAGAGCAATTCGGCATCAGAGTATCGTGAAACACAATGCTTTCCGCCACACAAAAATCTAGGGACTACGGTACCTTTCGGCCTCCGACAGCAGTCGATAGAGGAGTGAGTCGAAACCTACAGCCTGCTGTGTTAAGTAATTCGATATTTAACAGTTTTTATCCACTTTGAACTTTAAGTGTTTGGCATAAGGTGCAACAAATCGCATTGACGAAATTTTATCACTTACGGCTGCAGTGATAAAATTTTCGTACGGCTGCATTTACGAATAAAGTACATAATAGTATCTACCTACACTAGACCATTACGACAGTCCAAAGCCTGCAAATGTGATGGAAAATATTATTACCGGATAATTACAATCCAATCGCCATCATATTATATGCGAAACCCGAAACACGTGTCTAGTATTTTTATGTAAAGAATCTATGTACAAAATTTCAAAACTGTATCATGAAAAATAACAAAGTTATAAGCTTGTTATATTACCTGATTGTCCGTACAAAAACATGGTCACCACGCGGCGCCCACGCGCCGCACGCGCGTCCCTTTCGTCTCGCGCTCATTGATAATAATTTGGCAGTAGGTACCTAACCGTACGGCGATTGGATTGTTATTATCCGGTAATAACATTTTCCAACACACTTGCAGGCTTTGGACTGTCGTAATGGTCTAGTGTAGGTAGATATTATTATGTACTTTATTCGTTATGCAGCCGTATGCGTTATTCGTTATTATGTACGTTATGCAGCCGTAAGTGATAAAATGTCGTCAATGCGATTTGTTGCACCTTATGTATGTATGTTATCAATATGGTGCAGCGCAGACGGCACACTTTTTGTGCGATCGAGTCTGCGGCGCACAAAGTCTGCATGGCGCGCAAAAAGTCGGTCGCGGATTTTTCACAGACTCAACGCACACGACGCACATCTTCGATCATTCTGTCGGCAGAGCTGTAGGGACGTAGACGCTATGGAAATCGTGCAGAGATCGCGAAGTATTATTTTGTACATGAAGTACAGAAAGCGGAATAAACATTACAGCACACTTCTTCCCACATTTTTCTTTTTAAATGTCTATCATGATATTCTGCTTTAGAAGTATCATAAATTGCTGGTCTGTTTTGTATTTCTTGAATTAACATCGTTACATCGAACTCTGGCGCCATGATAATAGATCGCGTGCGTTACGTCCACCCCTAGCAAATGCAGATTGCCGACTAAAGTGTGCGCCGTCTGCGTTAGCGCGCGTTGAAGCAAACGTTAAATTTTTTTCACACACTTTTTGTGCCGAGCGGCGCGGCGTGGCGCGGTGCGGTCTGCCCGAATTACACGGATTTTTTGTGCGCCGGACTTTTTGCGCGTCGTGTGCGTTACTGCATATAATTGCATAGGTTCTATTTTCACAGACTAAAAAGTGCGTCACGGATAGTCTGTCGTCTGCGCTGCACCTTAGTGTAACCTTATGTGTATATTACCAAACACTTAAAATTCAAAGTGGATAAAAACGGTTAAATATCGCATTACTTAATACAGCTGGCTGTAGGTTTGTTGGCCATGTACCTAGTCCAAAATTCCGTCTTGGACTGTGGTAGGAATTCGACTCACTCCTTTATCGACTGCTGTCGGAGGCCGAAAGGTACCGTAGTCCCTAGATTTTTGCGTGGCGGAAAGCATTGTGTTTCATGAAACTGATGCCGAATTGCTCCTCGTACCGCCGCACTGCCAGGGATACGTTATCACCACAAACCGCTAGAGTACCTACCATTTCTGTGTACTGGACGTTTGTGTATGAGAAAGACATTGTTACACGATACTTTTTACATACGACAGGTAAACGGTACACGATCAACCGAAAGACAACTGTAAGGCCCACGATCATCCGAAAGACAACTGTAAGGCCCACGCACAACATGACGACGCACACGACAACTGTAAGGCAATCGCGAAGGCGTATTGTAACTGAAAGGGAGCGTAACACATGCGCGTCAACCTGTAGCGTCCGGGCGACTGAAGGGGTTGTTTTACCCCCGTCCCGCTGTGCGCCCGCGCCTTGTGCTGCTATGACCTGCCGTGACCTGTGTTATGCGCGTATGATTGCGGATAGGTACTTAGTGTCGCTTGGTGTCCAACTTTTAACATTTTTTAAATATTTTTGCGACAAAATATAACATGGTTTAAAAATTATTGGAATCAATTCAGTTACTTATTCTGAACAAACTAAATTCAGGTTTCGTATATGTATACTAAAAATAATGTTGTATATTTAACATAGATATAGCACAGAATTCTCGGTGTTTTGATAACGTCGACGCGTCAGTAGATTGCATTGCATTCGTGCAAAGCAGGAGCGGTTTACTACAGTTTTAAATAAAAGCCTGGAAAATAAGATCCACAGGATCTACTCACAGCGTATGACCTGTAATGCCTCTTCTTCCACTCCATGACTACGATTTGTGCTACGATGAGGGTTACAATGAGGATCATCACCATGGTCGTGTGCATCGACTCATGACCCTTGTGCAGCTCATGCAGCTTCTGATGGTCATATCTGGAAAGTTGTATGTTTATTTTGTGATTATTTTTAAAGAACGAAAAAAAGGAGGAGGTTCTAAGTCGACGGGAAACATTTTTGTTTTTTTTATGTATGACAACTTTTAACTTTAACTAGTCTGATTTTGATGATTCTTTGTAATGATTAGATTAGTGATTAGACATGTTTGTGTTTAATTAAAATTATTAAGTAATATAACATAACATGACGCGTATATTTCCCCTAAGGATTTGTCACAGCGTACCTATAGTACACCCACATTTCACCAGATATAACTTTATAGAAAATAATTATAATATTACAGTATCAAATTATAATGACTTAAAACTATGACATAAATTATAAAATTTACTCAGAACATAATTATGTTCTGAACAGTTGAATAACTGTATGAACAATAATAATATGTTCAAATAACCAGTGAGGTACTTTTTGTGAGAGCAGAAATGTTGAATATCTTCAATAGGTGGTTATTATGGTTAAGGTCACACATAGTTTATACTTATTTATTGCCAACCTTTATGGTAGGTTATATTGTAGTGAGTAGGGAGGAGGGAGGAAAATGTTGTGAGGGAAGTTTTGAGTATGAATGTGGATGGCTATAAGAGTACAAGACCAAAGACAAATTGGATGGACTGTGTGAAAGATGAGATGGCTAGAAAGGGGGTGACTACTGAGATGACAACCAATAGTGAAGTAAGGAAGAAGACATGTTGTGCAAAACCCAAACAAATTGGGATGACGGCAGGAGAATGATGAAGGGAGGTTTCATGGCTTTTCTTGAAGACCCTAATCTGGTAAGTATTAAAGTTTTGAGGTTGTATGTGGTAAAGAGATAAATTATTAAATATTGTAACAATTTTGAAGTCTTGATTTTTTGGCTGTGAAAACTATAGTGTTGATGGGATCAACTGCAAGAAAGGTGTACAGGTCTACAGAGAAGATTGAATTAGGCATAGATACATACATAAACTCACGCCTTCTTCCCATGGGGGTAGGCAGAAACTACAGAACACCACCTGCTACGATCCTTACATACTCCTTTTGAATTAGGCAAGGATGGTCATTTTGTATGTTGAATAATCAATAAAATAATAATCAGCCTATAATATTCCCACTGCTGGGACAGGCCTCCTCTTTTCCAGAGGGAGTAGCCTGAGGGAGTGGTAGATGTCACGTCTTATAAATGTTGGTTCTAGGACATGCTGGTTTCATCAAAATGTTTTCATTCACCGTTTTGGGAGCAGTGGTGATGATATTATTTACACAAACTAAAGCACCTGCCTGGGTTCGAATCTACGACTCACAATTCGTAATTCAGGGCCGTAACCACTGGGCCACCATTGCTCAAACAATCAATATACATAATTATCTAATTAAGTTAATGTCACTGTTTTTTTAATAACAATGAAAATGAGTTTTGAAGGTTAAAATATTTATTAACTTAATAAATATTAATAGTAAGTGTGAGAAGTGATAATCAGAAGATGTTAAAGTACTTAATTTCAATATTAATTCTTGATGATTCAATTTAAGGAGATTGTGGTACTTATACAATATAACAAAGATAAAAAGCAACAACTGATTAAAGTTATAGTTTTCAAGAACTCAATACTGAAAAGCCATTATTTATAATCAAGATTTTCATGACAGCAACAATAATGAAATAAATAAGCCCTGTCATATACAATTACTGTTGTTTTATTATCTATGTTAACTTCATTACAAAGGCTGTGCTGGTCCAAATATTTAATTTATTACTGCAGTACAAAAGAGGGTCTTATTGGAAGGGATATTAACGATTTAAATACCACTAAAAGGACCTTCAAATGGATTTTTTTTTTTAATTTTACCTCATCTTAATTCTTGCCTAGTGTTTTTATTGACTAATTAAAGTGGATAATGATGTGAGCATAATATCCATTAAAATTATTAACCGTTGGCGTATTGTAATGTCTAGGGAACTATAATCATGTGTCAATGGGCTTATCACTAAATGAGCCGACCAAATGCTAATGACCATGAATACAATACGAAACACATAAATGAGTAAAAACCTTACCTTAACTTTTCTTCTGAAGTCAATTCCTCGTAAGTCTACACAGAAAACACAGTTGAATTACCATTAACACGTTAAAATATTATCAAAATCTTTTATTAGAATCCAATATGTTTTACCTTATTAGGATCGACGGGTCTGTGGAGATCCATGGCTACTTTTTACACACAACACTATCAAGAAATTAAAGTATCCTAATAACCAACCATACGTGAAATAATTCAATTAAAATATTAAAATCGAAAAACCCCGTTCTGCAAAACTGATGCCGGAGCAGAGACCTATGCGTTCCAAACCCTACAAATTGTGATTCATAGACAATTTAATCATTTGAAATGCGCTCTCTCTGTTTCGCTTTAATTATTTTAGTATTCTTATCTTTGTTTATCATGCTAATAATGGGCAAGTGACCTGAATTTTTCTGATAATGTTGTCAAAGTGACAGTTGTAGAGTTGATTGCCACAACACGATAACAACCCGTTTACGATAGAATTTAGTCGATTACACCATTCACTGCTCTTGTTTTTTGTCTAGTTTATCCATAGATTTATACTACTTTATAGTTAGTATAGTTACATCTCAACAAAACAAAATATTCTGACAATAAATGACATCGCGCGTCTAAAATTACGGGAAAATATCGACAGTGCTATGTTTTTATTTTCGTTATGGATAATATTTTGTTTATAAACTAAATAATTACAAATCTGGCAATCAAATGTTTCTGACTGATAACTATCGGTGATTGCTTTCAGCACAATGCCGAATAAAGGTAAATACTATAATATTGGCTCTCCGAAAGCTGCTCAACACACCAGCAGTATAAAATTTTTAGCCGTTCTTAAGCAAAAGTGTTGTAAAATCCAGTATGATGCTTATAAAAATCTTATGAATGCTAGATAGGCAAACTGGGTATATGCTTCATCGTCCACGATGAAACCAGAAAGATATTCTCAAATTGCGTCTTTACCTACACCCGGCAATCCGCCATTCCTAGTCGTCATACTTTCGAACTTTCACAAACAAATGAATGACGTTCACAGTTGTAATCCATATCCAAATAATTTATTTTAATTGTATAAACCATACCTCCACCATTGGCAATGGCACCCTGCCCATATCCCAATTTATTGGCGGTCGGCGCAACCTCTTTTCTTTTATGGAGGAAATCTTTCTATATAACAATAATGAAATGCAGTTTGTTGGTAAGCACATCACTTCAAAAGGGCTGGACTGAATTGGCACTTTTTTTTAAGTTTGTAGGTAATGTCCGAATCTGGTTCTTACAGAAAGAAAAAAATAAAAATTTGTCAGGAAAATTGTAAAGTTCAGGAAAACTGTAAATGCATTTTCTTTGGGAATTTTGTATGAAGTATTGAAATTTGGGCAGGACAATGTCTGCTTGGTCAGCTAGTAATTTATAAAAGGTGTAACACGTCATACCCATGCAATAGTTAGTCCACATTCATACTTATACTCAATACTTTATTGCATTCCATAATGTGTACATAATAACAGTTGGTATATTAAAACATCTAATCAATTATGGACCCTGTCGGGCACAGCAAAGTTAATTTTAAATAAAAGAGAGGATGAAGGCGCTTTATGATAAGAAAAACAAAAAAAGTATATATATTAAATTAAAATAGTATCATTTGCCTTTTTGGTATTTATATTTTATTCGAGTATTTGTATATTTGGTTTTAAGTTATATGTATATATTTTTATATTATATATTGCACAATTTACATTATTAATATCATAAATTACAATAAAATAAATATTTAGAACTAAACCATTTCCTTGTCACATACTCTTTATTCCTCTGCATGACTTGTTTATAGCTGGACCATTTTCTTTCCAACACTTGTACTATAAGAGCAACATGGAAATCAATAGAAAAATATCAACTGTGCCATATATTGTTCAGTTGCGAGAAGCTTGACATAATTCAGAAAGAGCAATTTTTGGGTATGATAATTTAAAAGTTTAAAGCAGCAGTAAGAGTGCGGCAAGAATAAAGTAAAATCCTCTCTAACTCCCTCACTTTTGCGCTAAGCGTAATCTAGTTTTTGTACTAAAAATAATAACATTTGCTATGTTCACCTGTATACCTAACTCAAAATTTTAGGGTTTTAGCTATGTCACCCTTCATGCCAATTTAGATATTTTTTTGATTTATGTGAACACAAAATGTTTTGCAATTGGTCCCATATTAAAAGTTAAAGATGGCTACTGAAAACCTGAAAAGGAGTACTTAATAGAAGTCATTTTCAATTAATTAACCCTTTCAGGTTTTCAGTTATTTCAATTACTTCTTGTATAATATACTTATTCCTTTACATAATATTCTCCACAGAACGTAGTAGGCAGTAGCATAATTATTAAGATTGATTCATTCTTTTTTCAGAAATGAATCGCAGTCAACCAGTGGACAACAAGGTGCTAACACCAACACCGCAGCATGGGGTAGCTGCCAAAGTAACACCTGGTGTCACTAAAGCTGTTGTTGTCAAGGTAAGTGATGGATATAAAGTCTCTATGATAATATAATTATGTTATGCGAAATGCTGTAAAACTATGCATATTGTGATGGACTTGATTTAACAGGTTCACGATAAAATAATCATCACAACCTGGGTCGTAGGACTGTGAATGAACTGTTAACTGAACGCTGTCAGAGCGATAATTCTATATTTTATAATTAGAAAGAATATGGACATTGGAATTCAAAGATTATACAACATGTATAGTTAAAATACATTGTTTTTTACTATAGCTATTTCACAGTTGTACTTGACTGCTAATGTGAAAAGATGCTCAAGAAGCAAGCCTTCAGAAGTTCTAACTAGTCAGAAGCCATAGACAGTGCAATAGAGAGTGACAGTAGAATAGATAGAGCTCTTGTGCTTGATGATATTGGACTTATCCGAGTTGCTGACTAGTTAGGAAACCTCCAATTGACAGAAATAAAAAAGTAATTCTTAAAGCCACTCAGGATTCAGGTTGAGTTAGTATGCCGTCACCACTATGCAGGTATTCGCATTACATTACACGATACACAACATTACACACGTCTGGATCTGGCTTTATTGAATAATTATGTATAATGTATATTCAAGCCCTCATAAGGCATAGTAGCCCTCTCCGAAGTCCATATTTTAGTTGTAATTTTACATTTGTGTGATACACTTGTACAATCAAACAAGGTAAATGAAGCTTTTAGGGTTCATAGCTAAGGCATTCTGTAGTTTCTGTCCCTGCCATAGAAAAAGACACAATTTATTTATGACGCACATTACACATCCTTCTTGTATTTGTTGAACAAACTTAAAAAAAAAAAAAACAGTCAGACAGTAATATATTTATTATACATTTGGTCTATGTGATTGACGAGTGGTTTGTTCAGTAGTGTTCCTACGTGCTTCGCGAATACAAAGTCTAAGTGGTTGAATTTGGGCCATGAACAGCCTGGCCTGAATTCCTCTAGGACACCATTGGCTTTCAGCTCTTCTGCTAGCCGCTTTATTTGCTGTAACATAAAATTAAGTTTTTAATACTTAGGAACATGGTTTAAAATTCGGGGCTTGTGGCTAGGCAAGAACAGCCTTATAGGTCGATCGATCAGGTTAGGCTACGGTTGCCGATTTCGGTCCGTGGATGGGTGACGCATCTTTACATAGGAAGACCCTCCGAGCCTCTGAAAGCATGTTAAGCCGTTGATTCCTGCTGTCATTCGTAAATCTTTGACAGTCGTTATGGGTCGTCAGAGGCCCGAAAGTCTGACAACAAGTCTTATAAAGCGGTATGGTGTTACCCAGTAACTTACTGGGTTGTGGAGGTCAGATAGGCAGTCACTCCATGTAAAGTACTAGTATTCAGCTGCATCCGGTTAGACAGGAAGCCACCGACCCTGACTTAGTTGGAAAAATGCTAGGCAGATCATGATGATTTTTCCTAACCCAATTTCTCTCTTGTTGGTCTATGGGACACCTCTTTTATCTGTTCTGTGTATGGAACGCTAGCACGATTGCTCACCTCATGCTCAACAGTTATTTTTTGCTGTCGTTCCAATAGGAATGTCTCAGTAGCAGCCCGAAGTCTAGATTTGTGGCTGGTTGATGCTCTAGGCTCGCCCCTGGGACTTAACTAACGAATTGAAAGTTTACCTCTGCCTAATTCTTCGGGGAATATAGCTGTGATGATAGGTTACTTGAATAAATAACGGCGGGAACTTACAGACTTCTCAGTGAGCTGATCATTCTCTCCATATAGTAATGAAACGGGAATTTTTACATTACTTATGTTGTACGGTTTTACTGGGCCGGACACACCGCCGCTGAACGTCGTGAACACGCCTGCAAGTGGGAATAAATACATTTTAATGTTTCGTTATACAATTCTATTGAGTAAAGTCTGGGCGCAAAGTTGATTTTGACGTTACTTGCTAAGTAAAGTAAGTATTTCATACGAATGTGAGCCTTATTTTTGAATGATTTTATTTCTGTCAAAAGTTTTTCATATTTTAAAAACTAGATGAGGTCGGCGTTTCCTATCCGATTACTCTGAGAAGAAAAGCCGAAACAAACTCAGAGTCACAGTTTCGTTTTAAAGTCCAGACATAATATTGGTTAGATGTAGATATGAGAACCATGTAGATTGGTGTCTGACATGATATTTGAATGAAAGAAACACACAGATATGAGTGGACCTATCTAGTCAGTGCACGCATTTGTTAGTAATCGTGCAGCTTATCTCTTAGTTATCAAAGTATAGTCAAATTGCGTTCTGTGAAAGTATTTGTTGTAACACCAATGTCTAAGCATTCTTTTTAAGGTGAATCCTTAGCTGTAGCCCGCCAAATTCAAAATTTTTATGAAATATTCTGAAAAAATCTTAGGTGGAACAAATTGCCAAAATTTAACGATTGATATGAAAGTGATGATTATTATTCAGTAAATATATCATTCCCACAGTCGCGAAGCGCATTTTGATCAAAATACGACGTAAAACTGAGCTGCAATTTGCAAATAACCAAAGAAAATTTGAATTTGGCGGGCTACAGCTAAGGATCCCCCTTAATATAACTCCAATAGATCTGATAACTCCGTCCTGGCACTCGGTGTCTTAGCTGTTATTCTCGTGTTCACTAAAGCTACAGTTTCCTAGAAGAGCGGTTGCTGCCACATAGTGTGCAATTTACAGGCGAATGACGTCACTGAAACGTTATGTATTAAAGTAAATTGGTGTGTTTTCCTAGAGACCGTTTTTGACACCGTAAAGTTGGTTTGCCGTCATGAAAATGATGGCAGCGGAAACGACGCTGCCATCATTTTGATGATGGCAGCTGTCACTGCGGCCGTTATGTGGCGGCCACCGCTCTTCTGAGAAACCATAGCTTAACACTAGGCGACAATTAATGAATGTCTAAATAAAAGCGCGCTGTTGGAATTTTTAACTCTCGGCTCAGCGTCGAAAGGTGAAAATCCAACAGCACGCTTTAGGGATTTAATTGCAAAGTTGCCCAACTCTAAGTTGTTACATTTGCCTGTTTATCATTGATATTAGGTATGTACCTGTTATGGCGATTTTTCCGAAATGCTCTAAAACGCGCCACGATGCCGGCTGTACCCTGTACAGGTATATAGGCAACATTTCCTGAAAAAGCCAACAATACAAATATTAATTTGGTACAATTTCGACGTGCAAATTCTGACCATATCGCAATACCACACTGCGCTCCAAAACACAGATTACGGACGACGCTCAAAAAGCTGCAAAGTTGAAGTAGAACAGGGCTGCCACATCTACCGTATGACCAATGAGCTGTAGGCCAAAATAACCACTATCTGGAGCCCGGAGTGCCCGGACACAGCCAAAAGGCGTCGCGGCAGACCCCGTAGAAGATGGCGGGACAAGCCAGAGGAAACAAATGACCAGTGGTCCACATTAGCCCTGGATCAAAAGAGCTGGACGTCATGGGGAAAGGTCTTTGCCCAGCAGTGAGATGATGCTGGTTAATAGTGACAGTTACAGGTACAATGGTTGTTTAGGAGAACGAACTAGGGTACAGTTAAGGCGCGGTAAGAAGCAAATTTTTAGGTACTCAATTGACAAATAGCGCATCGCGGCAACAAATAAGGTTCAAAACAGCGATACGTTTGATGTTAGTTGAATCGAATGACCACAAAATTTTGCAATTTTAATTAAATAAATAAATAAATTCGCGGCTCAGTGGAATAATTTTTAGGTGTTTCATTAGTTGATTGAATTCCCTTTATTGAGGCTCCATAAAACAGGCGCGACACGCGACACGAATCGTACGCGACACAAAGGCACCGCCCGGCGAGATGTGCCTTTATCATTGCATAAAATATGATAGTTTATGCTTATGCATCTTTCTTGGGGTCCTCAGTTGCAGGACGTAAGTCGCAAAAAAATAGCATCTGGTAAGTCTCTGAGACGATTGCGGAACTTTCTTCCAACTGCCACTAAAACTGCGCTTGCACAATCCCTTTTACTTCCCATCCTTGACTATGCTGATGTCTGTTATCTCGATCTCACTGAGGCAGAACTAGATAAACTTGAGCGACTTCAAAACTTTTGCATTCGATTTATATTTGGCCTGCGCAAATATGATCACATTTCTGAATTTCGTACAAAGCTCAATTGGCTTCCCATACGTCTTCGCCGGAATTCTCATATCTTGTTTCAGCTCTACAGTATTATTTTCAACCCTAAAACCCCCTCTTATCTTAAATAACGTTTCAAGTTCCTTCATGACACACATAAAAGATATCTTAGGTCATCGGAAAACTTAAGATTAGAGATGTCGATGCATTCCACCAGTTTTGATGAAAAGTCTTTTACAGTTCAAGCAGTACGGTTATGGAATGCCTTGCCCGAGTCGATAAGGCGTGCTCAATCTTTGTCCACTTTTAAAATTATGGTTAAAAACACTTCCTCTCTTCTTAAACATCATCATTACATTTAGTTTCCTTGCTCTTGTTTCATGTTTATTATTGTATATATTATATGTAGATAAGTATATGTTTTACGTATGTATGTATTTGTTGTATATGTAAATGGTACACCACTGACTACCTGCATTATTGTCTCTCCTTCTGCCTTGAGTCCATCCAAAGGTTGTCTGTAAAAGATCGCTTTTAGCGATAAGACCGCCCATTGTGTCACCCTGTGTAAAATGTCTACATTTATATCTGTAATTTTTATGGTGTACATAATAAAGAGTATTCTATTCTATTCGAATTATGCTAATTTTGAGAATTATGCGACGAAAATATTTTTTTAAGCATTAAAGAGGCGCTAAACCTATTGGCCTCGCCTTGGTTCGCCAATTTGTTTTTCCCTTTTCTATAAACTATGAGTGAACTTTACACCCTGTTCCTCATACCTCTATACTGGTGACCCCGAACATGAACGTCAGCGCAGCCTTCGTGCATCTACATCAGTGTGACGTCATCATCACTTTTTTCAAGCTTTCGAGCGGCGAGTCACACAGCCAGCCAGCACCCACGGCTTCAACGGGTATCCTGACCACCAGCATGCCACGACCGCGCATACCTGGTCATCAGCCTCAGCCTCATCAGCAACCTTGGCACAGCACGCTGCACTCTCGGCCGGTCCACAAGCAGAGCCTTTAAACCCTCTCCTGGTCGACGCCAGCAGTCAGCCTCAACCCGGCGCTGTACCACATCCGACGCACGGGAGCATAACGCAGCGCCACCCCGACTCACTGAGGAATCGTCGCAGACAGTTCCGACTCACCGCGAACTATGCGATATCCGGTTCCGACTCACTGGAACCTCAACTGGCCCTGGCAAGCATCGCAAGATACAAGACTCAGCAAACTATCGAACTCCGGTCTCCGGGGGGGAGTGATGTAGCGGTATCTACAACCCCACCTGCGAGCTACACGTCACACTGACGTCACGCAAAGTCCTGCATCGCGCAAGCAGAGTTTACCGCGCAACTAGCATATATACACCGTCCCGACATCAATAGTCGGGCAGTAGCCCACCAGACACGACACCCGTCTGGTCGGAGGATCCTCCCTTTTCTATAGAGTATGAGTGAACTTTACACCCTGTTCCTCATACCTCTATATTTCAAAATGGACTCGCACGATAATACCTATATATTTAGATAGAGGACATATAGAGGAACAAAAAATATAAATAACATGACATCTTAAAGTGTCACATTACCGAGATAAATAGAGTTAAAGATAGCTTTTAATGAGTCCAAATATTTTCATCTCAATTATTAAACACATTAATTAACGCTGAACACTGCTTCGTCAGGTGATGAATGATGTGTTACAATTATGATTATTACTTCAGTTATGTAATCACATTGAAATATTATTATTATGTACTTATGTAAGGTGCAGGACTTAGAAAGGGAGAATCTATGGAATAATAACGTTTTGACTTTGCCTTTGCAACACCTTCATTTTTGACTACTTCGTAAAACACCACGATACGATGAGTTTTTGTTTGACTGAGAGTTGTGGAATTTTTATTTAAAGCTTACTACAATTATAGCCCTACTCGAAAAATTATAATGTAGTCTGTTGTTTAATATCAGCCGATGATAGATACGAAAAGCAATAGACTCATCAGATAAGTGTGAGTCAGATAATTATATTACCTACTATTAAATTTGGTTCCTTTTATTTGCGAATGGCATAGCTACGAAAAAAGAAAATGAAAATCAACCGAGACAACTGTACGACAAAGGATTATGCATTCCAATCAAGCACTTCGAATCAGTTAAGCTTTCTACTTAAAAAGGTAAAAATCGATTACACTTAACTTTGATTTTCAATTACTTTCATTATGATAATCACATCACATAACATTTTCAACAGAAAAAGCGCTTTGTAGCTTAAATTGTCCGCTTTTGATATGAATGTCACGAAAATATTTGCGCTCATCATGGCCATTTTTAGGACTCCGTACCCAAAGGGTAAAACGGGACCCTATTACTAAGACTCCGCTGTCCGTCCGTCTGTTTGTCCGTCTGTCACCAGGCTGTATCTCATGAACCGTGATAGTTAGACAGTTGAAATTTCTACAAATAATGTATTTCTGTTGCGCCTATAACAACAAATATTAAAAAACAAAACAAAATAAAATAAACATTTAAGGGGGCTCCCATACCACAAACATGTTTTTTTTTTTGCCTTTTTTATAGATACAGAACCCTTCGTGCGCGAGTCCGACTCGCACTTCGCCGATTTTTAACTTTCATTACCTAGGTAATGTCACAGTTTAGGACATTACATCACAGGACATTTTTTGTTTGTCTATATGTCCCCTATCCATATTTGTAGGTATTACCGTTCGACGCCATTTTGAAAAATAATAAAAAATGGCGAACCGGTACGAGGCCAATCTCCATACAAAAAAGTTTGATCCCCTTTGCATAAGATAAGAGTTCTTTAATTATGTATAGCGAAACAGAGCACTAAGAGACTAACAACACTTATTCAGCTCAATTCATCTTTTGTCCATAGAAAACACCAGTTCTGTATGGAGATGCGTACGCATCCGTTCAGCTTTCCGGGTGCGTACACATCTCCATACAGAACTGGTGTTTTCTATGGACATAACTTACGGGGCCCGGGATCTAGGAGGCATGTGGTCCCAGCATTGGGAACGTTATTGGCTGATTATGCTATTTATAATACATTTCCAGACTACTAAATCAAGCCTGCATGCATTTGACTTATTAAAATCGCAATATACATGACCAATAGAATGACCACTATATACACACACACACACAAACGCACTCACCACACCTTTTTCACACTACAATTAAGCACATAATTGTTCCCCTAAAAAATAAGTACTACTTATTTACCTGTAATCATGTATAATGGCCGGATGGATGACCCCTGTAACACAGGGTCCACCTAGCATGCGGGTCATTGATCAAATCTCTGTGCACTTGTAAGTCCTACGCTCTAAATGCTGTGCATACCTACTTTGTACATTACTTTTGGAGAATAAATGATTTATTATTTCCATGTTAGGTATAAAACATCAAAATAGTGATGAATCAAAGATAAAGTTTTAATGCAGTTTTAAAGCCGACATCGATCATCATTATATTCAATTTGAATTTACAACCATTTAAAAAGTTACAAAACATATTACGAAAAAAAATACAGGTTGGCTCGATTTAAAGTCCGGCGGGGTAATTACGTAACACACTAACAGTAAGAATAGCTTTCATTTTGACAGTTCAACAACATTCATTGCGTTATTTAATTCGTTGAGCAGACAAATTTTTCGAACATATGAAGCAGTGGATTAGCATTGGCATCAAAATGATTCAGATTGTGATTGATAGTGTGTTACGCAATTAGGGTGCGGGAATGTATTATTAGGATTGTAAATATTCCGTACCAAGTCATTCTGCTCGTAATCTTCACCGACTATGGCGTAGATGAATCTCGTGCAGAGGTCGGTCTGTGGTTGCTTCAGATTACAAAAGTTTGCTATGAGGCTCTGCAGAAATTGTGGCTGGACGGCCAGCATGCCTCTGGATTTCAACTCAGTCTGTAACATTTATGTAAAAATTAATTAAGCTCAAAGCATTTATTTTCATAAACCATTTACAGGCACTTTTGAATTGTCAAAGGTGTTTTCAGTCAGTGAGATAGAGCTTTGCCCAGTCCAATGCGTAGTAGGTTCCAACGGAGAAGAGCAGGCAAGAAACTCCATGTACATGAATCCTTAAAATAATCGTCACCATCATCTGCCTGCCTTTTCACCAACTATGCTGGAGTCGTCTTCTAGCCTAACTGGATGCAGCTGAATTAATAAAATAATATTAACTGGGAAAACAAAATATAGCTATTATTTGACCGATTTGGTCCTTTTGTTCAAGATGTCGGGAATGGGCTAGGACCCGATTAGTTTTCTCAGTTTTACAATTGAGCAAGCCAAACAAAATAAATAATCCGAATTTGCTAATGTCCTTAGTATGGAGCGTCAACAAAAATAAAAAACAATCAATTGTATTAATTAAGCTACTTTTTGCTATGTTATTGCTGATCCTAATTAACGATGCGAAACTTTTTGCCCAATTGTTTTATAGCACAATCCTGACTGAATTGGCTTGTAACTATTATATAAATTTATCAATATTCATTTACTTACCGTTAGCTCTAAAGTATTCAACGCCAGATCCGCCAACGCTTTTACATTGTTCAGATACACAGCTGGTGCGAGAGCTACGAAGGCTATCAGCTTCTCATTATACTCTGGTCTCAGAGACATCATGGTGAAGAAGCTGGTGGTTCCCATGGAGTAGCCCAGGTACATGATTTTGTTCAGACCTGTGACGTTCAAGACTCGGTCGATCATCGCCGGCACGTCGTATTTGCCGTGTTCATGAAAACTGGAAGAGGATAAAACTTGTATTAGTATGACGACAGGACGTAACCCATTTACAGACAATTTTGAATTGTCAATTGGGTTCGGTCAGTTAGTCAGAAAGTTGAAGCTAGCTGCCCATTGCAAAACGTAGATCTCTATGGAGAAGAACGGACAAGAAACTCGGACACCCTTTTACATCAAGATATTACAAAATCCTGGGTACATTATTCTTGTTGCTTCTATATGTGAGAACAATGTAAAAAAACCTTAGAGAAAATTCTCTACGTATAAAACTGTTCGAAATATAATATTAAAGATAAGTCCTGGCTAAACGATCAATTATACAGGGTGACTTGTAATTTGACGTATTCCTTCCGGGGCGTGATAGTGTGACCCATTTGCAACAATTAAGCATCCCATAAAGCCTAGGCGAAAATTCATGTGATTCGAGTTTTTTTTTTTTAATGTATTTTTGAAAATTTCCCAGAATTCGTCACTTAGTTTCACTTTTCTCTAAACTCTCGAATATTATGGCCTTTATTGCTATTTCATTGGATACCTGATACTTTAACACATCTTTTGATGTCACCAAATAATCTAAAATATCAAACAGTTAAAAGTTAAAGGAAGAAGTTTGTTAACCATTTCCAAAAATCATCTACGTATATGAACTGTGACATTAGTTATCTCAAAATTTTACTAATGCATTAAGAGTAAAAATTATGGGGAGGACATCTTCATTTAATTAGCTATCTAACGAAGTACAAAAGTAAAAAAAATATTTAGAGATGTCGATGAAACAGGCGATAATTCTGGCAAAGGTCGGATTTGCAAATTTAAAATTGGGGGATAGTCGAATTAGTTAAAAAGTTTATGACATCCCACTACTTTGTTATCTCCCAGCAATCCATCACGGACAAGAAACTTCTCGGACACTCTTTTAAATCAAAATATGGTAACAAAATATTGATTACATCATTCATGTTGAAATTATGCATGTGAGAACCATGCAAAACGTTAAAAGCATCCGTCATAAAAATATTATAGAGGTATGAGAAACAGGGTGTAAAGCTCACTCATACCTCCATAGAAAAGGGAGGATCCTCCGACCAGACGGGTGTCGTGTTTGGTGGGCTACTGCCCGACGATTTTTTCATGTAGAATTCGCGACGCCCCCGCAAGGGGGCGTGGCGAGCGGTGCCAGGGCGCTTTGCCCTCTGGCCGCGGGAGCAAATATAGTGGACCCGTAACTACGGGCCCTTCTTGATGTGCGCAACAGTGGCTTGCGGCAATGTTGAGAGCGCGTAGCGCCGCGCTCCCATATGAGTGAATGCTATTTGTTTTCCGTAGGCGCGTCGCGACGCTAATAACATAGCGCCGCTTTCTTCACGACACCTCGGCGGTCAGTCCCCGCCAGGTGAGACCCCTAGTTGCCTAGGGGAGGCCCGACGAAGACGACCCGCGACAGAGGTGCCGACTCTACGCTCCTACGGAGCCCGACGATTGATGTCGGGACGTTCTATATATGCTAGTTGCGCGGTAAACTCTGCTTGCGCGATGCAGGACTTTACTACAAAACTAGGTAGTTTCGAGTTGAGTTCGTTGTATTGAATACACATCCTAGATACTGGTAAGTGTTTCCGACCCAATGTTACTTCCAGAGGAGCGCGGGGCGGTTGCAAAATACTAAAATAAATTATTTTTATAATACTTCGAAAATATTATTTCACTATCATCTGCAGACGGAAACTATTCTCGCTTTACGCAAAATCAAATCCTCACCATGTAGTATAATGCCCTTAATATTGTGAATAGAGCATGAATCTCGGAATCTCGGAATATCGCAATCTCGGAATCTCGGAACGCAAGTTCTGATATTACAATTCCGATATTGAATGATCCAATATCGAAATCAGACAAACTTTTCAATTTGAGTTTTAACCTAAACTTATTTTTTAGCTCCTTGTGTAGCGCCGAGCGCGATAGCGCGCTAAATCGTATTCTTGTTGCCAGCTCGCTAAGCATGCAATATAGTATTGTTTGTCTCGCTCACTCTTAGCCTGCGCGTCTGTTGCTTATTCGCACAAACGAACAAAATATTATCTTGTCAATCAGTTGTGCTTGTGAACAGTGTAAGTTAAGACGTGTTTGTGTTTTATGTGGCTAGATGCAACGTCGCTTTAAAAGATGTAAGTACAAATTATTATCTAATTGTTGTTTTTCAATTAAATATATTAATATCTGGTTTAAATAGTTTACAATTGTGCTACTTCAAAATAAAACAAGAAACGCCATATATGATTATTTCGTTCGTAGACATTTAGAATGTTAGTTTGCATTGCATTGGATCGGATTGTTAAAAGATGGTTCTCCATTATCATTTAGTGAAATAAAATTGTAAATAGAAGTTACAATTTATTAAATAAATCTGTAAACTAATTTTAGGTTATGTAGACAGACATAGAGAGAGCCATAAAACCTAACTGTATAGCATGTAATATTTAAAATTGCCTGCTATAGGAAGGTTTGCTTGTTCGTTCCAAGCCCAGGTACCTAAGTTAAGTACCTATTAAAATTCCTAATCAAAGCTTACGTACACCTGCCTATACAAGCTGTTGATTTGCATTCTCGTCAAATTCAAGGAGTTAACTATGCTCATGATTCTTAACACGAATCAATAATAAAATAAATTTGTTTTAAAATTTATATTTTTTGACGTGATTTTCCAATTCCAACTAGCCATCTCGCCAGAGGGTTTAGGCGCTATGCACGTATTTATATAGCCACGCGACAACTCTGCCTACCGTATACGCAACTGGGCGATGTTGATTTTTGCAAGAGGAGTATTCTGGAATACTGTTATTTGATAGTTGCAACTAAAAAACATGCATTTATTAAATATTGGCCAGGTATCGTAATTATATTTGATTACTTTTTTTTTTCTATGACAAGCTCCTAAAATTTAACGAGGATGTAAATCAACAGCTTGTATAGTATTTACATTACATAAAACAATTATTTTCTTTGCAGGGCTTCATCAAAAAAGAAAGACACATACTCAGAATTTCTAAAAAAGCGCTCATCAAATGTATGGGATCATTTTCATAGATCGGATGACGGCCAAACCGCTAAGTGCCAGATATGTTTAAAAAAAACTACTAAACTACTGGTGGGTCTACTACGGGCTTGCACACACATTTACGAACTGTGCACTCAAACATAAATGCAGGTGGAACCCCTTCATCGGAGTGTACTCCAAGCACATCAACATCACAAGAGCAGACGACAAAACTCAAGAAACGGAAACTAATGACTGAGTACTTTAGGTCTTCAGAATCGATGGAAGCTATTGTGTCTCGAATGACCGCTTTAAATGGTGCAAGTTTCAGATTCTTTTCTGAAAGCCTAGATCTCCGGCAACTATTCAAAAAGAGTGGATACGACTTACCGAAAACGCCAAACACGATTGTGAAAATGGTTCTTGAACATGCCGAACATGTCAAAAGTGAAATAATAAAAACCATTACGCTCATGAAGGAAAATGGAGAAAGATTTGCAATGACTCTCGACGAGTGGACCTCTCTTCGAAACAGGCGGTACATGAATATAAATCTTCATTGCAGAGCTTTCGGTGGTTTCGAATTTAAAAATCTTGGACTCGTCAAGATAACGGGGTCCATGCCAGCTACGGCAGCTCTGTCTATAATGCGCGAGCACCTTACCAAATTCAATATCGTCCTTGAGGAAGATATTATTAGTCATACGACCGATGGTGCCAGTGTCATGAAAAAAATGGGTTCATACATCCCCGCCCACCATCAACTCTGCCTCGCCCACGGTATTCAGCTTGCTGTTATAGATACCTTATACAAGACAACGACTACTCCCGAAGCTCAAATCGAACCGTTCTTCCAACATGAAATGGAATCCACAAACCACTCTGAGTCAGAAAGCGACGATGACAATGATTCGTCAACAGAGTGTGATGGCTTCGAAGTAGAAAGCTCAAGAGTTCGCACAGCTGATCCAAAACTATACAAAGAGGTGATTGGCAAAGTACGAAATCTGGTGAGATCAATCAGAAAGTCGCCTCTTAAAGCTGATGCTCTGAGAGCTTACGTCAGTAAAGAGTTTGGTGAAAACATCCAGTTGCAGTTAGACTGTCGCACAAGATGGTCCAGCATGAATGATATGATAGGATCATTCCTAAAAATGAAGGACTGCATTTTGAAACTTCTTATTGACATCAAGTCAGATGTATCTTTCACAGATGTAGAAATTCAAACATTAACCGATATCCATCGTAGTTTGGAAGTAGTACAAATGACCGTCCTATCTATTTGCCGACGTGATGCCACATTATATACAGCAGATACAGCATTGAAATTTATGCTGAATAAACTTGACCAGCAAAACACATATCTGGGTTCAGTGAGTTCAAGTCTCGCTGTGAACTTACGAAGACGAATAAAAGAAAGACGACTATTAATAGCCGGAGTATTGCACTACCTCCATGATTCCGAAAGCTTCTACAGCTACAGTGCTTCAGATGACGATACATTTCCTAAACCCACAAGTGAAGAAATATGTGATATTGTAGTAAAGTTATTAAAACGTCTCAAATATAAACAAAATTCTACTAGCTCACTCGGCGTCACAGAAAGAGATACTGAAGCGACGACAGCTGTTTTGTTATCAGCCGAACAAGATGATGAACCCCTAGCTAGTCTCACTGCAACGAGTCAGCTCACCCTGCAAGAAGAATTTGAGAAGGAAATGGAAAAATGCAAAGAAAAGAAGAAGGCTGTGCTTCCGTCCGACGAATTTGATCTTTTGGGATTTGTAATGACTGAAAAAGCAATATACGATAATAGAGGCGAAAGAGGAGTTTATTTGACACAGGCATACACTTATCTCACATCAATTTTGCCTACCAGTGTTGAAAGTGAGCGTGTTTTTTCGTCGGCCGGATATTTTTGCAATAAAATACGAAGTTCTCTATCCGACAAAATGCTTGACGCATTGTTGTTCTTGAGAACATATTACCAAGAAAAACGAGATTTTAAAATATAAACATAAGTGAAGTGCTTATTTATTTCTGTTGATTTTGCATGCACATTTTAAATTATAAGAAGTTTTGTTGATTCTGAGTTCGGTAGTAATTAGTAATAAGCATTTAATAAAAATGAGAAATATGATATTTCTAATGGGTAATTGTTGTTCCTAATTGTTAATTTTTGCTTGCACAATTTAAATTATAAGAAGTTTTGTTGATTCTGAGTTCGGTAGTTTAATTAGTAATAAGAATATAATAATATTGAGAAATATGATATTTCTAATGGGTAATTGTTGTTCCTAATTGTTAATTTTGCTTACATATTTTAAATTATATGAGAAGTTTTGTTGATTCTGAGTCAGGTAGTTTAATTAGTAATAAGAAAAGAATGAGAAATATGTGATTTACTAATTACAGTATAAAAATACATAGGTAGGTACACCAAATTAAAGACTATGATTAAACAATGTTTTTTTATTGCATTCCATTCAACCTTATCCGGAATTTGCAATTAAAATATGCAATTTCTAATTAAATTACGAAATTCCGATATTAATATCGGAATTCCGATATTGAGATCTAATATCGGAAATCAGTATCGGAATTGAAAACCTTCCGATATTACATGCCCTAATTGTGAATGTGAAGACTATGTGGGGTATTGTTTTTAATTTTTTTTCTTCTCAGTTTGTTTTAATCATGGTTGGCAGTTTGAGTAATTTATGCAGCCTACCCTAACAAAAGACCATTTCAGACACCAATCTACATGGTCTTCATATGATCTGACCAAGATTATGTCTGAACTTTAAAAGAGACTGTGACCTCTGAGTTTGTTTTCGACCTTTCTTCTCAGAGTAGTCGGATAAGAAACGCCGAACTCATCTAGTTTTAAAAATATTATTTTCGTGTAAATGTGTGTACATGCTTACTTACTTACAGAAATTAAATAATTTATCATTTATAATAAATAATTATCTATTTATTGCCCGTGGCTTCGTCCGCGTCAGTGTCGGAAAAGATCCCACGGCAAAAAACTACCGGGATTAAAAGTACCCTATGTGTTAATCCAGGTTATAAACTATATGTGTGCCAAATTTCATCTAAATCCGTTCAACCATTTTTCCGCCAATCCGGAATATACATCGGTCAAACGGAACAAAAATTCTAAAAACTATATTTTCGGCATCAGACTCCCACGCCTCATAGCAATTATTTTTTTCCAAAATATTAAATGTAGGTACAGTTTTAACTTCGGTACTACTCTATTAGATCTTTATCTTTATTTATATAAAAATTACGTGTCACGTTGTTTGTCCGAGATAGACTCCTAAACTACTGAACCGATTTTAAATTTGATTTGCACACCGAGTGCAATTTGATCCAACTTGAAAGATAGGATAGCTTACATCTCAATTTATAGTCGCAATATTATTTTATTGCAAATTATTTGTCAGTTATTTGACAGTCACAATTATCTGTTAGCTCCAAACGATTCTAACAGATGGCGATATCTGTTGACTGGATTGAGTAAGTATTCAATAGATGGCGCTAAGTTAAGACTTCGTTATAGGTCATAGTAAGAAGAAGAACAGCACATTAGCACATAGGTACCTGAACTCCCAGAATTTTCCATCATTTCTGGTGAGGTTCGTGTGAGTTGTGTACAGGTTGCCTCGTTGGTTGGCTAGCCACACGTCGTATCCTGCATCAGCTAGGATGTACGCTGGAAACATAAAGAACTTTAGTTCTCTTTCTAAGGAACTCGTAATTATGGGAGGTAAAACGAAAGCCTGTATGGTTAATTTGATCTAAAAATAGCGGCTGAACCGATAAGTTTCTGATGGTACTCGTACAAGTTTCTTGCTAGATTGACGTATCGATCGATCGATCGAGCATCCACCTTAAAAACCTACGTTGCTGCACGCTGCCTGTTTATTTCTACAAAGTTTTGTGTAAGTGTTCAATAGACCCTTATCAGTGGGATACCTTGAATGAAATTTATGTCATATAGCCGATCTATTGTTTGACCGCGGACGTATCAACATCAGGTCCAGTGTCACATTTACCAAGGCTTCTCTCGGGTCCCATGATCACGAAGTCCCCACTGCTTCCGAGGAGACCGTGTACGATGAGGATGGCCTTCTTCCCTTTAGCGTTGAGGTCCCCGGCCCTTCTAGCAGAGCGCCTGCCAGCCGGGATCCTGTGCATCTGCAGGACGTAGCCATCCGGCGTCGTCACGCGGTGCTTCTCTATGGGATAGCCTGCTGCTTTGATGAGGCTTGGCTGTGGATGATAAGGATAGTTTTAGAAGTGTGAAGAAAAGATTTAGGCGATACAGCAGAATTTTCTAATAATCAGGGTACACCAAATAAGAGCAAGATTTGTACTGATAGTATGTAAACGCTTATTTGGTCTTCTTTGAGCCTGAAGGGCTCCTCAAATATTATGAAGATTCAAAGGATGTCTTAAGCTAGACCGAAATGAGATGTATGCTTCTAAAGAATTTAAAAAAAATGAGGAACTAGTCAAACAACTGACAACCCTGTCAGTCTGACTGTCCCACCGCCAGCGATTAACGAGAAGGAAGTAGAGCTAGTAATAAAAAACGAGTTTGCGAACAACGAGCAGCGACGGTACGGCAGCGATGAGTGGTTACTCGCTGGTAAGCGTGTGTACTCGTACCAAGCGTGAGTCTCTCAGCGATTGTTCTGCTCGCCAAGCGACCCGCCGAAGCAACGACTGAGCGAGTACTTTCTGTCGCTCTTGTCGTTGCGATAAACGCGTATTCGTCGGCGGTGTGAACAGTTAGCGATCTGTACTTATCTCTCGGGACCTACAATCTTTTGTACGTTTCGTGAACGATACAAAATCATTGATAGCTAGTAGCTTCCTCGTCGGCGGTGGTACAGTTGCCTTAGACACGCTTGTCAGCTGTTTGTTTGTCTTGCAAATCCATCATTGTGAGGAAACAAACTTAAACCGATTCCATCGTATTTACGACAATTTTTCCTACGAAGGGGGAGACCCCTTGATTAGGTAATTAACGTAATTGATTTGACAATCTGTTTTCCACTTATTAATACGATAAATCGATCTTCATTAAATCTAATGATTTCATGCATGTGATTCTACGATTACCAGCTGTTCTCTATAATTTTGTCTAGGAAAAGAAATTGCTTTATTTAATGAGTTCGTTTATTTTTAACCGACTTCAAAAAAAAGAAGGTTCTGAATTCGGTTGTATATTTTTTTTATGTTTGTTACCTCAGAACTCGCATCATTTATAAACCGATTAGAAAAAATCTTCTTTTATTTGAAAGGGTATACTTATAGGGTTGTCCCACTGATGAGTGGTTTTTAAGTTAGCTTCAGTAATACGTATTTTTCCACTTTGTGTATGTTGATAAACTTATAATAACTTCCTGTCACTGTTATTTACTTAACAAGTGAATGTATACGAATTTGTGTGGGGTAGGTACCACAACTAAAAAGTGAAAAATAACTTTAATTTCGGAAGTAGGTGGCAAAAAAAGAAAATCAGAACCAAAGACACCGACTTCCGGAATTAAAGTTATTTTTCACGTTGTAGTTTTTTTTTTTTTTGGGAATCCGTTGGTTTTGTTTTGTTAAGTTTTTTTTTTATTACACTGGTGTTTACATATTTTTTTCTCCCATTTTCCCCTGACAGCAGTAACATTATCATTCACTCCCTGTTTTTAGGGTTCCGTAGTCAACAAGGAACCCTTATAGTTTCGCCATGTCCGTCTGTCCGTCCGCAACTTAGCTCAGAGACTCTTAGGACTAGAAAGCTATAATTTGACATGGATATATATATTAATCAAGCCGATAAAGTGGTAAAACAAAATAATGAAAAACCTAAAATAAAGTACACGTAAAGTGGGGATGTTTTATTTTTCTCGTCTATCCCATGGTGTGGGGTATCGTTGGATAGGCCATTCAAAAATATTACGTGTATGTCCAAACAATTTTTCGGTTTAGAGATCTGTTTGCGTAAAATTAAGCTTTAAATTGCTATTTTTTGTAAGAGTCTGGTCTCCCCCTGCCAGCTAGCTAAATGGTTGCTTTTGGGTATGTGAAAAAAAATTACAGCAGTGTAACGAAACGAATAAACGAAATTAAAAGGAAAACTATCACAGCTAAGTAGGCTTTACAAGTTTACGAGTAATAGTCGACCAACTTACATTTGCAGTTGGAACGTATGGGAGAACATGTTTTAAAACTACAATTTTAAGTTTTTTCTTGGGATAAATTCATCCCAACTACGGAACTCTTCATTGTGCGTGGTCCGATACGCACTTGACCGATTTTTTTAGAATTCCTCCCTCACTCAATCACACCAACTTTTAATTGTTTTCTTTCGTCGGTCGGAAATCTGTTCTTTGGTCTTCCTCTTGCACTCTTTTCCTCTTGAACATATTATATTCATCACACTCTTAATCAAATACGTTTCAAGACTCCCTTATCACGTGCCGGTAAGTAAAACTGAATGCTTCCCTTGTACCTTTTACATAACATAACATCACGCCTGTAACTCCCGATGGGTTAGGCAGAGGTGTACCTATAGTACACCCACATTTCACCAGATATGTTTAAGTCCCATGTAATAGGGGGCGAGTCTATTGCCATCAACCGGACGCAAATACAGACTCCGGGCTGTTACTGAGAAATTCCTGATGGGAAAACCCATGTATAACAATCTTCACATCCTATTGCTTAACTTTGCCGGGGTAATTGCGTAACACTTTAACAGTAGGAATAGCTTTAATTTTGACAGTTCAACAACATTAATTGCGTTATTTACGGTCTTAAAGCAGACAAATTTTTCGAACATATGAAGCAATGGATTAGCAATAGGCTTCAAAATGATTCAGATTGTGATAGATAATGTGTTACGCAATTAGGGTGCTGGTTGGTCGGAATAAGGTGCTTATTAGCGGTATAAAAACATACGTATTGTAGGATTCACTTGTAAGATATTATACAAGCAACATTTTATGGGCACGATGAATATATAGATTTGAACTTAGTATTACTGGCGACCGGCTCCTGCTTCGCGCGGTTTATATGAGTTGGCAACACATCGAAATTTTCCTTATAACATTTAATTAATTCATTATGTAAATTTAATATTAATGTAAAATATGTATATACCTTCCAGAATAAATTCTCTATATAATGTTGAAAACCACATGAGAATCCGTTTCGTTAGAAGAATAACACGAAAAGCGAGTTTAATTTATAATAAGTATATATACTTATATTATTTTCAAGGATTTACGTTTAGTTTGTTGATTATTTCCGGTGTCAGGGAGCCTACTCTAAAAGTCCGTCAACAAAGATACGGGCCCGGCCGATAGTAGTTCGATACATCTGCATGAATCCTACTCCCGATTTATTAACTTTTTCGGACGGGTAAATACACATCGGCAGCACGAACAACTGTCAAATCGTCGTTGTCATCCATTTTTAGTTCGAGCCCCGAAGTTATCTTATATCCGTAGGTGATACGGAGTTGGTTGCACAGTGGTCACGTGCAGCCGTGCACAGCGAGGCTCAGGGGAGGCCCCTTTACAGTCTCCCCAGGGATGTGCCTTACAGGCGTTGCAAAGGAGGTTTCCGGAATTGGTATTTTAAGAGGAACCGGGACCGCCTCTATGTGCTGATGGTGATCACCGGGGTGGTTTTAGTGAGGTAAAAATTCCACACTCCCCGACCTCCGTCCCCAGAGGTCGGGTGCCTTTTGAACGTTGCCCAATAAAACAAAAAAAAATAGGTGATACGGAGTAGGAAACGCCCGTAATTTCGGCCGAAACTATGGATTTCGGTGCTTTGGGAGTAGACTCCCAGATCGTTTTAAGGATCGAGACTCAGCTGATCTTCTGTTATATAGCTAGGTTTAGTTTTAGGTTCTTTCGCATTTTAAGTAAATTGGGAGGACCTTTCACTTGAACTGATATTGTAGATAATCTTTTGATATTGTAGTGATGTTTAAGTTAATAAATCTAGATAACCATTAAACAAACAAAATTATCTTTTGTAGACACTTAAGTTTATTAAGAAATTAGCTTAGCGTTCTTATTGTCTTGTTTTTTCTTCTTGATTGGCTCCTAAGGGTCGTAATGTGATGTTAAATGGCCTATAACGTTCCTTAAGAATTGGGCTATCAAATGCAAAAAGAATTTTCAAATCGGACTGGTAGTTCCAGAGATTAGCGCATTCAGACAAACTCTCTAGCTTCATTATATTAGTATACTACAGATGGGTACTAAAACTATTGATTCTGGGCATGTAGGGTGTTTAAACATACAAAATGACTATAAATTTTACAGGCCTTTAGCGTGCAGTGAAGTGCGTTTTAATTGCGTACTTAATGGACCATTTACGATCAACTAATTGTAACTAGCTACCTATTTGACAGTCATAGGCCCATAAAGTATTACTTAGTAAGTGTTAATTCGACAAAGGCTATTTCTGATTTGCACAAATTGTGTCAAATCAAATGTCATTTATTCAACCTAGGCTGAAAGTCAACACTTTTAGAACGTCAAAATTACCTAAGACAGTCCCCAAAACGCCCGCCCTTCACCAATTCCTAGTGCTTTAGCGGAAGAAGTGACGCAACAAACCGTCCAGCAGCGCAGCTGTCTTTTAAGTTAAAAGAACTGGATTCTGTACAGTAGTAGTATGCACAGTAATTAACATTACGAGATTGTCATGCTCACTCAAATGTCTCGCTGGTGGTGGCGTGTGTGTTGGATCATTAAGTTCCCTTCAAAATGGTTGAGCTAAATGGTGCTGATCCATACGTCATGTTCGTGAACGGGTGCCGTCAATAGGGACTGGTCATCTCTTAGCTGCCACGGCTTATTTTAATTTAATTTAATATTTGAATTGTTTTTGTCTCTTTACTACGGACGCTTTTAACGTTCTGCATCGTTCTCACATGCATAATTTCAACATGAATGATGTAATCAATATTTTGTAACCATATTTTGATTTTAAAAGAGTGTCCATGTCCGAGTTTCTTCCCCGTTCTTCTCCATAGGTACCTACTTCGCTTTGGAATGGGTAACTAGCTTCATCTTTCGGACTGACCGACCCTTTGACAATTCAAAAGTGCCTGTAATTGGTTTATTTGAAATAAATGCTTTGAGGTTGAGTTTGAGATACGGAACATTAAATTAAAATATTTGCCATAATTATGTCAGCTAGCCACGCTAATATACCACCAAATACAATGAAAACTATGCTCAAGGTAATGATATAAACCAAATATTAAAAATGTTAACAAAACTTAATACCTAAATAAAAGCCTCCAGGCTTAAACGGCGTGACAGCTTACATAAATATGCAATGCTGCATTATGTTCACATAGCTGTAACTCGAAGGCACAAATGATAAACTTGGACCATCGAAGTAAAATAAATAAACAAACAATTAATGTGTGGGATTTAATGTAATGGTAGCAGTGGTAGCCCAGTAGTAACGGCCGCAACATACGAATTGTAGGGTTTTTTTTTTCTTGGGTGGGAAGTAATCAAATGACCTCTCTCGCTCTGGGTGGAGCGGAAGGGCGTGTCAGACTCTTACTGACTAAAACCCACCCGTGTTCCTTCATTTGCCTGTGCGCCAGGGCCTCGGTAACTCTTTTGAACAATCCGCGACCCCGGCAGGCATCGGCCCTTTCGGACCCCGTCAATGATGCTGACATCTCTTTGAGGCGCGCGTGGAACACGATGCGCCGTCGAGCCGGGCCTGGTCCTTGCCGGACGGCGAACTGCCCATTGCTCGCCGTCCGCAAGCCCGCGCCTGCGGTGGGCGGGAGTCGGCAATCGACTCCCGACGCCCAGGGTGTCTCTTCCTGCGGCGCAGCGATTGCCTCTCCCTCACGCGCTCAGCCTCCTCCTTCGCGAGCATTACTGCTTCACAGAAGGAGGTAACGGCTTCTCATTCCCTCTCGCTCCGTACCATGGCCTGAACCAGGGCTGGACGCGAGAGATCGCCGCCACGAGGACACGGCGGTGTTCCGCCCAAGCCGGACATACCTCCACCATATGCTCCACCGTGTCCTCCGGTCGATCCACACAATGGTAACACCCGGGCGTTTCCTGCCGCCATATACAAAACAGAAACCTCCCGAAACAGCCATGTCCGGTGAGGACCTGCGTCAGGCGGAAGGTGAGGACGCCATGGCGCCTCTCAAGCCACTCGTCAAAGAGGGGACTTACCGCCACAATTGTGGCGTGCCCTGCGCTGGGTTGCGACAGTCGCACTCTCCAGGCTACCATGAGATCCCGCAGGACGAGTTGTAGGTCTGAGGTTCGAATCCAGACAAGCGCTTCATTTAGTGTAAATTATTTCGTCACCACTGCTCTCAAAACGCTGAAAGAAAACATCGTGAGGAAACCGGCATGTCCTAGAACCAAAAATTCGAAGACATGTTACATCTCTACCAACCCGTACTGGGCCCGCGTGGTGGATTAAGGTCTACTCCCTCTCACAGAGAGTAGGCCTGCGTCCCAGCAGTGGAACGTTATAGGCTGATTGTGTGATATGGTAGGTAGTTCTTATTCGGAGTATGTACGAACTTCAAGATAGCTCATTTTCATTGTGTAAAAATTAGCTAGTCCGAAATATTGACAGCAGGAGGGTTACCATCCGTCTGGATTTGTCCGGACACGTCCGGTTATTTGGGCCTCCCTCCGGTCTTTGTTCGGCCTTGTCAGTTGTCCGGAGTATGGACTTAAAAGCTTCATGAGTTCTGAAAAAAGAAAGACTAAAAACTAAAATGTCCTGACATTTTTGGAAGTGTCCGGGTTTTTGTCAGGACTTGTCAATTGTTTTACGGTAACCCTCTGCAGGGTTGTCTGTTGAGGGTGCACCGGACTTTTGTTACTTTAAGAGGTTCCTTAAAATTGACCTTTTATCATCATAAAAACCTTAAACCCCTTGAACTGATTACGTCACCTAGAACCATACCTCTATTATCGGTATTAACTATTCGACAGACCTTGAGATAAACGTTGTTTGTCGTTTTTGCATGAAGTCGTCATTAAAGCTTTATGATTGATTTGAAAATACCGACGGTTACATTAAAGTAGCTATTAACATACTTGTTTGAGGTTTTAATTTATTGAATACGCTGTTATTTTCTATATCTACATATTATAATAAAATAGTAATAAAGACAAAACGGTACATTGAAATCCATACTAATATTATAAACTCGAAAGTAACTCTGTCTGTATGTTAGCTTTTCACGTCTAAACCACTGAACGGTTTTCGATATTTGGCAAGGAGATAGATGGCATCCTGGGGAGGGACATAAGCGAAGCGTAAGCGAGTAGCACGTTCCCGTGGGATAATTGCATACATCCACGCGGGCGAAGCCGTGGTTAGAAGCTAGTATAGTATAAAAAAAAGTTATTGCTACGAGGTGTGGGCACGAGTCTGATGCTGAAAATATAGTTTTTACATTTTTCTTTCCGTTTTTCTGTATCTATGTTTGTCTGATTGGCGCAAAAACGGCTGAACTGGTTAGGATGAAATTTGGCACACAGATAGTTTATAACCTGGATTAATACATTTGATACTTTTAATCCGGGTAGTACGTTCCCGTAGGACATTTTCTGACATTCACGCGGGGGAAGCCGCGAGTGAAAGCTCGTTTTTAATATTTGATAGGCTCGCATTTTGATTAAAGACACGATGGATGGACTGTGTGAAAGATGATATGGTTAGAAAAGGGGTGACTTACCCATTTGCTTTAATTCTTAGTTAGTAGCCACCGATTTCATTGCTTGACAATTTATTGAATGCTGCGTGTATACGTTACGCTTTAATACATAATGTCACTTTTTATTTTTATTAACGTCCTAAGGTTTGAACCCGGAACAGATGGCGTTATAGATGCCTTCTGTCAATGTCAGCTGCCTTTTTCTACCACATTGTTAGCATTTTTGCTATTAATTTTACATAAATACATAAACTCACGCATTCTTTCCATGGGGGTGGGCAGAAACTGCAGAACGCCACCTGCTACGATCTTTACATACTCCTTTTGCTTGGATTACGTTCATATACACACTCACAACCTTTCTGAAGAATATCACCAATAAGGCAATTTTTGTATTTTATTGGTTGTAAATTCAGCAGGTGGTCCACCTGATGACATCTACAGTACCACAGGCATCGCAGATGCATTGCCAGGCCAGAAACTAAGCTGAAATGTCTCATTTGTGTGTTAGTGACACCGGGTTAGTGACACCGGCACCCATACCTTTCAAACTGGAGCACAGCATTACTGCTTAGCGGTAGTAATAGGTTCAGCAATAGTTCTATAGAGGTATGAGGAACAGGGTGTAAAGTTCACTCATCCTCCATAGAAAAGCGAGGATCCTCCGACAGGCGGGTGTCGTGTCTGGTGGGCAACTGCCCGACGATTGATGTCGGGACGTTGTATATATTCTAGTTGCGCGGTAAACTCTGCTTGCGCGATGCAGGATTTTGCGTGACGTCAGTATGATGCGTAGTTCGCACTTGGCGATGTAGATGCCGCCATATCTACCGCCACAAATCCCCGGACGAGCTCCTTCACAAAGAGAGACTACTATTAAAAAGTTAGTGAGGCCTTCTAGCAATGTCTCTAGCCTCTCCTAACTTATTTTTCGCGTATATTGTCTTTTATTCGTCTTGCTCAGGTGCAGGGGTCTGTTGTACCCCTGCCGTGGCAAAAAACAAACCTTCCTAAAAACATAGTTACATATTTGTGAAAACTTCTAATTGGCCATATTCGTGTTTTTAACAAATGCACATGCTTAGTAAATAAAAGGACTCCGCGCCACGCGTATCGAAAGTGAAACACTATAAGTCTGCCGGACCGTTTGTACAAACATGCCTCGCGCATACATTTACATCATAAGGTGCCGCCCGGCCGCCACGGTGTCATTGTAGGTATTGTTTACATCAAGTAATAAAATAATGCCTTCTTGTGTTGTGAAATGGTGTAAAAATAATTCTACATCCCAGAAAAAGTGTCAAGGAATAACATATCAGTATATCACAAGTAAAACACTTATTTACACACACACATAGATCGGTACGGTGCTTCACTTTCAATATGCGTGGCGCTGAGTCCTTCTTTTTTTTCTAGTCCGTGGCGTAGCTGTAAGTTTTCCAAAAATGATAAAATAAAATAAATAAGGGACTTCCGAGTGCGTTATGCCTGACAGAAATTAATGCTCCTCTCATAGGTTATAAGCGTGAGTTCCTTTCTTATCATTCTGTTATTCCCCGTAAAAGCTCCAGGAATCTAACTTCAACAATTTACCTGTTTGACGGTTATTTTATTATTATTATCAGCTGTTTGTGTTCCACTGGAGGGCAAGGACCCCTTCGTTCCTTCCACTTATCCCTATCTACTGTAGAAGAATTAAGAGTACTAGTCCATAACTGAGACCCATTTAGTAAAGTTGTTTATCTTTTTAATAACGGCCAGCGGCCACCCATTGCTTTGTCTCGCATTGATATTAACTAAATCTTTAGTATCAGTCCACGTTCAAGGAAATAAAAATATAAGACTCATACATAAAAATGGGTGCGCGTGATACAAATTTGAATGCGGAATTCGCAGGGTTTGCCCGCGCATCTTTATGACATAATCGGTGTAAACGTGACGCGAATCCTGCGCAGCCATTGTTTTCGTTTTTGTTGCGCGCCTTTGTGATATTGGACAATTAAACTGTTTGCACGTAAACATAATTATGATTACAGTGTTATGTGCAAATTAGATCCACCCATCACTGATAGATTGGAAACATGGAAAATCTATTACAATGTCTAGTTTCAGACAAATTGATCAGATAAAATGTAAAGTATCTTACAATGTAAAGTCTGTGTTTATACAGGCTGATTTCTGTTTAAATAATAATACCAGTCTATTATTGTCTTACTGCAGGGCAAAGACCTTTTCGGATATAGAAAAGGCACGAGCATTGATCACCACGCTTGCTCAAGACGGGTTGGCGATTTCAGGCTTATGTTAAATGTAAGTCCAGGTTTCCTCACGATGTTTTTCCATAACCGATGTCAGTTATGTCCAAGAAAAACTCAGAAAGTACATATGATATCACGATTTCAGTTCTTTTTCTTTCGTGTCAGTGGTTCGTTTTAAATGTTTTTAGAGTAAAGTTTTGTCACCTGGATACTTGCCTATAGTGTGTCCCTGTCCACCTTAGAACAACCCTCGTGCAGGAGTTAGAGCACAGTGGACAAGCCAGGAAGTGTGACATGGACTGGTATTCGTCACCACAGTCACATTTAGTTCAGCTTTGGCACATTTTCTTTCATTTATTTATCGATATGTATCAAAGTGCGGTCACCACATAATTAAACGATAAAATCAGTATATGATTGTTGCATGTTCTGAAGTAGTGATTGTATTGTACTATATTCACGATACAGAATTTAATGTGAAATTGATTTGAATTTTATTGCCTGAACTATCGTGTAAATATTATGTACGATCTACGTTTTACAAAAGCATTTCGGTACCTCTGTCATCAGCAGGTGGTATTTGCAAAGATAAACTGAAGTAACCTGCCGGCACAGGAGCGTGGGGCACAAGAAAAGAGAGGGCTATGCTCAGCCGTGGGTCAAGTGGGGCTGTGGATGATGATGATGTCCTGCCGGGGATCTGATGGCTAAATCAGGACAGAACTCAATAAAAAAGGAACTCCTTTGTAGCGGCATCTACAACGCCACATGCGAGCTACGCCTCACACTGACGTCACGCAAAATCCTGCATCGCGCAAGCAGAGTTAACCGCGCAACTAGCATATCATATACAACGTCCCGACATCAATCGTTGGGCAGTTGCCCACCAGACACGATACCGTCTGGTCGAAGGATCCTCCCTTTTCTATGGAGGTAGGAGTGAACTTTACACCCTGTTCCTCATACCGCTATACCTTCAGTGATTATGCTTGTTAAGTTAACCCTTCGTGACAAAATTGTTCGATGACAGCAAAGTACACAATAGTTAATTGTCCAAGTAATACAGTAAGCAGGTTTGCAGTTTAACATCAAGTTCAGATGGTATATCTGCTGTTTTTGTACGAGGGCGGATTGATAAGTCCATGACTTGGGAATGGTCAGGTCAAAAAACATAAAGCCTGTGAATAAAATAACAGCTCCCTCCTCGGAGGACCAAAGGACCAAAAACAACATTAAATCTAGAATGTTTCTCTCTAAGGCACATTCCTGAATCAACCTGTTTGGAATTTGTCACAAGTTTACAACTCGAAATAAACGCGTATGAGCCTAAGCAAAATATAAACGGATAAAATAAGTTTAAGTATTTTGAATAGGTTTCGGCAACAATTTCCTTAAGATTTACTTAAATATCAAAGTAACTGTAATACATGTAGGTACGTACGTAATTTGGTTATCTTTACCATGTTATAGGTACGTACTTCTATGTATAAATGCTGTCATGTGCCCTGAAAATCTATAAGGAAGCTTTTTTTAAATCGTTTTCAACTAATGATAACGCCAATGCGATGCTCAATGCGTAAACAAGGACCACATTTCACGGCAACATAAATGACACTAATTACCTAATGAAAAT
Source organism: Dryobotodes eremita (assembly GCA_917490735.1). Lineage (NCBI taxonomy): Eukaryota > Metazoa > Arthropoda > Insecta > Lepidoptera > Noctuidae > Dryobotodes > Dryobotodes eremita. The sequence continues at coordinate 1,493,279 of OU823242.1, read as the reverse complement.
TCTGGAAAAACTTCATAATTATTAGTAACGGTTTTTTATACTTCAGGTACTCATTATGTAGATAACAGTCATGGTCGAGCGAGACAAAAGATTTATTTCTGTAATATTTTCCACTTTAAATGTCATATAGATTCCTAAGTTGATTTTATAAGAAAATAAAGTATGTTTATTTATCTTTGGTGTGTTATTAACACGTTGTAACTTAATGTATAATTAAGTAAATTCGTCCGTTACTCCGCCAGAAGACAAAATATTGATTTAAAAAAAATAGTTATCTTGTCTAAACTATTGGATTGCCTCAGAGAGTACCAAAGCTTCAACTTATGCTGACGCTCCTGGTATCCGGCAGACAGATCTTATGATGACAACTCGAGAAAGTAGTCTCTCGACATACGTATTCAACATTAGCAGGTAAAATTCATAATTGACCGTTAGACTCCCAACATATTTTGAAGAATTTTGGCTGATAGATAAAAACCACAAAGAACCACTAAGAACGAAGTGATATAAATGCGCAGTCGCGTGAAGTGTCAGCAAATCACGGCGCAGAAGGCTAAAATAACGTGATTACATGACGCATAATCACTGCTGATAAACATCTCTGTAAGAGGTTTAGTGGATGACGTCGATGTATCATATCTTCGTATTATGGACTCTAGGATATTCCGGTTACTTGACGATGATTTTCTTTACAGGTTTGATTCCATATAAACATGACAATTTCGTACCAGCTGCTTCATACAAGTCAATTAACATAAAATTAAGAAGTTAATAATGACAGATACTTAACCATTATTAGTATTAGGTCATCATTCATTAGGCCCCGAGCGAGTAATTATCGACGCTATAAAGTGATAAATATAATTGGTTTAGTTGCAACACACAGTTTATCCTATTAGCACTTTGCGTGTATTCCCTTAGGTCATCAACATCATCATCATTCGGTTGAAATAATGCTGGACATAGACCTCCCCCAAGCATCGCTATAACGACCGGTCCTTTGCTTCCAACACCAGCGGATTCCCGCGGCCTTCACCAGGCCATGTTGTGGAGCCTACCATATCTGCCATTTTACCGAAAGGCAGATGGGTGAGTGGGGCTAAGTAGTAGCACCGATCGATGGACAAAATTTACGTGGAGGCGATGCTTTTGGAGAAGAAACGAATTGTAAAGCCCTGAAAAAAGATGTCGGGATAAAGTAGACTAGAATGATGATGGAACAACAAGCCGTGAGAAACGGAAACGACGGGAACTGGTAGCCTTTGCTAAGCTGTAGCACAGATGGGTTAATAAAATTCATACTAATATTATAAATTCGAAAGTAAATATGTCTGTATGTGACCTTTTCACGCGTAAACTACTGAACGGATTTTGATAAAATTTGGTAAGGAGATAGTTGGCATCCTGGGGAAGGACATAGGTTACTTGTTGTCCCGGTAATACGTTTCCGTGGATAATTTCCGACATCCAGGCGGGTGAAGCTGCGGGCAGAAGCTAGTTATTTAATATGTGACTTGTAAAGAAAGAAGCAAGCAGGACTTTCGAATTTCCCCATTGCTAATTGCTACGATCCTGAATAGGAACCGAGGAATAGGACAGAATATCGTTTTTAAAGGCTTGTAACTTGTTATCACTATCCTGTTTACAATCTGCTCACAATTATAATTACGAAATTATTGGAAATGGTTTATACTTTTAATTTGTCGAACTTCTGGACTTGTAAACAAGCATTTTCAGCTTAAATATTTGTCAATTTGTTAAGAATAGCAACACGACTGCATATGCTTTTAGTAGCTGTAAAGTTTTTTTTTTACATGTTCACGGGATCTTAAGTAGGTAGTCCTTTCGTAGGTAAACACATGATGGGCCGGTCTTTTGCCACCTGAGACTCGGTGCACCGTTGTGCGCACTTGTTTGATATCTATAATTTTAATACAAGACGCACGTGCCGTGTGCGCAGCTATTGTCAACCGTCTCTTGTTCTCTTTTATCTAGAGACCATGTACGCGGAATTAACTATAGTACTGTTGTTATGATATACGTGATTATTATAATTTGCGTATGAGGTACCTGACTAGTCACTGTGAGAATGAGAAAATCGTATGGTAATGAGAGTCTCGATTTGGAATGTTAAGAATATTTATTAAATAAGTATAATAAAATCGGAGAATGTTTACACAATTTCCACATATACAATCGGCTTCTTCTTACAGAAAAGTGTCCAGGTATGTATACTAGAAATTTCTCCCATATAATTGAAGCCTTTTGGGGTATAAACAGAAGTATAAAGTAGTAGGTATATGTATCATCCTCATTCTCCCGCCCTTATCCCGATTTATTCGGGATCGGCGCAACATATCTTTTACTTCCTTACTTCTCTATTAGTCACCATCTCGGGAGTCGTCACCTTTCTAGCCACATCATCTTCCACACGGTCCATCCATCGTTTCTTTGGGTTTCCCCTACTCTTATGACCATCCACATTCATGCTCAGAACTTTCCTCGCGAGATTTTCCTCACTCCGTCGCAATACATGCTTGTAGCAAAGAAATAACTGCCGCACGAGTCGATCGATCAGGTTAAGCTACGCTTGTCGCGCTTGGTCCGTGGATGGGTGACCATCTTTACATACCAAGAATCCTCCGTGTCTCGGAGAGCACGTTAAGCCGTTGGTCCTGGCTGTCATTTGTGGATCTTTGACAGTCGTTACGGAAAGTCTGACAACCAGTCTTGCCAAGGGGTATCGTATTACCTAGTAACTGGGTTGTGGAGAACAGATAGGCAGTCGCTCCATGTAAAATACTGGTATTCAGCTGCATCCGGTTAGACAGGAAGCTTACCCCGAATTAGTTGGGAAAAGGCAGGCAGTTTTTCTTTTCATATTTTCCTTTTGAAAATCTACAATTTTTTGTTAAAAGTCGCTGTCCAACTTATAGAGGGAACTTTCGACCATGGCAATCATGCATTAAGATAATAGTTATTATTATCTTAATGCATGATTGCCATGGTCGAAAGTTCCCTCTACAACTACACATCAACCGAATGATTTTAACTTGTCTATAAATGATTAAATGATTTTTGGATGTCCTCCAATGTGTTTCCTCACAATGTTTTTCTTTACTAAAGTGCTTGTCTGAGTTCGAAACTACGAACTACAACTCGTAAGTCGCGGCCGGGCCCACTGGGCCAGCACTGCTCCACTGCTCTAACTAGTCTATTGTAAGGGAAATGATTGTATAGCTTTAGTAATGTGATCAATCATAGTAGGCTGTCGATTAATCTATCAATTTATAAGGTTTTAATTGTGAAAAGGATAATCTTTAGAGACATGGAAAAACCTTGAGTAATAGGGTGGGTCCATTTTACAGTAGTATTAGGTCCTTCCTTCCTCTATTATACAATAAAATAATTTACTTTAACAATGTTGGGGAGAATGGGTGCGAAAATCCTGTCGACGCGAACGGTATCTAATTACCTAGTTACGTCTTCTAACATAAATATCTATACATCTGAAATGGGTTTTTTGGTCCTAAACGGCCACTTAGGACCAAACTCCACTGACAAAAACAATACTAAATAATTTATTTTTTACAAAAAAAAAAAAAACAACTGACTTCCAAAAAATAACACAAAAAATTTGAAAAATAACTTTAATTTCGGAAGTCTGTGTTTTTGGTTTTGTATTTTCGGTTTTTGCCACCGACTTCCCAAGTTAAAGTTATTTAAAAAAAAAAAGTGTTTTTTTGGAAGTTGGTTGTTATTTTTGTTGTAAAAAAGTTTTTATTTTTCACTTTTCACTTGTGGTACCGACCCCACACAAATGCGTATACCACTATTTGATATGTAAATAACAGTGACAGAAAATTATTAAAACATCATCAATATAAACCAAGCGAGATAAAATAACTCAAGAAGTACTGGTCAGAACTTGATCAAATTAATATGGGACTAAATGACAAACACCACCTTTCAAATAAAAAATAATCATCCAAATCGGTTCACCTAGAAAAAAGTTTTGAGCTAACAAACATTAAAAAAAATACAGTCGAATTGAGCACCTCCTTCTTTTGTTGAAGTCGGACAAAAATACTAGGTGTCTCTCTGGTCATTTATAAATTTTTTGCCCTGTCGTTAGAAATCAAAGGCAAAGTACTGACCTAAGCTAACCTGGTATAAAAACGTATAAAAACCGGTTAATAAACATAAAAAGTAGAGGCACCTAGAATATTTTGTATTTAAATTCACTACATATTTATAAAAGTGATGTGTTCATGTCATTTGTCATGTTTTTGTGTGAGTCACGTTTCTATCACACCATTTCATCTAAATGTTACTGTGTGCACCAGTGCGTGCACACGGTGGCGCAAATAAATAAAAATAAAAAAATATTTTCAGGACGTTTATTAAATAAGAACTATTTTAGTTTGGAAAACCCCTATAACAATTTGTCCGACCTGGGAATCGGAACTCAGGACCTCATGCTCAACAGTAGACCTTGCTAATTACACAGTAGCACCCCGGAGTATGGATTAGTGCCCGGTTGATGGCAATAGGCTCGCCCCTATTGGACATGGGACTTAAACATAACTGGCGAAATGTGGGTGTACTATTGGTACACCTCTGCCTTACTCATCAGGAATTAGAAGATATCTTTATTTGCTTTAGACGTGGTATTAAAAAAAAGAAAGAAAATACATTCATTCATTTCATTTTTTTTTCAGTTGGTACAGTCTGGTTTTATACAATGTCCACATGTTTAGCTATACAGAATATTGTATCAATTGCATGCAAAATAATTAATACACGAGTTAAAGGTGAACTATACAATGCCGCAGATTAATTGGTAATATAATAATATTCATTCAGATCATACATCACAAACATTGTCATTAATACCTGTACATACACATTTTATATTTTCAAGTTAAAGAAATCATTAATGTCATAAAAGTTATGTCCATTCAGCCATTTATATAGTTTATTTTTAAATGAGTTAGCATTATTTAATAATTTTAATTATTTTGGTATTTTATTGTATGTACGTACACACATCACAAGGCTGCTTTTAGCTTACTTGGCTGACATAGGATTATCCTTTAATACAAATCTGTGTGGATCCCTTGTCGGTGGAGAGATTACTTCATATGCTTTTTTACAATACTTTGAAGAAAGAAAGAAAAATGCGTTTATTGGCATTGCAGCAACAAAAATACACCTTAAAACTAAAAAATACGGAACAATGTTAATAGTGCCAATGGGGCAACACAAATCAAACACACACACACTCACACACACACACACATCACATCACTTTACACAAATTTACAGATTTCGTATACCTATGTAAAGTGAGGGAAGTGGTAATAAACCAAGCTTTTTAAAAACGGTTCGCAGGACTCATTAGGATGAAGTCCACAAATGGCCCTGATGCACTTTTTTTTGTGCAATAAATGCTGTCCCTATCCGTACTGTTCCCCCATATATTAAGCCCGTAACTTAAAATGGATTCTACATATTATGCGTGGTATCCAGTTATTGCCGTTTTTCTATTTTTCACGTTCTTAACTTGTCTAAGAGCAAATTTATTTATCGTATTGCACAAATTATATGATCTAGATGTATTTTCAAATTTAAGTCTTGATCAATGACAGGCATGATTTTGTTATGTTATTTTGAACACAAATTAACTTTAACCCCAGTTGTTGGTCTAGTATCTTCACACAAAATAGGTCTCCGTCTGGTGTGGGTATCTCCTAGCGAGTTTTTGTGTAAAGCATCTTGCGTTTTAATAGTTTATGAAATAGTCCGTTAAATAAGCACATAACTAACCAACCATTAACCTATTTAGGTACTTGTATACCTATTTTATTTATAATTAATTATGTTATCTTTTTAATATTTTTAGGGTTCCGTACCCAAAGGTTAAAACGGAACCCTATTACTAAGACTCCGCTGTCCGTCCGTCTGTCTATCCGTCTGTCACCAGGATGTATCTCATAAACCGTGATAGACAGTTGAAATTTTCACAGATGATGTATTTCTGTACCCGCTATAACAACAAATAATAAAAAATAAAATTAAGGGGGCTCCCATACAACAGACATGATTTTTGGCCGTTTTTATAGATAATGGTACGGAACCCTTTGTGCGCGAGTCCGACTCGCACTTGGCCGGTTTTTTATTATTATTGTTAACGCCTGTTAAACAGAGCACCTGCCATCTTATCTCTACACCACCCTTGGTTGACTGGTAGAGAATGCCTAAGGCATTAAGTGCGCCTTTGTATGTTATTGTGTGCGAGAAGTTTAAATAAATAAATAACTTAGAAATAAAAAAAAAAATGGTTTGTTAAATAGCCTAAGTGCTGTGAATTAAGTGCGACTGTCGAGTTAATTTTCTGAATTATACTTTACTCATAGTCATCATGCTTAATGTACTTGGTACAGGCAATTTTCTCTTACAGAAAATTTAACGATAGGTCCATATGTGATATAACTAGTGTTATGTGAACGAATTCACCGGTTAATCTAGAAATCAATAAAACAACAGTAAAATGCCAAGAAATGAATTCGTACCGAAAGACCAACATTTCTTCATTTATCTGACGCACTAGCTGAAGCAACAGAACGAATGTTAAATAAACGCATTAAATAAAAATATTACTGATGCAAGCAAAATTTATTAATACAAGACATTGTTTCAAACGCAACTTGAATTATTAGCACGCTCGCGTGACCGAGTATACTCGGCAAAAACTGGACCAACTTGTTATCTTACTAATATGTGTTATAACAGGAAACTTATAGATTCGAGATGAATAAAACTATCAACATTTAATTCTTCCGTTTGTTAATGAAAACAGATTAAATACCAATTTTGAACCAAGACCAGCGTGGCTAAGGGCCCGTTGTTTGATACATAGTTAAACATGACCAATCGTCAATTTAACAATTAGTCACTTGACAATAGTTAAAGTTTAACTACTTTGTCTATGCATGGTTAACTTTCATAGCAAATTGACAATTTTTTGAACTATAGTTACCTTAATCATTTGTCAGACAACATACTTCTGTAATTTTTAACAAATTGTTAGTTTAACTAACGCATTTTAACTATTAGTATGTTTGACTACTGATCAAACAACGGGCCCCAAGTAATGACTGGCGCAGGGGTCGATCTTCAAAGAGCAACGCTTACCGAGGTCGGTCCGTGGATGGGTGACCTTCCATCACATACCGAGACCCCTTCGTGCCTCGGTAAGCACATTAAGCTGTTGGTCCACTGCTGGTTGGTGTCATTCGTAGATCTTTGCCAGTCGTTACGGTTAGTCAGAAGCCCGAAAGTCTGACAACTAGTCTTCCCAAGGGGTATCGTATTACCCAGTTACTGAGCTGTGGAGGTCAGACAGGCAGTCGCTCCCATGTAAAATACTGGTAATCAGCTACAGCCGGTTAGATTGGAAGCCGACCCCAACATAACACAATTGGGTAAGGGCTAGGCAGATCATGGTCAGCTTTGGACATTTACGGGTAATGTGACATTTTCGCGGACGGCAAGGAGTGAACTGACGTGGTTGACAGCACGGTTGGTGCAGTAGTTAAGCGATTGACTGGTGCGATGCGTGTTGCGGATTCGATCCCGCACGGAACAAATATTTGTATGACCTAAAAGTAGTTGTTCCGGGTCTGGCTGTTTGTGTATGTGAGTAATTTTTTTTGTAAACGCACCCACAATACAGGAGAAATCCCTGGAGCGAAGCAACGTTTTTCAAAAAAAAAAAACTTTCTATACTTTTTCTTTGATCTTCCTGCCGACATGGTATGTACTACACAACAAACTGCTCCGCGGTTTTTGAATGAATAACAACGAGTCATTGCATATTATTACAATATTGAATACTAATCGGACATAATGAACTTTACGAAGTTTTAATTAATACTTTGTTGATGAGTCTATATATTATTGATTTAGAAAAGCGGTTACTGGTTTTATGCAATGTTTATTTATGTGTTTATTTTTATAATGTTATTCAAATCAGCCCTATGAACGTTATTGGTCCTGTGGTTTTTATTACTGCATTTAACATTTTTCTTATTTTTGTGTCGCACATAAATGTGGTTATTAATATACAAGGTGGAGAAGACTATTCAACAATAAATTAAACTTCGTATATCTCATGACGTTCCCGGTCTGTTTACAAAAAATCTGTCAAATATATCCAATATTTCAGTCACTATAAGTCAAAGATCGCCAAAACCCATAGTCGGCCCATCACTAGTAATTAGATTGTTTGAAAAAAAAAAAATTGTTATTTCGATGTTAGAATTTATTCGATAGTTCCAAAATACTCATATGCATTGGTATTAACAGTGTTTTCATTTACTATCGTATTGTCGTCGCTACATTACTATAAGTTTATCCTGAGTCCATCATGGGCTGTCAATGTTTGTTTATGATACTGATATTTTTAATTCCTTGTATTTGTCTATAAAAAATATATTTTGTACTCACGACTGTCATAAAAGCCTCCTTTTTCATCGTCGACGGCGCCTGTGCCTCGCAGTAAACACCGATTAACAAAATCAAACATAATTTATTTAATATACACATTTTTAACTATCAACACTAGATCCCGTTCCACAAAAAAGTATGATTATTTAAAAATGTCCTCTCTAGCCCTTAGCCTATTTTATTTAAAAAAAAAACTAAGGTTCTAATTTCAAATGGCGCGTGGTCGCGCCGCGTTCTCATACTCAAAAGTCGGCCGCCCATGCAGGGGTTTTTATCATTCAGCCTTTTGCACGCATCCTACGTCAGCGCTCGTGTCGAGAATACGATGCGTATCGCGGAAAATGGTAGCACGATATTAATTTATTTATCTCAGTTTAAAAACACCAGCACATGGCCATGTGCATGTCGGATTCCTGGCCTAAGGTTTCTACCTACGGTTAAAGTGCAACAGCCCTGTGGCAGACAGGTAGTTAGGCTTAATAGATAACAAGGTCCCATTGTAATCGTTTAAGTACGGAATCCTGAAAAGTCTGCTCTGTTTTTAATAATTTCTTTCAGAAAAGTTCAAGTAAGTGTGTGTGTGTCTGTCTGTACTCTGTTAGGGTGCGAATCTTGTTTTTGGAATTTTTATTAAGAACATTAATTATTACATTTATTTTTTTATTATTAAGAATAGTTTATTTGACTGTCTACCCTGATTATTATCATCTTATTATGTACGTAGGATGATATGGTTTATTTTTCATTATTAACATCTTATCGGTGCCCGAAATGACCGCACTCGTCAGTAAGAAAGAAAGAAAAATGCGTTTACTGGCATTTAAGCAAAAAAAATATTGCTCCTTAAGACTATAAAATACAGAAAACAATTATAATGCCAAAAGGGCCTCAGCTCAGCATAATGCCAGATGCCATCACAAGGTATAACGCGTGACACTAATTTTCAGCTGCAGCCTACACAATCATGTGTGTGTCCGTTTTAATAAATTAAAGGGTATAATTTAAAAAAAAGCTCATACAAAATCAAATAAAATGTTGTGACATACATTTGTGTGTGTGTGTGTGTTGTGTTGTGATTAATGAAAAACTAAAATAAAAAAATAATGCATGGTAAAAGTGGAATAATTTTGTTTTTAAAAGGGATTAGTAACTAAATTAAATTACAGCTGATGGTGTATTATTCTTGTTAGGTACTCAATATTCTATTGGGGTGATTGAGGACATCCGCTTGGTAATTTAAAAAAAAAATCGTTTCTTTGGTAAAACTGTTTGTTGTGATGAGTACAATCATGTGTTTAAGTATCGGTCACTAATTACCAGTCACCTTATATACTGTTGTATCATCGGCATAAATATGGTATTTGCATTTATTGATATTTTTAATGATATCGTCACGTTACAAAATAAAAAATACTGGCCCAAGAATCGAGCCCTGTGGAACCCCCTTCCTACTGAGCGATGTCTATAGACAAGCGTTGAGCCGGCCGCCCGACGTATTTCAACGAATTACGTACAATCCCCAAGATAGCTATCAAACCATTTACAATAAACTGTTTTACGTACCCTAGGTCACCGAACGGCAGGTCGTTCCAGCCGGATTTAGGCTTGATGGACAAATCTAAGCAAGTAGTAATTTCGGACTCGTTATTTCCCTGATCGTGGTGGGCACTTTAAGAACATTTTATCCGGAGCGGAATCACGCGCGTAATTAAATGCAAGCAAAACTTTAGCTTATAGGGGCCGCTGACGGTTTACAAAAATGCTGTGCTGTAGAAAGAGGCGGGATCAGGAAAGGCGCGCTTGCGTAACCATGCAAGCGGGCTTTTCCCGATCCCGCCTCATTCTCACAGCACAGAATTTTTGCAGTATTGAGAACCCTCAATACTGCCAAACAGCTGCTGGTCCTTGGATTCATTCCTCATTTAAGTAACTTTATTGGGTTTTTATCCTTGGTTTTGGCTTGTGATGAGAGGGGAGGAAGCGCATATGTCTAAAAGAGTGATGAATATAAATGTTGATGGATGGAGAGGGAAAGGAAGGCCAAAGAAAAGATGGATGGATTGTGTGAGGAATTATATGAAAGAGAAGGGAATTAATGATAGCGTGACGGTTGATAGGGGAGAGTGGAAGAAGATAACGTGTGGCACCGACCCCCAGTAACGTGGGACAAGGGCAGGAAGGTAATGATGATGATTGGTTATTTATTCTTAAGTTCCTAATGCCAGCCTGCACCCTAATTGCGTAACACTATCAATCAATCTGAACCATTTTAAAGCCTATTGCTAATCCATTGCTTCATATGTTCGAAAAATTTGTCCGCTCAACAACGTAAATAACGCAATGAATGTTGTTGAACTGTCAAAATTAAAGCTATTCCTACTGTTGCTGTGTTACGTAACTACCCCGCTGAAATTTGAAATTGGAGCTAAGGTAACAATGACATGAGAATGAATACCGTCACTGGAAGAATAAGGTGCCTTCGCCATAAAATAGCTGTTCTAATTAAAAGTTGCATCTCAGGATGGGCATAGAAAAATATTGTTATCCAGCATCAAGTCTTTAATTTAATACTTATTGTATGTAATAGTTAACGTTTTCTTTGTGAGTCAATTTAAACAATTATGCTAATAAGGCCTGCCATGTGCACAGTCAAACGCGTTCCGACTGTAAATGCGTCTCATTGTTGTTACAACATGTTTTACGGTTAAAAATATTTCTGGGTTTTAAAAGTAGGCATAGAATGTGGCTTGGGTGTTCCTTTAGAGAACGTGGCCTTTGGGGACCAAATCTATACAGAATATTATCAATTATAGTCTCTTTTCGTGCCTGTCTGAGTGACCAAGTTGTTCTTCTAAAGTACACAATGGATTTTGATACAGTTTTCATCATCATTTAGAGCATTTTCCGGAAGGTTTGTTTGTGTATAATACATTAATATTCAACTTAAAAGCACAGAAAGTGAAGGAAAACACCGTGAGGAAACCGGCATGTCCTAGAACCAAAAAATCGGAAACGTGTGACATCTACTAATCCGCACTGGGCGCGCGTGATACATTACGGCCCACTCCCTCTCACAGAAATGAGGCTTGTGTGTCCCAGCAGTGGGAACGTTATAGGCTGGTTTTGCTATTATGGTTATATACAGCACAGAAATCTGGATGTTTTTAAAAGTCGTAGAAACCGTGCGAAGCCGGGGCCGGTCGCTTGTATACCTATAATAAGTACATAATAAAGTAAAGGGAATTAGTGAAGCCTGTAATCGTCAGTCACCAAAGTAGAATTTTAACATCCGTATTTAAAAAAAAAAAAAAAATTTTGCTTATACAAAATACACCTTAAACACGTTTCGACGTCATCGACACCCGTATTGTTGATAATGATCATCCTTGAGTTTTAACCATGCTGATCTAAGGAAACTTCCTTATATTAATTGAATTTTAATTAAATTATAAATACCCAATTAAAATTTAATTAAAATTCAATTAATGTGAATAATCCAGTAAATCTATGGAAAATTCAAAGTAAACACCAGTAGTTTACCTATAATTAGAGAGTCATCATTCATTTACAAAACACACACATTACACACACACACACGCACACACACACACACACACACACACACTCACACACACACACTCACACACACTCACACACACACACACACACACACATACACACACACACTTTATATTATACATCAGGGCTGATCTCTCTCCGGTCGCGTCGGATTGCCGTCCCATCGGACTATGAAAGTGAGGGAAGAGAGAGTAAACCTGTGTCTGCGTACACACGCACTATAATATCTTCCGCGCCGAATATAATATCTTCCATTGAGTTTGGCCGCCATGGCCGAAATACGGTGTGGAGGACTATAAACAGTGTGAGTCATCATAATGTGCACATATCGAAATGAGGGAAGCTAAGCTTAATTTTATCGATGCAGAAAATATTTAAAAAAATCTAAAATACTTTTTTACACAGCATTTAAAAAATTCTAGGTCGCTGCTGTGACTCTAGTGTAAATAAATCGGAATAACTTTTAAACTGAACGATCTATCACGATGAAACAAACTCAGTAATGACTGGAAGTAACAGGGCGTCCTCATAAAACAAAAACTAAAGAAGAAAAAATCGCCCTCAATTGAGAACTAAGGGATTTTTTTTTTAACAAAAATCAGATGTTTTTTTTATGTATTTTTACAATAATTGTAAAATTTCTCAATAAAAGCCCCGATTACCTAGCCTTTTTTACGAGGGCTGCACTAAAAGTATCGGGAATGGAATATTTCCACTGTTCCTGTCATATTAATATCTTTTTAATTGAAAACTCCTTGGTTTTAAAAATCGAATACCATTTATTTATTTAAAAAAAGATTCTCGGTCTTGTCACAAGGTTTTGTCAAACTTGTTTAGTCGTTGAGAAAATGGAATTGACTCGAGAAAATTCAAGAGCGATGATTTATTATGACTTTCGAAGTGGTTTAACACAAAAACAGTGTGTTGACCGGATGATTTCTGCATTTGGTGATGAAGCCCCATCCAAAACCACAATTTATCGCTGGTTTGCTGAATTTCAACGTGGACGTGTCAAGCTCAGTGATGATCCCCGTCAAGGTCGTCCAAAAACTGCAGTCACCCAAAAAAACGTTGATGCTGTGCGTAAGCTGATTGAGGAAGATCGACATGTGACATACCGCGAAATTCAGGCAACTTTAGACATTCGCATGAGTCAAATACAAATAATCTTGCATGAACAATTAGGTGTAAAAAAGTTGTTTTCCCGATGGATACCGCATTCGCTCTGTGAAGAGCAAAAAGCAGCTCGCGTTACTTGGTGCGTCAGAACTCTCGAAAGATTCCACGCAGGATCCTCCACGAAGGATGCTGTATACAACATCGTATCAGGTGACGAATCCTGGATATACGCGTACGAACCCGAAACAAAAAACCAGTCACGAGTTTGGGTGTTCGAAAATGAGTTAAAGCAAACAAAAATTGTTCGTTCACGGAGTGTTGCAAAAAAAATGGTGGCCACGTTTGTCTCCAAAACCGGCCATGTTACGACTATTCCTCTTGAGGGACAAAGAACGGTTAATGCAGAATGGTATGCTAGCATTTGTTTGCCACAGGTCGTTTCTGAACTCCGTAAAGAGAACTGCAACCGCCGCATCATCCTCCATCACGACAATGCGAGTTCTCATACCGCGCACAGAACAAATAGTTTTTAGAGCAAGAAAACATAGAATTGTTAGACCATCCGCCGTACAGCCCCGACCTAAGCCCTAATGATTTCTATACTTTCCCTAAAATAAAGAATAAATTGCGTGGACAGAGATTTTAATCACCTGAAGAAGCTGCGGACGCCTACAAAACGGCTATTTTGGAGACCCCAACTTCCGAATGGAATGGTTGCTTCCTTGATTCCCGATATTTTCAGTGCCGCCCTCGTATTACTTTAAATTATTATCCATCGTATCAGCTTTCTAAAAGTAAAAATACCATGTTTATAACTCAATCACAACATTTCCTATCAACTGTTAAAGAAAGGCCTTGCACTCGGCTACGTACCATACTTTACCAGGTAGGTACCCTTTCTTTCTTTTTTAGTTTTTTTTGCCGTCTATTACATTATGCTTAGTTTCCCTCACTTCGATGTGTGCACATTATGAAGACTCACCCTGTATATATGTGTGTATATATTATACATATATTTTGCCTATTTTTAACCGACTTCAAAAAAGGAGGAGGTTCTCAATTCGATTGTATGTTTTTTTTTTAAGCTATTGCATAGCTTTTATCGCGGGCTTTGAGCGCGGCGACTGAATCAAGAAATTCCGTAACGAAAATAAAACCTAACACCCCCCACTCCGCCTACCATGTAGCTCGGCCGAGCGTTCGCTTAGCGAGTATGTATATGGTACGACTGTACTTGAATTGATATCAAAGAAAAAAAAATACGGCATAAATAAAAAATAAATAAATAATTATAATTGCATAAGTTGATAAAAAATGTTATGCAATAGCTTTACCGCGGCAGTTCCCGAGTGCCACACGTGTTTTTTCTTTTTCTTGTGTGTTGGCTCAGATCTTTTTTCTGGGTGAACCGATTTGGATGATTCTTTTTTTATTTGAAAGCTGGTGCTTCTTATGTGATCCCATTTAAATTTGATCAAGTTCTAACTAGTTTTTGAGTTATTTTTAATACTGCGTATTTTTTTCACTTATTTTATATTGATGATGTTTTAATAATTGCCTGTCACTGTTATTTACATATCAAGTAGTGGTATACGAATTTGTGTGGGGTAGGTATTACAACTAAAAAGTGAAAAATAAAAACTTTTTTACAAAAATCAACCGACTTCCAAAAAAACACTAAGAAACGTGAAAAATAACTTTAATTTCGGAAGTCGGTGTCTTTGGTTTTTGTATTTTCGTTTTTGGCCACCGACATTTTTAGTGTTTTTTTTTTTGAAGTCGGTTGTTTTTTGTACAAAAGTTTTTAACTGACCGTTTTGACCTCTCAGGAGAGGTCGTGCTGGCCACTCAATAAAGTAAACAAAACAGATTTTAAAATAGTACCTATAATTTACAGGGTCCAGCTGGCCACGCAACAAGTAAACAAAACACAGATGTTTAAATAGTACCTGTAATTTACAGTAATTATTTAGTACAGCAAGAAATAATAGAGCTCTTGGTAAAGAGTCGTGTAATCTCATCCGGGAGAATGTGATTACCTACAAAAGATTGAGTAATTATACAATAAACACTATAATACTATAAAAAAAATAGAAAAACTTTAGAATCTGCCGCCTTGCAGATTTGCTGTATTCCTGTTTAAGGCGCGGTAAGAAGCAAATTTTTAGGTAATTGACAATAGGGCATCGCGGCAACAAATAAGATTCAAACAGCGCAGCGATGCGTTTGATGTTAGTTAAATCGAACGGCCACAAAATTGTGCAATTTTAATTTAATAGAAAAATAAATGCACGGCGCTGTGGAATAACTTTTAGGTATTTCTTTAGTTGATTAAATTTCCTTTATTATCGTTACATAAAATATGACGTTGACGCCTACGCTCAAAATTTTGATCTGTTTTACGATTTTTTTTATCATGCTACTATTTGATTATTTTGAATAAGTCTTTTCTTTGAAAATTTGACAATACACAAAAAAAATATCTGGCTTTTAATATGTATCAATACGCCTAACGTGCGACAACGAACTGAGCATTTTGCGGTGTCCTACGTTGAGCAGCGCCCTCATGTTGGTGCCGGTGTAATTACAGGCACACGGGACATTTCAGCTTTGTCTCAGGGATGGCACAGCATCTGCGATGCCTCTGTACTTGCAGATCCCTAGGCAGAGACCATTTACCATCAGGAGCATGTTTCCACTCAATTACCTACATTCAAAAAAATACAAAAAAAAACCTTTTCAAATTAACTCATTTGCCTAAATGACAGCAATTATTGTAAAAATTGCAATTTCCAGTAAATAACCATCAGCTCAAAGGGACTTTTTTGTGACTGAACAATGAACATTTGACCTCTGCATATTGTTTCCAATTGGACGAGCTCATTTCAGTGCCTCCTATCTATAGTACTTATTTAAATCTGTTGTATTTCCGCTGTCCGCTGACCAGTGTCCTTTATCGTTGGTCTAAAATCTAAATGTATTGGGGGCTTTGTTCATGAAGACCGTTGTTATATTGTTTTCTACCTGACTACGGCAAAGCCAAAGGAGGGATATGATTTTAACAGGCTATGTAAAATCCGGAGTCACACGTAATCTGTACGATTTATATAACTACGTACGGTCACCAAATGTGATAAGACCAGGGTCGTCGGATATAGTTGAAGTATAGTAAGAAACCGATGGATGGTTTCGAATGAAATTTAATTTGATAAATTACCTGTTTGTTTTCTATAAATTAAATTAAAGTAATTTTTTATTAAATTTTATTCTAAAACATTCATCGGTTTCTTGCTAAATTTCAACTATATCGACGACTCTGGTTACTTATCTCTTTCGGTGACTGTACATGACGTGTCCCTCCGGATTTTTGTCTTGTTTATAGTTTTTTAGTTGGCGTTTTTGTCATAGTTGGATTATAGTATTTAACTTTTATTTTTGTTTATCTAATTGCCTGGAGCCTGGGCCCTCGGTATCTTAGAGAAATCAAGGAAATGGTGTCTTGATGGGAGAATTAAAATAATTTACGGGGATGCGCTTAGGTAGCCCGAGAAATTCAACTCTAAATTCAACATTTTCTTACTTTTTTTAAATGTAACTTATTTACCTAATTTTAATTGAGTATATGTTGTGCCAATTCTTTGAGCCGTTTTGTTTTGCTTAATTCGTATGATGTGAGTCGTACGAACTTGTTGTTTTTTACGGATCACGATATGTATATTTTAATAGAAACGTATTAGAATAATTTGCAAGCTACGAATGAGCAGTATACTGTGTAGTAAATTCTTGAGTCATGACACAATTTCATGTTGAATTATAATAACAAATAGAACTGGGCCGTGTCGGAAATAAATAAACTTCAAAACAACGTCGTTTGATTACCAACTTCAAGGTAACCGATATTAAATATTTAACTTTTTTGTTAATTTTGTCCCAAATAATTCTCAAACATAATATTTCCAAATTATTAGTATACAAATAGAATTTAAGACCAATTATTTTAAAAAAACAAAAATCCGACTGCAAAAACATATACCTAACTGAAAAGAAAAAAACAAGCATTATTATTATTATCATCTATTGAACTTTGTTTTGTGTAAGTTTATCGCTGGCGGGTCAAACAAAAGTTACACCATATTTCAGGTTATTGGTTTATCCCCCCCCTCCGATAAACTTACCTACACAATAAAACTTCAATAGATAATTGCTTGGTATGTGTTTTTTCAGTCGAGTTTATTTTTATTTTTATAAGTTGCTTTATTTCAAGTTTTTTAGTTTTATTAATGTAGGTTTTCTCAGTCCAAATGACATTTAAACATATAAGTTGTAAGTATATATTTGTGTAAGCCTTTTATAAAACCCTTAATTTTGATACCCCACTCTATAGGGTTCGATGAAAAAAAATTTGAAGATATAATTTGGCGCCAAAAATCAGCCACTTTAATTATTTCATTGTTTTGATATACCCAGTGCCACTCTCACAATTACGACACCTCTCAAGCTAAATCCCATCAACCCGTTTAAGCTACAGAACGATTAAAATTTAACGGTGGCTGTGCAGTGCGCTATTCGCTGCGCAGTACCGCACCCCTCACCCGCGCTGACAAGAGAATTGGTTACTGCGCAGCGACTCGCCTCATGTTCCGAGCCGCGATTCAGTTTGAATCGTACTATACATAGCGTACCAAAGAAATATATATACATTTAAACATATACTCGGAAAACAGGGTCCTTTTGGCGTAGTCGGGTAAAAACACAGTAAAATATATAATAATAGATGCCATCGAAATATTGCAATTGCAATGACTAAGTTTGGACTTTATGTATATATATTATAAACTAGCTGACCCGACAGACTTTGTCCTATCCAAATTTCAATAAATTTGTTTGTGATCGTTTTTGAATTTGTGAAAAGCTGTTGGAAAGCGGTAAAACTGAGAATCTTTGCGTAATAAAGGGAATATGACCCAAAACTTCTCTTTCACACCACTATACCGATAATTTTGTTGATAACTTTTCCATGACAATAAACAAAACAAAAAAAGAATTACGCATATACCATCGTTTGAACCGTAAGTTATGGTCTTATCAAGTTCATACGAAATTCCCATAGAAAAAAAAGGATGTTTAGTTATTCCCGAATTTGATAATTTTCCGGGAAACAATATTAAAAAAAAACTGTACATAAAAATCTGGTTCGGAGTAATATGAACATTTTAAAACCAAAAATTGCCAAATTGGTCCAGCCGTTCTCAAGTGACGCGCTTACCAACGAACAGCATTTCATTTTTATTGATATAGATCAGTGGTTCTTAACCTTTTAGTAATGAGGGACCATTTGACAAAATTTCTGTCTTGCCATGGACCACCAACTGTTTGGAGGTACTACAGTAAATGTAAATGAATAAAGGCCTACACTGTCAACACTGTAATTTGGAACATTGTAAAAGCCCCTTATTTTTAAAAGAGTAACCGTGGAGTTTATTGCCGGCTCTTCTCCATAGGAAACAACCAATTGGAACCGTGCACCTAGCTTCTGACGTTTCATAAGTGCCCATGTTGGTTTAGGTGAAATAAATTATTTTGATTTCTGTTTTTTTTTTTGAAAGGATTGTTCTATCTATAAATAAAACACGCATAAAATTGTTCAAAGCCAACAGTATTTTTATTTTTGTGGCGCCCACCTCGCCCCGGCTAGGTTCTCAACTCGCACGACACGTCGTTGTGTCGACTCGTTGTCACTAGTTGAATGTCTTTTGGATGGCTTTGCGAACCACTTCGGGTGCTTCCAGGGACCACCAGTGGTCCGCGGACCACCGGTTAAGAACCACTGATATAGATAGATAAAGTCGCTTTTTGTGTTTGTCTGTGTGACCGCCTTATTATTATAATTTTATAGGGGATGAAAGTTTGTATGGGATATGAAAATATAAATTCGTGCTTTTGGTAAGAAATAAAACAATATTTGTTTCAGCGGTTTTGTAAAATCGTCCCCCAAGGGAGTGTAATAGGGGGTTTTTGTCCCGGTCATAGCTACAACAAAACGGTCTAAGAGACTTTTCTTAACTTTTTGAGAATTTTGATTTGCATTCACAGATTTGAAAAAAAATCACAGTCAGCAGAAAAATGGGGAGCCTTTACCTATCGATCATGTTTCATATAAGGATCAAACACCTCTATTAGACCAATTGAGGTTTGGGTACTAGAAAAGTCAGAAATCGCGAAAATCTTTTCCCATACATTTCGTAGGAAATGAGACTACAACTTACTGTTTTACTATCGATAAACTGAGCTACAAAAAAGACTAATCGAAAAACAAATAAAACATAATAGCTTCTACTTTGGGTATTAAGATTTTTTGTAACCTTTCTGGTTGGCACTCGACGCATCGGGTAATTTACCACTCCAAAGCATCTGACCGGTTTTTATTATTTAAAAAAAAAGCTTTTAATAAGTCTAGTCCTACTAAATTAAATGAGTTCATTTTTGTCACAGAATTTCGGAAATCATAAGCAACCAGGCAACAAACTATCTCGATTCTGTGTTCAAAGCAAATAAAATTATGACGTGTATTCGTTCGAAATTAAAAAGTATATTCTTTTTTTAATTATTTTCGGCCGTTCTTTATTGCAGCGGTCCGCCCATCCATAACAAAAAAGTAAGTTGTAGTCTCATTTCCTACGAAATGTATGGGTTTTTTTTGCGTTTTCTGACTTTTCTAGTGCTCAAACCTGAGTTGGTTCGATAGAGCTTTTTGATCCTTAAATGAAACAAGATCGATTGGCACAAAAAAAGAAAAATGTGGAAATTGCCCATTTTCCTGCTGACTGTACATTTTTTTCAAAATTTGTGAATGCGAATCAAAATTTCTCAAAAAGTTAAGGAAAGTCTCCTAAGACTGTTTTCCTGTAGCTACAACGGTTAAGGCAGCTGTTCTTGCTGCCCCATCTCAAAAATCCACTCTTTATGATAGGATGGTTTACCTACTGGACCTCCTCCTTTATTTTGAAACAGATTAAAAAAAATCTCTTCATCTTGTTCCAGGTTGTGAAAGACGCGACCATGTCCCCAGGAGCGCCATCGAGCGTGGAAGCTGAACGAACAGAACTTCTGGGCTCCCTGACCACGCAGCAGCAGCAGAGGACCAGCGCTAGGGTCATAAAGAAGCTTCGACTGGAACCGCCTGTCGAAAGGGACAAGAGATCTGGGAAGAAAGATGGGTCTGATGGTGAGTTTGGCAATAAGCACTGACAACATACAGTGTATAACATCGACAAGGAAACTGTTACTACAAATTCAATTATTCTAGACGATAGGTTCTCAACGTGGGCGATAACGCCCCCTCGTGGGACGTTCGTGGGGGCAGTAGAAGACCCAGACAAAACATATCCTATCTTACTTACGACTATGTATAATTACACGTTTAATCGTGCCAATAACTGTTTTAGATTCGCGACAGATGATAAGTAACAAAAATTAGGGTGCTCTAAAAAAACAAATATTCTCAAAGTGGGCGGTTGGCAAAGTAAGATTGAGATTTTGAGAAACTGTTCTAAACCCACTATAGCGTTGAAGTTTTTCGACAGCATAAAAAAAATCTACGTCTAGAATCATGTGCTGAATTCGTGTATCTTTACATTACAAAAAATAACATCACGGTGATATGAAGGGTCACAAATGCTCCATAAATTTTTCATCGATAAATTGAAAATAAACTAAAACGCAAACAGAATAGGGTTGAAAATAGCGTGCAAGAGATAATTTCCTGTAGCGTCTGCTCGCGTATGCTCGTGTTTTACTCAAAACGTGACTTCTAAAAACATGCTCGAGAATTTTAGTACTGCTCGCTGAGCGCTCACGTAAAAGGTAAGCAGAGGTGTAAAGTCAAGTCAGTAAATTGTCCGTATATTCAAATTACAACTGTCATTCTTTGACAGGTATATGAAATTGCTAAATTGCTAATTGCTGAATTGCGTTTCAAATTGACGTAGGGTGTGAAGTTGCTTAGCAATTCATTTCCCTGATTGTACAAGGTCTTAGAACTTACGTTGATATCAAATGCCCAGAATGTTGTAATGAGGTTTTCATCTGTTAGTAACTTACATTCTACTGCGAAAATGGGATAGATACACGAGTATTGAATAGTTAGTTAGTTGAGAGTTGAATATTCAAAACAATAAGAGAATGCAAACCTCTGAATGTCCAAACTATACTAAGGCTTGCACCACTAATCACTAAATACGTTTAGCGCTAAACGAATTTAAATCATAGTTGTGTTTCTGTCATCTTCAAACGATTGACAGAGACAGAATGATGTTTAAATATATTTAGCGCGTAAACGTGTTAGTGGTGCCGATTCTCTTGTACACCGAACTAAACTAACTTAAGTATCACTAAAATTCCTTACTTTTGGCTATGAGAATCTAAAAGCTATTCTGCAAAAAATATCTCTAAATTTAAAAATAATTTTGACGTAACTAAAATTTAATTTGACAAATTTCGCGACTCCACATGGTACTTGTTTGCCCTACCCCGTGTTTTTCTTTTTTTGAGCCGGGAGGCGCGCATAGCGGGTAGCCTCAACTTGTTTTTCATGGAATTTTTCACTTTTTGTATGGAAAATATGAAAAAATATTACCTACATGTAGAGTTTTAGGGGTATGAGGCTTTTACTAAGGGGGTCGAAATTTTCATTATTTTTGCTTTAGGACACACCATTTTCGAGATATAAGCATAATAAAATATAAACAAGATACAGTACTGTTTTGCACCTGAAGTCGAGGTGTTGTGGTGAATTTTAGTTCATGACAATTAATTTTATTCCACACCTTATTAATCGCGATTACAGATAGCCAGATTTTCTTAGACAACCAAAATTTTAGGTGAAAACGTAAAATTCAGAATAGCCAAATTGCCATTTTCACTAAACTAATAATTCAGTGCAATCTTAGTGCTATCAAACTAAAATATAGTTAAGTGGTGTCACAGAATGAGAAATCGTGGTTTGACAGGAATAAACAAAATTTTAGTGATTTTTAGTCTAGTTTAGAGAATTTTGTGACAAGAGAATCGGCACCAGTGTCCTGTGGTGCAAAAGGATCATATCAATGACTTAGGCAGCATGTTCATTCGAGCAGAGAAGTGCAGAGCTGGGAAAGCATAAAATAAAATAATAATAAAAATTATATTCAAAAATATAAGGTATAAGGTTAAATACAGTTTTTCTTAAATTTATGTCAAGTTCATCCATAATTTGTGATGCCAGCCAGCATACACCGCGTGAGGGGAGATGCCCTCACGCCTCTAGTCGCGGCGGAAGACGCCCTGGACGTCGGGAACAGATCGCAGATTCCCGGCCACCGTAGATCGGGCTGGGGTCGGGACGGGGTCTGCTAGGGCCGCTGCCTGCCAGGGTCGCGGATTATTCGAAAGAGTTACCGTGGCCCTTGCACATAGGCAACTGAAGGAACACGGGTGGGTTTTGTCAGTAAAAGTCTGACTCGCCCTCCCGCTCCGCCCAGAGCGGGAGAGGTTATTTGATGATTTCCCATCCAAAAAAAAAAGAAAAAAGGAAAGCATACACTACTAGAAGTGTAGCTAATCTTTGTTCTTCGACGCTTTAATGGACAGACAGTCTTCAAATTGATTTGCGTTTGAGGATTCCGCCAAAAAAGCAATTTATAAAAAAACACCTTGGTAGCTACAAAAAAAAACATTATGTTTATTATTCTTTCAGCGAATAGATTTGAACGAACGACTCAATGCGAATATGTGATAGATTTTTAACCGACTTCAAAAATAGGAGGAGGTTCTCAATTCGGCTGTATGTGTGTTAGCTCAGAACTTTTTTCTGGGTCAACCGATTTGGATGATTCTTTTTTTATTTGAAAGCTGGCATTTTAATTTGATTAAGTTCTGATGAGTAGTTTTTGAGTTATCCTTAATACTGCGTATTTTTTTCCACTTAGTTTATATTGATGATGTTATACCTAATAATTTCCTGTCACTGTTATTTACATATAAAGTAGTGGTATAAGAATTTGTGTGGGGTAGGTACCACAACTAAAAAGTGAAAAATATAAACGTTTTTACAAAAAACAACAGACTTCCAAAAAAAACGAGAAAAGTTCTTTGTAAAAAAGTTTTTATTAATTGTGAACATATTTTAGTCTAGCCAAATCGTTACTTTTTTTTTGGCATAACGCCACTATAATTATAATAACACTATTCATTTATAAATTATTATTATATATGACGCAGAAGGTACGTCTCTCTCGATATCATCAGCCATTTTATTACGGTTATTGCGCAATATAAAAACCGTTTGCAGTTCAAATCCTACTAATATTACAAATGTGAAAGTTTGTGAGGATGGATGGGTGGATGGATGGATAGAGAGATGTTTGTTACTTTTTCACGCAAAAACTGCTAACGGATTTGGTTGGAATTTGGAACACAGATAGATTATAACCTGGATTAACACGTAGGTTACTTTTTATCCCGGTAGTACGTTCCCGTGGGATAAATTCCGACCTCCACGCAGGCGAAGCCGCGGGCAAAAGCTAGTTAAATTATAATTTACGATCAAATTAATCACACTAGCGAATCACACACTGTAGGTACACGACACAACTACATTATACGGAGCGCGCGACAGTTTCTAAACGTGTTCACTGCTTAACCGCCAACAACAAACTCTGCTTTTACTCTGGTCAAGTGTTATGTTATAGACTCTGTCGAGTGCCAACTGGTGGCGCTGGCGTCCCGATTAGTCGAAGTCAAACGATTGATTTAACGTATTTCCGACATACATATAACTTCATAGTTAAACTAAACGCCGGAAGGGGACGCCAGAAGGATATTATTATAGTGACCTTATTTGTGATGTTCTTCAGAAAGATCAGGTGCGCAGTACTCGCAACCGGCGTGCGTGTATGACAAGATATATGAACGTAAACGAGGCAAACGGAGTATATAAGGATCGTAGCAGGTGGCGTTCTGTAGTTTCTGCCTACCCTCATGGAAAGAAGGCGTGAGTTTATGTATGTATGAATGAAACTTCATAAATAATCAAGTAATCAAAACACAATCAACACATCAACAAACAAGATCGTTTTCCAATGTTAAATTTTTACTGTAGAATACATAATTTGATTTGATTTGCTGCTGGTAGACTTACGTAATTTCACTCCGCACATAACACTTTCACAACACCAATTTATCTCGTCTGGTCGACGTGCGTATGTCCCTGCAGGATCCAGCAGAATCAACGTCAGGTCTATTTCCCTGACACATGCTGCGCTGGACTGCCACTTGGTGCAACCTTGAAGCACTCACCACACTTTGTACATTCGTGATTTGATTTAAAGCATGTCATCGTGTCAATTTATGTCTTTTTAATGTTTTTATTTTTTGTATACTTATTGGCACCTTGTTTTTATACATATTCATGTACTTTTTTTATTATTTAATTGTACTTTTGTGTGTTTTGCTGTCTTTTTGTGCACTGAATAAATGGTTTATCTATGTCTGGATCACACATTCGCATTCTGAGTTAATCTTTTCAAATAACTAAACCGCCCAGGCCAGTTTTTGGTTTTAAATTAACTAAGTAACTGCGTGTTATTAACTAGGAAACTAACCTGCCTACAAGGTTGACCGCATACCACAATTTTATTAACAATTTAAATGATTTTGGAAAAATAACTTAAGACTATTATTGCATAATTTTATTTATTACTAGCTTCTGTCCGCGGCTTCGCCCGCGTGGATGTCGAAAAATTATCCCACGGGAACGTGATACCGGAATCAAAAAGTAGCCTATCTTCTTCCCCGGGATGCCATCTATCTCCTCGCCAAATTTTTTTGAAATCCTTTCAGTGGTTTAGGCGTGAAAAGGTTGAAATATTGGATGTCATGGGTTTTTTTATTTTTTTGCGCGAACCCAAATTATTTTTCTGAAATAAAAGTAGCTTAAGTTATTCCCTAAAACATCAGCTATCTGCCAGTGAAAGTCCCGTCAAAATCGGTCTAACCGTTTCGGAGATTAGCCGGAACATACAGACAGACAGACAAAACATTAAAAAAATATATATATATGTTATAAGTACCGTATATACTTACGTATGAATTTAGTAAAAAGCTGTTATTTTGTCACTAGCTGCGCCCCGCGGTTTCACCCGCATAAGTCTCGATCCCGATAAAATATCGGGATAGTAAGTATCCTTTCTTTTAATCCAAGTCATGGTCTACCTATGTGCCAAATTTCATCCAAATACGTTCAGCCGTTTTTGCGTGATTGAGTAACAAACATCCAAACATCCACACTTTCACATTTATAATATTATATATATATATATATATATATATATATATATATATTATATAATATAGTAGGAAGTAGGATTACAAACAGACATTTCAATTTTATTTATTTGTGTAGATTACTACACTACCCACTACTCTTTCTGAAATCAACATAGCTTACACCGGGGTAAAGTTGATATTTGTTTAATTAGAAATCAAAATAACATGAATCGGAACAAGAATTTAAATAGCTTAATAATGCTAATGTCTTATTGACTTTTATCATTAGATACCTTTTGATCAGGTGTTAATCTGTTAGTTATTATACATTTTAAAGTTTAAATGATAAATGATAAATGATAAATGATTTTATTTCTGTAAGTAGGTTTGTACAAACACTTTTACACGTCAATCATGTTTTTTAAACTAGATGAGGTCGGCGTTTCCTATCTGACTACTCTGAGAAGAAAGGCCGAAACAAACTCAGAGGTCACAGTCTCTTTTAAAGTTCAGACATAATCTTGGTCAGGTCATGCGAAGACCATGCAGATTGGTATCTGAAATGGTCTTTTGAGGAAAGAACCACACAGTTTGAGTGGACCTGTCCAGTCAGTGCACGCATTTGTCAGTAATCGTGCAGCTCGACTCAGGAAGTCAGGACTTAAGGAGCTCAACGATTCGACGAACAATACCAAAGAAAGGACATTTGGGTAGGCCGCATAAATTACTCAAACTGCCAGATCATAATTAAAATTAAATTAGAAAAAAAAAAAAAAAAGCAATTACCCACATAGTCTTCACATTCACAAAATTAAAATAATATAATACTTTACAAGTAAATACTCATGTCATTGTATATATAAAATTTATCAATGTCAATGTGTATATATAAATTCGGCAATAATGTTTGAAGATCATGTAGATCGGTGTCTGAAATGGTCTTTTGAGGAAAGAACCACACAGATTAAGTCGACCTGTCCAGTCAGTGCACGCATTTGTCAGTAACCGTGCAGCTCAACTCAGAACTTAAGGAGCTCAACGATTCGACGAACAATACCAAAGAAAGGACATTTGGGTAGGCCGCATAAACTACTTAAACTGCCAGACCAAGAATAAAACTGAAAAAAAAAAATGACCCACATAGTCCTCATATTCACAATAATGAAAATAACATAATACTTTTTATAGTAAATATTCATGTCTAAAAAGAGTTAGCAAACTAAAATCAACATTCACTGTGTAAATTTATTGGAGCAGCTCAATCCCAAGCCTTTTTGTCTTCAATATAGTCTTTCACATTATAGTAGGCTTTTTGGCATAATTTCCGCTTTATAAAAGATTTGAATTTATTAAAGCTTAGATCTTGAATGTGGCTAGGAAGTTTATTATAAAAACGTATACATTGGCATCTAAAGGAGCCACCAATTTTTTTGAGCCTGGTTGTAGGAACAAGAAATTTGTGTTTGTTCCTGGTATTTATATTGTGGATATCACTGTATTTTTTAAACAGATTAATATTTTTATGTGCATACAAAAGATTTTCATAAATATACTGAGAAGGCACAGTAACAATATTAATCTCTTTAAATTTATCTCTGAGGGAGTGTCTGGGACTTAATTTATAAATTGAACGAATTGCCCTTTTTTGTAAAACAAAAATTGTCTGTATATCGGCGGCATTTCCCCACAACAGAATACCGTACGACATCACACTATGAAAATAACTAAAGTATACTAAACGGGCAGTCTCTAAATCTGTTAAATTACGAATTTTTCTAACGGCGTATGCTGCAGAGCTAAGCTTTTTCGACAATTTGTCTATATGGGGGCCCCATTGAAGCTTGGCATCCAAAGTTATGCCTAAGAATACTGTGGTATCTTCGGGTTTCAACACTTCACCCTTTATGAGAACACTAGTTTCTACTTGTCTAACATGAGGTATCGTGAACTTAATACATTTCGTTTTTTTCTCGTTAAGAAGTAGGTTATTAACATTAAACCAGTTAACTACTATTGCGAGAGCGCTATTTACATTGTCAGTAACCAGCTGCTGACGTTTGAGTTTAAATAAAAGTGAAGTGTCGTCTGCAAACAACACTATATCATGTTTATCCTTTATGAGGTAAGGCAAGTCATTTATATAAATAAGAAATAAAAATGGGCCAAGAATTGAGCCCTGGGGGACCCCCATTCTTACTACAGATCCGGGTGAACGTTTTCCGTTAACATCAACTCTCTGAATCCTATCACTTAAGTAAGAAGTAAGAAGATCCAGAGAGGCGTTTCGGATTCCGTAGTGGTGCAGTTTCCTGATTAATGTTTCATGAAGAACACAATCGAATGCCTTGGACAAATCGCAAAAGATTCCCAAAGCATCGCATTTGTCCTCCCATGCATTATAAACATGTCCTAAAAGTTCAACTCCGGCATCAGTAGTCGAACGACCTCTTGTAAAACCGAACTGTTTGTTATGCAGTAATTTGTGTTTATTAAAAAATCTTTGCATTTGATTCAAAATAAGTTTTTCAAAAATTTTACTAAAAGTAGGTAGCACTGAAATGGGTCTATAATTAGTAGGATCTGATGTACTACCTGATTTAAACAACGGTATTATTTTACTGTTTTTCATAAGATCAGGAAACTCACCACAGTCAACACACTTATTAAAAATACCAGCTAAAGTAGGTGATACAATGTTTATAATCGACTTTGCAACGTCCACAGAATTGCCCCATAGATCTGCGGTCTTTTTAACATTTAACGTTTGAAAGGTTTTAATTATATCTTTACAGGTGACATATTGGAAATGAAATTCAGAATCACAAACAGGGACGTTTTCTTTAAGTAAAGACTCTGCAGCAGTGGGTGATGAGTTTAGAGATTTAGTAGTGGATACAGGAATATTTGTAAAGAAATTTTCAAAGGCCACGGCGACTTGTGAATCTGATTTAATTATACTGTCATCAATATCAAGGCTGTAGTCACTACATCGGTTGCATGACCTTCCCGTTTCGCTATTAATGATACTCCATGTCATTTTAATTACATTACTACTATTTTTAATTTTTGAACTCAAATAACGTGACTTGGCCGTACTACAAACTTTTTTAAATAATTTTGAATAATTCTTAACATATAAATTAAATTCAGCAGTGTTTATATAAGTCCGTTCATCATATAGTTCATAAAGCCGTTTTCTACTTTTATGTATACCAATGGTGGCCCAGTCACTGAAGGAAGCGTTACTATTCACCGAGAAAGTCTTTGGAATGAATGTGTTATCAAATTGTTTACAATACATATTAAAAAAATCATTATATTGTTTATTAGGGTCATCATTAGTCGACAAAAATGGTAATTTACTTAAAAGTTTAGTTTTAAATGTTTCCAAGCGATTATTAGTTTTTGGGTTAACAGTGATATCTTTTTTAGTCATTTTTTTGCTTATATTTGGAATAGTGATCAATTGTCCGCAATGATCCGAGTCTATTAAATTAATAATTTCTTTGTGGGTTGGTATAATATCTGTATAAATGTTATCTAAGCATGTGGCACTGGTGGGAGTTATTCTAGTGAATTTATTTAGTTTATTACGCATAACTGGTCTCGTCCTGCTAGCCATCGTAACCAATAAAATTCTGTGAAAATCTTGCAGTCAAACTTAAAGGATGATTTCCACCAAACGGCTCGCATCGCATCTGATCGGAAAGGCTACGAACGGTTGCGGCGACAGCCGATCGCGTCCGGGAGGATGTCGACGCATACGATCGGCTCCATACCGTCGCTTGCGAACGTATCCGTTTCTGCGCCTAGTCAAAAAGTTTCATTCCTACCGTGTTGAGGTGTTCTAATTTTTGAAAATGGTTGAAGTTGACATTGTATTGCGTTAGAGGAAGAAGAAAATAATCATAAAACACAGAAGAGGAAAAGAAAGATACGACGACAGGCGAACGGAGCCGATCGCGCGTCGCAGCATACTTTCGGCTACGATCGCGTGTCGCGTAAGACGCCCGCGGTCAAGCTGCTGTGCTCGGCTTGGTAATATAGACTTTAAATATTCTGTACACGAGTTAATATCGTTTAAAGATTGTAAAATCCGCTCCGATGCGATGCAATGCGAGCCGTTTGGTGGAAATAACCTTTAACACAACTCCAGAATGAACTTTATCACGCCTGAACTTCTGAAAATACAGACATGATAGTCCGGCTAACCAGAAACCACACATCAGTGGTAACATTTGAACGACCAAAGCCGCCCTTACTTCTACGCTATCAGTTTCAAATTTTTGTCTTAGATTTGTGGTCGACTGTACACCCACATTTCTCTATTTATGTTTAAGTCCAACTCCCAAGGCATGTAATAGGACACGAGCGAGTCTATAACCATTAACCAGGCGCTAACCAGGGTAACAGGTTACTTGAGATAAAGGCTGTTTTCAGGCCTCTTGTAGTTTTTCCCCATGTAAAATTTATAACCCCCAGTAACCTAAAATATCTGCCAAAAATGTAAATTAGAATATTTTCTTTCTTATTTCCAGACATCCCAGAATGCGAGACCCCAAGCAAGATCGACGAGAAAGAGCTCAAATTCCCGACAGTGAAGCAACGAATGCCCAAAGCGCTCTGGTCCACTGACGAAAAAAACTTATTCTTTGAAGCACTCAACGAGTATGGGAAGGACTTCGACGCTATAACTGCCTACATCTGCGCCAAGATGAAGAAGAAAGGCATGCCGGATGTGAACCTGAAGACCAAGACGCAAGTCAGCCATTTTTACTACAGGACCTGGCATAAGCTGTCCAAACATGTGCATTTTGATGAGAGTAAGTTTCGTATTTTTTTCCATATTCTTCTCTCTTCACATCTCCATTGTCCTTCAAAGTACACCCACATCTCGCCAGTTAGAAAGAAAAGGAAAGAAAGAGCACTAGATTAGAATATAATAGAATATTCTTTATTATATAAGTATACCATACGAAAAACAAATTACGAATTGATAATTTTCCGCAAAAAACGTACATAATATATAAGAAGATAATTAACTCGAATAAATGATACTAGTTACTAAAACAAAACAGATTTATAATAACGAGCACAGAACAGTTAAAAGAGATGGTAATGTTAAAGTGACAGTGAAACATACACTCTCTCTTAACTGTTCTGGACTTAAATGAAGTCCCATGTAAAAACCGGGAAGCAAAATTGTTGTCATCAACCGGCCATAAATCCAGAATCCGGGCTGCTACTGAGAAATCCCTTGATTGACCACATCTTCATACCACGCTAGTGATAAATCAAAAACGTAGTAGCTATAAAAGTAACCGACGACATACATATCATCAATTCAGAGTATGTAATAGTATCCATATTATTAAATAAATTAAAATAACCATATCCATGACTATACGGTACTTAAGCTATAAATTATATTCAATGTGACAAGCCTCGCTAATGGGACCACGCGGCATCGCTATGATTACATGTGATGTAATGTCTTAATAATATTATATTAATACGTCTTTTTCATTGTACTGATGGCTTGACATGTGAATGCCACCGCTGTGTAGTTAGATAACCGTTTATTATGTGAGTAGCATTTTCCATTTACTTCGGATTTTTCCTATTTCCATCGATCCTTTGCCTTTTAGTTGGGTGATATCGTCGATCCATCGTTTGTGGGGTCTACCAATTTTCCTCTTTCCTTCTGGTTCTTTCCATTTTGTGATTTTTATGGTCCATCTATTGTCTGCTAGACGGGCACATGACCAGTCCATAGCCATTACATTTTTTGTGCATGTTTTAACGCACCGGTTACGTTCGTCTTGTTTCTAATCATTTCGCTTCTAATTTTATGGACTTTCCTTATTTTTTTACCGACTTCCAAAAAATAGGAGGTTATACATATATGTTCGGCTGTATGTATGTTTTCTTTTGATGTATGTTCACGGATTTCTCCGTCAATTGTGGACCGATTTTGAAAATTCTTTTTTGTTTGAAAGGGTGGTACAATTGTCACCAAGTCAGAATCTGATGAGGGGATCCCATAGAAATCCAGGAAAATCTTCATATTTTATAGGCACACCTATAGCGATTTGGGTATTTTTTATAGTAACTCGTGCATTTGCTCTCGGAAAGCACTATCCGGTGAAGTGGAACTGATGATTAAGACCAGAGGTGGCCACCGGAACTACTCAATAATAAGCATTTCAAGGATTGCGATTCGATTACTTTAATATGGCTGCTAAGCAATTTATGCACTTTACAATGCATAGGTGAAATGGAGCTGATGGTGTCTTCAACATCAGCTCCAGTTCTTCTTGTTTTTACCAGGAGAACTCCACAACAATGAACGACCCTGCATCGGGAAAAGCAATATTTTGCAAAAGGTGATGACCAGTTGACATTAGTCTATTGTAACTTAGATAAATTAATAACTGACCCACTAAAAAGTAATAAACTTTTTTACAAAAAAAACAACTGACTTCCAAAAAAACACTACAAAGTGAAAAATAACTTTAATTTCGGAAGTCGGTGTCTTTGGATCTGTATTTTAGTTTTTTGCCACCGACTTCCGAAATTAAAGTAAATTTTCACTTCAGTTTTTTTTTTGTTTGTAGATTTTTTTTTTTAAATACTTCTTTCCATTCCCGTTTGACAGGTTCTCACCAAGTCAGCATTGATTTACTTTTGTTAGTGTAGACCCACGTTTGGCAGCCATATGTGGGACAAAGTAGAAGACCATTACTATTTTCTTGTAGAACCTCCTTTGAGAATTTCTTTGTGTGACCAAAATTTTGTCCAAGTTTATTTATACGTCTTTTTATTTCTTTTTCATTGGATATCTTTGTGAATGACACTTATTTCCCTAAATAGATGTAATTATCAACGTATCGACAGTGGAAAGGTAAAGTGGCTAAAGTGCCAAAACCTGAAATCTCAGGAATGAATTTTAAAGTGTATTTTTATGGAAAAAAAAACATCAATTTTTCTAATGGAAAATTTTCTGTGTATTTTATATTTTCATAAAGCGTATTTTTTCCTGTGATATGAATTATAAATGATTTCTATAATACCTTTATTTTACGAGATAAGTACAGCTTTAGCAAAACAAATTGGAATTAAAAAACTAACAGCAAGCAAAAATTGGTTATGTCCAGAAATTCGCATAATACATAAAATTAAATAAGCTTACTGTAAGAATATTTTTTTCTTGAAATCTTGACTTTTGGTAATGCACTTAATAATAACCATAGAGTAAAAGAAAATCTAATGAGCTGTTCATTTGATATAAAGCGGAATTTAAACTAGCTGAAGAGCGAATAAATTCATAGATGTATCATGGGAATGAGGCATAACTTCTAAAAGGTGTACATTTAAAATATTGATTATGGCTAACATACAGTTTTTGTCAATAAATTATTTGGTTTATGAGGAGTTAGCATCAATCTGTAACCTTAATCTGTACTACTATTAGGTCCTGAATATTAGGGGGAAGGCTAATTAATTAATATTAAAGAAAGTTGTTTTTATTTTCATTGTGCGTGGTCCAACACGAACTTGACCGGTTTTTTATTTTTATGTACCACCTGTCCTACGGTTACTTTCTCCTACGTTTTTTAACCGACTTAAAAAAAAAGGAGGAGGTTCTCAATTCGACTGAAGTTTTTTTTATTTTTATCTTCGTAAGCTCAGAACTTTTCTCTACAGAAACCGATTTGAACGATTCTTTTTTTATTTGAAAGCTGGTGCTTCTCATGTGGTCCCATATAAATTTGATCAAGTTCTAACCAGTCGTTTTTGAGTTATCCTTAATACTGCGTATTTTTTCCACTTAGTTTATATTGACGATGTTTTAATAATTTCTTCCTGTCACTGTTATTTACATATCAAGTAGTGGTATACGAATTTGTGTGGGTAGGTACCACAACTAAAAAGTGAAAAAATAAAAACTTTAAAAAAACAACCGTCGTCAAAAAAAAAAACAAAAAAAGGGAAAAGTAACTTTAAGTTCGGAAGTCTGTGTCTTTGGTTTTTTATTTTCGTTTTTTGCCACCGACTTCCGAAATTAAAGTTATTTTTCACGTTTTTTTGTGTTTTTTTTGGAAGTCGGTTGTTTCTCCGTAAAAAAGTTTTTTTTTTTTATATTTGGTCTCCCCATCAACATTATAATATTTTTTCTTCCCATTAACATTACCACACTTTGATCTGTATTGTCTTTGGTTGCCAATTTGGCACTTTCAATTATCAGGATCAGTCAGCTTTAAAATATTGAAAAAAAAAATTACTTGTAAATCTGTCTTAGGAGATCGTATTACAAAAATAAACATTTCATTTGCTTTCAATGTAAATATACAGTAAAAAAATTCTTCAGGATAACTGTCATCTCTTCCAGACGTAAAAAAAGTAGCTCAAGAGCTATACGCCCTAATAAACTACGGCGAGCTCCGTAAGAAGCTTGTGTCTGTGAACGAGAAGACGTGCGCTCGGCTTGGCGACATGGTGCTGTGTGGCAGTATAGTGGTGCGCGCGAGGGGACGCAATCTGCGTGTGCGCACGCCTATGTGTCGCGCGCTTAGAAGGCTCAATCAGATCACTGGTATGTGGTTTTATTTTGGTGACGCATTATTTCATTGTTCTGCCATATTGTGTGTTCTATTATAACAATAGGTAATATGCAAGTAATTCTTTTTTTTTATTTATTTTGAATAGTAGTCAAGAAACATATTTATATATTTTTTTAAACATTATTATTTTACAATTCGTTATTTTATGTTGCATTTTGTTGGTGTTACGTAACACAAAGGCGAAACGCGTCGGTAAAAACCCATGTGAATGAATATCTATTCTTAGCAAACTGCTTGAAATCACACCAGGTTTACACGGTTCGATTTTAATTGATCAACTGCTAAATCGAAAGCGATTTGAATCGTCTGAACAGACTTTCAATCAAATTGAATTTCAAATTCAAAGTATTTTTTGTTGAGCAACAAAAGTAGTTCAACTATTATCGAACCGTGTGAACCCGGTATAGGGTAACTAAGTGCGATTCCTGCTTGAATAAATCACAAATAATAATTTAATTAATATGATTTGGGGCTAAAAACAGATGTAAACAAAGCAGTATCATGAATAATGACGTCACAACATCATGGCCGCGACAGTAAAACGGACGTTTGAACTAGTACAAAATTGTTGGACTTTAATAATTTTTATGAGCATCAAGCAGTAGTTGAATTTGACTTTTATTCTTCGGTTTATATTACTGTTATTTATTAAGTGGAAAAAAAATTACATGCAAATTCCCTATTAGCGACTGTATGGGTTAAAGTTCATGGTCGTACTACCTTTAGATTGAACTTATCTGAACAAAACCCGTACCGTGTGTGGTTGTTACGGTGTCAAGGTCGCCTACGACGGGCGAAATGATTACTATTGATTTTATGTGACGCTTAGGCTTCTGTTCCACCGCCGACGAGGAAGCGACTAGCTATCAACGATTTTCTCCCTAAGAAACGTACAAAAGATTGTAGGTAGATTGTAGAGATATATATATTAATAGTTGATCGCTGACTTCACGCCGTTGGCACGTACTTGTTTGGCACAGTGACAAGAGTTATCAAAGAGTGTACTCGCTCAGCGACGCTTCCTTTGCGGGCAGAATACTCGCTGAGAGGCTCTCACTTGCCATTACGCATACCAGCGAGTAATCGGTCGTCGCCGTCGCGCACTCGCTGCTCGTTAATCGTCGGCAGGGGGGCATGTGCCATGCTACACGCGCGTTAAAAACAAAAAGCAAAAATGTAAAGTTTTTTTTACAGCACTGGTCAGATGTCTAACAATGAAAAGAGGTTAAAAAATACTACATAAGTTTGCATTCACGCTGCTTACTTACGCGCGGTTACAAGGGTTACTTTTAAGTCAAACTTAAGGCACGTGTCCTATCGCTGACGATTAGCGAAAAGCGAGTAGAGCTAGCACAACCAGAAACAAGTTGTCGAGCAACAAGAGTTGTGAGAGTAAATGTCGATGTTCTCTGAATAAATAAATAGAAAGTATGATTTGCCGACAGTTAATTTAGCTAAAAATGTATATTTTGGCTGAAAATTGGCGAAAAACTAAAACAAAATTCGGTGTTCGCTTCCTCGTCGGCGGTGGGTCAGGGCCTTATGTCGGTCCGTGCGTGCAGAGCTGGCGTGCGGCGCGCGCGTGTGCTCGCGCGCGCAGGTGGTGCTGCGCGCGCGCTGCGCCGGCGCGTGGGCGCGCGTGCAGGCGGCGGCGCACAACCCGCGCGCCGCGCTGGCGCTGCCGCTGCGCGCGCGCCTGCGGGCGCTGCTGCGGGCGCTGCACACGCGCTGGAAGGGCGTATCCTTTACATACCTACAGGTGTAAAAAGACGCGTAACGAAGCCCAGACTCAGTTGTTCTTCCCGTCATTGTGATTCTTTTTACCAGACTACGGCAAAGCTAAAGTAGGGTTATGTTTTTAACAAGCTATGTATGTATGTGCATCGGTTCCCTCATAACTGTTGATAACTGTTGAACGACTCGTAGTACTTTTACAAACGAGGTATAGTTGGAAGCTTTATGTTGTTCCACGGTTTATGGGCTATATGACGTCACATAAAATCCAACATGGCGACTTATAACGGATCTAAAGTGTCAACGAAAATATATATTTTAAATTAATATATCGTGTTTGTTATTTAATGAAAGATCTAAAGAAGTTAATTTCTTGTAATATTTGGCTTATCTATATTTCGAATCTATTATGAGTACGCACTTAAAAACGAGACACAAAGGACTTTGTTTGGCGTTGTGCAAAGTCTAGTAGTAGGGTGTCGATATGAACCACGGATCGACAGTGATCAATGAGACATGGTCGCGACACATACTGGCCTAGGAACTGCTCAGTGTTTCCTAAGTTCAGAATATTAGTTCTAGTGTTAAGTAATGTCTCTTTAATTGACTATAACAATGACCAGTGTGGATGTTATAATAAAGAGTTCTTTCTCTAGTTTAGTCTCTATAGTTGAGAGCAGTGGTAGCCCAGTGGTAACGGCTGCGGTTTACAAGTTGTAGGTCGTAGGGTCGAACCCAGACAGGCGCTTTTCTTTGAGTAAATTATTTCATCACCACTGCTCTCAAAAAGGTGAAGGAAAACATCGTGAGGAAACCGGCATGTCTTAGAACCAAAAATTCGAAGACATATGACATGTACCAACCCGCACTGGGCCCGCGTGTCGCATTATGGCCCACTCCCTCTCACAGAGAAGAGGCCTGTGTCCCAGCAGTGGGAAAGTTATAGACTGATTTTACTCTTTAGCTTACCCGTATCCCAATTCTGTGCCCACAGTAAGTATATCTAACACTACCTATGTCTAATCACGGTACAATGTAGAGGATCCGACATATATTTATTCATTCATTAACCTGAAATACGAGTAAAACAATTTTATTATTATTCAAACACTAAAATCTTATGTAGGCTGCTTAGCAAATCATGCCCTACCCTCAATGGTTCGTTAATCCAAAAAAATTAAAAAGCGTTCTTCTTTAGATGGTCATTAAGTTTTTAGAGGATCAGTTAATATTTGCCAAAAAATAAAGAAAGTTACAATCGCCTACTAAAAAGGTATAAACAAGGCTTCTTAGTTGGCGGTTTTGTCATAATTGGGTTTAGTTTTTTTACAATGCTTTGCTACGAGGGCAGCACTGAAAATTTCGGGAATCAAGGAAGTGACACAACATTACTATTTAAAAATGTATTTATTGCTTTTCGAAGTATTCTCCGCGAAATTTGACACATTTTTCCATACGATGGAACCAATCATTGAAGCAACCATTCCATTCGGAAGTTGGGGTCTCCAAAATAGCCGTTTTGTAGGCGTCCACAGCTTCTTCAGGTGATGAAAATCTCTGTCCACGCAATTTATTCTTTATTTTAGGGAAAGTATAGAAATCATTAGGGCTTAGGTCGGGGCTGTACGGCGGATGGTCTAACAATTCTATGTTTTCTTGCTCTAAAAACTCTTTTGTTCTGTGCGCGGTGTGAGAACTCGCATTGTCGTGATGGAGGATGATGCGGCGGTTGCAGTTCTCTTTACGGAGTTCAGAAACGACGTGTGGCAAACAAATGCTAGCATACCATTCTGCATTAACCGTTCTTTGTCCCTCAAGAGGAATAGTCGTAACATGGCCGGTTTTGGAGACAAACGTGGCCACCGTTTTTTTTGCAACACTCCGTGAACGAACAATTTTTGTTGGCTTTAACTCATTTTCGAACACCCAAACTCGTGACTGGTTTTTTGTTTCGGGTTCGTACGCGTATATCCAGGATTCGTCACCTGATACGATGTTGTATACAGCATTTGAGGATCCTGCCTGGAATCTTTCGAGAGTTCTGACGCACCAAGTAACGCGAGCCGCTTTTTGCTCTTCACAGAGCGAATGCGGTATCCATCGGGAAAACAACTTTTTTACACCTAATTGTTCATGCAAGATTATTTGTATTTGACTCATGCCAATGTCTAAAGTTGCCTGAATTTCGCGGTATGTCACATGTCGATCTTCCTCAATCAGCTTACGCACAGCATCAACGTTTTCTTGGGTGACTGCAGTTTTTGGACGACCTTGACGGGGATCATCACTGAGCTTGACACGTCCACGTTGAAATTCAGAAAACCAGCGATAAATTGTGGTTTTGGATGGGGCTTCATCACCAAATGCAGAAATCATCCGGTCAACACACTGTTTTTGTGTTAAACCACTTCGAAAGTCATAATAAATCATCGCTCTTGAATTTTCTCGAGTCAATTCCATTTTCTCAACGACTAAACAAGTTTGACAAAACCTTGTGACAAGACCGAGAATCTTTTTTTAAATAAATAAATGGTATTCGATTTTTAAAACCAAGGAGTTTTCAATTAAAAAGATTTTAATATGACAGGAACAGTGGAAATATTCCATTCCCGATACTTTTAGTACAGCCCTCGTAGTATATTGGTTTATGCTGGCTGACATGGTGAATAATTTAATTTAATGACAAATGATTTTATTTCTTTAAGTAAGTTTGTTCAAACGCTTTTACACGTCAATCATATTTTTTTAAATTAGATGAGGTCGGCGTTTGCTATCTGTTTACTTTGAGAAGAACAGCCAAAACCAACTCAGAGGTCACATTCTCTTTTAAAGTCCAGACATAATCTTGGTCAGATCATGTGAAGACCATGTAGATTGGTGTCTGAAATGGTCTTTTGAGGAAAAACCACACAGAATGAGTAGACCTGTACAGTCAGTGCACGCATTTGTCAGTAATCGTGCAGCTCAACTCAGAACTTAAGGAGCTCAACGATTCGACGAGCAATACCAAAGAACGGACATTTGGGTAGGCCGCATAAACTACCTAAACTGCCAGACTATGATTAAAACTGAAAGAATAACCCACATAGTCCTCACATTCACAATAATTTAAATAATATAATACTTTTTACAGTAAATATTCATGTCATTGTGTATGTAAATAGGTATAGAGATAGAAAAAAAAAAGAAATAGTTAAATAGCTTAGTAAAATAAAAAATCAACATTTACTGTGTAAATTTATTGACAAATAATTAAATTTAATGTCTTGTGTTTCTTTGTTTTATATTATTAATTACTTTACTCTTGTATAGAATCCAGTTCTTCTAACTGAACAGACAGCTGTGCTGCTCTGCTGGACAGTTTGTTGCGCCACTTCTTCTTCCGCTATAGCACTAGGAAGTGCTGAAGGGCGGGCGTTTTGGAGGACTGTCTTATGTAGTTTTGACGTTCAAAAAGTGCTGATTCTCAGCCTTGTTTGAGTAAATAACTTTTGATTTTCTGAATGGTACTCAGTATTCGATTCTCGTAAGAAATACCTATGACCCAAATATTAGATTTCTATTAAGTATCCAATTAAATCCATCAGCAGTATAGTGTGAAGCCTTAACAGACAGATAAAAAGGTTTAAAAGGATAAAGATTATACATAATTGCATAATTAGCATAAGTTAATTTTAAAACAAATATCTTTTGGAAAGGTCATCCATCAATTTAAACTTACAAAAGAATCTGAACCATGTGTCGATTACATATGGTTGAGTTTCTTTTGTTAATTAAAACAAACACAAATGTTTATTGTAAAGTTAATGATGATGAGTCAATTTTAAGCCACCCAGACAAGGATGGTTTTTTTTTAAATAATACGACTAGCTATGACAAAAAAGTTAATAACAAGTAAAACGTTACACAACTAACGTGTGAAAACCAAAAATAATAATAACTAACAAAGTAAATCTGCGCTCGCTATCGAAAATTGAAATTATGCTTTATCCTTGAGTTCTTCAAATCAAATTTTACAATAACTGGAATCAAAAAGTCACTCTAAAATTATCTATCGTTTATAAATTGCACAATTTTACACATATCTTGAGGGGTGTTAAGTACACCCACATTTCGCCAGCTATGTTTAAGTCCCATGTAGAGGAGGCGAAAGTACACCAACATTTCGCCAGCTATGTTTAAGTCCCATGTGGAGGAGGCGAGCCTATTCTCATCAATCGGGCACAAATCCAGACACCGGGCTGCTACTAAGAAATTCCAACACATAAACTTGATCATAATATCACACCCGTATTCCCCGAAGGGTTAGGCAGAGGTCTACTATAGTATACGAACATTTCGCCAGTTATGTTGTTTAAGTCCTATGTAAATTCCACATTAAAAAAAAAACACAATACATCCATAACTCGACACAGTCTGCTTTCAAGCTAAACAAAATCTCTGAACACGTCGACATCAAGCCCGAAGACACACAGAAGGAGACAGAAGAGTACACCGAGCTGCCTCGACCGTGCATAGAAGATACGGAAGTTAACAGAGAATTAGAAGAACACCTAAATCTGGAGACGGATAGGATTATATTGCAAGGTAACAACGTATAAC
Source organism: Dryobotodes eremita (assembly GCA_917490735.1). NCBI lineage: Eukaryota > Metazoa > Arthropoda > Insecta > Lepidoptera > Noctuidae > Dryobotodes > Dryobotodes eremita. The sequence continues at coordinate 1,452,807 of OU823242.1, read as the reverse complement.
ATTACGCTTGTATTACCCGATAGGGTATGCAGAAGTGTGTAGTACCACACACACACGTTTTAAGAACAAAAAACACAGACATATTAAATTATATTATGCTAACGACCCGCCTCTGCGTCGCCCGGGTGCATTCGACATGCATCATCGATATTTCTGTGCTATATCTAACTTAACTACTAAAGTATTATACACAATAATCCTCCCGTATAAATTATATAAGCTTCGTGATTTAAATCCCAGTCGTTTAATTTTAATTATTTCATGAACACGAGCTTAGTTCCAAAGGTTAAGAGGGAGTACACCAGTCCAGTAGCGCCACTCCTTTAAAAAAATATTATCTCGTGACTGAGAAGGAATTTTGAATAACGGCTCAATAAACACTCTCGGTGTGTCTAGAATTTTTTAATACCTTTTATAAACTTTCATATTGAGACACTTTGCAACAAAATATGATCTAGAGGAATGTGGCCGCTTTTCTTTAGATCGAATTTTGTTGCTTCGTGTCTCAATATGAAAGTTAATAAAAGGTATTAGAAAATTCTAGACACACTTACCCAGGGTGTTTATTGAGCCGTTATTCAAAATTCCTTCTCAGTCACGAGATATTTTTTTAAAGGAGTTGCGCCAGTAGACCCGTGTGCGCCCTTTTAACATAAAATCTAGTGAAACAAAACTGACATGACTAGTATTTTTTACCGACATCAAAAAAGGACTGTGTTTCTTAAACATCATTTTGTTGGTTACAAGCATGATTTTCAGAAACCAAATCGTCTTCACATTTTTAGCACAGCACTCTTGTTAGTTTACAGTCACTTGACATCCGTAAAAAAAAAACCCAAGTCAATTTATTAAGAAATGACTGACTGCCTTTCACATAACTATTATTATTACTCAAAAGTAACAAACATTTTCATTGGTATTTCTTTTAGATCCAATTGTTATGCAATGAATCCATCGCCATCTACTTAATAAAAATCTTAAATTCTTTCACTGACACACAGCGCAAAGCCTGTACAGCTTGGTCTAGAAGCTTGATGCCCTATATAACGTTTTGAGCACTAAGGAAGGATTTGAAAATTCATCCCCTAAGTCAAATCAAAGTTTTTATGGAAGTTCATCATGTTTTCCAATGTAAAATCCCACCGGGCGCAGGGCTTGTATAAAATAATTATAATTTATGCCCAGAACAAAAAGCGCCAAAGAAGCTGGCACTCCACGTGGGTCCGAGACCAGGAGCTGACATCCACCTGCCAGTAGTCAGTCCTAGTGAACAACTATCCAGTCAGAAGATATGCTTCTCTTCCTATCTCGAGAGGATGGGCTCACAGAGGGATAAAGATGGCGGAGGTAAGGACTTTTAAATTATAACTATAGGTAACATCCACCTGCCCGTGGTCAGTTCTTAGTGGACAGCTGTCCGGTCACAAGATTTGCTTGTCTTCCTATCCCGAGAGGATGGGCTCACTGAGGTACAAAGATGGTGGCGATAAGGGCCTTGGACTGTCGCATGATTTTCAATGACCGTCAATCTCTATATTTTGTCTATAATATTTTCCAACATCGTTTGTACCCTTTTTTACCCCGAGTCCTCACCAAAGAGCACGGCGGCGGCGCGAATACGCGGTCGTCGCGTTCATATGTCACTCACTTTTCGGAAAACTGGATCGGGCCCTCTGTCGGCGCGACCACGCAATCGGTTTCACAGTCGCGTGTTCGCACGACTATCGCTTTGGTCAGAACACGGCACTATGTTGCATAGAGTTTAAATAAATAATAAAATTATGTATCACAAGGAATTGAGAAAATCAAATACATTCATAATATACAAGGTTATTGTTTGTATGTCGGTAATCCGTTAAGGGGATGTAGGAGAGGTCATTTGCAACCGAATGACCTCTGATGACCCCTATGCAAATGTCAACCATTTTATATTTTTTTGAAGATATCTGATATCTTATTGTATCTTGTTAGATAGCTGAGAAGTTGTACATGTTTTTGGAATGTTCTGCCGATAAAGTACTTCCGTGTTTTTTTTTTTTTGCAGAAATCGAGTATTTTAGTCAAATAACCTGCTCAAAATGATAGACCTTTTCAACGATTTGTAAAACTATTAAAGATAATTGTCATTTTATGGTTGATTATTATGTATTTAAGTAAAAGCAGATAAAAATAATTTTAAAAAATTATGCTGTTGTTTTTTAAATAAATTTTCAAAGTTATGTACGTCAAAAATAAAGTCAAATTAGTCGAAAATGGTTGACATTTGCATAGAGGTCATTTTGCTGTAAATGACCTCTCCTGTATCCCCTTAAAGAATTGCCGACATACAACTAATAACCCTGTACATGAAACAAATTGTCCTCAGCAAAAATCCGAACACCAAAACGTCAACGAAAAGACAGCGCAACAGAAAAAGATAAAGACGACCAAAAGAAATTCAAAATGGACGATCAAGACAAGCTTATAAACATTGAAGAAACGGCCATTGATGGCATTGAACTCATGGCCAACTACAAGATACTACAAGAAGACGAAGAAAAGCCTAGCACAGAAGATGAGAAGGAACGAGAAATACCAGAAGATGATGTAGCCTACATGCCAGACAGAGACAAAGATATGTCCGAAAGAGACAAGGAAATGTCGGAAAGAGACAAAGATATTATTTCGGAACGAGAGAAGGATAGCTTCTCTGAAATAGAAGACGATGATAAATATAATAAGAGTGATACGGATAATGAAAGTGATGGCAAAGATAAGGGTGGGAAGGACACTAAGTTTAAGAATTTAAAGGTATAGCATTTCTACTAGTAGGTTGATATATAAATGCTTGATTTCGATTTTTAAGAAGGGAACAGTAAAGAAATAATTAAAACTTTTTGGTTTTGATTTGCTACTTAATTTCATGCTTTGATACTTTCATGAAAACTGCGGCTTGATTATTGTAGAAAACAACGTAAACAGTGGATTTATTGTTAAAAATAAACCATAATCGTTTCATGGATGAACTGAACTGATCCTTTAAAAAAAAAAACTCTTTTGGCCATTATTTCTATTTCAAATAGTGTGGGGTTTTGCCCTAATTGTCCTTTTCAAATACTTAATTCTCAAGTTTCGCTAAGCTTTTTTTTTAATGCTAAAGTTTTAGCAACAAAAAAATTACAACAAATCTGTTCCAGGTAAAATTCCGAATACGACCAAAAAAGCGTGGAGGAAGTATCTACACGTTAGTCATGGACAAAGATGCCGAGGAACCAAAGATCGAGGAGCCGAAGACTGAGGAGCCAGCGAAAGTGGAAGAGGAGGCCAAGCCTGACATCGATGAGGAACTGGCGCTGAGGCAGATACGGAAGGGATGGAGTGTGCATGATGCGGGAGATCTCACGATAGGGGACCTGTATCTTATGGTGAGTTTACAGTATTTGTCTTGTGCCGTCCATGCGTCATGTTCGTGAACGGGCGCCGTCGGTTGGGACTGGTCATCTCTTAGTTGCCACGGCTTATTTTTGGATTGTTTTTTTTTGTTTCTATTTTCTGTAGTCTGGACGCTTTTAACTTGTACGTTTTTTTTTTTCCATCGTTCTCACATAAGGTCAACATTAATAATATTACTAATATTTTTGTAAAAATGTAATTTAAAAGAGTGTCCGTAGAGTCCGTACTTCTCCATCAGTAAGTACTACGCTTTTTTTCTGGCTGACCGACTCATTGATAATTCAAAAGTGCCCGTCAATGGTGTAATTGAAATAAATGCTTTGAGTTTTAGCCCTACTCAAGATTTTCAAAGAAAAAATTGCAAAGAATTGATTTCTATACTTAATTATTGTACAGTAGGCCACACGTCAGTGGTAACGAAAGAAAAGAAGAAAGTTTCATTTATTTGTATTAAACGGGATGCATAAAAAAAAGCACAGACACTTTGAACTTGAGCTGACCTAGGCACGGAGTTTAAATATAATAAGAGGCCAGCTTATACTGGTTTTCTTACCAATGACGTGCGGCCTACCGCACAACTATTCTCGAACGCACGTTGCTTTCCATCAGGTGGGATAGTGAAAACCGAGTGAAAAAAAAAACACGTGTGGCACTCGGGGACTGCCGCGGTAAAGCTATTGCATAGCATTTTGTATCAACTTATGCAATTATAATTATTTATTTATGTAGTATTTTGTTTTCTTTGATATTAATCCAAGTACAGTCGTACCATATACATACACGTTAAGCGAACGCTCGGCCGAGCTACATGGTAGGCGGAGTGGGGGGTGTTAGGTTTTATTTTCGTTACGTAATTTCTTGATTCGGTCGCCGCGCTCAAAGCCCGCGATAAAAGCTATGCAATAGCTTAAAAACAGGGCCTGCGTAAACCCACTCGTGATCCTAAACTGTATAATAAAATAAATAAAATAAAAATCGTTTATTGGTATTACAAGTACAGGTATAAACAAAAATTTGGATTGGATCCTCCTTTTAGGCAAGCATTGCCTGTATTAGGAGAGTCCGTTCTTCCATAGCAAGACGTGTTAGGTATATTAAAAGTAAAAGGAAGGTAGTAGGAGGTAGTGTTAGTAAAAGGATAGGTAGGTAGGGTAGGTTAGGTAGTACAATTTTCTAGGTTCTTCGGTAAGGAATACCTCAGCAATTATTTTATTTTTTTCTAGATTTCTGCCTTAATAATTACAATAAGCTCGCCCCCTATTACATGGAAATGCGGGGTATGGCCAACCGCATGTCAGTAGTATCAGTAGTATATAACCGCCTTTACTGCTACGATATAAAGGCGCTGTCGATGACAAATTGCTACCATGGACGTGCGGTTGAGTATGCTACACGAATACACCTCATTGCATTGACCGAATACGGGTGTAAAATTATAATGTCTACGAATAACAATTGTTGCAGTTCGGATCCCGTTCCAAACTCGAATTAGACTACTGGTGGGCAGAACCAACCCCACCATTACCACAGCCCCAGAAATCTGCCGTCACCATCCCCACAACGTTACCTTCCGACAAACGCGACAAATCCGACAAAATGTTCGACAAAGGAGCCGACAGTTCTGTCGAAGATGAAAAGGAGAGAGCGAGAGAGAGTGATAATGATATTCTGTCGCCAAAGAATACTTATTATAGTCAAGATAGTAACGATGGAATGTCGGGGGATGAAAGAAAGTGTAAGTACTAGGCGTTTGTTATTTTTTTTCTATTTGTTTATTCCTAATTAGTACAGCCAAAAGTCATTCAATACTAAATTAGGAAATTCATGTCACAATTTTTTCCTGAAACCACAAACATTCTAACAATATCGCCTTTCATTTCCCTGCCTTATATACAACTACATTTTTACTCTTTTTTCATAAAACTCATTCATCGAAATGATGCTAGCTTATATATCAGGACTTATTAATAGTGTTAGTATTATACAGGATCAAATTAAATTAGCTAGCAAAACTCCGCAGATGTGATGGGTATCGATATCTAAATACGATAAAACAAAAGAAAACAGATTTTCTCAACTCGTACTTGAAGTAACACACTGCGTGCGGTCGTTGACCCCCCAAAAGAAACATCATATCATTTTTATTTTATCGTGTTCAGATATCGATACCCATCACGTCTGCAGTTCCGCTAGCTAATTCAATTTGATCCTGTATAATAGTACTAATCAAATAGATACTTTACAATATTTTTATTAATTTACTATTCTGATTCTAATCAAAATCAAGTCATTATTCAAATAAGGCTGAGAATCAGCACTTTATGAACGTCAAAATTCTATTAGACAGTACCCTAAAACGCCCGAAAAAATATTTTTAACATTAATTTAACAAGGCTCCTGATGATTCACAATAACTATAAATATTATAACATGATGACAACCTCATTAATTCAACCTAAGTTGCATGATGCTTGAGGAATTAACCGCAGAGCCGGATTTTGACAAAAATATACAATTATTTTTTCTATAAAATCCGGCTCTGGTTCCATCTGACGTAACTTGGACACAACGCCTTTTTAAATAATAATACTTAATGTATTAATTGTTTAGTAATTTGTGGTGCTAGGTGAACAGTTAGCGTCTCCGGACCACAAGTCTTCGTCGTCGGGTGGTACTCTGAAGTTGGTCAGTAAGCTGATTAATAGGCCTCAGGGGCCTCCGCCGCAGAATGGGTTCTCCATGATGAGTGATAGGTATGTATTCAGAGTTTATATAATAATAATTACGTAAATACTAACTTCGGAATGTATTTAATCCAAATAATTCCCATTTTAATGCCCTAAAATATGAATGGACACTGATAGTATAAAACAAAGTCGCTTTTTTTCTGTACGCTTACACCTTTTAAACTACGCAACGGATTTTAATGCGGTTTTCATCAATAGATAGAGTGATTCAAGAGAAAGGTTTATATGTATAACACAACATATTATAGTAGAGAAAAGCCGAGAATTTCAAGGATTTGTAATGTGATGTCGTAAAAAACATATTTTTGTGCGCTCATATTGCAAACGCTGGCTAATCCTTACGAGATAGATCAAAGATCGAAATATTGTACAACAGAATTGTATATCTTCAAAAGATCTACAAAAAACTCCGCGATGGCATATGTCTATGTCCTAAGGATAACCTACAGTAACCATTTTTACTATCTCTTATATATTACAAAAAATACTAGGTTATTTACGAAGGTATTTTAAACAATACTGTATTATTCCTTATCCAATGAAATACGTTAGAGACGTTGTGCATTTAATGTAGATCAAAATTGCCCTTTCCAGCATATCATTAAAATTAATATCTTAGAAGATATCAGAGATGTAATCGCGGGTGCAGAGCGGTCGTCGGGCCGTACGTCCGTCCGGTGGCAGCGCCCGGCGGGCGCGGCGCGTGTATATAAATCAATCCAATCGATAATATTATTAATCACTCCACACTGACACCACATTAGTATCTACATTTCACCCGTGCGAAGCCGGGGCGGGTCGCTAGTAATAAATAAGCCTCTTTTTGTGAGCAAAATGGGAATTATTAAAGGTTCGATTTTGTTGTCCTAAAATACTAAATAGCCAACTAACTGCGACCCACTTGGATGTACCGGTTGGCCACTGTTCTGTCCTTACCTAAACCATTCGGGCGAGGGCATCCTGCCCAAATGGTTTAGTTACTGCGACCGACTCTGAGAAAAGGCCAGAAAGTTACAAAGATAACATGTATTTAAAAAAAACGCGTACATCATTAGAGCCCTTTTCCTGTAATGCGTATTTTCGCCCTCGTGCGGATCTGGTCCGCGTGCAGGCTGCCCGCGTCCTATCATTTCATACGTTTTTCCTATCATGCGGGCAGCACGCGCGCGGAACGCGGATTGGCGCTGCGCGTGCTAACCGGATGCAGGCGGCGTTCTTCTGCCTTCAGTGTTGTTTTTACTGTGACGCAGGTCGCACGCGTGGTTATAGTACGCATATAATCATGCACGAGTTAGTCACTGGCGACACGCACGACACTGCAGCGGCAAACGAAATCTTTGTCCTGCGTGTGGCCCGGAGCGTGCTATCACCCGCATGCGGACCAGATCCGCGCGCGGGCGAAAATACGCATGACAGTAAAAGGGCCCTTAAATGGTTAATACGTTTTTCACTGGGGTGGGGTTTATGATTCTTACAGTATAAGTATGTGTAAGTAAGTTTGTCCCTCGTTCAACTTGAACTACTGAATCAATTTCAGCAAAGGAGCTGTCTTGGATTGGATATTAATCTAGACTTGAATCTTGTATGGGCTGTATTGATTTTTAAATATATTTACTCCATTTCTAGGGTTCCGTACCTCAAAAGGAAAAAACCGAACCCTTATAGGATCACTTCGTTGTCCATCCGTCTGTCAGTCTGTCAAGACCCTTTATCTCGTTGTTGAGTACAAGTGGCGGTATCAAGTCAAAATTAATATCAAATACATAGGTCTACGGTCCCTTAGAGCTCTAAGAAAAAATAATATTAAGTCAACGCTATAAAAAAATAAGGCCATATATGCGACATATTTTGAAACTGGCAAATAAATCAAAACCTATAAGGTACTTCCCTTATTGATTACAAACTTACATTTGCATTTGGAGAATTGACCGTGACGTATATCGAATTATAAGTTTGGTCTTGGGATAAATTCATCCCAACTACGGAAACCTTCACTGTGCGTAGTCTGACACGCGCTTGGCCGGGCTTTTTTTAGGTGAAGCTTGCCAACAAGCAATCAACGGAATGACTTTACCATCTTTAATCTTTGAAAGCGCTAATTTTATATACCTAAATAAAAAAGAAATGTTGTTCGTTAGTAAGCGCATCACTTGAGAACCGTTGGACCGATTTGGCTATTTTTTGTTTAAATTTTTTAGTAATAGTTCGAATTAGGTTTTTATGGAAAGAAAAATTGCCCCGAAAAATTCAGCAAAAACTTAAAGTACTATGAATCTATGGATTTTTTGTATGAATTATTAAAATTTGGGCAGAACAACGTCTGTCGGGTCAGCTAGTCACTAATAACGATTTCAGTTTTCTTCAAAGTATTTGTTCTTTAGTATGTGTATTGTATTGTTTGTGTTCCAGACTAAAGCGCCTGCTAGCACTAGTGGGCAACCCGCACGTGAGCGCGGCCGCAGGCCTCGCGCGCTGCAACTGTGGCCATGTGTGTGCGCAGCACAGGAAGCAGTCAGTCACGGTATGCAATTAAAAAATCTATTCATTCATTCAAATTAGGTTAAGAATCAGCACTTTATCAACATCAAAACTACATAAGACATTCCTCCAAAACGCCCGCCCTTCGCCATTTCCTAGTGCTATAGCGGAAGAAGAAGTGGCGCAACAAACTGTCCAGCAGCACAGCTATCTGTTCAGTTAGAAGAACTTGATTCTATACAATAATATGCAAAGCATAGTAGTAGTGAGAACATGTTCATGTACCCACTTCTTTACACCGTGTACCTGTTTAAATATCTATGGTCTATTCCAAAAGTATCTGATGAAAATCTAAACATATGGATCAGAAAACGTACCTGAAAGCCAATTCGTAGTGCCGCTTGCAAGTTGAGTGCTTTGATTTGATTATTTGAATACTTAAATTTTTTAATTTGACAGTTAATGTTAATTTTATAACCTCAATTTTGGAAAAGTAATGAAACCTTCTAGATACAGATGAACGTGTTACGAATTCTCTTTAGTGGGCCATTGCGTAAGAATTTAACGAACAAGGTTTGTTTCACTTTCATTAGATTATTTTGGACCAGACAGACTATAGAAAATATCACTGAAAAGTCGAGTAGTCCTGTTTCCTAGTGATTTGTAAACGCCCAACTCAATATTGCTGGATACTTGAGGCGATTGTGTCACCGGATTTAGAGGTCTGGAGGCCTTGGGGCAACAAAGGAGTGGAGTCGCGCCTCCCCCCCTCTAAATTATTTTTCACGTAAAATGGGAAAAAAAATCACTCGAGTTTTTCAATCAATAATTTATTGTGAAACCAAGTAGATTCTTTTACCATTTAACAAGCATATAAATATAATCGAAAACGAGAATTATCTGAAAACAAATTTTTGTTTCAATGAACGAAACCTTCTGAGCTTTTTTCGCCGTAAAATCGTTGATGATTTCGCTGAAATCCAGTTCCCGAAGTAAATCACTTTCAATGCTTAGGAGCGATAACTTTGATGAAAAAAAAAAAAACCTTTTTCACATTTTTTTGTACATGCCGGTAAGTATTTCAGTAAATTAGACCTTTCGCATACATATACTCAGTTATGTCTTAATAAGAAGTCACTTGCATAAACACACCTAAAGGGTTATATAAGTTTTCCGTAGGTTACAGGAAGCGAGCCTAGTTTTAAACATAGAAAAATGCACATTCTTCCAAGAATCTGTTTCTTACCCATGGTTTGTTATTGACCGTAACCGACCATTGTTTCGCATTCCAAGCGCCGATAAATAGTATGAAAAGCAATTTTTTTTTTTTCCTTTACTTTGTTAGTTAAATAATTATTAAGAGGCTTACAACAGCTAAAGCGCGGTCACTGTCGGACTGCATAGAAAAGAAAGAGAAGCGCGATGACAACGCTGGTAATTTATTGCAAAATACGAAGCAATTATCTATTTACAAAAAATCTATTGATTGGATGAAAAAATTAAAACACTATTACGTTAGTATGTTGCTTGTTTTTATCTGACAAAAAATCAGAATGATTTAATGCATAGTAGTATGTATGGTTTTTAATCGTTTTAAGAAATTTTTAGAGGGGTCTTCGTGATTTTTTTCTATCGTATCAAATTAGTTGTATTATGTTTTCAACAAACTATCTAATTAGCAAATATCCTGAAGAATAACATACATTCTTCTGAATTTGTTTACTGCAGTGGATCATATACTTTTAGGCATTATAAAACTTACATTTAGGTCCTGTAGTCCCCTTAAAGCTGGTATGTAAATTACATTAGCTTCCGCGCTTACTTACATCGTTCAAACGAAGATAAGGATATTACCTTTATTTTTTGAAAACAATAAAAATCGTGCGTATTTTTTTTTTATAAACAGAATCAGGAAATGAATTCGATAGGTGTTTTACTTTATTAATTTTAGTTGTACTTAAGTAATGCTCTGAAACCCGGGATATTAGTCCCAAAAAATTTTTTTTGTCGTCAGGCGTCCGTCTGCACTTTGTCACTGTTCTTTTTCGAACTTTAGGTGTATTAGCTCTACCTATTCCGATCACTGGTTAAAGCAATAATAGAGTATTTGACGACTATCAAAAATATACATGATTCAATACTTATTTTAAAGATGTTACTAAAAAAGACGATTTGGAAGGAAAAATGTAGATGTTACATGCTTTTGGAATTATTATTCTATCCTTGTCACGCAAAACGATCATTGTATTGAATAGCGCGAAGTTACTGTGGCGTTCCTGTGTTTTGACGTCAGATCGCAGCAGTACTGTCTCTGTCTAGCATAGACTTTAAAACGCATACAACTTCGTCTTTTAAAAAAAATTTTTTTTACCCTGTCTTAATTTGTTTCTAGGTTTCGAAAAATCTTATTTAAAAAATCCAGTCGTATAGCCTATTGTTCGTGTTTCAGAAACCTACGCAGTACTCAACGCAGACGGCGCGACTGGACGACGCTAGCTCCGTGTTCAGACATCCCACGCCCATCGCGCCACGACCCGACAGTGGAGAGGTACTGTCAACTCAGCAATTTGGGCTTTGTAGACTCATAGATGCTTGGATTTACTGACCATTTTCTATTTTGTTAAGTACCTAGTAGTTGTTGACAGTCCTACACCACAGTATATTAAAGTAACAGTATTAGGTCTTCTTACAAACCGGCCGAGACGACGCGCTTCGAAATCTCAGAGTATACCAGTCCGCCACAATCTCGAGTGCCCGGAAGTTACGCACGGACGCGGAGGGTGCGAAATTTATTTACGTGAAATATGGAACGCAGATATCGACTATATTGTTCAGTGTATGGATGTTTGAATTCATCGATATCGAAACCAGAAATATCATTTTGGAAATTACCAATTCAGTCGGCAAGGTAGGCTTATCTTGCCGACTGAGTTGGTAATTTAAAAAATATAAAAATAACATTAATTTTAGTTTTATTTATTTCAGTGGTACGTAGGTAGTTGTATATTTATGGAAGCGTAGCGAGCATGATGTCCTTGACAGATACTTAGTAGCTGAGTATCTCTCTTTTTCCATGTGATCAGTGCCCGAGTGTAGGAACAAAATATAGGGAAGATTAGTCCAAAACCGGGTATGGGGGTAAAATCGGGATAATACAGTTTTATAGTCTCCTACGTGTTTCAAAATTAAGCGCGTGTTTGCTGCTGCATCGGGCCATTCTGATTAGTTTATCAACAAACATTTCAAAATACGACGAGTAGTTTAGGAGTTATGAGGGAACAGATGAATATACATTTATAGCCTGTCAAAATCATAACCCGCCTGTGGCTTAACCGTCGGGAAAAAATTAAAACTTTCAAGACTTGCACTAACATATTAAAAAAAAAAAATATTGTAGCGAAAAGATAATATGACAATTCAATATAGCATTATCAAATGCCTATGTCACCCAAGAGAAACAGTACGAGGTCAACCCTAGTGCGTGTTTACCTACCGAGCGGCTGTTGGTAATTATTTCAAGGTCACTGCGGAGACTTAATACTGTTACTTTATTATACTGTGCCTACACTGTCCTCCCCATACCTATTAATAGTGTAATTTTAAAACATTTAAAAAACTTATTGTTTGTAAAAGAGTAACCGTGGAATTTCTTGCCGGCTCTTCTCCACAGGAAACGACCATTTGAAACCGTGCACCTAGCTCCTGACGTTTTATAAGTGCCCATCTAGGTTTATGTAAATTAAATAATTTCAATTATTGAAGTCTGTAAAATAGATTTGTTATGTCGCAAAGTATTGTTTTACGCTAGTGTAGGTTGTATCAAGTTTTTTTTTTTTTTTCTTTTTTTCATATTTGTACATACATATTTGATGTTACCTTTATTAAATATTATGTTTAGGTAAAGAAGACCGAGATGGCGTTCGAAGGCCTGCCTCGCTGGCGTCGTGGTAGGCCGCGCGTTGCCGACAGGCGGGTCGTGGTGCAGCGGTTACTGCCGCTACTGCCCAAGTTGTCGCCGCACAGTAAGTATACGTGGCCGACAGGCGGGTCGTGGTGAAAATGTTAATTTCGCTGGAGACCATAGCGCTTTCGCCTTATTGAAAAAAAATTACTGTAGTTGTGTGTAGGTACTACCCATACGTGAAGAAATAATCTGTTCCTATACAGGTTGGTTTGTAATTTGACTTTGCCAGAATTGTCGGCAGTTTCAGCGGCACCTCTAAAATATGTTGTTTAACTTTTGTATCTCATCAGATAGCTGATTAAATGCAGATGTGTTCTCCGTAATTTTTACGCTTAATTCTATAGTCAAATTTTGAAATAACTACGGCAAAGTTCATGTAGGTAAATATAAAAAAAAAATATTAATAAACTTCTTCCTTTAACTTTTAACTGTTTAATGTTTTAGAACATTTGGATACATGGAAAGGTTTGTTAAGGTATTGGGTACCCCATAGGATGGCAATTAAGGCTATAAAATTTGAGAGTTCCGAGAAAAGATATTTTGTGACGCATTCTGGGAAATTTTCAAAAATTCATAAAAAAACTGGTTTTCTGGAATCCCATGGATTTTCACCTAGGCTTTATGGCCTACTTTATTGTTGTAAATGGGTCATACTATCACGTCCTGGAAGGAATACGTCAAATTACAAGTCACCCTGTATACAAGGTAGGGCAAAAGTAATGTAAACGTGCCATATTTTTTGCTAATGACGTCATAATGTCATTGTGATTTGATACATATGTTGTAGACAGATAAAGAATTAGTTGAAAAGGAGCGATACACACATTCACACAGCTCATGCAACGATGGAGATTTTTAAACTCCAATTTTGGGGCCGTGTGATCTCCCGTTTTGGCGATTTGAACTGGTCGGCCAGATCGCCAAATCTGGCGGCGCCAGGCTTCTTTCTTGGCGGCATTTTGAAATCTTGCATTTACCACAACAAACCACAAACATTGCAAATCACGAAAGCCAACATTAAAGAAGAAATCACCAATTTGGAGGATGTTTTGCGAGCAACAATTCAAAACGCCGAACGAGCGGAATTGTGCATCAACTCAGGAGCGCGAGGAGGGCGTGGGCGTTGGACCGATATAATTTTATCGACATAGATTTTACACCTTTAAATAAACTTTCCGAGAAAACAAGGCCAATATTTTTTTAATTTCCTTTCAAATAGCATCCAGTTCACAATATGACATTACTTTTGCCCCGCTTTGTATAAGGAATAGATCAACGCGCTTGCTCAGAACTGGAGGAGCAGTGGTGGCCCAGTGGTAACGGCTGCGACTTACGAGTTGTAGGTCGTAGGTTCGAACGCAGACAGGCGCTTTACTTTGTGTCAATTATTTCATCACCACTACTCTCAAAACGGTGAAGGAAAACATCGTGAGGAAACCGGCATGTCCTAGAACCAAAAGTTCGAAGACATGTGACATCTACCAACCCGCACTGGGCCCGCGTGGTGGATTATGGCCCACTCCCTCTCACAGAGAGGAGGCCTGTGTCCCAGCAGTGGGAACGTTATAGGCTGATTATGCTTGCTCGACACACTTTAGCCATTTCTGACCATTAAAAATAATGTTTTGTGTACAACAGCTCTGATGCCAATAAAAGCAATGCCCACGTCCCCGCCGCCGCCGCCCAGGATATTGCCCAAACCAGCACCGCCTTCTTCCGCAGAGTAAGTAACTTACTCTATAATTTTTGCCCGTGACTTCGTTCGCGTGGAAGTCGAAAGTGTCTTAGCATAGTGTGTATCTTAATACACAATGTATAAAACAACAGCAACATTTTTATAAAACTCCTTCGCCTTCTGACCCACCGCGTCGCATCGCGTCGCCCGCCTGTGCTGAGCTGTTACTTCGTTTTCGCTTAGCGTTCTTTCTGACTTTTTTCTTTTTGCTCAGCTCCTATGGGTCGTAGTGTGATGTTAAATAGCCTATAACCTTCCTCAAAAATTGTTTCATCAAATGCAAAAGGATTTTTTCAAATCTGACTGGTAGTTCCAGAGGTTAGCGCGTCCAAACAAACTAACTCTTCAGCTTTAGGTTTTAATAATATATCGATTTTAGGTTAAATGTTATAGGTTCTTCTAAATTATATTATAACGCACATCGTCTTTTCCCTGATATGAACTGAATAATAACCTGCCCTGTGACGTCACTTGAGATTCAAGGATCATTATCAAAACGCTGATCAAGCATAAAAAAGTATTTCTTTTTATAACCGAGTAAAATTTAAATGAGTCATAGACAGAGCACCAAACTTCAAAATGAGTTGCGTTTGTACCGTTCTTGAACCACAGCATAAAAAATAATTACAACCCATTCTAAACTAATTTTACAAAAAGGTAAAATTGTTTGTAAGAGGTAATCTCTGATTACTGATGGGACAAAAAAAAATGTTTCACTGGTATAAACGCTACACTATAGCCGAGTTCGTTAAGATATGTTTTATGGTAAAGTTGGCTTCCACCCAGACGAAGTCGCGGGCATTATTTAAATTCCTTCGTTGTGTGTGCAAGCAAGAACAACAATGAAGAAGAAAGAAGAAGAGAGATGAAGAAGACGTTATGTAAACAGCATTATTTCGATCCCTTTGCAAAGCCTTTATTATAATACCTTTAGTATTAAATTTTAAATATTTAAGTCCAATAAGTTGAGTGCCTAGTGTTAGTTTTTAGGGTTCCGTACCCAAAGAGTAAAACGGACCCTATTACTAAGACTCCGCTGTCCGTCCGTCTGTCTGTCCGTGTGTCACCAGGCTGTATCTCATGAACCGTGATGGTTAGACATTTGAAATTTTCACAGATGATCTATTTCTGTTGCCGCTATAACAGAAAGTACTAAACAACAGAATAAAAGAAAAATTTAAGGGGGCTCCCATACAACAGACATGATTTTTTTGCCGTGGCATGGTACGGAACCCTTCGTGCGCGAGTCCGTCTCGCACTTGGCCGGTTTCTATATTGCTAATATTACGTTATGTATTTTTAGCTTTGATGTTCTCATTTCTTTTTTTCTGGGCAGAGCTGTGTTGATCACTAATAATAATAATAATAAGTTTATTTATCCAGAGAGATATACATAGACACAGGTTGTATAATAGTTACATGCTAAGACTTATTCAACTAACAATGGACACAAGGGGAGAAAACAAAATAACTGTCTATATGAACCAACAATTAAATCCTGTCTCCTAAACTAGGGGTGACTTGTATCTTAGGAGACAGTGATTCGTCCGAGCTAAACAGTAAATTAAATTAATGATGGACCTTAGATGTTAATCTAACACAAAACAAAAATGTGAGTTAGCTGACTAAGTAATTTTAGATATATTTTGAGCATGGATAAAGGATAAAGGATAGGTATGAAGAAATAGTGTGGGTGTAAATGGAATAGAGGTGTGTTCATATTCGTGAGTGTAATGTTAGTTGTGTTGTATGGGTGTGTATGTAGTGTGTTATGAGGTGTTAATATTTGTGTGTAGTGTTTTGTGTTCATATTTAATAGTGATTTATTAAGCGATGTATGCCAGTAGAGATTCGGTGTTATTGTAGTCCTGTTTTATGAGCCAGTCTGTAATTATAGTTTTGATATTGAATTTATTTAACTTTACTATGGTTAATTTCTTTTGTATTATTTTATATACGTGAATACTTAACACGTAGTAATGGTGTTTTGCAAACGAGGTTTTGTGCTGTACACCGGGGGGGACGTAAGTTCGCTTCCCTGGGTCAGGCAGGGGTAGGCAGCCATGTACTCTGAGGACAGCTCGAAGGACAGATAGCTGACGTACCGTTAGAACTTTGCAGTCAGAGTATAGCTGTGCGGTAGGGTATCTAAATGGTTTCCTGGTCATAACCTTAAGTACGGCTCTTTGAGCTCTCTCTGCTCTCAGAATAAAGGTCTTCGCTGCTCCACCCCATACGGTTATGCAGTATCCGAGGATTGACTGGCACAGAGTGAGGTAAACCATCTTGAGAATGTTCAAATCAGCCGATTCTCGCAGCGATTTAAAAATGTGTATCAGACGGATAGTTCGAGTAGTTATAGTTTCAAGCTGTTTGTCCCATCTCAATCCCTCATCTATATGCACCCCCAGATACTTTACGTTATTAGTTCTAACGATGGTAGCACAAGAGCACGATATCAGCCGATTTTGGCATGAGTGACCTGTAATCGAAAAAGTATTCGGGGGTAGGGTGTTACGTCTGATCGCAAAGGGTATATAATAGGTCTTATCCAGGTTTAACGTCAGCAAGTTCTGATTAAGCCAGTTCATCACGGAGGATAGTGCAGATTCAGCCCTAGTTTGCACATCGTCCCACGTAAGCCCGTTAATTAAAATCGCCGTGTCATCGGCATATGCATAGATCTTACCATCAGGTACTGACATACTACAAAGGTCGTTTATGTAGATTTGAAAGAGAGTGGGGCCTAATATGCTTCCCTGAGGTACGCCGAAAGACACCGATTCTTCATCACTGTGTCTCGAGCCTATCCTAACTCGCTGGGTGCGATTTGTCAGGTAATCAGTAAAGAGTTTCAAAGCTATGCCACGAACGCCCACACACTCTAACTTAGCTATTAGTTTGGGAACAGAAACTGTGTCGAAAGCCTTGGACAAGTCCAGAAATATGCCAAGGCACTTAGTTTTATTGTCCAGTGTCTTTGCTATAGTTTGAGTTAGATCTAATACGGCATCTTCAGTGGAGACACCAGACCTAAAACCATACTGGTTGTCATCAATAATTCTGTCCAAAAAGCTTCTAAGATTATTATTTAAAATCTTTTCCAGTATTTTCGAGAGCGAGGGTAGAACAGATATTGGCCTATAATTATTAACACAGTTCCTGCTCCCTCCCTTATAGATTGGGCTTACAATAGCCTTCTTAAGAGAATCCGGAAAGACTCCCGTGTCTATGCAAAGATTGCATATGTGTGTTATCACTGGTACGAGAGTGTGGCGACATGTCCTAAGAACCGATGATGGGATTCCATCCCAGCCTACGGCACAATCGCTTCGAAGCTGTAATATAATAGATTGACGTCACTGTCGTCGACTTTTTGTATAACAAGTGAATTGATAGGCGGATTTAGCTTCATGCTTATGCAACCGGGAGGTTTATCTCGAGTTAGAGGTGTTTTATTAGGGTCATTTAGTATTGCCTCTGCCATGTTCTTACCTATACTACTAAAGAAGGAACATACATTGTTTAGGGAAGATTTAGGGTTATCGGTTATTTTTAAAAGCTCATCTGGACTATAGTGTATTCTTCTTCTCTCTCTACTCTTCTTTTATTATAAGTGAAGACCTGTAATTAGCTGACTACTGTCTTCATTCTGTTGTATTTAGCCGTAAGTCTGCCACAGAACATAAATAAATAAGCTAGTATCTTCTAAAGGAATTATTTGTCATTGCAGCAGTCTATCGATAGTGTACGTGCTGAGCGAGTCCAACGGGCAGTTCTTCTTCCACGACGGCGAGCGACGCATCCCCATCACGCAGGCGGCGCTGCATCAGCCTATGGTGATAAGTAAGTATTACTAATAAACCTTTATTGCTGAGTCTACAATCTTTTTGAAAAGATTTTCAATGTTATTTATAACAACCTCAACTTTTTTTTTTCTTAAATTGTGTTGCACATTCTGTGCACTTTTTTAAACATCTTGTCTCTCAACGAAATCCTCCTCTAAATAATAATAATAATTTATTTATTTGTCAGATAACATGATCCATTATGGTTTGTAACAACAGGAGCTTATAAACTATGTTAGTAGGTAAATAATTTAAATTCCATCTCTCTCTACTATATCTCGCCCTCTGAATCCACATTGGACCACTTATAAGTAGTATCCAGTTTCTAAAAACCTGATAAACATAAAAATTTATATAACATATTCATGTTAACTGCTGTGATTGGCTGACTGAAATAAGAGCCAATAAAATCACTAGTCGTGAGTTTGATAGTTTGTCAACTCATTTTTGTTTTGATTAACCTTTCAGAGACTGGGTGTAAGTTAGTGTATTGGAAAATCGACGTGCGGAAGGGATGGAATAAGCTTTTAGAAGGATTGTTACCATACAGGCCAACAAAAAATATCAGTTTTCTTGGCGAAATTCCTAGATGCCGTTCGCCCGAACTCTTAAGCTGCGGTTTCCTAGAAGAGCGGTTCCGCCATATGAGGGGTATAGAATCAAAGGCAGCTATATCCACTTATGTATTTTTTTCGTAAAACAGAAAAAACGTTTTATTTTATTTTTACTGTGGCAACACGATGAAAAAAGAAACGAAAAAAAGTATTTGGAATGGTGGTACCACTGAACGCACAAACATCAGTCAATCCAATGATTAAATTACTTTTTAGCGGTAAGTTTAAAATCACTTAGCTGCATTTGATACCAACCAAAGGATTTAGCTGTTTTTGATTCTGATTGTATTGGATATAGCTGTTTTTGTTTGCATTTTTTTGGTGATGACGTCACAAGACTAGTGATGTATATTTTAACTTTGTCTAAAGATTTTGTCACATCATAGTCAACGTTAAAAGATCAGTGTAAAAAGTATATTCAAATGTATAACATAACCAAAATACGTGCATTTTGAAGTGTTTTGAAGACCCACATGTAAATAAAATAATATTTATGAAAAAGTATTATTTTTAATTAAATCTTAATTATTTAAATTGTTATACTCTCAAATTATCTTCTTCTTGAACCTCACAAAAATCTCGTACAGTATCGTTTTCTTCTTCAACTCCTCTTTCTTCTAATAGCCGAAGCTCATCTTCGTCTAGAGTATTCAACACGACGTGGAAATATCTTAAATGTGCAAGATCTTTCCAAGAGTCACCATAGTGTTTTTGAAGAAGGTTTCTGACATCTCGCAACTTTAGTGGATTCACTTCTATGCCAGAAGGAATTATTGTTGGCCGTATAGCCTCAGCTTTTTTGCCTGCTTTACACAAACTTTTGAGGTGTCCCATGTCAGAATTGTAATACAATTCACCACGTACCAACACACTTCCTTGAGTTTTGGATCTGCGAAGAATAAATCTTTTACACTGAGAAATTTTGAAGTGGATTTGAGCCGGTGTTTTTACGATACTGTGTATAGAAGTTTTCCAGTCAAGCACGGGTATATCTCGTAGTTTCGTAACTGTAGAGTGTTGACTGATTACATCGACATACTCTTCTGGAGAAGTGATGACCTCCATTTTTCGGATACTTTTTTCAATATTGCCGAAAACTCGATCAGGCGGCATGAAAGAATGGCCTGTCACGGGAAACACTAGTTCCATTTCCTTTATTTGTCGATTTTCCAAAATCCAACGCATGCACATGGAAATCATAATTAAATTTTTGTTTTGGCCTGCACATCCATCTGCCACTAAACGGACGTGGGTTACATTAGTCAGGTCAGTTTTGTTGAGCCTATCGTATACAGCGGAAGCTATTTGGTTTGAACCTTTAGCGTATTCATTTTCTGTCCAGATGTACGCAAATGTGGTGTTTTCATTCAAG
This sequence comes from Dryobotodes eremita, assembly GCA_917490735.1. Lineage (NCBI taxonomy): Eukaryota > Metazoa > Arthropoda > Insecta > Lepidoptera > Noctuidae > Dryobotodes > Dryobotodes eremita. Next base: position 1,432,617 of record OU823242.1, on the reverse strand, counting down.
GGATCTTTCGATGAACCCTGGACTACTGTAAAATTATACAGATACAGCTGTCTGCTGTAGTAACAACTCTGGTCGGGCACTTTTGGAAGTACCAAATTCTTTTGGCAATCGAATGAGAACGTAATCATTTGCTCTTTTTTATCTTTGAGTAATTTAAAAAATGCTTGTGCTCTTAGTTTGTGTATCCTTTTCTCTATCATCAGTTGGCTTTTCTTCGATGGATCATTTTCGTTTTTCAGTTTTTCTTGAAGTTCAATGCATTTCGAGCATACATCCGTCCTTGGACTCCCAAAACCAAGATTAAAGTCCTCATTAAATATAGATCTAAAGTAAGATGGTTTGACTGGGCTGTTTGGTTGCACTTGTTTAAAAAGTTTAAATATTTTTTTAACATTGAGTTCATTAGATAGGTATTTACGTTGCTGCGATGATCCTCTGCAATAATGTGCTTCAACGCATTTTAAAGACTTTAAAAACCCATGAACTGATTGTCTTTGTGCTGCATACTTCTGTTTCTTGTGGTCAGCGCCTCTTTTTTCTGTAGGAACCCGACCAGATTTAAAGAAGTTTTGCATGACGAACTGAACACGATACTTCGTTATCTTTAGTGTATTTAAAAATACTTTCTGGCAAACTGGAATTGCCTTCTTAAGTGATTTTGCGTAAATTGTGTATTTAATCGCAAAATCTCTACTTTTTCTCGTGTTTTTTACGGGCCGCTTTCTGACTGTTTTCTTCACTGAACAGCACTTTAATATTAACGCATCTTGATGATGTTTGATGGGTTTTGAGTAAAAAGATCTGTGAAAATGCACGAGATCTAGTATTTTTAATTGTTTACACGCAAATGATTTGGTGTTATGATTGCAGGTTATGTTTTCTGGCAAAGATTTCGCCGAGTACCTGTGAAACAAGTAAACGTGACCATTACTGTTATAGCCTATTTATTTTTATTGTTTGCATTATAATTTACCTAATTTAAAATACATATAACAGAATAGGAATAATTCACACTGAACAACAAAACATCGATCGATCGATCGAACTCCATCGGGTTAAGTACATCACTAGTCTAGGCTCACCTATCAGTTTTCGCTTTGTTCGCCTTCCATTTCTCCGGCTGTCTTTTACGCTTTTTTCCTTTCCCTGGCAATGCTTCTGCTACAGGCACTTCCATTGCACTTTTTAATTGTCGTTACACTCGTTTTTAATAAGAAATAGTTGCGAAATCCTATTTGATTTCGATAAAAATCACACCCACGCAAACACTGTTTTGTATGAGATCCGCCATCTTGTTATTTCGACAATGTAGACCTGTGATTGGCCAGCCGCAATTTTAGCTGTGTTTGTTTCCGAACTGTGTGGATTTAGCTACCTTTGGTTCTGAACTGTTTTTTTAACGTGAATTTTGGCTGGGATTTAGCTGATTTAGATGCCAAACAATTTTGTAAATTTATTCAAAATACAGGGTGGGCCAGAAAGGCGTACGATTTTAAAAACACTCTTGCGTTTGAAGCTTTAGAGAGGGGACTGCGCGGGTGGTGGGGTTAAGTAGCTCGGTTCCCGGAAATTTAGTCGCGATGGATCACTTCACCGGAGCGCAACGTGCATTCTGCGTTAAACATTATTACAAAAATCGCGATTCGTGCGTTATTGTTCGGCGTTTATTTCGGCGTGAGTTTGGATTACATGACCTAAATCAGTGTCCGAAAGAAAGTGTGATTCGATCGTGGGTCAGAAAGTTCGAAGATACTGGTTCGACTCTCAAACAGAAGCCTGCGGGACGCCCAAGGTCAACAAGAACGGAAGACACAATTGAACAAGTTAGAGCTTCAGTTCAACGTAATCCTGCTCTATCGACTCGAAAGCGTTCAGCCGAACTTGTGGTATCCAGAACATCTTTGCGTCGCATTTTGTTGAAAGATCTGAAATTGCACCCGTATAAAATTCAACTTGTGCAGGAATTACAGCCAAATGATCCAATTTTACGACGAGCTTTTGTTGAAACAATGTTGGAACGCTTTCGGAGTTTCAACAATATTTTGTTCTCCGACGAAGCTCATTTTCACATAAATGGGCATGTGAATAAACAGAATTGCCGTTACTGGGCTGCAGAGAACCCACGTGCAAAACATCAAAAGCCTCTGCATTCGCCGAAAGTAACCGTTTGGGCGGCCATGTCAGCGCACGGAATTATCGGACCCTACTTCTTCGAAAATCGACAAGGCCAATCTGTCACTGTAAATTCTGACCGATACATAGCCATGTTAAAGGATTTTTTCTTTCCACAACTGCAACAATTTGAAGCCTATAATCGTGCGACATGGTTTCAACAAGATGGCGCGACATGCCATACAGCTAATGCCTCTTTGGCGGTCGTAAACGAGATGTTTGCTGGGAAACTGATATCGCGCCGAGGTGACATTGCATGGCCTCCTAGAAGTCCGGATCTAACGCCACTGGACTTTTTTTTGTGGGGATACCTAAAAAGTAGAGTCTACTCCAATAACCCAGCCACGATTAACCAGTTGAAGACCAATATCCGGGAAGAAATGGCAGCTATTCCCCGTGCAATGTGCCAGCGAGTTTTTACCAATTTGAGGTTCAGATTCGAAGAATGTTTGCAGCGGGATGGTGCACACCTGGATGACGTTATTTTTAAGAAATGAATTTCCCAGATGTAAATTTTTATAAAAATAAAAATTTGTATGTGAATTGTACTAAGTTTTTTTTTAATCATTTTTTCAAATTCGCATTTCTTTCTGGCCCACCCTGTAGTATGAAGATCAAGATGGCATTCACAGTTTAAAAACGACTTGTTCTGGATATAGCTGCCTTTGATTCTATACCCCTCATATTATAAAATCTGTCATTTCTACCAGCACTTGGCAGTAAGGTGTCAAAAAACGCTGTGTATCTGGGCAACTGTTATAGTGGGACTGTTCACCACTTTCTTAGGAAACCAAAGCTTTACCCCTCACGGTTTTTAAACATCAAGCTTACGCAGAAGTAGTGGGATTCATAGGCCGCCATCATCTAATGATAACATTATACTGAGGAGAATATCAAATTGACAGAACCTAAATGGGACTAACTTACGAAGTTACGAATTGTTAATCATAATAATAATACCAGCCTGTTATTGTCCCACTGCAGGGCAAAGCCCTCTTCTCATACACAGAAGGCACGAGCATTGATCACCACAGCGATTTCAGACTTATATTTACTATAAGTCCAGGTTTCGTCATAGTGTTTTTCCTTCACCAAAGTCAGAAATTTCTCAGTCGTAATTATTTCCTGGCGCATGGAAAGTGCCTTTTTAACCGACTTCAAAAAAGGGAGGAAGTTCTATGTTCGTCTGTATGTATGTTCATCGATAATTTCATCAATTGTGGACCGATTTTGAAAATTCATTTGTCATTTGGTAAGGGAAACTCGCGCGGCGGTCCCATATGAATTTTATTAAGTTTGCTTTGGAAGTTTTTGAGTTAACTTCAATAATACGAATTAAACCGCTTTGTGTAGGCTGATGATGTCATAGTAACTTCCTGACACAGACACTGTGGTTAACATACCAAGTAGTGGTATAGTATAAAGTGAAAAGTAAAAGTAACTGTCATTTCGGAAGTCTCTGGCAAAAAACGATAATACAAAACTGATGGCACAATTTTTTTGAGTGCTGATTGACCTATACTAACCTACATTACTCTAATCTACAGAAGACGAGCTGACCTCCGACGATGCTTCACCCTCCGAAGATACACCGACGAATGGCAATGACGTCAAGTTAGAATCTAACTCATGTTCCGAGAGTAACAAGCACACTAACTCGGAGCCCGCTAGCGAACGGGAGGAGAACAAGGAGCGAACCTCTGATATACCGCGTGAGTTGCAAACATGAGAGTATACAGCGTGTGTCACAAATGTGTGGCCATATTTAAGGATGTGGTGCAGACTATCAAACTGAACAACTTTTTCCATTTTTCTTCGTCGTAATAGCAAAAAATAATTAGCTGTCCCATACATGTGGGTCGAGGAGGCATTGAAGTTTTGTATCGGAAAGCCGATTATTTTCATCTGTTTGGCATTAATGCTGAAAAGATCCTTGTTGGCGCAGCCATGAGGCACACACCGTTGTTGTTAAAACATTCCACTGTTTTTTATTTGTATTTTGTGTTTTAAGAACTGTTGCCAAATAAATGTTATTCCTTCTTTTAGCGGACTTCCTGGTGTCGGAGTCGATGTCCCTGTCTCCGTCGCGCCTGCTGCATGACGCGGACGGCTGGCTGGACAGCTCCGTGCACGACTTCTCGCTCAGCAGCTTCCTAGGGCACCTGGAAGGACGACCCGCTGTGAGTGCACTACATCCACGAGAAATATTTCGTTTGGAACTAAATTGTAGGGCAACCATGACAACTAGATTGTGGTAGACCGATGTCGATCAGTAAATATTGAGCGCCTCAATAAAACATTATTGCTGATCGACCGATGAAGGTAATCCAGGTGGGTATCATTCACCACACCGGATCGGTTTGAACAGTCGATATCATAAATTGGAACTAGATCAACTGCAATCTGGTCTCAATTTGTTTCGCAAGGATTTGAAAAATGTGCCCTCAGTCGATGCTTTCGGCTTCTGAAATCCTATTCAGCATCCGATTGGTTAATGAAATAACTAATTCGAATCATCACATGAGAGTTGACCACTTATTATACAGTCTTAAAAACATCGCTACCCATTACTATAATTACATTGATTCTTCCGATTCCTCAGGTGGACTCCCACCTGCAGTCTCTGATGGCGGAGTCGAGCGTGGACTACGTGGCGAAATTCGCCGACCTGGCCGCTGAAGTCACGGATGAACTGGACCCTCATGCTCCCGACGAAGAAAATACATAGACAATGTTAAACATGTTAAGGAAATATCAACTATAATGTTGTGTCAATTAAGTTCATTTTTGAATGAGTATCTGTAAAAGTTTTATAATGTTTTGAGGTGCAGTGGACATTGAACTTTTTGTAGATTTTAATAAGGTTTCTATTCTCACGCCCACTCACACAACCTCAAAAGTCCGGACGGGCTTTACATTCATCTTCCATGTCAATCTGATAATATACAGTTTTAATATAAAAAATAATTATTATAAAACAAAATGTTTTCTTTTTACCATGTTAGTATGATACAAAATTGTATTGTTAAATTGTGTTATTTTGTAGTTTACTGTGATTGTTGTTATTGATGTTTGTAGATGAAGTTAGACATTTGTTAATAATGAGCATGCTAGATTTAAGTGAAAATTTATTATTGAATAAAATATAGGCAATAAAATACAGTCTCATTTCCTACGAAATATATGGGAAGATTTTTTGCGATTTCTGACTTTTCTAGTAGGTACTCAAACCTCAGTTGGTCCAATAGAGGTTTTTGATCCTTATATGAAACATGATCGATGGGCAAAAAAAGTTTTTGTGAAAATTGCCCATTTTCCTGCTGACTGTAATTTTTTTTCAAAATCTGTGAATGCAAATCTAGATTTCTCAAAAAGTTAAGGAGTCTCCTAAGACTGTTTTCCTGTAGCTACAACGGTTAAGGTAGCAGTCCTTGCTGCCCCATCTCAAAAATCCACCTTGTATATAAATTGCAGAAATTATAATAAAAGTGGTATTGTTTCCTCTCAATCGACTACAATGCCCACTGAAAAAGGGCAAACGCTTTGGGACTGAATCCAGCACTTCTAAAAAGTTTGCTGACTACCCGTTAGATGGACGTGTAAACAACACGTCACTCGTGGAGGCTCTAATTCGATACACCACAGCAGCTGGGATATTGATCCGTGCGGACGTTTCTAAAGGTGCATCCAGACAGGGTGAGGTAGAAACAGCAAATATTCTTTTTATGTTTGGCTGCCTCACGCTGAGGCATCTAGGAGGGGCTTTCAATATAAGTATTTTCGGTATCGGCATGAAAAAAAAACATACCTAAATTTAGTTAAAATATTTATTTTTCAATGTAAGTAGAGGTCATGGCGGATTCCCCATTACCTATATGCATTTATTACATTTTGAAATTAACTTTTCAATACCCTACAGAAAATAACTTTCTTTCCATGAAAAATGCGCATTTATTGCTGCCCTGAGCTCTTTCATTGTTGGAAAATCGTTTTCCACGAATGTCTTTTTTTTTCAAATTGGGGAACAAATAATAATCACTTTGGGCTAGGTCCGGGCTATAGTGTGGGTAAATAACTTCTTCGAAACCACAAACTTGGAAACACGCGCGTTGTCCTGAAGAAGCAACACACCGGTGGTCACCCCGTTTTTTTCTTTAAGTGCTTCCCGTAAATTTCGTAAAGCGGATGCTTCGTTTATGGTTTCACCTTTTTTTTTTGTACTCAATCAGCGAAATTACCTGTGAGTCCCAAATCACTGTAGCCATGATTTTTCCGGCAGACGCAACTACTTAAATTTCTAAGGAGGCGCAGCCCTACCCCTCTTGCCCATCTTGTGCTACTGCATAGACTGCTTACTTTCAGGGTCATAATGATGAAACCACGTTTCATTTCCAGTAACAATTCGATCGAAAATACTAGATGGCACTTCCCCACAGAGCTCTAAAAACTCTCTATAGCACTTGATTCGCACTTCTTTTTGAGGTACCGCGCCGTGAGCATTCGCGGCACCCATCTTGCACTGACTTTTGAAAGGTAAAAAGGTCATGAAGAACAATGTGCATGGTACCAACGGATTTATTTGTTTTCCTGGGTTCGATTCCCGGATCGGGCAAAGTGTTATTGGGTTTTTCCATCTGGAATTTCTCAGTAGCAGCCCGGAGTTTGGATTTGTGCCCGGTTGGTGGCAATAGGCTAGCCCCCTGTTACATGGGACTTAAACATATCTGGCGAAATGTGGGTGTAGTATATGTGCACCTCTGCCTAACCCTTCGGCGAATACAGGCGTGATGTTATGTTTGGTACCAACGGAGAGGTACGTCATCTCTGCTATCATTTTCATATTCATTCGAGCATCCTCCAGTATAAGCTTCTCAATCTGTTTAACGTTTTCTTCCGTAGAGGCAGTAACCGGGCCGCCTACGCCTGAGCGAGTGTTGTCTTCAATACTCTCTGCTCTGCCCCTTTTAAATTCACTTGATCACTTTTGAACCATAGATAACGAAGGTGCAAAATCTTGGTAAGAAGCCACCATCTCTTCGTGAATATTTTTTTTACTTTTTCTTTGTTTTCTTTGTTTGGTAATGAATTTAATAATAGCGCGGTGCTCGATTTTCTTTAACATTGTCACACGTTAGCCATTCCAGTTGTCATTGACTAATAATAACTAGCTAACGAATGATCACAACTCTATTAAACTTTACCTATATACCCTTAGATAATATAATTAATTAGTCCATCACGATGTTTTTCCTTCACCGATGTCAGTAACGTCGAAGATAAACTCACAAGTACATATGAATTGAAAGTCACATTGGTACTTACCAGGTTTTGAACCCGCAACCCTAAGCCGCAACCTCGTGCATGAGTGGCGAGGCCTTAACCACTGGGCCATCACGACATGTTAAAATCGACTAATGTACAACAATGTAACGTATTTAAACTGACAGCACAGAGCAGAGCACTACTAATTCTTTAATTTATGGTTTACCTGCCAACGGGAATGTTTACGTTGCGAGGTTATGTTAAATTTTTATTATTCCGATATTTATTAATATCACCGTGAAACATATCCAGATGTGTTTGCTTAACACAAAGTAAATTAATTACTCTTAATGCCGTGACCCTACCGTGTGTAGATCGCTTGAACAATGTTTCTGCAATGGTTTATGTACGTATTTTTTTTAAACTAAATTCTTATATTTTTCATGTTCATCGACTTGTTTTAACAGTTTAAGATACCTAAGATTTCTTAGTTACTTATTTATTAATTTTATTAATAAAATGAGGTTCCGCTACCTACATAGATAGACAAACATTTTTATAGTAATTTCGTGACTATAAAAATGTTTGTGACTAAGATTTATAAATATAGAATGTAATAATTACACTGATAGCACCACAATGGGTTTTCCTGTCTTGCACACTCATATTTAAGACGATTATCAATATCCTGTTCGACTGAAAACATACACTAAACCAGCACTAAACAAAATCAATTTACTATACTTAACAAGATGTTTTTGCTTTTTTGTTTTTAGCTTACTGGTGATCCTACCCCTGACATTCATAGGATTCCTCCTATTCATAACGTTTGTGCTGATACCGTTTGCGTTTATTTTCGCATCATGGTACATGAGGATAAAGGAACGCAAATTAACCAGACGTAAGAGGGACGGAGCCAATGTGGCTTTCTTCCATCCATACTGCAATGCTGGAGGCGGCGGAGAGAGGGTGCTGTGGGTGGCTATCAAGGCTGTACTAGCCAGGTTTGTTGTTAAATCGATACTGTAACAAATATATTTGATGCCTGCGCCAATCAACACAGTTTGTAAATAATAGCCACATAGAACTGCAATAATTTCTGTATTGTTATTATAATCGGCACATAAATCATTAGCATTTCAGTGAGACTTCTTTGCTTTAGATTATACCAGTTTAGTTTAAAATATTCTCAAACCCGTTGCTGGCCACTCTAATGAATAAAGTCAACCATAAAATGCACTGAACTATTTACTGTTTGGTTTTGACTGAAGAAAGGTACTTATTTAAATATTTTTTATGTACCCAGGAATTTATAATATCTTGATTTACCAGAGTTTCCTTGGAGTTTCTTGCCAGTTCTTCTCATAGAGATTTACTTTTTGGACTAGGGCAACTAGCTTCAACTTCTAACTCCTTGAAAATTCAAAAGTGTCTGTAAATGGTTTAATTTAAATAAATGCTTTGAGTTTTACATTTGCATAAACATTCACCCATTTTATACAGGTCTTCTCCATTCCACAATATTGGATTAAATAGGTAATTAAGACCCAAACTGAAATCCCTGCTCTTGTCTTCTCCCTAGCATCTATTACCCGAGCCCTTTATCAAAATTGTAAAATATGGGTTGAGTGGAATAAAAATTAGTTTTTAAAGGTTTTCTTGCAGTAAAACATTAAAAGTAGATCTTGGTAGTTGAGTATAATCAAATATCATGTTCATTTAAAATGCAAAGCCTAAACACAACAAGCGACTATTATAACATCCATAATGGACGGATGGATGACCTCTGTCCCTGTAACACAGGTTTTTTCCTAGTATGGGGGTCATTGATCATTTATTTGTACCCGGCTATTTGCAAGCTTAAATAAAGTGTCAGCCTGTATCTGTGTACTTTTATGTCAAATAAATATGTTAATATTATTATATAATAAAATAGTTGCAATATTATGTATCTATCCTTGAAATCATCATCCAATTCATCCTATATGTTACAAATCGATGTTGTAATCTTGTTTCACACAAAAATAGGTACCCAAAATTAACTTTTGTCTATTCCCCAGGTATTCAGATTCGAACATCCACATATACACAGTAGAAACAGCGGAACCGCAGACGATAATAGACCGGGCTCAGAACCAGTTCAATGTGAAGGTGGACCCTACTAAGATAACCTTTGTGCGGCTCAGTATGAGGAGGGTTATAGAGGCACAGTCCTACCCATACTTTACGCTGCTGTTACAGAGTTTGGGTTCCATGGTACTGGGGCTTGAGGCTTTTATGAAGCTGAATCCTGGTGAGTTAATGTTTCTTTGTCTTTGCATAGGATTCTTTGTTAAACCATCTAATCAGCATGTTTATTGAAAAGGAAGACTACAAAGATGTGTGCACTTTTGTGCAAATTCTGTTGCAGAATGGATGTATGACTCACATTCTTTTTATGCACTGCAGATCCGTTTGCCAAATATTCTGTCTGACCGGCCATTGGCCATAACTGACACAAACGTGGATCACAGAAAATTATCTTATTTTATTGACTATCCTTAGTTTAAAGTGTTCAACTTTATGCTTCTTAACATGCATAATCTTCTTGCCAGACGTATACATAGACACAACAGGCTACGCGTTCACGTTCCCCATATTCCGGTACCTCGCGCAGTGCCCGGTGGGCTGCTACGTGCACTACCCGACCATCACCAGCGCCATGATGCGGCGCGTCAAGCACCGCATCGTGTCCTACAACAACCAAAGTGTGATCGCGCGCAACCCGCTGTTCACGTGGCTCAAGCTGTTGTACTACAACATATTTGGATGGGTGAGTCACTCAGCGTGTTACTGTCACTGCATGGCAGAGATTTCTTCTCATGCAGATAAAGCGATGAGCATTTATCACCATGCTTGCTCAAGACGGGTTGGTGATAGTCGAAAGAAATATAATTTACGAGGAATCAGATATAGGTTAAAGTCAGCTACACTTCCTAATGCCTCGTTAACCCGGGGAGAGTTTCACAACCATCTAGAGGCGAGAATCGACGGGCGATTCAACAATAACAAAGCGCTTGACTAAAACGTATCTTTTTGTGTAGTAAATAAGTTCTATTATAAACACATGAGTGCTATAAATCGTCTGACGACACTTGCCTACTGTCTCGCAAGTATATATTGGCTTCTGGATGGTTTAGAAAATTGCCTGACAATTTTCTAAAGACAGAGACGCATCCACCAAAAATTCCTATCATAACAATATTTGTCCATACTAATATTTTATATTCGAAAGTAACTCTGTCTGTATGTTACCTTTTCACGTCTAAACCACTGAACGTATATCGATAAAATTTGGCAAGGAGATAGATGGCATCCTGGGGAAGGGCATTGGCTACTTTTTGTCCCGGTAACACGTTCCCGTGGGATAATTTCCGACATCCACGCGAGCGAATCCGCGGGCAGAAGCTAGTAGTTCACAAATAATTTGTTGTTCTATCGTCAGATGTACGGCGTGGTCGGTCGCTGCGCGGACGTGGTGATGGCGAACGGCACGTGGACAGAGGACCACATCAATGAGCTCTGGCAGATGCCGCTCCGCACCTTCAGGGTCTACCCGCCATGTGAGGTACGTGTTCAAAGTCTTGAATGTTCTACCGAACACTCATTCATTCTAGCCATGCCTAATATATTCGGCATGGCTACAAACAGCTGACTACCGAGATGACGACTGATAGAGAAGTATGATAAATGATTTTATTTCTGTAAGTAGGTTTGTACAAACACTTTTAAACGTCAATCATATTTTTAAAACTAGATTAGGTTGGCGTTTGTTATCTGACTACTCTGAAAAGAAAGGCCGAAACAAACTCAGACGTCACAGTCTCTTCTAAAATCCAGACATAATCTTGGTCAGATCATCTGAAGATCACGTAGATTTGTGTCTGAAATTGTATGGAAGAAACAGTCATGTTGCGCCGATCACTAATAAATTGGTGTACGGGTAGGAGAATGATGATTTGTGGGTATGTTCAAATAATAAAACAAAAGTTGGCTGCCTCGGTCTACTGGTCGGAAGCGCGAATGCTGAACTTGGGTTTCGATTCCCAGGTCGGACAAAATGTTGATGGGTTTTTTTTTCCGTGAATTTTCCAGTATCAGCCTGGAGTTTGGCTTTGTGCCTGGTTGATGGATGGGAAATGTGGGTGTACTATAGGCACACCTCTGCTTATGCTATTGTGGTATAGTAATTTTATTCTAGGTGCATCGTCTTCACATATGATTACATAATTAATGTGAACTTACATAATATTGTAAAATATTTTAAAAGAGTAACGGTGGAGTTTCTTGCCCATTCTTCTCCATACGAAACTACCTTTTGGAAGGGGCAACTAGAATCAATTCTATTTTTTTGTAAATTTTGACGTTCAAAAGTGCCTTTTATGTGCCTATTTGAAATAAATGATTTGACTTTGACTTTGACTTTGCTTAACCCTTCGGGGAAACAATACCATTTTTTATTGTCAGAATCTGTGGTGTAATATACAAACGTTGTGCATGTCTGTTATTGACGTAAACATTAGTCCTAGTCCACTGAAGTGCTACATGTCTTTGTTTCTGTTGTTGAAGTGCCATTTAAATAAACGCCAGGCTGCTACTGAGAATTTCATAATATTAAAAACTAATAACATTACGCTATTGCGATTAAAAGACGAATGAGGCAGTATTATTTATTTATTATATTTATATTTATTGCAGGTATCAGAATTAAAGAAGCTCCGGTCTCTAGTGAAAGACACGGACCCTATCCGCATCCTGTCAGTAGCTCAGTTCAGACCGGAAAAGGACCATCCTCTCATGCTGCAGGCCATGTACGAGCTCCGGAACTTGTTGGTCAAGAATGAGATGCTGTGGAATAAGGTAAGCAGAATTAGACACACAAATAATGGAACAAATTTCCAAAGATTGACGTTTTATATGAAATTGATGATTATTATTCAGTAAATATATCATTCCTACTGTCGCCAATAGCATTTAGATCAACATACGACGTAAAACAGCTGCAATTTGCAAAAAACCAAAGAAAATTTGAATTTTGCGGGCTACAGCTGAGGATTCACCTTAAATACTAAAACGAAATAAAAGGTCCCACGGCTAGAATGTTAATTGTTGTGTTATTAATGATGTTAATTGTGTACCTTTAAAATACGTAATGTAGAATACGTGGTTTCAATTAATGAGATAACCTAATCGCCACACTGTACCTATATTCTGGGTTTCTGCACCCTCCCCAAATGTCTGTGTAAAAAGGTCGTTAAATGTGTCTGCGAAGTATTAGTGATCTCCTCGCTTAAAATTGATATTATTTCGTTAATCCAAAAAAAATGACTACGTCCCAATTACCCATGTTTGCAAAGAAATAAATTATTTGGGTTTTTTATTAAGGTATTTTTTATTCTTCGTTATCAAAAGGGTGTTTGTATCCACACGGATATGCCAACCCCATCGTACCTAATTAACTTTTATTGAAATACCTACATATTATGTAACAGAAATATAATCATTGACCAGGCATCTTCACCAGGCCACACAACCTCTTTGCAATCGCTGATCTAGTGTTTGCTAAAATATCAAAACATTTTAGCCCAACGACATCCAAAATGTTCAATTAAATTCTCTTTCATTCTTGCTCTTTACGCATTCCGTCAACAAATGTTGCACAACTTTAATTATCCTGTATATTTGACCATTAGGTGATGCGAGATTTCGCATTAGGATGCAAACTTGCCGATGGATAGGGCCCAGAACGTGCAGCCTTAGTGCTAATTTAACATAACTTCTATCCAGACTTGTATCCTCAAACCAGGGTACACGAGAAGGCTCATTCTGATTTACTTTGGATCAAATTCCTTTTACTTTAATTTTTTCATCTAAGTAGTTCCTCCATCCGTCAAAACACGACAGCTTAAACTTGGCGTAATTTTCCCAGTAATCTGTAATTTATGGCTTTTCGCTACCCATCTCCACTGCTTGGGGGTATTTATCATTGCAGTAATAGGCTTTCACGTTTTCATGACAGAACCATCGACATAACTAGAGCTACCAAGAAGTACAAAGTTCGGCGGCGCTTCTTGCTGTGTTGGCGTCACCACATGACGCAGAAGAAGAAAAATAAAGAAACTATAAGTTAGGTTATGCTATCGTTAGCCAAAAGATGAGTTCTTATGTCAAAAATGGACAAAGCAATCTAATTGCGAAATGTTATTTTAAATACCGTACATTATTAATTATCTTTGTAGGGGTTTCCGCATTTTCTGTAGCTTGACTGAGCTCTTTTTATCATTTACTAGCTTCTGCCCGCGACTTCGTTCGCGTGAAATTGCTTGTTTTAATATATAATGTATCCTATGACAATCGGCAATACTGTAGCTTTCCATTAATGATAGAATTTTCGGAATCGGACCTGAAGTTCTGAAGATTACTCCCTCCATACAAACTCACAAATTTTACCTCTTTAAAATGTTAGTAGAGATAGATTGACGTCTCTTTCCCTCATTACAGATCAAACTAGTCCTAGTGGGTTCCTGCCGCAACGCCGAAGACGAGGAGCGGGTACAGAACCTGAAGGACCTGGCCAAGCACCTGTCTCTGGAGGACAGCGTCCAGTTCGTGGTGAACGCGCCGTACGCCCGCCTGCTGCAGTTGTACCAGACCAGCAGCCTGGCCATACATGCCATGTGGAACGAGCACTTTGGCATTAGTTAGTGTATTTGAATTTTTTTTTTAGGGTTCCGTATCCAAATGGCAAAAACGGAACCCTAATTCGTCGTGTCCGTTCATCCGGATGTTACACCGCCATTTCGCTCGGAGACTATTTGCACTATATCGATGAAAATTGGAAAGAAGGTGTATTCTGTGCACCGCTAAGCAGTGGTGTAGTGAAGTTACGAAAAAAACAATTAGGGGTAGCTCACCCCATACAATAATCGAGTGATGGAAAAATAAATTCAACGCACATAAGCATGTGGGGTATCGCTGGATTCTATAATTAAGAAGATTATGATGTTGCTAAGTCATCATCTTTCTCCTGACCTCATCCCAATTTATTTGTGGTCGGCACAACATGTCTTTTTTCTTCTACACTTCTCTATTAATCGTCATCTCGGTAGTTACCCCCCGTTCTAACCATATCATCTTTCACACAGTCCATCCATCGTTACTTTGGTCTTCCCCTACTCGTACAGCCATAGGCCATACACATTCATACTCAAAACTTTCTTGACGACTTAGCTTATTTTGCTATCTTCTTAATTAAATAATGTATTAGAAAACGGATTTTACAGGCGTACGTGGCTGGAGAATTACTATAAACTAGCATAAAAAACTGATTTTACACAAACCCAGTTGTAAGAATAAAGTAACTGACTTTCTTAAAACTCTTTCTTATGAGGACACAGAAAAATTGCTCCACACAATTGCATAATACTTGCACTCAAATAATTACTTACACATTCACCACCATTCAAATACACACATTCACTACCATTCAAATACACACACACCACCATTCACCTTCACGTTAACTACCATTCACCTACACATTCACCACACACCCTGTTACTGCTTTTGTTATTATGTTATTTAATTTCTTTATTTACATTTAAGTTTTTATTTTTCTTTTAAATTGTTTAGTAGAAAAATCATGTTACCTGCTTGCTTATTTATGATGCCATTAAGTGGGATGTGGTGACCTGTAACACAGGTTTTTTTCTAAAACCTACTTCAGGCACCAGCTCTCACAATGTAAATTTATAAAGTTCAAAACTGTTAAGTACTACAAAACCATTGTGAGAGACAATAAATAAACTAATTTATTTATTTATTTTCAGAAAAAAATACATAGGGTATTTTCCAGGCGCATCGACGTCATGTTATATTACTGTCATTGACGTAGGATTTAAAATGACTGACGAGCGGTCGTGAAATGTAATTACAGTGCTTTTGTAACATTGTCCTCATGTCGTCGTGCCACCCCGCAGGTGTGGTGGAGTGCATGGCGGCCGGGCTCGTGACCATCGCGCACCGCTCGGGCGGGCCGCTGGCCGACATCGTGGAGCCGGCGCAGGCGTCGCGCACGGGCTTCCTGGCCGCCGAGCCCGACGAGTACGCGCGCGCCGTGCTCGAGGTCCTCGCGCTGCCGCCCGACGAGCGCAGGCGGCTCGTCGGGGCTGCTAGGTACGGAATACGATACAACAAAACTTATTTATAATAGCGTTGCCATCTATTTCTTAGCGTGGACTCGGCCCAGAAATCGGCTACGTGTTTAGAGCCATCACTAGCGTCCATCAGTTCCTGTAACGTGCTGGCGACAAAACTCGATATTAAGTGTGCCATCGTTTGTGGAACAGCGCCACATTTGCACTCCAAGGCGGAGTCGTCTATGAATCTCCATCTGAACAGGTTTTTCTTGCTTTGGCCCACCTAGGTCCGGAGTTTATTTAAAGATTTTTTGTTTAAAGACTTTATTGCCATACAACACCACCATGTCTCTTGAGTACATTACCAATTAACAGCGATGTCGGCCGATGAATTTTTCGACGCTATATTTTAGTTATGTGGGGCATTACGGGCTAAATAAATAGATAAATATTTTAGTTTGTTCTAGTTTGGGTTAGGTTATATTATTTTGTTATTTGTGTAAATTGTTACTATATAAAACAAAAACAAATTGAAAATTAAGAAATAACTGGGCACGTCAGGCCTAAATTATGGCGGTTTTAACAGGACAACGTTGACGGAGCATTTGGATTTTGCGCTACGAGTTACAGGTTCAATTACCGCACGGACCAAATATTTTTATGGCATGCAGATTCATCACATCGCTATCGCATTTCATCAGACCTGCACACTAATTGCCTAACACAGTATCTATCACAATCTGAATCATTTTGAAGCCCATTGCTAATCCATTGCTTCATGTTCGAAATATTTGTCTGCTCAACAACGTAAATAACGCAATGAATGTTGTTGAACTGTCAAAATGAAAGCCATTCCTACTGTTAGTGGACAACGCAACTACCCCACTGTTAGAATTTTTATTTTAAAACAAAGATAGTTTTCAAAGAATGATGGGAAGTATAATCATTATGAAGTGCTTTCAGGACCACAAGTTCGTTGTAGGGACAACCACGGACAATGGCGGTTGTGCGCTTTTCACCCTTATGTCTTTAGTAACAAGGTTGAAAAGTGTGTTCCTGAGACCCAACACATTGTATGAAACCTGCTAAACACAAACTAAACATCTTTCTTTTGTTCTCAGAGCCTCAGTTGACCGCTTCTCCGAAATGGAGTTCGAGAAATCATTCCTAAGAGCCGCAGAACCACTCATAAGATTAGATTAGAGATACACGTGCTTTTATCCTTCTGTACATTTCGTTCCATTAGTTTTAAGCGTATTAATAAAGTTGAACCAAAGCTTTGTCTGTGTTTTTCTAACAATATTATTGTAATACTTACTGTATGACAACACTAGGTTCTACGTGATGTTGTTTCATTATTTTTAGGGCATTAAACGAAATTCTTGACAGATAACGAAATTAGATCATAATGGATTTCTCAAGTTCTGCTTAGGTAAATATTTAACAAGAAAAGCATTGCACCCGTGGTACCGACGCTCATGATTATCACAGAGTAATTTAGTAATTCCTTGGATTTTGTCACATGTAGCTTGATGAAACTGTCTTTTTACCCGACTGCCCCAGAGGAAGGGGTAATGTTGTTTTTGGTCAAAGAATTACCTAATCCTAACTAATATCATAAATGCGAAAGTAAGTTTGTTTGTTACTGTTCCCGAGTAAAACAACAATAACGTTCTTATGATAATAGATGGCGCCACGTGTCTTTCGAATCATAATTGAATTGTATTATTATAGAAACTTTAGTACTGTGTTAAGAGTTTATTTTTATTTAAGTACCTAATACATTTTGTGACTTCTAGAGTAGCAGGGGTGCATTTGGAAAAGTCATGCTTTTCCCATGACCAGCTATATGTAGCATGTTCGCGTGTGTCCAATGCCCAGAATTTATACGTGTTAGCGCCAAATAGAAGGAAATACAACATTGTGTATAGGAGCATCCTAATGTTCCTTTCTGAGCCCATGATTGCAACGGCCAAACAGAGTACAACCTGAATTGATTGTCAAATTCTAAATTAACGCGAGCGAAACCGCGGGCAAAAGCTACTTTAAAATATAATAATACCAACCTATAACTGTCCCACTGCAGGGCAAAGGCCTCTCATACAGAGAAGGCACGAGCCATGATCAGTATTTCTTTTTTCGAAGAAATACCTATGAAATTAAAATTCTTTATATCAGAAATTAATGTAAAAATCATATAATTATTTTAACATAAAGATAAAGTTTATATATTATATATACAAAGTAATGCTTAAATTAACATTGGAATGATATGTTGTCTATGTGGCCCACTCTGTCTCTGGGAATCAACCTCAGTTCCGATCCGTGCTTCAGGAATACATTGCCTGGAACAAAATAATAAATTAATTAGTCAAAGATGAAATTGAATGAAAGAAAAGTATCCTTCTCTCCAGGGTACGTGCTTCCCACGATTTCCCACAAAAGCAGTTTTATAGTATTTACTATAAGTATGGTAAGATAGGAACTAGTTTTAGTGACTACCTTGGTGGCCACTTCATAAAAGAGACGACGAACATTCAAGTTGATTTGCCATCAATAATATGATACCACTGTACAAACGCATGAAACACCATAACACCATTGCATGCATCCATTTGTACTGTAATCTACTCATGTTGAACAAATATATCTATATTATATATATCTATATTTGTTCAACATGAGTAGATTACAGTACAAATGGATGCATGCAATGGTGTTATATATAAGTACGTGCTACTTGCTATATCATAGAAGGTGTACAAATCTTACAGGTTTTAAATACCTAGTCATTAAAATTATAAAATATTAAGTTGTACCAATTGTCACAAATTTTAAAAGCCAAAATGTATTGTTTAATAAGTCAGTTATGGTATAGTAACATTTCATGGTCAACACAATGGTAACACCCGGACGTTTCCTCCCGCCTTATTGGAAACAGGTACCTCCCGAAACAGCCATGCCCGGCGAGGACCTGCGTTAGGCGGAAGGTGAGGACGCCGTGGCGCCTCTCAAGCCACTCCTCAAAGAGGGGACTTACCGCCGCAATTGTGGCGTGCCCTATGAACTCGACACCTGAGGTGCTAAACGGGTAGGTGCCCGCCTTCATTTCTTTCAATGGGGGTTATCATTTGTGTGCTCACGAATTGGCGCCACCTGGCTAGTAAGGTCCTGTCAGTACCTTGTTTTTTATATCTTTAAGTACCCATAACTACATAATAATTTTTATTTTATTTCATTTTAAAACTTCAAATTAATATTTATAATTATAATGTTCCTAAAATGTGCAAGCATGAAGCAAAAAAATATTACTCTTCCTTCAAATGCTACCAAGTCGTTACTTAAAATCTTAAGCCTTAATTTATCAGGAATGGCGCAATGTTTACAACAATTTATTCTTCTCACATAATTAGTAATTATGATTTTTACTAATTCTGAAATCTGCGATATATCCCGCAACCAGTGAACGTTTACTGATATTTGACATTACTAAAAGACGTTACTCTACACTAGCGCCTCTAGTGGCGAATTCAAGCGCGATAGCGGGTAAATGTCAGTATCTCACCAGCTGTTTGTTGAGGGTTGATGCCGATACCGTCATCGGTGATGATGGCGCTGGTGGCCGGCTCCACTCGGAACTCCTCAGCTGCAAACTTGAGCACTGCAGTGAATGGCGTCGCTTCTGGCACGCTCAGCCTGTGGGGCAATTTACCAGAATAAACGAATTATGGGGAATGATAGCTGGAATAGTTTTCTAATTTGTCATTTAATCATCTTTTTTACAGCAGGCCACTCTATATCTGGCCATCAGGTTTATCACAAGCCTCCTCTAAATTAATAACTGTGTGTTAGTAGCAGAGGTATAACAAAAAAATTTGGCTCAAGCCAACAATTATTTGTGTTGCCTTTGAATCTGCTACGTTTTTAAAGTATTTTTTTTTCAGGTCTGGATATTTACGGGTTGAAATGGGTTCTATTTAAACTACACAAAAGAAACAAAAGGCTTGAAAAGAAACATAAAAATATATTCACTTAATTTACAAAATATTTTGCCAATAATCTAAATCAGAATCATACTCCTTAACAATATCGAAAAACTGAGACTTCAGGCAGTCATTACTGCATATTTTTTGAACAACACCTACTAATTCTGAATAATTTAACTCTATATAAAAATACTCCGCGGACATTCCCTCTCTCAGCAATTTCCCATAGTCGGCCAAAGCTTCAACTATGTACGTAAAAATATCAGAGTTCTCAACACACATTGCAATAAAATATTTGCTGTCAACTTTAAAAAGTAGTCTCCAAAAGTTTTTATATGTACTGTCTTTACTTAGCACAATATTTAAGATCCCATCAGCAATAACCTTTACAGCCGCAGCATATTTTGGGTCATTGTTTAATAAACTAATAACTAGTAACTCTACAATATCCTGATTACAATTGTTTAATAACTTTAGAATGTCTGAATGACATGAATTGAGTTCTAATAAGAGAACTGTAGTTTTGAACTCTAGTATTTTATTTTTTGGTATTTTGTTCGAGGCATTTCTTAGTAAGGTCTCTTTCGATGCTGCATCAAGCATCAACTCTGTTAGACAGTTTTCTAACTTATCCTCAGAAAATAACTCAAGAAACAGTCTAAAACCCACATCCATTTGATTTATTTTAGTATTTGAGTTAATGATTTTTTTAAGTACATATTTTGGAGGATCAGTAAGACAGTTTTTAATGAGATTGTTTGATGTGTCATTGTAACTGTTCAATACAGATAAGAATTCACTGATGACGTTTCTCTTTTGTAGTCTATCAAGACTTTTCTCAACATGTTGTGAAATAATCAAAGCATTTTTTAGTTCAGCCTCAGTTGTATCATTGTCAGGCCAGTTTTCTAACTGACAAAGGTTAATATAGTCTTGGAAGAAGTTGAGGAACTGTTGCACTACAGCTGTGTCCATTTTTAAACCTTGTAACTTCAACGCAGAGCCCTGGGCCATTCAGCATCTGTTGAAATGAACAAACTAACATTGACTATGAAAATTTCATGAAAACTAAGTTATTCAAAGATATAGGCCACGTTGAAGTTACAGAGGATTGTAGAGGTGTTGTTAAAGCTAGAACTTACACTTTGAACGGCAGTTTAGGGTCAGAAGTTAGAGTAATCTTGAAAGTTACTTTCGACCTGAAGAAATAAAAGAACAAAGAGTCAAAACACATATATATTATTCCACAAAAAACAACAAACATAGTTTTCATGTATACTCCACTTACATTTTTTTTAGAATCACCAATATATGTAAGTACAGAAATTATGAAAAATACAATATTTTTCTCAACTCGCCCAATGAGCACAATCTACGAAATGAAAGTGACGTTTTCGTTTGACGTATACACGTTTTTAAATGTCAATGTCATAATTTACATACACCTTTCGGATACATTCTCAAAAAAAATGTTAAGGAAAGATATTCACAGCAAGGGTGCACAACGTTATAAAGTGCTCGTGTAAGTGTTCTCACTCTTAAAAACCTATTTATTACTTTGTTGAACGATTATTCAAATAGAAGGTTAAATAATAATATGTACACACGACGTATCCAGCTATACATCTCCAGTTTTAGCTGGCCTTGCATTGTATAGGCTTTTCGTACAATGAGAAGTCAGCTTATACTGGAAATGTATAGCTTGTTAATTAGTCGTGCGTACATACATGTATATAAAAAAGAAGGGAATGCATCATCTAGGCCCTAGGGCATCAAAAATTCGTCCGCATCGCTGTCAACAGGAAAAGTGCCCAAAAGGCTGGCAGTATTGCAATGTTGTATGGCGATGCTGATTCTTTGGCCAAAAAATAGGCCAGCCCTTTGGTCACGTGAAGAGTCTACCAACCGCTTGGGGATTTATTGAAAAACCAGGTGGGCATTTGGACATGGCAATAGTGTTTCAACCTCTTGGTATATTTTCACCGTTTGAGGTTTTCCGCACCTGCAGCAACCGCCCCAGCACAGCCGCCGTGCTAGGAAAATGGGATGGCGCAAGGGTGTGCCTGCCTAACATCCAAGGCATTATGGTAATTCCGTCTGGTTCTAGGAAGATGGCTTTACGGGCCGATCTGTATCTGGGCAAACCGCTTTCAGGCGTTCACCGCATCTGCATCGGTCAGGCTCGGCAGTCCAGAGTCAACCAGCGTGTGCGCAAAAATTTTCCCGGTCAACTTTTCAGTGCTGTGGACAGGGGACAGGAATGGTAAGCTTATACTGGTAATTTTGCGGACGCCGAGGCCACCAAAATGAATGGATAGTGTGGCTTTAAGCCACACTTGGTCATCCAAGGCCACATTTAAAATGGTAGTTACTTGTTAGTGTGCTGCGAATAATTTGGTCAATTTTGTCCAACAGATGTGGCTGCTTCTATAAAGGGGAAGATGTGGAAAATATATACGTAACATCTAAATTAATTTTGGAGTCTGTCTGAAATTTCGTTGAAGTTTTTGATTTTTTCGAGGATGAAAGGAGAAAAGCTGGCTTCTAAAATTGGGGCTGAGTTGTGAAGTGAACTTTTATCTAAAATTTTGATTTGCGGGAGGGGCCCTGTTGCATTAAACATTAGGGTCAATTGCCTGTGGGTAATGTCAGAAAGGTAAATATCACATTTTGAGGGGTTGACTCCAACCCAATAGATTTGATTTGCTGTTTGAGAAGTTGTAGGCCTTGCAAAATTTTGTCTACATCACCTCATAGCGTTAAATCATCTAAATAATACACGTTAAATTTTGAATTTAGTTTCTGGATAATTGGATGTATAGCCAAGCTGAAAATGACTGGCAAGAGAGGGTCACCTTGTTGGCATCCAACTGCAGATTCCAAAACATTGTCCTTGTATAGTAATTTGGAAGGGTACCTGTAACAGTGCCACATAAAACCATTTTCGGGTAGTTCTTTTTTGACTTCAGCCAACTATGTGTTCTTACATCACCTTGTGCATAATTTGATTAAAAAAATTGGTTCCTATTTAAAATTGACAAATTACTACATCCGAAAAAGAGTCATACGCTTAGTTTCTTCCGCCAGCTGTCTGTTTCTAAAATGTACTCTGTGGTCTGTTTTTCCAAAGTAATGTCAATATGTCATCTGTTCTGTCATAAATCATAATAATAACACCGTTCTAACACAAAGCAAGTTGCACGAAACATTGGATCCATAGAGCATCATAACTTCAATAGTGGATCGATCGATCATGAAAATGTTTTAATTAATAATCCACATCCCAAAAGGAAAAGCACAATGTTACTCAGAAGAAATCTTTTAGAGTGCACAACAATTTTATCATGTGCGGGAACATTTATTTGCGTCCTACTGAACTATATTACGAACATTTCGCCCATAACCGGAATATGGTTTCCTCTTTACGTTTTAACTTTATTTATAGTGTCACTATGTGTTAGTTTTAAGTTTATTCAGTGGTTGTTACGTTTGAACAAGCCTATAAAGTATGATTTGGATGGTATTGTGGCGGATTACCCGTATTTATCGGCGTTGTCGCGGGTGCTGCCTCAGCCGCGGAAAACTTCAACATCAGAGTGTCGAGAGTATGATACGAATGAGCTGAGCGTGATATCGACAGTACTGGAAAGGAAGCTGGTGTCGTCGTGGTACGTGCCGTATATATCGCAGGAGATAGGCTTCCCGTTCGCTTGTAAACAAATGTTGGATCAAATGATTGGCAAGAGTTTTCAGGTTTATATAAACATTCTATTATGAATATATTTTTTTTTTTAATATAATTAAAAAATATAAGTTATTTACTTACAATTCAAATTTTCAACAAAACAGCAATTAATTTAAATTTTTGACCCACAGATCTGCAACAAGATAGAAACCAAAGATGTTTATGTAGACATAACTACTGTCCTAACTAGTCATTTGAAAGAGTACCAGAAGGCTCAGAAACGCCATGAAAAAATACCAAACAGTACAATAGAATCATTGTATAAGAAATCTCACCCAGTATTCGACATTAACAACAAAACAATTCAGTCTGCGGACCACTGTACCAATATCCTTCGCATTGTATTCAAAGAACTCATACCGTGGGAACTGTGGGACACTCCCCATTCCGAATTGTTAGTCCGCATACTATCAAAGAAACTTGACACCTTCATCAACAGCACTTTGGCTGAACCAGCATGGCTAAATGACAAGTTGCTAACAATTTTGAAAGGAAAACAGGAACTCGTGGTTGTGGAAGAGCAGAAAGAAACACAGTGTCCTGAACAAGAAATAGTACCTAAAAAAAAAGCAGAACCAACAAGTACCGAGACAGAATTGCCTATGGGAGTAACAAAAGGTACCCCTACAACACCGCAGTGGGTCCCTGACGGTGCGAAGGAGGAGTCTGATGCAGAGAAGATAGAGAATATAGTTGAAGAAGTACCGGTCACGAGTACAGAACCAGTTGATATAAAGACTTCGCCTATTTTGAGACAGAGGAGAGGCAGACAGGGGCGGAATGAAGTGAAGATCTATGATAGAATTATTGAAGGTATGTGTAAGGCAACTTTTTGTGAGTGAAATGTTATGCTGCAATCAAAAGAATAATAAATTATAAATAGGTAAAGCCATTTTATAAAAAATTGTTTAGAGGTCTGATTACTACAACTACAACAGATTTTAGGTTCATATTTAGAAATCGATAACTAGTCAACATCTACATTACCCACAGTCCAACTTCACCCAAGACTAGGTTACTAGGCATAGTTGTCGCAAATTACGAGTGTTTACCTACTGATTAGACTGGAAGCTGACCCCAAAATAGCTGGGAAAAGGCTAGGCAGATTGATTATAATATGCCTTTTATAAACATTGACAAAAGGTGCAAATTAAAATGATTGAGTAGCAATTATGAATTCATCTACTATAACAGATTCAAGCTGTCCAATCTGGGCCCTAATTCACTAAGACCACTTAACGATTCCTTACTTCGAAACCACGTCAATTCCTTATCTAACCACGAAATCTGCTAATAACGTATTCTCTATGATAACCGAAACCGTTTCTACAAGACACGATATTGACGTAGTAAGATTACGCGGGAAATAATAATTACAATACAGAATTGGGGCCCTGGACTGAATGAATATATCGTAGGCTCGAGATCGCGCGTGCTAAATCTCAGGTTGTGATTGGCTATTAGGATATCGATTGAAATTTACATACATAAACTCACGCATTTTTCCCATGGGGGTAGGCAAAAACAACAGAACGCCACCTGCTAAGATCCAAGCAACGTGACCTCATATTCTTTTGCTTAATTTGATTGACTTGCCACGAGATGGAATCTCGAAAATGCCCCGAATATTCACGGAATTCGACATCGCATTTTCTAGACAGGACAGGACAATTTGAAAGAAATATGGTTATGTATTAATTTATAATTTTTTAGGTAGTGTGAAAACCTGGGACACGGACATAGACCTGCAGTGCATCAGCTTGGGTCAAGACCTCCTCGCAAGCCTGGACGGAGAGATCACGCTAAGCCGGCTGTGGGGGCAGGACGCGGACACTGACGGCAGTCCCAACCCGCCGCGCAGCAAGTCGCCACAGCCACTGTGGTTTGGTAAGATTGAATTGATGCATTATCATAATTATACACACACATACATACATTATATGAACTCACGCCTTCTTACCACGGGGGTAGGCAGAAACTACAGACCGCCACCTGCATACTCTTTACATACGCTCTCTTCATAATAATTATAATTTTGTCAATATTAGAAACAAATTAAAGTATTACTTTTTAATAAACTCTATTAGCAAGCTATAAGAATTCATCAACACGTCATTATCTCGTGCAAGCTTTAGATTTCTAAGGCTTCCGAAGAATAAGAAACGTAATCTTTGACATGACATACTTAAGTCAGGAACCACACATTCCTATAAATCGCACGATAGTGGTAACAAAGTAACAACAAAACTATAAAAACCGCTTTTATTGCTATGACATGAAGGCTTTGTCAATTTAATTATTTTTGTATTTTGTCATGCTTTATTTGATAATGATACACTTCTCTCTTTCAAAATCCCTAAATTCCAGGTGAAGAAGAAACAATAGAAGTAGACCCCTTAGACCCGAGTCTATACAAAGAAACGAAGAAGGAACAGAGCCCAAAACCAGCAGATGCCTTGCTGAAAGACTTGCAGTCCACTGTCAGAGAGGCCAAGACGAAAATAGGGGACCTACAGGTGGACGCCAAACTTGCCTTAGATGTGCCCTGCAAGCAAAACTCCAGTGTATGTTGTTTGCACGATCTTTCTGCTTATGCTTTTGTAAATAGGGGCTGGGCGTTGACCATAGATGGGGAAAAAGTTTCTGAAAGGTTATTAAAGTTAAACTAGGGTTAAATCTCATTTTAAGTTATTTTGTTTTTGTTATCTAAGGATAACGATCGCTACTAAATAATAATAATAATATTAATGATATTGATAATATAGTATACTGCCCTCATAAGCCAAAAAGCGGTATCTCAAAAAAATACAAATTTCTGACTTTTGTTGCATCTGATAGCTTAACAAATTCCCTACAGGTTAAATTAAGTTACATGGCGCTATATCAACCAGAAACCACCTAAAACCTACTAAGAAAATATTGCATATCTCAAATTTATACGATATTACTAAGGAGCTGAGAGGTATATCATTATTTTTAAACACAATGGCCGTATATTTACGTGCGGTAGTGCTGGCAAAAATGTGATTCCAAAAAAAATGGACCGCAATGACTTTTATGAATGGCAAGATTATACAACGCAATACAAACTGTCTCGCCTTAATCCACGTCCTTATATCTGCGATATAGTGCAACTGGAAGCTACGAGAGGTAGTTTCGATTTTAATTACAAGACTTCCTTTGATAGTGAGTATACAGGGTGATTGGAAGATGGGTGCAAAGCTTTAAGGCGAAGATAGTACAGACAATTTAGAACCATTTAAGCCATGGTTGTCTTAGACGAAGTCTTACCAAATATTTTTAACCAAATTTTTAAGTTTTTTTTCGGAAATTCTCAAAATTTAATGTAAACTGCATAATTATGGCCAAATTGAATGATACATGAATTCACTTTTTATTTATTTAATTAAAGTAATGTGTAAGCAATCAAGCAAAACATGTTTTAGGCTTCTGTGTCATTAGACATTTTTTTTACAGACATTTAAAGCTCAGAAAAAATAAAAAAATTGTACAATACGTCTTTTAAACCTTATTAAAAAAAAAAACGAAGGGTGCTTTTTTGTTCAAACCTTTTTGAAGACAAGCTTGATAATCGCTCTTTCTTTTGAGGTATCATTTATGCGGATATCTTACAAATTATTGAAATTAGGGCCTACAAACCAATTTGAGGGAGACATTTTTTATTTTAGGCAGACTAATTAAAACAACATTTGAATTAAAATTATTTATTTTTCATGTTCAAAATGACGGCCGTGATTCCTAATACAAGCACGGCCCCGTCTTCTAACTTCTGTAGTCGTTATTTTCAACATCATCTCCTGCTTCATTGTCTCAAACGCTGAATTTATTCTTTGTATCAATTCTTCTCTAGTGTTTATTTCTATGTTGTTATACACCAGTTCCTTGGCCCGGCCCCACACGAAAAAGTCCAACGGGGTCAGATCTGGGGAGCGAGCGGGCCAAGGGATGGGTCCATCCCTGCCGATCCAGCTATCAGGAAAGCAATTGTTGAGGTGTTCCCTTACATTTAAAGTCCAATGCGCTGGACAGCCGTCTTGCTGAAAGATGACTGTTCGGTCTCTTTCGAAGATCGGGACACCTGATTCCTCTACCAGCAGTGGTAAATCAATTTGCAGAAATTGCAAATAATTTTGGCCATTCAATGGATCAGGCAAAAAGTGGGGCCCAATCAATGTTCTGCCAATTATTCCAGCCCATACATTCACAGAGAATTTCATCTGAAATGACACCTGCTTCTTAAAATGTGGGTTGTTGTCTGCGTCGGCCCATTCATGGATGTTGTGAAAGTTTGTAATACCTTCCCTTGAAAATTTACTTTCATCCGTCCACAAGATTGATTTCAGAAACCACGCATCTTCGATGTCTCTGTTGAGGAGGAAACGGCAGAACTGAATTCTTCTTTGAGGATCTTGCTCTACTAGACCTTGCACACTCCTGCCATGGAACGGATACTTATCATTTTGGTGCATTGTATGCCACACCTTCCATTGAGAAATGTTTAAATTTCGAGCTACTGCTCTAGTACTGGTTGTAGGATCCGCTTGAAATGCTGCTAAAATGTCTTCGTCGACGGCAGTTTCGTGTCTGCCCGGGTTGACTCCAGGTTCCACGCGGTGAAACCCATCTTGGGCAAGACGACGAAACGTGTTGTAAAACACTCGGACATTCGGTATCCTGCGATTCGGATAGCGCTCTTGATACATCCGTCGCGCCAAAGATCCATTGCCGTCTGCTCTACCGTACATAAATACGATATCCGCATATTCTTGATTGGAAAAAGTAGCCATAGTCACTTAACAATTAAGAAAAACGGCGTAGGAGCGCACTAAATGTCAACTCAACACAATTAAGTCAAAAATCAACACGTGCAGGAGCGCGAGGCTACGACTGGACACGGTGAAACAAAAAAGTTCAAAACTAACGCAAACAACACGTGCAGGAACGCAAAGGGCTACAACTGAACACGGTAAATTGTGAATCAACACGACAACGTCCACTCACAAGGGCAGTAGTTTGACTAATAAGTAAAAGATGTAACGGCTTCATCACAGACCGACTGACCCTGACTAAAGAAAAACGACTTTGTTGCCTCAGTAACTAAGACCATTTTGCTGTAAAAACCAACTCTTATCGCTTTTTGCTATTCATTGGGCGTTCTACCTGGAAATGCCGTCGCACCGCGCTCGGTGGCCATTGTTTAGAGAATCCCCTCAATGGGTTCCCCTCAATTGGTTCCTGCATGTGCCAAAAATTCTTAGAATTGAACAATGTTATCATTTCGAGCACATAAAGTATTATTTTAAGCAAAAATGTTGTGTTTTGTTAGACTGCCTAAAATTTAAAATTTCTCCCTCGAATTGGTTTGTAGGTCATAATTTCAATAATTTGTAAGATATCCGCATAAATGATACCTCAAAAGAAAGAGCGATTATCAAGCATGTCTTCAAAAAGGTTTGAACAAAAAAAGCACCCTCCGTTTTTTTTTTAAATAAGGTTTAAAAGACGTATTGTACAATTTTTTTATTTTTTCTGAGCTTTAAATATCTGTAAAAAAAATGTCCAATGGCACAGAAGCCTAAAACATGTTTTGCTTGGTTGCTTACACATTACTTTAAATAAATAAATAAAAAAATAATTCATTTATCATTCAATTTGGCCATAATTATGCAGTTTACATTAAATTTTGAGAATTTCCGAAAAAAAACTTAAAAATTTGGTTAAAAAAATTTGGTTAGACTTTGTCTAAGACAACCATGGCTTAAATGGTTCTAAATTGTCTATACTATCTTCACCTTAAAGCTTTGCACCCATCTTCCAATCACCCTGTATAACTGCTAGTATTATGGAAATAAGATTTTAAAAACGAATGTTCTTCCACCTCTAAAGAAGAAAACCATGCTTAACGGAATTTCGCAAGCCAAGAAGAACAATATTTTGAAATCCCTTCAAAATATAATACCAGGCAATAGACTGTCTTTCTGGAGGGAGCTCCCTACTTCTGAGTGATTTATGACATAGATGCCTGTTTTCAAAATTTTAAATTTTCTAATTATGTTAATCTTAGATTAATTAAAATTATTTCCAAATGCACTTTTTTCGTGTTTTATTTTCTTAACACATGGATTTTTAGCAAAAATGTATAGAAAAACATTTGTATGAAAATTCCTATGAACACGCTATAATTAAAAGCGGTAACTCATATTAATAAACATATTATTCGAAGACCAATAGCGGTATCTCAAAAATGAGGTAAAAAAAATTTTTTTTCCTTTTTTTTAAAACATCAATAAGAAATATGGGTATGAGTATTTAATATTACGAATGAATAATTTTAAAACTACTTTACTAAGTTGACGCGAAATCAAAAAAACTAAAACATGAATTTTCTCGAGTCTCACTTTTTTGAGATGAAGCTTTTTGGCTTATGAGGGCAGTATAATATATATTGATAATGATATTTAGTTCTGTAACTTGGTAAAGAAAAACCAATATTACACGTCAAAAATAAATTATTTTTAAAACTAGCTGAGTTTGGTGTTTCCTATCTAATTACTCTGAGATGAAAGACAAAACCAAATCAAAGGTCACAGTCTCCTTGAAAGTCCAGACATAATCTTGGTCAGGCCATATAGGGGACCATGTAGATTCTAATAATATGGTCTGATTTGACAGTAGATTTATCAACCAAGCCAGAAACTGGGCATGATGGTCAGATGGCCAGGCACATGCCATGCTTTGAATTGAAAGAAATAAACGAAGAACAGTGGTTTGTTTTAAATTTTGGTAATAATGGGAGTTGACTATAGGGCGCTAGCCTTTTTAACATGCAAAAAAAATACAAGTAAAGGATTATATAGAATTGACGCCGAAGTTGTTGTTTTTCAAACCATATATTTGAACCTAATAATAGCAAAAATATCACCAATAGTGCACAGTAAAATCGTCCCTAATGTCTTATATACAGGAACAGTGTTTAGGCCTTAAATCCTTTGACAACTGCATCATATATATTTAAATATTTTGTACCGATTTTGTAGACAGGTACCACAAATAAGGAGCAAGCACCGCACTGGCTCAGGTTACGATTGCTTTGAATGTGACTGTCCTACTGTACTCTCCTACTGTACTGTCCTATAAGATTGGAGTTATCATACTTGGTGTTACATTGGGCCTTATTTGATACAAGCTCATAGATTGTGTGTTGGATTTTGACAATAATATTATTCGTTTCTTCTTAATTAACCCCTTAAAAGTGCCTGACATCAAAAACGCATGCCTGGAAAGAGCACGATTACTGTGAAAAATTCTTTCAGGAAACTACAATTCTTGAAAATAATCAGTTTAAAGTATATTTTTTGAGAATTTTTGGGACATAGCCAGGCTACTTTGCTGAAATTAAATAAATGTGTACCTATTATATTTAAGATATGGTTTACATTACACTTAGCATTACTGCTTTTGATGACAAGAAATCTTACATACAGTACCAATTGTTGTAATTATGTTTTACATTTTATTTTTTGCAAATGTCAATACTGTGAAATTAAACCATGTGCCCAACAAGTTTACAAAGTATTTTAATCTCTGCGTTTTAGACTCAAGTTACAATGGTTGCGGTTCAAAATCCAATATCCAATCTATGTGCACAGTCAAGTAACGCAGTTTGTTTGAATCTGCATGAAACAAGTGACGAGCATGTCAGTCACTATGCACGGATACTTAGACCTTGTTGACTTTGTCCTTTGATTCTGAACTGTTGTGTAAGTGTGATTATCCGTATCCATCTTAAAATACATTCTTTAGACTTAACACAGAGTGTATTTCTGAATGTATGTTTTTTACATGAGAATATGCGTACACGTTTCACTTGATCATATTATTAATATTTACTTGTTATTACGAAAATTGGGCGCAGTAACCTTCACAGTGAAATAAGTAGTTTTACTCTCTACTTCTTGGGGCTCAGGGGCTCGTGGCTAAGTAATAACAGCCGCACGGATCGATCCATCAGGTTAAATACTCTTGTCGGGGTTGGTCCGTGGATGGGTGACCATCTTTACATAACGAGACCCCGCCGTGCTTCGGAAAGCACGTTAAGCCGTTGGTCCCGGCTGTCATTCGTAGATCTTTGACAGTCGTTACGGGTCGTCAGAAGCCCGAAAGTCAGACAGCCAGTCTTACTAAGGAGTATCGTATTACACAGTTACTGGGTTGTGGAGGTCAGATAGGCAGTCGCTCTATGTAAAATACTGGTATTCAGCTGCATCCGGTTAGACTGGAAGCCGACCCCAACATAGGTGGGCAAAGGCTAGGCAGATTGATTGACTCTATTTCTGAAAATGTATCAAGCGAGCTGGTCATGCGCAAAGTCACAATAAGTACGTTGCAGCCCATCACAATGAGCAATAAAATCAATTTGTCATTCTTTTTTCACGGAATCTGCGCAATTCCTTCTTATTATACTCCCAGTCCTGTTCAACATCCCTTTCCATCTTTCCAGAAACTGTTTCTTCATATTTCTAACTGGTTGTGTAATGTTTCCCGGTGCAGGACGAAGCGGCCGGCATGATGGAAGGTCTACTAGACTTTGGCATTGCTGGACTGAAGAAGGGTCTTCGCTTTACTGGGCTCAGCGATCAGGTTAGTATGGTCTAGGCATTTAACATGATATTTTTTACTCTTTTTGAAGTTCCAAAAAAAGCTAACCAAGTCTCCGTCTTTATATGGTTGCCAACTTAGGATTTTTTTAACTAAATCATCATTCTCTTATCCTGATACCAAATTATTTAGGGTTGGCGCAACATGTCTTTCTCTTTCATACTTTTCTTTTGGTGGTAATCACGGTAGTCACCCCCGTTTTAATTGTGTCAAACATTTCTGACTACATCCAAATATAAAAAGTGCTGGAGGACTAGAGTCCAATGATTTGGCTACCGTTTGGTGATAAGATAAAATACTAACTACACTGCACACTTCTAAACTAAACTTTACTTCTGTCATTTGCCAGCAACTTATTAAATGACAAGCCCCGTCCCCGATGTGAATTCCCAATGAAGTCTAAAATGACAAAGTTCCATACAAACTTGCGTCCTCGATTTAAACTCTTTAGGGGATGAACTTTCAAAAACTCTTCCTTAGGGGTCACTTACGCTATACAGGTTAGCAGGGACATTGACGCGCAAACGGTACCCATGAATTCAGTCCATGATTCAAGACGTACAAGAAAATCGTAGGTTATTAAAAAAAATACTGCTGTTTCATAGAAAAATGCAATACCTACGCGCTTAAAATGTATGGGACAGCAAATTTTGTTTTTTAATAACCGGCGAATAATTTAAACGCAGGGGGGTCCAGAATCATGTACTGAATCCATGGTAACAGGTTGCGCGTCTTTGCCACCCTGTATAAGGACCTCTTGTGCAAAATGTCATGCTTATAGACCCAGAGGTGATTCAGTTGTCTGTTAGTGAATTCGTTTCAGATTTTTATTAAGTAGAATACACAGCTTGATAGTAACTATTTGGAACGGAGACTGGACAAAACAAGAAATAAAATACAACTTAGCGTAGCTATAACAAGTATTATGTATGTTTTTAGGACAAGTCGCCGTCCCACCATCGGGAACGGGGCAGTGACATTAAGACGCCGCCGTCCGAGCATGCGCGCGGCAAACCTATTCCAGAATACAAGGATATACACATCACCAATGAACAGAGAGGTAATATACTTGAAACTGACTTGAAAGCATGGCAGTTGAGACTATGTAATGCTCACTTAAATGTCACACGGTTGGTGGCGCGTGTGTTGGATGATTCGGTTCTCTACAAAATGGTTGAGCTGAATCGTGCTGATCCACGCGTCATGTTCGTGAACGAGCGCCGTCACTTGAGACTGGTCATCTCTTAACTGCCACAGCTTATTTTTATTATTAACCGATAGAATCCCGGTGGCCCTCTGTAGGGCCGGTATGTCGTGGAACAAGACAGTTCGCAGCCCAAAAATAAAAAGCCCTTACAGTGAAATGCTCAAAAGACGATATTAGCCCTCATTTAGAAGCAATAATGATGATTATTTAACCGCACGACCGCGCGACCCTCTAGAGGGCCAGCGGGGCTTGACGGTGGCGCCACCCCGGCCCTACAAAGAGCCACCGGGATTCTATCGGTTATTCTTATATTTTGAATTGTTTCTTAATATATATTTTTTCCTCCTTGGAGTTTCTTGCCCGTTCCTCTCCATAGAGATCTACGTTTTGGAATGGGCAACTAGCTTCATCTTTCTGACTAACTGACCGACTCTTTGACAATTCAAAAGTGCCTGTCAATGGTTTAATTGAAATAAATGCTTTGAGTTTGAGTTTGATATGCATAGTTTGCTTCTTGTCAGTTGTTAATGACAAAAAACCTGTCATCTAGCAATCTTTACAATGGGCATATATATATTATACTTTCATGTATACATATAAAATCGTTTGTCGCCTTACTTATACAATTATTCACATTTACTTCATGGGTAGTAACAATATTTTTTCTCTTTTCAGATGAGAACAATGTGCACCCATTAGTTAAGCAGCACAGAGTCACCTCACAGGATAGCGTGGTTAGTATGTTGACAGATTTGTTGACTATTCAAAAGTGCCTGTAAATGGTCTTCTTTTGGTCCAGTTGCAAAAACTCACCTTTTTACAAGCTTTTATTTAAGTTATCTGTTAGTTAGTATGGGTCAAATCTTGCAATTGAATTTTATAACAGTTATCCCCAACCGATTGAGCTGAAATTTTGCATACACGTTTGGTTTCGATGACAATGCACGCATACCTAACTCAAAATCCAATATAGCGGACTCCCAAACAAGGCGGACCAATTCATTTTAGTACTACTGAAATATTGAATAAGCCTGTTTTAAAAAAGTATTTTTTTTATTTGGAATTTTATTTAGAATAAAAATTGGTACATCCCGTTTTCTGCCTAAAAATAAGATTACTATTTTGATAGTTTCTACTATTTCAGTCACCAACTGATTTTAAGACCTTATTTACATAACTGTCTTTCAACTTCCTCTCCAGCCATCTCAACCTCGACCAGTCCCCAAAGCGGACCTCCCTTTAGTACCTGAACCGGATTCTCCTGAACCGGAATACGAGGAGGCAGCAGACCTGTCCACCAGCATCGCCAAGTTGCGCTGTCTGCTGCAGCAACGCGCTGAGACCAGTCCCAGGTACTTAAGAAATAATACCCAACAGTAAAGGCTGACGCAGTTTTGGGCGATCCGCACTGCATTGCGATAATCCTCCTACATTACTTTCGCATATTTGTATGAACCATCGCACACTGTTGTCTATTCCAGAAGTATCTGATGACAGTGTAAACAAACCTTGTTCAGATTAAATTACGCAAAACTTACTAAAGTGACTTGGTGACACATTCATCTGTATTTGGAAGGTTTCTACTTTATATCTCACCACTTTTTCCAACAGTTATTGTTTGAATTATATCATTAAATTATAATTGAGAAATCGTCGACGAAAATTGAGGTTATAGAATTAACGTCAATTGTCAAATGAAAAATATCTTTAAGGTGATTTTTAAATAGATTTTCGGGTTTAAGTATGCAAATCATCAAATCAATGCAATTTGCAAAATTGGCATTCACTGGTATGTTTTCTGATCCATTTGTTTACATTTTCATCTGATACTTTTGGAACAGACTATATAGGCAGGTCGTACGGGTTATTTTTCTGTTGTAATTATTGAAATGCGATGCGCTGCTGCCTGATGTGGCAGTATTGTGCGCTTCGCTTGCGTGCTGGCGAGCCAAAGGTGTTGTAACGGCTAGGGCTTTGCAGGTAGACTGCGCAGGCCGCTTACTGATAGTTAGTTAAAAGAAACACAAGTAATGTACATATAGATTATATTTGACAGAAAGTTAGGCTAGGTCACGAGAAGGTCACTGTTCAACTGCACTGAGCACTAACACACTATTGTTAGGAGGGGTACCGTCCTTGGATACTGGGCAGCCGGCAGGCCCGTCCGCACAGGCTCCGCGAGAGGCCGATATGGCCTTCGAAAGGCCGCAGGTAGCGGGCGTCGGTAGCAGGCCGTAGATTGTTGTTGCCCTGGCCTCAGCCAGGACGTAGAACCCCTAGGTCGGGGCACAAGGAATCCTGAGGTTCAGGGAATAGCTCTCCTAGCTAAACCAGCGCAAGATCAAAATGGAGGAGTGTTCTTACGAAAATTAGTGTTGTTCCATCTTTTTAGTGATGTGCTTAGCAACTAACTAATTGAGTAATAGTATCACTCGACTATTTACCGTTGAGACTCCTCACAACGCTACAGTGTACTAGTTAAAACCCCACTCTTTACGTGAACCTACTCCTATTACAAACGTAAGGCTGATGATTAGGGATAATCAGGCATAGTAATGTGCATCTCAAATTTCTAGAAGGCTATATATTTTTTGAACGAAGTTCCTTATCGCACATTATACTCTAGATAAAAGAGAGATAAGAGGAGGGGGAAAGGGGTAAGAGTATTCTATTCTACTGTGCACTCTTGGCGAATGAGAGCTAGACCGAAAAAAGTGTAAAATTTTGACCGTCACGACACGTAACATAAGTGTCGTGACGGTAAAAATGTTACACTTTTTTTTGGTTTTTTTCAAAAATTCGTGCTGCCATTTGAACTTGAATAGTTTTCGTGATGAGAAAACATTGGCTTGTTGTATAATTTGAGGTGTGTTTCCCTTAGAGCCGAGCGTGCGGAGGACGTGTGGTGGGAGAGCGCAGAAGAAACTCGCGGCCGCACGCAACACAGCCACTGCGCGCGACCTGTGGACA
The DNA here is from genome assembly GCA_917490735.1 of Dryobotodes eremita. NCBI lineage: Eukaryota > Metazoa > Arthropoda > Insecta > Lepidoptera > Noctuidae > Dryobotodes > Dryobotodes eremita. The sequence goes on along the minus strand of OU823242.1, from coordinate 1,396,419 downwards.
CCGCCACGCTAGCCGGTCAATATTACTGTAACAAAAAACAAAAATACATAAATTGAACCTACACACAGAGGTAAATGTACCTCTGTGTGTGTGTTGCTAGGAAACATGAAATTGACGTTAACGCAGACCTGATGCGTCTGTTGAAATGTCGTTTCTTGTCTGTTAAAGTTTCCAATATCGTTTAATTTTCGTGACTTGTTCTATGATGACTCCGTCGGCTTGCTGATAACGCTTTTGAAATACTTTCAGATGAGTACGACATGAATATGGACAGAAACTCGTCGCCCAGTCAGACATCAAACAATATGCAGAGACTTGACAAGTGAGTGTACTCAGAACGCGCGAATAAGAGTAATTATCACAGAGTGTACCAAATAATGACCTTTTCTAAATTTATCCATACAATTGTATTTTTCAAATATATTAAATGCGATAGTAAGTCTCTCTGTCAGTTACCATTGCACGCCTTAACCACTGAACCGATCGTTATGAAATTTGCCAGATAGGAGGTGTTCTGTGACCTGGAGAAGGACAGGCTACTTTTCATCCTGAATCGTTGACGAAGTTGCGATAAACCATGACCTGGGGTTGGATGTACGATACTTTTTATCCCGGTGGTACATTTCCGTGGGATAATTCCCGATATCTACGCGGGCGAAGCCGCGAGTAAAAGCTAGTTCGGTTTTTAAATTGGCATTTGAGACAAGTACATAATAATGACTTTAATTTTGACACTTTTTTTTTATTAATTCCAGACTGTTCCAACGCACTGTGACCGGCGTGTTCAACTCTATAAAGACAGCCGTAGGCGCCGAGGGCGAGGAGCCCGCGCCGCGCGCTCTGCACGACTGGACGTATGTGTGCACCTCTATCGACCTTAATGTGAGTACTGCCGGGCGCACTGATAGGGCCCAAACCTCGTACAGTCAGTGAAATTAATTGCTTTTCGCACGATTGATTTTCGCACGATGTATAAACTCAAACTTAAAGCATTTATTTCAAATAAACAAATTAGATGCACTTTTGAATTGTCAGGGGGTCGGTCAGTCAGAAAGATGAAGCTAGTATAAATGGACTAATTAAGTCTTAGAAAAGCTTGACTTAAGTGCGGGTTTTGGTCTCACAGTACTATAAATATATTACTATGGACAACTTGACAATCTGATTTCATGATTCGTCCATTAATATCTGTCATCAAGATGACGGCAAATATATATGATCATTTGTGGACGGCATTTACAAATGGCAGCACAAATATTTGACTTCAAAGAAACATCAAGACTATCTGAGGAGACAAGCGATGCCAAAATATGGGATTCTGTTGCTAAGTGACACGGTACGTCTTTGTCTGTTGGTCAGACTTGGGCTTCTGACTAGCCGTAACGACTTTCAAAGGTCTACGAATAATGGCCGTGACCAACGGCTTAACCTGCTTTTCGAGGCACGGGAGGGGTCTTGATATGTAATTGATGGTCACCCATCCACGAACCGACCGTGGCGATGGTAGCTTAACCTTTGATCGAACCGTGTGGCTGTTATTGTTTAGCCACGAGCCCCTCTCAAGGCACAAACCTGAATTTAACTGAGTAAGCAGATATTTATAACGCAAGACATGTCCGATATTATTGCATTCTAAGAGGTGACACATATTTTTGAAGCCGATGCAGCATCATATATTTTTTACCTACTTGTTATTTGGAGCTGTGTTTGTAAATTACGTTAACATCTGGGCATTTTCTTGTTGTTTATAATATTTTGAATAATATTTGTCACATTTTAAATCGTATTTACATGGGCGGGTGTGATATTTGTGAAAAAAAAATTAAACACGTACGATTGGCGCGAAACTTCGACATTGGATATCAAAAAACTTCATTAGCAATATTAATTCAACTTGTGAATTCGTCCAATAATTAAATGATGTTTCAATCACTGCTCCTGTAGTGGAATTTGGACGCCCGAAATCCTCGATCACCACTGTCATCAAAATGACGATTATCGCATTGACTTGAATTTTACAAAGGTAAATTAATAAACTTGCGCGCTAAATATACTTATAAAAAATAAAAGGCGTTGTCATACAAACTTTTTATTAACGCACACGCATAAGATTTGATTGGTAGTGTAATAAAAAATAACAATATCAATTTAGGGTGTCATTATGTCGTCATTCTCGGGTCCTCTGGGTCCCACTACCGAAGCGGCGGAGTTTTGTGTATTCGGGTCCTTTCGGGGGCGCTTCAGAACTATACGGTTACTAACGTAGTCCCCCGCAGGTGGGCGGCGCGGTGTCGCGGCTGGTGGGCTCTCGACGCGCTTTCTCGCACGTGGAGGCGGCGCTGGACTCGCTGGACCAGCTCACTGATAAGGGGCTTGTCCGGCCACACACGCCCGATGACTTCGGTAAGTTCCACCACCGCGCGTTAAGTCTCGGTTAACTTAAGTGACACATAAATTCACTACTGCATAATGATTATGGTATGGAGTGACGCGAGTGTCAGGACTGTCACGGCTATCGATGAGAAGTAACGAGTGTAGACGATGTTGTCACGAGCATCTATGTGGAGTGACACCTCGTAGTCGTGTCATACACTATATGTAGACACACAGACGAATAAAAATAGAAAAACATTTTAATTAATTGGCATTATTGAAGCTCTGGACTAATCACACACATGACGTTCTGCTTCTGGCTTGTCTTATTTAGATAATTAACATACGTTTATACGACTGACTTAGATTGCGTTAAAGAAGAAAACTTGAAACATTCTACTGTCAGGTTTTTGTGCTGCCAAAGCGATGTCAGATATTTTTGATCACAACGGGGCACTCTTCTGAACTGAACTGAAAAGGCAGATATTTATAACGCAGGACATATCCAATATTTATGCAGTCTGAGAGCTAAAAGATCTTTTTGAAGCCAATACGGTATTCTTTTCTATATTTTAGCGTCGTTTGTCTTGTCAGATAGTTTTAGTGTTTTTTGATGTCATATATTTGTGCCGCTACTTGTGTATGCCTTCCACTGAAGATCACATTTATTTGCTGTCTTCTTCAAAACAAATATTTATGAATGAATCAAGAAATCCGATATCATCGGTAACAGTTTACTAGTGATTGAATCGATAACAAATCTACAAATAAAATATCGATATGTTACGCCAAACATTAAATAAATAAATAATCATTATTTTATTTTAAAGGTTTCCAAAATACCTAGAATTAAAGAAAATTTGTATAAGCGCTACAAAACGAGAAGAAAATTGGTGTCCCACTACAAATAGTGTTATATGTTCCCGTCATTTTACTACGGATTGCATTGAACTCAAAAACAAACGACGAATTTTATTTATTACTGCTGTACCAACTTTGGTGGGTCACTTTTGAATATTGTCAGATATTATCGACTTTAGTTACCTAATTCCCGAAATATTTTGCCACTAATTAATACACTCAGTGCATGGAATTTGGCGCAAACGTGGCACGTGCTTCTCCAAAACTATTTTCTGTTTGATGCAAAAAATATTTCCTGAATTAAGTATACCTAGATATAAATACTAGGTATAACGAATTATTATACGTAGTATCTCTGTGCTATAATGTGAGATTTTATTTGATCGGTGTACCTTTTTCAATAGAAAAAAACACGTGTAGCACTCGGGGACTGCCGCGGTAAAGCTATTGCATAGCATTTTTTATCAACTTATGCAATTATAATTATTTATTTATTTTTTATTTATGCAGTATTTTTTTTTCTTTGATATTAATTCAAGTACAGTCGTACCATATACATACACGTTAAGCGAACGCTCGGCCGAGCTACATGGTAGGCGGAGTGGGGGGTGTTAGTTTTTATTTTCGTTACGGAATTTCTTGATTCGGTCGCCGCGCTCAAAGCCGCGATAAAAGCTATGCAATAGCTTAATAAATAAATCTAAGTACTTACAAATGTTGCTTATCGATAAAAATATCGAGTCTCATAGCAACCTAAGCCGTCCTATGAGTCATTTGACGTATGACATGTGACATTGAATTAGCCAATCACAGCTCTCTTTGCACCTCGGCCCCCCCTGACTTTTGACGATAGTATATTCGAACAAAATGTTCTTAATGAGGTGTCTACGGGGTTAAGTTGTCTGGGGTTATCCCAGATGTGGTTGGACAGAGGTGTAGATACAGTACCTACATCCAAATATCGCCAGTTATGTTTAAGTCCCATGTAAAAGGGGCGATTGGATTGTAGTATTACTATAATTCCAGAGGAGTGGTGTAGCCTATGCGGCGCCGGCTGGTGCAGTACGAGCTCGCTGGCGTGCGCGGCCGGCCTGGCGCGCTCGCACGTGGCGCATCGTCTCGCCACGTTACTGGTGGCAGGTACAGTACCATCCAAAATATATTTTAAGGGCTTAAGGGATATTTGTGTCTGCTCGTTGCACGGTAGAATCTGCTTTACCGACTCAGCATTACATATTGCGTCGTAGTGACGATATCGCATAAAGACGACACGGCACGACAGATTTTGACAATTAAATAAAAATGTATTTATAATTATACCATAAAATAGCCAGGCCATAAAAAAAGGTTTTGTTTGATTTGATGTCAACTCAACATTGGATAAAGGTGTATGCTATTTTGGTCTTTGTTATCTAGAAGTTAAAATATCGTTTTCTATGCAATAGTCTGCTCAGTGCCGTAGCTTCAAAGATATTTATAGATATAAAGGTTTCCTGACTTGATAAAGGAAATAATTCGAAAACTTACGAAGTAAAAGACTACTGTACATACAATATAACTTGCATATAAACTTGTTACACTTAAGGAAGCATTCTCGGTAACGATACTTGCCACTGCCAAAATAATAACACTTGGCAAAAACAAAAGCAAAAAATCGAATTTTGAATACTTTTGAGATTATTAGCAAATCGTACTTGTCACATCATACATTTTTTTACAATATGGTTATAATATGGTATATGGGTTTTTTTGCCACTGATTGCGATATATTAGAAAACGGCTCGAAACATTTTACGGTCAGAATGTTGTGCTGCCAAAGCGATGTCAGATATTTTTTATCACAACGAAGTATCAGATTCTTCTGAACTGAACTAAGTAGGCGGATATTTATAACTTAAGACATGTCCGATATTTATGCATTCTAAGAGGTGCTACATCTTTTTGAAGCCGCTTCGGTATTCTATTCTATATTTTGGCGTCGCTTGTCTCGTCAGATAGTTTTAATATTTCCTCGATGTCACATAACTGTGCCGCTACTTGTATATATGCCTTCCACAAATGATGACATAAGTTTTCTGTCTTTTTGAGAACAGATATTAATGAATGAAACATGAAATCAGATATTATTGCCGATCTGTCCATCGTAATATATTTATGCTCGTGACTATACAACTGTAATTTAACCTTATACCTATAGCTTTAATTGATTGACCTGTCCCCGCGACTTCGTTCGCGAGGATGTCGGAAAACAGTAATGTGTCACTTAGAGAAGATGTAGGTACCACTCCTCCATTGAAAAGGAAGAATCTTCCGGTCTTGTCTGGTGGGAAGCGTTACCTGGGGTTCTCTACCACACCTCTTTCGAATGCAGTACCAGCGTCTTCAGGGTTCATAATGTCAATGCGACGGAGGGTCACGTTGATTTTTGAAAATAAATAAAAATCAAGGCGCGGTCGAGGCTCATCTGTGCACCTGCCGTACTCAACCTTTCGATGTAACCAAATTTTCTAAAACATCAAACAGTTAAAAGTTAAAGAAAGAAGTTTATTAACCACTTTCAAAATCATCTAAGTACATGAACTTTTACACCATGTTATCTCAAAATTTTACTGTTATTAAGTATACAATTTTTTTTTAGACCTCCACGCAAGCGAAACCGCGGGCAAAGGCTAGTTTATCATATGAGACTGTCCTTTCATACTTAAAAAAAGAGAGTTCTTTGGGCTTTGATTAAATACACACCATTAAAAAGTTCAATAATTACACACCATTAAAAAGTTCATTAATTACACACCATTAAAAAGTTCATTAAATACATACCATTAAAAAGTTCATTAAATACATACCACTAAAAAGCTCCACGTTGACTTCTAGACCTTGCTGAGTCCCTGCTAGACGCGTGGCTATCAGACCTAGCCGCGTGGCTGCGGAGACAGATTTTCGCGGTGTTCGAACACCTGGCGGAGAAGGACACTGGCTTCTTTGAGCCTAAGGGTCAGCTGAGGAAGCTCAACGTGGAAGAAACTTGCGCGGCTGTGCTGGAGAATACACCAGGTACTAATATGCAGATCATAGCGTATACTTGGTGTTAGGGCGCCTCGCTAAGCCCCACGACTTCCACGCGGTCTGGTGGCAGTTTGGCTTCCTTTTTTTTATTCTGTAATCTTGAACTCGTATACTTATGCGACGTTTGTGTGCGGTGGGTGGAAATTAAGTACGGCTGTATTGCAGTTACAAAATTTATTACTATATAGGTACATATAATATCCCAATAATATTTTTTATGAGCATGAGATAACCGAAATAGTTTTTATCGTTCCGTCCACCACGAAACTTTTTTTTTGTTCTCACTAAGTTCACACTTTTGCCGATGCCCGGCGGTACGTCCCGGCCGCTGGGGCCTCGCGCCGCCCTCGTTAGATGGCGCTGGCAGATCAATAAACACTTGGACTTATTCGTATTCAGTAACCTAACAGTGGGAGGGATTCCCGTTTCTGACAAAAAATATGGAAGTGAGGTGAAAAAAACAATGAGCAAAATTGAATGAACGTTGTAATGCACCTATACATTTATTCAGACTTATAACTTTATTTGAATTTAATATCTTAAAGTTTAAAAGACATTATATATTCGTTTATAACATAACTTAAACTATGAATAACAACGGATTTCACGTTCGTAAAAAGTTAATTAATAAGATATAATTTTCCGCGTAACCATGTAAACTTAAAAATTAAAGCGTTATTGTGTCATATTATAAGGTTATTTATAAGACTGGTAAAATAATTGTTTTGATAAATTCCAACAGAACAAACACATTTTGTTGGGATTTATACCATCAATTCTTTTCACAAATTGGTTCAGTACACCAACACTATACTTTTAGTATAGTAACATTATTTTGCTTCGAACTATCAAGTTACTAATAAAATTTATGTCATTGGCCCAAAAAAAAAATAAGAAAGAAGATACGATAAAATTGAAGGTCAGTATGTGCAGCTACTGACCTTAAATTTTTATCATAACCCTATTCGCAATACGGCATAAAATTGCTTGCGAAATTTGTATGCTCTTCGCAAACTCTCGTAATATGAAAACCCACCTAAGACGACGGGATGCCCCCTTCAAAAGATGGGCCGTTTATTAGAAAGGCCAATCAGATATTAATCTGTTCTAAAATAAACTTGAGAAATTGTGAACGAACTACGACCACCAGCACTCCAACAATGATTGTTTGTTAACCTCAATTGTCAAATCCAAATTAATCTAGCAAGGTGATTTAAAATTAGTATTTTGGGTTAAAGTATTCAAATGAACAAATCAAAGCACTCAATTTGTAAGTAACGCAATACATTGGCATCCACAGCTACATTTTCTGATTCATTTGTTTACATTTTCCTCAGATACTTTTGGAACTGACCATAAACAAATATATTTTCACGACACTATGTTATCATTGCAGCACTTCTGTACGTGTTCGGCGAGGAGACAGTGACGCAGGCTGCGAGGCTGGTGGTGAGCAGCTTCACGCACAAGGAAGTCAACTCGGATGTCATCTTCAGGGTGTTGGACCTGCTCGCAGGACATTTTAAGAAGTCGGCAGGCCTCAGGAACCCGTCTTTTGATAATAATTAATAATTGGAAATATTTAACTGATCCTTAAAAACTTAGTGACCTTTCAATGATGTATGTACGGTCACCAAATGTGATAAGTAACCAGGGTCATCGGATATAGTTGAAGTTTAGTAAGAAACCGATGGCTATTTTGGAATAAAATTTAACTTAATTAATAGAAAACAAACAGTTCATTTATCTGATTTAATTTCATTTGAAAACATCCATCGCTTTCTTACTAAACTTCAACTATATCGACGACCCTGGTTACTTATCTCTTTTGGTGACTGTACCTACGCTTTTTTTAAATTATTGAAACTTCTTAATAATGCACTTTTTATAAATTAAGGCTCTATTTAACGTTTTGGCCTTTTCTCACCGTTGGTCGCATTTACTGAGCTAGGGTACCCCGACCAAACGGGTTAGGTTAGAACTGCGACCAACCAAGTGAGAGCCGTATTGGTTGCAGCTACTTGGTATTTTTAGGCCCCCAAAATAGGAATTATACCAGGTTCACAAAAAGAGGCGCATTCATTATATTAGAGTGTTCAATAATATTTTTAGGAAAGCAAAATACGTATTATGTAGTTCGATTAAATACATGCCATTAATAACTCCAACGAGGTAGTTTGAAATGCCTGCTTGGTCTAGTGGTCGTAAGTGCTACTAGTGAGCATGAGCTCCTGGGTTCGTTTCCCGGGTCGGGCGAAGTGTTATTGGGTTTTTCCATCTGGAATTCCTCAGTAGCAGCCCGGAGTCTGGTTTTGTGCCCGGTTGATGGCAATAGGCTCGCTCCCTATTACATGGGACTTACTGGCTAAATGTGGGTGTACCATTGGTACACGTCTGCCTAACCCTTCGGGGAATATAGGTGTGATGTTATATTATGTTAGTTAGATCTTTATCTGTATTTTTTTTGTCTAGTCTTCAGATCTGATGTTTAAGTGATTCGTGTTCGAATCGTGATTTTATTGTTAAAATTTATACTAAATGTATTTTATGAGACATTCCATGTAATTAGTTGTAGAGATTACCAAATAAATAAATAAATATTATTTATGCCAAAAGTACGTTACCGTGGGATATTTTTTGCAAATGATGTATTGTCAGCCCTAAACGCGGGCAAAGCCGCAGGGAAATCTTGTTAAAAATAAAAATCAAGTATCCAAAAACCATCCTTTATTATTTAATTTCTAGAAAAATATTAAATATCACAGAGATTGCATATTTGTTATATTTTAAAGACAACGTACGGACAGCAACACAACGAGTCTGTATTGCTATCTGTACAATAATATTAAATTAGTTTTGTTAAACATTACATTTAGTGATGTAGAGTCAGCATAACAAACAAATGTAAAAATATTTTCCTATAATTTTACGAGTTATACGTTACATGGATGATTTTTAGTACAAAAAGCAATTTGTTTTAATATGCTGACTGTACATGTTTTAATCTACTATCTTACAAGTCACACTTATATGATATCGAAATACAATGTCAAATTTAATTAGCTAGCGAAACCTTCACAAACATGATGGGTATATTTTTAAAAACGTTCAAGCAAAAATAAAACGCTGATATTTTTTATTGGGGTCTATGACCGCTGTTAGTTTCGTTACTACTTGAAGTGTGCGTTGAGAAAATCAGGTTTTTTTTATTTCATCACGTTAAGATATCGAAACCCATCACGTCCACGTAGTTTACACAAAAAATAATGATAATTATCCCAAGTTACTACACTAAGATCATTGACCCCAAAAAATTACATCAAATATTTTTTTTTTATTATCTTATCTATAGATATTGATACCCATCATGTCTACAGAGTTTCGCTAGCTACTTTAATTTGACCCTGTATATCAATTTGGAAAAGTATTAAATTCGTAAAAATGTGCTCATATTTAGAATACGATCCGTCGGCATAGCATCTGCTTTGACCTCCTTTATTACATAAAACATATACACATACATATTAACCTACAAGTCTTACCAATATTCCACTTAACACCTAACTAACCTATGGGCCATTAAAAAAAAATAACACCGAATTTTCTAAAATATTATTTCGTAAAACTTTGTGATTGATTAATTATGCGTCGATTTTTAAACACCATTTGTAACTTGTTCCATTCGAAATACTTGACCCATTTAAACGGCTAGTATCCTAAACGTTTGGCTACAAAAACACTTCAGAGTCAAATAAGTCCTCTATTAAGGAACAATACAAAAGTAAAATTTGAAAACCCTGGTTTCTGGAAGTGTATTTCAACATCATTCTTTAATAAATCTCATGTAAACTTATTATAATACAAGTCGTACGCTCGATATGATTCCCCATCTGAAATAATTACGAACTTCCATACAAACTTTCCCAACTACCCAAACCCTTCTTTAACCCCTACAGGGGATGAATTCCCAAAAATACTTCCTCCGTGCTCACTTTCGATGTATAAGGAGCTCCTTATACAGGGTTATTGGTAAGACACCAGCAACCTCTTAAGGGGTCATTGTGCTCATCATTATAAACAACTTTTACTATGAACGAAACCTGAAATCGCGAAATAAATATCAGCTGTTCCCTAAGTTTTGACGTGTTATGCGAATATAAATATAGGGAAAATCTGTTTTTTTTTTTTCGTGATTTCAGGTTTGGTCCATAGTAAAAGTCTGAAATCGCGAAATAAATATCAGCTGTTCCCTACGTTTTGACGTGTTATGCGAATATAAATATAGGGAAAATCTGTTTTCTTTTTTTCGTGATTTCAGGTTTGGTCCATAGTAAAAGTTGTTTATAATGATGAGTACAATAACCCCTTAAGAGGTTGCTGGTGTTTTACCAATAACCCTGTATAGCGAAAGTGAACACGGATGAAGGATTTTTGCCCAACACTTTTGGGCAAAAATTTCATGCATAAAGACCCAGCAGTTGAAGCTGTACATTGTCTTTTAATTAATGAATGTATTTTTTTATTACTTAATAAAAACCTTAAATTCTTTAATTTAAATAATAATATATTATTAGTATTTTAACAATCCATAATAGCAGCTGACACGCAATTTGATAACATATTTACTAATCAGATTCAAGAAATTGGGAGAAGAGTTAACATTATTTTTGTTCTAAATATTTACAAATTCAAGTACCTACGGGTTATTTATATCACATACCTACATTACGACGTGAATCGCCGTCCTTCACACATTTACTTGTATTTTTAGTAACTTTGAGCAAATAATACATACAGAGTGCTTCCTTATATTTACTTAATTCTGTCTATATTCTAGTTCTAGTTTAATTCGTGAGATTCGCAGCAGACGATCATTCGTATGCTCAAAACATTTGAGACGTCTTTGGGCATCTTGAAGATTGATGCTTTATAATAAGGACCACAGTCTAGAGTTCCTTATTAAAAAGCACCACACTTGTTATCAAATGCTCGTCCATTCTATAGGACTAGCGTCTAAATTTATTACACAATCCCCTTATTTCAAGCCCATTACCAGCGCACTCGTTGAATGAGTTTTCAAAGTGGGCCATGTACAGTACGGTCAATGAATCATGGCCGGTCTGAACATTGGCCCTCCGAACTTTCACGCCTGTTCTCTCACTCACACTCGCCTCATGTCACCATTTCGTTCCTAAAAAAATTTATTGCGCAGCCTTCTGCGCAAAGTTCGGACCGTCCATGGTTCATCGGCCGTACTGTATTGCAATAATTACTCTCATATTTATTTTTGTTTTTTCCGGCTAGTCTTGAAGCCGAACAAAATTAATCATCCATTCTAATTCGGAACAAGTCGTACTTAAAACGCGAGTAATAACTGCAAAAAACGATGAATTATGAGACTTCAAAAGTCTCCTTTACTCCGTCCCAATGACAATAACCTTTTCTAGCAACCTGAAGTCTACAGTTTCAAAGTACAAAGATCTTTTGGTGCGTGGCCAATATCGGAACTAATACCGCCATCATGGTTTTTCAATACAATTCTGTGACAATTTCACAAATGTCTACCAGCAACGCCCCGCTGTCACACTCATTCAAGCGCCAATTCCCATTCAACAATTAGCGCTCTGTTTCCGTGGGCTGTGTAACGTGAAGTACCTAATAGTGTAGTGAATTCTGTGTGTGAATAATATTAGTAGTTATAGTGCGGTGACGACGGCGAGGTCTTCATTCTGTCTAATAGTTTCTGTGGAAGGAAGCGGTTCCACTTCCACCGCGTCTGACTCTATGTCCGACTTGTCTGTGAAACTTAGGAACATCTGTGGAAATAACAGTAAATTAAATTAATATAGTGCATTAACAAATAAGACTGGTTGTTAGACTTGGGTTTCTGACTACCCGTAACGACTCGAAAGGTCAACGAAGGACAGCTGGGACCAACGGCAAAGCACTAAAGGGTTTTGATACGTAATGGATAGTCACCTATCCACGAACCGACCGCGGGAAGCGTAGCGTAATTTTCGATCGACCCGTGCAGTTGTTATTATTTAGCCATAGGAACCTAACGTATCAAGATAAGAACATACATTTTTCTGGAGTGCTGCTACCATTGGAATTCTTAGCAAACTTACTAACATCGAGTAGATACAAATGTGCATATCTTACCTGCTCGAGAGAGCTTTGGTTGACGGTGTAGTCTTCGATATCGCAGGTGCTCTGCAGTTCCGCCATCAGTCGGAAAATGTCGCTCAGACGAGTCGTCACTTCTTTTTTGTTTACTACAATAAAAATGGGCATTAAGTTTAATATTTTAATTAGCATTTTTTTTGTGCTAAATTGCCTATCTTATAAGAAACATTGAACCTTAGAAAAAGTACTGGCTGGCTGGGTTACTGATATGAGAGAAAGAGATGACACTCGACGAAGTCAAACCTTTTCAAAAGTCGATGAGTCTTGAAAACAGGCGGCTTGGAATTGGACGTCTTTTTGCATGTTGCGGTCAAATAAAGCGACGAATCTGCTCAAAATTGCTTATTCTACTTACGAACCTAATTGTTCAGCGCAGTTTTACGGTGTTCAAAGACCAATCTACGTAAACTATCATTTTGTTTTTCGTTTTTTACGAGACATGTGCCCGATGGGATTCTCATCGGCAGATATGATGAATTTTCATCCCATATTTAACTCCTTTTGGAGATGAATTTTCAAAAATCGTTCCTTAGTGTTCACTTTCATTATACAATGTGTCGTTTTGCATCCTCGTCAAATTCAAGGAGGTAATTATGCTAATGATTCTCGACACGAATCAATAATAAAATAAGTAGGTTCTTTTTCCGGTATCGGCATGTGTGGGACAAGCATGTTAAAACGCGGCTTGCCGCGCACCGCACTGTCGTGCGACACTGCCTACCGCATACGCAATAGGGTGATTGTGTTCTTTGAAAGTGGTGTATTCTAAAAAACCGTCAAACTTAAATTAATAAAAAACAAGGTATGTATTAATTATTGAGCAGGTATAGTAATTTTATTTGATTATTTATGTTTTTCATAACAGTCTCCTGCAATTTGACGAGGATGCAAAACGACGCGTTGTATAATGTAGGTATAAGGAACTCTTGTGCAAAATTTCATGCTTCTAGACCTAGCGGTTTAGGTTGTGCATTGTCTATCAGCGAATTCAAGATTTTTATCAAGTAGATGCTCTTTGCGTATACCTGTGGGGAATGTTTTACCTGTAGTATGCCTGGGCACGAGGAAGTGCAGCGTGTGCTGGTGCAGCACGCGCAGCTGCGCGGGCGGCGCGCGCGCCTGCACGCGGCGCCACGCGGCGCGCGGCGACGTGCGCGACGTGCGCGACACGCGGCACTGCACCACGTAGCCGCCGCCGAACCTAGCGGGACAAGTTGATCATTAAATAATACATAATAATAATGTTTGTTAGCTCAGAACTTTTTTCTGGGTGAACCGATTTGGATGATTCTTTTTTTATTTGAAAGCTGGTGTTTCACATGTGGTCCCATTTAAATTTGATCAAGTACTGACCAGGAGTTTTTGAGTTATCCCTAATAATGCGTATTTTTTCCACTTAGTTTATATTGATGATGTTATAATTTTTTCCTGTCACGGTTATTTACATATTAAATAGTGGTATACGAATGTATGTGGGGTAAGTACCACAACTAAAAAGTGGAAAATAAAAACTTTTTTCCAAAAAAACAACTGACTTCTTAAAAAAACACTAAAAAACGTGAAAAATAACTTTAATTTCGGAAGTCGGTGGCCATAAACGAAAATACACAACCAAAGACACCGACTTCCGAAATTAAAGTTATTATTCACGTTTTTTAGTGTTTTTTTAAGAAGTCAGTTGTTTTTTTGTAAAAAAGTTTTTTTCTCTCTTCACAAAGGTTCACACAGATAAAAATATAGAGACAAAAAATAGCGATTTAACAAAAATAAATAAAATATGATCCCTTGGTTTGTCCTTGTCTTAACCCTAAATCTTTATTAAAAAAAAATTAAAATGTTTCTAAATATGAAAAAAAGAAAATATAGCTACATGACGGCACCGCTTTTTAAGAAAGTCAAGCTTTAGTAGCAGTTTAAGCAAGTCCTCTTACTCACACATTATACTGTGCGAGTAAAATTACATGATAAGCTCCTCGTTTGTTTGGCCGCCATTTTTACTGAATTTCTTTAATGAGGGTTTATTTATTTACAAATGTACACAAAGTTACAGCAGAATTACGGCACAATTACTAAATACGTTTAACGCTAAACAAATTTAAAACATCGCTATGTTGCATTCAGTCGTTTGAAGATGACAGAGCCAGAATAACGTTTTAAATACATTGTAAAAATACCGTTAACGAAGCCAAATGTCGCTTGTTCTTCCCGTTATTATGATATTTTTTTTGTACTGGACCGTACCTGGGAACTTTCAGGTTACGGAGATATTGGAGGTCAAAGTTCCAATTTTGACTCTTAAAATAATACATTTAAATGTTACATTATAAATTTATAACTAACGAGCACTTCGCCCGCGACTTCATCCGCGTAGATTTTGTATTTTCTTCCACAAAGTTCAACACCCTTCCAACCTCTTTAAGGGGGAAGCGCAAGGGTAGCCCGCGAAATTCAAAAATTCTTACGTTTTTTGCAATTTGAAGGTCAATGTCAGGTTGTATTTTGATTAAAATATGATTCGCGGCTGTAACAAATATGGCTTTACAGAATTATAATCATTAGAATCAGCAAGACAACTACTTAAGTTAGAATTGGTGTCAAATGTCATGATTTCATGAAATAGTCATTTAATACAGTAATATGAACTCAGAGAGATGTATTGCTGATTCTAATGATTATAATTCCGTAAAGCCATATTTGTTACGACCGCGAATCAAATTTAAATCAAAATACAACCTAACAGTGACCTGCAAATTGCAAAAACCGTAAGTAAATTTGAATTTCGCGGGCTACCCTGAAGGTTCCGCCTTAAAAGATAGTTTTCGACGATTAATTATTGCGATCTTTTTTATTTATAAGAAAAGTATGCGGGACAATTTACAAGTTTATTATCTCTAGAAATAAGATTATTATTTCATTCAAACGAAATAATTTCCGCTTTTCTCCCCGTATTCGCCTACATTAGGAAAGGAATGTGCAAAAGTTCTGATGTGTCAGACAGTCAACATTTCGCCAGCGCCACGATCGCGTGGATTTCACAGTTTCCTCTACTTTCATCACCTTTTTAAATGGTGTGTTAATGATAACGATTTCTATTATTTATTTACATAAATATTCGGGCCAAGTGTCAGGTTTATAGTTTAAAAGAACAAGATGTTTTTCATATAAACTTAATCTCATCTTTTCACCCTGATAGGGGTAGATTTTGAAAAACTCTGATACAACATACTCTTTTATTTTGGTTCTAAGTATAAATATTGAGTTTCGAGTTAATCGGACTGCACGTTAAAAATTCTTCCATACAAAATTTGAGACCCTCCGGGGTCCTCGCTTTCGGGGGTAGCTTAGAAAAACAGAAAAAATACAAACCTTATAATTTACCTAGATAAGTATTCGTGCCGAGTTTCAAGGTTATTAATTCAAGAAATAAGATTTCTAAAACAAAAAAAATCTCCCCTTTTCACCTCCTTTATGCTCGAATTTCCAAAAACTCCTCCTTAATGCGTCCATACGTTATAAAACGAAGTCGTGTGCAAAATTTCACGTTCCTAGTCCCAGTAGTTTCATCTGTACGTTGATATGTCAGTCATTCAGTTTTTCCTTTTACTTATATATAAACGTCCACGATCCCTGTATCGATGCATGTACCCAGAAGTACAATGTTTTTCGTGCGTTACATTGCGTACTACCATAAACAGCGATTTTTCACATCAAATGTAAAAGTCGTTTCTCAGCAATTATTTTTGCACAAAGTTACTAGATGTACAAAATGCGGTTTTATGGTGCGTTTTTGGCACCATGTTTAGCCTCAAATGCGTTTAGTGAGTTTTGGTGCAAGTGGGCCTAAGACTAGACTAAACTATTGAGATATGACCCTGTTAGGGCGTAGCAAGTTAACTTATACCACATCTTCCGCGTCACTCACCTATTAAGGCACTCGTCCAAGGGCGCGAGCGCGACCAGCTCGCCGTGTCGCAGCAGTGCGACGCGCGCGGCCAGGCGGCGCGCGTCGTCTAGCGCGTGCGTGGACAGCAGCACGCCGCGCGCGCGCGCGCACGCCGCCACCGTGCCGCGCGACACGCAGCCGCGCGACACTGGGTCCATGCCGCTGGGGACAGGAATATAAGCTGTTAGTTCCTGTATTCTTAAGAGGTTCAGGGATGTTACCGACTTCACGGGTTTTAAATCGTATGCAATTAGTCTGAATGCCTGAATTATTTGATCGGAATTAATCAACCTTAACCGAAAATTGAAAATGATATTAATTCCGATTATTATAACTTTTATCGACACCCACGGCGGTCAAATAGGATTAATTCCGAATAAACAAAGTAGGTAATTTACACTTTCTGAGTAGGTATAATTTCACAATTATACAGTGCGAATTCCTACCTTGTTAACAAGGTAGGGCAGGTATATAAGGTACGGTTATACGACGCGAATTCTGATCCAAAAATTGCAGCAATATAAGTTCACAAATATTTTTTACTCCTCTATTGAAGTCTATTGGATCTAATTGTAGGTACCGTCAAACGGGGTGAATAGGCATGCAGGGGCGAATCGAAACGAAACTTTAAAAGGGATTTTAACATTGAAATAATATAGTTTGTGGTCAAAAAGGACTTAACGTACTTACTGTATAATAATTAACGATTAAGTGCTCTTGTTGGCAACAAACTATATTTTTTCAATGTTAAAATCCCTAATAAAGTTTCGTTCCGATTCACCCCTGCATCCCTATTCACCCTGTTTGACGGTACCTTGGGTTCGTAGTAGGTTATACTCAACTCAGCATATGGCATAAAAATTTAAAAGACAGACAGACCGTAAACATCGATTGATATTCACCTGGTAGGCTCATCAAGCAGCACAAGCGGCGTCCTCGCCATGAAGGCGATGGCGGTACACAGCTTCCTCTTGTTGCCGCCGCTCAGCGTGCCCGCGCGCACCTCGGCGTACTTGCCCAGATCGAACATGGCCACTGTTCTCTTTACCACCTACACAGAAATAAGTTATTGTAGACTTTAAAGGACTATACTCACCATAGAGCACAAATTTGTAACAAAACATTGAGCCACTCTACCCTTTCACGAACCGAACAATGAGCACGAACCTTGATGCAACTTGATTTTCCAAACAAACGAGTAAATTTGTGTAACATTTCATCGAGCTTGCAGATCGGACATTTCAACGAAGAGTAAATGCAACATAGAAAGAAATGATATAGGTAAATGCTCCCGTCAAACACCGTATCGAGCCGGAAAATTTACATTAAGTACATGGAAATGATTTTTTAAATTGAGCTTTTGCTTGTATTGTATCACTCGTAATCGCTCATTTTTATTAGTCGATAACTCGGTCGATATACAGCATGCGGGGACTCCCCGCAGGCGGAGTACCTAATGATTAATGAAAGTCTTAGGTCGATAACGCGGTCGGTACACCGTCTGCGGGAAATCCCCGTAGCGGGCGCAGCGAGCATTGAAATTCATCGGTCGGTAAAAAGCGTGCGGAGACTCACACTGAATGAAAATAAGCCTTCGAAGCAACTGCCAAACGTGCGGTGCACTTAGAGCATGCTCTAAGGCGGTGCAGGTTCTCCGTATGCCGCAATCGTTCCCTATCGACTAATAAAAACGGTTCCCCGAATACGGGCCCTATGGCATGCTTTACAAAAATCTTCGGCATCCCACATGCGGACCCCATCGATTTATGAAGACGGTTCCCGCATACGAGCCCTATCGACCAATGAAAATGAGCCTTAAGAACGTAACATTACATGGAAATGCTCGAGAAAATGAATCTAGTGTAATGTGTGTAGTGTGTGTTAGTCTCTGTCTGTAAAAGAAAACCGTCCGCGCGTCGTTCCGTGAGAAGTTTTATTGAAAGTATTATCTTAAAAACACGTCATATTACAGAACGAGTTTCATTTTAGTTCAAGCGTAAACTTTATAGTCGTTTTTGTATTTTGTACTTTATTCCGACTTAAGTAAAGTTCTGAATACAAAAATTGACTTTAGAACTGGGTCTAAATTGTTGATTTTGAATTTCGATACCTCAGTTGGAATAAGGGTAACGAAAGGCAAAAATGGCTCGAAGGATTAGACTTGGACTGAAGTTAGAAATCGTTATGTAATGAAACGGATTATTTTTCATAGTTTGTGCATCCCGCGGCCGTTGACCCTGTGCAGCTGCAGTTCCTTAAAATAATCCTCGTCATGTCTGCGAAATTTCAAAAATTCCTTACCTCTTTCTGATCCGTAATGCCTCTCAGTCTGCAGTAGAACAGCAAAGTTTCGTTCACAGTCAGTAGCGGATCTATCGCGTCGGTTTGAGGACAGTAACCTGTAAATACCACCAATGCATTGAATAAAATTAGCTAGACCTATGTACCTAAGTTTATTCGAGCTTAAACTGCAGTCTCCTACCTTCAAAGATGATATTGGGAGATCGGCGACTTTGCAGTTTTATGAACTATAAAGATTTGCATTTCCAATACCCCGGTTAAGACCACGTCACCTTCTTCAAGTGAACCCCAAGGCTTTTTGCTGAGAAGCTAGGAAGATAGTCTCTTGACCATCGTCTCATAAAACATACGGCGGTCACCTATCCTTTTGACACAATTATAACTGTAGCAACACAATGCAATATTGACAGTGTCCTAAGAAGACGTGTATTGAGCAGTTAGTTACAGACTTGTCTGTTGCTGATACAGAAAAATAAGAAAGAAGTATACTTTCTTAGTTTACTTACTGATTAGTC
Organism: Dryobotodes eremita; assembly: GCA_917490735.1. Classification (NCBI taxonomy): domain Eukaryota; kingdom Metazoa; phylum Arthropoda; class Insecta; order Lepidoptera; family Noctuidae; genus Dryobotodes; species Dryobotodes eremita. The sequence goes on along the minus strand of OU823242.1, from coordinate 1,377,174 downwards.
CTTTGCACAGCTGTGTGGAGTTAACCAGCTCATTGTTCAGGTACAGCTTTCCTGACGAGGGTCGCACCTCGCCCGTCAGCATGGAGAATGTGGTGGACTTTCCAGCGCCGTTCTGACCCAGGAGGGCTGTGCACTGTTAGGAGATAATATAACTTTAATATCGCGTAATTTAAGAGACTTGTAAGATGATAAAGGATAAATGAGTGAAACCTTGCTGAAATTCCTTTTATTTTAAAGGCAGACGAACGTCCTATCGAAGCAATGAATTTATGTTAATCCTTGGTTAAACAACAAATGCGGCTTATATCTTAAGCCTAGGTGTAGCTACTTCATTTGTCGAACGAAATTATCCATTTCAATGTTTACACTATGTATAGGTACTTACCTGGTTCGTACGTCCAAATAACTACTTTGGTTATTGCAATACGATACGTGTTTGGGCGTATCCAGCTGCCATGGCATAATGTCCAAATCTTACTTTCAAAAGACAACGTCACCTGAACGCTTCTAAAGTGAGATGATGTTTCTGTTGAAGGGAAACTCACCTGTCCGGGCGGTATCCCTAGCGTGAGCCCCCGCAGCGCCACGCGGCGGCCGCTGAGGGACGGGTAGCACTTGGCGAGCGACACGCACTGCGCCGCGTCCGCACTGGGGGATACGACGCGCTGCGCGGAGTTCTTCTTACCCTCTGTGTGCACGAAGCCTAAAGGGAAGGATAAATATATAAATTAGCTTTTGAGAAACATTATGTAAAATGCGTTTGCGATTTAGTCTCCAAACATGTTAAAAAAAAACTTTAATTCCAACACATACAGTTCAATTTGCGCTGCAACTTTAAAGATTTTTATGACTTGGTCAATAGTGCAAGTCATTATGAAATCAATTTTATTAAAAATAGAATAAAGTTGATATTCGTTTAAGTGGAAATAGCACCAATTGCCGAACAAACATTTAAATACATATATTTTTCACACCACCGACAATGTCAAATTATATTAGGTCTTTACCTATGAAATTGCCGTTCTGCAGTACTGGCCATTTCAAATCAAAATAATTTTTGTTTGGCTATGAATTCTAATTTCAAATTAATTTTATTTTAAAAACATGGATTTTTTTTTCTAAAAGTAGTCATTTCTTTATTGATTAGTGTTACATTTTCATCGCATTTCAATCTTTTTCGTCATCATGGATACGTTAAAAATTCGAGTAATTATGGAATATGAGTACCGTCGTGGCAGCAACGCGGCACAAGCGGCACGCAACATCAACGACGTTTACGGAGCTAACTCTACAAACCAACGCACCACCTGTTATTGGTTTGCTCGCTTCCGTTCTGGAAATTTCGACCTGAAAAATGAACCTCGGGGTCGTCCGAAGACTTTGGTCGACAATGACGAATTAAAGGCGATTGTGGAAGCTGATGATACACAATCTACGGCTGAATTAGCAGCAGCTTTCGACGTTAGCGTCAAAACAATATTGGTCCATTTGCGTCAAATTGGCAAGGTAAAAAAGCTTGACAAATGGGTGCCCCACGAACTCAATGATCGCCAGCGCGAAGGACGCGTCGAGACGTGCCTTGCACTGCTCAACAGACACACAAATGAAGGAATTTTGAACCGCATTGTTACCTGCGATGAAAAATGGATTCTGTTTGATAACCGTAAGCGCTCAGCAAGTTGGTTGGATCCTGGTTCAGCACCTAAACAATGCCCTAAACGAAAACTTACCCCTAGAAAAGTGATGGTCACTGTTTGGTGGTCTAGCGCCGGTGTGATTCATCACAGCTTCTTACCAAACGGGGTGAGCATTACTGCAGATGTGTACTGTGAAGAACTGAACACAATGATGGAGAAGCTGGCGCATCTCCAACCAGCATTGGTCAATCGCTCGTCTCCGCTGCTCCTGCACGACAACGCGCGACCTCATACTGCACAGCAGACGGTCTCCAAGTTGCAAGAACTGGGGTTGGAAGCTCTCCGTCATCCGCCCTACTCACCAGACCTTGCGCCTACAGACTACTACTTTTTCCAGAATTTGGATAACTTCTTGGCGGGAAAAAAATTTAATACCCGAGAGGCAGTACAAAATGCCTTTGAAGAATTTGTTGCCTCCCGTCCAGCTGATTTCTTTAAGAAGGGCATCAATAAACTGCCACTGCGATGGCAAAGATGCATTGATTGAATGGGTGATTACTTCGATTAATACAAATAAAAAATTCATGAAAAAAATTCGTTTAAATTTTTTCATACAAAACGGCAATTTCATAGGTAAAGACCTATTATGTCATGCTTATCTAACGTAGAGTAAGTCATTAAAGTCCTGGGGTCTAGCCTGACATTAATATTGTACTGAATTTCATTATGACCCGTTGGTCATTAATGTGATTTGAATTTGGCGAACATTTGAACCTCGAGTAAAATTTGCATACAAACATTTTCCATAGTACATACTAATCCCATGCATTTACCATTGAGCCATGCACTAAAAAAAAAATGTTCGGTAATCGAACTGGCCACCAAGCGTAAAATACAAATAAAAAAAATAGAACATAAATAAATAAAAGGCGCTAATACTGCAAATCGCTTTGTTGGCAAACAAATTAAACTACAAATTTTCACAAAAATGTAGAGTGACGATAGTGATTTGACTCCGAAGTAGGTACATTAATTCCAAAGCCACTGGCATTGCCAACAATCTGTTCCCACAAAAGTGCAAGGAATCGTGCATGTACTTAAGCCTACGGCGATTTTTACAAATGGAAAACTATAAAAAGCGTCAGGTCTGCATCTGAATCAGTGCTTTAAGTCTACTTCCAGCATTTATCATGTACAAAGAAGTCAAGTAGCCTATGGTGCATCTGTTCGATGCTCAGGTCAACAATAACCATGAATGCAATAAATGATGATTATGATTATGATTAAACATAATATTCAAATTAATACATTCATCAAATTACTGGCATTTTAAAAAAGGAAATCGGAAGGACATCCTGCTAAGAAATCAAAAGTTTTCACAGCTCAAAATGTGGAAACGTTTCTAAAGAAGAAGCCCCTGACCATAGCTTTCTTACCACAAAAGTAAGTACTTACCTAATGATTGATTTTTTTGTAACTAAAATAGCTACATACTAACTTATTCGTGCTAGCGACTCGCTCATGCATCATCTCTTGTGTGCGATCTACTGAAGCGTTGCGTAATGTTTCGACAAGCCAAAATGTCGAGATTTCTGCGCTCTATCCAAGTTAAATATTCCGTTAGGTTTATGTGTCTATTATTACAATTATAATTATATGTCAATCATATCTTAGAAAGTGTATAACTTGTAATACATAAGAATTAATATATATTAAAGTACGTAACTTACCTTCCTACTTACTAACCTAGTAGCTGTCTATTTTTGTTACAGGTGGGCTTGATTTTTGGATTGAATGGCGCTTGTCGTGGAACTAAACTCTTAAAAAAAATTTTCGGCGATATCGAAAACATTCAGATTTGTTGCTGGTAAAGCCAGATACAAAATCAAAGAAAGAACGGTCATTCCTAGTCCGTGGAGAATACGTAAGAATTGTCAAAAAGTACTAAGCTCTACGCCTCTCTAATATAAACACTAACAGATTTTACGTAGCTTATAATAATGGCAAGTGCACCAGGCAAATCATTGGCAAAAATAAGATCAGCACCATGCCGAAAGAAATTGCGATATACCTGAAATTTACAACTGCCGAGCTCTACATGGTCCATTGTTTCAGGAGAAAATCGGCTACTCTATTGGCGGATTCAGGAGCAGACATAACCCAGATTAAAAGAAACGGTGGATGCAAATCTTATGTAATAACGGAGGGCTATATTGAAAATTCTATACAGAATAAGGATAAAATAAGTTGCCGCATTGGTGAGAACATCAAACTAAAAACACCGTCGATAAACTGATCCTGGACACTTTTATTACCGCAATCATCCACATCAAAACACTATTCATCTAGCCCGCTGCCTCAAGCAACACCTTCACCAACTTTCACGATCCAAAATGATCCTCAGCACACCCAAGTTTCTGAAACTTTACTCAACAGCAATACGCAAATAAACTTTACCTCCACTTCAATAAATGTTCCGAATAAAAAAACATAATTTTATCTTTCCACCACTGGTCTAATGTATCAAACATTACCTTTAACTTTTAATTGTTTTAAATAGGTTTACTAACTGTAGTTGTAATTTTAATAAATACTTCGATTCTAGTACCTACTATGGATTTTTATTGTCTCGTAGATGATGCGGAAAGTAGAGTTTCCTCCTCAGGGATAAACGTGCCATCGTCTTAGGCGAGCTTGAATCCCTCGCTGCACTCAGGATTCATGTCTTAATTACCTCGCTTTGCTCGGGAGTTAACGCAAAACTCCCAAAAAGAGTTAACACTAGAATCCTTCGTCACGCTCGGGATTCAATACGGCGCGGTGGCGTCCGCGACATAAGACACTGCTTTATCTCCTTGGTGCATAATCTACTATTAGGTGTAGTTCTGTAAAATCTGTTCGCTGTTACAGATATTTTATCTCACGAGGGCGGGTTTGTATAAATAATTGTGTGTCATGCACATTGTTTCTGTGTGCATAAAGGCGACTTGGCCATCTCTGAGCGTTTCTGAGATACATTTGAACTTTACCCACTTTTAAAACGCAGCTTTACAAACTAGTACTTATGCAGTAGGTATGGTCAACTGCACGTCAATAGTAACACTTGAATTTCAATACGAAAACTATATAAACTTACTGCTACGAAATAAAGACGTTTTTGAGGTCAAACTACAACTTCACCACTACAACGATCTTTTAGCGCTCAAATGACGTTGTTAGGGGGCGCTATTGTCTTGTGAAATGTCACTTGATATGTATTCAAAAACCATGATGGCGGCTTTAATTCGGATTTTGGCCACGCGTCAGAATGAGCCGAGAGCGCTATAGTTACCATTGACGTGTGGTTGACTTCACTTATCTAAGTAGGTATATGAAAGTGTATGTCCTCTCACCTCTATTAATATTCCCGATGGTATTGACCCTGAGAGGTGCATGGAGCACCCTCGCTGCGTGCACGCGCTTCCTCTCCGCAGTCACCTCCACTGGTTCTAGTTCACCACCTGCTCTAGGAGGGATGGTTTCTGGACGGAACCTGGATAAGAGGACCAAGTATTACCTTAGAGATAGTTCCCATCAATTCGAGATTGGTACAGAAATTATTTTTGGAGAAATACAAAATAGTTAGCTATAGCTTTATTTGTGGGTGTCAAAAAGTCCCCTGTTTTGAACAAAAAAATTGTGAGGCGTCACGGGACGCCTGGCAGATGTGAAACATCGAAATTTTTTTGTACAAGTAATATGCATAAAAGAACAGATTACGACAGGAACTAAATATGGCATAAGGAAAAAATAAAATATTACGAATTTGATTATATATATATACACCATAGTATAGCGTGGCGACGCGTCGCCACGCCAACAATCGGTTTTACCCGCGCCTATAGATGTTTCACATCAATCAAAGTTTTCATTCATACACTCATTACAAAGGTGAATAATTAATGACGACAAAGTCAGTGGTAAAGACGCCGTTCCACAGCAGTCCACAGCAGTCCACGGCTAAGCAACGCATGTGTACTTAGCTTCGTTCTGTATCAAAATGTAAGCGGGAATGCACTGCGACCCATTTATCAAACAATTGAACCGCGCAGCTAATGTTATGTCGCAAGTCTCTCCGTGCACATCCCACATCCTACGTAGCTGTGAATGGACAATTTCGTATCAATTCAAGTTTCTGACTTATGTACTAAGTTGTTTATTAGATACTAACCTAGCTAACAGCGAGTCAAAGCAGTTGTACTCAATGGCCAGGTTGAGTATCAGCAGCATGGTGCCCACGACGGTGAGGTACACGAAGTGGAGGGTCAGCAGATTGCTGTGGAGGGGGTCCTTGTATGTGTCCATGCCGAAACGACTCAGCACCTGAAGAAGGAGTAGATTTTATTTCTTGGATACGATTTGGCTACTTTGTATGTCTGTATTTTAATGTCATTTATTTGTAATGTGCGTTTTGTTTGAGCAGAATAAACAATTTTTCTTTCTTTCTTTCTATATTTAAATAATTGTAGTTATATATAACATAACATTACGCATGTAGTCCCCAAAGGTGTACAGCACACCTACATTTTACAACACGTAAGTCAAGCACATGCAGTTGTAGCGGCATTCACATCGCCACATGCGAGCTACGCGCCACACTGACGTCACGCAAAATTCTGTATCGCGCAAGCAGAGTTAAACGCGCATCTAGTATGTATACAAAGTCCCGACACAAATCGTCGGGCAGTTGCCTACCAAACACGACACCCGTCTGGTCGGAGGATCCTCCCTTTTCTGTGGAGGTACCTATGAGTGAACTTTACAGCCTGTTCCTTATACCTCTATTCAGTCACCCACACGTCCGTCAAGGTGACAATTTGACAATGACAGCATCTTTTCGTAGCGCTGAGGGTTTTCGTATTCCAAGTGTTACCACTAGTGGACAAGACCCACCTACTGTATGGTAGTTCTTTGAAAACGACGACTCTTTATTTTTTTATAGACATTTAGATTTTAATGTTTTCTGTGGGTGGAGGAAGTTTAGATTAATCTATTTATTTATCAGAGAAGCAAACAAATGTTCAAATAATAACCGTTTATTGGGAACAAATAACATTTAAAAAAAACAATGTTACACGATGACAGTTGCAATAGTTTAAAACTGTGACACAGCGACGCCCGCCTCCTAGTGAGAGGGTAGGTTGTTCCAGATAATGCATAACAATGGTATTTTACAAAACTATTTAAAATAAAAAAAATGTATGATAGTGCTAAGAAAATCTGGAATAAAGGGTAGTATGTCGCACGTTACTGATGATGTCTGAGGAGTTAAGAAATCCTTTTCTCTTGTATACGCTGTCAACGGCAAACATAGTGTTCTATATTTTACTAGATTCCGCCCGCGACTTCACCCGTGTGGTATGTCGATAAAAAGTAGCCTATGTACAGTCACCAAAAGAGTTAAGTAACCAGGGTCTTCGGATATAGTTGAAGTTTAGTAACAAACCGATGGATGTTTTCAAATGAAATTTAATTTGATAAATGAACTGTTCGTTTTCTATTAATTAAATTAAATTTTATTCGAAAACATCCATCGGTTTCTTACTAAACTTCAACTATATCCGATGACCTTGGTTACTCATCACTTTTGGTGACTGTACATGGGTGTGTTCAAAGTATCCCCATAGCAATTTTCATCAAAATCGGTTCAGCCGTTTAGCCGTGAAAGCGTAACAAACAAACAAACTTACATTCGCATTTATACTATTAGTTAGGATTCACAACACCGGTTTTTACACCCACCTATGTTTAACAAATAAATATGTTGATTTTGACTTTGGACCATCGACGTGTCACCGTAGGACAGTAAGGTAAAACTTCTATTAAGTATGAATAAATCTATTAAATATGAATATTAAAATGATAATTTACCTGTGCCTGTATGGTGTTCTTGGCGATGTCGAGCATGCCATCTCCGAGCGCGAACTGCGGCGCGAACATGAACAGCTTGTGCAGCCACCAGCGAGCGTTGTCCGTCGCCTGAACACAATCACGTCATGTAAGTATACTGTTCATTGTAGGTATTTATGTTAAAACATATGTGGTGCTGCACGGTTGTTTGGGCGGCATTATTCGGCACAGCTGGGCGGCAAAATCGAATTATATTATCTTAGATTTTCGAGACATCGTCAAGCGGTTGTCGACTCTCCGCGTGACCAGAGGGCTGGCGCATTTTTGGCAAAAGAATCAACGTTGCCATACTTACAACGTGGCAATGTTGCCAGGTTTTTGGGCACTTTTCCTGTTGACAGGCATGCGGACGAATTCTTTGATAACGAGGTCTTAATAATCAGAAACCTGTATTTTGCCAAAAGTTACCTCAGACTCGGAGATGATATCAAACATGAGCAGTACAGCCATGAAGGACAGCCCGAGGAAGGCATTCCCACAGAACAGGATCATGTTGGCCATGCTGGCGTCGCTGAACAGCTTCTCAGCCACGTGGATGAAACTACCACAGGCGTACCTGAAAGACATTTTAAATATCGGTAATAAAAAAAATAAAAAAAATAAAATTCATTTAATTCAGGAAAAACCCATATTACATCAAATTTAACTATACTGCAACACACAATCTAACAAAACCAACATAATAAAAATAATGTCAATGCAATTAAAATAGGTACACATTATAAAGATCACAGAATTCAAATAAAAATAAAATGTCAAATTCAATTAAAATAAACGAATGAGTAATACAAATTATAGGGTCACAGAATTGAAATTAAAATGATATGTCAAATTACACAGAATTACTCACAGAATTAATATTAAATTAAAAATTATAGAATCCAAACTATAATAAAATAATAATCAATAAGCTCGACCCCTATTACATGGGAGTTAAAAATAACTGGCGAAATGTGTGTGTGCCTTTAGTAAACCTCTGCCTAACCCTACCGGGATAACAGGCGTGATGTTTTGATATGTAATAATATAACAATGTTATTTAAAAACGTTTACAAAAGACAACACAAAGTTACAGTAGTAATATTTCCCATACAATGTGCAATATGGTTTGTTATACAGGGTGGGAGGGACATCGACGCGCGAACTGTAACCATGAATTCAGCACATGATTCTAGACCCCCTAGCGGAGAAATTATTCGTCGGTAATCAAAAAAAAGAATCTGCTGTTTCATAGAAAAGTCCAATACCTACGCAGTCAAAATGTATGGAACAGCAAATTTTTTTTTTTAATAACTGACTAACTTAGTCGAAGTTCTTTATTTACAAAATTTATAGCTTATCGTGAAGGGGACTTTAGGTTGGATATAAATCTGTCAACTTTGGGCTCAACAGACCGATTGTGCAAAATGCAACCTTTAGTGGTCATCATAAAGTTCAACATCCTTTTTGTTAAAGGCTCACTTTGATAGGATAAAATAAGACTTCTTACCCATACAGCACGAACAGCACACAGATGGCGGGCAGGTTGTTTCGCTCCACGAACACCGGGAAACCAAACGCGAGCATCACCGCCGCCGTGATGCATATGTTTATCGCCATTATCTGCACACAAACATACATCTTAGTTAATTGTTCACGACCTACTTTTAACGTGTATCTTCCAAATAGGTTCAGATGGTCGCAATACCTAGGTCGTGATCTATAAACGTTACTTAGCAAGAACTTTGGGTTAGCGTTATTCCTGTCACAGCTCTCCACAAGTGTGAAACTACAAGTGCAAGATAGAGACGGGGACAAGTTTAAGCCAAAGCGCGTGTTATAGATTTCGGCCCTAGTTACAAGTAGAACACAGAGTCAAACTCACAAGATTTTGAAGGATCATCTCTCATGTTCATGTGTGTTACTAACGTGTCCCAGTAGAAAGTGTAATAGGTGATTTTGGAACTTTTAAAGAAATTACAGGCATATTTTATGACATTTTTTCTATATTGTGCCCGGCTGGTGGCACTAGGTTTAAACAGCGGGGTAATTGCGTAACACCCTAACAGTAGGAATAGCTTTCATTTTGACAGTTCAACAACAATTATTGCGTTATTTACGTTGTTGAGCAAACAAATCTTTCGAACATATGAAGCAATGGATTAGCAATAACCTTCAAAATTATTCAGATTGTGATTGATAGTGTGTTATGCTATTAGGGTGTTGGACTAAAAACACAACTGGCAAAATGTGGCTATGTTCAGAATGCTTACTTTTTGCTTGTCTATTCTCTGCTTCTCTACCGTCACTAACTTTCAGTCATAAGACTTTTATATATTTTCTATAGCTTTTTTGCATCAGACCATTAGCCTAATGCTGTGAACCTTTTCTTTCAAACTTTAAGACAGCTAGATAGCGTTCACCGCTGTCTACCAGCTCTTAGTTGAAACTTTGACTTACGACTCCTAGACCACTCACCGTCATGTCCCACACGAGCGCGGTGCCCCAGTACATGAGCGGGCTGACCCCACACAGCAGCTGCAGCCGCTTCTCCTGCGTGCGGCGCGCGCGCACCAGGTAGATGGCGGCGCCCGCGCTGGCCAGCCCGTACGCCAGCAGCACCAGGCCCGAGATACCCGCGTCCGCCACGTGCTGGTAGCTGCGGGGGGTTACATTATTTCATTAAAGACAACGATGGTAGATAAGCACACGCTCCATGTAAAATACTGGTATTCATATATTAGGTCTTTACCTATGAAATTGCCGTTCTGCAGTACTGGCCATTTCAAATCAAAATAATTTTTGTTTGGCTATGAATTCTAATTTCAAATTAATTTTATTTTAAAAACATGGATTTTTTTTTCTAAAAGTAGTCATTTCTTTATTGATTAGTGTTACATTTTCATCGCATTTCAATCTTTTTCGTCATCATGGATACGTTAAAAATTCGAGTAATTATGGAATATGAGTACCGTCGTGGCAGCAACGCGGCACAAGCGGCACGCAACATCAACGACGTTTACGGAGCTAACTCTACAAACCAACGCACCACCTGTTATTGGTTTGCTCGCTTCCGTTCTGGAAATTTCGACCTGAAAAATGAACCTCGCGGTCGTCCGAAGACTTTGGTCGACAATGACGAATTAAAGGCGATTGTGGAAGCTGATGATACACAATCTACGGCTGAATTAGCAGCAGCTTTCGACGTTAGCGTCAAAACAATATTGGTCCATTTGCGTCAAATTGGCAAGGTAAAAAAGCTTGACAAATGGGTGCCCCACGAACTCAATGATCGCCAGCGCGAAGGACGCGTCGAGACGTGCCTTGCACTGCTCAACAGACACACAAATGAAGGAATTTTGAACCGCATTGTTACCTGCGATGAAAAATGGATTCTGTTTGATAACCGTAAGCGCTCAGCAAGTTGGTTGGATCCTGGTTCAGCACCTAAACAATGCCCTAAACGAAAACTTACCCCTAGAAAAGTGATGGTCACTGTTTGGTGGTCTAGCGCCGGTGTGATTCATCACAGCTTCTTACCAAACGGGGTGAGCATTACTGCAGATGTGTACTGTGAAGAACTGAACACAATGATGGAGAAGCTGGCGCATCTCCAACCAGCATTGGTCAATCGCTCGTCTCCGCTGCTCCTGCACGACAACGCGCGACCTCATACTGCACAGCAGACGGTCTCCAAGTTGCAAGAACTGGGGTTGGAAGCTCTCCGTCATCCGCCCTACTCACCAGACCTTGCGCCTACAGACTACTACTTTTTCCAGAATTTGGATAACTTCTTGGCGGGAAAAAAATTTAATACCCGAGAGGCAGTACAAAATGCCTTTGAAGAATTTGTTGCCTCCCGTCCAGCTGATTTCTTTAAGAAGGGCATCAATAAACTGCCACTGCGATGGCAAAGATGCATTGATTGAATGGGTGATTACTTCGATTAATACAAATAAAAAATTCATGAAAAAAATTCGTTTAAATTTTTTCATACAAAACGGCAATTTCATAGGTAAAGACCTATTACATCCAGTTAGACCGGAAGCCGATCCCGACATAGTTGGGAATAAGCTGGGCAGATGGTGACGATATCGATAGCAGAAGTGCAAGATGAACGTTTTTGTAAAAGAAACCGGTAAATTTCATGTTTAGAAAGAAAATATGAAAGAAATGGTGTAAAATTGCAACAATTTGACGGGGAGTCATCCCTGTCAAAACAAGCATCCGGCATAAAATTCCCACAACCAAGAACTGGGCTACTGACTGTGTTTTATACACAATCTTCTCTTATCTGAGTTCACAATTTAATCACCGTATAAAGTAGCATAACCATCTAAGTAAGCCAGTAACTAAGATTGCTCTCTCGACTCAAACTAGGATAAACCTGTCATGGGTATCGTGTTACACAGTAACTGGGTTGTGGAGGTCAGATAGGCAGTCGCTCCATGTAAATGTAACATACTGGTATTCAGCTGCATCCGGTTAGACTGGACGCCGACCTTGGGGTCGGTGTTACACGGCATAAACTACGTTGGCGTAGTTTGGAAAAGGCTAGGCAGATTGACTGGGTACCTATTTTGATATAGTTTCACTCGCAATGATTGCAGTCACCTAATTACAGGATTAAGCCTATCTTCTAGCTATACTAATTTCTACACCAACGGTTAAACTGCTAATCAAAATTGGATCTTAAGGATATCTTAACTAGATACTTACACAGTCGCCTTACTGATCTGTTCTTTAGAGATCTTGAGCGGATGTGTGTAAGTAGTAATGTTAGCTCTGGGAGCGTGGGCGATTGTCCTTAGTATGGCGTTGTTGATGCTGTTGATGTAGGACGGTAGAGCGTGGTGACCCTTGTTGTTGTACCAGGCGACCATGTTTGTTAGGTTGTTCTTCAGAGATGAGGAGAACCCGCCGTATCTGGAAAGGAAAGGAGTTGTTTAGTCACTTGGAAGATCGGTGTACTGAGTACAAAATCTGTAAATTGAAGAAGACCACGTTCTTTTGTGTGGGTGTTCTTTTATTAAAAGTTTTTTAAATAACCCAGCCTCACTGTAATATTTTCATGACCAGTGTTTCAGGAACAAATAACAATCAATCTAGGTTTTAAGAAAATATTTATTTCCGAAGACTTACAACATTTCCGAAGGTTGTTTTAACTATTATATGGGTACTTAATTAATATCTTTACTATACCTCTTCTCAATATAAATCTCCTGTGTGTCGACGAGCCAGTGGTTCATTGTGTCTGCGTCGGGGAGTATCATCATCTCCGGTAGAAAGCGTGTCTGATTGGCTGTGATGTCACAGTGCTGATTGATCTCGGTGCACTCGCAGCGGGGGTTGTCCTAAAGTAATGACAAATAATCGAGTGATTAGAATACTTATACCAGTTGAAAGCCAGATATCGACAAAAACAAATAGCACGCTTTTATAATTTCTATCGTGACGATATTATCGTGGACGTCTACGTCCATAAAATGTATGGAAATACGTGCACGTTATAACGTTATCGTGGAATGAAATTTAAAAGCTTCTTCATATATTTCCATACATTTTAATACCCTCTGTTATAGTGATGCCGTGGCGTGGACGTGGACGTCCACGGTAATATCGTCTCGTTAGAAATTATAAAAGCTCATATTAGGTATTCCCGGGAACATCCACAAAATTCTTAAACGATACTTTTAAAGTTTTTCTGCTACTGCACGTCAGTGTTACACAGTTTTAACTCGACTGAATGACTGGGAAGTGTGAAGTGCGAGTCTAAAAACAACTACTAAATACTAATTTTATACAAACAAACATTATCAAAAGACTGACGTAAGTTAGATAATAGTTAAGTACAAACTAAAAAACAGCAATTCAGAAATTAAAATAAGCCGTGGCAGATAAGCGATGACCAGTCCCTACTGATAGCACTGGTTATGTGTCTGATGCCAGAATATTTAGAGCGAAATGAACCGAATGGTAGAAGATATACGTACGTCAGCGGTCCAGTTTCTAGCCTGTTTGTTCATCATGAGGTACCGTAAGACGTCCTCCGCAAGCGACGGCTCCACCTCCTCAGAGTATATCGACGGTTGGGGTCTGCACACAAGAAAGGTAGTCAGATTACTGCTTAGTTTGTTCTTCAAAAGGACAAAAGTATAAGAAAGAAAGAAAGAAAAGAAAGAAAGGCTGGTGCTTCTCATGTAGTCCCATAAAAAGTAAAAATTTTTTTTTTTTTACAAATAAAAAAAAAAACAACCAACTTCCATAAAAACACTAAAAAGTGAAAATATCTTTAATTTCGGAAGGCAATGTCTGGTTTTGTATTTTCGTTTTATGCCACCGATTTCCGAAATAAAAGTTATTTTTATTTTTTTTTGTGTTTTTATGGAAGTCGGTTGTTTATTTTGTAAAAAAGTTTTTATTTGTCACTGTTTAGTTGTGGTACCTACCGTACACAAATTCGTATGAACTTGTGACTACTTGACATGTAAATAACAGTGACAGGAAATTATTAAAACATCATCAATATAAACTAAGTGGAAAAAATACACACTATTCAGGATAACTCCAAAACTCCTGGTCAGAACTTGATCAAATGTATATGGGACTACATGAGAAACACCAACTTTCAAATAAAAAAAGAGTCATCAAAATCGGTTCACCTAGAAAAAAGAACTGAAGAAAAAAAAACAAGTCGAATTAAGAACCTCCTCCTTTTTTTGAAGTCGGTTAAAAAGGGTCGAATTCTCTTCTCTTTTATTAATTGTTGGCGTATTTATTCTTGAAGCTCTACAAGTACTGTCACTGATCTGTGAAGTACTGATACAAAAATACACTAGCTTGAAAAAATTATAACATGGAAATTGAATACTGGAACCTCTTTGAGCAATCCAGACAGTTAAGCTGAAATCAGACGTTTCACTAATTCATCTCACTGCTCACACATGTTTAGTTTTGTTTCATTCCAGTGAACTTGGACGACACCGACAAAATTACATAGAAATTAATGCTCACTTACTCAATTCATTTCGTTTGTCTTCGAAGCACGAGTGAAAAATACCCAATTCCAAAAATATATACCCAATTTATATTTATAAATTGGGTATATATTTTTGGAATTGGCTATTTTTCACTATACACCCAATCTCTAATCCAACATCGCTGGATTGGTACTAATAAATTAATTTTTCACTTTTGATAAATTTTGGGTTCAGACGTTTCGTGAAAAATGCAGAAAGAAAAACAAATTAATAAAAAATTAAGCGTCTGATTCTGATAACCGCGTTAACTATAATAACTGAAAAATTGCAAAAAAACAAAACAAGTAGGTACTTACACTAAGAACTCAGTTGATCCCTTATACAAGTGGCCGTCTAATTTGAGCGCGATCTCGTTGTCTGCGGGTGGACGCAGCATTGAGAAGCCCATCGCCATGGTCATGAACAGCGTGGGCAGCAAGATCAGCATGAACAGTAGCCATCTGGATGAACAAGGATAGTGTTACAACGGATGCCATTAGGTACAACAGCAAATATAACATTTGTCAGTACATTAACTGATGATCAGAGACTTACACCTACAACTTTAAAAACAGATATTTTTCAAATTCAAATTCAAATTCATTTATTCATTTTGTGAACATAGGGTAAAAATGATACAGATGTTATATAAAAATATGTTGATCCATACTATGTCCCGCCAAAGGGCATACAAAATGGCTTAAGTAATCGAAAGTCAATTAACAAAATAGAAACAAAAATAAAGTCAATAGTTACGTAGGTCACAATTTCATGCCAAACACTGATAGTTAATAATAGGTCAATAAATTATTATAGACGGCACATAAACAAATAGGAATTAATTAGTCACAGTTTCATATAAGCACAATAACAAATGCAATAAAAAATGTCAATAAATAATATAATTATCATAGGGGAGCAACATTTTGACTATAGACAGGTATGAAATTATATACTTATTTTAATTTGTCATTTTTGAAAAAAAATATCAAATTATTCTGTTGTGTTGCTGTAAGATATATTATTATTTGGTGGATTTTGTCATCAACCATTAACGCTCACATGAGAAGGATTGATCAGTGACGTGATAGGAAATATAAATAGTTTAATAAAATTAATAGTGATTCCAGCTGCATCTATCTGATGGCAAATAATCTTCACAGCAATGATTGCAGTAAAGTTGAAAGTCTCAAGTGCCTTTCACTGGGCACTGACCCTTCAATCTGTTCA
This sequence comes from Dryobotodes eremita, assembly GCA_917490735.1. NCBI lineage: Eukaryota > Metazoa > Arthropoda > Insecta > Lepidoptera > Noctuidae > Dryobotodes > Dryobotodes eremita. Next base: position 1,361,360 of record OU823242.1, on the reverse strand, counting down.
AGAATTTGTAGTGTACTTCCCGGGCCAAATTATTTCACAATAAGTTTTTTTACTTAAAAACTAAAACCCGACTAAGAGGTATTACTCGTATAAACAAGACATCGATGTCCATTTTATAAATTATGATATTCTATAAATAAAATTAAAATAACATCGGTCTTCATATAGCTGAGTTAAACGTAATCTACTATAACCCGCGGAACAACAAAACGCTTCGAACAATACCTCGTTTGTCAAAATACGACGAGTAGTTAAGAAGTTATGAGGGAACAGATAAACAGACATACATACATAGCCTGTTAAAATGATAACTCTCCTTTGACTTTGCCGTAGACGGGTAAAAAGTACGTACCCATTCCTAATATGATGCACATATCTGGCGTGCATGAGCGCCAGGAACTGTTGGCACGCGGTGCCTTTGAGCGGCCCTTCAGGCGGCATCAACTCCTGAGCTGCATGGTCTGTTCTGATGCTCGAGCTGGACGTACTCTTCGATGGAGAGCCTTCGGGTACTGTGGGAGGAAATGGAACTTAGATATATGCTAGATTACACCGTGATAACGTAAAATCACGCCTGTATTCCCTGAAGGCCAGAGGTGTATAGTAGATCCACATTTCGGCGGTTATGTTTGAGTACCATGTGTATCAAGAGGCATGGCGCGTGTCTATTCAGACACCTGGTCTGAGTTTCCATAGAAAAACGACGAGTTTTCTTGAAGAAACTTGGCCTTGGCTTTGCTCGACGTGGGAATAAGACGACCAGCAGTCTCACGTGACACCGCTAGACTAACGCAGTTTAAATTGTTGCAAATAAGAAAATTTATTGGCAATTGAATTTATTATGTTCGGTATAAAAATAATTCAAGAATAGTTATGTTATTTTTTGCTCCTTTCAAATAACAAGTTCTAAAGAGTATCCAGTACAGCCAGTGTATAATATGTTCTAGATGTTCTACATAGGACATCACTTACGATACTCGATTCCGTTCTGTGGCGCGTCGGCTTTCTGGCAGATGTTGAAGAACACCTGCTCCAGACTGCTGCAGTCCAGGGTGTAGTTCTTGAAGCCCAGAGCTGACTGCGTGGCTTCTAGTACTGAACATAGTTGTAGGAAGCTAGGGGAAGAATATATAATTATTTCAACGAGAGAGTAAAAAATAATATTTTTTCTTTAGTAATAATTAATAATAATTGATTTATTTTAATTTAAAGACAAATACTTGTTTATTTCTTTAATTAAAACGGTTTAAAATTAATTACAAAAATTTAAGACATATCTAATTTGTCAAAAAAATTATATACACATAAAAAAAAATATAAAATCATCAAGTTGAGGTAAAAATTTAACAACACTTTCATAAATCTCTCACGCAGTACTTCTGTCATGCCAATAAAATCTTTGTATATTCGTCCGCAAACAGATCGTTTGTTGGATTAGAGTCCGAGAGATCATTAAGTGCGGCCAGAGTACGTGGTACTGGGGACTCAGCATGCGCAACGGTACGACATGGAGGCACAGGAAACAGCCTGTGCTTTCTGCCGCGGCAGTCATTCTCTGGGACGGAAAAGCGAGCCAGTTCAGCGTGCACACCAGACTGGTCTTGCAGGCTATGGTGAGCTCTTGCACGCATTACATGTAATGAGTTATATCCGAGGTCTGTAGAAATTTTGTCGGATAGAGGTAAGGATAATAGCCATGTTTACGCATATAGAGACACCTAAGGAATGCTTGTTGTACCTTTGCCAATAAAAGCGCGTAGGTAATTTCGTGTGGATTCCACACGCAGGAGCTGGATTCCAAATTGCCACGTAAGAGTGCATTAAATATTATTTTAATGGCATGTGCGGTGCGAAAATCGCGGCAATTACGTAGAACAAAACCGAACCTTTGCATTTGGTAGGATTCCTTAGCTACCGTGGCAATCAGATGTGATCGTAGAAGGTGAGCTTTCGGTCGGATGTGACTCCCATATCTATCATGGCCGTTGTTTTCGTAATGGTATTATTTAAATTGTGTTCATAATTAACTGGGCATTCGACCGAATGTCATTGCTGTATAACCCTGGCTTATGTACTAGGAGTTTCTGTATCACAAGAGCCAGATCTCTCTTCTATTTCTTTAGAGTTAAGATTTATGACGCAAGGGAGAGGTTCTTGTGTTAATAACATTGGTGATTTCAGCGCGTGAAACTTTTTAGTAATAATCGAAGCTAAGCACAGTTGTTGAGGTAACCGCTGTGTCGCTACTGAGCTATTAAAATGCTTGCGTACTACAAGGTTACGCGTTTGAAACTCGGCAACATAGATGTCGCTTGTGAGTCTTTTTGCCTTACTCACTTAAATTGATAGTAATTTATTTATTACTTTTATCAAATCTTATGGTTGGTTATTGTAATATATTAATCACCACTTGGACTGTATAAAAAAAAATATTTCGAGCAACCTTAACTCATATGTGGAGTACACACAAATACAGAAAACACAATAAAAAGGATAAACAATACGATATACGTATTGACAATATCAAACCAATAAGCACTTGTTTCTCAAGATATTTTCTCTCGTAGTCTTTATACTGTTCAACTATTGTAACAGGCATGAGATTTAAATAGTTGGCATCTTCTGTACATATTATAAAACAAGGCCGCTTTCCGTGTCTGTCTGTGTGACGGCTAAGATCTTATAAACTCCACAATGGATATTGATGCAGTTTGAACCATCATTTAGATCACATATTCCGGAAGACTTTTATGTATAATACACTAATACTAAACTCAAATATAATAAAGAAATCTCGATGTTTTGTCAAAACGTAAAAACCGTGCGAAGAAGGGGCGGGTCGCTAGTATATAAGTATATAAATAAAAATGAAATGCTGTTCGTTGGTAAGCACATCACTTAAGAACGACTGGACCGATTTGGTTAATTTTCATTTTTAAATGTTCGTTATAGTCCGAATAAGATTTTTGGGGAAAGGGAAAGGAAATAGGAAAAGTTGCCTGGAAAATTGGAAAATTCGGGGAAAACTGAAAATGATTCTTTCTATGAATTATTGAAATTTGGACTGGAGAATGTCTGTCGTGTCAGCTAGTTAGTAATAAAAAACAACTCACTTATTATTTAATCCATTAGCATCAAAGAACGGCAGCGCTATCTCCACCTCCAGTCCATTAACATCAACAACGTTAGCGTTCTTCACGACGTCCCTGACGACGGTTAGTAGTTGCTTGGTCTTCTCCTCCTGACTTGTCTCCTCCCACGTCTCCTCATGCTCAGGGTCGTGGCTAGGGTACATGACCGTCAGCTTGTAGCCGTTGCCCAGGGTGCGTTTGATTTCTATGGGGGAGCCGGTTGTGTGGATTTGGCCCTAATTGGAAAAATAATGTTTTGTTTTTTATTAATGATTCGTCCGCATCGCTGTCAGTGGGAAAGGTGTCCAAAAGGCACAATTTGAATGTCTGAGTTGAAAATATTTACAGTTGAAAGATTCGAAAGCGCTAAATTTATAAAATAAACCATTGTAGGTACATGTTAGAATTTTAGAAAGAAAGCAAGTGGGTTAGTTTACCTATCAAACGTTATAAAATACCGAACAAATATGTAGCGCGAAGTAGTTTCAAACTAGCCTTTGCCTTACAAACAGTAACAAAGTTTTAATTTTTCACTAAAACTTAAATAAAAACCACTAAAAATACCATGAAATCCTTCAAAAAACTTACAGAAAATGCAAAAAGAGGTTTTCCTCAAATTTCCCTTAACTTTCCCTAACAAAATTAACAAAAAGAAGTCAAATGGGCTACTGCGTGGGGTTAACCGCAAAAGGAGGTCAAATAGGCTACTGCCGTGGGGTTGAGGCCCTGAGCGCCTCTATCATCATTATCTTGACTCAGTTTATTTGTAACTATTACCGTTAGGTGATTGCTTAAAGTTGCTTAGCATAGCATGGTTTGTGGCAGGACTTAGGCCGGCTCCTGCCTGTACCGGTTTCCGGAGTAGCCACGGACCCCCCGAGATATATACCAAAATAAGGCTTCGCTATAAAATGGTACGGAAAACTTCGCTTGCGAGATGTAGGATTTCAACTTTCAGATTTTTTTACGCGATTCTTGTATGATCTAGGTTTGATTTTTTGATTCAGAAGGTGAAGAAATCGGATAAACTTTCGTGTAGTAATTTTTGTTTTCGTGTAGAGTTTGTATTTTTAATTTTATTTAAAAAGTCGTTTTCGAATTGTCATAAATGTATTTTCCTATAAGGGTGACAGGGATGAATAGATGTTTGCGCCTTACCGTTTTCGCCCTAGCCACCCCTGCGTCAGTGATCCCGCCCAGTTATTGATTTTAGGGTTGTTTGCTTTTCTTTCCTTCGTGCTACGTAATATTCCTCAAACGTACAAAAGTTTTTGTAACTTTTCATTTGTGTATTGTTTCGTGTCATCATTATGTGTAAATAACAGGTAGAAAATAAATAAAATTCGATACAATTCTGATAGTTCGGGAAAATTATAGTACGATAGTGGGAAATAATATTAAAAGCTGTAAAATATCAAACGTGACTAAACTACGTGCTAACCGAAAATACAGCGTAAGTTACGACGACGTAGCAAAGTGCGAGTTACGACGTAGCAAGGAGCAAGCTACGCCGTAGCGGTGCTACGACAGGGTTCTCAGCATTCAGAATGTTTCCATTCTTGTCTGCCGCCCATTTGTTACCCATTGATTTGTTTTTAGTGTTTTTTTATATTTGTTAGTACTTAAACGACTACAATTTATGTTCTTCCGATCAAAGGGCTAATAATAATAGTACTTAAAACGTTTTTATGAAGATTTCACTAACAGTGAATTTCTTGCATTCTAGAAAAGTGTGATTTATAACTGACGAAAAATATACTTTATTTATTCAGTATGTTGTAGAAACGAAAGACCACGTCCCAACAAGGAGAACAACATATTTTAGGGCGTACAAAAGCGACGAATAAAATATTATTCTGTACAAAGGTACCTATACTTTTCAATATTTCTAAATATGTGAGCACCATGTATCAATCACATAATTAATTTACCTGTCATTGCATTATATTTAATTCTTTTTACCTATTGTGGTATAGTCATTTTATTCTGGGTGCATCGTCTTCACATATAATTAATGTGAACCTACATAATATTGTAAAACATTTTAAAAGAGTAACGGTGGAGTTTCTTGCCCATTCTTCTCCATACGAAACTACCTTTTGGAAGGGGCCACTAGAATCAATTCTATTTTTTTGTAAATTTTGACGTTCTAAAGTGCCTTTTATATGCTTATTTGTAATAAATGATTTGACCTTGAGTTTGACTTTATACATACTTAGATATATGCCTCCTGCGTGGGTTTCACAAAGTAACTCATAATGTGATGTGTAGGGTGTGTAGCAGTAAGCGACTTACAAAGAAATATTCGACTAAATTCAACCAAAAATTAAAAAAGAAACTTGGTTTTGTATTCTATTGCTATTTATTCCAATTAAACAGACAGGCACTTTTGATAGTCAAGGGGTCGGTCGGTCAGAAAGATGAAACTAGTTGCCCAATCGAAAGCCTAGCAGGATCCTATGGAGAAGAACGGACAAGAAACTCCATGAACACTCTTTTAAATCATTGTTAAAAAATATTGGTCACACCATTTATGGTGAAATTGAGAATGATGCAGAAAGACGTGCACGGTAAGATCGTCCATAATAAAAACAGTTCAAAAATTTAAATAAGCCTTGGAAGGTAAGAGATGACCAGCCCTTACTGACGGCGCCCGTTCACGAACATGACGCATGGATTAGCACTATTCAGCTCAACTATTTTGAGGTGAACTTAATGATCCAACAGACACGCCACCACCAGCGAAACATTTGAGTGAGCATGAAATACTCTCAGCCGCTTGGACACATTCAAGTCAATGAAAGATGTATCCAGTAAATGGTAGGTTTATAGTAGGTGCTGGTGCAATGCAGTGTAATATGCAGACGTAATCTATACTAATAATAAAGATGAAGAGTTTGTTTGTTTGTTTTAGCGCGCTAATCTCTGGATACCAGGAGGATTTGAAAAAAAAATTGCAGGATAGCCTAATTCTTGAGGAAGGTTATAGGTAATTTAAAATCACGCTAGGATTCTTAGGAGCCGAGAAAAAATAAAAAAAGTAAGAAAGAACGCTAAGCGAAAACGAAGTAATAACGCGTCCGAAGTCGCGGGCAGAAACTACAGTCTATAAGTCTGTTCAATAATCTTATCAATAAAACTATCGATTTGTCCTTCAAGTCACATCTTTCTATTTTACTTTTTAGAAAAAAATCCACTATAATCGAGGACGAAATTCGGGCACTTTTGTTTGTTGAGTATACAAATTCTACGAGGTTTTACATTACTTTTGACCGCTGTACTTCTTACCCTGTGCATGATGACGATCTGGTCGCTGAGCAGTTCCGCCTCGTCGAGGTGGTGCGTCGTCAGCAGGATGGTCCGATCTTCTTTCAGTTTCACTATCATCGACCAGATGTCCCTGGAATTAAGGAGAGGTTTAGACTTTTTTCGCAAAAGCAAATTTTCTTTTAATGATCTAGGCAGGTCTAAGGTTCAAGGTAAGCGCATATTACTGCCAGATCTGGCCACAGCGCACCGCGCCGCAGCGCACCGGGCCGCAGCGTACCGGGCCGCAGCGTATCGCGTTTCAATAAAAAAAAGCTCCTTGCGGCCGGGCTGCAGTGTGACACGGTTCTAACAAAATGTAAGAGAGTGATGAAAATGAAAATGAAATCTTTATTTGTAAACATAGGTTTTTAAATAGTGTTACAATTAAATATAAGAGTCCCGTCTATGTTTTGCGTTTAAGCGTACAAATTAAATTGATGATTATAATATGTTTTTATCAAATTTCAAATTACAAAAATAACATTAATGTCAGAATGATTAGAAAATAACAATATTTTAGATTATTAATTACAGTCAAAAATTTTACACACACAAACAAACTAATTGTCACATAAACATAGAGGTAATAATTATAACAATTTTATTTCAATAATTTAATTCAGTGCAATGTCAAGTTTTTACTAATGTCATAAATCGGATATAGTAAGTTCTAGCAAGTTTCATTAAGATAGTCATTAATAGTGTAGTAACATTTTTCAATCAAAAAATCATTTAACCACTTTTTGAACAGATCTGTATTACTAGCTTTTATGATATGTTTGGGTAATTTATTGTAGATTTTGGGTGCTATACCTAAAAGGTTTTTGCTGAATATAGCTTTTTTGTGTCTTGTCATGCATATTGTATTTTTATAGCGTATGCTCTTCGGGCGATTATATAAATGTAGATTTGATTTGACAAAAGTAGCTACTTCATATATATAAAGACACGGGAGTGTAAGTAACTTAAGCTTTTGAAAATATGGCTTACAGCTCTCTGTATTTTGTATGCCACATATTGCCCTTATGCATTTCTTCTGTGCCCTAAACGCCACTTCTCTGTCTGGCGAGTTTCCCCAAAACATAAGTCCGTAGCGTAATGTTGATGACACATAACCATGATATGCCACTAAAAGGGTGGCCTGACTTGATATTTTCCTTAGGTTATAAAGGGCATAGGAGCACTGGCTAAGTCTTTTACACACGCCCTCAACATGCATTTTCCAGTTCATGCCTTTATCTATCCACATGCCCAAGAATTTTGTGTGATCAGTATCCTGAATACTTGTATTACCATATCGAACGTCTGGTTTTTTATTATTTGTTTTTTGTTCAAATGAGATGTAGTTAGTCTTATTTAGATTAATTTTTAAGTTATTTTCTGTTAGCCAGGATATTATGTCATTAAGGTTGTCATTAATTTATTTTTCAAGTGTGTCATCATTTTTGCTTTTAAATAATTATGTGCTATCATCTGCGAACAAGATAATAGGATTGTTAATGAGTTTAGGCATGTCATTAATATATATGATGAAAAACAATGGAGCAAGTACACCGCCCTGTGGTACCCCGCATAAACATTCCCGATGTTTGGATTGATATGTAATTTCTGTTTTTGTACGGGGGTTGATTTTATTGATACATGTAAATTGTTGCCGATTGGTAAGGTATGATTCAACAAGTTCAAGAATGTTGCCTCTGATACCATATTTTTCCAATTTGTTTAGGAGTATTTTATGGCTAACATGGTCAAATGCCTTTGACATATCCATAAACAATGCAACTACAGGAGTTCCATTGTCCATATTAGTCAAGACATGTTCTACAAGCGCATATATTGCGGAATTAATACTTTTATTTTTCCTGAAACCGTACTGTTCGCTGATTAAGATTTTGTTTGTTTCTAAGAAAGAGTATATACTATTATGCATTACTTTTTCGAAAATTTTAGAGAAGACCGGAATAAGTGCAATAGGTCTGTAGTTACCTGGATCTTGCCTGTCACCTTTTTTAAACAAAGGTTTGATTACTGAAATTTTCAGCCTTTCTGGGAATACGCCTTTCTCAATGCAGTTGTTTATAATGTGACTGAGTATTGGTGCAATAATTTGAGACGTAGCTTTAATCACTTTAGTGGTAATATCGTCATATCCAGCACTATTAGTATTCTTCAATGATTGGATTATTTTAATAATGTCAAAGGGTATCGTAGGTGTCATGAAAATTGAATTAGGATTTGTGTCAAATGTCATTGTATTATTACAGTTAATGTCATTCTGAGATTGATTAAAATTTATAAAATATTCATTAAGTGATTCCGTTATTTGTTCTGGAGAATTTTCAACTTTATTGTTAATCTTTATGCTGCAAATTCCTTCTTTTGGGTAATTTATTTTCTGTTTATTAATGATACTCCACGTAGCTTTGCTCTTGTTTTCGGACGTATCTATAAAATGACTGTTTTGCGCTTTTTGTGTTTGCTTGACTATGTGTTTTAATCTGTTAGTGTAGGTTTTTAGTTTGTTTTTATTTTCTGAGCTAGGCGACTTTCGATATTCCCATAGCATGTCCCTTTTCCGTTTGGAACATTTTTTTAGTCCCGGTGTTATCCACTTAGGTTTTTTAATTAGCGAAACCTTTATTTTATTAATCGGAAAACATAGGTCATAAAATAGTTTATAAAGGTCATGGAATTCATTAAATGCATTATTAGGATCAGAGCACATAAAGACATCATGAAATGTTAAATTTTGAAGGCATTCTCTAAATTTTTTTATATTTTCGTCACTATAATCACGTTTATGTATGAACCAGTGAGAAAGCGTACACGTTTTTTTGACACGACATTTTAGCAGTTGCGCTGTATGGTCAGACAATGCTAATTCTTTAACCTCACACTTGCTGCCTCTAATATTATGAACTATGTTGTCAATGCAGGTCCCACTGCATAGACGTGTCGGTGACCGAGTACCCAGAATCAGATTATAACTGCGTAATATAGTTTGAAAAGTGACCGAGGTTTTGCTATTTTTGCATATATCTATATTAAAATCCCCACATAGTATGATCTTGTTATTATGTTTCAGACAGATTTCTCTTAACATCATGTCTAAATTCTCAAAAAATGACGATAGCTTATCTTTGTTATTATTTGGTGGTCTATACATACAGACAATGGTGATTGGGTGCGAAGAAAGTTTTATTGCACAACATTCTATTTGATGTGGTATGGCCCATTTTTTGACATCAATGACTTCAAATTTATGTGTATTCTTTATTAGAATGCATGAACCCCCGTTTCTATCATGTCTAGCATAGCATGTCGCAAGTGAATAATTATTTAAATGTAAATGTTGATTGTCACCATGTTTCATGTTGTGTTCTGTTATACAGAGGATATCTACTGACCTACCTTCTTCTGAGAGTTCATTTAGATGTATACCTAATAGATCCGATATAGATGATATAGGAGGATTTTAGCGTTGCGGTGCGGCAAGCCTGAACGTGCGATGGGTAATTCACCTTTTATAATAAAGGACAGGCTACCTTTATGATTAAGAGGGTGAAAATCAGTGTCAAGAAGAAAAATTACAATGACCAATCCATCTGCTAACTCCCTTCCCACAAAGGAAATCACGTAACTACTCGCATGGAGTCTGTAGAGACTCTAATTTATATGGTCAATTTGTAATGGTTTATTATTATATGTAAATTAAATAACTTAATAGTTCTGAAGAAAGTATTATATTTAAATTAATACACAGGGTGGCGGGGACCTCGACGCGCAAACTGAAACCATGTATTCAGCACATGATTCTAGACCTCTAGAGTAGAAATTATTCGTCAGTTATAAAAAAAAATCTGCTGTTTCGTGGTCCTACGCAGTGAAAATGTATGGAACTGCAAATTTAAAAAAAAATACCGACGAAAAATTTCAACACAGGGGGTGACCTTTGCCCAGCAGTGGGGCAGTACAGATTGATATAGAGAAAAAAAATATTTAAAAAACAAAATCATTCATTTAAATTAGACGATAAGAAGCCTAATTTAAATTAATGACTTTGTTTATTTTTAGTTTAACTAAGAATAACTCACCGCCTAGCAGCAGGGTCCACTCCAGCAGTAGGCTCATCCAAAGACACGAGATGCGGCTTACCGATGAAGGCGAGCGCCACACACAGGCGCCTCCTGGTCCCGCCGGACAGGCGCGCCACGGGCTCGGAGCATACCGCGCCTAGCGATAGCACTTGCAGCATTCTGAAATAAAGGTCACCTTTAGACACTGTCTAAATAGGCTAGTGGTTAAAGACCTTATTGAACGAGGGGTAAGCACGACATTCATATAACGGAAAACTGTTGAATTTACGTATTAAATAAAATTTCATTTTACTGAAGGTCTTCCTATAACTGGGAATGCTCGTTCTGGGTTCGGTTCGGCAGACTTTCGTAAAAAGATAAAAACTCAGTCATACAATTGCTGACTTCCTTTACTCCTGTTCCACCAATATTATTTTCCAATTTATTTCGGTGCGGGTTCTAAAAAAGTCGAATCATTTCTCGAAACACACTCGAGACACGTCGATCTTCATCTCTCGTTGCTTTTTTGGTTAATTTATACTCTGTAGATTCTGTTTTACATGAACTACTCGTACAGTGCTTGGATAAACTGTGTCTGGGTTTTAATAAAAATAAAAATTGGCTTTGGTTTTCTGCTGCTTTGTTTAGCCACTGACTTCCGGCACTAAATATTTTTGGCACTTTGTAGTCTTTTTTTTTTGGAAGGCCGTTGTGATTTTGTTGCTGTGGTATTCCACAGAAATTCTATCTATGTATATATTTAACATTGCAAGTAGTGACTTACAATGTAAAATAAATATCTACATAGCAAAAACACCACTGTGTTACAACATTTCAATAATAACTTAAAAACTACTCATCAGAACCTGACCAAATTATAGGACCATCCCTAAGGTACCCCTTTTCCATTAAAAAATGAATCATCAAAATCGCTCGACGCGATAAAGAATTATCGCTGAACATACATAAAAAGATTCTGACGAATTGAGAACCTCCTCCTTTTTTAAATTCGATCAAAAATTAAATGATAATAGGTCTTTACCTATGAAATTGCCGTTTTGTATGAAAAAATTTAAACGAATTTTTTTCATGAATTTTTTATTTGTATTAATCGAAGTAATCACCCATGCAATCAATGCATCTTTGCCATCGCAGTGGCAGTTTATTGATGCCCTTCTTAAAGAAATCAGCTGGACGGGAGGCAACAAATTCTTCAAAGGCATTTTGTACTGCCTCTCGGGTATTAAATTTTTTTCCCGCCAAGAAGTTATCCAAATTCTGGAAAAAGTAGTAGTCTGTAGGCGCAAGGTCTGGTGAGTAGGGCGGATGACGGAGAGCTTCCAACCCCAGTTCTTGCAACTTGGAGACCGTCTGCTGTGCAGTATGAGGTCGCGCGTTGTCGTGCAGGAGCAGCGGAGACGAGCGATTGACCAATGCTGGTTGGAGATGCGCCAGCTTCTCCATCATTGTGTTCAGTTCTTCACAGTACACATCTGCAGTAATGCTCACCCCGTTTGGTAAGAAGCTGTGATGAATCACACCGGCGCTAGACCACCAAACAGTGACCATCACTTTTCTAGGGGTAAGTTTTCGTTTAGGGCATTGTTTAGGTGCTGAACCAGGATCCAACCAACTTGCTGAGCGCTTACGGTTATCAAACAGAATCCATTTTTCATCGCAGGTAACAATGCGGTTCAAAATTCCTTCATTTGTGTGTCTGTTGAGCAGTGCAAGGCACGTCTCGACGCGTACTTCGCGCTGGCGATCATTGAGTTCGTGGGGCACCCATTTGTCAAGCTTTTTTACCTTGCCAATTTGACGCAAATGGACCAATATTGTTTTGACGCTAACGTCGAAAGCTGCTGCTAATTCAGCCGTAGATTGTGTATCATCAGCTTCCACAATCGCCTTTAATTCGTCATTGTCGACCAAAGTCTTCGGACGACCGCGAGGTTCATTTTTCAGGTCGAAATTTCCAGAACGGAAGCGAGCAAACCAATAACAGGTGGTGCGTTGGTTTGTAGAGTTAGCTCCGTAAACGTCGTTGATGTTGCGTGCCGCTTGTGCCGCGTTGCTGCCACGACGGTACTCATATTCCATAATTACTCGAATTTTTAACGTATCCATGATGACGAAAAAGATTGAAATGCGATGAAAATGTAACACTAATCAATAAAGAAATGACTACTTTTAGAAAAAAAAAACCATGTTTTTTAAATAAAATTAATTTGAAATTAGAATTCATAGCCAAACAAAAATTATTTTGATTTGAAATGGCCAGTACTGCAGAACGGCAATTTCATAGGTAAAGACCTAATATTTATTTCTTTAAGTAGATCTTTAAAATCTAAGCAAGTGACTCACTTGTCCACCTCGTCCTGCACCTCATGCGCCTTGCGGCCGCTCTTGAGCTGCGCGTACAGCTGCACGTGCTCGCGCGCGCTCATGTACTCCAGAAGCACGTCGCGCTGCGGGCACACGCCTAGCTGCGTGCCAGTGCCGTCCGAGCGCACGATCACGTGCCCCTTGGTAGGCTTTAGCATGCCCGTTAGGATGTTACTGTGGGAAGATATTTTTTATATAATTCACAAAACTGATGTACAATCACAAAATTATGCAATAAAAAATGTATAACACAATATTTCTGATTGTCATCTGCTAGATGTGAATCTAGCATGCATATTTTATGTAAAACACTTATTATTAAAAAAAAGTTTAATAAAACTTACAAAATGTGTACCTGAATGAAAAAGTATTGGAAAAGAAAAATTAAATATGAAAATGATATAAAAAATAATTATACAATTAAACTTAGAAAGTTTAGTCCTAACTGAGGCTACAGAACCAGCAAAGACATATATTTAACCACGAATGGAGTTGGTAAGAGAAAGCATACGGCAAATGGGTGAAAAATTATTATTTTGAAAAGTATATATTTCGAATAAATTTTGCAGCCAAAACATTTTAAAACTAAGAAAATAGAGGCCCGAAGTGTAACCCGTGTGGCACCCCTGATGGTATTTATCATTGTTTTTTATTTAAAACCCTTGAGATACACCAGTTGTGAGGGATTTTTTTAAGTACGATTTGCACCTCCCACTGCAGCAACGACTTATGGACACCCATACTTTCTAATTTAGCAATTAGTAAGTTGTGATCTACCAAATCGAAGGCCTTTTTAAAGTCGGTGTGTATTGCATGAACTTCTCAACCGCCATCTAATGCAGATGATATATATAAAACATACTCGACTAGATTAGACAGTGTCGATTTTGATGGGCGAAAGCCGTGCTGGTTGTCATCCAGCATATTTTTGAATTGAGAAAACATTTTTTTCTGATCAAGCGATTCAATTATTTTACCACAAGCGGATAGAATGGACAGCGGTCTGTAATTTGTAACATCATCAAAACTACCAGATTTAAAGATTGGCGTGATGTGCGCTATATTACACTGATCAGGGAATAAGCCCTGTGCCAAAGAATAGTTGAACATTGTAGTCGGCGGATCAGCCAGGTTCACTGCACATTTTCTAAGGAAGAGAGGAGGGATTGAATCAGGCCCGGGTCTTTTATCACAATCTAGGGAAGACAAGTAATCAAAAACATCTTATACAATTTTTTTTTTGCAGCTATTGAAAGTGTTATTGGTACAGGGAGTCGGTTCAACTGGCGTTGCAGTGTGTGTGTTACTATTTTTGCTCTATATATGGACTGAAAATTATTGGAAAACAAGTCACAAATTTCCTGGCCGCCCCTGGCTAACCTAGTGTTAGTCATAGTCATTTTGTTGGGAATATAACTGTTAACCATACGTTCATTTTTGTTATGTTCAGTTCTTTTTAAAATTTGCATAACAGAAGATTGTCAGTATTAAGATGTGATATTTATTTATTACTTGTGTCTTAGGCATTTTTCACATCCAAGCCAAAAATAGACAAGACTAGATCACACACACAAGTTCGACTGCGGCGTAGCTCACTACAGCGTAGCTCACTACGGCGTAGCTCACTATGGCGTAGCTCACTACGGTGTAGTTACGCTACGGCATAGCCCACTACGGCATAGTTACGCTACGGCGTAGTTCGGTTTCGGCATAGTCCCCATTGAGCTACGCCGTAGGTCATAGGGGTATAAAACTACTATGGCTAACATAGGACCACGAGTAGAGTATTAACTTCGAACAAAAAAGTTAATGTTTCTCGATATTCAATATTCTCATATTTTGTGTCAGTAGCTATATTTCTCAGTAAAACTTATAGCAAAATACACATCAAAAAAGTCTAAGCAACATGTACGGTTTTGAACTTTTGACATTTTTTACTATTTTATTATATTTATATTTCTTTTATAAATAATAACTAAGCATTTTGTGATACATTAGTGACTAAAGCAACAAAATCCTTCATTAAATTGTTTATTTTATTACAATGATTAACAATATGTGTACCGTAACATACGTAGTATTAAATAAAGTTGAAACGAAATTAAACATTTCATGTCTTACGAAAATAAAAAACCATTTTTTTTTAATTATTTGGTAATTCAATACAAAGTGTGACCGCTTCTGTTGCTTAAAACTTGTCGGCAACGATGGAATCTCCCAATGGAATTTTAACAAGTCTTTCAGTTGTTGGGTTGTCGACACTCCGGCCATGTAGATTGCTTTTATGCAACAAAACGTAAAAAGTGCGCTTCCCTGGTGCGCAGCGTGCGAGGCAGCTCCAACAGTGTCTTAAACATGGTTGCGAGTCGCCTGGACTGTGTTTACGTAGGTCACTGTGGTGCCGTCTCTCATGGAATGTCGCTGCGGTGACCAATCGTTATTTCTTGTATTGTTTTTGTTTAGTGTCTCTGTTTACTAACTTAGTCGTAAGTTTTACCAACAATCTTGTTGAGTCTTGGTTACGCGAATAAAGAAAATTATATTCTATTCTATTCATGACACGAAAAATTACTCACCACAATTTTTTTTCAAAAACTATATATCTCAAAATGAGATAAATACCTATCAAGCAAAAAAACACATGAAATCAGGAAAAAATAATTAGCTTTAATTTTAATGAAAACAAAACAATCGTAAAGTTTCTATTTTTGAAATCAGCCAGTATATGTTTCCGAGACCAAAAAGATTGTATACCAATCTACTTTGCTAAGAGAAAAATAAAGTATCAAATTAATAAAACATGCAGATTCTGTAAATGATGCGTGTTGCTTAGTCTTTTTTGATGTTTTTTGAAAAGAAACATTAAATATCCGCATCGCACTCGTAGGACAGCTCCTTAGAAATTGGTAAAACACACTTACCAATGAGAAGTGAGTGAGTGTGTGAGTGAGGAGTGGTGAAGGATGCTCGTTTTTGGAGCTTTTTTACAAAACATTTGACCATCAAGAAGTGCCGATTCTTAGCCTAATTCAAATAACTGTTTTTCACTTACATAAGCGTGGTCTTCCCCGCACCGTTGTGGCCCAACAGCGTCGTGATCTGTCCTTTATGCAGCTCAATAGACACGTTGTCCAGCGCGACCTTGGGCTTTCTAGAACGTTCCCCGTATATCTTGGTGACGTTCACTATGCTGACACCCGCCTTCTCGTCCGTGGTGGTGCAGTGGGTTATGTTGCTTTTTAAGGTTTTTATTCCTGTGAGAGGAAAACATACATTAGGTAATCTTGTAGTATGAAGTTTGATTGGATGATGGAGCAAGGTGTGAGAGAGCATGTTATAGAATTTTATATTAAAATTTCTAAATTGTTTTATTTTTTTGTTTTATCTTTTTATTACGGACGCTTTTATCATGCAAGTCTTTCTACATCGTTCTCACATTTATAATTTCAACATGAATGATGTAACCAAATTTTTTTCCCAAATAAAATATTTTTCTTTCTTTCTTTTATTTCTTGTGGCCATGGAACTTCTTGCCCGTTTTTCTCCATAGGTACCTTTGCTTTTGCATAGGCTTTGGAATGGGCAACTAGCTTCATTTTTCTGACTGACCGACTCCTTGACAATTAAAAGTGAAAAGTGCCTGTATTTGATTTATTTCAAATAAATGCTTTGAGTTTGAGTTTGATAGTGCACAATTAATTTGAAAGTAGTCAATTGTACAATTTTAATTTATTATTACCTAATTGCATCCTGCATTTTCACCCGCATGTAGATTACTGCGGACACCAAGCGTTTTTTTGGCATACAACTATCCTATGTTACTCGGGAATAGTGTAGCACTCTATCAGCAAAATAACTTTTGTAATCGAATCAGTATATCAAAGGATTATGCAAACATATAAACAACTTTACCTCGTTATAATATTCAATATTCGACCGTAAAATAACCTACGACGATTACTTACCGAAATATCGATCAATAGCCTTCCCCACGACGAAGTATAGTACAGCATCCGCACACATCATGAGTGCGGCGAGCCCGATGCTCATGTCCTCGCTGTCGCCGGGCGCGGCCCACACGTCGGCCCAGTGCGCGCCCGTGCCGCGCGCCTCGTACCGCGTGATGAACAAGAACGCGTAGCAGAGGGACGACGACATTGAGAGGCACTGGAATAAAAAGGTTGGTCAACAGAAGAAGAGGAAGTGTTTTTGGATAGCCATAAAAACATTATCGATAAATAAATTACGGGTGTAAACATACCCTTAACGAAGCCGAGAGTCACTGGTTCTTCCCTTTATCTATAAAATTGGAAAGTAACTCTGTCTGTCTGTATATTATTTTCGCGCCTAAACTACTGAACGGATTTCGATAAAATTTGGCAAGAAGACAGATGGCTTCCTGAGAAAGGACATAGGTTACTTTTGTCTCAAAATTAATCCTAAAAGGGGGTGATATAGGGGATGCAAGTTTGTATAGGAAACTGAGCATTTCTTAAGTTAGGGATATGAAAATTAAAATGTATGCTTTTGGTACGAAATTAAAAATTATTTATTCGAGCGTTTTTGTAAAATCATCCCCCACATTTCACGCTTTAACGGCTGAATGGATTTGGATAATACGATACTATTTAGCCCGGTAACACGTTCCCGTGGGACAAATTCCGAAAGCCACGCGGGCGAAGCCGCGGGCAGAATCTAGTTAGTTTTTTTTTGTACTGGTACTTGGGAGTCTTCTTTTTACGGAGATATTGAAGGTCAAACCCTCGACTTCTTTGTACACACCCTGTACAAATAAGGATAGGTTACATAAAATTGAAACTTACGATGAAAGTCTTGAGCGAGCTATAGAGCACGGCCTCCAGCGACAGGATAATGATGTAAGGCATGAAGCTGACCAGGTACATGATGGCGGTGAACACAGCCGCCAAGCTGGCAGAGTTGAACATCTTCGAGAGCATGTAGCTGTGGAAGAAAAGGTGGCATTAGAGAGCTGGTGGGGCTACCTTGGTGGACCTTGCAGTGGTTGTATGATAATCAAGTCGACGGCGCCTATGGACATGTGCAGTACAAGAGGCATCGGAGCTCTGTTGTCCTCCCAGAGAAATAAAATAAAATTAAATCATCTGCCTAGCCTTGTCCCAACTGTGTTTCGGATCGGCTTCTAGTCTAACCGAATGTGGCTGAATACCCATATTTTACATGAAGCGACTGCCTATCTGACCTCAACAACCTAGTTGCTGTTTAACACGATACCCCTTGATAAGACTGATTGTCAGACTTTCAGGCTTCTGACAATCCGTAACGACTGTCAAAGGATCCACGAATGACAGCCGGGACCAACGGTTTAACGTATTTTCCGAGGCACGGAAGGGTCTCGGTATATAAAGATGGTCACCCATCCACGGACCGGCCGCGGCAAGCGTAGCTTACCCTGATCGATCGACCCGTGCGGCTGTTATTACTTAGCCACGAGCCCCCCAAATAAAATAAAAGGAAATGATGAAATAAAATGAAATGGTGATGAGTACTCATCATCATCAATAAGTATATCGACAAGAACATTTAAATAAAATTAGTATCAGTTTAGTTATCTAAACAATTGATGTGAACTTACCAGAAACTAAGAACGGACAGTCCAAAGATGAAGAGCAGCGTGAACACAAGACTGGGGTCCGTGTTGGGTAGCACGTGACCCAGGAACAGGATCAGGGTCACGCTGGCGCAGGTCACGGTCATCTCCACGAATGAGGAGATGAACCAGGAGAGAGTGTGCCAGCGGAGGTCCACGCCCATCACCGACATGAGCTGAAGACAATTAACGATGATAATTACAATCGTTTTTCTGTTACTAAGTTGCATGATCAACTTATGAAGTGGTTTCGAGTTTAAAATTATTGGGAAAGTCGTTATGATATTCAGAAAATATTTTATTTGTGTTTGTGTTCATTTCGTTTTAGAAGGGGCAGAAAGGAAATGTCCACTTTAACTAGCTTAAAATAAAGAAACTACGATACAAAAATTATTTATATCCATATCCAACGCAAAATAAAAAAAAAAACATTTAATTAACTCAACATTAAGCTTACTTATTAAAACAACTTCTGATTAAATAGATGATGATAAAATGTATCTTACCATAGTATTTCCTGTCTCCTTGTCCGACACGATGAACCTCACAGTCGACGCGACGGTGAACAGCAACGAGAAGAAGAACGCTACGATCAGCGACTGAGACTCGTACACAGACGTCTGGAACCTGTGACGAGAACAAATTAATATCGACAGAATTCGTACGGAATGGTCCTTGTGAGTTTTCCTACTCCACAAGGACCGAAAAGCGGAAGCTAGATGAGGTCCTCAAGGCTCCAGTGGAATTATGAGTCTTATTCTTAAGGTCAACGATAGCGCAAGGTTTTTTATACTATTGCTCATGATGCCCTAGGGTAGTTACTGCCTATAAGCCTTGTACAGTCAGGTAAATTAATTGTCACTCTACGTCTATTTCTTAAAACTGTTAAATAATTCAAGTTGTGATTTGAATGTAGGGCTACGGACAATATTTAAGTTGGCAAACAATTTGCTTAGTAATTAATTTATCTGGCTTTACTTACATAATTAACTGTTCTTTACTTTTTTCTCTAATTTGATTTCCAGTTAACCCACTCTTTAACTGAAAATCTCGCTCAAGGGTTGTCTCAATAAATGCGCTATTTTAAAAATAGCTTGAAGAATTAATAAAGTTATCGTTGGAACAGAAAGGTCTTTGGGTTGGATGGCCTCCAAAAATATTACCAATATTATTACAGTTTTAGAGAAATATGTACACCAGTTGGTGTACTGTTCTCTTAAACTGTATGATTTTTTGTAACCATGGGTAATATTTTTACAGAAAACAGAAATATACTGAATGGAGATTATAAAGGCGGATCCACAACTGCGCACCACGCGCACGACCCATGCACACTACGGGCTTCAACCGGCTATGGACGCGTCACACTTTGCGCGCGTACACGCACGTCGCAAACTACTTACGCACAGTTTGCGAGCAGTGATTAGTGGATGGAGCGGAATGATATAGTAGTGGTGGCCTAGTGGTGACGGTCGCGACTTACGAGTTGTAGGTCGTAGGTTCGAACCCAGAAAGGCGCTTTAATTTGTGTAAATTATTTCATCACCACTGCTCTCAAAACGGTGAAGGAAAACATCGTGAGGAAACCGGCATATCTTAGAACCAAAACCTCCCTCATACAGAGAGGAGGCCTATGTCCCAGTAGTGAGAATATTATAGGCGATAATCAGCCTATAGCGAGCATCGATTTGTTTGAATTATTTGTGCTTCATAAATGATTTAGGACGCATTCGAGAACACTTCGCGAAACCACGAACGTGTGCACGCCGTGAATATTACAACTTGCGCGCAAACTCCTCGTTGTCCGCTCGCGATCGTGTCTAAATATTTCCATACTATTTGGACACGTTCAGGGCAGGGCCGGGGCATCTGCCCTGATCTTGCACGTGTGCAGGTGTGGATCTGCATTAAAGGTAGGATATAATAATACTTACACGTCCTTTCTATAGCACGGGTAGGGAGTCTGTTGCGTGTACACAGCCCAGTCTATCTCTTCCTCAATCTCTCTCTTGTGTCGAGTGGAGTTGTGTGACAGCCGGATGATGGCTTTGTCCACGATGTCCTGGATCGGCACGAAGCCTCGGAAGTAGCGCATGTGCTCGACGAAGCTGGATTCTGGACCTGGGATCCAGAGGCTGGGGGAAAAGGGGAGTTTTAGGAATGGTCGAAGGCTGGCTTAAAAGGTATGATCACTAGAGTCAAATTGAAGGTCTGCAGGGCGACATGGAAGTCAAAAAAATTACTTGAAGATTAATGCGCGCCGCTAGATTTTTAACACTCGGCTCAGCCCAAGAGTTGTTGTTGAAGAAAAGTCATTGAATGTTGAAAATCTAACAGCACGCTTTTATTTAAGTATTCATTACATGTCAACTAGTTTTAGTAAAAACGGGCATAGATCACTTTCCATAAAAACGTTAACGCTTTATGATGACTAACTGTCCTAGTCATTTTTTTATTGAAGTAAGGCTGCCCATAAGTGGTTTATGAGTAAAAGGGTATGTTTGTATCTGCCTGATTGAAGTGTAGGATTTTTATGTGATACATTCATAATAAACATAGTTATAGCACAGAAATAGCGATGTTTTGACCTGTTGCCATTGTACCTATGAGCAGGGCCGGGTCACTAATAAGTAGGTAGTAACAATTGACGCGCGTTCATGAAATGCAACGATTATATTAAATACGACGTAGAAACTGTCAAATATACTTACTAGTCTTTAAGTCGTTTAGTAGTGGGTGCGTTGTCGATGTCCATCCTGATCTTATACTCCACGTTGGTAAGAGACCCATCTTGTTCTTCACTGTTCAAGAACACCACACCTAGGGACAAACAATGTGTTGTAGGTACTGCTTATGAAGCTAAAGGGTCCTTAGGAGACCTTTGGCGACTGTTAGGATCTATTTTTTGGTCGCTTCTTAATAAGGAACACAATAAATGCGGTCATTAGTGTGTAATCACCCAAAAAAAATAATAAAAATATAAAAAAAAATGTGTGTAATGACCGATATTTTTTGTCGTGTCATTAAGGGTGGTCATGAAAGTCTGACAACCAGTCTTACCAAGGGGTATCATGTTACCCATTAACTGCGTGGTGCAGCTCAGATAGTCAGCCACTTCATATTAAATACTGGTATTCAGCTGTATTCGTTTAGACTGGAAGCCGACTCCAACATAGTATGGATAAGGCTGGGCAGACGATTGTACAGTTGCTTACCGGCGGAGAATTCGTTGACGATGCTGAGCTGTGCCGCCTCGTGTGTCAACTGCAGTTCGTTGGGGGACGGTTGGAACCGGTTCAAGTTGATACAGTGCAACAGGTTTGACATCTTTGGTAGTAGGCTGCCGAGACCCTGGATGATAAGGAGCAATTAAATATTAAGGTCGGAAAACAGGTAAGGAGTTTCAAAGTAAAATCATTCTATAATAGAATGCTTTTTTTTTTTTCCTAGATCCATTCTAAGAATGGATCTAGGAGCAAATCCATGCGAAAATGCTTATCGACACCTACTCCAAACTTTTTTTTACATGTACTTTAGAAACAATCATAAAAAAAAAACAATGCAATGTTTTCACTTTTTTTTTTAAAACGGTTTTTTTCCTTTTCCGCCCACTGCAACTCCTTTAAGCCAGAATCTACAGAGGTGACGAACCTGATACGTCAAGCTAAGACTATGAAAAAAAATCAACTGTCTTCTCCAGTGTATTATAATATATTTTATCTACTCTCATATAAAATTCCAATTATATAAACTTCAAAATGAGTTTATATTGACATACCCACTTAATGAACATAATACCGAAATTTAAAAAAAATATCCTTAACACTATTTCTCTAACAAAATAATGTTTTTGAACAATTTTTTTTACAATACGATACAGGGCTAATCCAAGAAGTTTTCATTTTTTTTTTTTTAACGGAACGCATATATATGCGGGGCGCGCCATTTTTTTTGCATTACAAAAAAGTTTAGATTCCAATTTTTACTTGTCCAGGTAGCAGCGCCCGCTTTAGCGCATGCGCGGTGTGTGCTGTTTTTGCGCCATTCATACGATTTGTTATACTGAATTTCGTGGGAAACTTTGATGTTTTATTTAGTAGGTTCGATCCCAATGTATGAGGTAGGCGAGGTTTTTAATAGTAGATTTTTTAATAGTAGTAGTTTTTTTTAATAGTAGTTTAGTAGTTAAATACACACTCGTGTTTTAATACCGCTCATTATGCAACAGTTTCATAAACTACTATTTCAACTCTATTCTGCATGTCATTTTAAAATTATGTATATTATCTTTAGTATAATGAAGAAGTATGCTTATTAATAGTGCCGCTTTCTTATAAGTTAGATACATACGAGATCTATAATTATGGCAAAGATTGTGAGTTAATGCTGTGCGTGTATTTACTTGGTAAGCTTTAATGTAAATAAATAAACCGCAAGGAAAAAAGGTCGTCATCCTTACATCCAAATCCCCAAAATCTTCAAACAGTCCATCCATATCGAAATCAGGCACATCCACGTCACCCCCCTTGACCAACACCTGCCGCAGCGCGGCCAGCTGCGGCGCCGCCATCACGCGGCGCAGCACCGCCGCGCCCTCGCGGTGCGCGCCCAGCTTCTGCAGCGCGGGGAACGACGCGGAGAACGAGTGGATGAGGCTCGTGAACTTTACCACTGTTGCGAACGTTGAGTTGGCCTGTGGAGTACAAATACAATTAAGTAGAATCATCATTATTTTCCTGCTCTTGTCCCACGTTACTTGTGCTCGGTGCACCACGTTAGCTTCTTCCATTCTCCCCTGTCAACCGGCACGCTGTCGCTTACTCCCTTCTCTTTCGTAACATCCATATAATAGAATATTCTTTATTATGTACACCATAAAAATTGCAGATATAGATGTAGGATTTTTACATAGGGTGACACAATGGGCGGTGTTATCACTACAGCGATCTTTTCAAGACAACCGTTGGAAAATGCCATTTTCAACACATGTGCTCGAAAAGGGGCTCTTATTGCATCGCTTTTAGGTCCACAATGCAGTGTATAGAACTCACGTGCACTTGGCATTCCAGCCTCAGATAACTGTTATACTAATCAGAGTTAGAAATTTGCGATTTTTATAAATCTCAGCAAAAAGCCTTCATACCTTTTTATGCTTACAAATTTTGCGAATATACAGGTTGGCGGACATCGACACACACCCTGTTACCATGGATTCAGTACACGATTCTGCACACCCTGCGTTAAAATATTTAGTCGGTTATTTAAAAATATATTAGCTCTGCAATACATTTTGACCGCGTAGGTATTGTACTTTTCTATTAAACAGTAGTTTTTTCTTGATAACCTACGAAATATTTGTACGCTAAGGGGTCTAGAATCATGTGCTGAATTCATGGCTTCAGTTTGCGCGTCGATGTCCTGCCATCCTGTATAAACTGTATAAATAAATAGAATATGATAAATAAACATAATTATTATATTTGATCAAGTTATTTATTTATTTATTAGGTAACAATATTAACTTTGGTACCACAAAACCGTGTTTTTCAGCCGTTTATTCTAAACTACTGTTAAGCAGGAGATTAATGTATGGAATTTGACGTTAGACTGACAGTAGACATAGAAGACAAGTATATAAGTTTTTTTTGTAAGCCACTGTTTTTATTTTATTTTTTCTAACGGGCTGGTCAACTCAACTCAACTCAAAGCATTTATTTCAAATAAACCAATTACAGACACTTTTGAAATGTCAAGGGGTCGTCAGTCAGGGCACGCCACAATTGCGGCGGTAAGACCCCTCTTTGAGGAGTGGCTTGAGAGGCGCCACGGCGTCCTCACCTTCCGTCTGACGCAGGTCCTCACCGGACATGGATGTTTCGGGAGGTTCCTGTTTCGAATAAGGCGGGAGGAAACGCCCGGGTGTTACCATTGTGTGGATCGACCGGAGGACACGGTGGAGCATACGGTGGAGGTCTGCCCGGCTTGGGCGGAGCACCGCCGTGTCCTCGTGGCGGCGATCGGCGGCGGCGACCTCTCGCGTCCGGCCCTGGTTCAGGCCATGGTACGGAGCGAGAGGGAATGGGAAGCCGTCACCTCCTTCTGCGAAGCAGTAATGCTCGCGAAGGAGGAGGCGGAGCGCGAAAGGGAGAGGCATTCTCTGCGCCCTCGCGCCCCTAGCCGCCGCAGGAGGAGGAGACACCCTGGGCGTCGGGAGTCGATTGCCGACTCCCGGCCACCGTAGGCGTGGGCTTGCGGACGGCGGGCAATGGGCAGCTCGCCGTCCGGTAAGGACCAGGCCCGGGTCGACGGCGCGTCGTGTTCCACGCGCGCCTCAAAGAGATGTCAGCACCACTGACGGGGTCCGATAGGACCGATGCCTGCCGGGGCTGCGGATTGTTCGAAAGAGTTGCCGTGGCCCTGGCGCACAGGCAACTGAAGGAACACGGGTGGGTTTTAGTCAGTAAGAGTCTGACACGCCCTTCCGCTCCGCCCAGAGCGGGAGACGTCATTTGATGATTTCCCACCCAAAAAAATAAAAAAATAAAAGGGGTCGTCAGTCAGAAAAATTGAGCTAGTTGCCCATTCCGAAACGTAGTAGGTACCTATGGAGAAGAACGGGCAAGAAACTCCCTGGACACTCTTTTAAATCAACATAAAATTACAAAAAAAAATTGGTTACATCATTCATGTTGAAATTATACATGTGAGAACGATGTAAAAAGACACGTTAAAAGCGTCCGTAATAAAAACTCTCAAATTAAAATAAGCCGTTGCAGCTAAGAGATGACCAGTCTCTACTGACGGCGCCCGTTCACAAACATGACGCATGGATCAGCACCGTTCAGTTCAACCATTTTGAAGGGAACCTAATGATCCAACACACGCCACCACCAGCGAGACATTTGAGTGAGCATGACATACTCTCGGCCGCCAGGGCACATTCAAGTCAATGAAAGACGATCCTAGTAAATGGCAGCTTTATAGTAGATACATAGTGCTCACACATGTGCTATGCAATTATACATTACAAAAACATTGAATTTATACAATGCAAATATAATTTTTACAATCTTCAGCAGCTCCAACAATATTTACGAATGCTAATCAATTAATTTGTGGTATTTTTGACGATCTGACTGTGCGAACACTAGGATTTTGTGACATTAGAACTTACTCTTCTTGGTTGAACTGTGTAGTGCACATATTAAGTAGCTGTTTATGGGTATCAGTTCATACCTGCTGTATGATCCTGGTGACGGTGGGTGTGGGGGGGGTGTAGAGGATCCTGCCCATGAGAAGTGGTTTGATGAAACTCCACACTATTTTGCCACCTGGCACGTTGATGACGTCCTTGTATAAGGAACGGCAGAAATCAGCTGTGAAACATAACAATGATTAATATATCAAAAACATGATGTAGCACGGGTTTTTGAAAGTCAGAATGTTTGCCATCGGTTTCTGAAAGTCAAAATTATTGCCACCGGTTTCTGAAAGTCAAAATACTTACCACCAGTTTCTGGAAAACCGTATAAATAATACCGGTTTCTAAACGTAAAAATATTTACTGGCTGTTATGGAGGTGTTACTTACTGGGCAGTACATCGAGTTGTGCCTGGTCGGGTTCAGTGGAGAAGTCCTGTGCTTCCTTGATGGTCTTGAAGAATCGGTTCGAGTTTATCACGAACGGTTTGCCGCACATCATGTTACCGGCACTCGCTAGTAACTCGGGAGCTGAGGAGGAGAATTAAGTTACAATAATGATTCTTATATTACTGGTAAATTATTACAGGTTCAAATTAAATTGGTAAGCGAAACTCACAGAAGGGATAGGTATCGATATCAATACACGATAAAACCCAAAAAATAAAACATATTTTTTTGGATGAAAAACTAATGTCGTTGACGACCGTAGTTTTTGTAGTTACTTGAAGTGTAAGTTAAGAAAATCTATTTTTTATGGGTAAAGTGCACATACGTGATCCATATATATACGTGTATCAATATCTAAACACGATAAAACAAAATTGAAGCAGATTTTATGTATTCAAAAAAAAAATGTGCGCGTCGACATGAGAACCTCCCCCTTTTTTTCGTCGGTTAAAAATGGTAAACAGTACCGACTAATAATCATTAGAATAATCAATACTAAATCTCTTAGTTAGAATTTGCATTGAATAGAATTGATAATTTGAACTTGGAGATAGAGAGTTGTATGGGCGATTGTAATGATTTTAATATAAATATATTATGTTTGTTACGGTCGCGAATCCTATTTCAATCAAAATACAACCTGACACTGACCTGTAAATTACAAAAAACGCAAGAAAATTTGAATTTTACGGGCTACCCTAACGCTATCACCTTTCAGCGATTTTATGAAATACAACCCAGTGCCAATACGTACACGTCAGCATATCCCCAATGGAGCTGAAATCCTTAAATTTCTGGAATATCGTCTCGCTGCCGAGGATCTGCCCCAAGTCTGCCACTTTCTCCTGGATCATGGGGATCAGTGCTGCCATCGGTTGGTACATGGATAGGACAGTGGAGCCTTCCTCTTCCGTCAGGTTTGAGGCCGAGTAGAGTTTGGTGAGAAGAGTGCTTGCGACCTGCAGAATAAAAGTACGATTTCTGTCATAAATTGTTCATAAAAATGTGCAAAGCAGACAGATTCAACTATTATTCAAGGCTTAAAAGCACCAAGGGCTAAAACTTACTAACTGTAATATTACCAATTGAAAGAAATAAGAAAAGAAAGAAAAGAACATTTATTTGACCCCGGACCCGTCATACTAATAAATTCTATAAATGGTAGTGAAAACCACTGCGAAATCCTTTGGGTAATTTACAAAAACAACATGGTCACAGAGATAACACTTTAAGAACAAATACAAATCAAGTAAGTTGGAATTTTTTGTGTTCCGTGCAATAGGGAAAACAGAATAGGCACGTATGGAATCCCCAAAGTGTCTCTGTTAGTCTGTCACACATGGTTTTGTCCGAAACTGTTCGATGTGCGACTTTGAAAGGTAGGAAGAATAAAGTGGTGAATCAAATGTAAAAAGACCTATTAAAAGCTGGGATTTGAAAAAAAGTATTTTTTCGAGGGCCAAACCGAAAACAGATCGTCCTACCGCCGACGAGGAAACGACAAGCTATATTCTATTTTCTTGATCAACAAACGTACCAGTGATGTAGGTCCAGTCTCAGTAAAAGAGTCTCTCTATTATTCAGTCACGAGCATACAATAAATATGTAACTATGAACAGTTCAGTAGGTCATAATATCTAACTTCATGATTCATCCATAAATATCTGTCGTCAAGATGACTTCAAATATATGCGATCATTTGTGGAAAGCATATACTTACACGTGGCAGCACAAATATGTGACATCGAAAGAACACCAAAACTATCATGCGAGACACCTTTTGGACTTTGTACAAAGTTGTCACATATTTTGAAGTAGATTTAGGATGCATTATTTTGGCGTCGCAAGTCTCGTCAGATAGTTTTGCTGTTCTTTCGATGTCACATATTTATGCAGCAGTATATATATGCCTTCCACAAATGATCACATATTTTTGCTGCCATCTTGACAACATATATTTATTAATGAATCATGAAATCACGATATTATTGCCGAGCTGTCCATAGTAATTTATTTATGCATTATCATTTATCATTCATGCTCGTGACTGTACGATTCCATATTCTTTTGTTCATTTCGTTTCGTGTTCTCCATTTTTTTTTTAATTATTTAACTCCAACATACCTTATCAATAATTACGCTGAAGTTGAAATTCTGGGACAGCACAGGCAGTACTTGCTTAACGACATCGTCCGGCAGGCCACAGAATTGTTCGATGACGGCCCCGAACACGTCGTCCGCAGTGACCAGTTCTAGGTCTGAGGGGGCCAGCACCTTGGACATGGAATCCATCTGGCACACGTACTTGGCTATGTGGCTGTCGTCCGGCTTTGAGGAGAGGAGCTGCCAAAGGTAAGAGGTCGTGAAACACTAGAATATACGGTCGAAAATATGAATGATACATGAGTCGTAGAACATCTTGGGCTTTGTCTCACGTCGTCCCTGTCATTCATACTTGTTGTGTGACAGTTTGTTTTATGTGTTATATGTAAGTATTATTATTTAACTAATTTTAATTTAAAACTATGTAAAAGAACTTATGTAGAATCGGGCCATACCAGAATCAAAGCTAGAGCCAGTTTCTCAGCCCTAATTTCATTGTCCACCTTGATTTATCGTGATAAACTTTCTAATGTACAGTATTGGAAAGTTTAATAGAGTTCCGGGAAATTAAATGTTTATTAGTTAATTTGTCGTGATATATTTGTCGCAGCCGTATCCTATAACACGTCGTATTACAAATCAGCGCGCCCGATTGAAAAACGTCGCCGTTTTGTAATGCGGGTATCTCACGTTGAGCCGGATCGTAGTGGCGATACATTCCACAAAGCGGCGTTCAACGTTCAGCTTTATTGTCAAAATAAAATAAGCCAAATATTTAGTATCGTCAGTTTTCAATTCTATTATAAGGCGTAGTCGACGGAGCCCCGCGTTGCGAGGTTCCTACTTCTGGGTGGTTTAAAAAAATACCCACGAATAAAAGGGGATAGCGGGGTCTTTCAGACCCCGTCATCCCCTTCTAACCTAACCTGTCCGAGTCGGGCTGCCCCAAAGTGCTCATATAATGCGGTGAACTTTATTTCAGCCGAACTGAAATCCGGCTCAACGTAAGCTAGCCGCATTAAAAAACGGCGACGTTTTTCAAGCGGCTTTGACGAACACGAAGTGCTCATATAATGCGGCGTACTTTATTTCAGCCGAATTGAAATTCAGCTCAAAGTGAAGTAGCCGCATTACAAAACGGCGGTGATATTCAATCGGGCGCGCCGATTTGTAATACGGTGTGTTATACGATTCGGCTACGACATATATATGTATAGCCATTTCATACGGCTGTCAGAAAATGACAGTGCTGATTTTCATTTGCGTTTTGTAAGTAACCATTTTCAGCGAGATGTTTATAAAACAATGATTAGTTCCAACGTACCGGCTTCAGTTGTATGTGTCCAGCATGTATCCTGGGAGCGGCGATAGACCAGAAGTTGGTGTTGTTGATGCCGAGCTCGCTCAGACCTAACTCCACGTCTTCAGCATCAGGGAACAGCTGTGATATATCCACTGTTGAAGAAAGATGTTGTTTCAAAGAGACGATTTGTGTGCGTGGTAGACATACATTATTATACCTTATTAGGATTTAAAATATTTTTCAAAAGTTTTTTTTTTTCCGTATTCGACAAAAAACGTTTTAAATAAAAGTGCGTACATTTTCCTTTAGAAACTTACCTTTAAGATCGACTTCCTCCAGCATATAGTTCTTGAGCTGCCTGACGACGGCCAGGCCAGAGGACAGCGCGTTCAAGTCCTGCTCCAGAGTTGTGTTCCGCAGCAGTGGGTGCAGCTCCGTTATTATACCCTGCAGACTGATATGTGACGTGGTTAGAGAAAGCGTTTAAAAAAAAAAACATCTTTTATTTGCGTAACAAACGTGAATAGGACGACACCAAAAAAGAAAAAAACTCAATATCTGAAAAGCTAAGTTTGCTTCGTATAGCGTGGGCTTCACTTTACAGGATGCGCACTTATGATTTTTTCGGTGCATGTCCAAATATGTTTGGTGGCATCCAAAAATAATTATCTGCGTGCCACCAATGAAGGAACTCTTAATTAATGAATATTATCCGTCGCGTGTCTCGAGGAGGGAGTCTCGTAGAGGAAAAAGGAATATTTCGTTATATATGATCATTATTAACACTTTGCGGGTCACTTAACGCCCCACGTCGTGATAACAAACTTCTTGTGTGTCTTGTTCATTGTCCTTCAATGGGTTAAGGGGTTTATTTATTGCTAAAAGTTAATTAGTGATTAGCGTCTGCTTAGCCATATTTTTTTTTGACGTTTAAACTTCTTTTAACTTTAAGCAAGTTTATAATAAACCACTTAATGCTAGCAAGTTGATGCGAAAATGAGCTACATCATCTTAAAGTTGAGTCGTAGATGTCTAAACACACAGATTTCGGCTAACTGTTAAGAGTGTCATTATAACACACCCATGTTCATTATAAAAATGACACAATCTCACCTATATATAACATTATCCAAGGCATCTTCACTGATGAACAGCATGACGGCGTCCGTGATGGCCTCCAGTCGGCCATCCATCACACCAGCCACGTCCAGCTTGCTGGCCAGGCCCAGGAGACGCGCGCCGTGCGACATGAATTCTCCGATGTGGTGGATGATGGAAGACACGAAGTTGAATCGCCAGAACTCATCCATTTGATATTTTTGGAGCTAAAAAAATATTATAAAGCTGTAAAATATTCACCAGGAATATTTCTGAGCTTTAGGAAGTTGTTACCTTTTGTGTAATGCCTGTGAGCATAAAACATATTAGAGCGCAGAAACACGGCGATTACATGAGGTGTCTCACCCACTTAAAACTAAGCCATATGAGCCGCTACAACCGCTTTAACAAAA
Organism: Dryobotodes eremita; assembly: GCA_917490735.1. Lineage (NCBI taxonomy): Eukaryota > Metazoa > Arthropoda > Insecta > Lepidoptera > Noctuidae > Dryobotodes > Dryobotodes eremita. The sequence goes on along the minus strand of OU823242.1, from coordinate 1,330,263 downwards.
GGTTAGCTCCCCGCGGACGGACCGAATACCGATGTAAGTTCAGATCAGTAGCTATAATGGGCTTTACGTTTACGGTTTGACAAAGTCTGCTATTTAAGTTGATGAATATCTTAGCTTATTTCTTGAAAACGGTTATCATTATAGTAAATAAATGAGGGTAAAACGAACACAATAGGCATAACAGACAGTCCTCTATGCAGGGCTGGCATGGAGGCTCAGGGTCCTTGAATGCACGGGCGTCACCCAGATTAGGACACAAACCCTCGGGGCACCCAAATCCTACACAGATGTTCTCAGCAGAACAGGAGTCATAATCAACTTCTGGATGGAGGTGGGCTGGTTGGAATAACCACCAACGGCTGCCATGACCCACGCACAATGGTTCACCTGAAGGCCTAATTGCAGAAACCAACCCCTAAAGAAGCAGAAGAAGAAGAAGAAGAAGAAGAAGAAGACCTGAATAGGTACAGATCGAAAGAATTGTAGCAAAGATGAGTCCTGTAGGTTGTATAATTGTGATTACTTACAGCTTTTTCAATGAGTGTTTTGTTAAGATTGTTCTTGATAATGGAGGTGATATCAGTGCAGTTGTATCTCTCACAAATAACGACCCATCCGGTGTTCGGAACGATTATGTTTTGTACTGATGGCTCGGAGGTACTACGGATCTGGAAATAATTTTTAATTATTTGTGAGAAGACAGGAAGACGGGATCTTTTGATGTGAAACATCTAATGCGGCGGATGAGACCGGCTGTTGGCGTGGCAACGCACACTAGATCGAAAATCGCGTTATGAAGACTTAGAGCTTCGAAGTTTTAAGTATCATTTTTTGGGCTTGATATGGTTTATTTTTATTTTTTATTTAGACTTTAACACGTTCAGACCGGGTTGTAGTACCGGTGGAGCACGGAGTTCCTGCTCGCTGATATGGTGGGGTGTACCATCGGTGGCCACGACACACTAGACTTTCAAAGCTCTGAGAAGTTCGCGCCGCCTTAAGAGAACGTGTTGTGTTAACGTTCCCGCCCAGTAAAATTGACAAATATTTATAGTGTAGCGCAGGAGTTGGACATTGTTTCAAGAAGTAAAAATACATGAAAGATAATGATTAAAAAAAATTGTTTTTATAATGACATGAATAGTTCAAAATACTAATTATTTCTGATGAATCATATTAAAAGATTGAAAAAATAAAATTGTACGTTAGAAAACAAAATCTAAATTAAAAAAGTAAAATTATTAGAAAAACAAATTACATTATATGCCGTGAATGGTACAAAATGAAAATTATTTCTGATGTATCGTATTGACACAATCCAAACACATTGGGTTGTTGTCACATGTAGTGCAAAATTTATTCATGGGCTTTGATTTTTTTAAGCCATAGCGGCAGAACAGCAAATAGCAGTTCATGTGGTATTTTTTAAATAAATAAATAAGTATATTTTTCTTAAATATTTTGTTTTTGGTTATGCCATATTTATTTATTTTAATAAACCATCCTTTCATGCATATTATTATTTTCTGAACAAAATAACTTTGACGTTTAAATTTATTAAAGCATTTTTGTGAGTCAACACTGTAGTACTTACCGAGGGAATTTAAAAAAAATAGCAGTAGGTTATTAATAATTCTCGTATATCTTCTTTAAAACAAACTCACGGGGACTGGGTTTACTGGCGATTCAATTCGCAATTAATTATTAGCGTTTATGTATATTTTTTATTGACGTTGTGTGACAACTTGGGGAAAACCTATCCACAGCTAAGCGAGTGTAAGATAACTACACAACAACACTCTGCATTTCAGCAGTCATTATTAGAATGCATTAAGTTGCCATATAATAGTAATATTGTTTAATTACCGTTCGTAAATTAATCTGAGCGTTCTCAATATCACCAACAACGTCATGGTCATGGACGATCCTCATCAGTTCTCCGTGCAGTTCATTCTTCTCCAGCAGATAGTCCTTCAGCGGCTTCAACACGTCAATGTTGTGAGCTACTTCGGTGGACAGCTCCTTGAGGTAAGGCAGGTCTCTGACGCCGTCGACCTCGTGGATGTGGGGGAGCTCGGCTTTGATAAGCTTGGTGGTGTGAGCTAGGACGGAGACGAAGCTGGAAATAAGAGGGGCTTATTGTATTGAGGTTTTAAAATAAGATTTTATCATACTCATCAAATAACTAAGTATAAAGACTAAACTCACAGTGTAGCATTTCCGAACTCATTCCTGGACACATTCTTGGCAAGACACTCCGTCAGTTTCGTACTTTTAGCGCTAATGTCTTCCAGTAGGTGCACCTTCACTTGATCTAGAAATTCGTTGATCGACTTGTTCATCTCGTACTTCGTGTAGTTACGTGTTGATATTAACTGTGGGAAAGAAAGGTAGCATAGTTTAGAAATGCATACGTAAAAAGAAATCCTAACTTCCTAATCCTAATCCTAACTTCCTAACTAATATAATAAATGCGAAAGTAAGTTTGCTTGTTTGTTTGTTACCTTTTCACGCCTAAACCACTGAACCGATCATCCTGAAATTTTGCATATACGTTGTCAGGGGTACAGAAACGGACATAGGGTACCTTTCGTCCCGCAAAATAGTACTGTTCCCGAGGAAAACAACAATAACGTCCTTATGATAATAGATGGCGCCACGTATCTTTCGAATCATGATTGAATTATAACCCGAATTGATAGTCAGTCTAAATTAACGCGAGCGAAGCTGCGGGCAAAAGCTAGTGTAACAATATTTTTATTTAAAATCCATGAATTGTCCGTGGTTCCCCATACGAACCTACTACGCTTTCAAATGGCTAACTAGCTTTTTGTTTGTTACTGGCCGACTCCTTGATAATTCATAAGTGCCCGTAAATGATTTTGTAGCGGTATCTACAACGCCACATGTGAGCTACGCGTTACACTGACGTAACGCAAAATCCTGCATCGCGCAAGCAGAGTTTACCGCGCAACTAGCATATATACAACGTTCCGACATCAAACGTTGGGCAGTTGCCCACCGGAAACAACACCCGTCTGATCGGAGGATCTTCCCTTTTCTATTGAGGTGTGAGTGAACTTTACACCTTGTTCCTCATACCTCTACAGTTTAATTGAAATAAATGCTTTGAGTTTGACGTAAAAAGATTTTTGCGTTCTCATACAGTACAAAATCGACGTGTAACAACATTGCCAAGGCCCCATAGGGACCCAGGAGGAGTGCTTAACTGAAGATTTTTGTACGACAACCAATTACCTATACACTTTATTTTCAAAGTCATCAATATGCAAAATTTTTCGAACACCGCTGATTTCTAACAGCTCCTCAAGTTATTTGCAACTTTAAGATACTTAGTATTATGTTTATTATTGCACATCTGCGTAGTAATTTCTCAGCTCTATGCTTGTTTTATTTCCACGCTGCGCCTCTCTTTATATTTAAAACCGCCACTCTTATTGCGTAACACACTTTCAATCACAGTCCTAAAGATTTTTTTAATCCATTGCTTCATATGTTTGAAAAATTCGTCTGCTCGGCAATGTAAAGAACGCAATGAATGTTGTTGAACTGTCAAAATGAAAGGATGCCATTGTAAGTGTAGTACGCAATTACCTCGCTGGTCACTTCATAAAGCATAAAATACTCACCTCTTTGATAGCCATGTCCCAATGGAACTCGTTCTTAAGCGAATAGTACACATCGTCCAGGCTCATGGTCTGCAGGTGGCACAGCAAGTTGTCGTACTCCTGCTTCTTAAACAATTGTAGGTTCAGTTGCTTGAACCATGTCGTGAATTGAGAGCAGACTGTGCATTGGCTGGAACAGATTTTTTTTTATAATTATCATCGCCTGTATTCGTCGTTGGTAGGAGGTGCGTTGTGCATCCACATTTCGCCAGTTATGTTTTAAAAGTTCCATGTAATAGGGGGTGAGTCAGCCTATTGCCATTAAATGGAGGCTTCTCTACCTCTGACGCATTTCTCTATTTAAGATTGTGCCTTTTATTAACCAGTGCCTGTAATATGATATTGAGATAAAAAAAAATAAGATTATTATGGTGATTATAATTACTAATCCTGAATCTGGACTGTTAATTGCAAATTTATAATGAAAAAATGCTTGAATGTCGTGGAACACTCGGTTGGAACGAAGTTCCTTTCGTAGTGTATTTAGAACATCCATAGAACAAATTTGATTACCATAAAAATGTTTATATTGAGTCAACCTTAAAAAATGTTAAATATGTTTGTTTAGAACTTTTGAAGGGGAACAATTCCGTTATACATGATTTTTGCGTAACTATAACCGTTTACGCAGCGCACGCAACGGAAGCTCTCAAAAGGAATATGTTTTCCCGTTTTTGCAAAAAAAAAAACATTTATGCTCCGCTCCTATTGATCGTAGCGTAATGTTATATAGCCTAAAGCCTTCCTCGATAAATTGACTATCCAACACAAATTATTTTGTCAATTCCAACCAGTAGTTCCTGAGATAAGCGCGTTTAACCAAACAAACAAATAAAGAAAGTGTAAGAATTTTCCGTCACGAGTTTCCGTCGTGACGGAAAATTCTTACACTTTTTTTCGCCTAGCCCCCATCCGCCAAGTACGTACCGTGTGATAAGGAACTTCGTTCCAAAAACACAAATACACTTTGCCCGGTCTGGGGATCGATCCCAGGATTCATAGCACCAACGAGGTAGACAATAAAAAAAGAGTGTTTTTCTTAATAAATACCTGTTGTTCAAGAACAGCGTGCCAGCATCGACTACGTTGCTCAGCATTGCAAACGAGATCTTTGTCAGGGTTTCCTTGGAAAGAAGCTGCAGAGCCACCATCCTTAAGTGTTGGATCTTCTCGTCTGTCACCCACGTTGGGTTCTGAGGTGGTTTCGGTCCATTCCTGATGAGGTCCAGTCTCGATTCGATCTTGGATATGTCCGCGTCGACCGCGGTGTAGTCGATTTCTCTTGATAGTGATAAGGAGTTTTCGTAGCCCTAGAAATTGCAACTCATTAAGATTGTATTTTTTGTGAACTAGATTATTGGTTTATTTAAATTGCTTTGGAAATTCCAAGTAAAACTTGCAATTGTAATGGTTGATCAACTTATAAAACAAGAGAATCTATCAGTAAAATAATAAGGGCCCATTAAAGCAGGTGCTTATTATTTTGCGGTTAAAAGATTATGAAAACCTTGTAAAACATGGAGATCTCTTGAAAAAAAAGCACACACAAAACAGAAACTCCTAATGTGTAGGTATAAATGATCCTATAATCACTTACTTGAGACACAAACAGCAGCGGCGGCAGTTCTTTATACAACTCCGTCTTATCCACTGCACAAATCTGTTGCTTGAGGTCGGACCACAGACCGGTCCGGTCGGGGATGTAGTCGGATAGCGTGATGTTGGGTAAGCAGAACATTTCCGTCTGATTCACGTCGATGTCGTGTAGAAGGCGGACTATCTAAGGAAAACAAAATTAAATTCAATCAGTCGACTTAGTTAAAAAAAATCTCCTGAATTAGCTTTTCTATAGAAGAAGACAGTTGCGACTGAGAAGCAGTAATGGTAATATCAGTTGGATAAGCAGTTGTAGTTATTAAAAGTCACGTTGATACCCTATTATTGTATTGGTCTTTGGCCGTTTTGTGAAAGACAAAACAAATAAATAAATTGTGCAAACAAATATTAATTATAGACTTTGCGTATGGAGTAACTCGAAAATGGTCAAGCACATGCTGGTGATACAGCAATGGCTTCTGATAAGATTTTAACAATTTACGGGGCACTAAACGTAATAACAATAAAAACACATACATGTATCTCATCAAAGTTAGTGAGCAGATTTTCAGCGACATCAAAGCTGTTTTCCAAATGGCCCAAGAACTTGTTAGCATAAGGTCCGTTATAGAGGTCCCTGAGGATTCTCCACCAGTCCTCGCCGGCCAGGAAGCTCAAGATGACGTCATAGCTCTGCATGTTGGACTGCAAGTACTTCAGGTAGATAGGAATGCTCAGGTCGTACGAATGCTTGGTTGAAGTTCGCAGTACGTTTATAAGTTGTTTTCTGTGGAAGGGACGAAATTTTTGTAAGAGTTTTTGATAAATATACCATTAATTTAATTATTAATTCCCATTATTTAATCTATCTTCAGATAGATTTTTAAATTGCTTGCTAAAGGCAAGAACTTAAACAAATGTAAGTAGACTTACCTATTGCTTAGAAATTCAAATACATCTGTTACATCCTCCCCACCACTTTTCAATGTGTCCACTAGATTCATCAAACTTGTCCTTGCAGTTTCGTAATCTTTTACTGTAACATTTTGTACAGCGCCATATATGAGACCATATTCTTTAGTACAAATCTGACTTATTACTCTCTCATCACTAACTAATATTGTTTTAATTGTATTTGGTTCTAAATCATTGCACATTTTGTCAATGGCATCAATAATACTATAATTCTCATTATTAGTCCATATAACATCTGTTAATATGTCAAAGTGTATATTTACTGTGTCTGCTGGTTTTCTTTTAAACATATATTTGATCACGTTCAAGTCAACGCTGACTGCTTTCATTTGTTGGTCAGTACCTGGGTCTATGTTGTTAATTTCTAATGTATTGATCTCTGCAGACAGTTTATTAATAATACTGACTATTCTAGTCAAATAAATGTGTGCTGCAAACTGTTTCATATTAATTTCGCTGAACAACCGATATGAAGGACTATTTTGATTGAACTTGAAACTTAATACAGCATCGACGATTTTCTCAAGTTTTCCTTCTATGGTATTCATTTTGATGTCATCCTCTGTCAGTACAGTTTGGTTCTTCTTAGATATTTCAGTCAAATAGTCAGCTAATTCTACAGCTTTGGTGTAAGCGTTTTCAAATCTACTCGTTAGATTTTCCACGTGAATTGTGAAGAAGTAATATTGCTGAAAGTAATAGCAATGGATTAGATATTGAAACCTCTTAGAAAATCTTTTAATTGAAGCCCAAGTATCCAAAAGATGATAGGGCAACGTAGACTATAGACTTTTTTGGCGATCAAGACTGAAGATTAAACAACCTGCGAATTTTTCAGGACTATTCGAGATGTATACCTGTTTGTTCATAAAAAAGATACGCTAATAGTTATAATTATGAATGTCACAATCAGAAAATAATGGAGAAATCTCAGACTATAGCACAGCAAGTCTGTAGCTTGCATATAATATAGGCCTGATACGATAAATTTATCCACCATAAATATTACTTCAGTTCTATACTCACAGGTTTAGAGAACACATCGAGCAGTGTGTTCTCTCCCCTGGGCAAGGAGAGCCAGTGCAGCAGAGAGGGACACACAAAGGGCTGGACTTTCTTCATGAAGGTGGCGTCGATGATACTGCCCGGAGGAATCACCATGGAGGTAAGTATGGCCTCACAGTCCCAGAACTGAGACAGAGATGCGCGACGAACCTAATGGAAAACGGTGGGAGTTTAGTTAGAATCCTTTGAGTAAAATTGGTTCGGTACATGAAAATGGTGGTGATTTCATTAGAAGGCAATAATCAGTAGCATATAAATAGTATATAAATCTGATTAATAGTAAAAGGTGATGCATATTCTATAAAATTGTACATCAGATTTTTTTTGTTTTTTGTTTTTACCATTCTGTATACTTATTGTCAAAGTTTATGTTTTGTGAATGAAAATAATAATAATAATTATTATTATTATATTGATAACGCCGGCAATATCTGGACATAGGATTCTTTATTACCTCTATTAAAACTCCAAATAATAATTGGCTTGATGATATACATTATCATTAGAAAGAAGAGGAATGAGATTTAACGCTACTTTATATACAGTCAATGCCACGTCTGAGTAACTCAACATTGGCATCACCTATATATCGTAACAGTTAGGGCTGTTTTTGTAGTTGACGTGTTCACCACGGATGTGCAGTTGACTGTATGCCGTCGGATGTTTTAGTCATCTGACTATTGATTATTACTGTAAGTTGTCCTCATTACCTGACTCATAAACCCAAAGTCCCAGTAGGAGTTGAGCAGCACTCCCATGAACTCGGGCATCTTGTCGTACAAGATGTAGAGCCCCGTGCTCCGAGTGAAGCCGAATACTTGTAGTATGTTCGCGTTTGGCTCTGTGAAACAAAAGGCTCAAAAATTAGGAGATCTAAAACTTGGTCCACATTCTTATATATATATATATACATAGTTTTTTTCTATTGGCGAAATTATTTAGACTTAGAATAATAAATTCAAACGCGTATAAAAGCGAAACATCCGTCATAAAGTCATAAGACATTCGATATCGCAATATGAGCTCACAGTTTCAGGGCGTATGATACGCTCACTTTCGCATTTCTACAATGTTTTTATATGATTTGAAAAAGAACCATAAAAAAAACAAATCAAAAAGTCAGTACCGACCTAGATGCAAAATATGAATGCTAATGGCATAAATAAAATATAAATAATTTATTGAAATTAATAAATAAATAGGCAAAAAAAAAATTAAAAAAATTATCTACAAAAAAAAAACAGACTGGTGAGACTGGAAAAAAATTATAACAAAAGGGCAATGAAACATTACCATTAACTTCCGTAAAGTAAGTCAATAAATCAGTGGCAATGTTCTCGAGTATGATCGAGAGGGATCCGAAGAAGTTCCTCCAGGCCTTCCTGCCGAGGAGGCTGCAGTCATCATCCATGTTGTTGACGATGCACTTGGAGTACCTCTCCCACAAGCTGCTCATCGGCACGTCGCTGGGGATCGAGGAGTCGTTCATCGCGTTGAAGACTATATCGACTTTGGAGAAGAGTTTCCTGAGAAGTTTTAGTTTAGTTAGAAGTTTAGAAGTTAGAAGTTTAGTTAAAAAGTTGAAGATTGGTCAGATAATTAAATTCGAATACATTTCATACATATTTATACTAATGTATTACGAGTAATCTGGTGAGCACTTATACTTAAAGTAATTTTGAGCTCGTCGTGACAAAGCCCCGTCTTTAAAAAAAAAATAGTTTTGATGGTCGTCTTCTTAGAAGCCATCTTCCAATTTAACGAGTTAAGCTTATTTCCATACATTTATGAAGAAGATCACTGCCTACTGAAGATGTCACCCAGAATGTTGACATCAGAATTGTATCATCTTTAAAAAACATCATAACTGCCTCGTTGGTGAGTGATTGAGCTTAGAGCCGTTCGTGCAAATGTTGGTGGTTTTCATCGTCAATCTCAGAAGCATGCGTTATACTGTTTTTTTTTCCATACAAACCTTAGCACATCATCTCTCTCCGTAGTATTCAGTGTCTCCACAGCATACTGCCAGGCCTCCTTCAAACCGAAGCGTCCATCAGCAGTGTCATTGAACACGTACTGCATGGCATCTTTGGTGATCATGATATCTTCCACTAAGGAGTCGAAAATCGACGAGAACTTGAGAAAGAGGTGGGGCGGGTAGTCTGTGGTGTTCCATGTCGAGGGGATCTGGAAGATCAAAGTGGGGTTGTTGGCATGTTGCTTTAACGTGTTTTTTCGTAAAGTAATTTAATTTTCGTTTTTACCATGTAATTTTAAATACAATTTATTGTTCATGAATAAACAAACAAACATCTTAATAAATGACGACTGAATAGGAAGCTCGTACGTAGTGTTACTATTTTATGTGGCTTGCCGCAATAAGACTGGGATCCATGCCCAAAGAGCTGTCACTTGACATAAACAAGAAAAGTTTATAATGCCTTTAAACCAAAAGTGAACAGGCATCCTCTGGGCACGCTCGTTTTATCATAGACCTCATCCATCGCTTTCCACCAGGTGAGATCGAGATCAAGAGCAGGCCCGTATAGTAGTAAAAATAAAAGAAAAATTGGCATGCGGAGTATTCGACGTTCGTTTGTGATCTAAACGCTAGTGCCGTAATATATCTCCATGGATACTTTCAAGAAATTCAACTTCGAATCTCAAGGTCTATTTTTAATTTTATTTGTCCGCGATGCTTCTGGTATTGCAGAAGTCTATATAGGTGGTACTGACTACTTACCAATGGATTAACTGCTTGTTTTTTTACCACCAAAAACATAAAAAAATATTAAATACTTCTGAAATTGTTACTCACTTTGACAGAATTATTCTTAGCAGCAAGATACTCGACCCATTCGTCTACGATCTCCTTATTCATGCACAGTATGGTTTCTATTCCTCTCACTGCGTCTTTGGAAGTAGGGTTCATCTGCAGCAGTTGTGACATACTGGTGGTGGAACATGGCCATGGGGGCTCAGAGTTTACGAGGGAGATTATTGGTTCCAACTGAAAATGTAATGAGTTAGGGTCAAAAATGAGACAACACGTCCAGGTTGATTCAATTTGGCATCTAGAGTTGATCAGACATTTTTGACATTTCTACAATCTTAATCTTTATGGGAATGTTACATGACTATACCTTCAGATGATCTTAAAAAGATATAAAGATTTACAGTAGATTTCGTTATTCGTGATTTGAGTAGTTTTTCGGTAACTAAGATTAAATCTTTCAAATCGAACACTATTTAAAAACATGATCTAAGGCTGGGTTATTAGTACGAAACCAGTCACTTTGCATTCTCATTCTTTCATCCTTCAAAGATGTAATAGAACAAGAAGTGCCTTACATTAGCTTGCTAAGATTACTTCACTTATGCATTTTTGATGCTTCAGTGCCGAAAGGAAGATGCTAGATCTTCCTTGTAGATACTTACATCTGTATCATCACGAATGATGATGTCCACAGCATCCACAGTGAGCTGTGGAATGTTGGGGATGATGTTGCTGAGTGCTTTCACGGTGGTAGGAGGGAGATTACTAGTGTATGTGCTATTTGTCAGTAACGCTGAAATTACAAGATCATTTGTTAGACTGCTGACATACGGTAATGACTTCTTCATCAAGGCCCAATCTACTGGACATGGTTATTCTATAAATGATTACATAATAGACGCGACAGAATAATTTTGCTTCTATCATTTATCTTGCCAAAGACATTAATTGATCACAGTAAAACACCATTCGAAATAATGAAGAAAATGCTGTCACGGTAAGGTAAGGTGGTAAGGTACCATGATATGTAAAAGGAGAAACGCCTATTAGAGTTTACCGAGCATACTATTACGGTTTATTTCCTGTCAGAAAAACCAAATAGCAGTTTGCCTGAACTTGGAATCTGACCACAACAGCCGCACTAGCAACCACTAGATCAAGAAGGTTGTAATAATCCATCTTATTAAACTACCCCACTAAAGGAAGCTAAGTTTGTTATCTAGATTTTAGAATCACAAAAAGTTGAGTTTTACCTGCAACCAATTTGACAGTTTCATCGAAAACACTGACGGGTCCAGCAATTGTCGTGATCGCGTACTTCATCCTCAGCCAGAATTCGCCACTCACGTCGAACAGACCATGGTCCAAGATGTCCAGAAAACGGTAAAATAGTTTTACGCTGAAATTGAAGAGTAAGAGAAGATCAGACAATCGAGAAGTGCAATCATAGTTGAGAAAGAAAAGAGACAAATAGCTATTTGTCAAATACTGCACTAGTATAAAGATTTCAGTATTCAGGAATGGGAAACAAAACAAAAAATGCACAACTTGGTTTCAGCAAACTGTTTTTGCTATGGGAAACAATTACTGGCAACATGCAATGTTGCAGTATTGCTAGCAAAATTATAAAGTTTTGTATTCGTGGTACAAAATGTTTAGCATCTGTTTCCCACTTTTCTTTATCATGCTTTACAGTTTTTAACAAAGTCCACTTAAATTGTCACTTACGGGATTTCCCTGTATAGCTATTTGTTATTTTCCCCGTATTACTTCGTCATTGTTATCAATAAGGTGTAATTAAAAAGGTCAAAGATTAATTAGTTACGTTTATTATAACAGCGAGTCTATCTGATGACTGTAATTTGACTCTGTTGTTGCCGGATCTAACAATAATCATTAGCAGATTTGAAAAACCCGCTTTTACTTACATCCATTAGGCATCAATAATATTATATAGCATAACATACCACTATCCGAAGGGAACACCCACATTTCAATGGTATTTAATAAGTAATTAATATAATATATATTTAATAAGATACGCAATTAAATCTAGTTTTATTTACTTATTTAAGGATTGATAACATTTCGTTTTTAGCATTTAAATATCCTCCACGGTGATATTTAAACGTACGTCAGGCACACTCTGGAAAGTAAACCTTACTATAACCTTAAATTTGCCTAGCGTTTATCTATCTATGTTGGGGTCGGCTTGCAGTCTAACCGGATGCACCTGAATACCAGTATTTTACATGGAGCGACGGCCTATCTGACCTCCACAACCCAGTTACAGGGTAACACGATACCCCTTGGTAAGACTGGTGGTCAGACTTTTGGGCTTCTGACTACCCGTCACGACTGTCAAAAATATACAAATGACAGCCGGGACCAACGGCTTAATGAGTTTTCCGAGGCACGAAGAAGTGACGATATGTAATAGATGGTCACCCATCCACGAACCGACCGCGGCAAGCGTAGCTTTGATCGACCCGTGTGGCTGTTATTATTTAGCCATGAGCCCCTCACTACAATCTTGATGACTGGCTGATAATAATACCAGTAATACCACGTCATGGGCTATTTTCAAACTAAAGTTTGTGCCTTTAATGGGTAGAGATCGGATATTCGGATGCATATTTACTTAAAGTTAATTTTTAGCTATGAAAGTATTGATGAGGCGGCTTCTTAAAATATTTTTGTTGTAAAAAATCAGATGCATATTTATTTAAAATTAATGTTTAAACCCTGACTCAAATATGTGTATCTAGTGTGTGTTAGTTAAAACAAAAAAAAAAAACATATATTAAAATAATTATTTTTATTAAATTAAGTACTTTATAATGATTGGGCGTAAATATTACCGCGGCTACAACAACTTTAATCACTACCTTTCGATTGCTATGATTTGGTCCGGTTTGATCACTAAAATCTGATGTTAGTGGGATTTTTTTCGATACAAAACCGCATTCCATATTAGCCAACATTTCAACTTTAGGTAAATATGCATCCAAATATTTGATCTCTGATTATGATTTTCTTAAAGTTAAGTATTCTTTGAATATTCGAAAGTTAAATATTAGCACAAAATCTTTAACTGTATCTATCTACATACCTTAACCTCAGACTTCTCTCCATATTATTGAGACCGAACCAGAACTCTTTGGCCTCGCTGAACAATGTGTCTATCTGCTTCTTGGTGGCCTTATCCATGTTGTAACTGCTGAACTGGAAGAGGTACGTGTAGTCTCTGTCCAGCTTCACGTACAGGTACTTCAGATTGTTGATGAGGTTATTCCAGTTTAGGTTTATCACTGGGTGTGAGGAGTTCTTGATGGTGGTTATCTGGGAGAAAAATAAAAAGTTGAAGCGCTTTTTTGTATCATGAGTCATTCTTTGTTATAAAGCTTCCATGAAAAAACTGGCATGAGGTCGAAATTATGCATTGATGTGTTCTCTATTAATAAAACAGCACCTTGTATGTGACTGGACAATATAGTTCAACGTCTATATATCTAAACAAAAACACATTATAAAATGAAGTCGCCTTTTATGTCTGTCTGTGCGACGCAACGGATTTTTATGCGGATAATTTAGAGAATTTATTCGGAAGGTTTATGTGTAAAATACGTCAAAAATAAACTTACATAATTATAATAAAGGAATCTCAATGTTTTATCAAGTCGTAAAAACCGTGCGAAGCAGGGGCGGGTCGCTAATATGTGATAAATCAGAAAGTATTTCTGTTTGTTTGTTATTTTTTGACGCTTCGAATCCTGAACTGATTTCAATGAAATTGAGCACAGTGCTTATAATAGAGTACCATTTAGGCAGTGTTTAAACTTTTATTTGGGTCAGTGAAGTTGATTGACATTAAAAAATCTTCACTATTCGTAGTAACAGTTACAGATGATCCGAATAGTACACTTACAGCTTTCGAAACAGCAGAGTCAGCTGTGAGTCCGTTTTCGATAGCAATGGTGGCGTCACACAGAGCTTCCACTAGCTTGATCTTTTTGTTTTTTTCTGTTGGTAGTTCCAAGTATTGACTCGCTGTTTCCACACCGTTGCACAAGATGTCCTCGCCGTATGTAGAAAGGGCTTTGTAAGTCTATAAAGGAAAAATATAAGCATTATTTTTGTTATCTTAGATTAAATCATGGTCAATTTCCTCATAATAATGTACGTCAGTAGAATCTATAAGCAAAAAATCAGGAGCAACTAGGGCAAGTGTTCAGCCTTCGTGGTTCCTTTGTGAAATAAAATGATGTGAAAAAGAATGGCAATGTTCCTCTTATGTAACTCTATCTCTTTCTCGCACTGATGTGATTATAGCTTCTACACTTGCTGAACAGCAAAATTCAACAAAATTGACAAGTTTACTTATATATAAATACTCTGACCATTTTGTGTTCAATAATTCACTAAGATATACTAAAATGCAACATAGGGCTTGTAATAAAATCAATCATCTTCATTCTTCTTCGTCTAGATCTTTTCTATAACCACAATTAAACTAGCTTAACGTACCTTTTCTTCATTCAGGGCCGTCATCAACAGAGTCACAACTCCATCAACATACACATCTTTGAAAGCCTTCGCCTGAGCCTCAGTGGTCTGCTCCAATTGTTCGTTGATGGCCGACACCAGGATGATGACGTCATTCAAGTACGGGGAGATCTTGTAGTCAAGGATTGGATTCTGCTGAACGATTTCTTTGGCAATGGCCCCGTGGAGTACTATTCTGAAAGTAAATTATCAGCATAAGAAAAAAATTATATTACATTTGCCCAGGATTTACAAAAGCCGGTAGTACAGTATAACTACAATAAAAATGATTAAGTTTGTTGAATTCTTATTACCTACCATCCTGTGCTATACAGATGTTACACTATTTGACTACATACAAAACAGCCTTCGCGTTATATGTTATTGAAAAACTTTTACTTCTACTTTAACAAAAATAGTATTGTCATGCCATAATGGACTATATCCGGGCATAGCGGTGCGGTTTAAAAGAAGATGTTAGTGGCAAAGAATTTAATGGGTGTGCGTAGATGGTTTGGTCATGTTGAGAGGATGAATGAAAGGCGACTAACAAAAGGTATTTACAAGGCAAGGATCGTAGCAGGTGGCGTTCTGTAGTTTCTGCCTACCCCCATAGGACGAAGGCGAGTGAGTTCATGTATGTATGTATAAATATGAAACACCGAGCGTTGGAAAGAGACTGACTCACAGGTATAAGTGACAGAGACGACGGTGTAAAAAACCAAACTTTAAATAAAACGCGATGTGCCATATACAACGTGTAACGGAAACAAAGGGTATATATATATATATCAAGTGCACGGCTTCTATGGATGATAACAAACTATACGGCAAGGGTAAACCAACCGCTCACGCTTTTCCACATTCCACATACGTCAGCTCGTTTAATCTCGTCGATTCAACTTAATATTAGAAGTGACGTGAAAAGATAATGACCCTCGTAGTGAGGTGACACGCTTTTTATGATTTAAATTCAAAAAGCCTACTAAACAAAAAATTTGGTATGAATTTTAGACAAGTTTTTTTTGAGCTGAGTCTGCGTAGATATTCTATACCTGAGGTTATCTTCACCCCTTTTAGATAGATATACCCGTTGTATATGGCCGAGTACTGTAAGGAAATGAGTAATTTCTTAGTCTACTTACAGCATCTGTTTTCCCAAATGCCCCTTCGCTCTTGCCACCTGCATAAGCTGTGATTCTTCGTTCATCTGAAACAGACTGCCCCAGGCCACTTCAGGTCTCTTCTCTGTCTCTATCCTCACGAGGGCCTGGCTGAAATTCCTGAGGACTTTGAAGTCCTGATCGATGGTGTACAGCTGGTTACTCGTGTCCTTACCTAGGGTTTCTTGGATTAGGAGGGATGCCATGTCGTTTATCTGGGAAATTTAAAATGAGTTCATGTATTAAGATAGTTTTGTAATACGATTGTCCAACTTTTAATTTAGTAGAAATTATGAAATTCGCTGCTCATGGAACGTAGTGGTGGCATGGAATGTTACTTTTAAGTTAAAGTAAAGCCAATTACAATTTATACTTTAAAAAAATAAAGCATAATCTCAACTTACATTTTTCTTAACTTCAGATACTCCAAAAGACTCAATCAAGTCAGTCACATAGTTCTTCCACGCATCGGTGCACAGCTGTTTCTTAAGACTCTCTGCATCCTCCTCAGATATCACGAAGAACGTTTGAAGTTTATAGACATCACAGAACATTTGTCCAGGGAAGTTAATTTTTGATGTCAAGATCTGTAGGATAGTAGAAGTAATAGTCGATATTTAACCAAAATGATTTATCAAAAGCGTTTTACCAACTTTAATTACTAATTAAGTCGTTTCTTTGCATAATTTACCTGTGTCCTTTCAGCATCAGCCAAAGCCTCAAAAGCCTTGCCCACAATATTCGGTGGTATTCCTTGAAGCACTTTAATAGCGCCGGGGTTCCTCAGGGTAACATTGTAGGTCAACTGTTCAATATGCATGTTTATGTCAATCACTTTGTAGGCGCTCTCCATCAGCTTAGCCAAAAGTGTGGAGTAGAACAGTACATCGTGTTTTGTATTTTTTGAAAGGAACTTGTTGATAAAATTCATTACTTGGGATAAGCTGAAATATGAATAGTAATAATTGGTTTAGGATCGGTTTGTATTTCAGACGTGCTCATGTAATAGGTATTTTAAAATTGTCTACTTACACACTGAAGGCATCGAGCGACGAATCTTTCTCCATAGCTTCTTCAAACACGTTAGCAGCATTATGGAATACATTAGATACAGCTTGTAAACCAGTTTCTTGTGTAGTATCTGCAGCTCCACCTATTTGGTCATGGCGTTGTTTGGCAAATACTTTGTCCATATATTGGAGTCCAATCACGATCGCGTCAGTAAAGTCTTTAATTATTTCATAGGATTGAGTATCACCAAATGTTGGTTGAAATAGATCCATTAGTTTTGGTATTCTAAAACGAAAAATAAGCTTTAAAACATCACCAAGTGCCCAAACAATATAATTATTATACAATTATTTGAACACTTACAAACTTAGCTGTATGTAACTGAATTCCGCCTCTTGACCTTGGAAGATGGAGACCAGTTCCGGAGGCAGAAAGTTCTGGAGCTTCATCATACGTAGCACAGCCATCAACATATCGCCTAGAGTATTTAATCTATTATCTCCTGACATTTTGAAGTACATATCGCCTAACTGAAACAGAATGGTGTCACGTAGGATTTTAAGGCTGGCTTTACGGTAAAGTTAGCTAATGATGTTTTTTAAGTCAGTTGAATTATCATGTCCAGTATCTGTTTATAACTCACCATTGTCACATATTTGCTATAATCTATTTGGAATAGTACATCAATAAATGTCTTTTGTAAGTCCTCCACTGACATCGAACACAGCTTTACCACTAAAGTTTTCATGTGATCACGGTTTCCCATTACTATGGTTTCATTTAAAGAGGCTATGCTGCATCTGTTCACGTTGCCTTTCAATAACTGAAAGTGAAAAATATTTAGATGATTAATATATATTTTTGCAAATATATTATCTTTAATTCCCTTAGCGACTCTGCTAGTCCTGATACACTGAGGATGGTGTATCATGCTCTGTGTCAGTCAGTTCTTGGGTATTGCATAACTGCATGGGGCGGTGTAACTAAAACCAGTTTTTTGAGAGTGGAAAGAGCGCACTAAAAGCACTATCTAAAAAACCCTACAGATATCCAACCACGGACGTGTACTCTGACTGTAAAGTTCTTATAGTGCGGCGACTCTTTGTGCTCCGATCTATTCTTAGGACACATGTCGGTCTGCCTCCGCCAAACCCAAATAAGCGAATGAATCTCCTTGCAAGAACCCAACGCAAAACCACCTTCGCAAAACACCAATTCTACATATTAGGTACACACATATACCAAAAAATAAATGAGCTATTAAATATTTTAAAATTAAACTCAAGAAAAGTTAAATTCGTAGTAACAGAGTGGCTACTACAAAAGGACTATGCCTACACGGAGTCCTTGCTCACATACATCACCTAGTAATCCAACACAGTGGGCAGTAGTAGTCTTACAGCTTTTACATTAAAAATGCACACAATTAGGCACTTATATTCCCCAATCATAAACTCAAACGTGTATGTAACACGACATTTAATTTAATTTAATTTACACTACTCACAACAAAATTACAGAAGCTTAATAACATCAACACAGTTCATTTGTTGTATTAAATCAAGTTTATATAATAATTATTTGGCCGAACACTGTCTCTTAGAATACAGGCTACACTAGTTTAAGAGACAGGATTATATACATCTTGTACAGATTTTGCAACTTATAATGAATTGTAATTGAATGTACATCTTATGTTTCTGTATTTATTTTGTGAATAAATCTTTTATTATTTATTATTATTATCTTTATCTTTTAAAATTGTTAATTGTAATGACATTCTGCTTTTATTTACATAGTAATGTCTGTCTACGCCATTGTCTTCTTTCCATCATAGTGGTTTAGTGTTAAAGTAGCAAAACCAATTATTTTCATTATAACTTCTTTAGTAACAGTATAATTTACACTCATTATTAATTTATTAATCATTAGTAGAGTTTATTTCCAGTATTAGTTCATCCGCTTAATCCCACACTTGTGTTAAATATTATTCTTCATCTACTGTCATTATATTATAATTAATAGAGTTATTTCCAGGTCAACACAAACTTACACCTTGCAAACTGAGCTCGGCATCCATGACGCTTTGTGCGACGTCATCGTTCAGCTCCAGTTTATCTGATATGTAACGTTTTATTCTTCGCGGTTTCACGAATAGGTCTTTTACTTTTAGACCATTTACTGTAAAAGAAAATATCCTTATTTATGTGGTTTTAGTGACATTATTATACATATTATTAATTCAAGACCACATTCATTATGCTTAGCCTCTGAATAGGTATAAACACAACCCGCTATATAGTAGGTTGGTAAGGTATAAACACAACCCGGTAGGTACAACCCGAATAAAAACTTCGACTGATATGTTTATACATAGCAGTTTATGTTTTTCTTCGGGATTTAATAACAAAGATTATTAACATCGTAATGTGATCACAGATGATGATAATAATTTCAAAATGGTCATGGCATATACTTTCGAATTTTAAAGAAAATCAGTGGGTAAATTTCTTCGTTATGTTTTTGACGTGATAA
Organism: Dryobotodes eremita; assembly: GCA_917490735.1. Lineage (NCBI taxonomy): Eukaryota > Metazoa > Arthropoda > Insecta > Lepidoptera > Noctuidae > Dryobotodes > Dryobotodes eremita. The sequence goes on along the minus strand of OU823242.1, from coordinate 1,310,908 downwards.
ACTGGTACTTACTACTAATATCTATAAATGTTGGCTCGTCGACCACGTCTGCAAGTGTAGCCAGGAGTTTGATAGCATCTGGCACGGAAGCTACTACATCCAGCACTGAATCATTAAAGATAGGTGCCAGCTTTCGTCGGAGATAGGTTAATCTGTAAGATTTTCATATTAATAAGGATCTTTTACATAATTTAGACATATATTTAATCCTCTAGATACGCGCTATCGTAGACTTCATCCATAGCTTTCCACCAGGCGAGATCGAAATCAAGAATGGGCCCCTGTTTTGAACATGTAAATTTTACAAAGTTTTCTATTAAAACGCTGGTTAACTTACTTGGAATTCTCATAAGTGGGTAATTCGTCAAATTTATTTAAAGGTGAACACTCGTTGTTGACACTGCAAATGAAAGACTGCATAAACGTCATCATACCAGCGCTGGGCAGCGCTCGCGCAGGGAACCCACCTAAACAAGTAATAGAATAGGTATAATAGGGAAAAAACAACAGAATATAATAAAGAAAAAAAAAAAAAGAAAATACGTTTTTGCGGTAAAAACATGACGCAAAGTAAAAATACAAACACAAAAAGCAACAAATTAGAGAAAAATATGCGTCACATCCACGCAAAATGTACATTGCTCAGCATAATACTGTGGCCCTAAGCGGGACAGAGCCACAGCGCTGGTTATTATGGTCAGGATTACCAATATGTTGTAAGGAAATTTTAAAGTATAGTAAATATGGATGGCTATCCTTAGAGTAAGGGAAGAAAAATAACAATGGATGGACTGTGTGAAAGATGATGAAGCTGGAAAGGGGGTGACTACTGAAATGCCGGCTGATACAGATGTGTAGAAGAAGACCTACTGCGCCGACACCAAGAGGATGAATAGGAACAGAATACTCCAAGAGTGTAGAAGTGACAAAAGATATTAAAGTGAGGAATTTTTGCTCCGGACTCGGAAATTCTTCAGTATCGTGGCCGGTGAGTGTATTCAACTTCACACAAAGCCAACTGTTTCTATTCTTTTACTTTCCGTTTCTATTAAAAAAAATAACGTAAAAGTAGTAGGAAATCGACTCTTACCACGCGCACTTCTACAGATTGATTTATGTATAGCGCGAATGAAATAGTTTATTTTACAGTCGTATTGTTCTATTCATTACCCACTTATGCATACTTGCTTTACTTGAAATGGCTGATTTCACTTAGAAATAACTTTTTGGAACGAAGTTATTTAACGCAGTTTGTAAATTTTTTTAAATTTTGGAAATCATCACGTAATGAAAAAGCGTTATGCCCCCTTCATTCGACTTTTTAGTTTATATAATAGAAAAAGGCAGAGAGAGAGATATTTTCCGTGGTTTTCGAGGGTGCTGAAGCCGATAGTGAGGTCAAAATGAAAACCCAAGAGGGCGGCTGCGAAAATTTCATCATATTCATCATTTTTTCATCATACAATTTAAATCTTCATATCGAATTACATTCGAAGTTGAAAAATAAAGCGTAAGGACCTTCGTTCCTGACGGGGGTCTCCCGACCCCACACAATTGTTTTTTGTGCTACAAGTATTTGGTGGCAGAAAATCCTAAGATCCTATTAATTATGTCGGCAAACCGAAATGCAGAAAATCTTATGATACTTAAATTATCATTAAAGAGATAGAAAACATCGAAAGTAAAAATGTCGTCATCACCGGACGATGAAAGAAACTTAAAATTATTTAATTGAATGCACCTCGCGTTCCAAGCGAGCGCCTGATGGTTGCTAATGCATTGTGATAAACACATCTGGAATTCAGTCAGTTATTTATTATTCTGATCAGTTTGACAAGGAAAAGGTTGAAAAGAAAACACGATTGTTGCATAACTACATAACATAATAAAATACCTCGAAGGGTTAGGCAGTGATGTAAAGGGTGAGAGATGCATAGTACACCCACATTTCACCAGATATGTTAAAGCGAGCGAGCGAGCCTATTGCCATCAACTGGGCACAAGTCCAGACTCCAGACTCCAGAGATATTCCTTTTAGAAAACCCAGTAATACTTAGCTCGACCTGGGAATCGAACCCAGGACCTTATGCTCACCAGTAACACTTGTGACCTGACCAACGAGGCTGTTGAATAACTATAGTTTGTTAAACTTGCGCGGTACTAAAAAGGAGTGCGGTCACCCCCGCTAATGAATCTTGCATATACTGGCAAATATTTTTACTTCGGCACGAACCTTTCTGTTCGCGTCAAAACGAGATAATAAGGAGTGAGATACTTACATGTGGGAAAGTCTTCATTATTTATATTAAGCCTGACTACGAATAAACTGAACATTATTGCCGACGCCCATACTATGCCCGTTAGTGTGATCTGAAACAAAAGAATGTGCTTTTAAAACAACGGAGTAAAAAGAAGAGAGTAAAGAGTCTTGATGTCAGGACGCCCACCAGTCGATATGCATTTAAGCGAAAATTGCAGAGTTATTTTCAAAATAAATAGTGTAGAGTCATCTCAATTACCTCTTTCCCTTTTTGTGTATATATATTGTATATAATGTAGGTATATATTATAGTAAATATGTATGTATGTGTATTATAAGTTTATAACCTATTTAGGTACTTATATACCTATTTCATTTATAATTAATTATGTTATCTTTTAATATTTTTTATTATTATTAACGCCTGTTAAGCAGAGCACCTGCAATCTTATCTCTACACCACCCTTGGTTGACTGGTAGAGAATGCCTAAGGCATTAAGTGCGCCTTTGTATGTTATAGTGTGCGAGAAGTTTAAATAAATAAATAAAAAATACAGCATCTGCACACCAAATAAATTAAAATCTTAAAAATTGTTTGTTCGTTCATACTCGGATTATAAATGAAATTTATTTATTTATTTAACCATTTATGTACACAGATATAAACAGTCAGGAAGAAAGGAACAGAAAAATAGGTCGTAATGGTGCGACCACACCAAATAACACATGTTATAAAACATGGTTATTTAACATGTTTCTATAGGGAGATTAACAATGGTATACAGCATGTGAGCATGTATCAGAAAGGTATGGTCATATTTGGGTCGAGTAGGTATTAAAGTTTTTTGGGCAGTTGATAATTTTAACGCGATTACGGAGTAGTTGGTCCCACGAAGAAAGTTGTTTCGTTTGATGGTCTGTACCACATCCTTAAACATGACCAGACCTTTCTGAGACATGCTGTTTAACGTGCACGTGATATATTACAAAGTTTTTATAACATTTTACTTAATCTGGACGCACCGTTAGGTATACGTACACTCGTAAATTAACCCAGAAAAGGCAAATAATCCATGTTCATGCTCTGTGTTTGGCATTTAATTTACATAACGACATTAAAGCATCGTATCACCGAGGCGCTAAAGAGTTGACAATTATAACTTTGTCGCTATTCTAGGAGATGCGTTAACCTTCATGGAGGAGATATAGTTTATTACTGTCCCACTACTGGGCAAAGGTCACTTCTCATACACAGAAGGCACGAGCATTGATCACCACGCTTGCTCAAGACGGTTAGCGATCTCAGACTTATCTAGACCTACAAATAAATAAAATTGAAGTGTCTGTTTGTAATGTTAAAATAACAGCTATTTACTAAAATACATATGTAAGTATACAGGCCACTCTCTATGCGCGTTATTATATAACGTTTTTTGCAATTTGCAGGTCAGTGTCAGGTTGTATGTTGAACTGAAAAATATGATTCGCGACCGTAACAAGTAGGTATGTATTTACAGAATCATAATAATTAAAATCATCAATACAACCCTCTAAGTGAAATTGTCATTCAATAGGATTACACGAACTTTTAGGATTCCTTATGTTTTCTTACACCGATGTCAGTAATGTCCAAGATAAACTCAGAAAGTGTTTTTTTTTCTTTTTACTGTCACTTTGGTACTTGCCCGTATTGAACCCATCTTCGTGCATGAGAGGCGAAGCGTTACCCTGGACCATCACGAGATATACATACATATGCAATAAAAATTGTGAAGTAATTTAAGACAACTGACCAGTTTTCTCTTTCGTATGAGGTAGTCCTTCCACAGCAGCAAGCGTAGTTGCTGCCCGCCCGCCATGATGCACCACTATATGTACCACACGACATTCCTGCAACAAGACGAGAAATAGTTGAAGTATATGTTGACGACATTATCATTGACGCAAAAAAAATGGAGAGGAGGATCGAAGATAAATGTTGTGATATTCACAATACTTTACAGACCGTGGGATATCTCAAGGAATTTGATGTTTTGTTTTATAGGAATTTCATACAGGATGGCAGGGACATCGACGCGCAAACTTTGACCATAATTCAACACATGATTCTAGACCCCCTAAGGTAAATTTTTCGTCAGCTATCAAAACAAAAATTTGCGGTTTCATAGTAAAGTGCAATACTTACGCGATCAAAATGTACTGAACAGCTTGTAGCGGCATCTACAACGCCACATGCGAGCTACACGTCACACTGACGCCACGCAAAATCCTGCATCGCGCAAGCAGAGTTTACCGCGCAACTAGTATATATACAACGTCCCGACATCAAACGTCGGACAGTTGTCCACCTGCTAACACGACACTGGTCTTGTCAGAGGATCCTCCCTTTGCTATGGAGGTTTGAGTGAACTTTCCACCCTGTTCCTCATACCTCTGTGCTATCTATAAGCTAATATTTTTTTTAATAACCGATGAAAACTTTCAACGCAGGCGCGTTAAGAATCATGTACTGAATCTATGGTAACAGGTTATGCGTTGATGTCCCTGCCATCCTGTGTTATGAGACATACGTAATGTATTGTGCCTCGTACCTCGGAAAGCACTTTGAAAGCGGTTATGGGTAGTCAGAACTAAAAATCTGACAACCAGTCTTAAGGGGGTTCAAGTGCTATCGTGTTATCCAGTAACTCGGTTGTGGAGGTCAGATAGGCAGTCGCTCCATGCAAAATACTGGTTTTCAGCTGCATCCGGTTAGACAGGAATCCGACCAAAACATAGCTAGGAAAAGGCTAGGCAGATTGATTGATGAGTGAGCGTCTGAAAACTTTGAATGATACGCCTGATAAGATGAGTCGTATAACATTATATACGTGATTTAAACCTTTTAGCAATATAATATAGGGGAGTCGTGCTCACATTTAAGCAAAGGCATCTTTTTAATAAAGACATCAAAAATTCGACGCAATATCAAATGACAAACAACAGAACTCATTCAATTTACAGATTACAATTCAGTTTCGATTTCAACATAAAAAACCTTTACACCCAATTGTGTTTCAATGAAATTGAATGTTAATGAGACACTTCCGACTCATACATTTGGTTCATACATTGTACAATGTACGTAATGACTATCACAACCACAAACAAATGTCATACAATCTTGACAAAACACATCGTTTCGGGGAAATCCGTTTCGATTAAGTTTCAATTAAGATGCGCTTAAAACTTTGATAAAGATCATACGAAATTGTTTAGGTGTAAAGTTTTAATAGTACCTAGGTACTTATGGAAGTGCCATCTAAGATTATGGGAATACCCCATGTTGTCATAAGCGTGGAATCGTTCACTGTTGAACTTTGGATCGCTCGAATCAGTGGAATCAGTCTTTAATAACCACACTTGGAAGATTGAAAAGTGATATTTGAAAGCAGGAATGTATTGGTAGCTCTATCCTGCTCATATTATAAATGTGAAAGTTTGTATGTTTGTTACTCAATCACGCAAAAAGGTTCAACAGATTTGGATGTAATTTGGCACACATATAGTATATAGCCTGAATTAACACATGGGATGATTTTTATCCCGGTAGTAAGTTCCCATGGGATAATTTCCGACCTCCACACGGGCCAAGCCGCGGGCAAAAGATATTATAAATGCTACAGTAACTCTGTCTGTCTGTTACCTGTCCACGCGTTAACTGTTAAACGGATCCCAATGAAATTTTGACACAGCGGTAGAACATGATTCAGGTTATTAAGAAAATACGTTTATTTGCGGAAACATGACACGGACAAAAACACACAAATACAAAAAAGAATGTAACGGAACGAAAGTACGGAAAATAAGCATCACATCCACGCAAAACGGCAATCGTAATGGCAATCATAATGCTCTATGCAAGACGGAGTGCCAGCGCTTGTTTTCAGCGACAGCCACACATAGAACAGGTTGTTTAGGACATAGAATACTTTTCTAATACGAAATATGTCTTCTTCTAAACATCCCCATTAGCCGTCAATTCAGTAGTATTACGCTCTTGCAATATCAACTGTCACACGATCTACCCTTCGTTATTATGGTCTACCCCCGGTAGTCATTCAAAAGACTAAACTGCCAATGACGGTCAGCATGCGCCAAATAGAAAATTTTGAACGGAACATCCGAATAAGTTTATCGGCACGTGTTCCATTGTTAATTCCATGTTATGTCTAAGAGCGCACATTATCTGATTTCCAAACAACAGTCCCGATCGGATCCGGTGCTGCTTCCATTGTCAACTTAGTATTACTTCGTGTTATATAAATAATGTCAACAATTGTTGCTACAATTATCAGCTGCAAGGCCATTGTGACTCCAATGGGATTCGAAATAATTTTGATTGTCATTCAGAGCCGTCATGACCTAGTGTTCATTGAGAATGGTAATTGAGTTTACCGGTGTCTACTAGCACAATACTGTAACAATGTGACTTTGTGCAGGTTGTTCTTCAGGATATGTTTATAATAGTTGTCAATGAAAACGCCGCCGTTAAAATGGAAAATTTTAAGTCATACCATCGAGACGGTGAAGTTCGAATCTTATAGCAGGTAGTGGTTAACAACAGATGCCAATAACTTAGCAGTGAGTACTGCAAGAAAGAAAGATCCTTATATTCCTAAAGTCAAAAAGCGAACAGATTAGCGTAAGTGGGATATTACATGTGTGGCGCATGTAAGATGAGGTGTGGGCTATAATAATCAAACGTCAGACGACGGAGGCAAAGATGTAGGGACGAGATTGACTCGTACCGAAAGGACTGGCCCGCGTCAGCAGAATCAGAAATGTAGAAAAACGAGAGGAAAGCTTTTGTCCTCCAGTGGAACAATACAGGCTAGATGAATATATTTAAAAAAGTTTGCCTAAAAAACACGGTCAAAATCCTTACTACAGAAAACTAACGACTAACCTACCATTGAAACATTCATGAAAGCTACCTCCAAATCCTAACTTCCTAACTAATACTATAAATGCAAAAGTAAGTTTAATTGTTTGTTACCTTTTCACGCCTAAACCACTGGATCGATCATCATGAAATTTTGCATATACGTTGTCAGGGGTACAGAAAAAGTCATAAAGGTCTTTTATCCAGAAAAACCTTAACCTTTATCCAGAAAAAATATACTGTCCCCGAGGGAGAGAACAATAACTTTCGATGATCACAATTGCTTTAGGACGTTAGATGGCGCTACGTGTCTTTCGAATCATGATTGAATTATATTATTAGAAACTTTAGTAGTGTCTTAGGAGTATTTAAAAAAAATAACTTATACATTTTGTGAGTCTAGAGTAAACTCCAACACCCGTTTGAATGAACACCATGAAAGTTGGCACATAGGTAAGTATTTTTAATGTAGTTGTAGGCCTGACTTGTAGACTAGATTAGTAGACCTTTTTATATATTTTTTTATTTTTATATTTCGTTGAGTGCCTGTTACTTGTTGTCAGGCCTACACTGTCCTCCCATTATCAACACTGTAATTTGAAACATTGTCAAAGCCCCTTATTTTTAAAAGAGTAACCATGGAGTTTCTTGCCGGCTCTTCTCCAAAGGAAACAACCAATTGGAACCGTGCACCTGGCTTCTGACGTTTCATAAGTGCCCATGTTGGTTTATGTGAAATAAAATATTTTGATTTTGATTTTGATTTTGAATGGAGAAGGAATTACAGGATTTTTTTTCGACCTCCACGCGGGCGATGCCACGGGCAAAAGGTAGTCTTGTATAAACATCTTAAAACAATGTATTGTTTCAGTGACGGCCTTCGAGACGTATTGTATAATAAGTGTTCGTGTTTCGTCGCTTCCTGTCATGATGCCAAGCGAAGCTGCGAGATGGGCAGCTGTCACTCTGATTACATGTTTACTACTGAGGTAATTAAAACGGTAAGGCACACGTAGTGGGTCTTGTTAAGTCTTTAATAATTTAAGTGATGTGTAATTAGTTTTGTCCAAGATATTGGGGTCTTAGACCAATCACAGTCGTATGATGCTTAGTTACCATACAATTATGTAAAAAACGGATCACGTTTCCCAGCCAAGGGGGCCACAAAATGACAAAAATGAAAAAAAAAACGGTCATATGAGAGTAGGACTCGCACTCGAACGATTCCGTACTACCGTATAATATTCTAATACTACATATATTTTTAAATACTATAGTAAAAAAACCAAAGACGTGTTATATGGCGACCTCCTTTAATTTTTAACTTTATTTTACTTTTACTTGTGGTTATAGCGGCCATAGGAAAATTTCAAGTGTCTGCCTATTATGGTTAAAGATACCTTCAGCCCTGGGACAGACGGACGTACGGACAGCGAAGCCTTAGTAATAGGGTCCCGTTGGCACTCTTCGGGTACGAAACCCTAAAAATATGGGCCAGTCCTGATGCCTATAAATAAGTAGAAGACTTTTTGAAGGAGCTCGTCTGGGGAACTGTCACAACCATACCTATTTCTTTCACAACCATACCTATGTCTACCACAACCATATTTATGTCTATCACAGCCATACCTATTTCTATCACAACCATATTTATGTCTATCACAGCCATACCTATTTCTATCACAACCATACCTATGTCTATCACAACCATACCTATGTCTATCAAAACCATACCTATTTCTGTCACAACCATACCTATTTCTATCACAACCATACCTATGTCTATCACAACCATACCTATGTCTATCACACACTACCTATGTCTATCACAACCATACCTATGTCTATCACAACCATACCTATGTCTATCACAACCATACCTATTTCTATGTTCTGTGTTCAGGGTTGAAGGGTGTGGGTACCGGTGAACCTAATTTCAGGCAATCGAGACATTTCACCTGTCACAAACGTGTCTGTGTTGTCACGGTATTATATGAGGGGATGATCACTTAACATCAGCCGTGGCTGTTTCAAAGGATGTTTGCTTTCCCAGAAAAACATTGTAATAATTATCCCGATTCACAACTTCCTAGGTATGTTTAGACCTTTTATTTTATATAACATCACGCCTGCATTCATCGATGGGGTGGGCAGAGACGTATAAAGATACATATAGTACATCCTCATTTCGCCAGCTATGATTAAATTCAATGTAATAGGGGGCGAGCCCATTGCCATCAACCGGGCACAAATCCAGACTCCGGGGTGCTACTAAGGAATTCCAGATTTAAAAACCCAATAACGCTTTGCCCGACCCGGGAATCGAACCCAGGAATTCATGCTCAACAGTAGCACTTCCGGCCACTAGACCTACGAGGCAGTCCTTTTTATTGCGCACACACATATCATGATAGTTGTACCTACTATTTGCTGAAAAATTGTACTAACGTAGGATGACGAAGCACTTCTATGTACCACTTTTTACTATCAACCGTTTCAGATTTAATAAAACGTTTAAAAATCATTCACCATCAGTATAAAAACATTGCTAATTAAATCTAATAAAAAGACAAACACAAATGTTGTTAAAAAAAAGCCCTTTAATTTTAACGCGGTGCAAAGTCTAGTGGTCTAATCCAACAAGATATATCATTGTGAATTGTAAATTATTTTTGAAGGAAACGAAATTGTGTATTTGTATATTATTTCATTTAGTTTATGTAGCATAATGAGCCTATAATGTTCCCTCTGCTGGAACACCAGTCTCTGTGAAATGGAGTGGGCCATAAACCACCCCGCGGGCCCAGTTTGTGTAATTTTATTTTATTTCAGCTGTACATAAATAATAAAAAGCTTAAAAAATCTACATCAGTAACTTTTTCCGATCGTCTCTATATATTTGACGCTGACTATGAATCCCAGATTTTACATCTCCTGTTTAAAAATCGCCTGATTACCGAAAACTACAATATTTATTATTCTAGGTTCCAGACTACGTACTTAATGTAGGATACCAGTTAGCATTGAAGCTTAAAAAATATTGGCTCAAATTAGAACCCGCATGTTTATAATTCGATTCCTATTGCACTCTATGCATATATTTGTGTACTAATTTGTTAACTTATTTACAAGTCATAGAGCAAAGGTCACAACATGATTTCGCACTTAAGTTTCGTGTTTATAATATCTATGTAATTTATATATTTTGGAACAGATTTCCTTATCGCACGTGTGTGTGCACACTTGGCGAATGAGAGCTAGATCGAAAAAAGTGTAACATTTTGACTGTCACAACACTTTTGTCACGTAATTTATTTTAGACGCGTTTTTCGACCTTTTTTATTTATTTTAATATCCAGTTGGGCAAAGTGTTACAAGTTATTGGGGTTTTCCTTAAGGAATTAACCAGTTGCAGCCCCAAGTCTGGATGTAGATGCGGTCGCCCCTTTATACGTGGGATTTGAACATAACTGGCGAAATGTGAGTGTATTTTATTTATACACCTCTACCTACCCTCTCAGTGAATGCCGGCGTGATGTTGTATTCTGTTACTAATATAGGGAGAAATTAAATAACGTGTCACTAACTGATTCATGTCTTATTTATTGAATATTTTGTCACGTTCCAGTCGTACTGCGATAACGCGCTCGCGCAGCATCACGTACCTACTGTGAGCTATTTGAAATAAGTTCGAATTTTGCAGATTCTGCTACAACTGAGAAGATTAACGACGTGTATCTAACTAAATTGATAAATTAAATGAAGGCATTAAACCTTATTTTGGTAAATAAGACTGAAAAATATGAAGTAGCCAGTGCCTTTGTGCTCTGTATTTCTCTATTACGTGTTTTGTGTACATAAATAAATAACATAACATAATAACATAACATCGCGCCTGTTTTCCACGAAGGGTTGGTCACAGATGTACCTATAGTACACCCGCCAGTTATGTTTAAGTCCCATGTAATAGGAGGCGAGCCCATTGCCATCAACCAGGCTCAAATCCAGACTCCGGGCTGTTACTGAGAAATTCCAGATGGAAACACTCAATAAATAAATAAATAAGTAGAGGAACAAAGTTAGTTCCATTATTGAAAGGTAATTGCGGATTCTGGCAAAAGTTACGACAATTAAATTAATAATGTCAAGCACAAGACGTTGCAAAGTAATCTGAACCCAAATCCTAATCTTCTGTCTGGTGTTTTCCCAACTATGTGGGGGTTTCTTCCAGTCTAACCGGATACAACTGAATACCAGTATTTTACATGGAGCGACTGCCTATCCAACCCCCACAACCCAGTTACTGGGTAACACGATACCCCTTGGTAAGACTGGTTGTCAGACTTTGAGGCTTCTGTCGACCCGTAAGGACTGTCAAGGATCCACGAATGACAGCCGGGACCAACGGCTTAGCGTGCTTTCCGAGGCACGGAGGAGTCTCGATAAGTAAAGATGGAAATCGTCTCATGATGTCCGATGTTTGACTATTTTTAAAAGAAGAAAGAAAGAAAAAAGAATTACTTGGGAGTTAGGACACGCACAGAAAATACAAAGAATAAACAAAGAACTTTAAAACTAACAAAAACAAAAAAAAAAGACCTGTGCGAGGCCAAAAGGTTCCTATCTCAGCACAGAGCTGCAATAATAAAAACAAAGAGGACCAGTGGTGGCTTAGGGGTAACGGCCGCGACCTTACGAGTTGTAGGTCGTGGGTTCGAACGCAGACAGACGCTTTAAGGCACCTTGAACAGGCGCAATACGCGACATAAAGCCACCGCTCGTGGCTCGACAGGCGGTGCCATTGTGTCGCGTCGCGTGTTGCGCTTGTTTGTATGAGCCTTTACTTTGTGTAATTTTTTTTCATCACCACTGCTCTCAAAGCGGTGAAGGAAATCATCGTAAGGAAACCGGCATGTCAAAGAATAAAAAAATCGAAGACATATATGACATCTGCCAACCCGCACTGGTCGCGCGTGGTTGGTTATAATGGGTTTAAAAAAAAGGAAAAAACAGTTGATGAAATGGGATTTTTAGGATTTTCTCAGTCGTTTTAAGGCACTAACCAAACTTGGTTCATTATCATCAAAAACTCTACAAAAATCCCTTGAATTGTATTTATTTTTACACTAGCTTCTGCCCGCGAGTTCGCCCGCGTTGTAGACAACTTTATTTTAAATCATACTCTAATGCACTCGGCAATACCTTTATACCTTTAAACCTTTCTGCCAGTGAATTAATTCAGTACTTCCAGAGATTACCTCTTACATTCAAACTTACAAACTTTACCTCTTTCTAATATTAGTGTAGATAGGCGGAAGCCAAAATGTGTGAAAAATCATTTTATATACTTATTTAGGTACTTCTTAACTACGCAAGAATTAATTACCACTAAAATAAAACTCGTTGAATGTCAATCATAAAAATATAGCAAATAATCTAAGATTCCCAGCGAGAGCACCCGACTGTGAAGAGTTATGTGTAGGTGCAACCACTAGTCAAATAATTGTAGTTACAATTATTTTTACAATTTAACGTGACTTATAAAGCAGGTAGTTACTTTCTTTTAAGTGGCGTTATGTTTGTCTGTGGAAGATTCCATGTTTTTTGGATGAAACGACGAAATTTTTGGAAGATTTTTGACTGTAATTTGTAGACTTATTTCTATTTTGTTGAGTACCTGTTAGTTTTTGACAGGCCTACACTGTCGTCCCATACCTATTAACATTGTAATTTTAAAACATTGTATAAGCCACTTATTTTTAAAAGAGTAACCACGGAGTTTCTTGCCGGCTCTTCTTCATAGGAAACAACCAATTGGAACCGTGCACCTAGTTTCTGACCTTAAATAAGTGCCCATGTAGGTTTATGTGAGATAAAATATTTTGAATTTTTTGTCAGCATGTCTGAAGGATTTTGTTATATTTTCTCTAAAGTGTGAAACTACAAATTACCTATTAGAAAAAATATTTGTTTAATTTGTAATAAAATATGACCTAGATGAGCCCATGAATACTTACAGATGGCCAATACATAGTTAGCACAACAGTTCACAACGGCTCTGCCTGCGCGATTGCTTTTTTATTTTTCGTGATAAAAGCTACTTAATTCAATTCTGGAATCAGTCTCTTTTCCCACATTTAACACATTCGGTTTTGAAGCGAAATTAAGAGTGTGAACTGAAAACATACCAAACCGATACTCCTGCATTAATTCTTTCTCATTACAGATCTACACCCACTTAGTAAAGAAGTAGGTAGTTACTGCACGTCGCAAAATTAGACCTAATGCCGGTCACTCACATTCGCACGAATACGCGAACCCGCAAGTGAAGGACGACATTCGCAAATGAATAAAGGCTCCTACAAACAGGCGCGAAACGCGACGAGGATCGCACACGACACAAAGGCATCGCACGTCGCGCGACAGGCGGTGCCTATGTGTTGCGTCGGGTGCCGAGCCTGTTTTAAGACGCCTTCATGCACAGTTTTTACCACATTCACTGTTTTCCAAGGCGTGTTTGTTTTTGACGAACACCAAAGTGCGAGAACCTCAAACGAATGTTTCCGCGCATGTAAGTAACCGGGGTAATATTAAGATCAATTTAAGTTAATTCAGTTAGGTACTACTTTGTCAAAAATATGTTATTTCGCTACAACACATTCGTTAGAATTAGAACAAATCCAGCATCACTCGTTACTCCAAATTGGTTCAAGTTATACGATTATTATCTATATTAAATTAAGCTCAACATGTACAAGTTAGCATGGTTTTCAACAGCGATCACATCGTATCACAAGCTATCATTACGACCAGTAATTTTACAAATGGATAAGCGGAATGATTGCTGTGTGAACGATGATTTTTATTTTTCACAGGAAACTCGTGTTTTTTTATATCTCACGTAATTAGTGGTATGAGAAGGTACCAAAATAAAGGCTCCATTCCACAGCATCCCACGGCTAAGCTACGCACGTGTAAATAGCTTCACTTTGCATGACAATGTGGGCGGGATCGTGTACTGCGACCCCCTGCCACGCTACGCGCGAAACAAATGCTAGCACACAAGTGAACCGCGCGCAGCTATCGTGGCAAACGTCACATCCACGTAGCAATGGACGGTCGACTTTAGTGATACTTATAAAGCGCTACTTACTTTTTTATGGTTGATGTTGGCAAAATCCATCACCTCCTATAGTTTTTGAAGAGCTTATCAAAGTGTCTGATCAGCAAATCTATTAAAAACTAGACAGGCAAATATTTCAAGCTGCATATTTATTGGGTTTTTATTAACAAAATTAAATAAAAAAGCAATAAAAGTAAAGTATTATTACATGTTTATATTCAACAGAACATGTGGAACAGGTTTTTATCCTGTTCCACAAAACTTGTTTACCATAAAATTATTATCTAACGTACTGACATACTCAGAAGTAACATCACTGAATCTTTTTATTATTAGTTAGTTATGTACCTTTTTCTTTATTTACCTCCAATTAATATTTTATCAACTCAATTTATAGTAATTTCGGCAAGCAGTTAGCATGCCTACTATTATTTACCTACCTAGCTACCTAGCTTTAAGCCCTTTGTAACATCTTTTTTACAATATGGAATGCAAAATAAATGAATATGAATATGAATATGAATATGAATATTTTACGCTACAAATGGCCGATGGCCAAGCTAATGGTATATAAACTCACGTCTTTTTCTCGTGGTGGTAGGCAGAAACTACAGAACGCCACCTGCTGCGACCCTTACATACTCTTTTTGCTTCGTTCACGTTCAAACATTGGCCGATCGATTCAGTAAAAATCTCAACGTGAAAAGTTAAGTGAAGTGAACTGTCATTCTACCTTATGATAGGGAGCGGTCACTTCAAGTTTATTTCACCTCCGTTTTTACGGAGAGATATTCACAGAATTGATCGGCTGGTCATACACGCACGCCGGTTGCGAGTACTACGCACCTGACCTTTCTGAAGAACATCACCAATATGGTCAGTATAATTAGGTAGGTACCGTCCAACGGGGTGAATATGGATGCAGGGGTGAATCTTGACGAAACTTTAAAAGGGATTTTAACATTGAAATAATATAGTTTGTTGCCAAAAAGGACTCCAATGTGTTAACTGTATTATAATTAACGATTAAGTGCCCTTGTTGGCAACAAGTTATATTATTTCAATGTTAAAATCCCTTTTAAAGTTTCGTCCCGATTCACCCCTGCATTACAATTCAATCTGTTTGAAGGTATATCTTTCTATGGCCCCTCTTGGTGTTACCACTCACATCTCGTTTCGTTTCTCTAATCTTTATATGTTTTTATAGATACCTAAGCGAGCATCTTCCCGCATAATACAACCTTACGAGGCCCACTTGGAAGTCTCTTAACCGCCTTCGAACCCAAGCGGGAAGATGTGACAGCAACCTCGTGAAGGGGGGCTACCTCGACGGTATGGCAGCAGGGTGTGGATCTGGGGCTGTGGCGCAAACTATGTCCCACCTCTTTTCCTGCCCTCTGTAACCCAAAAATGCAGCCATAGTGACCTCTGCGCTGCCACAGA
The DNA here is from genome assembly GCA_917490735.1 of Dryobotodes eremita. Taxonomy (NCBI): domain Eukaryota; kingdom Metazoa; phylum Arthropoda; class Insecta; order Lepidoptera; family Noctuidae; genus Dryobotodes; species Dryobotodes eremita. The sequence continues at coordinate 1,295,158 of OU823242.1, read as the reverse complement.
CGATGCCGTGGAAGTGGCGAAGTTTTGGGCCAGCATAATCTAATTCACTGTCGTGCGATCGACACGATCAAGAAGGTATAACCTTGATAACTTTAAAGTTAAAGCGATTGTAAATAAATTAAATTATTAAATCTCCAAACGCCTGTTTGACACTTCCCGTCACCCAAGGGCTGGCTTTTACCTAGGCCAGAGGCTAAGCATTGCCATACAACGTGGCAATGCCGCCAGTCTCTTGGGTACATTACCAGTCGACAGCGATGCGGAGGAATTTTTCGACGCCATTTTTTAGTTGGTTAATAGTTTTAGTTAGGTTAGGTTATTATATTTTAATTGTAAATTCTATTGTAATTTAATGAAATAAAGAGATTGTTGCAAATTAATCGGCTGTTGTTTAATGAATCTCTTCATACAATGCCTGCTATTGTGACCCAAGTTATAATAAAAACTAATAAGGTTGATCACAACACGCGATGGCCTGGTAGCTTGTCAGGTCATGGCGGATTATTAGCTCATACATAAATCATTAATTAAATAAATACAATTTATAAGTAGGAGTACCTTCTTTCGTCCCTTTTCCATAAGTAGTTCTTTAATAAAAAAAAATTGGGCACACCATTCATTCAAAGTGTCTTCACGAATAGTAGGTATCTAAAAGCTATCACACTTACGTGTCAGAAGATAGCAGTTTGTCTTTTTTAGCAGATAATTAAGATGATGACGCTACTACAACTATCTCTGACGTAGGTACTTATCTTGGTCACATTTTAATACACAGCTGGGAACGAACGAGAAAATTCTTAGCCAGGAAAAATACGGACACTCCACACCACACAAAGACTACACATCAGAATCCAGAAGTTTTGTTTTGGGGTGTTTGCTCATGTCGAACATACATAAAACATTTATTTCAAATTAATTCAAATTCAAAATATTTTATCTCACATAAACCTACATGAGCACTTATGTAAGACACAAGCTAGGCGACGGTTCCAATTGGTCGATTCCCGTGGAGAAGAGCCGGCAAAAAACTCCACGGATTCTCTTTGAAACATAATTGGTTTTTACTACGTTTTCAAATTAAGCGATAATAGGTATGGAGGGACAGTATGGGCATGTTATAGAGGTATAAGGAACATGGTGTAAAGTTCACTCATATCTCCATAAAAAAGAGAGGATCTTCCGACCAGACGGGTGTCGCGTCTGGTGGGCAACTGCCCGACTATGATGTCGGGATGTTGTATATATGCTAGTTGTGCGGTAAACTCTGCTTGCGCGATGCAGGGTTTTTAATGACGTCAGTGTGACGCGTAGCTCGCATGTGGCAATGTAGATGCCGCTACAATCTCAACAAGTACCGACTACCAGATAACCTATATAATTTGGTACTTAAGTAATATTTTGTATATAATTATGATACTTTTTTCTTTTTTTTTTCACATACAATCTATGCACAGCCATGTTATATCTTCAGCACCCATGGTGGATTGGTAAAGAACGTCTAAGGCATTAAATCAGCCTTTGTACCTTTGAAGCTCCCGCAGACAGGCGCGACGCGACAGTGCGACGCGACTCTAGTAGAACAATTCCTAAGGAAACTTGTCGGAAATTGGTCTACAAGAGTCGCGTCGCGACACAAGTAAATAATTACTAATAATTATTGACAAGTAAATAAATATACATAATTCTAATCGACAAATAAAACTATGACGCATTATCTATTTTTAAATTCAGAATCCTTGAAACGTTTTGGGTTACTGTGTCATTTACCTTCCTAGCTATATCTATATCCATAGAGTTATTTTATGACGGCCAATTAATTATCATTTTATTCTTAAAGTACTTAAGTAGTTTATTATTTATTTTATGAGAGCAACTTTTTGTTTGTAATGTGTCAAGTCTATTAAAACGTTACAATATTTTGCTGGTATATCTGTTTATTGGAACATCTCCTGCCCGCGACATCGTCCGCGTGAAATTTCTGGTTCCCCCGACCCAACTCGTCGCATCGCATCGCCTTTTTTTTTTGCGAGTTGTTGTGTCAGACTCTAACTGACTAAAACCCACCCGTGTTCCTTCAGTTGCCTGTGCGCCAGGGCCTTGGTAACTATTTCGAACAATCCGCGACCCCGGCAGGCATCGGCACTATTGGACCCCGTTACCCCCCCAGGGTGTCTCTTCCTGCGGCGGCTAGGGGCGTGAGGGCGCAACGATTGCCTCTCCCTCACGCGCTCCGCCTCCTCCTTCGCGGCATCGCGTCGCCTGCGCGCGCTATTACTTCGTTTTCTGATGGTGAATGATTTTTAAACGTTTTATTAAATCTGAAACGGTTGATAATAAAAAGTGGTACATAAGAGTGCTTCGTCATCCTCATCCTCATCATCGTCATCCTACGTTAGTACAATTTTTCGACAAATAGTAGGTACAACAATCTGCTCGTGCGCAATAAAAAGGACCGCCTCGTTGGTCTAGTGGCCTGAAGCGCTACCGCTGAGCATGATAAATAAATAAATGATTTTATTTCTGTAAGTAGGTTTGAACAAACTTTTACACGTCAATCATATTTTAAAAACTAGGTCGGCGTTTCCTATTTGACTACTCTGAGAAGAAAGGCCGAAACAAACTCAGAAGTCACAGTCTCTTTTAAAGTCCAGAAATAATCTTGGTCAGATCATGTGGAGACCATGTAGATTTGTGTCTGAAATGGTCTTTTGAGGAAAAACCACACAGATTGAGTGGATCTGTCCAGTCAGTGAACGCATTTGTCAGTAATCGTGCAGCTCAACTCAGAACTTAAGGAACTTAACGATTCGACAAACAATAGGTACCAAAAGAAAGGACATTTGGGTAGGTCGCATAAATTACTCAATCTGCCAGACTATGTTTAAAACTGAGAAGAAAATAAAAAAATAACAATGACCCACATAGTCTTTACATTCACAATAATTATAATAATATACTATTTTACAAAGTAAATATTGTTATTATAGTATAGATATAATAGCATTGAATGAAACAAGTTTTTTCAAACGAATACATTAGATTAAATTTACCAACTATTCTTAGTTGCTACACTTGAAACCTTCATACCTAATTACTACCATTATCCTTGTCCCATAAGATAATAAAAAAGCATACCACCGACAAACTCAATCCTGTAACCGAATTATCCCGTAAATTCGAAATTGAATTTTTCTTGAGTTAATCTTGTTTGTATTCAAATTTTAATTATATCATTCTGGCGTTTGAATAAAAACTTTTGTTCTGACCGCTATGTGTTTTTCAGGCGATTCGTGTGTATATGGCATCAATGCATTCCTTAAAGTAGTGACAATAAATTTGAGCCACGCAAGTATGGAAATATAGTAGATACAAATGTGAGGAACTATAAGTTCCACCAACTTATCAGCTGCTCAGCCTTTTGAAATCCGACTGGCAGTTCCAGAGATTACCCCCTACATACAAACTTACGAACTAAAAAACAAACAAACAAATTTTACCTCTTTATAATATTAGTAGGTATAGATTAAAAACGTTTGTTGCAATCGTCGAAGTGTCAACGGCTTTACATGTCGTAAGAGACAGGATGCAAAAAAGTATAATTCGTGGAATGAAACGCATAAAGAAGTTTCATTCTGTGCTCAAGTACTAAGCTCAAGCTTGCTGGGGCGGCTATAGGGTAGTGATCGTAGTTGCGTATGATTGGCATTCACGGCCGGTTTTTTACTGATCCTTGTCACCGTGCAAGACTTCAGAGTGTGATAACAGGCATAATCGCTGATCTTTATCCGAATGCGTCATGTAGAGAAGAGTGAACACAAGCCCCCTAGCTAGGTTGTGTTGTAAAGTGTCACATCCCGATTACTACTTCGGTATGGACCATGTAACGATACTTGAGTCTCCCAATTTAGGGAGTGAATCGTAGAGTCCGAAAAAACCCTCTTTCTTAACAAGGTGGATGATTTTATCAAATTGCATCCACGAAACAGATGGATTTCCCGACTAAATGAGATTGGAAGTAAATGAGTTTTAAATAAATAATAGACAGGCAATTGGTATCGTATGTACCTACATCCGCTGATGGTAAATGGTCACTAAGTTTTGCAAAAACAAAAAAGAACATGTCACTAGGACAACTAGTTATAGTCAGACAAAAAGTATTTCAAGAAAACACAAATAAATAAAACGTCAGCCATTTGCCATTAACAGCGATGTGGACGAATTTTTTGATGCCCAATGCACTGTTCCCTTTTTATATACTTGTACATAACATAGGTACACATTTTAGCGTTAGCTTGTATATTATATTTAAGTTAGTCAAAATAAATAAATAAAAACTTGCTGAATATTTGATTCAACTGTAAGTGTACCTACTGCGTACGTGTTTATTGGTTGTGAGTCATGTAAATAAAACAACTGTTTACGGCGAGTGCTAGTACATAACTAAAATGTGTAATTATTTATTTGATTATTATAATATCTGACCTACATACTAATCGTTAGCTGACGTTGCACCACATTATTTCCCCCTTAAAAAAAAAAACTTTTTTACATTTACATTTTGTAAGTACACCTACATAACAGTATACCAAGTTATTAACTATATAATTAAAACATACTTAGTGATATTTTAGTTCAAATTTGTCATTGTCATTAAATTACATCAAAAACAATTAGTAAATAAAAGTCTTGTATTACACTATGCCGTTACACTTTTCTTCTAGTTTTCTTTGTGAAAAACGATGCTGCAAACGCGTTTAGTGACGTTCTTCATACGTTTTGTGCTCCCTGTGGTCCGTTTGGATGTTGACTGCAACGCATGGAGATCGTTGGGACCCGAGCCACCTGAGCTTGTCTGCTATCAATATGACGTATTACCTTCTTGTAGAACCTTTTTCTACACTTTTTGTACAGGCAGAACACTAACACTGCGACGGCGATGATGAAAATGCCACCCATGGTTATTTCCGTGATTGAAACGTTGGATCCTCCAGACCCGGCGGCGGCGGCGGTTTGAGCCACCACGATCTCTTCCTTTGAGCCCCAGCTTCCCATTTTTCTAAAAATCGATAGTTTCTTCAGAGTGCTTGTGTTATAACAATGTGTTATTACTGCGGTGATTTGCTTGTTTGTGTTGTACGATTGTATTTTACTTCAATTCGTCTTTTTCTTCTGCTGATCTGGCTGTATTGTAAATCGTACCACCGGACGTATGACGCGACCTGAACGTGTCGTGTTCGGCGCGGTCTTATTATTTTCCGCTGGCTCGACATTCTTGTGGTCGTTTACTAGACTACTGCTACTTTTCATGTGTGCTAAAGGTTCGTTTACCTTTTCATCACTTAAAATGTAGGCTGGTTTTAATCTGTCCACTGTTATTATTGATGTTCTCTTTGGCATTTGAATCTTGAAATGTTTTTCTTGCTTCTCTAATACTTTATAGGGGCCTTCGTATGACGGGGTTAGTGGTTTTTTCACAGCATCCGTTCTGACGTATACATATTCGCATCCTTTCATATCTGGATGAATAAATGGTTTATGACTTGTGCTATGGTGCTTGTTAATAAACGGGCTTAGGTTTGCCATTGTCTTCTGGAGAGTCTGTGCATAAGTTTCTGGTGATGTATATTGCGTTTTCGGCTCGATAAACATTCCAGGGAGACGTATGTTGGTTCCGTATAACATTTGTGCTGGGCTTATATTTTCTTTCAGTCTTAGCGCTGCTCGTAATCCTAGTAGAACTATGGGTAATTCGCTCGACCAGTTTGTCGTATTACCGCGCGCGATTAACGCGGTTTTCATTGATCTATGCCAGCGTTCAACTAAGCCATTTGACTGTGGATGGTAACTTGTAGTCCTGGTTTTCTTAATACCAAGTGACTTGGTTAGAGTAATAAATAAGTCTGACTCGAACTGTCGTCCTTGGTCCGTGGTTATGGTGTTTGGGCATCCGAATCTCGCTATCCAGGTGTTTAAGAGAACTTCCGCTACGACTTTTGCTGTTATCTCTGCTACTGGTACAGCTTCTGGCCATCTTGTTTCCCTGTCAATCATTGTCACAATGTATCTGTTGCCGTTAGATTCTGGTAATGGGCCGACAATGTCTATGTGCACATGATCTAAACGTGCTGTAGATGGAAATGTTCCGATTGGGGCCGAGTTGTGCCTGTGTGTCTTGCTTTTCTGGCATGCATCGCATGTTTTCGCCCAAATACCAACGTCAGTATTCATGCGCGGCCAGAAGTAGTGCTCGGTGATCATTTTCTTTGATAATCTTATGCCTGGATGTGTTATATTGTGCATAGTGTCGAATACTTGTTTTCTAAGTAACTTCGGCACATACGGTCGAAATTTTGATTTTGAATTTTCGCAAAGTAGTTGTCTCGTTCCTGTTAGTTGCATACTTTTCCAGCTAAGGTTGTTTTTGTTTAACAGCTGAGTGAGTTCAATGTCATTGCGTTGCATATCTGCTAACTCATTCCAATCCACAGGTGTCGGGCAATCTATTTGTTGGACTCGCGATAATGCATCGGCCACTGGGTTCATATTACCGGATAGGTGACGGATGTCTGTTGTGAACTGTGCAATGAACTCGAGATGACGTAGTCGCCTTGGGGCTATCATTTTACTTGTGGAGTTTTGTTTAGTAGTGAAGGCGTGACATAATGGCTTATGATCGGTGTATATTATCACCTCTCTTCCCTCGACATAAGGTTGAAAATGCGTTACTGCCATATAAACTGCTAGCAATTCTCGATCATATGTGCTGTATCTTGATTGCGTTTCACTCAGTCCCTTTGAGAAAAAGGAAAGCGGCTTCCAGTTTCCGTTTTCATACTGTTGTAAAACGGCGCCTACGCACGTTTGAGATGCATCTGTCATGAGTGATAGCGAGGAATGCGTTGTTGGTGAAGTCAATGTAACAGCGTCGCTTAGACTTGCTTTACATTGTTCGAATGCTTCTAGTGCCTCCGGAGTCCATTGTATTTCAGTTTTGTCATTTTTCTTCGAGCCAATGAGGTATTTGTTCAACCGAGCTTGATGTTGGGCTGCTTGTGGTATGTTGTTCCGGTAAAAATTAATCATCCCTAAAAATCTTCGTAATTCTTGCACAGTTTTTGGTATTGGGTATTTGGTGATTGCTTCGACCTTGTCTGGTAATGGTTTGATGCCGTCTTTTGTGATCTGATATCCGAGAAATTCTACTTGCGGTTTGCCCAGTACGCATTTGGCTTGATTTATTGCGATGCCGTGTTCGTCTAACCGCTTGAACACTTCTTGTAAATGACGTCGGTGATCGCTGATTGATGATGACGTCACTAAAATATCATCTATATATACAAAGATAAAGTCGAGTCCCGCTAAGACTGTGTTAAGGAATCTGACAAAGGTTTGACCTGCATTTCGTAGTCCGAACGGCATTCTTGGGAATTCGAATAGACCGAACGGGGTGATTACTGCAATCTTCTCTACATCTTGTACTGGTATCTGGTTATATGCCCTTTTTAAATCAATCGTTGAGTATATACTGGTTCCTGGTAATAGGTATGTGAAGTCTAGTACTCTTGCAATCGGGTATCTATCCGGTACAGTGATCGCGTTCAATCTCCTATAATCACCACATAGCCGCAACTCGCCATTTTTCTTTGTCGTCACGTGCAAAGGGCTTGCCCACGGGCTCTTGGAAGGCCTGCATAACCCTGCCTCTAGCATGTGCTCTATCTCTTTCTTCACTCTTAGGTATTTGTCCGCCGGCAATGGTCTGGACTTGGAGTAAACAGGGTGTCCGTTGGTGATGATTTGATGAACTACGTCGTGCTTAGGTTGTGACTGAGCGTCAAGAGGTTTCAAAATGTTCGGGTAATTTTCTAAAATGTCTGCATAATCTTCGGTTAAATTTACTGTCCGAAGTGTTGGTGTGCTTGACTTCATTAACTTTACGTTTCTCTGAAGTCCAGTCGTACCATCTATTAAACGTTTATTCCGGATATCCACCAAAATGTTATTTTTTTCTAGAAAATCGGCTCCCAGTATTGGTTGCGTAATGTCAGCCACGATGAAAGTCCAACGATACGGCCGTCTCATATTCAAATTTAACGTCAGCGTTTTGTCGCCATATGTTTTAATTTGCGTTCCGTTTGCAGCGTATATTTTATATGTGTCATCTGTTTTTAAACGGTTTCCCACTCTAGGTATTGCTGAAATATTAGCGCCAGTATCAACCAAAAAACGATACCCACTTTTTCGGTCGGTAACGCAAAGGCGGTTTGAAGGTATGATAGCGCTGACGACCGCCTCTGTCAACGCTGAACTCAGTTTTCCGATGGCTTCTTCCAACTGCATGGTTTTTCACAGTTCCGGGCTCGATTCCTATGCCGGAAATGATATTTGCATAACCAATTGGGACTGTCGGGTGTAATCCTCGTCCTCGAGTGGGATCTTGGGCGCGAATGGCTTCGATTAGGTCTATAATTACGACGTCCATTATCGTATGAGTTGGTTTTCAAAGCTGCAATTTCCATGGTCAGCTTACTCATCTGATTGACTAACTCAACCATAAGCTGTGTTTGACCGCTTGAAATTTCAGACACTTCACCTGATCTTCCTTCCAAAATCTTGTCTGCTATAGCGGCGAGGTTGTCGAGCTTTTGATCTTGACTGACCATTAATACTGCTCGAACGTGATCAGGGAGTCTTGACATCCACAAGCTATGCAGGGTTTTTTCGGCCACCTGGCTCTTACGTGCCAATTCCCTCATTCGTCTCAATAGTTGCGACGGTTTTTGGTCGCCTAGTTCCACTTCACTGACCAGTTTTTGGAATTGTCGCTCCTCTGACTCTTCGTAAACGGCCAGGAGTCTTTCCTTAATGGCACCATATTTATTGGTGGCAGGGGGTGACATTATTATGTCGGCTACCTGACTTACTGCGTCTTTGCGGAGCTTGGAAAGCACGACGCCGTATTTTGCTTCGTCGCCCTGTTTTTGGGGAGCCATCATTGTCTCGAACTGAGCGAACCACACTCTGGGCATCTCGATCCAGAAATCCGGTATTTTTGAGGATATGCCAAGTGCTGCAATTTCGGCCTGACTGACGTCCGTCGCTCCGCATATTGGCGTCCCACTTCCACAATTTCCGCTTGGATTCATGTCTTCGATAACTATGTGCCTCTTGAAAACCAAACCAGGGAGATCCGCTTGTGGAAGGCTGATAAGGATAAGGTTGTGCAGTGCAGTTATCACGACACGGGAAAATCACGAGAAACAAATTTTAAATCGCGGCGCGCGTTAGTACTGTTCGATATCGGGGTCACCAGATGTAAGTGTACCTACTGCGTACGTGTTTATTGGTTGTGAGTCATGTAAATAAAACAACTGTTTACGGCGAGTGCTAGTACATAACTAAAATGTGTAATTATTTATTTGATTATTATAATATCTGACCTACATACTAATCGTTAGCTGACGATGCACCACACAACAATAATTTATACGCGAGTACTCGGAAATCGAATCACCATAAAAACATAAATCAACTTTTTGTTTTTTGTTATATAGCATTAATTTTAAAGTAGTCTTCGTGTCTAATCCTAACTAACCCTAACTATCCTAATCCTAACTTCCTAACTATAATATAATAATTAATAATTAATATATGAATAATATTAATAATTTAATAATTAATAATATTAATAATATAATATAATAATATATAATAATAATAATATTATAAACGCGTAAGTTTTTTTTTTTTTTTGGAATTTCTCCTGTATCGTGGGTGCTTTACAAACATAAACTCACATACACAAACAGCCAGACCCGGAACAACTACTGGTAGGTCATACAAATATTTGCTCCGTGCGGGAATCGAACCCGTGACACGCAGCGCAGCAGTCAATCGCTTAACCACTGCGCCAACCATGCCGTTTGTTTGTTTGTTACCTTTTCACGCCTAAACCACTGAACCGATCATCCTGAAATTTTGCATACACGTTGTCAGGGGTACAGAAACGGACATAGGGTACCTTTTATCCCGCGAAAGAGTACTGTTCCCGAGGAAAACAACAATAACGTTCTTATGATAATAGATGGCGCCACGTGTCTTTCGAATCATGATTGAATTATAACCCGAATTGATAGTCAAAGTCTAAATTAACGCGAGTGAAGCCGCGGGCAAAAGCTAGTATCTTATATATAAAAAATCTCATGTCACAGTGTTTGTCATCGAACTCCTCCGAAACGGCTTGACCGATTTTTATGTTTTTTTTTGTGAATATTTGGTAGGTCTGAGAATAGGTAAAGTATATTTCATAACGCTGCAGGTGAAACCGCGGGGCGCAGCTAGTAATTCATATTTATGCAACAAAACCACAAAAAACCAGAGATTTATGATCAAATCAACCGTACAGGTGGAGTTTTTTATAAAACTTTTTTATTCGATTTAGTTGAAACTTATAGCTCCTCACACTTTTATGTAAGTGAGGGGCTCCTAACTAAATAATAATAGCCGCACGGGGCGATTGAAGGTTAAGGAAGGAAAGGAAGGTTAAGTTAGACAGCTCACTGGTGCGGAGCCTCACCCAGAGGACTAAGTCTCTCTTAGTTATTAGGTTCTAACATAGTTTTTAAGTTCATACTAACAATATAAATGTAATTTAAAAGTTAATGGATCAATGGTTGTCTGAATAAATTAAATTATTATTAAGGAACGCTTGCCGCGGTCGGTTCGTGGATGGGTGACCAAGACCCCTCCGTACCTCAAAATGCACGTTAAACCGTTGGTACTGGCTGGCATTCGTAAATCTTTGACCGTTGTTACGGGTAGTCAGAAACCCAAAAGTCTGACAACCAATCATACCAAGGGGTATCGTGTTACCCAGTAACTGGGTTTTGGAGGGTAGACAGGCAGTCTCTTCAAGTAAAATACTATTATTCAGCTGGATCCGGTTAGATTGGAAGCCGACCTCAACATGTTGGGAAAAGGCAGGCAGATGAGTTCCACCAACTTATCATCTTACTTAGCCTCAAACTTGTATCTACTATATTCCCATACTTAAATAATCAGCCTATAATGTTCCCACTGCTGGGACACAGGCCTCCTCTCTGTGAGAGGGAGTGGGCCGTAATCCAACACGCGGGCCCAGTGCAGGTTGGTGGATGTCACATGTCTTCGATTTTTTTTGGTTCTAGGACATGCCGGTTTCTTCACGACGTTTTCCTTCACCGTTTTGGAAGCAGTGATGATGAAATTAAATACACAAAGTGAAGTGCCTGCCTGGGTTCGAACTCGCGGCCTACAACTCGTAAGTCGGGGCCGATACCACTGGGCCACCACTGCTCTGTATTTCCATACTTGCGTTGCTCAAATTTATTGTCATTATTTTATGGAATGCATTGACGCACTATAATACACACGAATCGCGCGAAAAACGCAGCGGCGCGCGGCGTCAGAACAATTTCTAAGTATACTCAGCTGTTTAGTAAACAATAACAAAGTTAGTTAACTGAGCGGTAAGTTGATATTATTGTTGTGATAATGATAAGAAAGAAAAAAGAAACAAAGAAAGAAAATATGTTTATTTGCGGTAAACATGACGCAAAAAAAAACGCAAGTACAAAACAGAACGAATTGGGGGGAAATATGCGTCAAATCCACGCATAACGGCAATCGCTCAGCATAATGCTACGACCCTATGCAAGACAGAGCCCCAGCGCTGGTTTTCAGCGACAGCCGGCGTTCACGTGATGACGTTACGTCAACCAGTGCGGCATACGGAAATTTAAAATACAAAAATAAGAAATAAAATAAATACATTATACCTAGTTCTAAGTGTATAATATATACACATAATATTTATAAAGTGGAAGTGGAGTGGTTAGAGGGTAATGTTATAATCGCTATATTGTAGCATGTAATAAAATAAAAGAATACAGTTTTTTTTGTAAAATAAGTGTTGAGAAGTCTTAATAAGACGTTGCGAGTCTTAGGACAATTGTAAGGAAAACATAGGCGACTATTAAAAGAAAAAAAAAGCGGCCAAGTGGTAGTCTGATACATTAAAAAAAAAAATAAAAAAAAAAACACGTTTCTTGTATGGGGAACCACTTTAGTCTTTTTATTATTTTTAATATCGGTTAAAGTAATACACACTCTGTGAAAATTTCAAGTGTCTACCTATTACGTTTTAAAAGATACAGCTCTGTGACAGACGGACGGACAGCTTAGTAATAGGGTCCCGTCGCCATCCTTTAAGTGCGGAACCCTAAAAAGAATCCGTGAAAGCCGCGCCCACTTAATGAAGTATCAGGTATAATGTAATTGTACAATGTAAGGAATATTCCATTATCCTCGCGTGAACCGAGACGTCATAAGTTTTGTATAAGCAACGGAACGACATTATCATTACGCGTAATCGTCTGTAATTCTAGATAATATGCATTTTAAGCGGGTACAGCTGACGGCAAAGGTGTTTCGGTGTGAAAAAAGTGTTTTGTAAAATGATTTGCGTCAAAGATAAGGAAAAAATCTGAAAATAATTAATTACGAACCAATCTATGCTACAGACGTCTTTGACAAGTTGAAAAATTTATATAATTAATGTTTTAAGTTTTTAAATCTTTTCCTGCTTTGGATTGATAAAGAATTCGTTTTTGTTTGTCTGTCTAGTTACAAGATCTACGCCTTAATTATTTAAATTAAATAAATGTAGATAGGTACCGGGTAGCAAACTAAAGAAAACCTTCCTTCATATTGTATGAGCAACGACAGTGCACGTTTTAAACTAAGTGGCGATCTAGTTTGCAAATGCAACGTAGAAAATTATAATATGAAATGATGATTTGATAATTTGCGTTTACAATTTGGTTTTTAACAATACACAGGTAATAGACCTTACTCAAGCATAATATTTTTTTAATATTTTTATTATTGCAAAATTGAAAGTAAGTATTTGTTGATAAAGTCGAGATTTGTTTGAAATACCTGATTGGAATTTTACCTAGCTATTTGATGCTTCGTCTTAGAATATAAATTCTGTTGAAGAATGTCTTCACGAGTTCCACGAAACCGATCCGCGATCAACTAATGTTTGTTTCGTGGCACGATTCGCACGGCGAGGCTCTGAAGCAACATTACACCAGGGACTGTGAACAGCTAACTAATTCTATGCTTAAATTTTTTTCTTTGTTTTTACTAAATGATTTCCACATGCTAAGTTTACTGAATCATGGTTGCATTGATTGCAGTAATTATGAAATACACACAGAGGCAAATGTAATGAGAGAGTCCTACAACTCCCTCTTTGGTGTATTATAAAAATACGTTTGAAATATCTCGTGTGTTTTAAATTGAAATGCAGCTCCAATACAAAATCCTATTTGGCACGCAGCCTTACTGGCACATCAGAATCACTTACTGCACCAAAAGTGATCTGTGCTAATATTATAAAAAAGCTAAAGAGTTTTATTTTTGCTTGAACGCGTTTATCTCTGAAACTACGAGTCGGATTTGAAAATATTTTTTTGCATTTAATAGGCCAATTCTTGAGGAAGGTAATGTGGTTGTTATTTTAAAACATTGAGTATCTTACGACTTCTGCGTGAGTTAAGTCGCAGGCAGTAGCTAGTAATAAATATACGTGTGAAATATCTCACGTGTTTTGTAATCTCAAAGGCTTTCAATTGAAATACAGCTCCAATAGAAACTCGTACCTATGTGACACAGCCTTACTGACACATGACAAATCTTTTGTGTTTTAGTGTAGACAGCTAATCAGAATCACTTACTGCACCAACAAAAATAAACAACAAATCAGCCTGTGTTGTCCCACTGCAGGGCAAAGGCCTGCCCTTCCTTTTTCCACCAAAGGTGAATGACATATAAGACGAAAAAAGTGGGCACTTATGTTGTACCTCTAGGTATATACGTTGGATGCGCGTCTCCAAAATGACATCATACGACAACCGTCTAAATGCCTGCTATTTATGATGATCACGAATATTCACGGAATTCACGTTGAAATATGTCGCATAATATTTTATTATTATTATCATTAAAAACCATCTCGTTTGTAAGTAAAAAAGTTAACAGAACACCTAGTTTGTATTCTTTTTCCTGGCTATGATAACGGGACGCCATATCTTATTGACAGCGTAATTTTATACATTTTACGAGAATTATTAGACGTGAAAATTTTTTGAGTGAGCGTCAACATTATTTATTGTACTACAAATGAATGCATCCTCGTAACACAAAAAACGTGGAGAACTACAGGTAGTCAGTAAAAATGACTCGAAGAAGGGCAAAAACTTGTTAAAAGCAAACTGGAAATGAATTAACGACAAGATTTTTTTCACATTTTGAGAAAAAAAAAAAAAACTTTTATATTAATACCCAACTCAAGCCAGTATCAAAACGTCACGAGTCATTTCATTTTATAGCTCATCTCGGAAAAAGATTACATAACGTAACACGTTTGTACGCGAGTGTACAGTCAAGACAGTTCTTAAAGCTGTCTCACGCATGTCCAACTGTTTAGCCGCACAGAGACAATTTACCCAGTTCAATCGCGATCGTTATGTCAAATGTTCGAAATTTGTTAATTAACTCGTCACTAGATGGCGTTGCTCCATTTCGATCGTATTGTACATCGCGGTGTCAAGATTCTCCGCCGATAATATAAGGTCTTTGTATTAAGATAGCTTTTTAACCACTTCAATTCTAAGGTGTAACCACTACATCTACGAATAAACCAGGCTTGAGGTTAGTGTCGGTTTTTTGGTCCGCACTCCCAAGTAAAAAGTGAAATATTCTTTCAATTAACCCCAGTGTACTAACCCCCCTAGTCGAGGGTTATTCATGGTCCTTCGAGTCGGAAGTGGCAAGGGCTGCTCCAGCGATATCAGGTGTGTTCTCCTAATTGGACGGAGAATCATCAACCCCATACGCTCCTGCTGAGTGATCTTGGAAGGTGAGAGAGGGAGATAGCAATACCGGATCCAGTTGCGGGAGGTACGGAGGAAGGAGTACCAAACAGCGGCAAGCAAGCTGCAGACGACTAAGGTCGTAAGGAAGTGAGTGATAGTGCCGAAAATCGTGAGTACTTTGTGAATTATTATGTGTCAAGCAAAAGTGAACTTTATTGCCTAGAAGATTTAAACTTTAAATTTTAATTTAGTAAATTTTGAACTTAGAATAATTTAATGTGTGCATGTTTAGACTTAGGTAGATTTAAGCCAATTGTGTTCAGAAGGGGAACCTATGCCCGATTTTTTTGTAAAGTTTAAAGTGTCAAACACTTAGAAAAATTTCTTTGTTTACATCGACTTGTAAAATTTTCGATAACTTTTTGGACTTGTAGTTTTTTAAACTTTTTTCAAACACTTAGAAAAATTTCTTTGTTTACATCGACTTGTAAAATTTTCGATTACTTCTTGGACTTGTAATTTTTTAAACTTTTTGTCAAACACTTATAAAAATTTCTTTGTTTACATCAACTTGTAAAAATTTCGTGAATTTTTTTGGACTTTTAGATTGTTAAACTAACTTGTTTTATAAATTGTTTGGATTACATACTAACTTCAAAATGTCTTTGCAATCACATGTTAAAGTACAGGATGATATTTACGCTCGGTTGTTAAGAGCTAAAAGTAATTTTAAAAAGTCGCCAAAGGATAGAATTACCAAGCAGTATATAGAGACCAGGTTGGAAATTGTGGAAGAGTTGTGGGCGCAATTTAGTTTAACACATACACAAATTGTTAAGGATTTTGAACCTAAGGAATTGATATCTTCACCCTACTCTGTAAAAGAAGTTTATTTTAATACGGAAGAATTATATTTAGATTTAAAATGCGAGTTAAAAACTGTATTAAATGACATAAAGGGTATTGATGTTTCTCCGGTTGCGGGGTCATCATCAAATAATGTTTCCGAAGGAAAAGGCACATACATAAAGTTGCCCAGAATAACTATCCCAACATTTTCGGGGAAATATACTGAATGGCCGACTTTCCGAGATTTGTTTGTATCGGCAATACATAAAAACAGCACTATTGATAATGTTCAAAAGTTACACTATTTAAAAAGTTATTTGACTGGGGAAGCCGAGCAGCTCTTACGTCATATACCAATTTCAGAAGCAAATTATGACAGGTGCTGGACTCAATTGGAGACCAGGTATAACAATAAAAAATATTTGTCTCACTGTATTTTGAAAACTTTGCTTAGTCAAAAGAATATAGTACAAGAGTCAGCTAGTGCTTTAAAGGAATTAATGGACACAACATCAGATTGCCTAAATGCACTTACTAATTTAGATATTGATATAGCTTCATGGGATATTTTGATCATTCATATCATAACGTTGAAATTAGATTCAGACAGTAGAAAGGATTGGGAACTAAAGGTAACTAGCAACACTGATTCAGATAAGCTGCCTACATTTGAACAGTTTAAAGATTTTTTAACAAGCCGTTATAGGGCATTTGAATTCCTAGAAACTAAGTCAAGTAAAAATAATGTTAATGTTAGTAAGGCAAAGGTTTTTCACACGGCAACCAATGCGCCCATGGTTTGTCCGCTTTGTAATAACGAGCATAAATTAAGAAACTGCAAGCAATTTGTTAGCCAGGATGTGGATACTCGGCGTAGGTTTGTGCAAACTCACAACTTATGTTTTAATTGTTTGGGGCACAACCACTCTGCCAGGTTTTGCAAATGTACAGCCACTTGTCAAGTATGTAAGCGTAGACATCACTCCTTGTTGCATCCTAAAGGTGAGCAGGAGTCTAAGGGAGAGAAAGGAAATTCGTCTAGCGATAGTGTTTTGCAGACGAAAGAACATACAATTGGAGTAGAAGCTGAAAACAAGGTAGTAACTTGTTTTTCTAAAGGTACAGCGAATAACCAGGTCCTATTAGCCACGGCTCTAGTGAGGGCTGTATCGAAAAATGGGGCTAGGTATACAATCAGAGCCTTGTTAGACCAAGGCTCACAGGCATCTTTTGTGACAGAACATACTGTCCAGAGTTTAGGATTACAGAAAAAACCAGCTAAAGGATTAATAACTGGTATAGATGCTAATAACAAATTATTACTGAATTCGGTTGTTGAGGTTACTATTCAGTCTAGGGTCGATCCATCGGTTGAACTTGTAGTCAAAGCATATGTTCTCAAATCGATTACGTCTTTATTACCTGGTAGGGACACGGTATATTTAGATTGGGCACAAGTTAACGATATAAAATTAGCGGATCCTAGATATAATAGACCGGATAAAGTGGATATGTTGTTAGGAGCTGAAATTTATAGTCAAGTTTTACAAAACGGGTTAAAGAAAACTCCTGGTGGTAGCACTCTAGCTCAATGTACTTCATTGGGATGGATTTTATCAGGAACAGTAGCTTCCGCTGCTCAGAGTACATCAAATATTACAGTGATGCATGCTCACCTTGGTGATGATGAAGTCCTGAAAAAATTCTGGGAATTAGAAAGGGAACCACAAAATAAGAAACGTATACTTACCGAAGAAGAAACACGATGCGAAGAGATATTTAAGGCTACAACTGTAAGAGACAATGACGGTCGTTACGTAGTTAACTTACCATTCAAAAGTCAAGATCCGTCCTGTAAATATGGCGAAGCAAGAAAAGTAGCTATTAACAGATTTTACGCATTAGAAACTAAACTTAGTAAAAACACAGATTTAAAAACAAAATATGAGGAAGTTATCAACGAATACTTGCAGCTCGGTCACATGAGGCCAATAACCAAAGCAGAAGAACAAAATCAATACGCAGTGTACTTGCCTCATCATGCGGTTGTACGGAACGATAAAGACACAACCAAGGTTAGGGTTGTCTTTGATGCTTCCTGTAAGGGAAAAAATGGAATATCACTCAACGATGACCTAATGATTGGTCCAGGGCTGCAACCAGATCTGAGACATTTACTGATTCGTTGGAGAACGCACCGTATTTGTCTAGTTTCAGACATTATCAAAATGTACCGAATGGTGCGCGTGGCCGACCACCATACCGATTTTCAACGCATCGTGTGGAGAGACAACATAAAATCTTCAATTAAGGATTATAAATTACTTACGGTTACTTTTGGTACCTCTTCGGCGCCCTATTTAGCAGTCCGAGCGATGCAGCAAGTAGCGCACGATGAAGGAGTTAAATATCCATTAGCAGCTGAAAGAGTACTTAAGGACTACTACATGGATGATCTTATGACTGGTTGTGACTCGATAGAAGAAGGCATGCAGATCTATAGCCAAATGAATAAGTTATTAGCAAAAGCAGGATTCACCTTACAAAAATGGTCAAGCAACAGTAGTGAATTACTAGAGAAGATCATCGGTGAAAGGCACTCGTACAAAGGACAGGATGGTGTAGAAAGGGAGATCAACATAAAACAGGATGAAATATTAAAAACGTTGGGACTTACCTGGAACCGAAGCTGCGACACCTTCCAGTATTCTGTTCAGTTGCCTCTGCTGCAGGAACCTGTAACTAAAAGGAAAATGTTATCAGATATAGCAAGACTATTTGATCCTTTGGGATGGGTCGCTCCTGTGATCGTAGTAGCAAAAATTTTAATTCAAAAATTATGGATTTCTGGAATTGGCTGGGATGAGGAAATTCCATATGAAATAAAAAAGGAATGGTTTACTTACCGGCAGGAGCTGAAAGGTTTAACGGAATTTTCAATACCTCGATGGTTGAAAATGAAACCCGGTGACAAGCAGGTTGACTTGCATGGATTTTGCGACGCGTCAAAATCAGCATACGCCGCAGTAATTTATGCACGGGTAGTAGATACTGACGATAGTGTTTATGTTACTTTGATCACGGCGAAAACTAATGTCGCACCTATAAAAACAGTATCAGTGCCTCGATTAGAGTTGTGCGGAGCAGTCCTCCTAGCAAAGCTGCTTTCTGAAGTCTCCGAAGCGATGGGAATCGGTAAATCTAATTTGTACTATTGGACCGATTCAGAGATCGTGTTAGCGTGGCTAAATAGTCATCCCAACAAATGGAAGACATTCGTGGCTAATCGCGTTTCTGAAATTTTGAGCATCAGTGAACCACAGCAATGGAATCATGTTCAGTCAAAAAGCAATCCTGCAGATTGCGCTTCACGAGGTTTATATGCGTCGGAATTTGTAAATTTCAAGTTGTGGGTAGAAGGTCCTGAGTTTCTGAAGGATAAAATTAATCTATATGGCAAACGCAAAGCAGTAACAACTAATATAGAAGAACTAAAGGTGCATGTAATATCAGACGATAATTTTATTTGGGATAAATATTCATCACTTACCCAATTAGTTCGAATGGTAGCATATTTAAGACGTCCTTTAGAGTTGAGAAAACCGAAAGCTGAAAGAAGGTGTCTTAAATTTATAACGGCAGAAGAATTGAGATTGGCGTTGGAGACATGTATCAGGGTATGTCAAGGTCAAAACTTCGAAGCGGTAATTCTGGATCTGCAAAAAGAAAAGCCTCAAAGAAAGATGTTCAAGTCTTTAAATCTTTACCTCGATTCTGTTAAAATCCTGAGGGTGGGCGGCAGATTGGAACGTTCCGATCTTGACATGGATCGTAAAAATCCAATGTTAATCCCAAGTAATAGTTATTTTACCAATCTTCTTATTGCCGACGCACATAATAGGAATCTTCATGGCGGTCCTCAATTGATGCTCAACTACTTATGCACGAAGTATTTTATTCAGGGAGCTAAGCGGTTGGTTACTGCATACGTGCGAAAATGTGTAATTTGTTTGCGTTATGCAGCTTCTACTCAACCTCAATTAATGGGTCAACTACCACCTGCACGGGTTACACCAAATAGGCCGTTTAGGAGCAGCGGGGTAGATTATGCTGGTCCTATTCAGTTAAGGGCATCAAGGGGTAGGGGTCACCATGCGTATAAGGGATACATTTGTTTATTTATCTGCATGGTGACTAAAGCTGTCCACATTGAGGTTGTAAGCGACCTAACAACAAAGGGGTTTCTTGCCGCTTTCAAAAGGTTTGTGGCAAGACGCGGTCAATGCAAGGATATATGGAGTGATAATGGAACAAATTTCCAGGGTGCTTCTAAGGAACTAGACACATTACTTCGCTCGGAAAATTCAGGTATAGCTAGGGAAATTGCTGCGGCCTTAGCTACTGAGGGTACCACATGGCATTTTATTCCACCACATGCTCCGAACTTTGGCGGATTATGGGAGGCCGGAATAAAATCATGTAAGAAACATTTGAACAGAGTAATAGGTAGCTCTACTTTAACTTTTGAAGAGATGTCCACTTTATTAAGCCAAGTAGAGGCATGCTTGAATTCGCGTCCCTTGTGTAGACTGACCGATTCGAACACTTTTAACGCATTAACGCCAGGGCATTTTCTTGTGGGCGAGCCAATTGTCAACGCGCCTGACCACAACTATGAAGAGGCTAATATTTCCAGCTTGAAGAGGTGGCATTTAGTCCAACAGATGACACAACATTTCTGGCGTCGCTGGTCCAACGAATACTTGACCACACTGCTCCATCGTTATAAATGGTCTAAGCAAAATCCTGAACCGAACGTAGGCGATATCGTTTTAATTAAAGAGGACAACTTACCTCCTTGTCGGTGGCTTCTTGGTAGGGTGGTTGAAAAACATCCGGGGTTGGACAATCTTACACGAGTGGTCACACTTCGCAGTCATGGTTCCATTTTTAAAAGACCAACGTCGAAACTGTGTGTCTTGCCTATTGCCTAAGAAGCTGTTAGTAGTTTTTAAATGTTATTTTTTAAGCATTGTTTAGACATGTAAGTAATTGTTTATGTTTAAGGTTATATGTATATTGTAAGGGTAATGTAAACTGTTTAATTAGCAATTTAACATTGGAAGGACATAATGTTTCTCAAAATGTCCTTGGTGGGCGGAATGTTTAGCCGCACAGAGACAATTTACCCAGTTCAATCGCGATCGTTATGTCAAATGTTCGAAATTTGTTAATTAACTCGTCACTAGATGGCGTTGCTCCATTTCGATCGTATTGTACATCGCGGTGTCAAGATTCTCCGCCGATAATATAAGGTCTTTGTATTAAGATAGCTTTTTAACCACTTCAATTCTAAGGTGTAACCACTACATCTACGAATAAACCAGGCTTGAGGTTAGTGTCGGTTTTTTGGTCCGCACTCCCAAGTAAAAAGTGAAATATTCTTTCAATTAACCCCAGTGTACTAACCCCCCTAGTCGAGGGTTATTCACCAACGTTTGTGCATTCAGCCTGTCTAACAATAGGAAGTGACCGTCTGTTTGTCCATACGCAGTGGTATTGGTAATGAATGAACACATTTCGATGCTCTCCGTGTTTTGAAAGTTAAATAACTAGCTCTTTTGTGCGACGAAGGCTGGGTAAACCTTGGCAATTTGAGGCAATTAGACAAAAATGTATGGAGATGTGGGAAAATAGTTGAAAAAATTATGTATTGTTACGTTTTTGTTAAAGATTTTACAGGTTTTAAGGAAGGATTTAATTTACAATATGTTTTTAGCATCCGTAAGACGTCCTAGTAACATATAATGTAAGGTGCAGTTGAAAACCATGCAGCATCGGCACCCTAATTACGTAACACACTATCTATCACAATCTGAATAATTTTGAAGGTTATTGCTAATCCATTGCTTCATATGGTCGCAAAATTTGTCTCCTCAACAACGTAAATAACGCAATGAATGTTGTTGAACTGTCAAAATGCAACCCATGCCTACTGTTAGTGTGTTACGTAATTACCCCGCAGGCATTCGTTGTCGCGCATTTATGCTAAACTGGTTAGGTTAGGATAAGGGTTTATTTCTATCCCGGTTGTATGTGCCCGTGGAATAATTTCCGAGCTCCACTCGAGCGAAGCCACGAGCATAGTTAGTTTGCAATAAGTAAGTGTTGACTCAACAATACTCAACATGTGTAGATAATAAATACCTAAGTATTGTTTCCTCGCATTTTTCTTTAAGTTAGTATTTGCATATTATTAACATAAATGTTAATTAGTTACCCTCCCTTCTAAGTCATAAAACAAGTGTTCGTAATTAATTATTTCTTATGTATATACAAATATATTCCGACAATTCCTTGTGGTGTAGGCAGAAGTTATACATACGTGCTATGATTTTATTAGAGAGTAATATTTATTGCTAACCAAGTATGTGCACTTGAAGCACTAATGACACTTTAATAGTAGATTGTTATACAAGGGGCTAAAATGACCCATTATATACGAGGCAGTTTTACTTCCGAGCTTTAGCGAGGTAGTGAATAGAAACCGAGTTATAATGAGTTTTTAGCGCCGTGTATTTCACTCTAATTTTCACTATCATTGCGAGAAAATAAAATAATCGAATACAATATTAACATGTTTACTTTTTTAATTTCTTCTGCAGCCGCAACGCGATGCACGCATTCTACCGAAGAGACCGCCGCTTTTATTTCCATTTTCAAAAATAAAATGTTCTTCTTTTTTATGAAACAGTAATAAGTCGAGTCTTTATTTAAGATTATTGTACTTCTACATTTTCATTTTTGTAGGCTCGTTGGTAACAGACAAAAAAAACTTTTTCCCTTAGAGGAAAATATGCTATTTTATCCCCGTTCTGGTACGATACAATGACGGATCTTTTTGAGCTAGAGGAGTGAAAAAATATTTTGAGCAACCTTAATGAACTTGGCTACCTCGTCGGGCTACTGGTCACAAGCGCTACTGCTAAGCTTGAGGTCCTGCACCCTAATAGCGTACCACACTTTAAATCACAATCCAAGGGTTTTGAAGGAAATTCCTAATTCATTGCTTAATATGTTTGAAAAATTCGTCTGCTCAGCAACGTAAATAATGTAATGAATATGGCTAAACTTTCAAAATGAAAGATATTTCATTAATTTTCGCAATTGCGATCAATTGCCATTTTATGTGTATTACGCAATTACCCCACTGGGTTCAATTCCTAGGTCGTGCAATGTGTTATTGGGTTTTTATCTTCTGGAATTTCATCGTAGCAGGCCGGAGTCTGGATTTGTACTTGTTTGATGGCAATAGGGTCGCCCTCTATTACATGGGACTTAAACATAACTGGCGAAATGTGGGTGTACTATAGTATACTTCTGCCTAATCCTTCGGGAATTACAGGCGAAATGTTATGTTTTAAAAATTTGGCTTCCCAAGTTTTCTGTGCTATTTCACCAATTAATTTTAAAAGGGCCCTGAATAGTCTATGGGTAAGATTATTTCATACATTGATAAATAAAAGTCTTGTATTACCTATACTACATACATAGATAAACTCACGCCTTCTTCCCATGGGGGTAGCTAGAAACTACAGGAACGCCACCTGCAAATATCCTTACATACTCTTTTGCTGTGTTTACTTTCATACATCTGGTCATACACGCACGCCGGTTGCGAATACTACGCACCTGACCTTTCTGAAGAACATCACAAATAAGGTAACTGTATGTCCTTCAAGGGCGTCCCCTCCCGGCGTTTCTCGGTGAGGCTCAAGGCATTCCTGTTGGAAAGATGTCTCAACTCATTAGATGAGTTGTAATAGTCTTATTGCTCTTCAAACTGACATGTAATTATTTTTTATAGTGTTTTATTGTGTACCGTGTTCTTTTTTTTTTGATTATTCTTTTTCGTTTAAATTGCAATAAATTTATTGACATAATGGTTAAATAATTTATGTTTGCATGGTATTTTACATTTTATTTAAATAATATTTTTTCATTTTAATTTAATTCCATTTTTTCATATATACTCGTATTTGTACATCTAATATTGTTGTTAGTGTTAATGTTTCATGCTGGATTATATTCGAACGCAATGTAAATTGTTACTGAATAAATAAATTGAATTGAATTGAATTGTTTCCACTCACATCCGCCTTGTAAATGTAATACCTTTTGTTAGTCGTCTTTCATTCATCCTCTCCACATGATCAAACCATCTTAGCATACTGCCTTCGCCACGACACTCCACCTACACTATGTACGTAATAACTAATAACAAATCTCTAAGTAACTATGTTTTATGACGGCACGAGCTTCGAATATAAATAGCAGAGAGTAGTCGTAGTGAAGCATCGCCCGGGCAATGAACCTGGGACTACACGTCGTGAAATGCACAATACGTTTATTTGCTTTACTTGAACGCTTGTCTTGTCTAAGAGCTTTTGTTGTTCAGATAGGTAGAAATGCAAGCTTTGGTTACAGATGGAGATAAATGTGGTGAAATTAAGGGAAGGTATGTTACCATTTCTATGTCAAACTTTATAATACCTAATATACAGGGTGGCAGGGACATCGACGCGCATACTGTAACCATGAATTCAGCACATGACTCGAGACCCCCTAGCGTAGAAATTTTTTGGAACAGGGTGTAAAGTTCACTCATACTCTACGGAAAAGGGAGGATCCTCCGACCAGACGGGTGTCGTGTCTGGTCGGAGGATCCTGACTATGAGTGAACTTTACACACTGTTCCTCATACCTCTACACTGTTTCATAGAAAAGTGCAATACCTACGCGGTCAAAATATATGGAACAGCTAATATTTTTTTAAATAAACGAGTTTTTTTTTGTATTTTACTACTAATTTTAAGATTTAAATAAAACATATTTATTTATTTCTATGAGAGACTGACTTGATGTCTGATTATCAGTGCGGCAGTAGCTCTTAAGGCCCACTTGCACCACGCATTACTAAATGCATTTAAAACATCGCTCTGTTCCTGTCACTTGTTTGAAGATGACAGAGATGAGATGTTTTGAATATGTTGAACGCTAAAAGTAGTACGAGATTTGTGGTGGAAACGGCCCTAAGTTAGGTAAGTATTGCTGAACTTAATTATGATTATGACTATAATATGATTGGTGTTTATTATACAGATGCAGATAGACTCTCGTCACTATCTGTCGCAAATATTTGGCATTACTGACGCCTGAAGAGGGGCTCGTGGCTCTCTCGAGTTAGGATAATAACAGTCGCACGGGTCGACGTTTGCCGAGGTCGGTCCGTGGATGGGTAACCATCCATTACATACCAAGACCCCTCCGTGCTTCGGAAAGCACGTTAAGCTGTTGGTCCCGGCTCGTAGATCTTTGGCAGTCATTACGGGTAGTCAGAAGTACAAAAGTCTGGAAACCAGTTTTACCAAGGGGTATCGTGTTACCCAGTAACTGGGTTGTGGAGGTCAGATAGGCAGTGGCTTCATGTAAAATACTGGTACCGTATTCAGTTGCATCCGGTTAGACTGTAAGCCGACCCCAACATAGTTGGAAAAGGCGGGCAGATGTCTGACGCCTGAAGAAGATAAGGAATACCTACATATTTCCCAAGGGCAGCAAATCTATATATTTGAAGTTCCCAACGTGTTCAAATCAAAATGTGTATGGTGTGCAAAATAACAATAGTTTAACTACCTGTGTCAGTAAAATATAACACCAGTTTACTATGTTATGGTATTATAATACAAACATAAATTTCATGCAACCAGCACCCTAACTGCGTAACAAATTACCTATCTATCACTATCTGAATCATTTTGAAGCCTATTGCTAATCCATTATTTCATATGTTCGAAAAATTTGTCTGCCCAGCAACGTAAATAACGCAAAGAATGTTGTTGAACTTTCAACATGAAAGCTATTCCTTGTATTTGTGTGTTACGCAATTAATTACCCCGCAGGTAAAGTTAATGACCTACTTTACGAACTACAGCGATAAAGATGGAAACAAAAATTTAACCATATCCAGTCACAGAAGGTTTCAATTTTGCACAACCAGATTACCATACAGATTAGGAGAAACACGCCATATATCACCAACACTCGCAAGGACGTTTAAAATCTTAACCTTAAAGTTTACTTTAAGTGCCAGCACAAACAGTGCGTTTTGTCACTGCAACTAAACGTAGAGTTGTCGTTTGCATCTGCGTCTTGTCGCTGCTACTAGACGCAGAGCTGTTGTTTGCGTCTGCGACTAGTCATTTCGACAGACGTCGCGTCGTCGTGCAAGATGCGATTATGTTTTAAAGTTTTCGTCGGTCTAATAACGGTCGTGTTGTTCATTTTGTGACCTGACGCATGCGACTGTCGTCGGGTCTGTGCGTGCACCGTGCGTTTAGTTGCTGTGACTTTCACAGTCGCATATCGCATAGTGTGCACCATGTCTACGTTTAACGGGCCCTCCATTAATTGAGCAGTTACCTATGGGGGTCAATGTACAAGTTGACTGATCAAAATGTCTTGTGTAATGTTAGCTCGTGCCTGTTTTAACGAAGCGACTGATCATTCGTTCATGTGAGCGATAGGTTGTGCGTTCTAATCCTTGCTGTGTTGAATTATAGTGTGATAGTTTAGCTGCCCGTAACTCTTTAGTAAACAATAAAACAACTTAAAATAAGAAAGTTGAGAGCATGTCCAAAGTGTCCATTCACCTGCAATTCTGAGGACCTAAAAAAACTGACGCCACTGATGCCGCGATTGGCGGCCTCCTACTGCGCCCAACTCATTTAATCATTTACTTTTGACTCCAAAGGAGGAAGAAGAATATAAGAAAGAAGAAACATGGTAGAGCTAGCATTAAAATTATGCTATCCCCAGTGGCATCTGCACAAGTAATAACTGAATTCTCTTTTATCAGTTGTATGACTGGATCATTAGATATTTGAGCTAAATGGCCTCTCCATTTAGCTCAAATATCGAATGATCCAGTACCCTTGTCGTGTCTATACAAATATAGAACAAGTTACCAGAACCCATAAAAAAGATAACAGTTTTATGAATATATTAAAACTCTTTCTATTGGGCAAAAGCATTATAGTATAAAAGAATATTTAGACGATAAATTATAATTTACAAGAAAGACTTAAATAAAAAAACCCATTTAATACTACATATTAAATACTTATTTAAACAAATAAAACATCAATATATCTAAATTGCAATTCATAGTAAATATATTAAATACGCAGTGCAATAGATTATGTTCAATTAAAAATAATTTCTAGTCATTAATAAATAAACAATCGTACAATAAATTAAGTATAATAACCGATTATAATAGTTTAAACAAATACTAAACAAGAGGAATAACTTAACTTTGTACTGTTAACTTTGTAAAAAACAACTTACATAGGAACAATGCAAGTTAAATAAAGAATTGAGAATTTAGGTCAGCTAGGCAAGGATACAAAGGCTATAAACATGACAGAAAAAAGGGAAATCGTGACGTCACCCCTTAAACTAACTATTTAACTCAGCAGAGCAGCACTAAACCTATCCTTCAAGAGGAAAGTAAAAGTAAATTGCAAAGCATATAAAAAATAAAACTATCTACGAACCCACATCATTCAAACTAGCAGACAAAACAAGTCTTTAACTTACCTATCAATTAACGTCCATTATCGATACATATATTATGCAAATTCCCCCAATTTAACAGGTTTAGAATTTGCCACTTTAGCAAGGCTTTCGAAGGTTTTGTAGTCTCAGTCATGGCCGAGGCATTGGCCCAATTTGGACCAGCAATGGCATCGTATACCCAATTGCCAAGCCAGACATTTCTGGTTTAACCTTTCAAATCAGAATGTTTACATTATTTCCTCGTTCCTCCAATGTCATTAATTATTATAGCCAATTTATTAAAACTGGTATAAAAAGATCGATTAACCTACTGTTAATTTCGGTGAATGAACTAAAAACACGACAACTCAAGATAAAGATTTAAATGTCGGTGAAATTAAGTCAGACCTGTACGATTGTTGAATGGAATTAATGTTTTTAAAATTAAAATGCAAGAGTTCTACATCGTAATTAGAAATGGTTGTTAATCTTATTGCCGGTACGTCTGGTTTAAACGCTAATAGAAATAGCAGAGCAAACCGCTCCGTTAGTAACTTAGGCATAATTAGGGTCTGCAATCCAAAACGATTTTTTTTTTTTGTTGGGCAGGAGGAATGTCTCAATGTGCGCACCGAGGCACGGGGTATCATCACACCGGCAACGTCCAAACTCCGGGCTGTTACTGAGAAATTCCTAATAGAAAACCCAATAACACTTTGCCCGACCTGTGAATCTAATCCAGGACCCCACGCTCAGCAGACTATGAGAGTGAGGGAAGAGAGAGTTCACCAGTGTCTGCGTGAACACTTGTGCACTATAATATCTCCTGCGTCGATAGCTAGTCTCCGCTGAGATTGGCCGCCATGACCGAAATTCTGTCTGGAGGATTATTATAGCTAGACAAGAGTTTTAAGGGGTAGATAATAAGTCCCGTTTTTATTATTTCAAATTCTATGACTGAATACGCCGTCCCCCGTATGTGTTGCCACTAATTTCGATAAGGATGGCTAAAACATTAAAATTGATAAGCATTTAGAATTGGTCAATCACCAGTGCCATCTTCTTATGCAGTTATGCATTTACTTAACGAGCACAACCTCAAATTCAGTCAGCAATCATATAAAATAAAATACCAACTTATATAACTTGATATCTCATTTCGCGGCGCTTGCACAGATCGGATAGACACACAGACGGTTTATGTAACATGTAGCTAACATTTACCTTTATTTTATTATTATTCTTGATTTTTTTCATTCAAACTGTATGCTTGTACATAACACACACCTTATGTTGTGACTGTATCAATTCATATGTTGTACTTTCTGAGTTTATCTTGGACATTACTGACTTCCGTGAAGGAAAACATCGTGAGGAAACCTGGACTTGTAGTTGGTATTGGTGCGAAGGGGCTGGTGTTCCCAACTCCACGTCAGAGCGCGTATTTTGCGTACTGGGCTTATATTTTATATAAGTTTGACATCGCCAATACGTCTTGAGTAAGCGTGGTGATCAATCCTCGTATGCTGGAAGAGATTTGTCTAGGAATAAGCGTCACCTTTGTACGTATTTTTCTGTTTCTTTCTTCCTGTCTTGTGTACATAAATGGTTAAATAAAAATAAATAAATATGAGAGGACTTTGCCCTGCAGTGGGGCAATTATCGGCTGGAATTATTTTTAGGGTTCCGTAGTCAACCAGAAATCCGTATAGTTTCGCCATGTCCGTCTGTCCGTCCGTCTGCAGCTTAGCTCAGAGACTCTTAGTACCTACTAGAAAGCTATAATTTAGCATGGGTATACATATTAATCACGCCGACAAAGTGGTCAAATAAAATGAGGAAAAAAAAGTTATTTTTGGGTTATCCCTGTACACGTAAAGTGGGGATGTTGTTTTTTTTCTCATTTATCCCATGGTGTGGGGTATCGATGGCTATACCATTTAAAAATATTACGGGTCTGTGGAAACCATTTTTAGATTCAGGGATCCTTTTGCGTAAAATTAGGCTTTAAATAGCTTATTTTTGTTGGAGTCAAATGTAGCCGGCCCTGCTAGCTAAATGGTTGCTTTTGGATATGTGAAAAAATTCACGACAGTAGTGTATAGAACGAAATTAAAAGGAAAACTATCACAGCTAAGTAGGCTTTACAAGTTTACGAGTAATAGTCGACCAACTTACATTTGCAGTTGGAACGTATGCGAGAACATGTTTTTTGAACTACAATGCTAAGTTTGTTCTTGGGATGAATTCATCCTAACTACGGAACCCTTCGTTGTGCGTGGTCCGACACGCACTTGGCCGGTTTTATTAATACATACATAATGCTGATTGTCACGGTTTTGTCCCGAGTCAATAACCTATCTTTTGAGATTTCAATTTCTCATTTGTCAGATTATACACTTGGGGTTTAGACATGAAAAACCTAATTTATTTTAAGACAATTCAAAGGTTGAGATTTTAATTGTCATGCCATTCAAGATGAAGCAACTTTATATCGAGTTCTTTTACCTTCAAAACTTCCATGTAAACCTTTGTTCCTTCATGATTGGTTTGTATCTTTTAATGTTGCCATCACCATGGGCCTGCTCTTGACCTCGATCTCGCCTGATGGAAACCGATGGATGAGATCTAGGATGGAACGAGCGTGCCCAGAAGATGCCTGTTCACTCAGGCTGATGGATTATATATAGGTAGGTATATCTATAAAGCGTAGGTACAAACAGGCTATGTTCAAAATATGACTTTAAAGGAACATCATCCCAAAACACCTTGTGTATTTAATTGTTAGTAATGTCGTAAGCCATTGAAATGATCAGTTTTTCTTTATCAACTGATTATTTGCTAACTAAAATATCAAGCCGGGTTGTTTTATTTTATTGTATGGATTTACGAGTACTTAAGTAGTTGATGAAAAAATTGTTTTTGTGATAAAGATGTTTTGTGATCTTATGATAAATGATATTTATTTCCGTAAATTGGTTCAAAAAACACTTTACACGTCAAAATTAAATTATGTTTAATTAAAACTGGACGAGTTCGGTGTTTCTTTGCTGACTACTCTGAAAAGAAAGACCGTAACTAACTCAGAGGTCACAGTCTCTTTTAAAGTCCAAACATAATCTTAGTCAGGCTATGTGAGGACCATGTAGATTAAAGTCTCAGATGACCTTTTGAGGAAAGAACCATACAGATTTGATTGGATCTGTCCAGTCAGTGCACGCATTTGTCAGTAATCGAATAGCTCAACCCAGAACTTAAGAGCTCAACGACTCGACAAACAATACCAAAGACAGGACATTTGGTTAGGCTGCATTAAGTACTCAAACTGCCAGATTATCATTAAAACTAACAGAGAAAAAAGAGACTTAGAGATCAGACTGTCATTTATAGTCAAACAACACGATATAGTTTACCAGAGTCCGGTTTACTAGAATTAAGTAACAACTTTAGTCTTTTTGATATCGTTAATGTCAAAGATACAGTGAAAAGTAATTGGACAAATTTTGCTGATGTTGGGTGGTACTTGGAATAATCTAGGATCATCTTTATATGAAAGAGGGACGGAGAGGCCAAATATCTTAAGTATACAGCATGTGCACTTGAATACGAGGCTTTTGGCTATTTTGTATGTCTCTAAATTAATGTCGTTCATTTGTTAGGTGCGTTTTGTTTGTGCAGAATAAACAATTTTTCTTTCTTTTCTCTTTCTTTCTATCAGGAAGGTGTGGGCATAAAACTTCAAAACAAATTTCAATACCTTTTTTCGCGATTGCGATGTTGGTCTCATAGATATAGATGTTCACTTTGATGGTTTGTAGCACAGCCTTAAACATGACCGCACGTTTCTGATACATGCTGTAGAGGTAATACGTTAAGGAAACGTTTTGGAAAAGACGATTTCTGAGAGCCATGCAGCGATTATTAATACTTTTTACCGCATTTTTTGTACCAACATCACTTGAGATGGCATCCATCATAATTTTCAACACAAAAACCAGTGTTTACTAGTAGTTATCGTGCAGTTGTAAGAAATATTGCCAAACAAGCTTACGTAACGTTTGTCGGCGACAGTCTCGCAAGTATGCTGCAATTATTAGTGAGAATGATTGCCGCTTACACTATATAGACGATTTTTATCACACGGATTTGTTATACCTTCGATATTTACTCCTTTGCGTTTCGTGTGGTGTCGTTTGATCTGTTTGTTATCATGTTCATTGTTTATTTCTTTTCTTTTATGTTCTTAATGAAATGTTCATCAATATAAGTCATTTGCAAAAAAAAACGCGTTTTTATTCTTAAATTGGCATTCTCTGTCTTTATAGGTAGTTAATTCCTTTTTTCCAGAAAATCAGATTTTTCAGATTTAAATTTTTGTTGCAGTTAGTTACCAACTTTTTTTTAAAGGTTACTTGTGTGAGCTAGTAAGATATATGTTTGTACCACGTAATTATTACAGAAATCCTAATCTTGGGATTTTTATTTTGTCGTGTTTAGATATCGATTTCCATCATGTCTGCGGAGTTTCGCTAGCTAATTCAATTTGACCCTGTATACAGCGAAAGGAACTTCGTTCCAAACGGGTGTCTCAGTTTAAATCATCACGCGGGATGGGGCTTGAAAATCTTTCTTGAAACTGCAAAATGTTAAGAATGTTAAATATTCAAGGGAAACAATCGACTGAAGTAAAAACTTGTTTACGTTTATCGATTACCTATTTATTGCAATATCATTATCCTACTGAAGAATTAAAAAGAAAGTCTCCCTGGTCTGTGAGCTGCATATAATAATAATAATATACCACTTATTTCAGGTAACAAAGACCCATAACATAAATACCTTAAAGACTACCATGCATAATTAACATAACATCACGATTGTTTTCCCCGTAGGGTTAGGCAGAGGTGTACTTACCCACAGTCAAAGTCAAAGTCAAATCATTTATTTCAAATAGGCACATAACAGGCACTTATGAACGTCAAAATTTACAAGAAAATAGAATTGATTCTAGTTGCCCCTTCCAAAATGTAGTTTCGTATGGAGAAGCATGGGCAAGAAACTCCACCGTTACTCTTTTGAAATGTTTTACAATATTATATAGGTACACATTAATTACATAATTATAGTGAAGACGATGCACCTAGAATAAAATTACTATACCACAATAAGTAAAAAGAATTAAATATAAAGCAATGACAGGTAAATTAATTAATTATAGTATCTATCACCCACATTTTGCCAGTAATGTATAAGTCCCATTTAATAGGGG